>OZ020508.1:46129627-48629897 GCA_963971375.1 Platycheirus rosarum | reverse complement strand
CAACTCCGAAAAAAGTATTGCCAGATTGAAAACCACACGTCTATTAAAATAAAACAAATATTTTTTTTTAGAAAATTCTTTCATTTTTTTAATTAGCTAGTTTAGGATAAAACCGCATTTCAAAAAACCGGTTATATGAGAGGTACCGTTATAGAACATATTTCAAAAAATTCTTTCAAACTGAAATATGTATTGTTGTAAAAAAATAGCACCCTGAAAGTTTTATCAAAATCGTTAGAGCGGTTTTTAAGAAAATCAAACTTTTTGTTAAAAATTGTATGGCAGGTTCCGTTATTTTTCGACTTAAAGCAAAAAATGAAAAACACCCCCCCGAGATACTGCCTAATAAATACTAAATACCAGGTTTGAAGCAAATCGGCCCATCCGTTTAGGCTGTAGAGGCGCGAACAGACAGACAGACAGACGGATGGAATTTCCGAACCAACTTTTTTCAACTTCTCTATTATCGTAATGTCATGTTTAGTTTTTATTTTTATTTTTTTCCACGAATCATTTTTAGTACCTACAAATTTAGAGCTTCGCGTTAGGTTACGTAAGTTCCACAATTTTTGGAATATTTCAATGAAATAAAAAGTTTTCGATTGTAAATTAGTTAACCAAAATATTTTTTTAACTTCAAAAAATAAAAAAAAAATTAACCTCAAATTCTGAAGAGTAAATAAAAAAATCCACAATTTTACGTAAGGGTTTTGTAAACTCACGTTGACGCAATTCAAGAATATAAAATTAGATTTATTTCAGTCTTCAATAAAGCCTATATAGAAAAAATTGTATAATCATTTATTAGAGCAAAAACAAAAATTACGTGTTCTTGGGTGATATTTTAATCATGATCATTGGGCAATGCTTTGGTATTAATTAATAAAATATGTTAAAGAATTGAACTTGGATAATTTTGTTTTGTTTTTTTTTTGTTCAAAGCATATCAAAATATGGGCACGACTGCGTCGCACGTACTTGCTCTTATGTGCCTAATTACATTGGAAAGCAAGATCTTTGGCAGAAACAAGTAACATTTGCGTTGAAAATAACACAGTTTTAACTTATAAAAAGTATTTAAAACTACAATACCTAACGGTTTTTAGTAAAAATGAAGTATGCCATCATACGTCTTAAAGAACAAGGAATTTATTAAAAATGTATTTCGAAAATTGTAGGACCGGTTTTGAAAAAATCCTGTTTTTTATGTTGTTTTTTGAAAAATTTTTAAACTTTGGTATGCAGTTTTTTAGAATTTATTAAAATACATGTAATTATAAAATTTAAAATAATTTTTTTTGATTAGTTTTCAAATATTGATTTTTCAAAAAAAAAAAAAAATCGAAAATTGATTGTAACTAGAAAAAAAAGTTATTCAAAATTTTGATATGCAGAAATAATTCGGCTATCTAGATCTTCTTAAAAATAAAATTTGACAGAAATCCAGAGACGTAACCGAGAAAGCCAAAAATTTAAAAAAAAAACCGTTATATGGAAGGTTCCGTTAGTAGACTTTTCCCGAATATGTGGTTCTAATCAAATGATAACCAATACCAACCAAAAAATACTCAAAAAATTTCATCAAAATCGTTGAAGCCGTTTTCGAGAAAAATAAGCTTTTCCTAAACGGTCATATGGCAGGTACCGTTATTTGTTGGCCTAAACATAAAATTTCAATTTCCCCTCTGGGGAATGCCAAAATAATCACACACACTAAATTTGAAGACAATCGCTTAAGCTGTTTAGGCTGTAGCTCGTTATACATACTGACAGACAGACAGAAAGAGACATTTTTTTATCGATCACTTGTTTAGACTTCTCTATGATCGTAATGTCATGTTTCATTGTTATCTCAATTTTTTTTATATTCACGAATCCTATACTTGCCTTATAGTCCTTATAATCGCAAGTAAAACTGTAATTTAATATGAAGTTATAATAGGTAGAATTTTTACACCCAACTTATTTTTAAATTTTTTTTAGGTTTCTTGGTTATCAAAAATTTAAAAAGCAAAGTAGTTTTTTCACTCACGTCAATTTTAATTTTAAAAAAGTTATCAATTTTGCATTTTTTAACAAAAAAAAAATCCTTGTAAGCGCACACAAAGAAGCTTGCTGTTTTCGAAGAATTTCGCTCCTCACTCATGCCTTCACACGCCTTTATCTCGTTATTTAGAAGTGCTCTGTCAAGTAGAAATGGAATTCATCTAGCCGGTCCATCAACCAGAAATTTTATAGGTAAGTCAGCAATTAACTTCTCCTAAAAGTTTTTTTTTGCTCTTATGATGTTGAACACACGAGCAAAGGAAGGTTAGGAAAGGAGGGACAGAAGGTGCCAATTAACATTGGTATTGAATGTTTTCAAATTGAAATGGCAAGGAAAAACTTCGCCGGGTAAACTATTCCAAATTCGTGTTGTTCGGCTAAAAAAAGAATCTCTATATTTCACGGTACGTCCGAAATTGGGCTCAAGAGTGAACTGATGAGCATTCCTTGCGAGACGGGTATTACGGGAGAGGGTTGCAACTGGCTACTTCGAGTGAATATTTTTTTATAAAAGAAACGAAAAAATAAGGAAAGACATGAAACATTGCGTCAGTGTTCGAGAGGAGCAATTGTTTCCGAGATATTTATATTTCCCAGTTATATTTCTCCTTACGAGGAGTACTATAATTCCCCAAAACAAGAAATGCTGCGCCGGATAACATCCTTCATATTTTCGGGTCTAGGAAGGTGGGGGTAGAGGTAGATTTTGAGGGTATAAACATTTGTAGGACGTGAGAAAAAAAGTTATTGATAAAAACCTAAGAACGGTCAAACATTTTTTTAGTTTTCCCCCACCCTTCCCCTTTTTGCACAAGGTCCGAAACTGGATAAAAAGTTAATAAACCATTCCTGGATAACTTTTCAAAGTTTTATTAAGTTCCGATTGTTTTCCATCTAAACGTACCTGTCGACTAGACTATAAAAGAAGAACTTCATTTAATTTAAATTTTGTTACAGATTTTTTTTTCATGAACCCTCATTCCCTTGTAACGGTCACATATAGAATAATCAATTTTTTTATTTATTTTAAAATAATAATTAAATTTCCAACATGATTGTGAAAATTTGTGAGCCTAATTCTTCAGTTACAACATTTTCGCACTATAAACGTAAAAGAAACTGAAAACTTACAAAAAATACCAAAATTTGGGTATTTTTGGCTGCTTAAAAGCTCCGTTGCTACTGGTTGTACAAAAAAGCTTTACAGAGCAAAATTATGTAAAATTTTATTTGCTACAAGTTGGCATATTAAGTAATTTTTCGTTAAAATACACCAGAAAGGAGTTATACGAATATACCAATGGCGCAAAAGTGTGGGCAGAGTAAAACGAAGAATTAAATTATTTCAATATAAAAAAGATCAGTTTTGAAAATATTTCCCCGACCGCTTTTAAAATTCCCTGACTTTTCCTGACCAAATTTTTGCTCCCTGACTTTCCAATCGAGTGGCAACTATGAAAGAACAATTCCAAAAAAAAAAAAGTTTAACCTCTTGAAGCTTCGTTTAATTGCCAACTAACCCATTATCAATGTTCCATCTGTATCCCCGAATACTGCTGATTTTCTTTTTATCCTGTCATTTCTACTTAAAATTAAAATTAAATTTCTATTTAAAATATAATTTTTTATTTTAAAAAAATAATGCTTTCATTTGACAACAACTACTACTTTTCACTGTGACGTGACGTCGTTTTCGTACAATCTCTTCGTTCACTCGTTTTTCTAATCCGCGTTTTATTGTTCGTTTTGTCTTGTTAGTTCGAATTATTATTTATAAACCCTCTTAAATAGGAAAATACTAAATTTCCAATTTCTACACAGTTAAGCCTCACTCCATGTGTCATGTCATTCTGTTCTTATTCTTCTGTCATGTCGTAATAATTCGTTGTAATTCGAATGAATAACGTAGATTAAGGTGCCCAGAAGGGGTTGGATTTATTTCCAATTGAATTACATAACCTTCGACAGGTTGCCGTTACATTATAGCACACACATTTTCAAATGATAAACATTTCATTGATGTAGGCCAACTACACACAAAAATAACAGTAAAACTTACCCTTGGCTTTGAGGAAAGGATTCTCTTCGTTGCATTTGAAACTACGTGAATGTTTCGTTAGATCTAAAGACTCGCCTGAAAAGAATAAAAAAAAATTTGTTACAAAATATATAAAAAAAAAATGTGACAGCGGTGGGATTCGAACCCACGCTCTTTCGAACTGGTGCCTAAAACCAGCGCCTTAGACCACTCGGCCACGCTGCCTTCTGAAAAATGAGTATATAATGTTTTATTTGTAGACTAAGCGCTACGATATAATGTTGGTGGGTGAAATAGGGTTGAAATATTTTTTTTATATTTGAAGAATAACAAATGTGGGAATTTTGTTATTTAACTGAGATGCTTTTTTTTTGAGAATTTAATTCAACCTTATATGACATATTATGACAGTTGGTGGTGAGTGATGATTGGATAATGACTGTAATTCAAAGAAATAGTTAGATGTTAATCTTTATTCCTTTGCGTGTTCAAATAATTGCAAGCTGTCTGTTACGGGAGATTGTGCACAAACCCTAATGTATTTATTTATCAAACAAACAGAACTAAATATAAACTGAACGCAATTTTAGAAGTACCGTTTTTTCTTTGTATCATCTATTCTGGTATATTGATCTGTTCAAAGGTGTTTTTTTAATTTTATCAAGTTTTCGTAAAAAAAAATCCAGATTTTCAAATTGAAAAACGGCTGAAAAAGTTATGCGAGATATCTTCAATCATTGGTAGGACACGTTTTACAGTTCAGTATGTCCTAAAATATTATGACAAAAATAAATGGCTCCACGAAGAGGTGGAAGCTTTGTATATACATACACTGCATATAGTACTAATATGAAGCATCTTTTTTTAGTAGTGGAAGAAAAATATAAGAACGGAAAATATTAGAAGAATGGCTAAGTCCTGCAGAGGGCAAGAGTACGATAACTTAGGCGCCAAGAAATGATAACGGTTTTTTGTAGAACAGTTCAATACAAGCATTTTTTTCTATGGGATGAGAGGGGGGGTCTATCTCCCCCCGTTTGGGCGGTAGGGGCATTTTCATAAAAAAAAGTACTTAAAGAATAAAAAAATTATACAAAAATAACGGTAATACTTACAGGTAAGTTTTATACTTTTTTTTAAAGCCAAAGTGTAAATACCAAAAAAACAAAAATTTCATAAAAAAGTTGTTTTAAGATAAATTTAAAATTTATTTTTGTGTGAGGCTACTCAAGTGTTACGGACTGTACAATGTTTGTACATAACACATCATAGAAAAAAAAGCCACACAAGCTTTAAAATTTGTCCCGTTAGTCTTGGTGCATGCACATGATGTGTTACAAGTTAATATATCTATCCCCAAATTTTGAGTTTAAAATTCGTTTTTTCAAAAACTGTGAATCGATTTCACTTGATTTAAAAATTAACAAATAGAACGGAGTATTGGCTTTAAAAAAGTATAAAACTTACCTGTGTGTATTACCGTTATTTTTTATTCTTTAAATACTTTTTTTATGAAAATGCCCCTACTGACCAAACGGGGGGAGATAGACACCCCCTCCAATAGAAAAAAATTCTTGTATTGAACTGTTCTACTAAAAACCGTTATCATTTCTTGGCGCCTAGGTTATCGTACTCTCCCCCTGCAGAGTACCAAAAAAATAAATTGCACGACTAGATCGCACGTACTTGCTCATGTGTGGTCACATCGTCGAATAAATAAAAAAAAATGCACGACTGGGTCGCACGAACTTGTTCTTATGTTAGATAATTGCTTAGTGGATGCATAGGTATGTATGTATATAAAGGGTGTTTTGTAGACGTGTGGTTTTCAAGAAGAAATAAAACGCATATAGTTTAATATTATGGCCAAGAATTTAGCTTGATTATGAAGATAACGGTTTGCATTATGTTTTAAAAATGATTTCGGGGAAGTGACCGCCGCGGCTGGCTCAAATAAATTCTAGCCGAGGCTCAATTTTGTGAAAATCGGGATCCGTGGCCATCTTGTTTTGGACACATTCACCGAACGTGTGACGCGCTTGATGGTCGTTCGGCTTCAATTCGAGCTGGATTTTGTAAGCCTGTAAACCAAGATTCTTCCGCAAAATCTTCCATAAAGTGGATGGGCACATCTCCAATTGTTGCGCGCGATGGCGGATGGACTCATTCGGGTCTTCTTCGATACTCTGCTCCACCGAAACGAACCATTATTTTGGTAGTGAATTTGCACAATTTGCAAATTTGTTCTGGAGTAAGTCTATTCATTATGAAATTGCAAACCAAACTTAGCATAAATCAAGTGACAGCTGTCAAAAAGACCAACCCTGAAAGAAGTATTGCCAGATTGAAAGCCACAGGTCTATTAAAATAAAAAAAATTATTTTTTTTTGAGAAAATTCTTTTTAGTTTTTTAATAAGTTTAAAAGTTTTTTTCGGAAAAACAATAAAATTTGAAAACTAAATGTCTATCGAGGAAAAAAACATTGAAAATCGTTAAAAAGTCGTTTTTTTTTTAAACTTTTCGAAAAAATATTTCAATTTTTTTTCTAGTACATATGTCATTATAAGGCAATCTGTAGTTTTCATCTGGAAAAATTATTTAAAAAATTCAATTCAAATTTTTCTTCTTAAAAAAATTTAAAAATCGAAAAAAAAGGTTTTTAAAATTTTGAAATGCAATATTAATTGAATTATAAATGGCTTCCTGTGTGCCAGGATAATAGTTTACGATAAAACCGCATTTGAAAAAACCGGTTATATGAGAGGTACCGTTATAGAACAAATTTCAAAAAATTCGTTCTAACTGAAATATGTACTGTTGTAAAAAATAGCACCCTGAAAGTTTTATCAAAATCGTTAGAGACGTTTTTGAGAAAATCAAACTTTAAAAAAAAATTGTATGGGAGGTACCGTTATTTTTCGACCTAGAGCAAAACTGAAAAACACCCCCCGAGATACTGCCTAATAAACACTAAATACCAAGTCTGAAGCAAAGCGGCCTATCCGTTTAGGCTGTAGAGACGCGAACAGACAGACAGGCAGACAGACGGACGGAATTTCCGGACCCACTTTTTTCAACTTTTCTATAATTGTAATGTTATGTTTGATTGTTAGATTTTTTTTTTGCACGAATCCATAACTTGCATTTTAGTACCTAAATCGCAAGTAAAAATGGACACGACTGTGTCGCACGTACTTGCTCTTATGTGCCTAAATATAGTGGATGGCAAGAAATTTAACAGAAACAAGTAACATTTACATAAAAAAAACACACAAACCTATAAAAAGTGCCAAAACCACAACAATTAACGGTTTTTAGTAAAAATGTATTACGCCACCACACGTCTTAAATATTATTGAATTCATGAAAAAAAAGTATTTAGAAAATTGTAGGACGGATTTAAAGAAAATCTTGTTTTTTATTTTTAGTTTTTTCAATTTTTTTAAATTTCGGTATGCAGTTTTTACTTGCGATTTATAGGAGCTATAAGGCAAGTTATGCATTCGTAAAAAAAAATAATTCTAACAATCTAATGTTTGATTGTTAGAATTATTTTTTCTTTCTAATGTTTGATTGTTAGAATTATTTTTTTTTTACGAATGCATAACTTGCCTTATAGTCCCTAAAAATCGCAAGTAAAAACTGCATACCGAAATAAAAAAAAATTTGAATACGATGATAGAGAAGTCAAAAAAAGTGGGTCCGGAAATTCCGTCCGTCAGTCTGTCTGTCTATCGATTTGATTTAAACTTGGTATATAGTATTTTTTCGACGAATCGGATTGGCATTCTAGCTCTAAAACTAACTGTACCTGCCATATGACTTTTAATTAAAAACTATTTTTCTCGAAAACGGCTCCTACGATTTTGATAAAACTTTCTGAATGGTGTTTTCTATGTAAAATCTACCTTCAAGTTTTAATGTATTTTTCAGAAAAACATTTATAAAGGTACCTCCCATATGACCGGTTTTTTTAAATCAGACTTTCTCGTTAACTAATTGACGGATTTTGATGAAATTATCAAAATATATAGTGTTTTATAATTTAAAAAATATTGTTTATTAAAATTTTCAAAAACATTTTTTTTTTAATTTTTAATAATTTTTAAAAAAATTATTTTGTTTTTTGAAGAGTTTGAAAACGGATCTATAGATTTTTTTGAAATTTTTCTTCTAGTATAAACTACAGATTTCTTTAAATTGACACACCCAAAAAAAATTAAAATATGTTTTCGAAAAGTCGAACGATTTTAAAATGAAAAATTATAAAATAGAAAACAGCAAAAGAAATAAGATGGCTTACAACATTTTTTCCAAAAAACGTTATGAATAGTGTTTTTTTATTTCATACAAATTGTATTTGTTTAATATTTTCCCCAAAATTTTATTTTATATTGCTCGGCTAAGCCCTAGCCATTAGTCAAAAAAGAGAACGTGACAACCTACCTATATACATACCTACGTATTTTAAAGCATTTTATCATCATAAAAGCACACAGAATAAATAAGGCAGCCTAAGATAAACACACAAAAACAACTAACAAATAAAAAAACTATTCGATTACTACTGAATGCAAAATTTTAATCGAGAAAACAAAAGTTCACACCTGCCTATAAATAAACAAAACCACTGTGTTAACTTTTAATATTGTCTCTATACTCAGACTCACTCGCTTAACAGTAGTTGGAATGTGTAACATAATTTTAGTACCTACCTTCCTTCCAACCTTATTATAGGTACCTAACATCCTTAATAAATTCCATTAATACCTACCCACACCATACGTTTATCGATCCATCAAACATAATTAAGCTATTTAAGTTAATTTGATTTCAAAAAGTAAATTATTGTTATTGGGACCTATATAGGTCCCTCTACCTAGTATTATTACCCTACTGCTGATTCCCACGAATCTTTATGAAAGTTGTTCAAATTTTTCCACACCAAAACGAAAACTTAACTGAAAAAAGTACTTTATATTTTTCTATTAGCAAGTTATATTATAAACAGTAAACAACAAGTGGAAAGATAATACACTAAAAACTGCAAAAGCTAACAATCCTATATATTTATGTGTTTATCCCTTTATCGTGACACATGTTCGTTCGAGCTTCAAGCCACAACGATTTTAAGGAAGTTGCACGTCGAAAAAACATTAAAATTTATTTTTTTATTTATTTATTTATTAATATACACATGTGATTATAAAATTTAAAATAATTTTTTTTGATTAGTTTTAAAAAATATTGATTTTTCAAAAAAAAAATTCAAAAATTAATTTATTAGAAAAAAAAGCTCTTAAAAATGTTGATATGCAGAATTAATTAAACTACCTAGATCTTCTCAAATATAAAATTTGTCAGAAATTCAAAGAGGGAAAGACATTCTACATTCGTGTAGAGCGGCTAGAGAACGAATCTATGTACTTGACAGTACGACAGAAATTGTGCTCAAGGCAAAACTAATGGGTATTCTAGAAGCGTTAGTATTACGATACATTTTTTTGAGTGAAGTAATCTTATTGGCTAATTCACTAAGAGCACTGAACTTAGAAGTAACGGTAAAAAAGGGAAAGACAATAGATTTTCCTGAAACTTCTATATAAAACTTAAGGGATTTCAACATTGTGGCAGTTGATTTTGAAAAAGCTTTGATAGACGGGATCTAGTGGCTCGTAGAAAACGAGGAGTTCCGGAAACCTACTTGTGGATGATAATGGACATGTACGAGGAAGAAAAAACAAAGGTTAGATGCCCTGCCAAAGTATTTTCAATCAAAATTGGTGTACATCAAGGAAGCGTGATCAGCCCATTGCTCTTTATTACAGTCCTTCTCCTTATCGGTTTGCTTGAAGGTAAAGTGACTGACCCAAAACTATGCATCAGTCATTCTTTGCTGACGATGAAGCCATCATAAGCGATGGTCCTCCACCCCTGCAGCAAGCACTTGACGTATAGGTGGACGTTTAGGAAGGAAATGGGTACCGTACTAGTTCAAATAAATTGCACGACTGGATCGCACGTACTTGCTCATATGTGCGGTCACATTGTAGAATAAAATTAAAAAAATTAAAGTGAACATCAAAGTATTTATTCGATTTTTGTGACTTTTGATTGTTCGAATAAAGTACGTTAAAATGTATTGGGTGAAATAATTTAAACGCCATTTTATTTCTTTAGGAAATGTAAAAAAGTGTGAATTTTTTTTTCAAAATTGTAAGAGCCGTTTTTAAATAAAGCGGTTTTTTAACAACTTTTTTTTAAAGGCTTACAAAAATAGTTCTAGAATACAAACTTAAGAACAAAAATAACGAACATTTAAAAACAAAAATAAAAAATAATTCACTTACCCGTTTTCAAAAAAAAAATAAAAAAAAAATATTAAAAATACAAAAAAAAGTTTTCGAAAAAAAAATTAATGCAAAATTACTCAGAATACCTATACTTTCTTGAATATCAATTTTGATTGTAATCGGATCTCCATTTTTCGAGAAATTCGAAGAAAAAAAAACCGGTCCTATGGGAGGTACCGTTTTTAGCCCACCATATTAATTTTTTTTCACCAAAATATAATGCATACCTACAGTAGTACACTGATTTTTTTTATAAAAATTCTTGGAGCCGTTTTCGAGAAAAATAAGCTTTTACATAACGGTTACATGACAGGTACCGTTAATTTTTGAGCTAAAAAAAAATAAAAAAAACTCCTCTTTAGAATGACAAAATTACCCTAAGTTCAAAATTTGAAGACGATTGGCCCTACCGTTTAGGCTGCAGTCCAATATACATCCGTACAGACAGACAGACAGAATTTTGCCAGTAACTCAAATATGTTTCTCTATCATCGTAATGTCATGTTTGATTGTTATCTCAAATTTTTTAATCTGCACGAATGCATAACTTGTATTATAGTACCTATAATCGCAAGTAAAAAGACTAAATACATACAGCATAAATATGCTGTCCGTTTTCTGATCCACTCAGGTCTATTCCAGACATCCCTCGCTATCTTCCTAATGCCCGCGCAGTGTGTTACATGAAAAGAGAAACAAATAGTCCCTTGTGTGCGCGTTAATTAAAATAAAAGGCACGACTGGGTCGCACGTACTTGCTCTTATGTGCTAATCCTTTTTAAGTGCAGGCGTCTTTTTGACAAAGATTTTATTTTAATATTTTTTGTATGACGTGCAACTTCCTTAGAATCGTTTTGGGGTGAAGCTCGAACGAACATGCGTCACGACAAAGGGATAAACACATAAATATATAGGATTGTTAGCTTTTGCAGTTTTTTAGTGTAGTATTATCTTTCCACTTGCTGCTTACTGTTTATAATATAATTTGCTAATAGAAAGATACAAAGGACTTTTTTCAGTTAAATTTTCATTTTGGTATGAAGATTCGTCGGAATCAGCAGTATGGCAATAATGCTAGGTAAAGGGACCTTTATACGTCCCAATATGGGACCAATGGAATTTATAAAGGATTTAGGTACCTAAAATAAGGTTGGAAGGAAGGTAGGTACTAAAATTAAGATACGTGTTCCAACTACTGTTAAGCAAGTAGGTATAGAGACAATATTAAAAGTTAACACAGTGGTTTTGTTTATTTATAGGAAGGTGTAAACTTTTGTTTTCTCGATTGAAATTTTTGCATTCAGTAGTAATCGAATAGTTTTTTTTATTTGTTAGTTGTTTTTGTGTGTTTATCAAAGGCTTCCTTATTTATTCTGTGCTTTTATGATGATGAAAAATACTTTAAAATACGTAAGTATGTATGTAATGTAGGTTGTCACTTTCTTTTATTTGACTAATGGCTTGGCTAGGGCTTAGCCGAGCAATATGAAATAAAATGTTGGGGAAAAAAATGTATGAATTCAAAAAAACACTACTCATAACGTTTTTTGGAAAAAATGTTGTAAGCCATCTTATTTCTTTTGCTGTTTTCTATTTTATGAATTTTTCATTTCAAAATCGTTCGACCAGTTTTTTCAAAAAAATGTTTTTTTTTAAAAACTTTTCGAAAACATATTTTAAAATTTTTTTTGTATGTCAATTTTAAGAATCTATAGTTTATACTAGGAGAAAAATTTAAAAAAAAATCTATAGATCCGTTTTCAAAATATTCAAAAAACAAAATATTTTTTTTAAAAAAATTATTAAAATTAAAAAAAAAATGTTTTTGAAAATTTTGATAAGCAATATTATTTAAATCATAAAACACTACATATTTTGAAAATTTCATCAAAATCCGTCAATTAGTTAACGAGAAAGTCAGATTTTAAAAAACCGGTCATATGGGAGGTACCGTTATAAAACTTTTTTCTGAAAAATCCATTAAAATTAAAAGATAGATTTTGCACAGAAAACATCATTCTGAAAGTTTAATCAAAATCGTAGGAGCCGTTTTCGAGAAAAATAAGTTTTTTAATAAAAGTTATATGGCAGGTACCGTTAGTTTTGGAGCTAGAATGCCAATTCCAAAAACTGTCGGGTAGAGCACTCTAAAAATACTATATACCAAGTTTGAATCAAATCGGCCCAACCGTTTAGGCTGTAGATATCGATACGGACGGACAGACAGACAGACAGACAGACAGACAGACAGACAGACAGACAGACAGACGGACGGAATTTCCGGACCCACTTTTTTTGACTTATCTATCATCGTAATATCATGTTTGATTGTTAGAATTTTTTTTTTTTTTACGAATGCATAACTTGCCTTATAGTCCCTATAATCGCAAGTAATAAAGAAAAAAAAATTATTTGAATGGAAAACTGTTTCCCCAACGCAAAAAGTTTAAATATCTCTGATCAATGATTAATAACGAAGCAACTTGTAATGACGACATCAATTATCGCGTAAGCGTATAGGGTGGATGAAGTGGCGGGAAACTCTGCTATTTTCTGTGATCGAAAAATGCCCCCTATGCTGAAAGGCAGGCTCTGCACTGCAGCTGTGCGTCCAGCATTTACATACGGTTTACAATGTTGGACAATTTAGAAAACGTATAAAAGTAAATTAACTGCAGCTGAGGTGAAGATGATTCGCATGATAGGAGTAACAAAGCTTGATTAAAAAAAAAGAAGTACGAGAATCCGAGGAAGCCTTCACGTCAAAAATATACCATCTTAGAAAAAATAGAGCGCGATCAGGTCAGTTGGTATTGTCAAGTTTTAAGAAGAAATTTCACAACAACAACACAATTGCGAAAGAGGAGAGCCCGGCCTAAGCACTCCTCGTACAAACAAATGGAAAAACACCAGTTCTTGATTGGTCTCACACATGAAACAATTCAAAACCGGGAGGCTTGCCGACGTTTTCTGAGGTCAAACCGGCGACCCCACAGGTGAAACACTATAGTGTGAAGGAGAGAATAGTTATATTCCAGTTGAGATCAGAAAGTCATCGGGAATAAGAGGAAAGAAAAAGGACCTACCTGCTGTCTTCGGATATAAGAGAATAAATGATGCCGTTCACATTTCCCAAGTTTCAAAAATCTCCACTAAACACCGCATTTAACACTTTGATTTAATTTAAGTCCATTAAATTGATATGGTGCACCGCCACCTAATGGCAGTTAGAGTAGAGTGCATAAGAACTTTCTACATGATTGACTTAACTTCTTTGGAGCTTTCTGGACAAAAACATTCGGATCTCTGGAGGAGTTGTTTACAAATTTCTCATCAAAATTCGGTTTATCGAAAGAGAGACCAATAATTGAGTAAAAACACACAAAATGTATTCTATATTGGAAAAAAAATCCACATTGACGCAATTGTCCGTATAAACAACCCCTTACAGTTCTCATGCCAACAAATTATACGCAAAAAAAGAAAACAATAACCCCTTGCAAGACAATACCTCAATACCTGTTTCGACCATCAACAATAACCATCAATTGCATTGACGTAAATCTCTTTTTCTCATCAACACACTTATACACTAGTTAATTGTATGCTAACCAGTCTTGGCGAAACTAAGCATCTGTCAATATTTGCTAAAATGCGCTCCCAGTTCCCAACAGATGACGTGGGTAATTAACAAAATGGTAAGTGCACAAGCCTTGCTAAGTACCAGATCGTGCTTTGGCATCACTTTCCCAGCTTTATGTTTAATTTTAACCCTCAAAAGGTTTTATAACTGCTGAAATTGACGCCATTTAAGCCATTCACAGAACCCATCACAACGTATATTCGGCATAGATTCACTATGGTGGGACATCCTTCAACATGTAGAACTCCAATGATGAAGGAATGGTCGCGACAATCGACAACCATCAGCATTCAGCTTCAGCATCGTAGAAGCAGAACCAGACGACACAAATAGATTTTCAAGACTCAGTGAGAGAGGAGGTCTTACACGTCCCGAAATAAATTCATCAGATGGCTATTTTTGGTTTTCACCTGACCTCTTCGTCTCATCTATGGCAAAGTAAATTATTTTTAGCCTCATTGTGTGCGCAACATACATTTTTGTGTATAAGAAAAAGAAGAAGGTACCTACACTATACTGTATGCACTCGCTGTGGCTGATAATATACTCGTCTAGTATTGTGGGTGGGGGGGAATGTCAGGCGGGGGAGAGTCCATTTTCATCTGCTGCAGCTAGCAAAATGTGATGTGCATAGTATGAATGTTGCCAAAGGTAGACCAAACGAAACAGGAGGTGCATTAGTCTAAAATAAATCCGACTTATTCTTAGAAGCCATCATTGCGCGAACATATGGCCAAAATTGAAGAACAAAGGAAGATTTCATCTCTGCGGTGTTGTTGTGGTGCTGCATTGACAAGACGACAAGGCAGACAAAATGAGTGAAATCTATCGGTTGCGACTTGAGAGCTTTGCAGAGCACATATTTGTGGTTTAAGATACATTTTGGATTAGTATTTTATTGCGACGTATTTTGGTGGGAGCTTTACAAATTAATTGAGATCACGGTAGAGCAGTTGACGTAGGCGTCATTCATAATTTTAGCACAGCTAGGTAATTTTTTTGTTTTCTCCGGAATTTCATCAGTTTTATTTATGTCAAACAGCAGCAGTTCATTTTCGAGTGACTAAAGAAATACAACTTTTGAGGATCGGTTAGGGTTTATAAGAACTGGTTAAGATAGTTGAAACTCAATCCAAACGTGGATCAGTGAAATCCAAATCAATACAGAGAATGCGATTTGCTATCATGGAACTAAGGGGTTAGAGGAGCTCAGAATTAATTTTGATTACAAATTAGCAGCCGTTTTCATAGAATTCTGTAGTCGATTTATCGAAAACTGGATTCAATGAATCCGACTGCTGGCGCTGGAAACGTGGCCGTCAATGTATAATGTCATAATAACATTTTAAAGAAATTTCGAATGGTTTCCGTTTTATTCATAAAAAAGGTTCGTCAAACTTATTGGAAAACTCGTTATAAATATAAACATGCAGTTTTCTAACTTAAGAAGTAATATCAAACGAAGAATGACTCTTAACACAATGACTTGTCCTACGTTAACAGACGTGTTGCTCATGCTGTTATGCGAAGCATCTTCATTTTAGCTGCCGTAATTTTTTATTTGCGATTATAGGTTCTATAATGCAAGTAATACATTCGTGCAGATTAAAAATGTTGAGATAACAACCAAACATGACATTACGATGATAGAGAATCATATTTGAGTTACTGTTAAAATTCGGTCTGTCTGTCTGTCTGGACTACAGCTCAAAAGTTTGGGCTTTGCTTTGGCTACCTACATCTTCCTGGATATCAAATTTGACTGTAATCGTTTAGCCAGTTCTCGAGAAAGTCGACTAAATCCTACTATGGGTCTTATGGGGGTACCGTTTTTAGCCCACCCAACTTAAATATTTTTTCACCAAAATAATGGGTCTTCCCATAGAAACTTCCGAACTTTGAGAGTTGATAGCGGCCATCTTGTTGAAGCTACATCTGTCGAATTGGCTGTCATTTATTCAGTCTGTTTTGCCAAATTACCATGAATGGATATCCAACAATACGTGCAAATGATAAAATTGTTTTATCAAAAATGGGTGCAACGTTTCGCGCGTTCGCCTTGGGCCTGCACTCGTACAAAATTCAACGATGAGGTCCATTTCTGGATGAACAAATAAAATTGTCGAATTTGGGACGATACCAATCCACATGAGATCCAAGAGCGTCCAATGCATCCCGATTAAGACACTGTTTGGTGTGGATTTTGGGTTGGCGGCGTCATCGTTCCATATTTCTTAGAGAACGACGTTGGCCAGGTCAACGACGAGCGCTATAGGTCGATGATTACCAACTTTTTTTGGCCTCAATTGGGCGATATGGACACCAACGAATCTGGCTTTAACAGGACGGCGCCACGTGCCACAAAGCCTTTGCCACATTGGACATTCTGCACGAGCGACTTCAGGGCATGATCATCTCACGTAGAGGTGATGTAAACTGGTCACCGAGATCGTCTGATTTGACCATTAGACCTTTTCTTGTGGGCTTTGCTTAAGTCGCAGGTCTATGCGAATAGGCCACAAACCACAGCGGCCCTTAAAGCCAACATAACCAATACCATCGGTCAATGACTGTACGAATTTAATTACCAATGAATGGCAACTAATGTGAAAATGTTTTCAAAAAACAATAAAATTAACAAGGCTTTACGGATTTCCAAAAACACTAAAAAATAATATTAGATCAATGAACAACGAATATCTTCTTTCACCGAATGCATATATGTTGGACCCCTTCCGGTATAAAATAAAATCAAATTGAACAGCTTTTCTTTAACTTTCCATCAATAGCAATGCATACTTGTGACTATTTTGAAAGTAAACCGAACATATTAAAAATAATCTCCCAATATTCTTCATCGTCCTTGCAGCCGTTTATAAACTAAAAGCAAATTGGTTAAGAAATTAATTAACCATTACTCTGTGCACATCTGAATTACCTTTATTTATATCCCAAGTCTAAAATAAAACCGAATAAATCTACCCACTCTCTGCCGCTCGCTACGCCCTCTTTTGCCCAATTGTGTTTTCTCGATGGCATAAATATCAACTCTGTTACTTAATAAACAAAAAAAAGATAATCCTAAAAATAACTTATTTTCATTTTAGTTTTTCTTTTTTATCATCGGATTGTTGGTATTTTTATACATTTTTCAAATTCTTTTTATATATGTTTTTTTTTTTTTTAATTTGTTTCTTTGAATCTTTATTTAAAAAAAAAATTCATGTGAAGGTTATTGTTAATTAAAAAAGAAAAATGCATGCAAACACGTGTATATAAAAAAACGTATAAAATTAAAGTTTTTGAAGTTGTTAAATTTTAATTTTATTATTCAAAAACATAAGCAAAGTTTTCCCAGAACTTGGGAGCATGTGTGGAAAGGCATCGTCACGTTGCACACACAACATTCAGGCATCTAAGCCATGGCAAGTGGATTCAAAGAGTGTCCTATTTTTGGAAATATTTTTGGATAAGTATTTTTATTTTCATTTTTATTTCTATTTCTTGTTTTTTTTTTCTTTACATTTTTCTAATAAAACAGAAAAAAGCCACGAAATTAGAATCAGTTTTTTTTTTTTTAATTTTTGTAAATCTGCTCTGAAGTGGAAAAGCTATTTCGGGAAGGCTTTTCTTCCTCATAGCTCGCTGGCTTTTTTGTTGTATAAAGATAAAGTGCAGCCGCAGCAGGCTGGTTGGGCAATCATCAATTTTCTCCAAGGAGACTTGAGTTCTATTTGGAAAGAAAAAACTATTTTCGGACAAATAATGTGGAATAAAAAGATTTTTTTTTATGTTAAACATTTACCAGATGGCAAGTGAAAAGCCATAAATTTATTTGTACTTAGGTTCACTGTGGGGGGAAAATTGTGGAGATATTGTAGGGGCCATGAAACGAGTATGAGCGTTATATTGCTTTCCAGTTATAAAAATATAATTTTAATCTAGATTCGTGCATTTCAAGGAGTAGCTATACCTATAACATACTTTATTGATAGATATGTTGCAAGAACGTTGGCTATTCAGTCACGGAAGCTAATAAAATGCACTTGGCCGACACGCTTATTTGACTTTGAAGACCATTTCGGGTGACACACGTGGGTGGGTGTCGATTAATTTGTATTTAATTCGATAAATTTGACAGCTGGTTAGGAATCAGGACAGCTGATTGTATATAGAAATCATATTTAAAAGATACAAATCAGTTGTCATAATTGATGGAAAAATATTTGGAATTTAAAACCGCCAATGTCACTGCATTTACGTGATTTTGGTAAATTTAAATTTGGTGATTCACAACATACATTTCATCATCATGAAATATCTTTCCATTGCTCCCGTCGTCGTACTAAAACAATTTACTACGATTTTCGGAGTTCGTGAAAAGTGGTATCAATATCGCCGAATCAATAGGAACTTTGAAGGTCTCTAAAGTTGGCATGAATATTTTGAGCTGGACTAAAAACAAATATCCTATAATTTGCCGTAAATTATCCGTGGAAAAAAAAATTGCCGCGAAGTCGGATCATGTGATTTTCCATGTACTGCTAACTTGATATAAAGTTAGCATGACCAATCGCGTATCTTTCTATAAATGGCACTTACAATTATCTGCATGGGCTTAAAATTTGCCGTAAATTATCCGTAGACAGATTGTCAAATCAAATTATTTTTAGGATTTTTTTTTTAGTTTTTGCTCACTTGATCAAGTTAGCAGGATCATAGGCGTATATCACTATACAGGATGATTCACGAGACATGTGAAAAAAAGGTAGAGCGTGTAGGTTGGGTCTACCCAAAAAAAAAAAAATTTTAATTATTAAAAATACAAAAAAAAGTTTCGAAAAAAATTATTGCAAAATTACTAAGGCTACCTGCATCTTTTTGAATATCAATTTTGGCAGTAATCGGATCACCAGTTTTCGAGAAAGTCGAAGAAAAATCCCGTTCCTATGGGAGGTACCGTTTTTAGCCCACCATATTAATTTTTTTTTCGGCCAAATTATAATGCTTACCTCAAGTAGTACACTGATTTTTTTATAAAATTCTTGGAGCCGTTTTCGAGAAAAATAAGCTTTTACATAACGGTTATATGACAGGTACCGTTAATTTTTGAGTTTAAAAACAAATTGAAAAAAATTACTCTGTAGAATGTCAAAATAACCTTACGTTTAAAATTTGAAGATGATTGGCCAAACCGTTTAGGCTACAGTCCAAAATACATCCGTACAGACAGACAGACGGACATAATTTTGCCAGTAACTCAAATATGTATCAAAACTTAACCTGCACGAATGCATAACTTGCATTACAGTACCAATAATAGCAAGTTAAAAACTAGTAACTACCATTTCAGATCTCCTAAAACGTTGATGACTTCTACCTACCCTTGGTGGTTGAATTGAAAAAAATGGGCACGACTGGGTCGCAAGTACTTCCTCGTATGTGCCTAATTACATTGGAAAGAAAGATCTTTGGCAGAAACAAGTAACATTTACGTTGAAAATAACACAGTTTGAACTTATAAAAAGCATCAAAACCACAATACTTAACGTTTTTAGTAAAAATGAAGTCACACACGTCGTCACACGTCTTAAATAACAAGGAATTTAAGAAAAAAGTATTTCGAAAATTGTAGGACCAGTTTTGATAAATTTAAATTTTTTTAATTTAAATAATAATAATAATTTAAATAAATTTTATTTTTAGTTTTTTGAAAAAAAAAAAATTGTTTGTAATTATGTCATGCAGTTTTTTTAGAATTTATTAATTTTAACCTGATTTTAAAATTTTAAATAATTTTTTTGATAAGTTTTAAAAATGTTGAAGTTTCAAAAAAAAAAATCAAAAATTAATTAAAAATAGAAAAAACTATTTTTTTTTTCAAAAATTTTGTACGTAGAATTCATTTGGATACTTATGTAGGTCTTTTCAAATATAATTTTTTATTGAAATCCATTGAGCCGTTACCGAGAAAGTCCTAAATTAAAAAAACCGTTATATGAAGGTACCTTTACTAAACTTTACCGGTAAATTTGGTTCTAATCAGCTGATAGCTATTACCAACAAAAAAATATCACAAAAAAATTTCATCAAAATCGTTAGAGCCGATTTCGAAAAAATAAGCTTTTTCCTTAATCGTTATAGGCAGGTACAATTATTTTTAGCCCTAAATATAAAATTTCAATTTACCCTCTGAGGAATGCCAAGAGATACACATATTAAATTTTAACGCAATCGCTTTACTCGTTTAAGCTGCGGATAGATAAACACCCGGACAGACAGACAGACAGGCAAACGGAAATTTTTTGTCAATGACTTCTTAGGGCTTCTCTATGATCGTAATGTCATGTTTGATTGTTATCTCAACTTTTTTATATTCACGAATCCTAAACTTGTCTTATAGTCCCTATAATCGCAAGTAAAAATGCTCACCGCTTAAAAATTTCACCTGTAATACGCCCAATTTCGCACGTACGATGAAATACAGAGATTCCTTTTTTTTAGCCGAACAACACGAATTTTCTCTCACCGGCGAGATTTTTCTTTGTGATTTCAATTTAAAAGCTTTAAAAACCAAAGTTAATCGACACTTTCTATCCCACCCTCTTTAATTTCCCAATGCTCGCGACGTGCGTTTTAAAATTTAAAGGAAAACACAAATCCTTTGTATGCGCGAATATTATAAAAAAAATCGCACACTTCGATGAAAAAAGAAAGATTTTATTTTATTTATTTTTTATTAGACCTTTTCCAAAATCAGTTGTATTAAAACCAACACTCTTTTTTTCTGCCCAGAAAGAAAGAAGAAAGATGGCGGAATCCTTTGAAGTTATTTATCGTGTTTTCAGCTATAGTGTTAATAAAATGTTACTAGATATTAAAGGACGTGTAACTATGCAGAATATATCAAAATTGTTTTAAAATTACATATTTCTCGAAATAACTATAACAGTTATGAGAATGTACCCAATATATATGATTTGAAATATTGATTTAACAAAACACTTTTATTGTTCACTTTAAAAAAATTAAATGCAACCTAAACCGAATTAGGTAAATCCTTGATCGATAATTAGATTCTCGTGTTCAACCCACCATTTTTGTTTCTAACTATAATTTTTAACAAACATTTCAATGACAGTGAAATAAATTACAATCTATATTTGAAATACCCGAGAATCCAATTTGTAATGTTGTTTCCCATTTTAGAAACATCTAGATAGGTAGGTAGGTACTCTTCGCAAAAATAATTACTCGGCCAAAAATACTTTCTAAACAATATCTACCCAAGTCCTAGGCCAACAACGTTAACTGTATAAATGTACCTACACAATCAATTTTATTTACTGCCATTAAATTCTATCCTTCAAAGTTGCAACCTCTCTAGAGGGCATTCTATTTTCGGAATCTCAATTTATACTATCCTGTCGAAAGTGTATCGAGCAACTTGGTTGAACAACTGGGCTATAACACTGCCTCTATCCCATCGCAGTTCTTCATTGGGCCAAAGTGTTTACCTTCTTCCTTCCGTTCGATTAAGCCGCTATTAGTATTTATTTTGTTGGACTAAATTTAGACCTCGTTTTAATGGAGAATATCTAGCTGGAATGGAAAAGAGGTATTTTTATCCAGATTATGTCATTCTGATGGTTCGCGCAAATTCAATGTCATCCAGTGAGTGAGTGAAAGCCATTCAAAACGTCAGCCCTCGCCGCAAATAGTATTCTTGTTAAGGTCCTCCTCGCCTCTCGTGTCCGCCTGCAACTATCCTATCCAACGATTCACCTATCCTTCTTTCACAAATCGTTTATTTATACCGTTGTAATGTAATTTCATTTCTATTTTCGGATCTTTACAGAATTCTCTCTGCTTAGTATGTGGTCGGTTGGATTTTTTTTTTATTTTTATATCTTTTTTCTAAGATACACAAACACATGTGCACTTTCACTATATCCTTTTTCTTTACGGTTTTTCCAACTTATTGTTTACTGTATCCAGCAAATTTGCTAAATATAAACTCGTTTAGGCCAAGACAGTAGTTCTTGAAATGCTGCTCATGCCAATGCCGCATGTTGGCCGCCCATCACACTCCCTGCAATTTGTCTTCCGAAAATAGCCCAGTTCTGGCTTATTGGAAAACGTTTTGTTGTCTTGTGAGCCAGCAAGGCAATGTGTTTCGAAGGGAGTTTTAAAAATAATGTGAATGGTTTGGTCGGATGAAATTGGTATTAAATAAGATTAGTCGGGTAACAATATAGATAGAATTTAAAAGGACATTTCAAATGAAATGTAAGATAGAACTGGCTTTTGAAAACGTTTTGGTTAACCACTTAAGCTGCAATTTTTACGTAGACCAATCACAAATCCTCTTCTAAATAGGAAAGCCTCAAATAACAATTATTTTAATCAAAACCTTTAAAGTCGTTTCAGATATTTTGAACCAACGCAACGGTTTTGCATTTTTTACTTGCGATTTATAGGGACTATAAGGCAAGTTATGCATTCGTAAAAAAAAAAGAATTCTAAGAATCAGACATGACATTACGATGATAGAGAAACATACATATTTGAGTTACTTGCAAAATTCTGTCTGTCTGTCAGTCCGTCTGTACGGATGTATAGTAAACTCCAGCCTAAACGGTTTGGCCAATCGTCTTCATATTTGGAACATAAGGTTATTTTGACATTTACAGAGGAATTAAAAAAAATTAAGCTCAAATATTAACGGTACGTACCTATCATATAACCGTTAAGTAAAAACTTATTTTTCTCGGAAACGGCTCCAAGAATTTTTATGAAAAAAATCAGTGTTCTATTGTAGGTGTAGGTATGTTTTGGTGAAAAAAAAATTCCGGTACATCCCATAAAACCGTTTTTTTTTTCTTCGACTTTCTCGAAAACTGGTCATCCGATTTCAATCAAAATTGATATTCAGAAAGATGTTGGTAGCCTCAGTAATTTAATTTTAAAATATTTTAGAAAACTTTTTTTTGTATTTTTAATAATTTTCTTAATTTTTTTTCAAAAATCAATATTTTGAAAAAAGGTTGATGTTTTTTTTAATTTTTTTTTAAATGTAAGTAAATTTTGTGTTTAAGTTTGCATCTTTAAATATTTTTTTTAATTAAAAAAAAAAAAAAAGTGCATTAAATTGCACGACTGGTAAGTGCAATTTAATGCACGCGAACGGTCGTGAAGATAGCTTCTAATCCAACGAACAGTAGTATCATCGATCCCAAAAGCACGAGAGAGGTTCATACCAAACTCTGGAAGGTACCTACAATCTACCGCCGAAAAAGAAGCTGTTTTCTGGAATAGAAGGTGGCTATGAGCGGGAACCCAGGCTCTTCGCTTAGCAGTTCGACACACTAACCACTAAGCCACGGGGCACTTTCTTAGAGATAGGCTGGACAAAAGGTGTTTTCCATTTTCTATAGGAAAGATTCCAAAAGAGTGGGAGCAATGAAAAAGCTTATGCAGTGGCTTGACCAGTGTGGAAAATTTTACATTTTCAAGTATAGCAGGGGCAACGTTAGCTGTAGCAGCCATTTTTTCTTTTATAATTGGCCCGCACAAAAGGGATTTTGGCTACCCTTATAAAAATATAAACAGAGCGGGGGCGTTAGGAAAATGGGGAAAGGAGTAAATGAAGATATCGATGCACATTTGTTTTAAAGTTTTGCAAGTCATAATTGGGGGGAAAAGCAGTCTGGTAAGGCATTCCACATTCGCGTGTTTCGGCTAGAAAAAGAATCCCTGTAGTTGACTGTATACGTCCGATGTTGGGCTCTGGGGTAAATTTATGGGCAGTGCGAATATTTCGTTTGAATAGTTTCAGGGGAGGAATGCAGCTGGCTATTTCGCTAGAGCATTGTTTGTAGAAATAGCGATAAAATAAGGAAAGGCACGAAATATTACGACGGTGCTCAAGAGATGTATATGTTTCTGTTATTGAAGGGTCGCCTATCATTTTTAAACTTCTTTTTTGAATTCTTTCTAGGAAACTTAGGTGAGTAATCGGAGCACCTGCCCACATATAGGAATTATACTCAAGTTTTGGACGAACATATGCTTTATAGACATTAGCCAGATCAGATGGGATGAAAAATTTCTTGCATCTTCGAGGAAAACCAAGACATCTCGCAGCATTCTTAGCAACGTCCAATATGAGTATTGCAGAGTTTTCTAAGACCTATTTCGGATAAAATATCTCATTCCTAAAAGAATAATATTTGTTATCATACCTGTGCTGGAGTCGTCATCTATCGAGGAAGCATAGTGACCAGTTAAAGGTCTTGAAGAAAGTGTTGAGACCGTCCCAGTTGGCTTTCTCGTATTGCCAAACGGTTGTCCTAGGGGCTTTTCCTTTAACTGGGTTTTGGTAACACGAGAAATTTGTAGAAATGAAACAGTGATCAGATGTATACCTAAAGGCGAAAATACACGAACGGTGTATTTATCAGGATCGGAATCGGATGTAAGAAATAAGTCTAGGATGTTGGGTGTTTGACTTGCAATATAAGGAATTCGGGTTGCATCAATGAGCTGAGTTAGTTGGTTGAGCTCAACAAAAATCTCAACATACCTTCCTTCGGGTGTTGTCTGGCCAGAATATCGAAGCCAACTTGAATTGTGTTCATTGAAATCACCCGTAATAACGATTTCAGTGTGAAAATAATGGGCAGCAATTCTCTGAATGGAGAATGGAGAAGTTGACACACTGTCAAAGTTTGAGCTCCTATAAATAAAACAAGTATGAATGATGCGACATGAAGTTGAAATCTGAGTTAGAACACAGGCCAAGTTTTGGTTGAAGTTGGCATGCAACTAACTTAAACGACGAGACCCTGTTTTTTCAAGGAATAATGGCAGTAAGTTACATATATCAATGCAGGTTAAATTCCGAGTGGTCGTTAATTTTACCTACTTGGGTTTCACTTCGTGCCAAAACAGCGGGCATGTTCAACGCAGTGTAAACGTATGCAGAACAGAAATTCTTCCTTAACCCCACGAATATTTGCGTGGTCAACTCAAAAATTATCCTCCATCATAAAAAAACTAAATCGGACAATAAACTATAATTAATGCACAATTAACATCCAAATTGAGTTTAAATGGCCTTCTCTGAAGAGTAAACAAGTGATTTGTCATCGACGATGAGCGTTGGAATCGAAGATGTTGAAAAGTTTTTAATAAATTTAATGCAGATAAGATTGGAACAGAGCATCTAGACATTTGATAAAAGTCAGAGCAATTTAAAGCAGAGCATCACTTGTGCTTGTGATGTGCCAGATAAAATATGTCTAATGCATTTTCATTTAAATTTAAGCCAATTTAGATGTAGTTTTCAACAAAGTGGTAAAGTTCTATGCCGATCCATCCGAAACATGTCAGAATAAATAAATAAATTGCACGACTGAATCGCACGTACTTGCTCATATGTGCGGTCAAATTATCGAATAAAATTTAAAAAATAAAATTATACATTAACGTGAAAAATTAACACTATATGAACTTAAAAAAAACTGTCAGACCCACAACACTTAACGGTTTTAAGTAAAAATGGAATTTATGAAAAAAGTATTTCGAAAATTTTGATAAAATCCTGTTTATTATTTTTAGTTTTTTGAAATATTTTTTTTTTGGAATTTTGGTATGCAGTTTTTTAGAGTGACTATAAAATTAAAAAAATTTTTTTGATTAGATTTAAATATATTGATTTTTCAAAAAAAAAAAAAAAAAAGTTTTCAAAATTTTGATATGCAAAATCAATTTCAAATATAAAATTCGATAGAAAGCCGTTACCGAGAAAGCCAACAATTAAAAAAATACCGTTGTATGAAAGGTACCGTTAATAGACTTTGTCCGTTAATTTGGTTCTGATCAAATGATAGCCAATATCAACAAAAAAAATTCTCAAACAAATTTCATCAAAATCGTTGGAGCCGTTTTCAAGAAAAATAAGCTTTTCCTAAACGGTCATATGGCATGTACCGTTATTTTTAGGCCCAACAATTAAATTTCAATTTCCCCTCTTTGGAATGCCAACATAATCACACACCTCGTTACACATACTGACAGACAGACAGATAGACGCCATTTGTTGCCACTAACTTTTTTAGACGTCCTTGTGATCGTAATGTCATGTTTAACTGTTATCTCACTTTTTATATTCACGAATCTTAAACTTGCCTTATAGTTCCTATAATCGCAAGTAAAAAACTCTAACGGGAATCTTACCAACGATCCGGAAGGCATTCCGCAGCGATAGTAAGTGTACTTTAATGAATTGTTGAACGCACAGCTCACCAAAGAAATAGTGTACATCAATTCAAGAAAAAAACATCATGCAACAACCATCAAGCAGTGAGCAGATACAAGAGGGATTTAATCGGCTCAGGAAGCCGATGGCATACATGATCCTCGGCTGATCAAACGTGGAGTACTCTGCCATGCATCATCTTCAATTTGGAGTTCGAGAAAGCCATCCGTGATTCTAACACGTCAAAAAGAGAGTCTATCGTCACAAATCCACACCAAGTAACCAACACATCTGGAGTTGAACTTTATTGAAGGGAAATCAAGTTTATTGTGACTTCGTCAGCAAGAAGAATCGATCCAACAATCATGGTAGTATGGAGAATTATAATTTGCAATTGTGCAATCTACTTACTATTTTGCTTCAAAAGTAGCAGCCGATATTAATATGGAGAAAGAAATATGTAGGTGGCTGCTTGATTCGAAGAAAGCCTACTTTAGTATGTTAATGTTTTTCTAATCCAGAAATCTTACCGTACAAACTAAACAGCTTTTGTACAGGGCTATGGTCTTAGCAGTACACCGATTATGATGGTAATTCCTAATAAGCGTCGGGTACCTCCAAGATATTTTTAAAAGATTTTTAAATTGTTACCGAGAATGAGATTACTATATCAACCAACATGTGAACAACTTAATCGTCCTTTTTCTCTATATCAGTGTCAATTTCGAATAAAAATGAGACCTAACCTCGAAAAAAACTCAACCAATTAATCAATTTCACTACAAAAAATTAAAACAATAGTTTGGCAATCAATCTTCAAGTTCAAAAACTATATACGAGTGTACTTCAAATTAAAAATAAACAACAAGGACAAATATTAAATTGCTCGTTTTGAGTGAAATAAGTACCTTCACCTTTAATAGGGCAATTTATTTTCCTTATTCCGTTTTCCACAAAGTCTGAACATGCAGCCCACTTAATTAAGGATTTTTTATTCCTTGCCATGTGTGTTATGAAAAACTTGAAGAAAAAAAAACGACACCCAACGCGTTGCTAAAAATAGCTTCTTTCTAAACGCAAAGGAGGAAAGATTGACTTGGCTGAATGCCAATGGCACAGTCTTACATGGTTTAAACACAAAGCCTAAAGATGTCCTTAAAAAAAAAACAAAGAAAACAATCCTCCTTCGCCTCACCTAATGCACCATTCTTGATCATAAGTCCCTCTGTATAGTGTGTCGGCGGCGGCCATAGCCATTGTTCAAGGATATCAAACACCCCAAGAGACCCCGACCCCTAAATAAAGAGTTTGCGCCACGGAAAGTAATCCTGTTGGGGTACAATTTTCGATATGAAGAAAAAAACCTGACTCAAGTAAAGCAGCCCAGCAATTTTCAGGCGGCGGCGGCGGCAGGATGTTTTTGTTTTCTTTTAATTTAGTTCCATCATGTAATTTTTTCAGATTCTTTAGCCATTTGTCTTGCTCTGATTCATGCTGGGCTAATGTGTATAACAAGAGCCACGAGCACACGAAACCTCCTTAATCACTCTCTCTCTCTATGTATACCACACCCCTTGATGAATTCTAAAAATAACCTTTCTCAATACGAAGACGATTGCCTCGGTCGTGGTGGTATAACTTATAAATTCCAGGCTCCACTTCAACCCAACGCCACAGCACAGCCCTACAGCCATCCACATGCCTCACAAGAGAGCGGGAGAAAAGAAGTATAAAAAGCTCACTTTACTTAAAGGGGATGTTGCATTCTCAATTTAAGTCGGTTAAATTCGTTAAATGTTGCGAGTTCGTGCAAAGGATTTGTGCGTGATGAAATTCAAGGACATTTTATGGACACATGACGAGTGGTGTGAGAAAAACAGTAGTAGCAGGGTGGCCGTGGCCTACAGAACACAGCAAATAGCAGGGACAGAAAAGCTTTTACGGGCGGGTAAAAAGCTCTCTGCCTCTCTTTATTTTTTGGGAGCATAAATAAAGTGCTCCCACTTTATTATATTGAACAACAGTTTCAGAGTTAGACATTTTAAAATTTATTTCATATTCATAGATGCCCGGTGACCTCCCGGTTTCCGATTGGCTATCTAAATAGTGTTGTTGCATTTGTAGGATGCAGGAGCGTTTTCGTCTGCTTTTCTTTCGCGATAGAATTTAGAACGTGGCATGAATAGAAATGTCAAAAGTCAGAGCAATCCAACCTCTAATGTAAAAGTTTATTTATTAGGGAACTTTAAAAAAATATTTCTTATGTTGTATATATAGTATACTTTTTTAAAATAATTAATTTGATAATTAATTTCTCACAAATCATTCCTAATATTTTGCAAAAAGGCTAAATAAATTTTTTTTAATATTTATTTTCTATTTTGAGGTAGTTTTTTTAACGAAACAATAAAAAGACTCCACTCATTTGATTTTTTTTTTCGTTGACCCAACTTTAACGCTCTAGTCTTTTGTCGCATCTTCTGCAGAGCACCCTGTATAACTGAAAGTTACAGCAATGCTAAAGGTACCGTCACATAATGAAAGGAAAGTTCTCTTAGAGAGCAGTCACACTATGAAATGAAAATGCTTTCTGAAAGCGTCTTTTTTACTTGCGATTATAGGTACTATAAGGCAAATTTAGGATTCGTGAATATAAAAAAAAATTATATTTGAAAAGATCTAAGTAGCCAAATTAATTCTGCGTACCAAAATTTTTAATAATTTTTTTTTATTTTTAATTAATTTTAGATTTTTTTTTTTGAAAATTCATTATCCTTAAAACTTATAAAAAAAATATTTGGAATTTTAAAATCAGGTGTAAATTAATAAACTCTAAAAAACTGCATACCAACATTAAAAAAAAATTTAAAAAAAAACTAAAAATAAAAAACAGGATTTTATCAAAACCGGCGTTACAATTTTTTAAATACTTTGTTATTTAAGACGTGTGAGATGGCATACATCATTTTTACTAAAAACCGTTAAGTATTGTGGTTTTGATACATTTTATAAGTTCAAACTGTTATAAGATCTTGATTTCCAATGTAATTAAGCACAAAAGAGCAAGTACGTGCGATCCAGTCATGCCCATTTTTTATCTTTCATTGTATGACGGCACCTTAACGATTTTATTATTTGCGATTATAGGGACTATAAGGCAAGTTATGCATTCGTAAAAAAAAATTACAATCAGACATGACATTACGATGATAGAGAAACATATTTGAGTTACTGGCAAAATTCTGTCTGTCTGTCTGTCTGTCTATACGAATGTATATTGAACTACAGCCTAAACGGTTTGGCCAATCGTCTTCAAATTTGGAACGTAAGGTTATTTTGATATTCTACAGAGGACTATTTTAAACTGTTTTTTTAGCTCAAATATTAACGGTATCTGTCATATAACCCTTAAGTAAAAGCTTATTTTTCTCGGAAACGGCTCCAAGAATTTTTATGAAAAAAAATCAATCAGTGTATGTAGGTGTAGGTTATGTTTTGGTGAAAAAAAATTCAAAATGGTGGGCTAAACACGGTACCCCAGCAAAAAGCAAGTACGTGCCATCCAGTCGTGCAATTTATTTCGAATTGGCATTCTAGCTCCAAAACTAACTAACTGCCATATAACTTTTAATGGAAAACTTATTTTTCTCGAAAACGCTCGGACGATTTTGATAACATTAATAACGGTGCATCCCATATACCCGTTTTTTAAAACCAGACTATCTCCTTAACTATTTGACGGATTTTAATGAAATTTTCAAAATAGGTAGTGTTTTATGATTCAAATAATAGATATTGCCTATTAAAATTTTCAAAAGTTATTTTTTTTTTTTGAATTTTTAACGGTTTTTTTTAAATATTTGTTTTTTTGAATATTTTGACAATAAATAAATTTTTTTTTGATTTTTTTCCTAGTATAAACTATAGATTTCTTCTTGACCGACACAAAGAAATTTTAAAATATGTTTTCGAAAAGATTTAAAAAAAAAAACATTTTTTTGAAAAAAACTGGTCGAACGATTTTGAAATGAAAAATTCATAAAATACAAAACAACAAAAGATATCAAAAAAAAAAAAAAAAACTTATGAATAGTGTTTTTTTAATTTCATATTTTGTTTAAAATTTTCCTCCAAATTCTGTTTTATGTTACTCGGTTGAGTCCTAGCCACTAGTCAAATAAAAGCAAACTTCCTCGTGAACCTTAACTATTCGATTACTGAATGCAAAAAATTTTAATCAAGAAACTAAAAGTTTACACCTGCACAGTGTTAAGTTTTAATATTTATTGTCTATACTCCACACCCACCTGCTTCACAGTGGTTGGTATCTTAATTTTAGTACCTACCTTCCTTCCAACCTTATTCTAGGTACATAATATCCTAAATAAATTCCATGAACCCCATACGTTTAATGATCCATCAAACATAATTAAGTTATTTTAATTCATTTAATTTCAAAAACTAAATTATTGTTATATATACCTATGTACATGTACCTATACCTAGCCTTGACGCATTTTCGTTTCATCGAGCTTCAAATCACGATTCTAAAGAAGTTGCACGTCAAAAAACATTAAAATTAAATCTTTTTTTCAAAAAGACACCTGCAATTAAAAAGAATTAGCACATATGAGCAAGTACGTGCGACCCAGTCATGCCTTTTATTTGTTTTTTCATTGTGTGACGGCATTTTAAAGTTTCTTTTATTTCAAGTTGATTCTCAAACATATACACAAAAACTCGTTTTAATCATATTATCTAATCGAAATAAGATACACATAATTAATAATATAAAAATCAGTTCTATATATAATTCAGTTTTTTTAAGTTTTTGTTTAGATTTAGTTGTTTTTTTTTTTTTTTTTTTTAGTATCCTTATTTTTATTATTAATTATTCCAAACTTGCTTGCAACTCTTTATTTATTAATATATTTAATAATATGTTTATATTAATTAACATATTTTAGCCCCTAGCTATACATTAGTCAAAAAAGCAAGTTTTAAGTGATCCATTCATAAATTTAACATTTTTCTACTCAGAAACAATGTTTATATTTATTTTAACGATCTAGACGGATTTTTTTTCTTATTTTCTAAACTCATATAAAGTTAAATTTATAAATAGATTTTTATATCCGCTTATTATTTTGCTTTTATCATAAAATTATTTATTCATCACTTAATGTGTCATCCCAATAGTCTGTTGAAGAAGGTAGACAAACCGCAAACAAAGCATGATTTGTGGAGGAGAGAATTAAACTTGTATAAATTAATTGATTTGTTAATGTTTTTTTTTATAACATTCCGATAAAAAAAAAATTACATATGTATATTTGAAATGAAGTGTCCTCAAAACCGATTCGATTCCTTTCTCAGAAAACTTTTGTCTCTTGGGAGGTTTTAATGGAAAATACCCCCACATAAAAATTAGGCCCTGGTTCCTCATGGATCTGTGATGCCAATTATTTTATATATCTAAATATCTTCTAAGATACAAAGCTATGTTTTGTTTTCGATTGCACATACAAGTTACTCTGAATGAGAGTAAGTGAAATATTCGGGATAAAGTATCTGAATTGACTCTTCAACTCCATCAATCTCTTCCAGATTGCTATCATTTCCACTGACTATAAAATTATTTTATTATCTTAGGTTCCGTAAAATTTACTGAAAATTAATAATAAAAAGACAAAACTTTACAGCTCAAGCAATACACAGCGGCAAAACCTCGGCAGGCGGGATAAACCTAATAAGACTAAAAGCCCTATATATATGGGCCATCGTAAAGTGATCCATTGGGTTGACACTTTGATTCATTTGTGACAATAAAATAATAATATTCTCTGACAAAGTGCGGCACTCCAGAGCAAATGCCATATCCCATCTCTCGCTAAACACAGAACAAAAACCGGACTTCTGGGGAGGGAGACAAAAATGTTGCTTTATCGATTTTGAGTTATTTTTGGAACGGCTCATGCTGGTGGCACGAGCCGGCCGACCATTTAGATTTTTTTCCTGATTTCTTACATTTGTTGTTTTTTTTTTTGATTTTTCATTTAGGAAAAACAAATCTATAACGACTACCACAACCAAGCAAGGAAAACACTTTGTTGTGGCGCAAAGGATTAAATGGCAAGGCGAACCAGGCACATAGTATTTGTATGTTTTTTGTACACTTGTCGTGGTTTGCAAAAGCATACACGGAGTTTCTCAAGGACAATTGCCGATTTTTTATCACCACCGCGCTACAGCCGTGGTAAATAGCTAGGTACACAAACATTTGCTTCTTTATTTGGATTTTTTCATAGGAAGTTTCCACAAACACAGGCAAGTCACGTTGTTGCAATGACCGACAATTAAAGGAAACAGGTAACGTACCATAGCCGTAAAGTGGGTAGGGTTGGGCTGATTTTTGGTTTCCAGTAAGTGAATACTTTTCAATCTATAATTTATGTACAGTAGCGGCCACAGAATTAGAAACAAAAATAAGATACTTTTTACTTGCGATCTATAATTTAGGATTTGTGAATACACAAAAAAAAAATGGGCACGACTGGGTCGCACGCACTTGCTCTTATGTTACATTGGAAAGCAAGATCTTTGACAGAAACAAGTAACATTTACATTGAAAATAACACAGTTTGAACTTATAAAAAAGTATCAAAACCACAATACTTAACGGTTTTTAGTAAAAATGAAGTACGCCACCACACGTCTTAAATAACAAAGAATTTATGAAAAAAAGTTTTTCGAAAATTGTAGGACCGGTTTTGATAAAATCCTGTTTTTTATTTCTAGTTTTTTGATTTTTTTTTTAATTTCGGTATGCAGTTTTTTAGAATTTATTAATATATATGTGATTATAAAATTTGAAATATATTTTTTTTGATTAGTTTTAAAAATATTGATTTTTCAAAAAAAAAATTCAAAAATTAATTTTAATTAGAAAAAAAATCTTATTCAAAATTTTGATATGCAGAATTAATTTCGCTACCTATTTCTTCTCAATTATAAAATCTGACGGAAATCCAAAGAGCCCAAAATAATTTGGTTCTAATCAAGTGATAGCCAATAGCAACAAAAAAATTCTTAACAATTTTTATCAAAATAGTTGGAGCCGTTTTCGAGAAAAATAAGATTTTCCTTAACGGTAACATGACAGGTACCGTATTTTTAGGTTTAAAAATAAAATTTCAATTTGCCCTCTGGGGAATGCGACAGACAGATCGACAGACATTTTTTGTCGATCACTTTTTTAGACTTCTCTATGATTCCTAATGTCATGTTTCATTGTTATCTCAATTTTTTTTATATTCACGAATCCTAAACTTGCCTTATAGTCCCTATAATCGCAAGTAAAATGAGATAACATTCAAACATGTCGTAGCGATCATAGAGAAGCCTAAAAAAGCTGGTGACAAAAAAATGTCTGTCTGTCTGCCAGTCTGTATGTATGTATAACGATCTACAGCTTAAAGGGATTAAGTGATTGATTACCTTCAAATTTGCTCTGAGGTTGTTTAGCATTCCTCAGAGGGGTTTTTAAAATTTTATTTTAGGGGTAAAAATAACGGTACCTGCGCCATATAAGCAGGACAAGCTTATTTTTCTCTCATGAGTATATTTTGGTGCCTATTGGTTATTATTTTATTAAAACCAAACATACCTGGAAAGTCTATTAATGGTGCCTTTAATATAACGGTTTTTTTTAATTTTTGAATTTTTCGGTAACGGCTTTGTGGATTGCTGTCAAATTTTATATTTGAGAAGATCTTTCAATTTTTTGAAATACTTTTTTTTCATAAATTTGTTATTATATAATACTTGTGATGGCGTACTCCAATTTTAATAAAAACCGTTGTGGTTTTGACACTTCATAAGTTCAGACCGTGTTATTTTTCTAAATTAATGTCACTTATTTCTTTCAAAGACCCAACCTTCCAATGTGATTAGGCAGGCACATAAGAGCAAGTACGTGCGATGCAGTCGTGCCAATTTTTTTAATGCATAACAATCTTGGCCGCCTCTATTATATTTTGGAAAAGTTCTTTCAATATTTTTTTTAATTTTATTGCCTTTTGATCTTTTCTCAACTCCAACAAGGTGTTAAAAAGGATCAGACTCAATCCAAAAATTAAATTAAATCACTGCTTAACAATCCGTGATGTTTGTTTGGGATCTTTGTCATGAATGCGGTTCCATAACAATTTCGGCCATTCAATGCATCTACAAAGACCATGGTTCCAAAAACCAACACTCATGGTTGTAGCTGATTACCCTTCAAGGATTCGGAGCATACAAATCTTTTATTTTCGTGGAAGTCAAAAAAGGATCGGTTGTGTTGATTTGGCGTCGTGTTATCTAATAAGGTTTTCATTGTCGCGACTATTGGAGTTATACCACATATACTATCCGTACATAATCTCTTACCTGCTTTCGGAGGGGTGCTTACCTCAAGGCGCTGAGGCAAAAAAGCGTTAAGCTCTTCGCATTTGATAACCAGATATCACCGCTATATACAAGCTAGCTGTAATCAGGAGGAAGGGGCTATTGCATTTAACTTAGCTTCAGGTAATTGCGGCAAGGGAAGACATCCGGTGCAGATATAGAGCTCGCATCAGAATATCGACTGATGTTAGTTGCAAGAAAACAGTGCTATAGATGATAAGGTATCACAATCGTCCCTTCTCAAGACTGGAAAGTCGTGTTACTTGAGGACGTGGCTGGATGGATTTCCTTCTGCATACCTCTTACAAAACCGGAATCTCGAGCGGGACATGACACAATTCATGCCGCGTCTAAGTTAGTATCTGCTGTCCAATGGAACAATGCTAAAAATCAATGCACGGGTGCCTGTCTGGTTGATTTGGAGAAGGCTTTTGACACCGTATGGCTAGAAGGTCTTTATCTGAAGCTAACCAGATGGGGCATAAGTAAACCACTATTATATATGCTTTACGACATGCTTAATGGTAGAAAGTTTGTTGTCAAGAGTGGCAATGTAACATCTACCACAATGTTTGATATTAAAAACGGTCTGCAACAGGGAGCGGTGAACTCGCCGATTCTTTTTAGTATTTACACCAGCGATCTCATTGGGAGTCTACCTCATGCAATTGCGTATGCCGATGATTTAGTTGCGTACAGAACAGGTCCAAAAGTTGAAGTAATCAGAATTCTCTTACAACGTGATTTCGATAAAATTCAACAATATTGTAATGATTGGAAGCTCAAAATCAAATTCCAGAAATGTGAAACTATCCTGTTTAGAACCCCTTTGTCTGGGGCCTCTAGGGATACGAGAAAGAACTGGCGCAAGCTAGTGATCGCTGGGCCACATGGACATCCACTGGCGAGTAAAGATGTAGTAAAGTACCTTGGCATCTGGTTAGACCAGTATCTATATTTCAATCGACATATAGAGGCTGCTCTGACCAGGGCTAGGGGAGCTTTTGCCCTGACAAGACGGTTGTTTTATAGCAGCCGCCTTGATAGCAGTGTGAAAGTGATTTGCTACATGGCCCTAATCAAGCCGATGATTGCCTATGGATGCCCTGTGTGGTTCAACGTTGCACCATCTCTAATGGAAAAGATTCGAGTGTTCGAGAGACAGTGCCTTCGCACTTGTCTCGGACTTTATAGAACACCAGAGTCGGAGTACAACCATTATTATTCCAACGAGGTTCTATACAACGGGGCCAATACAAACAGGATAGATAACTTTTTAATTAAGCTCATTCGCGGACACATTGCAAGAGCGATGACCTCAACTAATGGACAAATCTTCGGGGCTTACTACCCCCAAGATGAATATTTTGAAAGCACACGCTCGAGTGGTTTTATCCCGCCCGAGGCTTTTCTATACCTTGATAGTCGAGGGCTGATTCAGGATAGATCGGCGATGTCGGCCGCAGAACAGTCGATAGGCGGCTCCTCTACGACCGAGACATAGTCGCTGGGAGCGAAGCAGAGCGCCTCCGTTTCAGTAGGGCCGTGCCCGACCGGGATCGGAAGGAAGCCCTAGATCAGGTCCACCAATTTTGGTGGCTTACCTAGAACCCGATAAGTTTCAGTCGACATAGACGAAATATCGCCTATGGCCGACTACATATATCTATTTTATCTTTAAATTAGGTAGGGCAGTTGCGCCGGCACCAAAAAAAAAAATATACAATTTCAAAAAAATACAAAAAAATATATAAAAACACGAAAATCAAAAAAAAAAGCTTGCTGTGGCTGTTCTAATTTTAAGTAATTTTAAGTATTTTAGGTTTATTTTAAGAAGTGATTTTAAGTTTATTTAGTTTATTTTAAGTTTGTTTTTAAGTAGTTTAAGATAGATTAAGTTAAATAGATAAAGATAAACCAGTCTTTTTAATTTTCTGGGAAAAAATAAAACCCGATATAGATAAGATAAATTTAAGTTATTTTTAGGCCGAAAGGCAATTAAAATTAAGTTAGAGATTAATTTAGAGCGCCCTCATAGGGCCAGTAAGTTAATTAAGATGATATTTTTAGCTAGTTTTAAGATTTTTGTTTAGCATTTAAGTAGATATAAGAAAAAGTTAAAATAAAAATCTTATAAAAGTAAAAGTAAAAAAAAACCGGAATCTCGAGCGAACAATGATAGGAGCTGGTGTGAGTAATTACAACCAAAATAGTGGATTCACTGCAATTTAACACTAAATAAATTTTGTTCTTATGCTAGATAATTGCTTAGTGGCTGCATATGTATGTATACAGGTATATTAAAATAAATATAATTACATTTTTTTCGAAAATTCTTCTATTTTTGTTTAATTAGTTTAAGAGTTTTCTCGGAAAAACTAAGTATGCAATATAATTTTAAAACTAAATGTCTATCGAGGAAAAAAAATGTTGAAAATCGTTCGACTAGTTTTTTAAAAGCAGTTTTTTTTTGGAAAAACTTTTCGAAGAAAAAAAACGTTTTTATTATTTATTTATTATTTAATTGGTTTTATTAATTGAATTATAAATTACTTTATGTGTGTAAAATTTTATTGAAATCGGGATAATGGTTTACCATAAAACCGCATTTGAAAAAAACCGGTTCTATAAGAGGTACCGTTATAGAATTTTTTTCGAAAAATGCAGTATGTTATTATAAAAAAATCTATAGTTATCATCTGGGAAAGTTATTTAAACAAAATTCAATCAACCCGTTTTCAAAATATTTCAAAAAAATTTTTTTTTTAATTTTAAGAGATCGAAAAAAACGTTTATTTATTATTCAATTAGTTTTATTAATTGAATTATAAATTACTTTATGTGTGTAAAATTTTATTGAAATCGGGATAATGGTTTACCATAAAACCGCATTTGAAAAAAACCGGTTCTTTAAGAGGTACCGTTATAGAAAAAAATTCGAAAAATGCATTTTAACTGAAAGATGTAACTACAAGGTAACTACAGTACAAGTCTAAAGTTTAGAGAAAAATGGTTTCGATGAGGAGCTGGCTGAATTAAGAAATAAACCTTTTGCCTGGTTGAAAATGCAAACAAAAAGCCGCACAACGATTTCCTTAGGCAAAATTATGTACAATCAAACAGAAACTAAAAAAACTTGTGGAAAGCCTAACGTTGAGCATACTCCGAAAACATTGCAAATTGTTTTCTAATTTTTTCTAGTTGTAAAAATGCTTCTGAATACTGGAAGCTAGTATGAGAACTAAATAACAATGCCTTTGAAGCCGTTCCAATACCTATTGATACCAGAGATTTGAGCAAGTGCTTTCAAGAAACTGCAAGGTAATACTATTCCAGTTCATTTTAATAAAAGGAATTACTGGATTCTCAACTTACAGCTTATGGGATAAAATTGGCACTGATTCAAAAATTAATAAAGCGCCGGTTTCAGATGGTATTCTACAAATACAGTACTTATGCGTTTATTGATCAACTCGCAGAAGCATTCAATATTATTTTGGTTTCTGCATCTGTTCCAGAAGGCGATCCTTAAACCGATCCACAAAAATTGAGATAAAACTGATCCGGCAAATTATAGAAGAATTTGGCTATTGAATGCTTCAGAAGGTTCTTACTAAAGTTTTGTACAATCGATTGTGAACCTGGGTGCAACCAAACAAGCGAAAATAAGACAGGTTTCCGAAGAGACTATTCAATAGTTGACCAAATCTACACCCCAACTAATATTTCTAAGCTCTATAGAGCGAAAAACGAAAAAAGTTACAATTTTTTATAGATTTCAGAGCAACCTTTTATAGCACCGATAGAAGAGCTCTAATGCTTTTATGTTGTATAATAAAGGAATGTCTATACAATTTGGTAAAGCAATCGAAAGCCTATACGTATACAAACACAACCTCAGCTCTTCTCAATGCGTTTGAGGTATCTGAATACTTCGAGATAGAAATCGGCGTGAGACAAGGATGTAATCTTAGCCCATGTTTTTTTAATTGATGATATCGAAGAAATATTCACTATTGGAGGGGCGAATGTGACTGATACAATAGCATAATAAGGAAGCATAACTCTTGGATGGCAGAGTGGAAGCGCTTGGCCGATTACTGTAATTATCCGCTTGATCTTCAAAGTTACAACTGTGACTCATGGAAACATATATTGTATGACCTCGTTAATGCAGTCGATGAAAAGAAAAGAGCTGATTTTGAACTAAAAATCCAGGAATTCGAGTCATAGAGTTGTCTAATCTAAACTAAACCACAATTTTTGCAACAACAACTACTTTAGTCCCGCTTACCAAACAATCTTCATAACAAACAATCAACAACAACTTCAAAACCAGAGCGGATATACTTCCACTAAATTTTATACCAAATAGGAATGATTTAACAGATCTTTGTGCTTTGTACAATATGCCAGCTCCGAGAAAAAGAAGACGTACTACATTTCTTAGGGAGGCGCCCTATTTTGATGGAAATAAAAAGGAACGTTTACGGAAGAAAAATTTAACAAACAACAAAATGCATAACATTCTAAATGGGCGAAAAATGGAAGACACTTTATAAGTATATTAGCTGGTCTTCAGGTTTTAAAGGGTGTTTTTTTAGACGTATAGAACTTTAAGTTGGCACGACTATTTTAACTGGCGGCCATTTGGTCAGCTGTCAAGTGATTTATTTTTAGTTTGGTTTGGCTCTTAGCTTTTCAATATAAATAGACTGACGCCTGGACAACATCCAAATTGTGCAAATTTATTTTGAAAATCATGGTTTTGTTCGAAATACGTATCGCATCGCGCACTACGTTTATTTTACGGACAACAAAATCTTCCATCAGAGTAATTAATTCGATTAACTATGGAACGTTTTCGAACCACGTTTACTCTAAATGATAATACACGCATTCACAGAAAAGTCGTACAGTGCGTTCAGAAGAAGTCATTGCTGTTGTAGAGCGTAGCGTAGAGGAAGACCAGAATTAGTCTATCCGCCATCGTGGACAGAAATTGGATATGTGTCCATCCACTTTATGGGAGATTTTGCGGAAAGATCTTGGTTTGCGTGGTTACAAAATCCAATTCGTGCAAGATTGAAGCCACAGGATCACCTAGCAAGGCGTAGATTCCATGAATGAATTTTCATAAGTGAATTTTATTTAGCGATGAAGCTTACTTTTGGTTGATACTGCCGTATTTTGAGATATGATAGTCTTCAAGTGTATGTTGAGACACCGTCCCTGTTTGGTGTGGCTTATGGGTTGGTGGAATAATTGGTTCGTACTTCTTTAAAAACAATGCTGGCGAGAACGTTACAGTGAACGGTGACCGCTATAGATCCATGATCACTGACTTTTTCTTCGTTCATCAATTGAACAACCATGATGTACAGGAGCTGTGGTTTCAACAAGTCACACAGCTCGTGCCAGAATTGATTTATTGAAGGAAACTTTTGGTAACCGCATAGTTTCACCATACGGACACGTGCATTGGCCTCCAAGATCGTGCGATTTAACGATTTAACGCCGGGTATGAGAAGTCCCTTGTCTACGCCGATAAGCCCGAAACGATTGACCACTTGGAGGATAACATTTTCCGCGTAATTGCCGATATACGGCCACAAATGTTGATAAAAGTCATTGAAAATTAGACCACTAGATTAGACTACGTCCGAGCCAGCCGTGGCGTTTATATGCCAGCAATCATGTTTAAATTATAATGCCAGATTATGTTTCGAATAAAGTAAATTTCATCTCAATTTAAAAAATAACATCTTTGTTTTATTCCATTTCAACGTTATATACCTACCTCTAAAAAAACACCCTTTAGAAAAAGTGTAATAGATGAAATGTTTTAGAATACACCAAAATTATCTATACATATGTATGTACATATGTATTTTTTTTTTTTTGTACTATACTAATCAATTTTTTTTTATTTTTTCAAACGAAAAGTTGACACTCTGGCAGACGGTAAAGTAATTAATAATTGAATTGTTATGTGACAACTTGATTTGCAAATGTCATACTTTTGGTGACTCAAAGGAAAATTTCATGTATAAAAATGAACAAGGAAGTATCAAATACAATGTTTAATTTTCCAAGCACTCAATTTGTCGGAAAGTAACATCAGAACCTTCCTTAATGCTTCCTGCAAAAAGCTCTACTCTTTCCTGACCCAGATGGTTATTTTACTAGGTCTTCAAAGAACCAAAATATCAAAAACACACACACATATACACATATTAGAAGAAAGTAAAAACTTATAAATTGGAGGTGGCACAGGAGAGGTAAACTGTTTCCTAGTGTCAGAGCTTTATCCTTGAGTACATATGTACATACATATGTATATGTATGTTGAAGCAAAAACTCAGAGGAAATAATGTTTGCTTTTTCCAACAATATAAACAGAGATAAGAGGGAACGGAAAAGCAGAGAAATCAAAAATACAAAACTCAAGCTTAATTTTTGTTTTATTTAATAAAAAAAAGTTTGTGTATGTATGTATGTGTGTAGGTAATCGGAACGCCAACACGTGTCAATTTTGTATCCTGGCCTTCACCCCCTAAACCCCTGGTTTTCTTCTTCTTTTTGTTGTTTGGCTTTGGAAGAACTTGTGGCTTTGAAACATGCCCATACCTCATACTTCAATTTGACAGGCGTTACTGTTTTTTTTTCATTTTTTCTTTTCTTTAAATAGAATAAGGATGAAGGGAAATGGAATTATGTAAAAAAATTCTTCTGTCGAAATTGATTTTTATGTTTGTTTGTTTTGAGGAGTAAATTTAATATAAAAAAAAATATTAATTAGAAAATTGATTGACAAAAGATGAAGAGTGTTATCATTAGGCTTTGAATGATTTATTAAAATTAAAGATTTGACTTACTGAGAGCTCAAACGATATGAAATGAAAGTTGGGTACGCGACTACACGAATCCTTTTTCATTGTTTCGTCATTTAATGGTTAAAAAGTTAGTTTTGACTAGAGTGAAATCTGATCAAATTGGAGTTAACTCGTTTTATAGTTGCCATTTTGATTAATGCAATTTTTTTCACTTCTGTTAAAGTTGATTCCATCAATATTTTAGTTGGCATTCATTGCTTAAGCCTAGTACTCAGATCGCGCTAAACTTAATGTTATCTCTACAATTTTTATCTCTACACACCCTGGCTAAAAAGGCGAGCTAATTTTTGAAGTTGGAGAGAAAACAATATTTTTTCGGAGTTTTGTCTTTTTGACAGCTGTCACTTGTTTTATGCTCAGTTGGGTTTGCCATCGTGTAAATTTATTACCAAAATAATGGTTCGGTTTGCGCGACGCAACGCGCGCTGCCTCCAATATTCGGTCGACATAATCGCTTAGCAGATTCGGTAATTCGAGCAAAAATGGATCGGTTTTTACACCACGTTTACTCTAGTGGATAATGCGCATCCTCAGAGTGTATAGTGTACAGTGCGCACCGAAGACGCTATTGCTGCTGTGAAGCGAGTACCCAAGAAGACCCGAATGAGTCCATTCGCCATCGCGCGCAACAATTGGAGCTGTGCCCATCCACTTTTATTTTTTGAAAAATCGGTATTTTGAAAACGCTTAAGTGAATTTTTTTTTTAAATTTTGTTTTTAAATGAAGGTTATTTTTGTGCTAAAGTTTGCATTCTCTAATTACTATTTTTTTTTTATTTTTTACAAAAGTTGTTTAATAAAAACCGTTATTACGATATAGAAATAAAATGGCTCATAAGCAAAATATGGTTAGAAGAAAGCATGCCCGATAAATGGAATCTCAGCATAATTTGCCCGATCCTTAAAAAAGGAGACCCTCTGATCTGCACCAACTATAGGGGTATCAGTCTCCTCAACATCGCCTACAAGATCTTTTCTGCTGTATTGTGTGAACGCCTAAAGCCATTCGTCAACAACCTTATAGGTCCATATCAGTGCGGTTTTAGTGTAACGATCAAATATTCACATTACGGCAGATCTTGGAAAAAACTCAAGAACTTCAAATTGATACCCACCACCTTTTCATCGATTTCAAAACCGCATACGACCTCATTTAAAGAGACAAGTTATATAGAGCAATGTGCAGTTTTAACATCACTGCCAAACTCGGATGGAAAACGCACGCTGTTCCGTCAAGGTCGGTAAAGACCTCACCGACACCTTTTGAAGTCAAAAAAGGATTTAGACAATCGATGCGCTGTCATGCGACTTTTTCAACATCATACTTGAAAGAATAGTGCAGAACTCTCACACTAACACCAGAGGCACGATCTTTTAAAAGTCCGTCCAATTACTCGGATACGCCGACGATATTGACATAATCGTAAGAGAGAAGTAAGAAACAAGTCAAGTGTTTTTTTTAACACTCACGACAACAATGCGCATATAATTTTTTTTGTTTACCTTTATTTTCGGATGCCCGAATGGTTTAACGTTACACAATCTCTTATGGAAAAGATTCAGGTGTTTGAGAGACAGTGTCTGCACTTGTCTCGGAATTTATAGAAACACCAGAGTCGGATTACAAACACTATTATTCCAATACAAACTTTTTAAATAAACTAATTGGCGGACGAATTGCAATGGCGATGAACTCAACGAATGGACAGATCTTCGGGGCTTACTACCCCCAAGATGAATATTTCGAAAGTACACGTTCGAGTGGTTTTATCTCGACCGAAGCTTTCCTATACCTTGATAGTCGAGGGCTGATTCAGGATAGATCGTATTGTTACTTTGGAAATAAGAAAATATACGGAAAAAACATGAAAGGAGGAAAAAAACGGCCACAATAGCAGCTGATCGGAAAGCTATTTTAAAATGTGCTGTGTGTGTGTCATGTGACTGCGGCAAAAATAGAAGAACAGAAAGCCGGTGTAATTGCAAGCGTTTCAACTGTAGTTAGAGTAATGAGCAGTGCCATCCATCTAAAACGAAAGAAGCTTAAAAAAACTACCCCTAAACGAACAAACAACGCAAAGCTATGCGCTCAGATTTTTCTAGACTCCATATGAGTTGGACAACTGAATGCCGACGTTTAGTTATTTCGGATGAAAAAAATTTAATTTCGATGGCTGGACGGGTTTAATTATCACTTTAACGATAAGAGGAAAGAAGAACATTTCTTAGCGCGGCATCATAGACGAGAAGGTGGTGTAATGGTGTGGGGATCAGTTAGCTACTATGGATGTGTTCAGCTTGAGTTATGCAAACTTCAAAAATTAACTTAACAACTCACAAAGGAAAAAAGCAATTGAGTAGCAAAGCCCTCTCTCAAAAGACAAAGACTCTGTATAATCATCCCAATCCTACTTTATGGCGCCGGTGCCGAGGCATGGACTCTATTTAAATCGGATGAAGATATTCTTAGTCGTTTCGAGCGTAAGATTCTTCGGAGGATTTTTGGCCCTATCTGCGTTAACGGGCTTTGGAGGAGAAGGTTCAACCAAGAACTATACGAGCTGTACAGCGACATTGACCTGGTCAAAAAAATACGCATATCACGTTGAAGATGGCTAGGTCATGTAGAGCGAATGGACAACAATGCTCCGGCTCGCAGGATCTTCAATTCCATCCCAGAGGGCAAACGCAGTCAAAGAAGACCTCTCCTTAGGTGGCGCGGTCAAGTGGAGGACGACCTCAACCAACTTGGAGTGCGAAACTGGAAGCAGCTAGCAATAGCCCGAGCTGGCTGGAGAGGCATGTTGGTTGAGGCCCAGGTTCGTCCCGAATTGTAGCGCCCTCTAAATAAGTAAGTACATAAAGAGGCTGTACAAATGTATAAAGTAATTTTTAATACAGTGGCACAGGTGGCAGTGTCCATTATAAAGTCAGAAATAAAAGATCTTTTTTAAGAAAAAAAGTTGTTTCATTTCATTCCATTACCTTTTCTTCCCAGTTCCAATATTTGTGTCTATTCAGTTGACGCAAAAAAGTCTGCAATTTTTCATATAGAACGCTTTGCAAGAGAGCCAGAGAAAAAGTCGCGGTACTTTTTTTTTTAAAATTCTTTCTGCTTTCTTTTCCTAACATCACTAACAAACAGTGAACATCACATCATCAAATGATATAATAACGCTCAATGTTTGGTAAGAATTGACAACGTACCTTATAAAATGTTGGTGCTTATTCAGTTGGAGCGGAGTGTATCAAATGAAAGGCAATCTCGCCTAGAATTGCAGAATTTATTTTTCTTTAATTTTTGTTGAGTATATCCCATTACATCGGATATACTCAACAAAAATTAAAGAAAAATAAATTCTGCAATTAATTTATGTTCGTATTCATTTGAAATTAATTATTTATTTTGAAATTAAGTAGTCATCGATTTAATTACATTACATTACATTTTTAATCTACTCCGTAGATAAATCTAAGAAGTAGCCACACTTACGAGCACTGGTTACTAAGGCCATCGGTTCACACAATTACAAGACAACACACAAGACGACATTGATACAGGACAGAGCAGAAGAAAGAAAGAGGACGGAAAACAGAAAACACATAACACATGTTAACAGTACGCAGTTGGTTATCGGACGGTCACCCATCATTCCACTAACCACGCGCAACGATGCTTGATTTCGCTGATCTCATAGGAAGCAGAACCGTTTTTTTTTTTCTTCGACTTTCTCGAAAACTAGTCATCCGATTTCAATCAAAATTAATATTCAGAAACCTGTTGGTAGCCTCAGGTATTTTATTTTAAAATATTTTGGAAAACTTTTTGTTTTTTGTATTTTTAATAATTTTCTTAAATTTTGTTTTTAAATATAAGTAAATTTTGTGTTTAAGTTTGCATTCTTGAAAAATGTTTTTTTTATTTTTTTAAAAAAAAGTTGTTAAATAAAAACCGTTTTATTTAAAAACCTAAACCACACTAACCACTAAGCCACGGGGCTCTTTCTTAGAGATAGACTGGACAATAGCTGTTTTCCATCTTCTATAGGAAGGATTCCCAAAGAGCGGGAGCAATGAAAAAGCTTATACAGTGGCTTCACCAGTGTGGAAAATTTATAGTATAGGAGGGGCAACGTTAGCTTTAGCAGCGATTTTGGCTACCCTTATAAAAATATAAACACAGCGGGGCGTTAGGAAAATGGGGAAAGAAGTAAATGGAGATATCGATGTACATTTGTTTTAAAGTTCTGCAAGTCATAATAGGAGGGAAAAGCAGAGTCTGGTAAGGCATTCCACAATCGTGTGGTAACAAAAAATCCCTGTATTTGACTGTACGTCAGAAGTTGGGCTCAAAGGTAAATTTATGGGCATTCCTAGCAGTGCGAGTATTAGGATTTAATATGTCATTTCGTTACACAGAATGAAGAGGTACGCGAATTTCGATTTCTATGATGGCAGTTCTGAAAACATAATACCAGTTTGTCTTCAGTCAATTTTGATGTTTGATGTTTTTAAAGCATTTCGAGAGCTTTTATCCTTTGAAGAGCTAGACATTTTCTAAAAAGCACATAAACTATGCAAGGAAAGTTATAACGCCATTTTCAAAAATCAGAATACCTAGTTAGAAAACCCTATCCATGTGAACGCCGAAAAAGTTGCAGTCAAACAATTTTATATTTTTGTTTACTTATACAGATAGATACTCTATTGTTTTTTCGAGCTGTAAAATTACTTACCATGAGTCACAATTCTTCCGTCAGGACTTGTCATTCTGATTTGCAGTTTAGCTTTTGTTTTACACAACGAAGAACAGAAAATTGATAATTTACGTGGCTGTCATTATTTGTCTTTTAAACTGCAAATAAAAAAAATGTGTTTTTTTTTATTCTAAAACTGAATAAAGAGTTGTAAATGTAAATTTATTTGTATACAAAATAAATAAATAAATTAATTGTACCAACATCATCGTGTTCATCATGTTTCTTAAATTAGTTTGATTTTTGGGAAAATCCACCTATGTATATATGTAAGACAAATGACGCAAGTTTGCGAAGACATGTTTTTCTTTTTTAAATTATTTTAAACAGATCAAATTGTCTCCTGCTGAGAAAACAGAAAATATTTGGAAAATAGAGAAAATTCGCAACACTTGAAATGCGTCGATTGGGAGGAAACAGCTCGACGCGTGTCAGCATTTAAACGGACCGGCAGTAGTTGATGTTTCTAAAATAGATTGTGTGCTCTTCTTTGGTTTTGAAAAAATAAAAAAAATAAATATTTTTTAAACCAGCTATTGTTAAATTTTTCTTTTTTTATTCAATAAATGAAAAGGAATGATATTTGAGAAGTCCATAGAAAATTATTATTATTTTTTTATAAATATATACAAACAGCGGATGAAATCAATATTTTTTTTTTTTTTTTTTTTTGAAAATCAACAACTTTTAGGAATTTGTTTTTCCATTTTCATAGAACCTCAAAGAAATTATTGAGGTCCAAAAAAGATTATAGTTATGTATATTTTATTGTATCTATAAGATAAATAAAAAAGACAAGGTGGAGCTCAGGAAAAATTGAAAAAATACTACCACCGACTTTATAAGTAAATTACACGATAATGGTTAAAATTGAGTATCAACTATTAATGGCTAAAACACAATCACGTTTCAGCTTTGGCTTCGTCACTTTATATTTCACACGCTTAGTGTTCGCTTTGAATGACATTTTCCAAATTTCGGTTTCTGTTTTTGTTTTTTTCTGTCAAAGCAAGCAAAAGTTCAACCAGTTTCTACTTTAGCTTTGCGTTTGAGTGACGTTACCTTATCTTGAACATGAACCAAACGTAACGTCAAAGCCAATGCGACATTGTGATAAGATGTACTGATTTCCTATGGTTGAACTTGTAAACTTCAGGCGAAACCGAAGATAAAGCGTGATTGTGTTTTAGCCTAAGGGTTTTGTACCAGGTAATCGCTCTATTGAAATATGCTATAACTTTTGAAAATGGCTGAAAATTTCAACTCTGTCTTGACATTCGTGAAGTACATAGAAACTAATTGGACAAAGACTGCGGGGTTTAGCTGCTCGCTTGAAGAGACTGGCAGAATATGCAAGAGGGATTTGTTTGTGCGTGTTAAAACGCACTGCGCGAGCATAGGAAGATTAGATAGGGAGGGAAAGTAGGTGTCGATTAACATTGGTTTTGAATGCTTGCAAATCGAAATGGCAAAGGAAAATCTTGTCGGGTAAACCATTCCAAAGTCGTGTTGTACGGCTAAAAAAAGAATCTATATTTCACGGTACGTCCGAAATTGGGCTCAAGGGTGAACTGATGAGCATTCCTACCAAGACTAGTATTACGGGCGAAACTTTTTAGGGGAGGAATGCAGCTGGCTACCTCGAGTGAACATTTTTTATGAAAGAAACCGCAAAATAAGGAACGACATGAAACATTGCGCCGGTGTTCGAGAGGAGCAATTGTTTCAGCGGCATTTTTGTTTTCTATCAATCTCACCGCTCTGTTTTGTATTCTATCGAGCAGGTGAAGAGATGCTTGAGAAGCACCTGCCCAGAGGTGTGAGTCATACTCAAGTTTTGGGCGTATAAACGCTTTATAGATTGTAGCCAGATCAGTAGGGGATAAAAACTTCTTACACCGATACAGAAAACCTAAGCACTTAGCAGCACACATACCGAGTACTGACAGTTTTTCGGTTTTTTCGATGTAAGTGCCATTCATGGACAATGGCATGGGTATGTTTAGCTTTAACGACATAATACAGCATTGAGTTTTCGAAGCATTAAACTCCACACGATTCCTATAACCCCGTTTGACAATGCTGTATAAATCGGAGTTTAATGAGCTTGACATACGGTACCGTTCCAATTGTACGTCCGAAGGCGAAGGACGTGAATCATCAAACGAATATGAAAATCTTAGGGTAGAGTCGTCAGCAAAACAGTTAAGTGGATTAGAAGTAACAGACAGAAGATCATTTATAAAAATGAAGAAGAGAGTCGGAGACAGATCGGAGCCCTGGGGCACACCAGCATTTATACGAACAAGAGTATCATCGATCCCAAAAGCACGCATTTTCGATAAGAGAGCTTCATGCCTAACTTTATCAAATGCCTTAGAAATACCAAGAGCAATGATCTTACTTTCACCAAAGCGATGTAAAGGTTTGTTCCACTGTTCGGTGAGATATCCCATCAGATCACCAGTGGAACGGTTGCTGCATAAGCCATACTGACGGTCATGGAGCAGCTGTCGATCTTCGAGATATCCCTTAAGCTGACGGTTAATCAGCGTTTTCATGACCTTAGAAAGAAGGGATGTTAGTGCTATAGGTCGGTAGGAGGAGGGGGTATATGAAAGAGAAAGCCGAAATATCGAGCCATGTAATTGGGCATTAGACGGCTCTGTACTCTCTATTTTTTGGTGAAAGACCTAAAGATGTTCCCTTAACAAAAGGCTTTTAGCAGCAAAAAACGTGTAACCTACTCTCAAATAATCTTTAATCTCGGCCAAGAGGAGATAAATTTTGTATCGAAATTCATGAACGTTGAAGTCCACTTCATGGTGTCGATCGGAGTCATCAGAACGACGAGCGCTACAGAGCGCTGATAAAAGATTTTGTTCTTTCTCAATTAAATTTATTTCGACCGAAGGACATGTGGTTCCAAAACAGGACGGAGCATTTCGTCATCTTATCTTATCTCTTGCTTTGACGATTTGCACTGGCCGATCAGATCACCCGGTTTGACGGCTGTATAATTTCTTTTAATGTTTGGTGAGGATACTTGAATATTTTGAGGAGAATATCCGACAAGTCCGCATGGTCAACAATACTGACAGCGGCCACTTGACCGATATCATTTTCTCGACTTGATGGAAACAATTCTGATTCATTCAATAAACTTTCTACGCAAGTAGAACCCACATGGAACAGGAGTCAGGATACACTGTGAGTATGGCTTCGAGCACAGAAGCCACGTTTTATTAGTTTTATTTTTATTATCAAAGCTTCTAGTTCATCTTGCAACAGGGTAATTTTCATCTCTAGAAATCGTCTTCAGCGACTCTTTAATACCATAAAAATTAATAAAACATTTAGCATAATCGACTAATTTATTGTTTCTTGCTTTCGTTGAATCGATTCACCCAAGTTCACCAGCTGATGTGCTTCTATAGAATTCCCTCCTCATTAAAACTTATGCCGGTCTACTTCTACTTCCAAGCCACCTAGGATATTAAATTGAAAGTTGAAACAATGCTTCTATCAGATTTTCATGTTTTAATTATTATTAAACCACAAAGCGTGGTAAGTATGTCGGACTGCTAAGCGAAGGGTCGGGGTTCGAATCCCCGTCAGAGCCACCTTTTTTCAGGGTACTGCGTTTTGCGAGTAACTGACAAAACCTCCAAGAGTATGAAATTTGTCTCGAAAAAAATTCACAACACACACACATGAATGGTTGATAGTATAAGTCACTAGGCCTTGGGTCTTTAAAATGTATTATATTATTAAATTATTAGATTAAATGATTTAATCCGATTTTATTTATCATTACTTGACGGATTACTTAAACAATTGCCCGAGAATTATAATCCCAGTTCTGATTAAATAATAAGCATTGGTAGTGTTTTTCGCTCTTTTCTGAAGTATCGAACTTGTGAATGACCCATAAAGTCGAGGTTTTTCTTCCATCTGGCAAATCGACGTTCTTTAAAGCAACTCTCCAATTTTTGTTGTCTTCACTTTTAAATTCTTCTTCAAAGGTTATTGTTTCGATTCGATGTCAAAAATATTCTAAAAAATTTGTGTGTGACAAAATCTTTAAATTGGTGAGGTAATGGTATTGCCGATTTCCGCAACTCTGGTGATGATTGCGATTCCACCGAAGTAACATCGAAATTAACAATAAAATATTTATCCATTTTCACCGACTGAAAAAATTGTCCAACATATTCGGTGGCATTGCGTCCCATTTGGGTCTCCACCATTAGGCGTTTTTCTTTATTCACTGAGAAAAGATCTCTGAAAAGAGTCTGAGCATTCTGAGCATACTCTGATAATTATCTGAACCGAGAAATGTCTGAGCGCTCAGAAATATTTTTGAAATACGTTTGAGCACTTTGCTGTCACAAATTGTCATTTTGGATATGGCTCTTTCACAGGCGTCAATATTATGCATATATTATTCTATTGTCTCTTTCACTTTGGCATATATTTTTCGAAGAGTGGTGTAGAAAATGTGCATGGGATAAAGTGAAATAGCCTACAACTATAAAGTGACGTTAATTGCGTTCAGCATTTTCTCAGAATGCTCCGTCAATTTATCCTGAGCGTATACAAGGTTCTCTAGTAGTGCCCCGTGGCTTAGTGGTTAGTGTTTCGGACTGCTAAGCGAAAGAACCTTGGTTCAAATCCAGCTCATAGCCACCTTTTTTCTGGGGTACTGCCTCTTGCGAGGAACTGACAAAACCTCCAAGAGTAAAATTTGTCTCGAAAAAGTGCATCTCATGTAGCCGTTCGGACTCGGCGGTAAACTGTAGGTCCCTTCCATTCCATTCTTGCAGAGTAACAACACACACACAGGAATGGTTGAGAGTATAAGTCACTAGGCCTTGGCTCCTTAAGGAGCTGTCGCGCCAATAAATTTATTTATTTTTATACAAGGTTCTCAGAGCACGCTCTGATCATTCTCTGAACGAAAAAAGAAATGGAACTATGAAGATCTGAACGCTCTGAGCGAAAAAAGAAATACAACTTTTTTTTTGACAACTCAGACTCTGCTCTGAACAAAAAAAGAAAAACGCCTATTATTGGCTTGAATTCGCTTAACAGATCAAGACTTATGTTTTCGATTCCAAAAAATAAATTAAAACTTTCTAGAAAAATCTTTACTGTACAAAATTTTAGTTGATAATTATTCGATCATAAGGATTTCCTTTCTCTTTTGCCTTTGTTCAAGTTAATAAATGTCAAACAAGCAAAATTGGTAGCTTTTGCTTGTTTGACATTTGTTTACTTTAAATAACAAAAAATATTTTTTTCAAATTTGCGAAGTTTTATCTCAACTTTTATGCTGGTTTATTTATCGTCACTTTTCGGTTTTTGTTTTGTTTTTTTTAACGCACGTTTCGTGCCCACAAAAATGCAAACGTATTAGTCGTCCCATAAGAAATGTTCAGTTGTCGTTCTTTCTCTTGGAAATTTCACACTGCTTACAAAAAAATTAATTCGTTCAATATGTTTATTGGTCACATTACGATACGAAACCATTACAATATGGGTTTACAAATAAAAAATAACAACACTGTACTTCAAATCGTAATAGAATGAGATTATTTTGTTCTTACACAACAATTTTTATTATTTTGCAACAAATTCTTGTCTTTGTTTTATAAATTAAACAGAAATTAGACAAGATTTATTCTTTTACTTAATTTCCTTACCATAACTACAAAGAGAGAGAGAGAGAAACAAAATCTGCAACAAATTTTTGGGGATTTTTGGAACGAAGTACCTCTCAAAATAATAACATGGGAAGTGTTTGAAAAAACGTAACGTGACTTTCCATCCGCAAGAAAATCCTACAAATCTAGAAAAATATATATTTTTGTATTTTTCCTTAAAATTGTTATTAATTTATCTTAATGGATTGTCATTTAAAAGAAGCTATTTATATCCAAGTCAGCCATTCTCATATTATTTTATCCCAATTACCTTACACAATATAAAAATAAAGGAGGCTCAAGGCCATCTTTGCCATAATAAGCCTATATCGTAATACACACATCTGTAACGGTTTATCTACTTGGTCTCCCCCATTTAGCTTCTCTGAGTGATTCTTTACAATTTAATGCCTGCATACGTTTGAATTACTTCACACAATTTTAAGGGTAACAGACTACAGGCGTAAATTATTCCGGGCAATAGATATACAACGACATAGCGAACAGTGCAAGAACCCCTCAGAATCAGAAATTGGTTAGTCATCTTTGTTGGTCGGCCAAATTGACGGTTTGGATCGTCGTCATCGTCATCAGATCGTTACTGAACTGATGAGGCGTTTTCACTTCCGCGTAATTTCCTATGCGTGGCGTTGCGCGGCAAATCTTATTTAAGCTAGCGTGTGTGTGCTGCCATGAAGCGCCTGCATGATGACATTTTATTGTGTATTACGTTACGTTGTTGCTTCGGAGAGATTTGACTGCCCCAACATGCACACACTTGTTTGCTGTCCATTTTGTTTCTTATAAAAATGTTTTTTTTTTTTTGGATTGCATGATGTATTTTTATTCTTATACACACATACCTATACGATGTGCAAGTACATTACATACATATATATGTTTAATCGTTGTCAAGTTTTTTATTCAAAAATAATTCGATTCCAATGAAATTGTTTGACAAAAAAGCCGCTGCTTCCTTTTGTATTATCTTTTTGGCGCGATTTCTTCGGCGGATTTCCCTTTGGGGAAATTTAAAGGAAGTGCCATTTAAAAAAATTATAAAACATGAAATACGTAATGTTTAGCGCCATTTGGCTTTAAGAAACGTAACCGAAAAATATGTAAGAATTGGTGTAAGATTTGTAGGAAATATCATAAAGAACCAGATACATAGGTAATTATATATTTTGAAATGTCAAATCTAAGATGTGTATGGATACGTTTCGGTATTTAAACGTAACAATTAATGGCGCCTATAGATCATACATTTTGATATATCAATTATTATGCTCAGATTGAAGATTTGTATTTAAAAAAAATGTTATTTAAGTGTCGACAACACACGCAATATAACATACATACATATTTCATAGGAAATTATGAAGAACAGAACAGGATAGGGCAGAACACAATCGTGAAAAATGTCAAATTAGTTGAGGACAGGTAATACGTGCGTTCAAGGGTCAAAAAACAAATTCTTTCAAAACAAACCAACAAAAGTACACATGTAGGTATTTGGATTTCGTGTTGTTTTATTGGGAACACAAATAGAAAAAAAAAACAAACAAGCACACCGTAAAAATAATTCAAAGCAACTGTTGATTTCGACAGGTTCAGTGTAAGGCCGATGAAAAAAGGTCTCTAAAGTTGGCATGACCATTTTGAGCTGGACTAAAAACAAATATCCTATAATTTGCCGTAAATTATCCGTAAATTATCCGTGGAAAAAAAAATTTGCCGCGAAGTTGGATCATGTGATTTTCCATGTACTGCTAACTTGATATAAAGTTAGCATGACCAATCGCGTATCTTTCTATAAATGGCACCTACAATTATCTGCATGGGCTTAAAATTTGCCGTAAATTATCCGTAGACAGAATGTCAAATCAAATTATTTTTAGGATTTTTTTTTTTTTTTTTAGTTTTGCTCACTTGATCAAGTTAGCAGGATCATAGGCGTATATCACTATACAGGATGATTCACGAGACAAGTGAAAAAAGGTAGAGCGTGTAGGTTGGGTCAAGACAAGAAAAAAAATGTATAGCCAGGAGGGGCAATTTTCTTAAAAACTGACTTACGACTGAAAAAAATATTAAAAAACAACGTTTACACTCACAATGCCATGGTATACCTTTTTGTAAAGTCGAAAATCTCTTCTTTTATTTTATGTTTAAATAAAGCTGTTATCAGGAATAGTTTTTGAAAAATTAATTTTGAAAAAAAATTAAAAAAAAAACTATTAAGCTAATATCGTATAATTTGCCGTAAATTATCCGTAAGTTATTTGTGAGAAAAAAAAATTGACGCTAACTCGGATCATATGATTTCCCATGTACTGCTAACTTGATATAAAGTTAGCATGACCAATCGCGTATCTTTGTATAAATGGCATCTACAATTATCTGCATGGGCTTAAAATTTGCCGTAAATTATCCGTGAAAAAAAAAATTTGCCGCGAAGTCGGATCATGTGATTTCATATGTACTGCCAAATCGATATAAAATTAGCATGACCAATCGCGTATCTTTCTATAAATGGCACCTACAATAACCTACATAGGCTTAAAATTTGCCGTAAATTATCCGTAGACAGATTGTCAAATCAATTTATTTTTAGGATTTTTTTAGGCGTATCTCGCTATAGAAGTCACTTACAAAGCTCTACTTATGCTTAAAATTCGCAGCCAACTATCCGCTAATGAGCTGCTCACTTAGATAGTTTGCCGAGAAACCGTATTATATGTTAAGACAAATATATTGCACGAAAGAACTTCAAAAGCTTTTGTCAAACAAAATAAAACAATAAATTAAGATTGTAAACTTTAGCACAAAAACAACCTTCATTTAAAAACTCTGTAATGTTTATTTAACCTGAGTCTGCGGATGTACAGCTGGTGTAAATGAATTTTGTAGTTCAACCTGATGAGGCAACCTGATGGTACAATAAAATAACCAATTTCCCAACGACTGGGTTTTACACGTACCTACTTAATGCTTCCTAAAACAGTTTTGTTTAGAAACAAAATAAACGAAGAGATAGATTTCTGACTGTACAAAAAAAATATATCATGGTATTGTTTTTTAATATTTTTTTTCAATTTTAAGTCATTTTTTAAGAAAATTGCCCCTCCTGGCTATAGAAGGGAGAGGGGGGGGAAGACCCCCTCCCATACATTTTTTTTCTTGTCTTGACCCAACCTACACGCTCTACCTTTTTTCATTTGTCTCGTGAATCATCCTGTATAGTGATATACGCCTATGATCCTGCTAACTTGATCAAGTGAGCAAAACTAAAAAAAAAAAAAAAAAAAAAAAATCCTAAAAATAATTTGATTTGACAATCTGTCTACGGATAATTTACGGCAAATTTTAAGCCCATGCAGATAATTGTAGGTGCCATTTATAGAAAGATACGCGATTGGTCATGCTAACTTTATATCAAGTTAGCAGTACATGGAAAATCACAAGATCCAACTTCGCGGCAAATTTTTTTTTCCACGGATAATTTACGGATAATTTACGGCAAATTATAGGATATTTGTTTTTAGTCCAGCTCAAAATGGTCATGCCAACTTTAGAGACCTGATGAAAAAGGTTACTTAAGAACTGCAATAAAGAGTCTAAGAGTTTCTTAAGACAATGAAAAACTATGCATGGAACCTATTTTTCCCTAATTTCGTTTTAAAATTTGAAAACAAATTTGCTATTTATTTGCGCCTATTAAAAACCGGAATCGAAACTAGTAGAACCTTATAAAGAAAAAAAGAATATTATAAAAATCAATCAATCTATTGTCATAGAGTAAATATATTATATAGAGGAAAATTTTTCGTACGTTCCACGCCTCAACACCCTCAATTTTCGTTGTTGCTTTGGTATATCATTCATTGTGTTTCGTGTTCTCTTTTGTATATCATTCATTGTCCGCGTAAAAAAAAGAAGAAAAAAACGATGAGGTGAGTTTCTTAAACATCAACAACAACAGAAAACAAGTTAAAGTTATAGATTAGGTACAAACAAATTGTTTTCGATAGAAAATAATAAATAAATAAATTTATTGGCACGACAGCTCCTTAAGGAGCCAAGGCCTAGTGACTTATACTCTCAACCATTCCTGTGTGTGTGTTGTTACTCTGCAAGAATGGAAGGGACCTACAGTTTACCGCCGAGTCCGAACGGCTACATGAGATGCACTTTTTCGAGACAAATTTTACTCTTGGAGGTTTTGTCAGTTCCTCGCAAGAGGCTATGAGCTGGATTTGAACCCAGGTTCTTTCGCTTAGCAGTCCGACACACTAACCACTAAGCCACGGGGCACTTTTCGATAGAAAATTTTAGTAAAATATATCAATTCGAACAATTTGTGAGAATTTCACAAAACACCACCAACGACGGAGAATACTTGATAAAGATACAATTCTCATCAGACACGTCGTCGTCGTCTTCCTATGGTGGTATTTTGTAAAATTCTCACAAATTGTTTGAAGTGAAGGAACTCCGTGAGTTATTGTGTCCTTTTTTAAAAAATTAAACTGCTTATTCGTTTTATTAATGATAATAAGCACATACTTCTCATTGTCACTATCACTACACAATATTCACTAAACAGTTTGCTGAATGTTCATATTGATATATGTATTTTAATAAAATTTTCTATCGAAAACAATTTGTACCTATAGCTTGATTTCTGTTATGTTGTTGTTGACGTTTTAGAAACCCACCTCCACCATATCGAGCGGGATGTGTTCGAAATGTATTTCTTAAGGCTTAAGGTGATTTTCTTAGACCTTCTTGTATACATGATTCCTTTTTTGAAGAAACAACCGATAAAAGGAATCATGTACACAAGGTCTATTCGTGCGAAAAAATATAACGTGTACGTGTACAATTTTCTAATATATACTAATATAATGCATTGTTTTTCTTTTTAAGTTTGTAGGATTAATAATTTGTTGAGAGTATTTTACGCTGTGTTGAGATTATTTTACAACGGCATTCTAAACACGGCGTTAGAGAACGTCAGGCAGAGAGCTATCCGCAGCGCCTTAATATTTGAATCTTGATTTTCACTTTCTTACTAAATGCCAATTCAAGGTTATTTTTTTTTCATTTAAAGAGTAATTTATAAATTTCTACAACAAATTAAGAATAACTTAAATCACCAGGCACAAAATATTAAAAAAAAAATCTTTCTTTAGAAGGCTGTCAAAAGAATCTGAACACTGCGTAAAATAATCTCTACGTCGCGTTAAAAATGCGTTCTGTTTAACGAAGAATTAACGCAACGCGACGTCAAAAAAAATCGGTAAATAATCAAAAAAATTTGACGCCGTGTGGAACTTGACGCGGCGTTGAAAACACGCTCTATGTGACTTGGGATATGTTATACTGCATATTACATCGCTGCGTCAGAACACGCTCTGTTTGACTAGGCTTTCAGTCCAATGTATGCGAGTATAATAGGGTGTGAAGAAATATAATTTATCTTTAAAAAGTACACCTTTATCGCTACTTTGTATAATACAATCTTGCAAATATATATTCTGACCGAATGCTTGTTTAAATTCATTCTTAGAACAATCAATACGTTTATATAGTTTTCAAGCACATAATCTGTAAAAGGCAGGGAAAAAAATAATAAAGTATAACAATTTGCAAAAAAAAAAACTAAAAGAAGGTAAAATTGTATTTTTGAAGAATTAAGACAAAGCTTTTTTAACGTTAACTAAAATGGTTTGAATTTGTATGTTTTTTATTATTAAAATGGCGTCTGGAAAGTGGTTAGCAACGAATAAACTGTCTGACTATTTATTATATTTGCACGTACTTACTCTTATATGCGGTCGCGTCCAATAAAATTTTATAAATATAAGAAGAACTTCAAAGTTTTTTATTCAATTTTTGTGATTTTTGATTGTTTAAAAAAGTGCGCAAGAGTTTTCAGCGGAAAAAATTAAACACAATTTTATTTCTATACAAAATGTGAAACAGTTCGATTTTTTTTTAATCGTTTTAAATCGGTTTTAAAGTAAAACGGTTTTTATTTAACATTTGTTAAAAATTAAAAAAAAATAATTAAAGAATGCAAGCTTTAGCACAAAAATGACCTTAAAAATCACTTACGCGTTTTCAAAATACCGATTAAAAAAAAAAAAAAAAAAATAAAAAAATTATTAAAAATACAAAAAAAAAGTTTTCAAAAATATTTTAAATTGAAATTACTTAGGCTACCTACATTTTCCTGAATATTTATTTTGGTTGTAATCCGTTAACCAGTTCACGAATTAAATAGAACGGTCTATGGAAAGTACCGTTTTTAGCCCACCATTTATTTTTTTTTCATCAAAATATGACGCTTATCCACAAAAGCCCACTGATTTTTTTTCATAAAAATTCTTGGAGCCGTTTTTGAGAAAAATAAGCTTTTATATAACGGTTATATGACAGGTACCTTTAATTTTTGAGCTAAAAAAAATTGAAGAAAGCCCTCTGTAGAGTCAAAACAACCAACAACCTTAAAAGTTTCGCCCGTAATACTCGTCTCGCAAGGAATGCTCACCGTGAAATATAGGGATTCTTTTTTTAGCCGAACGACACGAATTTGGAATAGTTTACCCGGCGAGATTTTCCCAACCAATGTTAATCGACACCTCCTATCTCTCCCCTCCCTAATCTTCCGAATGCCCGCGCAGTGTGTTACATTAAAAGGGAAACAAGTAGTCCCTTGTGCGCGCGTTAGTTTTGAAAAAAAAACACCAAAATTAATATTTTATGTACGCGCGACCTGAATTTCAAAGAAAGTAGATTATTACTATTATATATGTATAAAGTATATTTAATATATTTATTGACTGCTGTTTAATGTATTTTTTATTTATATTCAGTTTTTAATGTAAATTCATACATTACTCTGTAATATTTATTTAACCTGTGTCTTAATTTTAACCGTTCCTACTTGATAGTGTGGAAGATTTGCTATGTACTATTATATTTTCTTTATTATTATTATTACAAATTAGGATGTACAGCTAGTGTAAACGAATTTGGTAGTTCAACCTGTAACACATGATAGTACAAAAAAAAAAACAATTACACATCGACTGGGATTTACACGTACTTAATAAAACAGTTTTGTTTAGAAACAAAAGAAAAGAAGAAATTTCTGACTTTACAAAAAGGTATATCATGGCATTGTGGATGTAAACGTTGTTTTATAATTTTTTATCAGTTTAAAGTAATTCTTTAAGAAAATTGCCTTTCCTTGCTAAAGGGGGGGGGGGGGGGGGGAGAATAGACCCCACCTCCCATAAATTTTTTTTCACGGATAATTTACGGCAAATTTTAAGCCTATGTAGATAATTGTAGGTGCCATTTATAGAAAGATACGTGATTGGTCATGCTAACTTTATATCAAGTTAGCAGTACATGAGAAATCATATGATCCGAGTTCGCGGCAATTCTTTTTTCTCAAGGATAACTTACGGATAATTTACGGCAAATTATACGATATTAGTTTAATAGTTTGAAATTTTTTTTAATTTTTTTTTTAAATTTTTGTTTGAAAATTAATTTTTCAAAAACTATTCCTAATAACAGCCTTATTTAAACATAAAATAAAAGAAGAGATTTCTGACTTTACAAAAAGTTATATCATGGCATTGTGAGTGTAAACGTTGTTTTTAATATTTTTTTCAGTTTTAAGTAATTTTTTAAGAAAATTGCCCCTCAAGGCTATAGAAGAGAGAGGGGGGTGGAAGACCCCCTCCCATACCATTTTTTTCTTGTCTTGACCCAACATACACGCTCTACCTTTTTTTAACATTTCTCGTGAATCATCCTGTATAGTGATATACGCCTGTGATCCTGCATAGTAAATCCTCAAGTGAGCAAAACTATAAAGAAAAAAATCCTAAAAATAATTTTATTTGACAATCTATCTACGGATAATTTACGGCAAATTTTAAGCCCAAGCAGATAACTGTAGGTGCCATTTATAGAATGATACGCGATTGGTCACGCTAACTTTATATAAAGTTAGGAGTACATGGAAAATCAAATTTTTTTTCCCACGGATAATTTACGGCAAATTATAGGATATTTGTTTTTAGTCCAGCTCAAAATGGTCATGCCAACTTTAGAGACCTCTCATAGCAACTCATAGCACTTCTATTAAGTGCACAGAAATCAATAAGCCAAACAGTTTCGTCTCATCTTTTAAAATAATTACAAGTCCATCCCATTTTGATTCTATTTGCAACACAAATATTTGGCCTCCAGAGACTTTAATTAAGGAGTTCATTTCAGCTAGGAAACAACGCGACCGAACAAAATTTTCAGTGGCAAAAAACCTAACAGGATTACCTTCTTCTACCAAAACGTAAGAGGGAGGGCTTCGCAGTAAAGCCGCTGACATTTTTCAAATTCTCAAGCATTTCCCCATGACATATTTGTTTTAACAGAAACTTGGTTAAATTCAAGTTTCATGGACACGGAAATTTTTTCCCCAGAGTTCCTAATATATAGAAAAGATCGTCATAATGGAAATGCAAAAGAACTAGGTGGAGGTGTTTTGATTAAGGTAAGAAACACATTTTTTTCTTCATCAGTCTTGTTCCCTTTTGAACTATCAATTGAACTAGTCTGTGTAAAACTAACTGTGCAGGCAAAAACTTTGTATATTTTAAACGTATACATTCCACCAAAAAGTTTATCATCCGTTTATTGTGAACTCTCCATGGCAATTGATTTTGTTATAGATTTGTCCTGCTCTGACTTTTAGGTGATTTTAATTTACCTAACATTGACTGGGTTCCTTCTGAGGATGAATCCTACTTAGAAGCTTCTTTATCTTCATCACAAATGGAACTTTCATTTTTTGATAAAATTATTTCCACTGACTTACAGCAAACAAGCTGTATTAAAAATTCAAAAAATCGAACTCTCGATTTAATATTTTCCTCTGACCCTATTAGTACACTCGTTCTAGAGTCAAGATCTGGAATCACTAATATAGATAATTACCAACCACCTCTGGACATCTTTCTTGATTTGAGTGATCAAATTTTAGAAAACAGTAACCCCTTTGACAGCTCCTATACTTATGAATTCAGAAAAGCAAATTTCCATGTGTTGTCTGAAGATTTATTTAGTTCAGGAATTTTATCTTGCTCCAATATTGACGAAGCAGTAACCAATTTTTATTCCACCCTTAATAACTGCTTAAATAGAAATCTATCTTTAAAAAATCAAACAATTCAAGCCCTAGTCTAGTCATCCATGGTACACTAAAGAGCTGCGCAGTCTTCTTAACAAGAGAAATAAAGCATGGAGGGTTTATTTAAAATCTCTTTCTCCAACACACTACTCTCGTTATCTAGAAACTTTTGATGAATTTAATATTCTTTCAAATACCTTATATACTAGCTACATAAATGATATGGGTATTTCCTTAAAAAAAATACCCTAACAAAATTTTGGAAGCTTGTTAATTTAAAGAAAAAAATCAGATGGATTTCAGGATATCTTCGCATATAATAACCTTCAATTAGATAATCCCATCGATATTTCTAATGCCTTTGCAGCCAATTTTCACGATTCATTTGTTGAACCAATGGTTGTTGATGACATTTTTTTTTCACAATCTACATACCTTTTCGCAAACAAACTGTAATCATATCCATGAAGAACAGAGTACAGTACTTGAGCTTCTTTCTTCATTAAATGATGATTGTTCAGCTGGCCACGGTGGCTTTCCTCCAATAGTGTTAAAAAAAATGTAAAAATTCTTTAGTTCAGCCGCTCATGTTCATTTTCGAGCTTTTCACTTAAAACAGAAAAATTTCCAAATATATGGAAAAAGCCTTTTCTTACTCCTATATTCAAAAAAAGAGATAAGGCTGATATTACAAACTACAGGCCCATTTCTAAATTATCTTGCATACCAAAACTTTTTGAACAAGTAGTCTGTGAAAGTATGGCATTTTATAGTAAGAATCTCATTTGTGAACAACAGCACGTATTCGTAAGGCACAGATCAACTGCTACAAACCTACTTACGTTCTCCCACAAATGTTCAAGTGCATTAGAAACAGGTTATGAAGTTGACTGCATTTACACTGACTTCTCAAAAGCATTTGATCAACTAAGCCACGAACTTATCTTGTTTAAGCTAAAAGCTTATTGTTTTCCTCCCTGTATATTAGCTTGGATCAAATCATACCTTGAGAATAGATCCTACCAGGTAAAATTTAGAAATTGTCTTTCAGATCCCTTCGTGGCTCACTCTGGAGTACCTCAAGGAAGCCACCTTGGTCCATTTTTATTCAGTTTGGCTATAAATGATGCCAGACGATTACCTTCTCTAGAAAAAGTATCGTAAGTGCATTCGATTATCATATTTCGCAGCATAGACTCTGTCGCGTCTTCAGTTTTAGGGATTTGGGTGTTTATCGCAGCTCCAACTTAGAATTTACTCAACACGTTTACTTTATAAGGAATAAAGCTAGCTCTATGCTTGGATTCATAAAACGCTGGGCAAAGGAATTTATTGATCCATATTTGACTCTTTCCTTGTAGAATTGCTACGTACGCCCTCACCTTGAATATGCTTCACAGGTATGAACTCCTTATTACAAAATTCATAAGAACCGAATTGAAGCAATCCAAAATAATTTTATTCGTTTTGCCCTGAAGGGTCTTCCTTGGTTCGATCCTTTTAATCTTCCACTTTATGAACATACAATCCAGCTTCTTCAAATGCAAACCCTTAACCAAAGGCGTGTTAATAACGATTTAATATTTCTTCATCAACTTACGTATAAAGGGCGAAATTGATGCTCCTTATTTATTAGATTGTATTGGGTTAAATTACCGTGGAGGATCTTATCACCTTCGTGGATCGGAACTTCTGCATCTTGACTTTCATAGAACAAACTATGGCAAATATAAAGCTCTAAACCGTATGAGCAGACTTTTTAATTTTAACGCTTCACAAAAGTAAAGTGGGATTAAAATCCTTATTTCGAACCAGTGGTCCATTGTCGTGATTGTTTTGTTTTATGTTTTAATTATGTATATAACTCGCATGATTTGACTTTGTGCATGTGTTAGGCTAGCTGTGTTTTATTTTATTTTATTTTAGTTTTGTTTTATTTAAGTTTTTACTAACATCTAACACATGCACTTATGATGAGCCTCTGATTGTAGAAATAAGCTTTCTTTAAGCTTACTACATCAAAGAATCTGAAGTGTAAATAAGCTTCTATTAGACCATTACGAAGGAGAACCTCTGGAGGATCCAATCAGCAATGATATATTGATTGATAGTTATGTGTTAATTAACTAACTTATATTTTGTGGTCAAGTTATGGACCTTAATTTTGAATTCCTCTGGATTATACTGGATAGATAACCCTTCAAATGACACAGATACACGATTTTCTTCTTTAATGTTTCTTTTATTTTCTTCCATTTATTTTTTATTTTATGAAAGATTTAACGGACAAAGTTACTTACCACAACAAATTCGCTTTCAAAATGAAATTATTTTGACAACATGATGGCAGCTGTTTTTTAATTATCCAGTTGTGGATTCTTAATATTTCAAATATCCTAAAAAAGTTCCCCAGTCAATTTTCATCGAGCTGAAAAACCTACATATGTATATATATGAACCGAATTTCCCTCTCTTTCCACCTAACAAACTGATATTGAGCAAGCGAATCCAACAAGCAACAAGTATTAGGAAGGATTAATTTGTTGACATAAAATTTGAGATTTTTTTCTGAGAAATCGTGTTCAAGGGAGAACACGGAGATCTCAGAGGGATCAGAAACTTGAACTTGATAAATTTGTTTTGTTGACGTTTATGAGCTTCATATAATTATGTTGCTGAACTTTCCATTAGGTGTGTTTGTTTAAATATTCTTGGAATCCTAACTTGTTTGAACTAACTTAGGTTTTGTGTTTTTCGCGAAAACTGCATTTTAGATCGGTGTGAAAACAGCAGAAGAAAATCAAATTTTTTCAAGAGGAGAAATGTCATAATAAAACATGGCTGCTCACCATGCAAATGAAAAAAAAATGTATAACCCAAATCGTTTTATTTACATATAGCCCCGTAGGAATATTCGGATAGTAGATAGTAGATGTATGTAGATAGTTGTCTTTTTTAATAGTAAGAGGGACTCAAAAGGAGTATAAATTTCGATTTTCGAATTCCTAGATCTTGTGCCTGTCCATACGGTGATTTTTGTTCAATTGATTGAAAGCACATCAGCTGTGTCCACATTGTGTTGTGAAAACTCATGTACTATTGCTTAAGTGTGACAAAGAAAAATAATAATAGAAATAGAATATTCTTGCTTCTTTCACACTTACAAACTTAATAATAGAAAAATGGAACATTAAGGAAATGGAACTGTACTATCCGGAGAAAATTCAGTTCACTACAAGAATATCTGCTCCCTTCGCCTCTCACCCTTCCTGTCCACAAACTCACCCGTGAGGCGATTGAAAAATCACCGTGTGGACAGGTGTTTTCGCGTTGGCCGCCATCTTGTAATTAAGGTAAATTGATTTTTGTTCTTATTTTCAACATTTTGACGAAAAATGGACACACAAAAAGTTGTACAGAATTTAATATTCTAGTACTTTGGTCTTGATAAATTCTTGTGTACGATTGATATTTTAAGAGTAAGTCCGAAAATAGGATTATAGTTACTCTTACTACCAATTATTTTGTTAAAAAGAAATCTGCTGAAATGAAAAAAAATAGATAGAATTAAAGAAAAATCAATTTACATCAAATTCATGATGGCGGCCAACGCTAAGGACCTATGTATTCGAAAATCGAAATTTATAATCCTTTTGAGTCCCTTTTACGATTTAAAAAAAACTATCTATTTTTTTCCATTTCAGCTTATTTTTGTGTAATTTCCGACTGGGCTAGCAGGGATGACCATAAGGATTGTTGGCGATAATGGCCGAGTTCAATTTTTTCCGGGTTTGCTATTTTGGATATCCAAAATCGAAGCAAAAGAATAACACAGTCAGCTGTTCATCACATGTTCCTTTAGACATGTTTGTGTGTTGTTAACAAGAATGGACATACGTGAACGTACGCAATTCAATCCAAAGAATACATATTAGTGACCAGTAGATTTTGAATTGTTTTCTTAGTTGAAAATGAAACAACACAAAATTGACTTAGTGCCTGGCCACATTGACGAAAGTGCGCATGCAACTTGAATCAAAATGTAAAAGAGAAGGAATGATTTTTAATAAGAAGAAAAGTGGTAGACTAAAGAATCCAAAGTCTGCACGAATCTCATAAATTATTTTAAAACTATGTGCAGTGACTCAAGTTTCCTTCTCATATCGTTTCATTTTTGACAGATACATTAATTTGCATTTTATCGCCGTGATGGAAGGTTCATACGATTCACTTGAATTGTATTGATTTGAGTGGTTTTACTCGATAAAAAAAATATACGTATAGACAGACATTAAAACAAATATTTAGAAATACAAGCTTATCAAACAAAACACATATAAAACACTTTTGCGAATAGATTCTTAGCACAGACACAACCTTTTTTGTAGAGAAAAGCTGTGTTTTACTTTCCAGACGTTCCTCGCGTGTCAGTTTATCTCAGTGTGCAGCCCCGAGTTTGCAGTGATGCAATTGCGTGCTTCCGTCAATGTGGCCAGACACTTAAATAAGACGTTAGTTATAGCGAAGAATTTTTTTCCTGATGAGGGTTTATAGCAATCAGTGAAAATATGTCAGTTGACTTCACAAAAAGAACAGAACCATTGTATATACATTTTCTATAGTACTCTCGTGGTGGTCATTTTTCGTCTGGCCATCTTCCTGGTTGATTCAGAACTAACTCTAAATAGTGGAGACGAGAACCTTTACCAATATTTTACCAGTATTCAATAAACTTTTTTTGTCTGTACTTATTCTATATTCACACCAATTGGCAATTTCAGCACGCCTCATTGCGACTTGATTCAGAACTAAAAAAATGATGCTCCATGATAGTACTATATGCAGTGTATATACGAAGACAAAACCAACCACCAACTTTCTTTTTTTCTGTTGCTTGGAACAGGGAAAAATTGGAACGCAAATAATTGGAACGATTTGAGTCAAGTGACAATCAGCTTACACGAAAAATGAAGTTCCCTCAGGAAAACAAATAAATACATTTTTTACAAAAAATAATTGGTTCAACTCACGTTTTAAGCTTTGTTGGCAAAAAAATCTTTGAGTGTTTTCCCTTCGATTAGTATAGTGTATCAAATCATATAAAAACATATCCATTTGAATTTTTTTTCCTGATCGCTATAACTGGCGACTAATTTAAATTAGATAGATTTACCTACGCCTCAATAAGTAAAATTAATATGAAACCCTGTAACTTTACAAATATAAGATCATTATCCCCAAGCGATCCAACTCGCTTTTAATATCTAAGGACAATCTTAATAGATAAATATGTAAAATCAATTTTCCAAAAAAAAACTTACATTTTCTCACAAAATCCAGATTGGTCTGTACCCACAAAAGTTCTCTTGAAAATCTTTAATTTCACTTCTGTCAAACGAATTATTTTACCAATAAAACAACGTATTTACTACACCACGGCAACTCTCTACAGTATACAAATTCCAATTTGAACACAACAAACGAAAAACACCACAAAACACACACAACAATTACTTCGTCGCCAGTATACGTATATGTAATTTCAATAATTTTCCCAATAAGTCACACCGACACATTTTCCACCGCACCGTTCTCTACACTTGCATTTATTTCGAACGCACACCAATCTGAGATTGTGTATTACAAATTTTTTGTTTTTGTTGTTTGCATTTCTTTTCTTTAAAAATTCCAACAAGTAGCTGAGATGGAAGTTTAATTCGATTTAAGATTTTTTTTTATTAATTTTCCACAACCGTTTTCAGTTTGACAGTTTCAATTTTCATTAAATTTGAAGTCAACAATACTAGAATTGAAGTTTTTGAGAATTATTTAATAATTATACCACACAAACGCGCGTTTTGAGTTTATATTGCGAAAATCAAGATTCAAGATGATGTTTGTTTGCTATTTTGGTGGATATAGCTGGGGGTGGTCGCAAAAGCAATGCCCACAGTCCACACGATGTAGATGAGATGAGCTGTAGGGGATCAGGCGCGTGGAAAACTTCTTTTCAACTTTTAAGCATCTTTATAAACTTTTGTTCGTTCTAAATGTGTTTACATATATTTATTTAAATTTTAACAAAATATAAACACTGGGAGCCACGCTTTGTTGGCGCACTATTACACAATAGAGAATTATGGAGCACTTTGTTGTGACTTAGAGAAGCCTTGCGAGGAGTAAGAGTAAAGAGGTCACTCTTGAACTATCAACAATTTCAATTTTTGTTTTTTTTTTAAATCCGATAGAACGCGAAAGATCCAAGTCAAGCGGACAGCGGACTTCAAACCAACAATGAATTAAATCTGTGGGGAAGGTGACGGGTGAGGGATGGACAAATTATTGAAATTGGAACCACACGCAGACGGATAGAAGATTAACAAAATATAAGAGAAAATCAAAACCCGATGTACCTACAGTTTAGGCTTATTTTTTGTAATTATTTGTTGTTCTTGTTTATTCACTTATCTTCTACTTTGTTCGATTTTATTTTTTTCTAGTAATTGTTGGTTTGGTGTTTTCTACCTGCTTTGAGAAATGAATTGAACGCACTTAAACATTTTTATGAGATGATAAGATTTATCAAAACAAATTCGCACTCTTGGATTAGTTCTTAAATTTTCCGTTTGCAAAAATTCTATATCACGTTACACGCCCGCCGCCACCGTCTATACATACTGTAATCGAATGTGAAAAATGTCAAAACATATTTGCTATGCTCCCCTTTTTGGTGTGGTGAAAACGAAATAGTATAGACAAAAAAACAATGACAAATGGGGATGTGGTGGTTATTGCGATTACTTAAGTTTTACATGGGTAAAACTTCTGGATGGATAACAGGGTGCTGATAAAAAACAATGTTGGTGAAATTTAAAAAAAAAATGTTTAACAAGATCATTTTTATTCTGTTATGGTTGATTTACTGTATCTTATGTCTTGATCTACAAATTTCAAGAAAAGTAAAGCCCGACTCATTAATAGCTTTGTTCGTCTACTCCCTAAAACAGACTGTTTTGAACAATTTTACACAAATGTTGTATGTTTACGCACATTTTTCGAGTTTTCGTGAGAAGAGAGAGATTGTGAGAGAGGAAAACATTTCCCATAAACCAAAAAAATTCTTGGGGAAGAAATGTGAGTTCTATCCAACTCAAAAGTACATTTCAAATTTGACGTTATGTGAAGTCTTCGTATTGGAAGAATTTTAGAATTTTAAATGAAAAAAATTTGTAGTTATATCCAAATTAAACAATAAAATAACCTTATAATGGCCTAATAAAATGGTTTCCATCACAAGTTATTTCATCTGCACTTGCACTTGTTCCATTTCGTTTTGTTGAGTTTTAATTGTTTTGACGTTTAAAAATGTTCCCTATTTTGATCCAAAAAGCGTTCTTTTACTTTTGAGCGAATTTATTATTTTCTGAGTTTTCATCTCCACTCTTCAAAGTTTGACAGTTTTCCTAAAAGAACACAAAAAGTTGACGAACGGACCTAATATAAATCTTAAATGTTAATGAAAGGCCAGGTAGGTAACTACATACTTGCAATTTTCCTAAAGTTGCTATAACTTTTGGACAAATTTCAAATGTTTAGCTGATTTAACAAATTTGTTTTCCATTTCTAAATAGAAAGATATAATATACTATATCACAGTACACATATCTAAGCTAATATTATTAGAGTTTGCAATCTTCTGCGCATCTTCCAAAATTAAAGTAAAATAACGGCCTCCAGAGACCATCAGCTAGGTCCCAGAAATCGAGTGAAATGAAACGGAAACCGAAAATGCAAATAGAGTGAATTGATTTTCAGTTTTACGCATTTCGATCGATTGCATGAGTTCGAAAAGGTTTCGAATCACTTAAAGTGATATTGAAAACAGTTGATTCCTTATTATAACGGCATTTTTGCTCACATTTTTGTTTACTTCTACAGTTTCACCATTGTATATACACTGCCTATAGTACTATTATGAAGCATAATTTTTTAGTTCTGAATCAAGTCGCAATGAGGCGTGCTGAAATTGCCAATTGGTGTGCATATATAATAAGTAAAGACAACAAAAGTGTAGCAAATACTGATAAAATATCGGTTAAGGTGCTCGTGTCCACTATTTAGAGTTAGTTTCGAATCAACCAGGAAGATGGCCAGACGAAAAATGACCACCATGAGAGATGAGAGTACTATAGAAAATGTATATACAATAGTTTCACACAAATAAAGGAGGGTGATTTGAAATCACTTCGAAATCGACAAAATCGAATTATGAAACACAACAATTTCACTTTGTTCCGATTTTGAAAAACTTGACATCGAAAAAGATAATAGTGAATTGAAGAACACCCCATTTTATTTTCGATTCCATTTGGAGTGAAGGTGAAATGTGGAACCTAGCTGCATTAGTTTGTTTATTTGTTCTGAAATCTGATATCGTGGCTATATTTTAAAGTGTTTGTGGCAATTTACTTATAAATAAGCTTTTTAAATAAAAAGAAATAAACTAAACGTGGTGTGCAGTTTTGTTCATACATTTTTTGATGTAGGCCTCTAACACTATTTTTTTAATTTTTAATGACAGATCAGATTTTGACAACCTGCGCACATACCTTAGTTATCTGTACTGAGATACTATAGTTGTGTTCGTCTACTCCCTAAAACAGACTATTTTGCACAATTTTACACAAATGTTGTTCGTTTACTTACATTTTCGAGTGTTTTCTGGAGAAGAGACATTTTGCGAGAGAAAAACATTTCCCATTAATTCCCTATTTTAAACCAAAAAATTCTTTGGGGAGAAAATGTGAATTCTGTCAAACTCAAAAGTACATTTGAAATTTGACGTTTTGTAAAGGATTCGTATTTAAAGAATTTTAAATTAAAAAAAATTGTAAAGTTAAATCCAAAGTAAATAATAAAATGACCTTACAATGGCCTAATAAAATGGTTTCCATCAGAAATTTTATTTCATCTGCACTTATTTGATCCATTTCGTTTAGTTAAATTTTAATTTTGTGATGTTTAAAAAGTTTCCCTATTTTCCTCCACAAAGCGTTCTTTTAATTTTGAGCGAATTTATTATTATCTCAGAGATTTCATCCCCACTCTTCAAAGTTTGACAGTTTTCCTAAAACAACCGAAAAAGTAGACGAACACAACTTATATATCATATAGGGCCCTATTATGATTCGCGAGACTCATGTCAAACAATTTAGCGAATTACTCGTGTCGTGGTATTGCGAAAAGCGAACTCCAACGTTCGCCTTTTATAACAATAATTATTATTATTGCTACCAACATCAACAACTGATTGTGCTAAGTCAATTTGTTGTTGAACGACAAAAACTTCAATTTGTGTTTAAAATAGTGTACGTTTTATTTTATTAAAAAAGATTTCTTCAAAGAACATAAAAAAAAAATTAAAATCGATTGTTTTTCGGCGACAAACTTCCAACCCACTTGAACTATCAGACACTGTAAGAAACAAATTACTTATTCCCTTTTGTTTAACTAATTGTGTTTTACGTTATTCATTTAGATTTATTTTATATTTTTGACTTAACAAACATGCATTTGAGTTAGTTTTAAATATCATGAGTTCATAATTTAAAAAAAACTCAAAGTTCAGTAATTTCTCCAATCATAAAACTAGCATCAGCCTTGCGCTTCCTTGCTAGTTGCAGCTACCAGTTGCAGTTTTCAATCCGCCACATTTTTTGACATGGCAATTCGAAAACAGTAATACCAAATATTTGCATTCGCCAAATATTTCTGGCGAATCGCGAGTCATAGAGCCGAAACAAGAAAAAAAGAGCGACCAACGAATAAACGAAATTTGAAATTTCTTTCACGTGACATTTTCTTATTCTTAACTATCAACCACCAAGGAAACAGACACAAAGGTGGTCTTAAGGTTATTCGTAAACGAACAATTTGTTCGTCGAAGTGGATCGTATGTGGAACGCGGATAAGGCTTGGCAGTTCGTAAAATGCAAATTTAAGTATCTAAATAATAACTAAAATTAAATTTCCATCATTTGGCATTGAGTTTGTGAAGAATTCAGGTTTATAAGTTGCTTTTAATCACATTTATTAATTTATTCGTCGATCGTTGGTCGATCTCATGTGAATAGTACTTAATTAAAAAAGAGTTGGTTGTCTGTAAAGTGGGTTTATGGACGATAATTTCACGTAAAAACGTCATAAGAAAACATTGATGACAGCAACACCAACATACAACCCGTTAACTCACACCCACAAACCCTCTCGTTAAATCCACACACACAAACCCCAATATCTACATCTACTTTAACAAAACTCCGCCTATTTTGTATTTATTTTTCTCTTCTTGTATTTGAATTTGAGTGGAATTATTTTGGGAATTTGCGCCTGTTCAATTAACATCACTAATAACTTTCAACTTTTTCGGGTGCAGTTAGGGGTCCAAATGAAAGGCGAATGGAAATTCTGAAATAGGACGAAATTTAAACCAGTTGTATGTAATTATACAGGAGTTAGAGCACGTTCTAGTGTTACCGCAGGTTCAATTTTTTATGAGTCCCAGAGGCCAAAAAAAAAATGCATCATTTTGAAAATAAATGAGTCCTTTTCAATTTTTTTTTAGATTTATGATAAATCTTGTTTTTTCGTTTTTTAATCACAAATCTAAAGAGCAACATGTCAATATAAGTTATTTTGATTTTTTTTTCAAATTCACCTGTCCATTTTTAATTTCTTGTTTTAATTAATTAATTTCTTAAATTCTTGTTTTTCAATAACTTAACAAAATATAAAAAGTAAATAATTAAATGTCAAATCTCAAACGTATCAATCGAATTTCTCTCATACACAAACAGCGTCTCTATAAGTGAATCAAGGAAATATTTGTTTGTGTTTGAACGTTCCAATCATATACGTATTATATATGGACTGCTAGTCTAATGTCATCTTCATACAAGAATTGTCAAAAAAATGTCGCCAAAATTGAGAATGCGATGCTAGCTCTCCTGAACCCACTTCAGGAAATATAATAACTACTTAAAATATTGTTCAGAAGGGGAAACAGATATACATTTCAGAAATGTTTCGCGAAGCGTCCAGACTTAAATAAACATTTCAGAAACATTTAAAAAACATTTCAGAAAGAAAAAATCATTTCTGAAAGGTTTTTTAAATGTTTCTGAAGTGTTTAAAAACAATGTTTCTTTGGTGTGGACACACCTTAAAGCTTTTTGTTAAGTTTGCAGTATGACGTACCAAAATCGCAACAAGGTTTAGGTTCTAAAGATTTTACGAACTTGTAATTTACAAAGCTATAAAAAACTAATTTCAATAAATCCATGTATTTATTACTTGGTGGATTAATTATGGGATAATCTAAATAACACGGGGAGAAAAACAAGGACATTTTAACAGCGTGGGAAAACCTGCTGCCAAAGTCTGTGATTACTGGATGAAATGTCAAAATTGAGGTTATATTTTTTTCCCGCTAGTGTGCTCAGGAGGGCTAGTGTCGTCCAAAATAACTGAGACTATATCCGTATATAATACGTCCATGTTTCCAATTCCAAATGAAAGCGTTCAAGAAAGAAAAAAAAAGTTCACACTATACAATCTTTTGCAAATATATCCGAGCCAAGCTAAAAAACATGAGTCCCTTTTGACTCAAATGTGTCCCCGCAGGTTCTATTCACAAGCTGTTTTGCCTAGACATTTTGTTACAAAATTGTTGTCTAAGAAATGTTCTATTTCTCCTCGGATCTTCAGGAAAAGCTGTATTAAGCAATTCTTTACGAATGGCGAGTTTAAAAGCTGACTTCAAAACAATGGTTGTTATAAATCCGATTTTGTTGTGTTTTGAGAAAATCAAATAACATTTGTCTTTGTTAAAAATAAATTTATTAAATATTGTATTTGTATATTTATGTGGTTACTATGTTCGTATTGCTTTTTTTTTTATTATCTACGACTATTTTAAAATAAGAACAACTTTATGAAGCAAAAATAGCATAGCATTTAATAAAAATTAAATTTAACTGTTAAAATATATATATGTATTTATTTTTATTAACTATGTATATTAATAATTAATAATGATAAATTATTTAATATATTTTCTTAAAAAACACGTTACAAAAGATATCAAGATTCTAAAATAATGTACCGCGCCTTCTTACGAAACAATGATAAAAATTACTCTTCAAGTAGCAAATAAAAAAAAATAAACAATTTAAGTACCAGTTCCTAATTTTTGTACTGCTACCATAAATCTTTACATATTTTACAACAACAAAAATAAAAAATAAACATATACAAATAAGAAAACAAATTATTCATGTCTTTATATGGAATTGTTTCTTAATTAAAACACATTATATTTCTTTTTATCCAGGTTCAAAAAAATTGACACAATTTATTCGAGATTTCTTTCTCAAGCTTTTATAGTAGTTACCTATTTGTAAAAAAAAATCTTCTTAAGTTCTAAATTCATTTTTTGATTTTCATTTAAAATTTTATTATTTATTTATTGTCAATTTTCATCAGTTTATCAGTCATTGGTAAGAAAAAAAATCGACTCAATGAATTGACAGTGAGAAAACTTTTAACAAATCGAACATGCTGTTCTATTTTACTTACGGTTATTTATTAAGCTCAGTTCTTGGCTGTTCAGAACAGAAAAGTATAACTTTTTGGAGGTCAATGCGATATTTTCTGCTCAAAATCGACGTCTATATAATTGATCTGTCCGAAAGAGTTTAAAATAATGTTTGAGGACAGGATTACAAACAATGAAATACAAAATAATGTCAACACCAATTTTGACATTTTTTATATGTATTATTTTTAATTATAAAGCTCTGAATTTGGTTCTAAATACATTTCAAATAATCTGTTCGTTAATTAGATCTAAGCCCAGCGTTTGAAAACAGTTTTGTTTTACAACAATTAGCTATGTATATACATACATACATATGTACATAGTTCAAGATCTGCGTTTTTTAGAAATTTGAACACGATTTTCCACAAAAAAAACTCAACTTTGCTGTCAAAAAAATTAACCCAAACTGTTTTTGTATTCCCTTGCTTAATTTTGATTTGTCAAAGAGATCTCTGTTAGAAGAAAAGACATCAAACTAATTGAAGAAATTTCCTGAGATCTACGAAATCTGACCAAATATCACTCTCGTATTAACAAAAACATTTTGTTTGACAGCTGTCAACGTCAAAAATGATGGCGCTGACTATTATGTTGGCACATATGTAAAGCATGTCACTCAATCTCAATAAGACATTAAAAAATAGGTACAAACTTAAACTATTTTTTTTAGCTCTTATACAATTATACATATACTATAATAGGACAAAAAAAAAGACAAAATATTTTTATAATTTGTGTCAAAATATATCTAATAAAAATCTTTTTTAAAAAAAAGATGTGACATTTTTCATGTGCAAACAATAAAAAAACTTAATAAATCATTTTATTGTTTTTTTTTTATATCTTACGTGTCATTTTCATTGCCAGTTAATTGAGATGCATTGGCATCACTGACATTACCGCTATTATCGTCATTGATACACGACGAACGATTGCAACTACTACTACTACAACTACTTATGGTGGATTGGGCAGATTGCCGCCTTCTGATGGAAGATTCTCTAGGACTTTGCTTAATACTAACGCTACTCTTACTCTGTGAATGTTGTGCAAGTGTGGCCATAGCCGCTGACACAACCGCTTCGAAATTACTTGCCGCATTAAGGCATCCAGCACTGTGCGAACTATGCAAGTTTGCTTTTATGGGACTTTTTTCCAAAGGGGAAACGTAGTTTTCGACGTCTCTTTTTAAGTTCGTCGCCGAGGCTTGATGAATCTGTTGAATTGGTATCATCCACTTGGGTATCACCGTATGTCGTCGTAGTAATGGCCGCTGATGGGGCGGGGGTGGCGGGCGAACCGATTGACGGCTGTTGCTTGAGTTGAAGCGATTGTTGCAGTGAGTTGAAGGAAGACTTTGTAATGGACGGTGTTGTGGAGTTGTTGCCGGGGTCGATGAGTGGCTCATGGTCACCAGCACCGGATGCTGCTGCTGTTGTAATGTCATGGAGGGATCTATAAGTGTCGCTTGTTGTTCCGCTATTGAAGTCAAAGATATGTTGCTGGAGTTGTTGGAGTTGTTGCGCGACAATTGTTGCAGCGGGTGATGATATTGCTGGTTGGTTTGACAGACATTGCTGGCTGGAAGAACTGTGTCTGGGGGAGAGTACTTTTCCATGCGGCTGTTGCTGTTTGCGGGCAATGAAATTGTAGATTTCCATTGGCAACAATTCAGTGCTTTGGGATCGGATGATATGACTAGAAAAATGTAAATTAAATATTTTCTTAAATGTCATTTGTTTCAGTTAAGTTGAGAAAATGCATTTTTTTAATTTAATGATTACGTTTAAAAGCGTTATAATATAAGATATATAACTGTTGGGTTCAACACAAGTTGGTTAGTTAGTCACCTTTACTAAGATTTTTTGTTAACAGGGGGCCAATTAAGTTCTTTTTTTGACCAAATACCTAGCTTGCGTGGAACTCCACCGATGATTTTATGACGTTTTTGTTAGAAAATAACAGATAAATGACATTTGAAAATGACATATTAGCTTTGTTCGATGAGCCCTGAAGTCGCCCTGTGGTCGCCACAACTCGTTTTTTGAAAAACCTCAACTCGCCCTCAAGAGAAAATTCTCTGTTTTTTGAAACCTGGGGTCGCCATGAAGTCACCCTGAAGTCGATCTTGGTATTTTGCTAGAGCGAGTTGAGGCAACGATCAGCCGTTGTATACTGACATAAGCTGTCAATATGTGATTTGTGTTGATTTCCTGCACGTAAGTTGTTAATTCTCATAAAACTCAATTAACATACATACATATTAGCTAATTGTTATTTCACTCAAAATGAAACAATTCATTCTACCTAGTTTCTTACTATGTACTTAGAATAGTATGCAAGTGTGAGTTTATTGTTTTTAATAATCATTTCAATTTACATTCTTAATTTGGCACAGGCGAAACTGGTTGACCAGTAACGTGCGATATGTCAGTATCTTAATTGATAGCCCTTTTGTGTTTTTTGAGATTAAAAAACCCAGGTTTTTTTGACAACTCTTGGAGTTGGGGCGACCCTGGGTATAGTTCAACGAACAAAGCTATTGATAAGTAAATTACAAAAAGCAGCTTACGTTTTGCAACTAAATTAAAAATATGTCTGCAAATTGTTGTTGTCGGCTTACATAGAATTATATTAGGTACAAATACATTTATACAATTTTTTCTTACATACAAAAAACAGAAAACAAAAGTATTTAAATGTATCACTTAAAGTACAGAAACTCATGTGACATATGATAATATCATGGAGTTTTCTGCTTTTTTGCTCTGAAATTAAAACAAACAGAATTACAGGATTACAAGTGATTAATTTATTTATTTTTTTATATGCGGTTCTTTTTTAGCAAACGCTTGTTAGTTACAACATAGAATCACTGGTTAATTGTTGGTTAAATATGTATAAGGGGTTGAATATGTGCTATGATTAAATATTGTAAGGTTCGCATAGGATGCGATAAGGAGTTAATGCAATAAAACTTAAACAATGGCAACACTTGTAGTTATATTATTTTTTTTCAAAGCAATAAGTGCCCCGCGCATACTGTAAACTGTTTGTCAGGCTTAAGGTGCTTGAGGTCGTTGCTGGGCATTTAGTTTTAAATAAAATATAATATAAAATCCTCATAAACCGTAAGAACCGTAAATTAACTGTCAAAATGTGTATGGGAATTTATCTCAGGATTTTGCCGTGTAAAGTGAAAAAATGAACCTCGTAAACTGAGTAACGTCTTTTTTGTTGTTGTCTTTGTCTTTTGTGACAGCCGAGGTGATAAAGATAAACTTGTTGAGAAAAGTCTACGTACATCATTCTTGTGTACGTATATTTTTGTAATCCTTTTTTATTACATCTATAGATGCTGACTAGTTTTTTTTTCTATTTCCTTAAAATGTTTTTTTTTTATATTCATATGTTCAGCTATAATAAAGCGAAAAATAATGTTTTAATAAAAAAACAATAACTAAATAATAAAATCTATACTAGTGTACGTAAACTTTTGTTAGTAAGTGTACTTCAATCTCAACTCTGACGTTAAAAGACTGTTTCGACATTTACGCAATTTCTTTCTAAGAATTGGATTTTCTACGGTGTATGAATTTACCTATTCATTGCATGAATACCCCTATTGTTAGTGCATTCATGCCCATTAGAGCAGAGCAGCAGAGCAGAGGGACAATAATCAATTGCCTTGTCCGAGCTTCTTGAAGCGGGGTTGGATGATGTTGATATTGTCCTCAGAGATAGCTCGCTGCATTGTCCCATGTGACACTTTATTCTCAGACATAAGTTTAACTTATAGCGAGTTTCATTCAAATTTTAAGGATTTGATCTCAAAATCGAGATTTGATCTTTTCAATGAAACTTCTTTTATGATTAAATTTTAGTATTGGTGAAGGACTGTCACTCTTCCTTTGTCATTTGCATTTAGGGATGCAACATCGTTAAAAAAAAAACGATATTATGATGATGATATCGATATTTTCGCGATGTTTGAGAAAAATGTTTATGAACTGATTTTTTGATGCTCAATAAGCGGTTACTTCTTAAGTTAAAATACGAACAGTAATAAAATAAAAAAAAAAACAATAACTAGCCAGCTATTTTTAATTCTGAAGGTTGTGTTTCATTGTGTTTGTAAAACATCAAATGCGATTTTAGTTAGCCAAACAAAATGATCGAAAGACCGTTTTTTGCCGATATCTCATATTTCAGGTTATATTGAAAAATAACCTGAAGTAAAATTATAGGTTTTTTAATTATTTACAACTTTTCTGCAAACCATTTTTTCGATCAGAAATGTAACTTCGACGGAAATCAGAAAATAAATTTTCAAACCCTAAACCCCACCCTCAAAAAAAAAATAAAAAATTATCCTAGAGTAGCTTGTGAAATTCCACATCAATTCTATATCATTTCTTTCTTGGAATTTGTGTTTATTCTGTTATTATCTCCCGGAAATAAACAATCGCAATTTCATAAATCTTACATATATAAAAATGGTGTGAAAAATGTATAGTAGTTCATCAATACAGAACGTCTGTGCCGATTTGGCTCATTTTTTTTCCGTTGTTTGCCAGGAAAAGGTTTTTACGAAAGAAACTTTGGGAAAACCATCCGGAAAAGTCGGGAAATTGGAAAAATCGAAAATTGATTTTTGTATTGAATTTCGTATACATATTTTCATATAACCAACATTAAATTTAAAAGGCTTGGCCGATTTTGAGAACATTTTGTAACTTAGTTTACGTTTGTGGTTTTTGGCTACGATTGGACCGCTTTCGGTATCAAGAAAAGCTAGGGTAAGCCCGAGCAACGCCGGGTGGGTAAGTTAGTTTAATATAGAAATGACATTTCACTATTTTGAGTTTTAAATTGCGTCCACGATGCGTGGTTTCGATTCTTTGAGAAAAGAATCGATTTTCTCTTCTTTTCAGACAAAAACTGTTGTCAATTACCCAACACAAAAATGGTTTTGCATGAAATTTCAGTAACAAACATTAAATTTGAGATCACTACGTTTTCCTTTTCAGAGATCAGACCTTTCGAAACACGTGGCACTATTATCGTTCACCAAGAACGATGTATCGATGTTTAAGTGGGTTTCATCGATGTTTCGAAATCGATGCTTATGAATGATACATCGATTTCTCAAAAAATTGATTTATCGCTTGTATGTTGCATCCCTATTGACATTGGCAGAAAAGATTATTTACATTTATGTGTGCATTCAGATCAAATCTTCCACCTCATCAGAGATCAAATCTTTCGTGTTGAGATTTGATCTAGATTTGCTCTTTTTCTAGCAATGAAACTCTCAAAATTCAAAAAGATCAAATCTTTTGACAGAAAGAGCAAATCTTTTCTTGAATGAAACTCGCTATTAAACTCATGTTTGTCAATTCTGACATTTGAAATTTGTATTTATGACAGTTTATTGTTCAAGTTGTTTCATAATTAAATCAGGGAGCTTTGGCTCTAAGCAAAATTATTATTTTCCGACACAACGTTTGTTTGTTTGTGCACGCTTTAAGTGGTACATTTCGCACGAATATCTGACATTTACTTTTCAGAAATTTCAAGAAGGAAATAAGAATTCTATAATATCATTGCATGCTGCTGACGACCGACGAAAGCAACTTGACAAACACTTGTGATTTCTAAAGTAAAGGCTATTATGGCCAACTGATGTATTTGACAAAATGGAAAGAAACATTTCGTTCTGTTTTGACATAGGGCCTCAAAGTGACATATGCGCCAACTTAAAATTTCTGTCAAACCGTCTCTGCTACGACGGTTGCCTATAAAAGTTATTGACATTAAATCGAAAAGCTATTCAAATTTTTTTGAAAAATTTTGACAGTTTTTCCCTTGTGTTGTATAATAATGACCTTGTGTAAATTTTTTTTTATAATTAACGCGCGCACAAGGGATTATGTGTTTCCCTTTTAATGTAGAACACACTGCGAGGGCATTACGAAGATAGGGAGGGGAGAGATAGGAGGTGCCGATTAACATTGGTTTTGAATGTTTGTAGATCAAAATGGCAAGGGAAAATCCCGCCGGGTAAACTAATCCAAATTCGTGTCGTTCGGCTAAAAAAAGAATCCCTATATTTCACGGTACGTCCGAAATTGGGCTCAAGGGTGAACTGATGAGCATTCCTTGCGAGACGAGTATTACGGGAGAAACTTTTAAGGGGAGGAATGCAACTGGCTACTTCGAGTGAACATTTTTTCTAAAAGAAACGATAAAATAAGGAAAGACATGAAACATTGCGTCGGTGTTCGAGTGGGGCAATTGTTTCAGCGGCAGTTCTATTTCCTATCAATCTTAACGCTCGATTTTGTATTCTATCAAGCAGATGAAGCGATGTTTGCGAAGCACCTGCCCAGAGGTGGGAGTTATACTCGAGTTTAGGGCGTATCAACGCTTTATAAATTGTAGCCAGATCAGATGGGGAAAAACATGATTCCTTTTTTCGGTTGTTTCTTCATTATTCTTTTGGACAGGCACGTACGTTGGTGTGTACACTGATATTGATTACCCCGAATATATCCAATACTTTCCTACAAAGTGTGCTGTTTTATTCTAAAGAAATTTGCGAAATTCCAAAAAAAGCTATTAAAAACCATCCATTACTACTAAAAAACATGATTGGGAATTGTTTTCAATTTTAAAAGTTCTTATTTTTAATCCCTGCATAGCATTTTCTTTCTCAAACGAGAAGCGTCAAAGCTCAACCACAAAAGATCTTAAAATTTTCATTCTTCCATTCGTTTCCTCCACTTTTCTACACCCCTTACCCAATTGTCAAAAAATAAGAATGAAGAAAACACCGAAAAAAGGTCAATTGTGAACAAATTGCGGTTCAATGATTTCACTTTAGGGGTAATTATGCAACGAGATAAATGTATGCGCTGTAGAAAATTCTATCTCTTCGCAAGCATTTGCATAAACGCCCCTTAGAAACAAACCACGCTTGGACATGCCTATTGTTGCTTCTTTTGTCCTGATGAGCCTGTCATGTTTTGGATTTTGATGTATAATTCAATAAACTTACTTAATTGGACTAATCCATGTCATAACTTTGTTTGTTTTGTATTTTATAGGAAACAGCAAAACATGTGACATTATTTCTTTCCATCTGACACCAAAACTTAGTGACAGATGATATGTATATTCATGTCGAAAACTTGTTTATCCGTCAAGGTTCATTTTTTTTTTTTAGAAGTTCAATGAATGATGAATAATTAAGATAAACATGCTTTATGAAACAATTAGGTATGGTTGTGTTGTTTATTTTTAAAAGTTTAATACTAAACCAACATTTTGTATTTCTGTATTAAGTGTAACGGGAAAAAATTAGTTCTTTGAGAAGCAAAAATTACTACGTTTATTTGTGATAAACTCTTGTTCTTGGCTTTGCTTCTTGAATAATTATTAAAGACTAACTTCGTCTTTTTTACAGAATAAGAACTATCATACTTAGTTCCATTGGCAGAAAGACAAAAAGCAAAAATGCTTTAATGTCATGTGTCTTGTAAGTTTAAAAATTGGGAGAACATACCATTTTATAATTATGTAAATTAACGGGGAATAGAAAACCAAAAAAAAAAAAACACAAACCTCTGATTTGTTCTACGAGGTGGCGGTAGAGGTGCACGACCGATTGGGCCACTAGGTGGCGGCGGCACTGTTGGCGGAACAGATGGCTTTTTCGTTCGAGGAGGTATTGGTATGGAACGTTCCGATGAAACTGACGGACTATGTCGGCTATCATCGGCACTATGGTGCGAAGAACTACAAAATAAATCAAATAAATATGAGTAAAAGAAATAAAACCCAAAAAAACCCATAAGCTACATAAAAAAACAATTAAACACAACATCAAAATTAATTAAAACGAAACAAAAAATAAATAACACCAAAACCAATTTAAAACAGAAAATATAACAAAACAAAAACAACAAAAATTACCTATCATTTGAATTGAATACAGCGTGCGAATTGTGCGTTTGCGTGCCACTATTTCCAATAGAGGGCGCTGCTGATGCCGGAGTTATTGGTGTAATTGGAGTAATCGGAGTTGTTGGACCAACATGATTGGTGACACTACTACTTATCGAATCGAATTGCTGATAGCCACTGTGACGGCTTAAATTGGGCGGTGCGGGGGCAGGTCCGAGGAAAAAATGAACAGATTGATTGTCAGTGCCGTCATCGCTGCACGACGAATCATCACGCATACCAACAGATCGTCCATCAGTGCCACCACCGCCGCCACTAGTAAGACCGCTGCTGTTGACACTATTTCGATTAAAGTTGCTGTCGGTCAAACCTGGGCAAATATATAAAAGTTCTTTTTTTACGTTGATGGCAGTTAGGATTTTGTCTTACACATACATATGGCTTAATGGACATTCACAATATATTGGTTACTATTTGTGAAATTGTATACTTTTGGATTTAGAACTTTTTCCATTTGAAGTGAGAAAAGCGATGATATGAAACTGGATGAGTTTACTTAAGTTAGAAATGTATTGAAATACATATGAGTATGTCGGTAGCGAATTTAATTAATTAATTTATAAATATAATATTAATCTCAATATAAAAGATTTGTTGAAGTCAACCAGCTTAAACATAAACTATACGTCATTAAAAGTGTAGACCGAACTAAAAGCATCTTTTCACATTACACAATATTTATAAAACAAATTACTGTCCCTAAGCGAGTGGTCCAGAGTGTATGAACCGACAAAAAAAAGAAATAATCTCTACAAAATATGTAGAGAAAGGCATAAAGTATCAAGAAGGAAGGAGGAATCTTCCAAAGTGATTACCATTAAATATTTATTTTAACATATTTATATACATACACATAAATGCGAAAGCTTTAACATAATGGCCCCGTTCGGTATCTCATAGAAGCGCTACCAAAGTATTGCATTGTTGTTGTAATACGTGTAAAAAGACAGCTGATCAACAGCTGCTTATGGTCATCAGCTGTTGATCAGCTGTCTTTTTAAACGTATTACAACAACAATGCAATACTTTGGTAGCGCTTCTATGAGATACCGAACGGGGCCAATGTGATCATTGTTTTGAGATTTCGAATATTTCAAAAGTATTGTGTGAAGAAAAAACCCTTATTTTGAAGGTTTTTAACGTAAGTAGACATGACCAAGCATAGCCTATGGCATTACTTTCAAATTTAACGAACTGTTTTGTCCTGTTTCATAATTATAACGAACAAGGTTATCTACATATATTTTTTTTTATAATGAAATGCCATAAATGAAAAGTTTTGTATGTTTCGGCGGTAAAGAATGAAATACCTCATGATTAATGAAACTTATCGAATGGCACATGTGCCATTGACAGCACGCCATGCTTTGACATGCCTATTATAGGCTTTGTTCAATGACCCCGTTCCAAACTGTTCTAGACAGAAAAGATCAGCTATTTGGTGTTCAATGAGAATTTTTCTGTTGTTTTCTAATATTTTTTGTGTTCAATGAGGCTGCCAGGAACAGTTTGGAACAGCATTTTCTACACCTCCTTTTGAAGAAGAGCAGATTAGTTAAAATTGTCAAAGTCAGCTGATGCATTTTGTAACGTTTTTTTCAAAGGTTTTTATTTGTGAAGAAAGTTTCATTTATTTTTAATTATATTTTATTTATATAATCATTAAAATAAATGAATAAATTATTTTAAAAAGAATTTTGGATCTGGCAAGTGCCAATATAATGAAATTGGCTAAAAATGGCTTCGCCTACAGCCAGGGGCGAGTGTCCCCCCTTGCAATGACTGGCATATGTCATCGGCCGCCTGTTCTAAACTGTTCTGACATTTCTTACCGCTTCTGTTCTGTTCTGATCTTTAAAAAGCCCATTGAACAAAGCTATAGTTAGGCCTTAATTCTGACATAGTTTAAATGTTTCTTTTTTTCGGTTGTTTCTTCCATTGGACTTTGATGTTTATACTGATGTTGATAATCTTTATTATTTGTAATCCTTTTATTCAATACTTCATTGCCCCAACTTTTCTACATCCCTAACCCTAACCCATTTGTATCAAAAAGAAGAATGAAGAAAACAACCGAAAAAAGGAATACATAGACCGATTTTCTTGATTTTGAGTGTCAAAAATCAAAAATCACCTTACACGATTCTACCCCAGATTTGGACCTTGGAGTTTCAACACTTTCACGACGTGCTCATCTGATGACCCTATCAAAATTACACACTTGGAAGGGTCTGGACAAAATCTGTTGCAGAAAATCGTTGGGTTGGCATAAGCCAATATGAGCAGTTCTCACATGAGCATGACTTTTTTACAGATCATCCCGGCACATGGAGCCCATCTAGGCTTAGGTTAAGAAATATATCTTACAAACCCAAATTAACTAAATGAATCGAACAAAATGAATACGGACCATCGAACAGGTTTTTTAAAGAAGTTCGTTCAATGTACTTTTTCCATAATTGGGCAAAAAATATCGGCTAGATTATATCAACCACGCCAAAGTATTGCAGTATAGATATAGATTATTATAGTTAGTAACCTTGGGTTTAATCAATGTGAAGTAAGCTACTTCAATGATTTCTTTAATAAATTCTTCGAACCAGGGGAACTACTCCCTTTTAACTTAATTCCTCATACACCAGATCATGCATTATTGCATTCCTTCTCTCAAAAGATATGCGAGTATCGCATGGAATGCCCATTAACTCACACTTGAGACTAATTTCGCCCGTACTAATTAGTATGTAGACTCATTTTTAATCTGCACTGCGCGAATGTGGAGCGCTTTTCCGGACTCGACTTTTTTCTCCCATTACGATTCAAACATTCAAAACCAATGTAAATCGTAAATTTTTTTTTCCATAACTCGCGTATTGGGTTAAAACATGAGTGCTCCCCGATTCAGAAAAAAAACAGAGTAAATGGGGAGGAAAAGGATAAAAAATGATGCAATTTTATGATTTTTTTTTTCTAATTTTAATGAATAAGTTAACGTGCGTTTACTTGCAAATAATTAGTTGAATTAATTTAAAAGGAAAACACAATCAAATAAAAAAATTATCTTACCTTAAAATATCTGCAGATTTTACACAATTTTGTTATATTTTTTGTTTTGTTTTTGTTTTAATGTTTTAATGGATTATTTCTACTATTTGTCATGTCTACTACGTTTCTGATTGATATGTTTTTTTATTATATTATTTATTTAATGTTTTTTTTTTCTTATAATCCATCTTAGAAAAAATCTAAGAAAAAAATTTGAAAATGAAATAAAAAAACGTTTGGTTAGAGAGTAAAGTTGAAAAATATTCTTGTTTTTTTTATTCATTTTTCATTCGATTTCATACAGTTTCTTATCATTTGTTATTTTATAATTAACTTTTTGAGATTTATAAATCAGAACAAATTGTATAGCTTATATTTATTATGCATTTAGATTGCGTTATTAATTTTTTTTTAAATAAACTTAACCCGTTCCGGTGAAAAATCTTTAAAATGATATCAATTATTGAATTAAGCCAATTATTTTTTTTGTATATATTTAGATAAAATGCTACAGATATTTTTGGGTTAGCAATTATTTTTATACAAAGGGGATATTGAATTAAAAAAAAATATCTTTGCAAACATTAAAAAATAAGTTAGTAACGGGAATAATAAACAAGGGAAAACCATCTGTAGTGAAATGATATTTGTGTAAAAAAAGATAGAATGTGCTGGTACACTTAACATTGAACACGTAAACATGGGTCCGTTGTGTATGTTTAACAAAAAAATAAATAAAACATATACTGGCAAGTAATGCATCAATGAATCTTGAAACTGATTTCAATTAATAAACAAGAATAAATTAAACGAGTTTGGGAGGTAATGGTAATGGATCTTTTGGAGCAACAGTAATTCTTTAATATTATGCATGAAAGCCTTCTTCTTTAGCCAACGATTGTTATGATCTCGACTCGGACCACAACTCTTCCACTTCTCTTATTTCTACTATAATCTAAAACGGCTCAAGTTATAATCAACATGACTGCCCCTCGGAGAAAATAAATAAAAAAAAATAAATTTACTGGCGAGACACGTCCTAGTGACTTATACTATCAAGAATTCTTGTGTGTGTGTTGTAAATCTGCAGGAGCGGAGGGGACCTACAATATACCACCGAATCCGAACGGCTACCCGAGACTACCCTTTTCGAGACAAATTTTACTTTGGAGGACTTCCTCGCAAGAGGCAGCACCCCGGAAAAAGGTGGCTCTCGAAAAACTAACCACTAAACCACGTGGCACTACGATGCAAATAAAAGCACAGCCTAAAACCCGCGATCGGACTTGCCCCTGAAGAGCTCATTAAAGACAGAATCAGTCCTGGGGACAGAGTGCCGGGCTTAGATGAGAAAAGACTTCACAGACAAAGAAGGAACAAAACATTGTCTTTAAAATGGAAAGAAATACTAGGGAAATCTGATCACCGATCCTGAAGGCTTTTTGGAGTAATGTGAATTGTTGAACGGTTAGCTTAACAAAGAAATGGACACTCCATCTTTTCAAGAGGAAACCCTCATGTTGCAGCCACCAAGCTTGGAGGAGATACAAAAGGAAATAAATAGGCCCAAAGATAACAAGGAATCAGATCAGAGCTGAGCAGAGAAAAATTAAATCCAGAAACTCATGAAATTATAGTACACGTATTGGAAGAAATGCCAGAAGACTGGTGTAAAGGCATTATTTTTCCTGTACATAAGCAGGAATATATCACAGTGTGTAGCAATAATAGGAGTTTAACATTGTTTAGTGTATCCTATATGATATTATCCTTTTTTGAGTATAAAAAGAAAGCCTACAAGAACGGATAGCTCCATAACGAATACCATAATCAACAACTATCATACCTAGCAAATCAATATTCGAAAGATCTTCACCCTTAGGCAGATGATGAAAAAAGTCTAGAATTTAAGATTCCAATATATCATTTCTTTGTAGACTTTAAGCCGCCAACGATAGCATAGCCAGGGTAGAACTTTATAAGCCTTTGAGAAAATTCGGCATCTTAAATAAATTGAAACTTCTATGCAGACTTAACCATAGCCAACATTACAAGCCAAGTTAAAGTACCCAAATTGCTATCCAGATCAATCAACATATTTATTGGACTACGGAGAATTGCTTGCATCCTCTTCAATCTGGCGTTGAAGAAAGAAACCGTCCCTCGAGAGTCTTGTTGACAAGTATGACTACTGTTACTAAGTCCGGCCAGATACAGGTTTACCCAGACGACATTGATATTATCGGTCGAACTCAACAAGCTGTACAAAATTCTTTCATGTAGGTCTGTTGATGAACACTAACCTGCTGCTGTACAAGACTATGATCTTACCAATACTCGAATACAGATATTTTAGAAAGGACGGTTACGAAGAAGAATCAATCAATGAAATATACGTCGAAGAAAAGTGGTGGAAAAAATAAAGCTCGTTAGACTCCGGTGGGCTGGGTACCTAGATCGTACGATCGAAGAAAAGCCATTTCAAAAATTCTTATATAAATAAATGGAAGAAAAGCGAAGAAGAGCGCCAGAAGCCTTGGAGCGACAACTGCGTCAGCCAGCGTTTGTGTTTAGAAAACTAAATTAGTAGTCTGAGAGTACTTGTCTTATATATCATACTTGTCTTAGTAATAATGTGATCAGGCTCCCAGAGTTCGAAAGGAAAAATGCCTAATAATAGACAAAGGTGCTATATCATTATACAAACACTGTGATATAGTTGCACTATGTTGGAATGGTAATGGAACCTAAAAACCTGGATTACCTTTGAAAATAATCAATTGTTATACATAATTATGTTTAAGCAAAATATTGACCACTCCAGGCGAGTTATATGCTGATCAAAACTGATTCTTTTTCTTTTTTTATTTAAGTCGTCCTTATTTTTTTTTAAATTATAAGTCAAAAATACTTTCAGAAAACCCACTCGCGACTAACATCAATGCATTTTTGCCAGTAAGATATAACGGCTAATTCAAGCTAATACACCGGAAGGGATTAAACACTTATGACTAAATGTAATAAGCTGGAAAGCTCTTTTTTAAATCATATATACAACGTGTTTTATGTAATAGTAAGCTTCTTTTATAAATGCGCTATTATTTAAATCTAAAATTAAATGTATAGCATTTAATAAAAAAAAAACTATGCTACTTAAGTATATGTATGTCCCGCAAACCTTTATTAAAAAGTATGTTTCTATAATTAACTAAGCACTTTTCATTTTTCAATATTAAATATTGTTTTTTCTAGGAAGAGATTTCACTGTAATTTATTCGATATTTAAAACTGCTGTTCAAATGTTCAAATAAAGCATACATAAAACAGCTCAATTTAAGTCAATAGCAAACAAACAAACAAAAATAGTGCACCAATTCTACAGGAAAACTAAAATTTAAGCAAACAAATTATGTAAGTACCCTACTATTACATTTACAAAAATATTTTTTTTTACTGCAAGCCACTCATTTTTATTTGGTAAAACTTTTAATTCTTAATCAAAACACAAAACTAAATTAAATTTAGTTTTGGATTAGCACCATTCTTTTTAGGAAAAATAAAAAAAATTCTTTCTATCTAGTGTCATTATTTATAAAAACAAAATTAGATTATCTTTTTAAGATAATAAGTTAAATTAAAAAAAAAAATATTAAACTTAGGAAAACCAAGATGTATATGCATTCGGATTCGGAACATGTCATGATGATCACTCCGATGAGAAAAGGGAAAAATTCTCAAAAGTCTTACCTTGTACGGATTCGTCGTCAAGATCATCTGTGCTATTTGTCATTCGTCCTTAAATTAATTGAAGTTAGAGAAGTAAATTATAAATAAAATTCACAAAAATATATATGTATTTGTTAGACTAACCTCTTGAACCCTTTACTCCTGCGCCATTTCTACTGTAGAGCACATTTTCTAAATAGGCAAGACCGTTATTGTTAACTATATTAAAACCTAAGCATGTTTCAATCTGCTTCCACCGATGTAATCGTTCTTGGAGTTCGTTGGTTACATCACTTAATGAATTACGTGCTTCGACAATGGAACGGTCAACATCATCGATACTTTTACCATGTGTCGACACAAAAGCTCCGACCAAGCTTGAACGTTTTTTACGAAGCTTTTCACAAGCTTCTCGAGCTAATTGTAATTGTTTTTCGGCAGAGACACGTTTTTTTAGATGATTTTTGGACTCCAGTTCGTAGGTGTATTGCAACCAGGATTGCAATTGTGCTGGTGGTGCCCAACAGTTGTCGACAAGTTCGATTTCGGCACGTGACAATTCAGAACGGAGCATTTCGATTTCTTTCTTTAACTGCTGAACCTCCAAGTCTGAGCTGGATGACGTTAGGGAGGGTGCTTCTTTTAGACGTCGTTCGAGATCCATTTTCTCTGTGGCGACATTCTCTTGTTCCATTCGAGCTCTTTCAAGTTCCTTGAAATTCAAAAAAAAAAAAACATAATTTATATAAAAAAAAAAACATGATGTATCCAAGTTAATTGTGTCATCTTTGGATTGCTTGGGAACAAAAAATAAAATAAATAAATTTATTGGCGCGACAGCTCCTTAAGGAGCCAAGGCCTAGTGACTTATACTCTCAACTATTCCTATGTGTCTGTTGTTAATCTGCAAGAATGGAAGGGACCTACAATTTACCGTCGAGTCCGAACGGCTACATGAGATGCACTTTTTCAAGGCCAATGTTTACTCTTGGAGATTTTGTCAGTTGCTCGCAAGAGGCAGTACCCCCGAAAAGAAGGTGGCTTTGAGCGGGACTCGAATCGAGATTTTCTATATAGTATAATGGAACTATTTTTCAATGCCTGGAACTCCTTTTGATATGGTCGTTGTCTCGTAGTAGACTTACTTACTTATTTAGGGGGCGCTACACTTCCGGACGAACCTGGGCCTCAACCAACATGCCTCTCCAGCCAGCCCGGTCTTTGGCTAGCTGCCTCCAGTTTCGCACTCCAAGTTCGTTGAGGTCGTCCTCCACTTGAGCACGCCACCTAAGACGAGGTCTTCCTTGACTGCGTCTACCCTCTGGGATGAAATCGAAGATCCTGCGAGTCGGAGCATTGTCGTCCAATCACACTACATGACCTAGCCATCTTAAACGTGATATGCGTATTTTTTTGACCAGGTCAATGTGTTTGGCCTCATTGGCTGCTAGCCCATCTTAGCCGCTTCAGCTTCTATGTTAGCAAAAGCTCGAGTGACAGCTCGCCGATTTCTGCCAATGATGTCTATGTCGTCAGTGTATGCTAGCAATTGCACAGACTTGTTTCTTATAATTTGTACAAATATTAAATTGAAGAAATCGCACGATAGCGCATCACCTTGTCGGAATCCTTTTTTGACATCAAAAGCTTCTGTGAGGTCAGTACCAACCTTGACGGAGCAGCGATCGTCATCCTGCACAGTCGGACGAGTTTTGTGGGAATGCCAAAACCAGACATGGCTCTAAATACCTCGTCTCTATAAATGCTATCGTAGCGGCCTTAAAATCAATAAAGAGGTGGTGGGTATCGATTTGGAATTTTTGGCTAGTTTCCAGGATCTGCCGTAGCGTGAACATTTGATCGATCGTGGACTTTCCTGGTCTGAAACCACACTGATAGGGGCCAATCAGGTTGCTGACGAAAGGTTTTAGGAGTTCACATAGTACGGCAGAGAGGGAATCTTGTAGGCGATATTCAGGAGACTTATTCCTCTTTAGTTTACGCAGTTTAGAGGGTCTCCTTTCTTGTGGATCGGGCAAACGATGCTAAGGTTTCATTCATTAGGCATACTTTCTTCTGACCAAACTTTAGCGATGAGTTGGTGTATGCACTCCACCAGGTCATCTCCGACCGCTTTAAAAAGTTCGGCAGGTAGTCCGTCGGGTCCAGCAGCTTTGTTGTTTTTTAGTTTAGATATTGCTATCCTCATTTCATTTTGGTCAGGTCGACGGAAGTTTTGTCTGTCATCATCCATGTTGAATGATTCATTCTGCCTGACAGCGGGATTTTTGTCTTCATCGCCGTTTAACAGTCTGCAGAAATGGTCCTTCCGTGTACTCAGTACCGACTGTGACTCTCTCGTAGTAAACTATTAATTAAATTTGTTGTCGATCAAGCTTACTGTTTCTGGAAATAAATTCAGGTGTTGAGTAATGTTGGAGACTACTTGAATGTTTAAGTTCTCGTCTTCGTTCTATTGGTGACTTGGATGATGTAGGGTCATTGTCTTCTTGTTCATTGTGTTTCCGTTTTCGTTCTGACGATGAAATTTCTGTAAATGTTTGCCGTTTTTTTTATTGATAGTGATAGTTTTTTTATATTGTGCGGAGCAGCACAACGGATTTTGTCCGCAGATTTTAACTCGGACATACCCTTCCCTGCCTTGAAATATCCTAGAGGTAATCCCTAGTGGCCTTCTTTAGTAATAACCATGTTACCTGGCTCAATATTTTTAAACTGCTCCTTCAACCTTTTTGGTTGTTCAAGCTCATTTAAATATTTTTGGGACCATCGATTCCGAAATTTACTTTTGATGTGCGACACTAGCTTCCATCTTGTCAATAATGTTCCTTGAAGAGGTTCTGCAAGCTGGTTCCTAATCGATCAAAACGTGACCAGGTGTTAGCACAGTTAAATCATTTTGGTCATTGGACATTGTGGACATTTGTAAGTGGCCTTTTTTAATAACCACTAGGTGGCTCTGGAGTCTTTTTTCAAAAATAAATGCCTTTTTAGAATGCAACTGGATAATGCACGACAATAGTTAGGAGAATTAGAAAAATAGGAAAGAATTTTTGACTTTTTCTCACTTAAAACGGCTTTAACTTAAACTAAGAGTTGGAAAAATTGCTTCCCAAACTCACGATCTCAACCAATCAACGATCAAACCAATCAATCAATAGAATATAATAGAAATTAATCATATTGCGGAATAAATCTTAGATTTACGTGCTTTTGTTGGGCATTTTAGGTAAACATATTTAATAACGTAATGTCTAATGTCGCTTTCCGGCTCATAAACTAAATCGAAGACTATATGAAACATAGAATGCATGGATTGTTTGACCTTTTAATATAGAAACAGCTGCTACTAGACGACACTAATTCAAAACTGAAACACATACGTTGCAAGCTGCCCAAATGAGCGATTTTTGTTGGATAAAATATGTAACTTTTCAAAATAAAACAAAAATAACTACGCCGTTGTCTACTGTCTCGCGTTAAGCACCACCGACTTTTGTAATTTCAAGGAACTATTATTTTCGACACTAGTTTCAAAAGGCAAATGAATCGCTACGATGAGAAATACTTTTTTGTTGCTAATAGTCTGTTAACTTAACTCCCATTAAGTTCATTGATTTGGAACGTGTGGCAGTCGTCGGTCTCGGTTAATACTTTTTTTCTTAACACACTGATTAATGTCCAATTTATCTTACTGTCAAAAGGTACATAATAAGTTTAAATTCAAGTTCATGGCATGTGTTTGAAATGCATTCATTAAAGTCACATCATACAGGTTTTACTGCAGCGTGTAGCCTCATAATTGAAACTCGATATCTAGCCGGAAGCATTAAAGTAGAAATCACATGATGACACACAACCTTCTCATTGTTTTTCTTCTGTCTCAACTCACCTTTTGCATTTCCTGTAAACTCTGTTCGGCTCTCTGAAGACCTTCCATATCCTGAGCCATTCGACGAAGATGTTTTTTGGCATTTTTATTTTGTTGATAAGCATACCAACAACCAATAATTGCACTAAGAAGCAGAGTTACCAATATGTAGTCCTTCCATCTGGTTCCAGTTTCTGTAAATATACATATAAAACCTTTATTTAGTTTTTCATTTTAATTATTTCCAAGTACTTACCTCTTGGTGGACCGAATAAAACTACATCCATAGCTTTGAGAGCAACCTTTTGCTTGTGGATTGGATCTTTAATCCCTAGCACGTTACCCACATAGTGCATATTATTAACTGCCAATCTGAAATGAGATGATCAAATGAGCGGTAATTAAGGTGCCTCTGCCTATTGCTTTTCATTCGTCGTCAGTCGACAGTTTGTAAAAAAAAATGCGAATACACTAGAAACACCAAATTATACACCTGTTTCATGAACAGTTGTACACAATTCTAGCTTAATCTGGGAAGCTTGAAGCAGTGGGGTAAGTGGTTTGGGTGGTGTTTTTAAATTGCGAGAGATTTTTTTTTCTAAAAATAATGTGAACAATTCTAGCAAAGAAGGGAAAAAACCCCAAATGAAATAACACAGTTGAGTTAAACAAATATTTTGTGTTATAAAAATAATAGCACGGCTTAGACATTGTGTTTGGTAAACAAAGAAAGTTGGGGTTTGCTGTTAATCCCAGCGTCAGCTTGTATTAATTTATTTTTAATTAACAACTAACATTACACGGTGTGTGTGTACTTTCGATTTTATATTGACTTTTACTTTTAATTCATGTAATTATAAATTATTTTATGAATACATAATAATGTTTAGTTGTATAGTTGCAAACATGTAATTCATCCAGGATTAAAATAATACTTATTTAGTTATATTTCAATGAACAGAAATATTTTTGTCATGACAAATTCATGAGATGTCAGGGCCTTGTTACATAAACTCTTATCAATTCCTATATCTGTGTTCTGAGTCGTGAGAAAAGTAAAGTTTTCCGGCGAACTTAACATAGTCAGAATTAAGTTACATAATTTTAAGCGGGCATCAATAGGAAATTGACTCTTTGCAGTGATTAAATAAAATGTTTCTCAAAAAGCTCAAAAAGGAAGCTCAGCTCTCTTATTTCTAACGTGATTTTTTATTGAACAGGGTGTTCCAATTCTAGACAGATTTTTTTTTTTTTGCTTGCGATTATACATAGAAACATAAGTATATCTCGAACAATAATTGTCTCTTTTATTTCTTGTGGCGGATTATTGTACATACACTGAACATACACGAAACAGCATTTTCTATTTGCTGCATGGCCCGCAGGAGTGGCGCTGAAATCAACAATTGGTGTGAATATAGAATAAGAACAAAGCACAAAAGGTATTAAATGTCGGTAAATGTTCTCGTCTCCACTATTAAGAGTTAGTTACTGCACGGCCCTGAAGATGGCCACAAGCCAAATGACATCCATGAGAGTACTATAGAGAACGTATACAGGGTGTCCCCTGTCATCGTCAAGCGGGCAGCGGAGAAAGAGGAGGTTATATCAGTGCTGGAAAAAGTAAGAAAAAAAATCCATCACACTTGGTTTAGATTTAAGGAAAATGATGAAAATCGATTCCCTATGCCACATTTTAGGGTGCGGCTGTCACAATTTTTCAAAATTTGAGGTGTTTTATTTGTATACGTAATTCATTATAATCATGCTATTGATCGCAATCAAAAATCTAAAAAAGAATATTCTTAGTTTCGTAGAAGAAAAAAGTTTCGCTGAGTTATGGTTCAAAAAAAATCTGTAAGATAACTTTGAAACTTCATATTTAAAAAAAAATTACCGCACTATTCTCGGCAAGTTATATAGAAAATTGGCTCATTTTATCAAGATTTCAAAATGGTACAACACTTGCTACTTCCATAAAAATTGTTATCAATATTATAAACCATTACCGAGCATTTAAAATGCTGACTAAAAAAAAAAATTGTAAATTGTGATATTTTACTCGACAAGAGTGCGATAACTTTGGCGCCGCAAAATAATAACGGATTTCTATAGGTCAACTAAATACAAGCATGTTTACTATTGGAGGGGTGTCTATCTCCCCCCGTTGAGGCAGGTCTGGCAATTTTTTGACTTAAAATAAAAACAAAATTATTAATTTACAGCAAAAAATTCTGCAATGTCCTAATTGGCTCATCGTCAATGTCAAAACCAATTGTTTAGTCTTTAGAGAAGGCAGACTTGCAAACTGGTAGCTCTACGTTGCCTCACAGTAAAGTTGTTCCTCTTGTACACGAGAATGCAAGTTTTTCCATGGAACATATTTTTTTCCAAACCCTTACAGGAGCAAGAGTTCTGGTATACTCCCATTCTTCTAAAGAGGTGTTCTTCCGCACTTGCAAAGCTATCGTTTTGGTTTTCCATTGTTCTCTTGCAACACTTGTGGAATCTTTCCTTGGAGATGGAAAACAGCATCCCTAAGAAAGTTGATCCTTCATCCAAATATCTCGATGACCGACATCTTGGTCAGGTTTCGCAGCAATCGTTCCACTGGTGAACTGATGGCCATGGCATATTTCACCGAACAGTGAGACAAATCTTTAAACTGAATATGTCCATCAATGGCACTTGTATCGAAGAAACACAACAACTTTCAATACTCATACATATACAGTATGTCAAGGACGACCTCCGTTGGAATATATTCCTGAGATGTCTGAAAATGCTGCTAAGTGCTTAGGTTTTCTGCATTGATGTAAGAAGTTTTTTCCCATTCTGATCTAGCTACAATGTACAAAGCGTTTATACGCCCAAAACTTGATTAACCCTGGCCTTTTCAATTTGAAAGCATCCCTCCCTAACCTTCCTATGCTCGCGCAGTGCATTTTAACTATATAAACACAAATCCCTTGTGCGCGTGTATGTTATAAAAGAGAAAATATTTTTTTTTCAATAAGGGTAAAACCAAGTATATGCTGTCATCAAGAAAAGACATCCAATATCAAGTTATTGGACAAAACATCGCGATCGACAGCTATAACTTTGTGGTAGTTAGGGATTTTGTCTACTTGCGCTCGACTATTTTTTTCGGGCTAAGAAGGTGATTGAGAAGCCGACCTCTCTATCATCATCCCAGAGGCATGAACATTGTCAAAAGTGGATCAGGAAGCTTTGGGTTGCTTCGAGAGAAAAAAAATGGCGGCTGATTTTGGATCCGTATGCATAACCGGCGAGCGAAGAAGAAGATACAACGAGGAACTATAAGGGCTGCAGACCTAGCCAAGAGAGTAAAGTCTAACGTCTCAGATGGTTGGGTCAAATAGATTTCTTCTTATTTTTATTATTTTTTTATTCTGTTCATGTGCGTAGGTACACCCAATTGTCAAATTAATTTGACTAAATACAAAATACAAAATATTATTAATAAACATACAACAAATATCGTTAGGACATGAATTCTGGGACGATGCAAGCGGTGTTTTTTTTTAATTTCTTCCAGAATTAACGTCAAAAGAGAATAAAAAAAACTATGAAATTGGAAAGCTAGTATAATATAATACCCACTAAATATTATTAAGAAACAGAAATGGGAAAGTAATTAGAAGGATTACGCGAGAGGGTAATGATAAAATAAATAAACCTCCTTAGCAGTGGAAGTACTATTTATTGTACTGTTCAGTGAGTGGTCTTTAAAAAACATACAGTTCAACAAAGATAAGTATTATGGCACTAAGTTGTTGTTTTAAACAATATTTTCAATATTTCAATTTCAATTTGTTTAACAACCAGTGTACAAATAAGACTTGGTCTTTTATAGTACTTTATAAAAAAATAATAAGTAAGATAATGCATTTTTGTTTTTAAGAAAAAAATTTAAGAATAAACAAGTATCTATTTTGTAAATATTTATATATAACCCATACATTTTATTTTTTTTTAAATATTTTACCTTTTTACATTTTTAACATAATTATTGAATTATTTAATTAACCTGTTTAAAATGAACCTAATGTAACTTAAAATTATTTCAGTTAAGACTTAATTCTAGCAAAAGTGAGAAGTGATTGCATTCCTAAAGTTTGTGATTCCAATTATTCGTTTTAATGTAACTGGAAGAGAGTTCCATAATTTGGTTGCATAAACAATGAAGAACCGTGAAGAATTCAAGTAGTTGAACGCTGGTTACTGTATTAGGTTGTTATTTCTAACAGATTGGGCAAATTGTAATTTTTCATAAATGTATATTGGTGTTCTGTTTTGTAAAATTTTATGCAAAAATATACAGCATCTAGCATCTAAAAACTGCTGTATTGAGCACCGAAGGACCAACTTGTGATAATGTGAGATGTATTCATTTCGCCATTGAAAGCCACAAGCATTTTATGTTGAGAATGTGAATCGAGCTTACAATAAACGAATTAGCATAATCGACAAGAGTCAATACGTTAATAAAACCCTTAGTTTTGTGTTAACTGGAGTTATGGTAGAGAACGGCCAGAGTCTACGTAGTCCTGAGTAGATTCTTCCAACTATGTGATTTACGTGAGTTTCAGCTGAAAGCGATCTATTTATTCTAATACCAAGGCTCGTAACAGTGTCAACAAAATGAAGCTGGGATTCGGAAAGGAAAATTGGAGGAAACAGTGAAGTATCAATTTCCTTTTTAGATATCGCTATTTGGCTCTTAACCGGATTTAAAGTGAGACCATTAGCAATGGACTACTTTGAAATGGCCATGAGATCCTCATTAATTCTACAAATCAGATCTTCTTGTAGTCCAAACGGTCTGGATAAGTAAACTTGTACGTCATCTGCATGCAGATGAAGCTGTACATTTGAACAAACATTTGGAAGGTCATTTATAAATATGCAGAACAGTAAAGGTCCTAAAACAGATCCTTGCGGAACGCCCATATGTAAGTATAGAGTTTCGGATTCAACTTGGCCAAAACATGAATACTTTCATTGGAATAATATTTTAAAGTTTATTTGGAGACGCACTGCAAAGATATAGTAACAGTGAAATATATGTATACACAACTATAAATATGTTTCTGTTTACTTTTTAAACCTTAGAAATTCATAATCTAAGATCAATCTTGACATTGTTTACCCTATTTCTGTTTAATCTGTTAACACCCTGTTCAATATCATAAGCTCCATTAAATGTCAGTTATATCCAACGTTATTCGAGAGGAGAATTATTTATATTTAAATTGCAAATCACTATTGTAATAAAGTATTATTACGTGACGAATAAGTATCAATTCATTCTTAACATTTACCTAAATTTGCGAGGAAACATTGTGCACTAGGTTTGTTTAATTCCAGAAATTATTAGGCATATTTTCTAGGTGTATGCATGAAAGAAATTCGCTTTAGACAAATGTTGCATTTTTCAAGCTGTGTACTTAAATAAAAGCCATAATCAGATATATTTGTCGAACTTTTTCGACACCTAAACATACAAACTGCACGTACTCAGTCAGATTAGCTATTTGGACTAAAAATAGATGTTTGTATTTAAATAGAAAAGAAACCTCACCTTGGCAAAGCAGCGCCAGTAACTTTATGAGCTTTAAATAATTCCACATATTGTGGCAGTTGAACGGATTGAGCTAACCAATCTGTGGTCTGCTCTATCGTCCAATTATGCACCTGAAAGCAAAAAATACAATTGTGTTAGAAGATTGTAAAAGAAATAATAATTCGAACTTACCTCTGATCGAAGCCAAGCTTCCCAAAGTTCCTTAACAGAAATATGCATATCATCGTTAAAATGAAATGCTTTTTGACGTTTCTCGTATCCAGAGTCATATTTAAGCTCTTCCCTCAAAAACTGAAAAAATATATTAAAACAGAAAAATAAATAGAATAGGTCAAACAAAATATATTTAAGTAATGTATCATAAGATGTTTGTGTTTTTTTTAGTTCCGAACAGGGCCTGAGCAGCCAAACAATAAAATCGTGTTTGTTTTTTACACAAGGGACTATTTGTTTCCTTTTTTAATGTAGAGCACACTGCGCGGGCATTTGGAAGATAGGGAGGAGAGAGATAGGAGTTGTCGATTAACATTGGTTTTGAATGTTTGTAATTCAAAATGCCAAGGGAAAATATCGCCGGGTAAAGTATTCCAAATTCGTGTTGTTCGGCTAAAAAAGAACCTCTATATTTCACGGAACGTCGGAAATTGGGCTCAAGGGTGAACTAATGAGCATTCCTTGCGAGACGAGTATTACGGAGCTTTTCGGTTTCTTCGATGTAAGTGCCATTCATGGACAATGGCATTGGGGTATGTTTAGCTTTAACGACAAAAGACAGCATTGAGATTTCGAAACCTGACATACGATAAGAGAGCTTCATGCCAAACTCTATCAAATGCCTTGGAGATATCAAGAGCACTCAGAACCCTACATTAAGCCTCAGAAATAATAAGTTTACACGACGACGTACATGGCCACATATAGTGCAGCGGTCAGCAAAAACACCATGTGCTCAGGATAGGTTTCCTATTCAGCCAAAAAAATTAGCCTACTAGTATGAAATTAAAATCATCTTTGGTGATTTCAACGCCAAATTAGGTAGGGAGCCGGTATTCAGGCGGTAAATAGACTCCCATAATTTGGACGAGAACACTAATGACAATTAAATACGACTCATAGAAATGACAGCATCAACGAAATTGGTCGTCGCGAATACCAGGCTCCCGCGTAAAGATATCTACAAACGCGCCTGGATATCACGAGTGACTCACTCGTAACAAAATTGACCACGACCACGTAATAGATCGTTGCCAATAGTCAAGGCTGGTGATGGTACGAATGTATCGAAGTGCTAACATTTACTCAGATCACTATGTTGTTGGTATGGTGTTCCGAGGGCGGATTGCTCTGTGAAGAAGTATTGCATCCGCGGCTCAGATAAGAATGGAGATATCACAATGTTCAACAATTATAGCCGTATAACATTGTTGAGTACATCCTATAAGATATTCACTCTATTATATCTTACAAGAACGAATGGAATCCGACAAGGGGATTGTCTGGTTTGCATTCTCTTCAACCTGGTGTTGGAGAAAGCAATCTTTAATTCTGGCACATCAACAACAGGGACTAACATCACCATGTCCAGACAATATTGACATTACGAAAGATCTTGTTGAACGAGGTCCGGACTGAATCAAAGTTAGTTCGCCGATGAGGGTAATAATATAACTTTTTCTGCTTTTACTCGGTGGTGTCCTGGTATTACCTGATAGCATATTAACAGCTCATGAGCTCGTACACTCACCATCACCATATTAAACATTTAGTTAGATAAGGCCAATCAACCAGAAACATGCCAATAGTCGGTGTCATTAGATTTTTGTTAACATTAGCAATATGTGAAACTTTTTTGTACGTTCAAATCAATATTAACCCAGTCAGGTAAGAAACGTTAGCCAACTATTTATTGCTGGTCATCTATCATCTTCAAAACGTCCACATGTGGGCTCTCAAAACAATGATCCATTCAAAAAATATTCGTTTAAATAGATAATGAAAATACAGTGTGCAAGTCATGAAATTGACAAATATGCTTATTTAAGTGACTAATATAAGGCCTTTAGAAATTCCATACTTGTCGTGTAAAGTCGTTCACCTTGTTTATACCACGTCATGGTCAGAGGTTAGTGGAAGCTATTTCCCGCTACTTCAGTATTGCATTCTGAAATATACTAGACAATGAGTTTAAAATATTATTTAGAATGAAAATAACTCTTTTTTTTATTTTTTAGGGTAACATTTGTAAGATGAATATAAATGAACTTCAGGTTAGGTAATATATGCAACTAGCTAGATTTTGTGGATCCAAAAGGTCTAGCTTCGAAAGTAGCGGTTATGTGAAAGTAAACAATGAACTCAGACAGTTTATTTTTTGCATATTTATGGACATTTTAGAAATTCGATTTCTAACAGAAATATTTTTTTGCACATGACGTCACCAAACGCTTTGGCACGACAAGCTTATACAATTTGTTTAGCAATCTTATTTTTTTTCTTTTTGTTAAGTACGCTAATTGAATTGTTATCTTCGCATTGTGCGCAAATATGTATAAATACTGTTTGGAAGTAGAGGAAATAAAAATGTTGTTAAATTTTCTTGTTAAAAAATTGGAATAAAAAATACCCTAATCACTATGCAAGGCAGTCAAAAGTAAACAGTTTTCAAAAGAGTGAAATAAAATTAATTTTAAATGAACAAATAATGTACATAGATACATTCCATTGTACGAGTTGAGATATTTACCAAACAGGTGGTAATCTAACAGAAATATGCATTGTTTGTCTTAGAACACGAACTACAGATTAAAACCGGGCCGTTAAAAGAAATTGAATTTGTGTATGTTTATTTTAGATTTAAAAAAAGGCTTATTTAATTTACTTAATAATATAATGTTTTAAATGTTGATATTTAAATCTATCAAAATGAAAGACAGTTTTGTCGCCTTTTCTAATTAATGTGATTTAGGAGTACATTTGTTTATACATTGTTGCACTCTTTTCAATTGCAATAGCAGTTTTTAATATCAAAACAGCACGGGACAGAACAGAACAGCACAAAACTAGTGAAAAACCTCAGAACATTTTAGAACAGTCGTCTGATGACATGTCGGTCAAAGCTGAAAGAGAGGAGCAAAACGTTTGTAAACATAAGCGAGAAAGGAATTCTTTTTTTTAATAATTTATTCATTTCTTTCAATAGTTTTATAAATAAAGAAATAAATAAAATTTTCTTCACATAATAAAACCAGTTTGTGGAGAAAATTGCAGAATGCATTCTCTGGCTTTGACTGTGTTCACTGAATTGTTCTCCTCAAAAAGAGGTGAAGAAAATGCTGTTCTGAACTGTTCCAAAACCCTCATTGAACGTTACAGCCTGCGTTGCGGGGCACAAACTAAAACAAGAACTCTGCTAACGATTTAGAGGTTATCGGGAATCAAAGCTTTGGTTGCTGAAATCAGGGGTGGAATTGGCTAAGGTGATATATGATAAGTGATTGTCACAATCAAAAAATTCAGTCTGCTGTAGATGATGCCAGAATTTGTAATTTTCGTGGTGATCACTTTACGCAGACCGAAAATTTAATGTGTTCACATGTGACATCAGAAATGTGACTGTCAAATATCAGCTTAGCCGATTCCCCCTGAATTTTTTGATTGTGACAATCAATTATCCTATGTGAGATTTCTGAGAAAAAGTACGGGAACGCATTAAACCAAAAAAATTGCAAAATTTTTTAAACGCCAACTGAAGAAATTGAAAAAATAATTTACGATTTAGTGATTCGTTTGTTTTTTTTAATTTTTAACTGTCAAACTGACGTTAGGTTGCTTCTTTTTTTTGCCTACACAAATTTCTTGAGCAGAAATTAAGTGTGAGAAAATTATTTTCTCTCTCACGAGCCCTCTCTTCTGCGAATTTCTACGAATTTTTTTTGTACGGGAACATTGGAAATAAATTGCAAGGCTATATCGCACGTACTTGCTCATATGTGCGGTCACATTGTAGAATAAAATTTAAGAAAATCAAAGTTAATCAAAGTATTTATTCCATTTTTGTGACTTGATTGTTCGAATAAAGTACGTTAAATTGTATTGAGTGAAATAATTTAAACTCTTTTTTATTTCTTTAAGAAATGTTAATGTTAATGTTAATGTGCATACCATATTAATTTTTTTTCGACCAGAGACAGACGGACAGAATTTTGCCATTAACTCAAATCTTTCTCTATCATCGACATAACGATTGATTGTTATCTCAACATTTTTAATCTGCACGAATGCATAACTTTCATTATAATACATATAATCGCAAGTAAAAAGAAACAAGAACGACAATTTAGAGGATAATTCTCTCTTCGCCAACAAACTGAAAAATGCCCCATTCAGCGACATAAGTATGTGTTACGGTCCCTGTACATTTCTTATGGGACTTTTAATACTTTTGCATTTATGTGGACAGGAAACGTATGGCTGATTGGCTGCTTCTCATACGTATTCACAAACACAAAAAATTTCTGGATTTGCAGGGCATGGTCGTCGCAGTTCTTTTTTTTCTTTTTGACCGGAACAGGAGTATGCAGAAATTCGTGAACCTTTTACGAATTTGGAGATTTAGAACACAACTTCTATAAAATCCAATTAATCATTCCTGGAGTGATTTGAAGAGATAGATAATGTAGATAGATAGCTTCTTACTGCATTCACAAGAGAAAGAGACAGTAGTAATTATATTTGTTGTTTGTCTAACAAAACAAAAATAAAAAGTATTAAGAAAGAGAGAGGAATCCTTTTATTTTTTCTAAGTAATCCTACTTATATATGAAAAATGTGAATGTTTTATATTTGGATGTTTGGATTTGTTCCATAATCACGGCATTATTAAGCCTCACGGCTAAACGGATTTAGATGAAATTTGGTAGATAGATGGATGAGGTGCTGTATTAATAATCTTACTGGAAAAATGCATAGTTACTGTGGCAGAAATTTGAATAACTTTCTTCAATGAATTTTGATTTAAATAATAATAATCCTTTAATCTGAAATCCAAGTAGACGAAGTAGCGTGTTGGAAATTTTATACCCTGAAAAATATTCTACCTGTTTCTTGGTAAATTCCAAAGGTCGTTTTCAATTAACACCCTTGTATATACACTCCATATAGTACTATCTGGAGCATCATTTTTTAGTTCTGAATCAAGTCGCAATGAGGAGTGCTGAAATTGCCAATTGGTGTGAATATAGAATAAGTACAGACAACAAAAGTGTATTAAATACTGGTAAAATATCGGCAAAGGTTCTCATCTCCACTATTTAGAGTTAGTTCTGTATCAACCAGGAAGATGGCCAGACGAAAAATGACCACCATGAGAGTACTATAGAAAATGTATATACAATGAGAGTACTATAGAAAATGTATATACAATGTTAACCCTTTAATTTCATGATTTTTTTTTTTGGAAAATACGTACCTATTCACAGGTAGTAATATTCCGAATATTGATTGCAAATTTTATGGCCTCATCCTAGTGATTGGCAGTGTATGTCACTAAGACCTTGACCCTTAAAGTGCTGTCGCACAGTACATTTATTTTAGGAAATTAATTTTTTTACAAGATATCTATATAATTTCAGGCAGACAAAAATCTAGTCCAATTCACTCCCTCTATTATCGTTTGCTTATTCATCATTTTTTTCGTGATTCACAATAACAAAACAAAAAATAGACATTAATTTCTATTCACCTTCATGAACTACATTCTGTTGTTGAATTGCTTAAAATGTACATAAAAACAAAAATAAAAATAAAATAAAAATACAAAATCATACTCACATCATCTGACTCACTCAGATCAATGTTGCCATTGTCATCGTCATCCAACTGGCGATGCAACGTGCGTATCGCTTCCATTCCCAGACGATCCTGGATGTTGCCGCTGTAGCAATCGAGGTCGTCCGCATGACAAGCGCCATCAGCTGATCCACTGCCAAGTGCACCTTAAAATAAATTGGGAAAATATTTAAGGTGTGGCAACACTACAAAAAAAAATAAACAAATAAAAACAAACAATAATAATACAATTTTTACAACAAGTTATCAGCATCAGTTATTCTATTTGAATAAATGAATCGCCAAAATGTTCACATACCTAAATACATCTTTGAATATAAATTTTGCTTCAAGTATACCTGTTGTTAGACTTTTCAGACATTTTTGAGAGCAAATAACGGATTGTCTGGGCATAAACAAATTTGAGTATTGACAGGTCTGATATTAATGCTTTTAAAGCTTGAAACTTTGTCGTTTTTAACAAAACTGAAAAGCTAATATTTATGGGTCTTTGGAATCTGTATAGTTTCATTTGATTGATTGAATGGATTTGGAAGTTTGCCAATAAATAAAAATAAGCATGTTATTCAAATTTCGCTAAAAATCTAATGAAATTTATTCTCTTTTTTTATCACCTGATTATTATAAAATACCGATGTTACTCATTTGTTCTGTGGACAGGAAAGGATATTGTGGTTAGAATATAATTTCTTTTACTCTTAAATATTTTATTGTATATGTTTACCCATAGATATAACTCCAATTTTTTTTAGATTCTTAGAAACATTTTCATATATTTTCAGATTATAGAATTTTTCAGAATATAAAAAATAACAATATTATAGGATTTCTTTTTGTTGAGAAACTTGGCAGTACTTTCGACCTATATGACTACGATATAGCAGCACTGTCGACGACATTGAAAAAGATGTCTTCGTCTTGCATTTTCGGAAATAATACAATAATACAAATGAAGTGTCTATATTTAATATCAAAATAACAGTCTTTTACCAGGTGGATATAAAAGTATATACAATACTTATAACAAAAACATAATTTAATTTTTTTTTATCTGTCTTTCTGTCTGTTTGTTCCGGGTAATCTCGGGAACGGCTGCACCGATTTTGACGGGACTTTCACTGGCAGATTGCTGTTGTTTCAGGGAGTTTAAATTACCCACTAGGTGGCGCTGGGTGTTTTTTTTTTATTGAAAATTCGTATTTATGGTCCGATTTCGACGGGATTTTCACAGGCAGGGAGCTCATTTTGAAAGGTATAACTAAAACTATTTGAATTACCTGTAGCTGGCAATGCGTTTGCTTATTTTTCGAAAATTATTATTTTAGAACGATTTGTTTCAGACGTTCTCTGATAGTTTGTGAAAGATTGAGCTACAAAATAGATATAATAAGGGCATTGGTGAAATGGGCAGCCTTGGAGAACGTTGTACAGCAAAAAACTGGGTTAATATGTATAAACTTATATAAGTTACAAAATTACAAAAATAACAATGTAGAGTAGATCGAATTTTGGAGGAAAGAATAATAATGACGTACTTTTTACATATGTTCTCAATAAAAATAGATGTAAAAAATGTACAATGTACAAAAAATGGATTATTTTGTATTTTATTTTCTTTCATTCACGGCAATAATCTCACTCAACTGACATTATTTTTAACTTATTCCATTATCCAATATACATAATTGACAGACTTACGAAAGATTGCCCCTATTTATCCTTTCTTTCTGCCTGGTTATTTTGACATTCTACAGAGGACTTTTTTCAATTGTTTTTTAGCTCAAAAATTAACGGTACCTGTCATATAACCGTTATGTAAAAGCTTATTTTTCCCGAAAACGGCTCCAAGAATTTTTATAAAAAAAAATCAGTGTGCTAACGTAGATATGCATTATATTTTGGTGAAAAAAAAATTAATACGGTGGGCTAAAAACGGTACCTCCCATAGGACGGGTTTTTTTTTTCTTCCAATTTTTCGAGAACTGGTGATCCGATTATAATCAAAATTGATATTCAAGAAGATGTAGGTAGCCTGAGTAATTTTGCATTAATTTTTTTCGAAAACTTTTTTTTTGTATTTTTAATAATTTTTTTAATTTTTTTTTTTTTAGAAAAATCAATATTTTGAAAACGAGTAAGTGATTTTTTTTTTAAATTTTGTTTTTAAATGTACGTTATTTTTCCGCTGAAAACTATTTTACGTACTTTTTTCAAACAATCAAAAATCAGAAAAATCGAATATAATCTTTGAAGTTCCCTTAATATTTTTCAAATTTTATTCCAAGCTGTGACCGCACATAAGATCAAGTACGTGCGCTCCAGTCGTGCAATTTATTTAGTTCTGAATCAAGTCGCAATGAGGCGTGCTGAAATTGCCAATTGGTGTGAATATAGAATAAGTAGAATAAGTGCAGTGTACCTTTGTATATACACTGCATATAGTACTATCATGGAGCATCATTTTTTAGTTCTGAATCAAGTCGCAATGAGGCGTGCTGAAATTGCCAATTGGTGTGAATATAGAATAAGTACAGACAACAAAAGTGTATTAAATACTGGTAAAACATCGGTAAAGGTTCTCGTTTCCACTATTTAGAGTTAGTTCTGAATCAACCAGGAAGATGGCCAGACGAAAAATGACCACCGTGAGAGTACTATAGAAAACGTATATACAATGATAGTACTATAGAAAATGTATATACAATGGTAAAAGTATAAAAAATAGTATAATTAAGTAAATAAAAGAAAATATCGGAACCGTCGTAGAATTGATCATTTCATATTAATTCGAAAAATATCAATCGTAGACAAAAAACTATAAGGACCAGTTGTAGAAAATTTAATTTTAAGTAATTTGTTATGGGTAAATGTTTTAGATGTCAGGCTTTTCTGGTCACTTACTTCTTATGCAAATAAAACGAATTTATTTCATATTTGCTCTCAATGTTTCGTCAGATTTTCATGACTTCATCAGGGGAGTTTCATAAATGAAATTCTTATGGGTTTACATAAATTGGAATTTTAAAATTATCATTATTTGTCAAAAATTAAATGTATGTATAACTTTTAAATTAGTTATAACAGCCAAGTGGTGCTTTTTGCATCAAATGTCGAAAATGATCGGGTTATTTCCAATATTCCAATAATCAATTTAGCTTAAATTCAAGATGGCGGACAACACTAATGTGCTTGGATTAGGAATTCAAAAAAAAAAATCAGCTCATTTTTTTGAACACGTGCTGTGCTAATCTGCTTGTCAATATGTATGGTGATTTTTCAATCGATTGACAATACGCGCACTGTGTACATTGTGTTGTGACACAGATTGAAGATTGAACCAATTAACTTGGGCATTCTACTGCGCAGCTCCCTTCAAATTTGTCTGCTCATGTCATTAGTTTTGAAAAATACACACAATCACGTTCCAGCAATGGTCTTTCTTCACGTGAGTTATGATCGTGGCTTATTGTGCAGTTTTCAAAAAAGTATTTCATCTCTGGCAAATGTACTCATTAAATCTCTTGCTCAACATTTTTTGTTCTCTTGGATCCTCTCTCTGCGCAACTGATCGTTGGGCAACTGATTTGGTTCGAGCTTTAACTTATATACTATTGCTAAAGAGTGACAAAGCAAAATAATAATAAAATATTCTTGCTTCTTTCACACTGACACACTAAATAATAGAACAACGGAACAGTATAGAAATGAAACTGTACTATCTGGAGAAAATAGTTCACTTCATGAGTGCTCCCTTCGCCTCTCACCCTTCTTGCCAATAAATTCATCCGTGAGGCGATTGAAAAATCACCGTGTGGACAGACACAATAGGATTAATTTTTTTTAAGACACATTGGACGAGCATGTGATCTCCTTTCTCACATGTATTCTTTGTTCTAGACCCGTGCTCCCTCGTTTCTGTGTCAGCAAAAATCCCATTCCGAATGCAGGGATGATCCTCTGTTTGTCCAGGGATGGTATCTCTTTAGGGTGGTAACATATGGCTTTTTTATTTTAACACGAATTATTAGATTTAACATTACACTGCACTTCTTCCAAGAATAAATTGCGCAAAAAAAATTGTTTTATCTTTACAACATCGTAACTCATGACACATTGATTGCGTGTCGTTAAATAAAAACTGAAAACCGACTTGTAAGAATTCATCTCCAAAGCAACAAATAAAATGCATTTTTCTCAGCTACATCTATCTCTATTGTATTAAAATATATTTAAATGCATATATCTTTACATAAGAAAAACAACAACTCAGAAGAAATAAGTGAACAATTGATTTATTGTGGGAAAAAAGGAATTAATAATTAAAGTTATATGTAAACTACGAGCCTTGAACGGAAACAAATACCAGAGTTGTTATCGATGCCAAATCAACAAAATTTATTTTTGATTTCCTTTTTTTGGGTACCAGTCGTCTGTTTCGGTGTCGGTGTCGGTACGAATTTACATTCATTTATGTATCTAAGTGCACAACTATTATATTCACCAAACGTTGTAGACACTTTTTAGTTTTTTAATACAACAAAACCGATTCCGTTCATGGCATGTGTAAATTTTTTGTTTGTATTCCTTTATGTCTTGTCGGTTTTGCGGTAGTTCCGCTGCCTTATTCCTTTTCTTTTGCCGGCAATTAAATTGCGTACCGTAGGTGCTTTAGATGTACAGATAAAAATACAAATACAGCAAATAAATACTTAGATAATACAACACAGTTCAAGCACTTGAGGGATTATGGATAGGCAATCGATTGTGCAAAAGCTCCCAACCACAATGGTGCCCTTCAGATATTATATAAATGCGATATCAAAAATACAAATATAGCGATTTAAGAAAAATACGCTATTTTTGTTTTTGTTTTGCAATGACAGTATCACTACATATATATATATATATACTATATACATTCATGTTATAATAGTTGAACTTGGTGACTTTCTAGAAGCAGTTCACTTTGAATTGACTTCAATTGATTTTTCGCTATTTTGTTGTTTTATTATAAACAAAATTGTACACAATTTGTGTGACAAAATACATGCATTTAACATTTTCATCAAGACAAAACTTTATAAGTTGTTATTGTTATTTAGTTGTGTTATATAATTCTATCTATACACATAAATAAAAATGAAGTGTCTGTTTTTAATATCAAAATAACACCTCTTTATAAGATGCACATGATGTTATACATATACACTATACAGTGCTTATATCAAAAACACAATTTTTAAAATTTTTGTCTGTCTGTCTCGGGAACGGATGGACCAATTTTGACGGAGCTTTCACTGGCAGATTGGTGATGTTCTAGGCAGTAACTTAGGCCATTTAAATTAAGTAATAGGCGGCACTCGGTTGTTTTTTTCTTTGGAAGATTTTTATTTTTATGGGCCGATTTTCACGGGATTTTCACAGGCAAAGATGAAGTAAGGCTATTTTAATTACTCCTAGTTTGCGCTGGGGCGTTTTTTTTTATTTGTATTTATGTCCGATTTTGACAGGGCTTTCACAGACACATAGCTTATTTTGTACGAAGTAACTAAGGCTATTTTGATTACTAGGTGTGGCGCCACGTCGGGTTATTTTTTCGTATATGTATGGTATACCCGAGCAACGACGGGTGGGTAAGATAGTTTCAAATAAAATGAAACTTTAACTGTCAAAAGCAACGCGAATGGAATCGTCCGAAAAGATATTTCTAATCCATTGAATAAGGGGTTCCCATATAAGAGAGCTAAACTCTATCAAAAGTTTTTGAAATATCAAGTGCCATAATCTCATTTACTTACATTCGATCTATTGCATCGAAAACCGAATTGCCGGTCATTAAGAAGTTCCCGTTTCTCAAAATATTATTTTGTCAGCGCCGAAGCACACCTCTTCAAAACTATGTGGAAGATAATATCGGGACCAGCGGATTTGTGTACATCAAATTTTTAAATACTCGTGCAACTGTTTAAGTGCGAAAGAAGATTTGATCCAACAAACCATTGACACTCAACTACAGACAGAAAAAGCCATATAATCATGTGTTAGAATTGAATTAGCAATAAACTGCGTTGCAAATCACAGAAGTGTCGTTGTGAACGAGCGTCGAAACCAAAGAAATTTCGGATGTTTTTCACGAATTACCAAGAATTTTTTAGTCAACATATTTATTTTTAAAATTATTGTTAATGTTATTTTTATTTGTTTGTATTATTTTTTAATAACAATAAATTTATTGAACAAAAATAAAATTTCACCAAGTCCTAATCTAATAAATTAATCGATTATTTAAAAATATTTTATACCTAAGACTATACTGTATTTCGCCTTCATTTTTGTTCAATTAAGAAATTCGTCCTTTGAACGAAAGCATTACATTCCATTCTAGCTAGTTTCAACATCTTCCGAATTTTTTAGAAGAGATAGCATCAGAAAATAATTCTCTCACCTCAGCTCAGTGATACCATAAATTAACTTTGGGTTCTTGGTACTTTTTGTTTTACTCGAAATAATTTTTTTTTAAGATCAGGAAATTTGGAATCTGCATCACTATCGAGAGAGCAAAGTGACCAGTTAAAGTTACTCCCTGAAGAAGTTCGTTAGACCGTCTGCCTTCGCTTTTTCGTCCTTTTTTTCTTCTTTAGCATGTTTTTTCCAGTTTAGGTTAAAACTTAATCATATAAGATGATCCATGATTCTTCCACCCAGCCAAGGCCTATAATTCAAACCTTAGTTCTAGTATTGACCCCTGGCCCAATTTTTCTCAATATATGACATATTTTTTATTGAAAATGGGCTATTTGACCGCAGTAATAATTTATAAGTACAAAGACTTTAATTTTTAATTCAGCAAAAAAAAATACACCTCTTAGAGATTGATCACAAATCAGATCGATATAAAAAGCAAACAAGATTGTACTAAGAATGAACCCTTGGGGAACTCTTGTTGACGTTTGAGACCTTTTTGACCGACTGATGCCATCCTCCAATTGACTAATTGCAGTTGAGTTACTTGTCTCTTAACTGTACCAAACAAAGCTTTGAAGTCCACAAAACAGGAGCTCAACTTCTTATTTTACTCCAAAGTGAGTCAGCTTTGATAATCAGGAACAGAACCCAGACTTGAAAATAATCCATTCCGATTTTCAGCAATAGTCAAATTCTATTTCTCTTTAATAATAATAGTAGGCTGTGTTCGTTTTCGGTTTCTTAGCAGGATTTCAATTACGACTTCCAAACTTTTTCACACAGTTCCAAAATGCTTTTGAATAATCCCAGAAGACTAGTTTTCGAGGAACATATATATGTAGTTGTTTGCATTGCATTCCTTAGCAACTTAAAAAACGTGAGCTCACCACCATCACTTTTGCTTACCCCATTAAGCACAAACATGCTAATGTTCAAATAAAATGAAAAAAATACATGTAAGTATGTGGCTAAAATTTCATGGAGATTGACCAATTGCTTTAAGAGTTTTGTTAACAGAAACATAAACACTGGTTGAATTTTAAAATAAAAGGATTCACATTTCACAGTCCACATTTTTTTTCATTTTTTTGCAGCGCCATCCATCGGGTTTTATTCGAACTATACTAACAATATTATGGTGCTAGATAAATATTAATCTATCTATCTAAATATCAATATCATACTACCTAATTGTATTGCACTTTTAAATAAATTTACCGGTACGACATGCGCGCCACCTGGTGCAAGTTTATTTAGGGCCATATTATGACTCGCGTGTCGAAAGCTCATGTCGAACAATATAGCGAATTACTCTTGTCGTGGTATTTAGAAAAGCGAACTCCGATGTTCGCCTGTCATAACAAAGCTACCAACATTAAACAGTAATTGTGCTAAGTCAGTTGTTGTTGAACGTCAAAAACTTCCATTTGTGTTCAAAATAGTGTATGGTTCGTATATTGAAAAAGATTTCAGAAAATATAAAAAAAAAGTTAAATAGATATGTTTTGGTTTTGTTTTGAACAAAAGATGAGGGAGGGATGAAAAAAACCACTGAAACTTTGTAAAGAACAAATTACTTATCTCTTTTGTTCTGTCAAAAACGACTTCGAGCTGTAGCTCTCACAACCTCCAGTGTCTAGCTAGAAATGATTTCTTTAAAAATCTGGACTACCTGAAACTGTTGGATGTGGAATGAACCCATATTGGAATAATCGCCTCCATTGAATTTCAGCATCATTATTTAAACAGAAAAGAAAAAAGATTTTTGTTCTAAAATAACACACACGCTTTTCAAAATAACTAAATTAAATAAATTTATTGGCGCGACAGCTCCTTAAGGAGCCAAGGCCTAGTGACTTATACTCCCAACCATTCCTGTATGTGTGTTGTTACTCTGCAAGAATGGAAGGGACCTACAGTTTACCGCCGAGTCCGAACGGCACATGAGATGCACTTTTTCGAGACAATTTTTACTCTTGTAGGTTTTGTCAGTTCCTCGCAAGAGGCAGTACCCCAGAAAAAAAGGTGGCTATGAGCTGGATTTGAACCCAGGTTCTTTCGCTTAGCAGTCCGACACACTAACCACTAAGCCACGGGGCACTACATAATAAATAAACTGCTTTAATATTTAAATGCAATTTGTCAACGGCCTTGGCTCTGATAAGCCATCGCTTCCCGTGAGATAAGCGAAATCAAGCATCGTAACATAACTTTCCCGTAAGCGCAGCCAATAAGCTCGTGAACGACGAATAATAATTAGAGGAGTTAATATTCATGTTGATCGTTTTTCGAAACCTGAATGTAAATCACCAACATTTATTTTGAAAATCAGTGCTCTGTTGGACTATGCGGTATTGTTTATAAGCTCCACAACCATCCTTATTACCGACACTCTTCCTGCAGCATTTCAAGTTTCTTGCTGTCAAACAATTGCTAAAAAATTGGCAAAAACGGAAGCTTCTCTCGCCAATTCGCACATGGTAGAAATTTTAAAACACAAAAATGCTAAAATAAAAACTAAAAGACCTTTCGGAATAAAGAAAGTGTGAACGCATCACAGGCATAAAGAATAATTAAATTGACGTGAAATCAATTAATGCCATAACACCTTAGCCGAATTGTAAAAAAGTCATGATAAGCCTTCAGATTTTATTAAATTCCTAGTCGGGCGGTGAATCAGTTTTCGTCGTCGTTATCCCATACAATTTAAGGCTACAACACATAATTTAACCTTAGACTTGAACAGCAATGTTTAATAATCATAACCTTCATACGCGTACCTACTGTACTTCATCAAATTGTGATTGTAATTGTATATTTGTTTTTTTAAATTATTTATATAAAAATAAAAACAGGTTTACGACAGATGATGGAAATAATATTGGCTGTAGACGGGCACTTGGCTTATACGGCTATGTCTGGCGGTCCAGTTTTTTTTTTTTCTTAAGAAGTGTTCCAATCTAAGGTAACCAGCTGTTCAAGTGTTTTACCATAGTAAACAGCTTTTTTATATCAAAAGTATCTATCTATTCCATTTGGCAAACTATCGATTATCGACATGTGAACAGAATGCATATAATCCACGAGTTTCGTTGTGTTTTCTGCTTGTTTCTCTCGCATTCTTTTTTTATTTTGATTTTCAATTTCAAGATCTCCTCTGTTTGCCGCGCCACTATCGCGATCGTGGTTGTCAGGTTGTCACAAAACATCTACAAATGACGTATTGCCTCGTTGAACTTGAGATCTTGTGAATGGCCACAACAAGGAATGTTTTTAATTGGCCTTGCGTAGGAATAGCGACTTTAACTTTTCAATACAAATTCAAAATTTTTGTTTACAAACTTTATGGCCGGAACTTATTATTAATGTGAAGCAACAAACGAATGATGTGAAAAGGGCATGGTCACTCCCTTCACCAAAATGTCACTAAAAATATAAAAACGAACTTAATACTAATAAGGGAGATCAATGGTGTGGTGGATAGGAGGATTTTTTTAAGTTAGAGATGAACAACAAAGGAGTGCAGAATTTGAAAGAAGCATACGTCCCCTAGGTCTAAGGATTTCGATCCATAGCTCATGCGGTTAAAACATATTTTGAAGAGGGATCGAACGAAGATTGTTGACATTAATTTGGAAGCGAATTATTAAAATCAAAGGCTAAGTTGGCTTTATTTAAGGGAAGCCGAGCTTTTGTCTCAGATGTCTCCAAGATATAAAAAAGAATCGATTATATATAGGTACTTGAATGCTAATTAAAAAACATACATTTTAGGCTAACACGAGTACGTTAACGAGTCTGCCATTTTAAACATTTTATTTTGGAAGTATTTTAGACACCAAATGAAATGGAAAACCAGAAAGATCGTCTTGGAGAAACTTAGAATCGTCTGGAGAAGATGTGCGTCTGAAGTATTTTTGTCATCCGTACAAATTTAAATTAATAAGTCTTTAATGACTAATTTGACGTTATTGTTTGAGAGAGTAAAAAATAATGGACCAATGTGACTAGCCGACGTCACTCTGGATGTTGCCTGAAAGGGATCGGATACAGATGATCTAAAATTAACTTTACTTTACAAGAATGATTTATCAAGGTTTCAAGTAAGAATTCATGATTAATGATGTTTTTACTTGCGATTATAGGTACTATGCATTGGCGCAGATTTGAAAAAATTGAGATAACAATCAAACATGACATTACGACGAGAGGGAAACATATTTGAGTTACTGGCGAAATTCTGCCCGTATGTCTGTCTATATTTTGGATTGTAGGCTAAACGGTTGGGCCCATCGTCTTCAAATTTAGAACTTAAGGTTATTTTGACATTCTACAGAGGACTTTTTTTAGTTTTTTTAGCTCAAATATTAACGGTATCTGCCATTTAACCGTTAAGTAAAGCTTATTTTTCTCGGAAACGGCTCCAAGAGTTTTTATAAAAAAAAAATCAGTGTACGATTGTAGGTGTGGGCCATATTTTGCTAAAAAAAAAATTAAAACTTTGGGCTAAAAACGGTACCTCCCATAGGAATAGGGAATTTTTTCTTCGACTTTCTCGAAAACTGGTTATCCGATTATAATCAAAATTGATATTCAGGAAGATTTAAGTATGAGATTTTAGGTTTTTATTTTTGCAGACGATATTCATATTAAATAAAGTTTGATATTTTCGGAACTTACCGTGTTTAAAAGAAATATTTTCTAATTTATTTCTTCGGGATGAGACCCGTGACCACGAAGTATGAAACTTCTTCGAAACGTTGGGTAGAAAGAAATTAGAAAATATTTCTTATAAACGCGGTAAGTTCCGAAAATATCAAACTTTATCTTAAATGTAAGTAGCCTAAGTAATTTCGCATTGAGAGATTTTTGAAAAATCAATATTTTAAAAACAGGTAAGTGATTTTTTTTTCTTTTCATTTAAATTATTCCGCTGAAGACTATTTTAAATAGTTTTTTCGAACAATCTAAAATCGAATAAAAACCTTGAAAATCCCTTAATAATTTTCGAATTTTATTCGACCCTATGACCGCACATAAGAGCAAGTACTTGCGATCCAATTGTGCAATTTATTGTTTGTATAACGAGCGCGTGCTCAAGGGATTATATTTGTCCTTTATATGTTAAAATACACAATGCGATCATAGGAAATTAGTAAGGTTGGGACAGATGGTGTTGATTAACATTGGTTTTGAATGCTTTTAAGTTGAAATGGCAAGGTCCTCGCCATGTAGTCAATTCCAAATTCGTATTGTTTGGCTAAAAAAAAGAATCTCCATATTTCACAATACGTCCGATATTGGGCACAAGCTTGAACTGATGAGCATTCCTCGCGAGACGAGTATTATGGGCGAAAATTTTGAAGAGAGAAATGCAGCTTGCTACCTCGGGTGAGCATTTTTATAAATGAAGCGATAGAATACGGAAAGAAATGAAACATTGCGCAAGCTTTCGGGCAAATGTTTTAGCGACATTTTTAATGCTAAATTCTCTGTTTTGTATTCTATGGAGCAGGTGTAGCGATGCTTGGAACACTTGCCCAGAGGTGGGAGTTATACTCAATTTTTGGGCTAATGAACGTTTTTAACATTGTGGTCAGATCAAAAGGGGAAACAAACTTCTTGCATAGATACTGAAGACCTAAGAACTTAGCAACATTTTCGGCGATCTCAAATACATACATATATGTATGCTCATTCCAATGAAGATCGTCATTTAAATACATACCGAGTTCTGAAAGCTTTTTAGTTTCTTCGATCCAAGCGCAATTCATTGACAATGAGATGACATGACGATAGAAGACAGCATTGGGTTTTCGAAGCATTAAACTCCGCACGATTCCTTTTACTCCATTTGACAATGCTGTGTAAATCGGAGTTTAATGAGCTTAACATACGCTACAGTTGCGGTAATACGTCCGAAAACCAAAGACATGAATCGCCGAACAAAGCACTAGGCTGGCTTAGCACTCATGTTAAGAAATATGTCATAAATTGCCAATTTCCAGTAACAAACATGGGTAACAAACGGGTAGGTGCATTTCAAAACAAAATGTTCGGGTACAATTTGGTAAAAGGTACAACAACAGTCCAAATACAAATTATTTTCAAACATATATACATATATTTTGAATCTGATTACATCTGATTAGAAGTTGATATGCTTCAGCGCTAGTAGCGAATGAAAAAAAATCCAAATATTTAAGACATAAAAAGACAAAAAAAATTAACATATATTCTATTTCGTTTCTAGTTTCAACAAACAATAAAAATAAATTTCTATCAAAGAATTTCTAAATTTAGCTTAGTTCAAAATTATTACCATTACTTTGCCCGAAATAGTGCCACAATAATTTTAGATCTCTTATTCAAATTCAAAGAACTTAATTCAATAAAATCATAATCGGCAAATTTCCTCAAATGAATTTGCGTGCGATACCATAATAATAATTATTGTTGCGGTAGAAGTGTGTAAATCGTCCATCAGCAACCGAGAAAACAAGCACTATTGATCTAAATAAAGCTTAATTTGTGCATCCCACTCTTTAGCTTACTTTTTGGTAAAACAAATGGCAACACTACATTCCGCATTTTTTTTTTCATTTTTGCAACAAATGACAGATGACAGTTGAAAGATATCCGCGTGTAATGAACACACCACCTAGAAGGTCCACACGGCGGAACCCCTACCAAAGATACAGGGCGAAACTAGTGATTTGGCACCTGCCCCATAAATTTGCTACACATTGATCTACCATACTTAATCAACAGTGGGAAGGGGGCATTCACTTTATTTCCTCCTTCCCCGGTTTGCTCTATTTTTGTTCAACATTCTTTCGTAGTGTTAGTTAGCCATTTTAAGATTTTTAACTTCTGGTGGCGAAAAGAGGTCAATCGTTGTGTGCTCGCGGGATTATGAACTAAGCGGAATTAGATTGTATGACAAAGGGAGATGACGAGACATTAAATATGTCTGCGCTCATCCGGCGCGAGTTCAGCAGATGATTAAGTACATGCTGAGAGAAATTGGGAAACAATTTGGCAATGCTATATATTTTGGCATGATGATGTGTCGTTTTATGCCGGTACTGTAGCAGCATGCTTAAATTACGCGGTTGTTTATTTTATTTGCCACATACACACACCGCCAATTTGAATACAAACAGCGTGATTAGTACATATAAAAAAAACAATTTTTGATGGCTCTTCTTATAATAATTTTGCTTTTTATTTGATATTTTTTTATTTGTTTAATTGTTTATTATTTCTTGATTGCATGAGCTGAATAAGAGTGTGCTAGGTGCTTTTTTTGTGCGAACAGTAGTAGCCAAGTACGTTTTTAGGTGTATGCGTTCAGGGGTATGTTTTTTTTATTGAAGAAATTATGGGAATTTCGAAAGTATTTCGTTTTGTTGTTTTGATTGAAAACATTTTCTTTATGACTTACGAATGTATTGATTGATTTTTGGCAATATTAAAGGATGTTTATTTAACTTCCAAATATCATAGAATGTTAACACCAACATTTTTCTTGAACGCATTTAAAATTATAATAAAAAATGTGGATTATATCCTAACGGAGCTTTATTAAATTTGATAGATATTTGGTTAAGATACAGTATTAAAACAAAGGCTATTTTTTTACTTGCGATTATAGGGACTATAAAGCAAGTTTAGGATTCGTGAATATAAAAAAAATTGAGATAACAATCAAACATGACATTACGATCATAGAGAAGTTAAAAAAATTTTGTGACAAAAAATGTCTGTCTATCTGTCTGTCAGTATGTAGGTAGCCAAATTAACTCTACATATCAAAATTTTGAATAACTTTGTTTTCTAAAATTAATTTTTGAAATTTTTTTTTTTGAAAAATCAATATTTTTAAAACTAATCAAAAAAATTATTTAAAATTTTATAATCGCATGTATATTAATAAACTCTAAGAAACTGCATACCAAAATTTCAAAAAAAAAAAAAGATTTTTTCAAAAAACTAAAAATAAAAAAAGGATTTTATCAAAAAATACTTATTCATAAACTCGTTATTATACAAGACGTGTGATGGAGTACTCCAATCTTACTAAAAACCGTTAAGTGCTGTGGTTTTGACACTTTTTTTAAGTTCAGATAGTTATTTTTCTACGTTAATGTTACTTATGAGCAAGTACGTGCGATCCAGTCGTGCAATTTATTTACTGATTTATAAATGAATAAATACTTTTTTTTTAATACACACGTTTTCAAATTATGACTATCAAAATGGGAAAGAAAAATAGTCGGCCAAAGCGTTCCACATTCGTGATGGGCGACTAAAGAAAAAATCCCTGTGATTAACAAGTACGTCCAATTTTGATTATTTTATATTATTTTTTAAAAATTCTTCCAATAGGGATTTCCGAACTTTTACAGTTGATACCACCCATATTAATGAAGTTATAACTGTGAAATCGGTTGTTTTAAGTGGATTTTGGGTTGGCGTTGCCGTTATGGTCTATATTTCTTTGAAAACGACGTTGGCAAGGCCGTTACAGTAAACTAGCAATATCAGTCGATGATGACTAACTTCTGTTGATTTATATGTTGATTATAATGACACCAACGGCATGTGGTTTCAACAGGACGGCACTACGTGCCTCACAGTTCACACCACGTTGGAAATTATTCACGAGCGATTCAAAGGCATGCTTACATGGAGGTTGTTGTGATGTGTCCACCGAGATCGTGTGTTTTGCCCCTTTTAGACTTTCTCTTGTTGGATTTTCTGAAGTCACAGGTCTATGCGAATAGACACAAACCACTGCGGCCCTCAAAGCCAACAAAACCCATGCAATCGGTCAAATTGAACCTGATCTATTCGTCAGAATCATTGAAAAAATTTACATTTCGGATGCGCGCCAAAATAAGCCACAGCAGACATTTGAACGTTTGACATTTCCATACATATTGGCATCAATCAATCTTTAGCAGTTTCGAGCGTAAGATTCTTCGCAAGATTTTCGGCCTTATCTGCGTTAACGGGCTTTGAAAGATTAGGTTCAACCACGAACTATACGAGCTGTACAGCGACATTGACCGTGTCAAAAAATACGCACATATACCACGTTTAAGGTGCCTAGGTCAACAATACTCCGGCTCGCCGGATCTTCGAATCCATTTCAGAGGGTACATACAGTCAAGGAAGACCTCGCCTTATGTGGGAGGCTCAAGTGGAGGATGACCTCAATCAACTTGGAGTGCGAAACTGGAGGCAGTTAGCCAAAGACTAGTTTACTTTTCTATAAACCATGAATATTGAAAATGGGGACGTTCGAGCTTGCATTACTTTCTGATTAAATACGGTGATTTTCTTATTCCATCCTAAATGACAATTGATCGGCAGCTGATGATCATATGATGAAGAAAACATATCATGTAAAACCCAACACAAGCTAGCGCAATATATTGGTATCGTAGCGCAAATTTTAAGACAGTTGACGAGGAATACAACGGGATGGGCAAATGTAGTACGTTTTGACAGAAATTGTTAACTATTGAGTTTTTTCAAACACACAATAATTTTTTTCAGCAATACCTTTATGATAAAGGGCTGCAACCTCGGAAGTTAGCAATTCGCTAGTGTGTGAGTGACTACAAATTTAGAATCATTTTATTCTTTATTTTCAGAAGAGCTGTCATTTTATGCATCATAATATTGCAGTTTGTTTAAAATGTTTGCTTTTAAAATCCAAGAAAATAATTTTAAACCGGTTAAGATGCTATTGACCTGCTTTCATCCGGTCATTCCAATAATGATCTTTTTATGGACAGGGAACGAGTTAGGTATATAAATTAAAATTGTATACATAAACACTCCTTATTGGGCAATCAAAAGGTAAGTTAATTTGAATAAACAAAAATGATTCAAATACATACTTACATATGTATGTAACTCAAAATTTCCAGTAGGAAAATAGTTGATAAATTAACAAATCTATGTAATAAGACTTTCCATTGAAAAAAAAATATTTTTGATCTAGATCTGTCAAGACACAGATTTTGGCAATTTGGAAAAAATATATTTTTTTTTTATCAGAGATTAATTTTATCTTGCGATTATAGGTACTATAATGCAAGTTATGCATTCCTGCAGATTAAAAAATTTGAGATAACAATCAAACATGACATTACGATGATAGAGAAACATATTTGAGTTACTGGCAAAATTCTGTCCGTCTGTCTGTCTGTACGGATGTATTTTGGACTGCAGCCTAAACGGTTGGGTCAATCGTCTTCAAATTTTGAACTTAAGGTTCTTTTGACATTCTACATTCTATTTTTTTTTAGCTCAATAATTAACGGTACCTGTCATATAACCGTTATGTAAAAGCTTATTTTTCTCGAAAACGGCTCCAAGATTTTTTTTATAAAAAAAATCAGTGTACTACTGTAGGTATGCATTATATTTTGGTGAACATTTTTTTTAATATGGTGGGCTAAAACGGTACCTCCCATAGGGCCCCTTTTTTCGACTTTTTCGAAAACTGGTGATCCGATTACAATCAAAATTGATATTCAAGAAGATGTAGGTAGCTTGAGTAATTTTGCATTAATTTTTTTCGAAAACTTTTTTTTGTATTTTTAATAATTTAAAAATTTTTTTTTTTTGAAAAATCAATATTTTGAAAACGGGTAAGTGATTTTTTTTTAATTTTGTTTTTAAATGTACGTTATTTTTGTGTTTAAGTTTGTATTCTTGAATTATTTTTTTATTTTTTTAAAAAAAGTTGTTAAGAAAAAACCGTTTTATTTAAAAACGGCTCTAACGACTTTGGAAAAAAATTCACACTTTTTCACATTTTTTAAAGAAATAAAATGGCGTTTAAATTTGTCCACTGTAAACTATTTTACGTACTTTTTTCAAACAATCAAAAGTCAGAAAAATCGAATATAATCTTTGAAGTTCCCTTAATATTTTTCAAATTTTATTTCAAGCTGTGACCGCACATAAGAGCAAGTACGTGCGATCCAGTCGTGCAATTTATTTTTTTCACACAAGTGATAAAGAATTCTATGAGCTTTTGAAAGTCTTATTTCAAAAGGAAAAACTTACTAAAATCTGTTCAACACAAATTGTCAGTACAGGCCTTATGGGAGACCTTAATTTCCTACTGAAATTCAAATCTCAACCACTGACTTACCTGTGAGTTACAGACGATTTGTTGTGGCAAACAACCCTCTGCTTGTGTATTAAAAAAGGCACATTATTTATGAGTTGCCACTTTTACGTTAATGCAAATTATGGTGGATTTTTCTCTGGATTTTGTTTAAAAGCTTTCAGAATTGGTCCTACACAAAGTAAAAGATTTTCTTATCTATGTATTTAATTTATTTATCTATCATAAAAGAATTTCCATTTTCTAAAAAGTTTTCTGTATTTGAAATGACAGTTAAAATTTATTGAAATGCATTGTCAAAAGTACCGGACACAGAACATCAAACAAACCTAAACCTACCTAGTTTACACGATTCTACTTTTGGGTTTGTTCTTTTCGGTTCTTCTTCTGTAGTGGCATAATGCCCAATATCAATGCAAGGGACATGCGGCTTGCTTTACCTCTACGTGGTGGTCCCCGGGCAATGATTTGGTTATATTTTTGTACACAATTGCAAGCACTTCCTAAGGGTTGGCGAGGGACTAGTAACCTCTCCCGTAAAAAATATTACTCAGAACCCGACAACAAGCCTCGGAAATATACTGATTTCTCAACGACGAACCAAGCAACGACAACGGCTAAACGATTTAACGATTTTCTCATGGAACGTCAGAACGCTCTATATAGCTCGAGCTGCACAACAGCTAGCTGATGTCCTGGCCATGTATAAAGCTGACATAACAGCACTTCAGGAAGTGAGATGGCCAGGGAATGGCGTTTTGCAGAAAAAAGAATACGACATATATTTTAGCGGTCACTCAAAATACCATGTGCTCGGGGTAGGCTTCCTAGTCAGCCAAAAATTGAAGCCTACCGTCATCGGCTTTAACGCAATAAATGAAAGGCTATGCACCCTTCGCGTGCGAGGCAAATTCAATAACATCAGCCTCATAAACGTTCACGCACCTACTGAGGAGTCCGAAGAAGAAGAAAAAGATTCCTACTACGACCTTGTAGAGAGGACCCTCAATGCCTGCCCAAGGTATGACCTTAAAATCATCCTTGGTGACTTCAACGCAAAATTAGGTAAGGAGCCAGTATTCAGGCAGTACATAGGATCCCATAGTTTGCATGAGAACACTAATGACAACGGACTACGAGTCATAGAAATGGCAGCATCAACAAAATTGGTCGTTGCGAGTACCAGCCTCCCGCGTAAAGATATCCACAAAGTCACTTGGGTATCCGCTATAGAGTCACTCGTAACCAAATTGACTACGTGTTGATAGATCGCCGCCACTACTCGAGCCTGAAGACGATACGAACGTATCGAGGTGCCAACATCGACTCGGACCACTATCCCGTTGGTATGGTGTTCCGAGGGCGGATTGCTATGCGAAGAAGTATTGCATCCGCTGGTCAGGCTCGAATCAACACGGCTGCCCTACGCGATGAATGCAAAAGCAACCAATACAGTCGCGCACTAAGGCCTCGGAGAGCTCGATGAGGGAAGAGTAAGTCCTGGGGACAGAATGCCGGGCGTAGAGGAAAAATGGTCACGCCTTAAGAACAAAGTCATTAGTACTGCTGATACCATCTTAGGCAGTAGTCGCAGAGATCGGAGCGACTGGTTTGATGATGAATGTAAACTAGCGTCTGAACGTAAGAATGCTGCATACCGAGCAATGCAACAGTCTCATAGAACGCGGGCACGCGAGGATGAATATAAAGAGCTCAAAAGAATAGAAAAAAGACTTCACAGACGAAAAAAGGCAGCCTGGGAAAAAAACATTGTCTGTGAAATGGAAAGAAATAGAGAGCGAGGTCCGCACCACGCGCGGAAGTTCTACCAATCCGTCAGAAACATGTCGCAATACACACCACGCTGTACATATTGTAAAGACGGAGAGGGTAATCTGATCACCGATCCTGAAGGCATTCTGGAGCGATGGGAAGTGTACTTTAATGAACTGTTGAACGGTCAGCTCACGGAAGAAATGGAGACTCCAACATTTCAAGAAGAAGATCTCATGCTGCAGCCACCAAGCATTGAGGAGATAAAACAGGCGATTAATCGGCTCAAAAATAATAAGGCCTCAGGAGCCGATGGTATACCTGCCGAGCTGATCAAACATGGAGGGCCAACACTACATCAAGCAATTCATAAAATCATAGTACACGTATGGGAACACGAAGAGATGCCAGAAGACTAGCGAAAAGGCATCATATGTCCCATACATTAGAAGGGAGATATCACAAAATGCAGCAACTATAGGGGTATAACATTGTTGAGTACATCCTATAAGATATTCTCCTCTACCCTGCAAGAACGGATAGCCCCATACGCTATTACCATAATCGGCAAATATCAATGTAGTTTTATACCAGGCAAATCAACAATTGATCAGATCTTTACCCTTAGGCAGGTGATGGAAAAGTCTGGAATTTAATATCCCAACATCCCATCTTTTTATAGACTTTAAAGACGCCTACGATAGCATAGCCAGGGTAGAACTTTATAAGGCCATGAGAGAATTCGGCATCCCAAATAAATTGACACGACTATGTAGGCTGACCATGACCAACATCACAAGCCATTAAAAGTAGCCGGTTTGCTATCAACATCTTTAATGGACTCCGACAAGAGGATGGTCTGGCTTGCATCCTCTTCAACCTTGCGTTGGAGAAACCAATCCGTGACTCTGGCACGTCAACAAGAGGGACTATCGTCACCAAGTCCAGCCAGATACTAGCTTACGCAGACGACATCGACATCATCGGCAGAAGCCAACAAGCGGTACAAGACTCCTTTACCTAGGTCGAGCAAGCGGCAAAATACCTGGGGCTGCACATAAATGAAGGGAAGACTAAGTACATGGCGGCAACGTCTGCGAGAAATGTTGGTACAACCATCAGGGTAGCGGAGCACGAACTTGAAGTAGTTTTTTTTTTTTTTTTTTTTTATAATTAACGCGCGCACAAGGGATTATGTGTTTCCCTTTTAATGTAGAACACACTGCGCGGGCATTACGAAGATAGGGAGGGGAGAGATAGGAGGTGCCGATTAACATTGGTTTTGAATGTTTGCAGATCAAAATGGCAAGGGAAAATCCCGCCGGGTAAACTATTCCAGATTCGTGTCGTTCGGCTAAAAAAAGAATCCCTATATTTCACGGTACGTCCGAAATTAGGCTCAAGGGTGAACTGATGAGCATTCCTTGCGAGACGAGTATTACGGGAGAAACTTTTAAGGGGAGGAATGCAACTGGCTACTTCGAGTGAACATTTTTTGTAAAAGAAACGATAAAATAAGGAAAGACATGAAACATTGCGTCGGTGTTCGAGTGGGGCAATTGTTTCAGCGGCAGTTCTATTACCTATCAATCTTAACGCTCGATTTTGTATTCTATCAAGCAGGTGAAGCGATGTTTGCGAAGCACCTGCCCAGAGGTGGGAGTTATACTCGAGTTTAGGGCGTATAAACGCTTTATAAATTGTAGCCAGATCAGATGGGGAAAAGTACTTCTTACACCGATACAGAAAACCTAAGCACTTTGCAGCATTCTTAGCGATCTCAAATATATGGTCGTTCCAACGGAGGTCGTCGTTGACACACATACCGAGTACTGAGAGCTTTTCGGTTTCTTCGATGTAAGTGCCATTCATGGACAATGGCATTGGGGGAATGTTTAGCTTTAACGACAGAAGACAGCATTGAGTTTTCGAAGCATTAAACTCCACACGATTTCTATTACCCCATTTAACAATGCTGTATAAATCGGAGTTTAATGAGCTTGACATACGGCACCGTTGCAATTGTACGTCCGAAGGCGAAGGACGTGAATTATCGAACGAATATGAAAAGCTGAGGGTAGAGTCGTCAGCAAAACAGTTAAGTGGATTAGAAGTAACAGACAGAAGATCATTTATAAAAATGAGGAAAAGAGTCGGAGACAGAACAGAGCCCTGGGGCACACCAGCGTTTATTTTATGGGAATCAGACTTGAATCCGTCCAATACAACTTGTATTGAACGGTCCAGAAGATAGCTTCTAATCCAACGAACAAGAGTATTATCGATCCCAAAAGCACGCATTTTCGATAAGAGAGCTTCATGCCAAACTCTATCAAATGCCTTGGAGATATCAAGAGCAATAATCTTACTTTCACCAAAGCGATGTAAAGATTTGTTCCACTGTTCGGTGAGATATGCCATCAGATCACCAGTGGAACGGTTGCTGCGGAAGCCACACTGACGGTCATGGAGAAGCTTACGATCTTCGAGATATTCCTTAAGCTGACGGTTAATCAGTGTTTCCATGACCTTAGAAAGAAGGGATGTCAGTGCTATGGGTCGGTAGGAGGAGGGGGAGGATGGGTCACCTTTCTTAGGGACAGGCTGGACAAATGCTGTTTTCCATCTTCTAGGAAAGATTCCAGAAGAGTAGGAGCGATGGAAAAGCTTACGCAGTGGCTTTGCCAGTGTGGAAGAACACCTCTTCAGAAGAATCGGGGGTATACCATCCGGGCCAGCGGATTTGTGTATATCGAGATCTTTGAGAACTCTTGCTACTGTACGAGTGCGGAAAAAAATGTGTCCCATGGAAAAATTTACATTCTCAAGTACAGGAGGGGCAACGTTGCTTTGAGGCAGCGTGGAGCTGGCAGCGAAATGGGCGGCGAGCAAGTTTGCCTTCTCTGAGTAAACAATTGGTTTGTTATTGTCGATGAGCGTTGGAACCGAAGATGTCGAGGAGTTTTTTATATTTTTTACAAATGACCAAACATTTTTACTGCCTTTGGGACACTGCAGAATTTTTTGCCGTAATTTTTGGTCATGCAAAAATTTGGTTCTTTCTATAACGGAGTTGCATGAGTTCCTTGCTTGTTTGTGCTTTTTCCGATTTTCCTCTGTAGGGTTGGCTTTGTAAGATCGGAAACTTACTTCTTTGAGCCTGATAGCTTCTTTACACTCAGAATTAAACCAAGACTTTTCTTTAGGTTTGATGCTTTTTACTCTGTTAGGAATAAAAGCACGCATCCCTAGAAGAATCACATTTGTGATCATTTCAGCACTGGCATCAATGTCACTATCGAGGAAGCATAGTGACCAGTTAAAGTTTCGGAAAAAGAAATTCCGGCCGTCCCAGTTGGCTTTCTCGTATTGCCAAACGGTCCTGGTGGGAAGTTTTTCTTTAACTGGATGGGTGGGGGATGAGAAATTAGCTGAAATGATACAATGGTCTGAAGTGCCAAATGGAGAAGTTACACTAATGGTATATTTATCAGGGTGAGAAGTAAGAAACAAGTCAAGAGTATGGGCTGCTTGCCCAGCAACATCCGGTATACGCGTTGGCACATCGATCAGTTGGGTAAGGTGATGTAACCCGGCAAAGAGCTCGACATACCTTCCTTCGGGTGTTGTCTGACCAGAATAGCGAAGCCAGTTGGAATTGTGTACATTGAAATCGCCCGCAATAACGATTTCAGTGCGAGGACAAAGGGAAACAATTTTCGAGATGGAATCAGACAGTGCATCAAACTCGTTACAAGTCGAATTACTGTCAAGATTTGGACCCCTGTAAATAAAACAATAATGAATGACATGCTTGCGGACAGTGAATTTGAGCCATAAGAAGTTAAAGTCCGTGTTGGAACATTGCCCATATTGGGGAAGGCTCTGGCAAGCAATATCATTCCTAACATAGACCACGAGACCATGATGAGAAAAGAGTAATGGCACCAAGCTATACCCATGTAGAGCAAATTCTGATAAATCAGTATTTGCTCCAACCTGAGTTTCACTTAATGCCAAAACAGCTGGCCTGTGTTGAACAGTGTAGACGTACACGTGAAAGAAATTCTTTCTTAAACCACGAACATTTGAATACACGACACAAAAATCACTTACCATTTAAAAATACTTACATACAAAACACAACTCTGATTAAGTCGAACTGCGCAGTGAAAATCAAAATTAACTTCTGAATAATCAAACTGTCTTAGGTGTTATGCCCATAAGACAGCCTGTTTACAAAAAATCAATCCAAACATTCAGCACAATAAGACAAATTCAGATGCCCTTATCTATTTACCGCAAGCATTGTATGGTCATACGATGTCTACAGTAGATAAGAAAGAGGCAGTTAAGCACAAAGGTCTTGGGACAGAATAGAGGATAATTTGTTATGCGAATGCGTTTTATTTATTTTTTTTTTCTTCTTCAGCGCGAGTGGGCATCTTTTTCATTCATCCTACGACGCGAGTGAACACTATTATTTTTTTTTTTTACAGCACACGCGAGGGGTTTTTTTCTAATTTCTCAACGAGCGTGTATTATTTTTTTTCCTTAAAGCACTCGCGATAACAACGCGCAACAATTATTTGTTTGGACTTCGTTTAACTAATTGTGCGCGCACCTCGACATCCGTCTTCAACGAGCTTAGGATCGACACTTGAAGACTAAGTACATGGCGGCAACGTCTGCGAGAAATGTTGGTACAACCATCAGGGTAGCGGAGCACGAACTTGAAGTAGTGCAGTCCTTTAACTATCTTGCGTCAAAAGTAGCAGCCGATAACAATATGGAGGAAGAAATACGCGGGCGGCTGCTGAAATCCAACAAAACCTACTTTAGTCTGTCAAGGCTCTTTAAATCAGAAACCTTACCATAAAAACCAAACTGCTGCTGTACAAGACTATGGTCTTACCAGTACTCACATACGGATCCGAGACTTGGGTGCTTACAAAAAGGCAATCTGATCTCTTATCCGCGTTCGAGGTCTTACGGAGAATTGTTGGCCCCGTGTGTGAGGAAGGACGATTCCGGAGAAGATACAATCATGAATTGTATGAAATCTATCTCGAAGCAGATGTTGTTGAAAAAATAAAGCTCGGTAGACTCCGGTGGGCTGGACACCTAGCTCGCATGAGCGAAGAGGAACCAACTCGGAGTCTTTTGCGGTACTTTTTATGGTAGAAGACAACGTGGCAGACCTTGCTTACTTTGGAAGGATGGCGTAGACCAGGACGCCCGAAGCCTTGGGGTGCGCAATTGGATGGCGTCGGCCAGCAATCGGGATGTATGGAAGAATTTGTTGAAGGAGGCCCGGACCGGATCCCGGTTGTTGCGCCGATGATAATGATGATTGCTATAGTTTTCCATTGCAACTAGCTTTTAGTTAAAATAAAACGACTGCGGGCGGCAGTAGTGCAGTAGATAAGATGTTTGCTTGCCAAGCGAGAGATCCTAAGATCGACTCTCAGTTTGGGAAGCATTTTTTCTTACTCCTAGTGCAAGCTAGAACCGTCCGTGTGTTTTAAGTGACAAAATAGTCACCTAATTCTCGGTCTACTGCGCCGAAAAAATTCTTTCCTCTTTCTAATTCTTCTAACTAGTGTCGTGCAACATCCGGTGCATTCTAAAAGGGATTGTGCCTTACACACACATAGTTAAAATATTATTTTTAATTATGAATGACAATCTGCCGACAACTCATTAAAAAGGGATGACTTTTTGACTGAAATGTCAATTAACTTTTAGGGGAAATCAGAGGCCATTTGTCTGACTTTTCGTCGAAGAATTAAGGCGTTCAATGCGTGCACGCACTATTAGTCAACTAACTTTTAGTCAAAGTGAATCCATTAAACGGCAAACTGACACCAATACATTGTATAGGGGAAACTGTCAGTTGGAAGTTAGGCAAGAAATTTTCACTAAGAGCGAGGTTCATTCAAAATTTAAAGATTTGATCTCAAAATCGAGATTTGATCTTTTTGATGAAATTTGTTTCAAGTATTTACATTATTGTTGAAAGACTGACACTCTTCCTCTGTCATTTGCATTTAGGGATGCAACACCGTTCATAAAAACATCGATGTTTGAACATTGATGTTATGATGTTGATATCGATATTTTCACGATGTTTAAGAGAAATGTTTATGAACTGATTTTTTGATGCTCAATAAACGGTTCTCTTATTTCGTTGAATAACGAATAGTAATAAAATAAAAAACAATAACTAGCCAGCCATTTGTATGTATAGATAGGTATTAGAAAAAAATTATCAGAAAATGTAGATTATTAAAGTTATTTGCTTTTGCGTATAGATTCTCTCTTTTCTTTGTAGAAAAAAGCTGATGTGTTTTACTTTCCAAACGTTCCTCTCGTGTCAGTTTATTTCTGTGTGCAGCAAAAAGCTTGCCGTGATGCAATTGCGATCTTCCGTTAATGTGTCCAGGCACTTTGTAAAACATTAAATGCGATTATAGTAGCTTGTAATATTCAACTATCAATTCTATTTAAAATACGATACTTAAATATTTATGTTCAACTTAAGCACTTATGTGACAGTTTATGCAGAGGAAAAAGTAGAACATAAGTTTAAGTTGAACATAAATACTTAAGTATCGTATCAGCAAACGGGCCTTTTAGAATTTGTATTTATGTTGTTATTATCTCCCTCAAATAAACAATCGCAATTTCATAAATATAAGAAATGACATTTCACTATTTTGAATTTTAAACAGCGTCCACGTATGCGTGCTTCTGGTTTCGATTCTTTGAGAACAGGATCGATTTACTCTTCTTTTCAGACCAAAAACTGTCATCAATCGCCAAACAAAAAACTGGTTTTACATGAAATTTCACTAACAAGCATTGATTTGGAGATCACTACAGTTTCCTTTTCAAATATAGGTCCTTTTGACACTCATGGCACTATTATTAAACATCGTCCACCAAGAACGTTGTAAGTATCGACTACCGATGTTTTAAGGGGTTTCAAAATCGATTTACGAAATCGATGTTTATGAACGATATATTGATTTTTAAAACATCGATGTATCGCTTGCATCTCTATATTTCATTTGATTTGTGTCTCTTGTCATTGACAGAAAAGATTATGTACAAGTATGTGTGCATTCAGATCAAATATTCCACCCCATCAGAGATCAAATCCTTCATGTTGAGATTTGATCTAGATTTGCTCTTTTTCTTGCAATGTTACTCTCAAAATTCAAAAAGATCAAATCTTTTGACAGAAAGAGCAAATTGTTTCTTGATTGAAACTCGCTATAACTTTTTGACTAAATGTCAACCAAAAGTCAACTAACTTTTAGGGCCAATCAGAGGCGCGTTGACTGACTTTTAGTGGACGCATTGAACGCCTCCATTGATTGCTCTGAATCTGAATGCAATGCCACTGCTCTTTACTAAAATTAACAAAACTTATCAACGCACTATTAAACCGCTCATTATAACAAGATTTTGGATTTTGTATCTATTACTGTTCTACCACGAAAGATAGTTTTTTTGACGTGATGATGTCTTATAATGTGATGAGACGCTACACATACGAAATAACATGACTCATGCTGATAAGAAAAGTGAAGCACGCTGCGATGGTTTTTTCATCAAAAACCGATCGCAAGCACCAGGCGAACAAGAAAAAGAACCGGCGCAGATTCCAAAATAATTCTACTCAAATTTAAAAAGAAATACAAAATGGGCTGGGTTTTGTTAAGGTAGAAAGTTGATGTAGATATTGGGGTGTGTGTGTGGATTTAACAAGAGGGTTTGTAGGTAATTTTTTTCAACCAAAATTGATCGCAAACGTATTCTGAGCACAAGGCGAACATGAAAAAGAACAGGCGCAAATTCCCAAAATAATTCAAAAAGAACAAGAAGAGACAAAGATATACAAAATAGGCGGAGTTTTGTTAAAGTAGAAATAATGTAGATATTGGGGTGTGTGTGTGGATTTAACGAGAGAGTTTGTCGGTCTTTTTTTTTGTGACGACAAAACATCCATCGCAAACGTATTTTGAGTACCAAGCAAACATGAAAAAAAACAGGCGCAAATTCTCAAAATATTTCCACTAAAATTCAAAAAGTACAAGAGAAAATAATACAAAATAGGCGGAGTTTGTGGGTAATTTTTTTGTTGGTGACTCTGAGGCTCGGTGCAAACTTACGTCATTTTAACGCAGCGGTGACGCTTTTGCGTCTTACATTATCCACAAATGACGCGGTGGCATCTGACGAGTATGTGCACCACTATATATATTTGTGAGAGCTGTAAGACGCAAAAGCGTCACCGCTGCGGCCGCCGCGTCAAATTGACGCAAGTGTGCACCGGGCCTGAATTGTGATAAAAATCGATCGCAAACGTATTCTGAGTACCAGGAGAATCTCATATGTATGTATATGTGTATGTATGTCGAGTATATATAACCCAACGGATTTTAATGAAATTTAGGGGGTAAATATAGTTTTGTCCAGGGATCGTTCCTATGAATGTTTGGTCCCGCTAGCATTATTTTCGCATTTTACAATTAAACATGGTTTTTCTAGGGCGTAGTGTTGTTGGTACAATAGTATTATTGGTACTAGATGTTTAGTACTTAGTGTTCGATTTTAGTACTATTGTATTATTTGTACTGGATAGTACCAAATAGTTAGTACTCAGTAGTATATTTAGTATTTTTTTACATGAGAAGTGGAATTGTATATGGTGTGAGTTAACCGGATGTATGTTGGTGTTGCTACCATCAATGTTTTCTTATGGCGTTATCACGTAAAATTATCGTCCGTAAACCGACTTTACAGACAACCAATTCTTTTTTTAATTAAGTTTCTCAATACCCAATTAAACATTAACAAAAAACTAACAATATTTGTTGATGAGTTTAAAAAATACTACTATTATTTTTTTTTTCAAGTAATCAAATTTGTATTCATCGCTTGAACTAATAATACTACCTGAGCAATTAGTTTGAATTATAATAGAGTTCGTGTGGTCAGTTAAATTGTTTTTAGTTCCGCAATAATTTCACACTCAATCCACCATTTAAATTCTTTTATATTGAACAAATTTTAATTAACTATATAAATACATATAGGTATGTAGGTTTTTTAAATAAAATTGATAATAATACTCACTGAATTCATTGCTGACTGCTTGCGACATTGCTTCGCTGAGAAGATTATACGAGTGCCGGTGATCTATGTGGCCACTTCCAGGTGATCCATGATGATGAGCATAGGAAGAGGCCGCATGGGACCCACCGGCACCGCCACCACCACCAACAGCACCTGTTGTTGTTGTTGTTGTTGTTGTTGACAATTGCGAACCTGTTGAGCTCCCACTGCTGCCAGCTGCAGTGTTGCTACTGTGCGAAGAACTATGATGCTGGTGCTGTTGTTGTTGTTGCTGTAATAACTTTTGCGGTGGATGGTGCAATTGCTGGTGGCGTTCTAACTCATGTGATGGATGTGAATTGAAGCGGTTACCACCTAAAGTACCGGTGGTAATTACAACCGAATCACCAGGCGCTCCGCCACCTGAGACACTGTGTTTGTGTGGTGAAGAAACCAGAGATATCACAAGTATGAGCAGTACGTTCCAAAGCATTGTTGTTTGGTGTTATAGAATTATTTTGTTACTTTATTGTCGATGTACAAGGTTGTTGTTTGTTTATTTATTTTGTTGATTTGTTTGGTTCACTTGAAATAGAATATGTATAACTTTTTTGTTGGTTATAGTTGTTAATTACTTTGATGTTTTGTTTTGACTCTTTTCAGAATTCAGATTTTAAATATTGAAACGAAGTTCATATACCAATTTGTGGGGAAAATGTAAAACAAACCTGACCTGCTTGGTGTTTTTAAACTCACTTATCATATCAACAGACCGTGGCAATGTTAATAAATATACAATTTATTGGAATCAGAGAAACAATTTGCCTAATATGCTAAACATTGACAAAGCCAAGGAAGCTTTTGATTCTTGATGATTTTGCATTGAATTAATTACGCCGTGAATTACCGGATACATTTTTTGAGAAGCGCTATAAATGGCACGTATATTTTATATGAGTACGCAGTAACAATGACAACATTTTGTATTCTCTAAGTCTGTGGGGTTATCAATTTAACCAAATGAAATGGCATCATACACACGCATTCTGCGAGTTAATGGAATAACTTCATAAATAAAACGATGGAATGGCATGCCTATCTTGTTTGCTTAATTGTTTAGCCATTAGTTTTTTTTCTTTTTTTTTTGTTATCAGAAATAATATTTAAGTGATTCCATTAAAGATTGATAGAGTTTAACTATAATGATGATTATTTGCGGTTTGAAAGTTGTAAAAAGAAAAACAGTATAGCAAATAATTTAACGTTATTTTTATAGAAATTTTAATTAGTCTGAAAGGTAAGGTTTTGTATAAGGTTCCAAAATCCACCACTGTCTATCAACTCAACCTCTCCTCCACGTGGTGAAAATCGGTTGCCTAGTACCTCAACTGGAGATTGGTTTCTAACCAAGGCTAAGGCCTATAAGGAGTGGTTTATTCGGCTCTTCTTCCTTGGAGTTATAGTAAGGATCTGGTCCTCCAGGTTGGAGGTTGTGCCGTCGGGTTAACTTCCCTACCATGGAAAAAGCAATTAGTTCTTAACCAATCACAAGGCTCGGATGCGCACGGATTCACTAATGACAAACCCAGGACAACGAATTTCGGATATGTACGTGGAATATTAGGTCCCTTAACAGACCACGTGCAGCCGAATATCTAGTGGAGGCCTAACGTGCTATAAGGCAGATATAACCGCCATTCAAGAAATGCGAAAACTAACTAGAAACCTAAAAAACTGCGATATTTACTGTGGCAACTGCTATACACAAATCAACGCTTATTTGGATGTGGAATCGTTGTTGGAGGCAGGCTCCGGCAAGAGGTTTTGAGCTACAAATGTGTCAACGAGCGCCTCATGACAATCCGCATCAAGGCTAAGCCTTACAGGCGCGCATGCCCCCCACAGAGGAAAAAGATGATGACAACAAGGAAATGTTTTTTGAGCTCCTGGACAAAACATATGAGCAGTGCCCTAGCTATGACATTAAAATTTCCTAGGCGACTTTAAGGCCAAGCTACGGAGAGAAGATGCCTTTGGTGGTACAATAGGAAAACAGCCTGCACGACACCACCTGGATTAAGGCTCATTGACTATGCTGCGGGCGAAATATTGTAATAGCTAGTACCAAGTTCCCGTAGTATCCCAAAGCTTAGTATTCGTACTACTAAGCGAAGGGTCGGGGTTCAACTCCCCGTCAGAGCCGCCTCTTTTCCGGGGTACTGCCTCTTGCGAGGAACTGACAAAACTTCCAAGAGTCAAATTTGTCTCGAAAAAGTTCATCTCATATTGTAGGCCCCCTCCATTCTTGCAGATCCATAACACATACACTGGAATGGTTGAGAGTTTAAGTTACTACGCCTTGTCTCTTTAAGGAGCTGTCACGTTAAAATTGTAACTATAATTTTAATAAACGAATTAATTAAATATTTAATTAGGCCACCCAGCATTCGCCTCGGCATCGATTCCACAAGTTTTTTTCAATTCTGCCCTTGTAATCGAAGTCCAATGCTCAATTATGTGTTTGAAGACGTTTGTCATACCAGTATCCAGCTGGACCATCCAAATAAAATTTCTTTTCATCACTAAAAAGAACTTTTCTTCACTCTTCGGTCTAGGTAATATATATAATAATTTTCAGCGAAATTCAGCCTTGCTGTCTTGTGGACTGCATCTCAAGGTGGCTTCCTAGATCTTTGCTTGTAAACAATGTTTGCATCGGCTTTTGAAATTTGCCTAACGAGTCTGCTAGAAGAATGCAAGTCAAAATTCGTCCTAATCTGAGAGACAAACGTCTTGTTTCTGACTGCTTGAGTTGAAATCAACAATCTTTTATTTTAAGGGTGGTTGGAAATGTTTCTATAACTTTCGCCTTACCTCTAAAACTTGTGAATAACTGTATAACAGAACGAGCACAACTTTTACATGCAGTGATCTTTAACTTCTCTCGTGCACCCAAAATTCTTGGACGTGGCATGATTAGACAAATAGTACAAATAAATTTCTGATTAAAATAATTTAAGAGACTCGCAAAATGATAATAAAAAAATAAACCACTTTATAAAATAAACACTCTAAATTTTACTGTTTTTATACGAATTTGAACTTTTGAATAGGCTGTTTAAACGTACATAAGTATTTCACAAAATGCAGAGGAATAATGTCGCAAGGTGATTGAAAATTTTTGAAAGCATAACGGTTGTCTTCGTAATTGATTTAACAGTAAGTGCCTGTCCATACGGTGATTGTTGAGTGCACTCACGGCACAACAGCTGTGTCCATATTGTGTTGTGATAACCCATGTACTATTGCTTAAGTGTGACAAAGAAAAATAATAATAAAATATTCTTGGCTCTTTCACACCTACAAACTCAATAATAGAAAAACGGAACAGTATTGAAATGGAACTGTACTGCAAAAAATTCAGTTCGGTCATTGTATATACATTTTCTATAGTACTCTCATGGTGGTAATTTTTCGTCTGGCCATCTTCCTGGTTGATTCAGAACTAACTCTAAATAGTGGAGACGAGAACCTTTACCGATATTTTACCAGTATTTAATAAACTTTTGTTGTCTGTACTTATTCTATATTCACACCAATTGGCAATTTCAGCACGCCTCATTGCGAGTTGATTCAGAACTAAAAAATGATGCTTCATGATAGTACTATATGCAGTGTATATACAAAGGTTCGGTTCATGAGTATGTGCACATCTTCGCCACTTCACCCTTCCTATCCACAAACTCACCCGTGAGTGCACTCAACAATCACCGTATGGACAGGCACTAACAGATCATTGTGGTTCCCATTAAACAGTGTTGCCAAATTAGCGGTTGGTGCTGATTATAGTGTCTTTATGGGAACTTCCGTCACTGTAATAAAAATGCTGCCAAAACTATCTTTTATTAAAATCTATTTGAACTAAATACTCAGGTCTTGAGTTTAGCTTCACCGGAACTTCAATTTAAACTCCAAATTCTTATAAAACTGTGAATTGTGCGGTTCAACAGCTATTTATTTGTTTGCAATTTGGAGAAGCTTAACGTGCCATAAAGCGACATCACACAGGGTGAACAAATGTCCAATCAATCGCCTCAGATGACAAGGAGATAAATAGTTTTCGAATGCTACTATTGTGAAGATTATTAGGGCGCTTCGTCAAAATTGAAAATAAGTTGCGGCCTAAGTTCATCTTATCTAAAGAAGAAAGTGCAAAAAGTAAAAAACTACCGTTGTGTCAATTCTTGCTGCTTTTTTCGAAGAAAAAAGATTAAGTACTCAATCTAACTAAATTGTAAATGTAACGCTCTTTAAGTTTTAAAATTTAAGTAACAACAAAGTAAAATAATTTTTATCGTTTGTACAATTAACAGTCAATTGTTTGACATTATTTGTCTTCTTCTGTTCCATTTTTAAAATCTAAATTCTGCAATTAACGATTTAAATCAAAATCAAATGGGAATGAATGTGAAGCAACAACAAAAATAACAAATCGATCAATTTTCATCAAGTGACAGATTATGCGTTCATATATAAATATTTTACACACACACACGCGCAAACTATTACCGACCGGCTATCGGAACACTTGTCGCTTTCAAGTGCACACTCTCAGGATTTTACACTCTGGTTCGGAAAGGTCACCATAAATATTGCTGTGAATGTGTTTCGGGATTGAAATGCCTTGATCACCGTTATAACAAACACATATTTATGAATTACAATTCACAATAGAAAAATGCACTTAGGTAACAAACAATACAAAAAAAAAGCAACACGAAAGAACTAAAAGAAATACAATGCCTATTTATTTATTTATTTTTTCTCAGACTCATCATCACTAGAATGTATATTTTGTTTTTTTCTGATCAATTTTTAAAATTAGATTAGGTAAGTTATTTCTTATTGTATTATTTTTTTCTTGCATCCGAACCGACCGCACCGATGAACAGTCCGATCAAGAGAAGGAGAAGAGGAACAACACCGGAGCACGGAGCACCCAACGGCAACTATAGAAGCAAAGCGAGACCGAGCAACACGACACAAGCCATCAGACTGCTTATATCTTTTTTTATTCTTGTCATAGGTACGATTGCGAACAACAAGGAAAATTTATTTTGCAACACGTCACATTTTTATCAAATACATAGAACTTCGAAAAAATGATTTTGTTTGACATTCAAAATCAAACAATTAATTCACTTTATTAATAATGAAAAATTCAACACACAATAAATAGGGTTGGCAGCATTTTTCTGCATCTATAACATTTTTTACCCTTTTTTTAGATCAACTGCGCGATCAAATTGGTGACATTTTTTTAGTTAATTTCACGTGTTTGTCTAGGTATTTTACTAAATACCTTTTAACCAACAAAATTTACGGACTTTTTTCAAGTTGAAGAACTTCTGAAGCTATCCAATAAATGAGGATTAAAAAATTAAATCAACCGAAAACAAAAACTTCTTTCTCGATACTGTACACTGGGCTGGCACACTAGGACAGTTTTTTTCAGAAATAAAAGGCCATTTCGGTGTTCCAATTGAGTGGAATGACAGAAATGACATGGGAATTGGTACATTAAAAACAAAAACAACTCAGATGACAGTGGCGTTGAATTCGCCGGGAAAAAAAGATGTGTTCAAAAATAGTGTTTTGAAGAATTTACTTGTCAAGAGGGAAATTTCAGAAAGGACAAAAACTTATGTACATTAATGCGTTTATAATACCCTTGCATGTGGTTCCAACAATCAGAGTAGTGGAGCATTTCAATGCATTATAAACAAGAAATTAACTTAAAAAAAGCTACAGCATTTATCATTTAGTATTTTTTATACAGCGATTTATTACAATGAAATCAGGAATCGCATAAAGTGAGTTCATGAAATGATAAAATGAAAAGTCTCTTTTAAAACTGAAATGATAAGTTTTTTTACCAATTCAGTTTTATAGATCCAGTATTGACGGTATTGATCCCAAGTACTGAAATACTGACAATAACTTCGCCTACAAACTGAAAAATATTCCATCAGCGACATATGTGTACCGGTTCCTATATATTTCTTATGGAACTACTAAAACGTCGTAAGAAACGTGTGGCTGATTGGCTGCTTCTCACACGTATCTCACACGTATTCACATACACAAAATAAAATATTAGGGTTTGCTGAGCATCGTGTATACGGTTCGCAGTTCTTTTTTCTATAGTGCTTATCAAGAATGATGAAAATAAGACAATGCGTCCGGTCATTTGCCATTGTGTACTTTTTTTGACAGATATAACGTAAGCAGAAACTTTTTGAGATGTGAAGTAACAAGTATTTCGTTTTCTCAGTATTTATTTATTTGTGTATTTATTAGTTTATTTGGAGCAAATATAAATATAAGAAAATATGGCGCATATTCAAACCAACATGAAATAAACCAGTTAACCTGGTTTTATTATGGAAATTTGAATTTCTTGGAGTTGGAAATATTACTGGGATCAATAATTTCCCCACCCCAATGAGCATTTAAACGCAAAATGAGTCATCTGAATCTTGCTTGACCGTCTGTTCTGCTCATAAACAAAAGGAAAACCATTTGCCGGTTGAAGTTCTCCTGTTATTCATACATTCCTAAGCTTTTTGTTTCCTAAATTAATCTAAATATCAATTCAAGTCTGAATATAAAATCAACCAAATCATGTCCTCCTCCATTGTAATACCAACATCAGACTTTGTCAAAGTTAATGTTTCAAACTCCAAAAACGATAGTGTAGCCTTCGAGAAGAAATTCCCAAAAAGTTTAACAATCGCTGAATTAAAGGTAAGTCGAAGTGAAAGCATCTGGTTCTAAACTATAATATATTTACATATCACAATTGAATAAAGAAAAACTGATAAATGCAATAATTTTCTATGGAAATTAAATGTTCAAAACCGTGGACCAATTCAGTCTATTTTGTTTTGTTTTTTAAGCAAAAACTAGAAATCGTAACTGGAGGCAGTGCCTCTACAATGCAAATCGAACTTTACAATGGGGACCGTCTTGTTTGTAAAATCGACAGCAATGACGCCCTCTTAGGTTCCTATCCCATCGAAGAAGGCATGAGAATGCATATAATCGATAGCTTTCTGATAATAGCCGATGAAGTTGAAAAATTCGAACTAACAGACACACAGTACGAACAGAAACAGGATTCGGTACGTAATTTCTTGAAAAAGAACCGTCTAGGGAAGTATAATGAAGAAGAAATGAAACAAATCGAAGAGAAACGTAAGCAAGCTGCTGAGGAGGAACAACGTAGGGCTGATTTGATTACAGTTGGCTCCAGGTGCAAGGTGAGTGATTTATTGGTGTTCCGAGAGAAACCCTGTTTTTGAAGACAATAATGTCCTTTTAACAGGTACAAGTGAAAGGTAATCCAACTCGTCTTGGCACAGTGATGTACAAGGGTGAGATCGAAGGAAAGAAGGGAATCTTTGTTGGAGTGAAGTACGACGAGCCTTTGGGGAAAAATGATGGATCGTAAGTTCACCAAACATCAAAGTAGTTAAAACTAAAAAAATCATTTACACTTTGTACGCTTTAGAGTTAATGGCAAACGCTACTTTGAATGTGAATCCAATTATGGAGGTTTTGTAGTTCCGTCTGGGGTTGAGATTGGAGACTTTCCACCAGAAGATTCTGAATTTGATGAAATATAAGTGCACATACATATCCATTTGAAGAAAACACTTCCGTTCGAATAACAAAATGCTGGGTCGTTTTATTTCATAATATTAATTTTTTATTTAAAATGTTTACCAATGAATAATGCTAATTAAAAAATAACACAGTCAGAAAAAATAATAATAAAATAAAATAAAAACAATCAAATATTCAAATACATACCATCATTCTTTTGGAGTGTGAAGCTAAATCGTCTGAACCTCTTATACGTAGACCTTGATGGAAGCTTTTCTCTTCCTAAATCGGAATAGCCTCGTTTTGTTATCGCCAGTAACTCATAAGATTCACTTCACCTCGTCGGCGTCGTCATAATAAAAACGTCTGGGTTATAGAAAATGTTTCTTTTGCATTGGGCAGCTATAATTTATTTTTACATTTTTTCTTTGGCTCTAAAAAAAATCGTGGTTTAATTTTTAGTCCGGGTGACAAAGTTTTTCCCTAATATATATATTTTTGTTTTATTACTGTGCACGCCCACAAGGGATTTGTGTTTCCCTTATAATGTTGAACACTGCACGAGCAAAGGAAGGTTAGGATTTAGGGAAGGAGGGACAGGTGTCGATTCACAGTACACATAACTATATATCTATATAGTTATGTGTACTGTGTACTGTGGTGTCTAGTAACATTGGGTTTGAATTTGAATGCATTCAAATCGTAATAGCACGGAAAAACCTCACCGCGTAAGTTATTCCAAATTCGTGTTGTAAGGCTAAAAAAAGAATCTCTATATATCACGTTACATCCGAAATTGGGCTCAAGAGTGAACTGATGAGCATTTCCTGCCAGGCGGGTATTGCGGGAGAAACTTTTAAGAAGAGGAATGCAACTTTCGAGTGAACATTTTTTATAAAAGAAACGATATAATAAATAAAGTCATATATACAACATATATGTATGTATGAGTATCCCACGCCCAACATATTCTCTATGACCAGAGATCAAAATCTACATAAATGTCGATCCGAATGTTGGCTAAACCCGCTTACAAGCGTTGGCAAAAGTCTTGGTATTGGATTCTCACATATGCTGTTTTGCTAATTTGTCTGCTTCTTCCTTATCGAAAATTGTAGGATATATTGTTTTCTGAATGAAATTATCGTCTTTCGTAGCAATAGACGAAATATACCCAGACAAAATAGGTCCTACCACCGTCCCTGCCGTGACAAACACAAAGGAAATCGTGAGGTAATCGTGTCACGGCTAGCTACAGTGAAGCTAGTATTATTGTGATTGGTCACTGCAGTGACATTCTGACGTCACTATGACTTAGTTTTCAGTCCTAAAAGTGTCACGTCGTGTGATCGTCATTGTTTTGCATGTCCTTGCAGTGACAGGCACAGTGACACGTCACTTTTATGTCCCTGCAATGACAAATTACAAGGACCGTGTAATAGCTCTGTCACTGTTGGTGGGACACAGTGACACGTAGCCTGTTCAGGAATTTCTGCCAGGTCACTGTTGGTCTCGGTTGGGCGTTCGGAGTTGAACACACTTTTATTCAATAGCTTTGATGGTTCTATCGGATTTGCAATTTCGTATACCCAAAATACGGGTTACATAATGACATAATAGAAATTCCTGCCGTGTAACGATTGGTACACCGTCCTTGCAGCAACAGACTACGTGTCACGGTGTCCCACCAACAGTGAAAGGGCTATCAAACGGTCACGGTAATTTGTCACTGCAGGGATGTACAAGTGACGTGTCACGGTGCCTGTTACTGTTTTATTCACGGCAATGACATGCAAATCAATGATAATCACACGAGGTGACACTTTTAGGACAGTAAACTACGTCATAGTGACGTGAGAATTGCACGGCAATGACACATTACAAGGACCGTCTAATACTAGCTTAACAAAATGTGTCACATCGGCGCGTTCACCAAAGCGTTTGAATGCCACGGTAAGTCCCCTTTTATACACATAATCATATGACGCCGATTCTTCAACAATTCCCTTTTTAACACGCCTGTAGCCTTCACACGTTGAATCAGCGTCACGCGACAGTGTGTGACAAACGTTACTATGTCTTTACATTTGTTTATTTCAGCACTCTCGTTACATACATCTGACTACAAACTAAGGAAGATAATAATAAAGCAAGCAATGAAAATAACAAACGAGAATGAGGGAATCGTAACAAATTCTCGGTCCCTGCGTGATTGTGATCCCCACTACACTTCTCAACTCCTTCGACTAAATACTAAGTCACGCTGCGGCATATGCCTGTGTATAAAAGAGGACTAAGCTCTTCACAGTTTTATAACGCACAGTTAAAATCAGCAAGTTGTTCTGCGCTGATGCGTTTTGAATTGGGATAGAGAGATTGTTCGGCATAGAAGAAAACTAACACCATGCATAACGAATATTCATAAATAGACGGTAACATTCTGAATTGCCTCAATTTGGAGACGCTGTTGTGATGTGAGTCTTTCCATTATGACTTTCCAAACGATACTGTACAAAAATGAAAAAACAGATTGATAGCAGCGACGCGTCTATTGTCTATTAAAAATAAACCTCACGATGATTACCCCGTTATAATTTAGATTTGAAGTAAGAAGAACAAACACCAAAAATTTCATTCCGATAATTTCGTTTCGACAAAAAAAAATTCTTTCAAAAACCCTTTCCTAGTTGAACACTACTTTTGAAGAAACAAATAATTTCCTGGCGAATTGGCAAGAATGTCATAACAAATAGCAAAAAAAAAAAAAAACGGAATTGAACAACTGACATTTCCCGGCAAATGCCAAATGCTCACATGCGAAATGTGAATTGTCAAAATTATTTTGAGATTTTTTTCCATTCCAATACAGAAGTTCTCCAATAGAGTTGGACATCGAATCGAAAACCTTAATTTCTATTTCGCAATATACTCAATCGATTAAAATAATTTGAAAATCTCGAAAAGATGACCAACGTTCTTCGAAATATATCAGCATTGCGATTGATATCATTCAGCAATGCAATTTCTCGCCAGAGACTTCTAAGCTCAATCACCAACGGCACAAACGTTGAACGAAAGAGGACACTACATGACGGAGTTGCTGTAAGTATTTAAAGAATCTTATCCTGACACTATCAGTTAATGGAAAAGAATAAAAATGTTGACCAAACACTACGCATCGTCGATTACATAACAAACATTGATGACTTTTAACTTGAAATTTCAGCCGAAAACCGCACCTACTCCAGCAAACATAACTCCACTCGTGAGTTTTGTCAGTGAGTCGTCAGCACCAAAGCCAGTTCCAGAAAAGATATCTTCAGATATCCTACAGGTAAATATCCTTATTTTATAATTTGCTTACTTCGATCTAACGGCATAGTTTGCAATAGAGTACCAAACTGGCAAAGGATTCTTCAGGCTCTTCGGCTGACCCAACAAAACCAACTCTTGAGCAATTAGATCATGTATTTAACGTGCTGCGGAACACACTGCCAACATTGTTTGTCCAACCAATGGACTATTCGGTTTACAGTCCCAACTTGATATTCGAGAATAATATTAAGGGAAAGCACACAGTGTAAGTGTTAGGTTTTTGTTCCTCTCAGAGATGAACTTATGACAGTCTTGTTTATTCGTTTCTTTTTCAGAGGATTATACCATTATGTGAAGCAAGTTGCTTTGCTTCGAACAGTTGGTCATTTAAAGTATGCCTATGTAAAGTTAGAAGTCCTAAAAATAACAAAACATCCTGAAGATTTTTCAATAAAGATTCGATGGAGTGTTCGAGGTATTTCAGGATTGAAGGTGAGTTAGGAATAGAATAAATTATTTAGTTATATCATTAAAACATGATTTTTGAAGGTGATGTTTCAATTCTGGAAAATCAAACTTTGGAAATTTAAGGAAATTTTTGACCAACAAGAAGCGTAAGTTCCTAACTATTTAAAAATAACAAAGTTTATGAAACTAACTGAACAGAGTAGTAAATTTAATTTTATATGAGATTTTAAGAACGATGTGTATGTCTTAAGGCGTCATTTCTCTCACCGAAACATAGCTGTATGCTGGTATCAAAAACTGCGAACTTTTCGACAGCACATTTAATGTTTTTAGACGTGATCGGTATTCAGATCCGGTCCGACCGTGGGAGGTGGAATTTAGATTGCTGTAAGATCTTCTTTCGTATCCACTCCAGTACATGTGTCTGTAGCCCTTGACAATGAATTTCTCTGCGTTAAAATATTGTTATTACTGTATATATAGTTCCTGGAAGTCACTGTGATATTTATGATAAAGCTTTTGAGTTCATTAACTAATTCATTGATAAATTACTATAATATAACGACGAGCTGATCTGCCTCGGCGATTTTAATCTAAGCAATATTGCTTGGTTACGATCTCCTAAAACAAACGTTATGTTTCCAACTGGACATCTTAAATCTGGTGACTCAAAACTAATTGACGATTTAAACTCTTGAATAACACCAATTTAACAATGTTTCTTAATCTTGACGAGAATTGTATGCAAGGGCCAGATGGTATACCTTCTATCATTTAAAAAAAAATTCGAAAATAATTTGCTTCTACCATTCTCCACTCTCTTTAATTGTTCTTTGTTTTATTGACAATTTCCATGTATTTGAAAAAAAAATCGTTCATTATCCCTCTACACAAAAAAAGTAGAAAAGACGAAATTCAAAACTATAGGCCTATAGCTAAACTATCTATTACTCACTCAACACAATGGTGAAGCTGAAGCTGAAGTATGAAGCGCTGTCAAAGTTAAATATACGCGAACTCTATAATAGCGAAAGATTTGATCTTTTTCAGTTTTGAGAGTTTCATTGCAAGAAAAAGAGCAAATCTAGATCAAAGCTCAACACAAAAGATTTGATCTCTGATGGGGTGACAGATTTGATCTGAATACACACATACATGTAAATAGTCTTTTCGGTCAGACGTCAAATGGAAAATGTTTTGTAATTTGTTGTTCGTTGTTAACTTGTGCCAGCCTTTGTTAAGCAATAAAATCAACAAATAGCAATAAAAGAAACAAAATAGTAATAAAAGATGTTTTTGAAGTCAGAAAATACCAAAATGGCATTTTGAGTGAATCAACAACTGTGCATTGATGTTTTTGTGTGTCGTCAAAATACTGTGTGTGCTCTTTAGATAATCACCAATACTACGATTAAATCGTAAAACAAGTTTCATTGAAAAGAGCAAATCTGAATTTTGAGATCAAATCTTTAAAATTTGAATGAAACTCGCTATAAGGCGAACACAATGAGAAGCTGATGCTGAAGTTTGAAATTTAGCTGAAGCGCAAGTTCATCTTTATCATTTCAAAGGAACAAAATAGGCTAGTTCAATGTTTCTGAACTATCCGAGATCTCTTTTTTCTCAGATCCAATGAATATGACTAAGAAAATTCCTGGATCACTCCGAAATCTCAAGAAACTTGAACTAGCTTAATCAAACGAAAACAAAATGTGTGAGGGAAACACGGAATTATTTATAGAACTCGTTAAAAAGAGATATTTTATGGAATTTAACCAACCCCAACTATAAAAAAATATTGTGATGTGGCAACAAGTTTAGATATTAGGAGGATACATTTTGTAAATTAACGACATCTGTTGGATTCATTGTGTACAACAACCAACATTCATTGTGAGCGCCTAAAAGTATGCTACATATTTGCAATATGCTTTAACTGAGTACTAAATCGAACTTGAAGTACTAATTCGAGACTCGAATTAGTACCGAAAGCTTAGATTGTGCCAGAAGCCAAAATAGAAAACTTGGAAGAAAAGTTCGGAAGTGTAGAGCAACAGTACGAACATCTGGCTAAGGAGTTTGATTCTTTGAAGAAGAAGAAGGTTCGGGAATATTCGAGCGATGGTCCACGAAGAAAGGAAATGCAGCCCCCTGTCTTCGATGGTCAAACATCATGGCCAATTTATAAGAGGCAGTTCGAAGCTGCCGCCTTGACGAACAACTGGGACAACGAAGACAAATCAATTGCTCTTACGCTTGCGCTCAGAGGAACAGCTGCCGAATTGCTGCAGACCATTCCTGAAGACAAACATCATGATTATGATGCCATGGTCAAGGCAATCGAGATGAGGTTTGGCGACGACCACATGCAGCAAGTTTACCGAGTCCAGTTGCGCCGAAGGGTCCAGACAAGAGGTGAAACGCTACAACAATTGCAAGCTGACATCGAGCGCTTGGCCAATTTGTCTTATCCCAATACCAGCAGGGAAATCATAAACGAACTGGCAACCGATGCGTTCACTAATGCCATTGCAGATGGAAAACTACAAATGGCTGTGAGAATGGCAGGTAAGAAAACGCTCGCTGAGGCTTTAGCATTTGCCCTGACAATGGAAGCAGCAGACCAAGCTTCGCAAGGTAGCCATCGCGTCAGGGAAATGGCTACGCTAGAGTGCTCATGTCAACGTGTCGACATTGAAAGACAAAACCCGAACACAGCTCGACGTCAAATGAGATGCTGGAATTGCAACAAGCTAGGACACCTACAGCGACAATGCAGATCTCCACAGGTAAGCTTCCCACATAGCGCGAGAAAAAGGCCTACTGACAGGGATATCGCTTACCCTACCGGGCATGATTTGGGGATACATCAGTGTGAAAAGCGCGTAAGAACCAACTTTGCAGAGCAGAAGTCGGTTGATGAAATGAACGCCCACAGGACCATTATCCAAGTTGCGCAAACGAAACGATGCAACCAGAGTTTGACGGTGGAGACCGTCATCGCCAACAGAAAATGTGTGGCCACTATCGATACGGGTGCCACGGCCTCCATAATTAGAAGAGGCCTTGTCCAGACGTCCTGGCTACACAACACCAGCTGGAACAGTCTGAAGGCAGCTACGGGAGAAGTAGCAAAAGTATACGGAGAGGTACTTCTGAAGATAGAACTGGCAGGGCTGACCTTCGCACATGCATTCTTGGTAGCTGACATATGCGACGACTGCATACTAGGTGTGGATTTTATGAAGGCACATGAAGTAGTACTAGACTTTCGAAGGCAGATGTTAAGGTATTCAATCGTCGAGATTCCAATGGTGTACGGAAACGAGAATGCTGTAAATCTTCGGACGATCATATGCAGTGATGAAATTCTCCGGCCATCTTCAGAAAGAGCGCATCCTAGGTGTTTGAACGGTAAGAAGGACGAAAGTATTTCTGTTCAGAGACTAAGGGCTGAACCTGTAAAGGGTTGGACTGCGGAAGAACTTCGTAATGCACAAAAGGAAGATCCTGACATCGAGCCCATTCTTGTATGGAAGGAATCTATGGATAAGCCGAATGCAAGAGACATCTCCGACAGAAGTCCTACCTTAAAGGCATACTGGGCGCAGTGGGACGCTCTCCATGTAAAAGATGGTGTTTTGTGGAGAAAATGGGAAATGCCGAATGGAAGATCCTTTAAGATGCAGCTTGTGGTGCCACGGTCGAAAGTGCAGGAGATTTTAAGGGAAATGCACGATGAAGAATCCGGCGGGCACTTAGGAATCAACAAGACACGGAAAAAGGTACGGGTACGTTTTTATTGGTTAACTGTAAGAAAAGATGTCGAGAGATGGTGTCGAAAGTGCACCACGTGCAAAGCTGGTAGAGGACCCAAAGTCAAGGCAAGCGCTAAGATGCACCAGAACAAAGTGAGCGCCCCGATTAAAAGGATCAACGACACACACCAAAGAACCCAAAGCAATATAAACATTGCGAGAGACCGCCTGAGGACCAGATACGATGCGCGAGCAACAGCACCTGAATTCAATGAGGGAGATCTGGTATGGCTTTACAACCCACATCGCAGAAAAGGAGAATCGCCCAAGCTTCAGCAGGACTGGGAAGGTCCCTACCAAGTAGTTACGCGCATTAATGACGTCGTTTTCCGAATCCAACGAGGACCAAGAGCAAAAATGAAAATTGTCCATTTGGATCGACTGCATCGTTACCATGGAAACAATGATGATGTGCTTGTTCGGGACGAACAAAACTAAGAGGGGGACAATGTGATGTGGCAACAAGTTTAGATATTCGGAGGATACATTTTGTAAATTAACGACATCTGTTGGATTCATTGTGTACAACAACCAACATTCATTGTGAGCGCCTAAAAGTATGCTACATATTTGCAATATGCTTTAACTGAGTACTAAATCGAACTTGAAGTACTAATTCGAGACTCGAATTAGTACCGAAAGCTTAGATTGTGCCAGAACCAGACAGAAGCTTCCAGAAGCTTGTAAACTTGTATAAATACAAGAGTAGATTGCATTGAAAGTGCAGTTTATTTGCGAAAGTGGAATTGTTAACAACTGGAAGTATTAGTAAAAAGTGATTGAATTGAGATTAAATAAAAATGTTGAATTATAAAAACGTATTTGAATTGTGAATAAGTGAAATAAGTTAAATTGGTGTTATTTAAACTGAAAGACGTTGTGTTTTATAAAATAAAGAGATTTGTTTTATTATTGTGGAATTTTGATTGAGTTTTATTGGTCGAAACCCAGGCGAAAATATTACAATATTAAAAAGAAGGCCCGAGTGCGGAGTAATATTTCGATAGCATTTAAGATATATTTTTCATATTCTTGGCAACAAAATTGACATTCCGTACTTCACCATTGTGTTCGAATCAGCTTCATCACTTAGCTTCAATTTTGACGTGCTTCATTTTTGCGCTTCATACATCAGCTTCAGCTTCACCATTGTGTTGAGCCAGTTATTTCAAAGTTTTTTGATGCTGTTATTTGCGAATTTCTGTTTTTCTATGTCAAATCAGTCATTACTCCTTATCAACATGGTTTTACCAAAGGTCGCTCTACTGTAACGTTTTTTATGGAGTTAACCGAAAAGTCTTTACAGACTTTAGTAAGGCATTTGACAAAATCTTGCATAAGATCTTGCTAAAATGCTCAAAAATCAGCATTTTGTTGGTAGTTTGACTTAATGCTTTGTTCTATGTTGGCAATAGGGCGTACTGGTGCACTCTGAAATCGCACAGAAATGTTTTATGTGATACTTTTTTCGCTTCATTGTTATTGCACTGTGTTCGATGTAAACACCGGGCACGCACTGAGTGCGCTCTCATGCGTCCAGGTGTTCTCTTGGTGTAAGATTTCGGGGCTGTCAAAATTTCAAATTCAAATCATCTGTTGGTAGAAGTTCGTTTTCAGAGAAGGGAGAAATTTATTTGAAAATTTGGTGTGCTATTTTATGATATCAAATGTTTCGTAGAATATTTTGTAGGTTTTAAGTTATTCATGTATTTATAGAGAAAATGTTGCTTTACTTAGTCATTTAATAGACTTCTATATATTTGCCACTGGTTAAAGAAAACAAATTCAAATGAAAGAAATGTCAAAGGTGGAGATGTTGCACTGAGCTGTTCGATGTTAAATCAAAACCGGAGCAGTTATGCAGTTTAATCACAGTTTGACGTAATGCACGGACATTCCCTAGTGCACACCGAGACTGGGAACATCGAGGAAACCTACTGACATTCCCCAGTACGCACTGGGGCGGGGAACATCGAACAAACCTATTGTGAAATGTTGCTCTGCGACCTTAATTCATTTTTTGACTGGTGTGTGCGTAACTGTTTGTCTCTCAATATAAATCAATGTAATTGTAACTAGAAAACTTTCAGTAACTCCATTTAATTATACGTTAAATGGAATTTTCTTATCATGTATGGGAAATGTAAATGTTCTTGAGGTCATATTGGATCTAAAGTTTGAATTTATTCTGCACATCAACTCCATATCAAATAGAACAAATTCAATTCTAGGTTGGATTAAGAGAGAGTCACGGGAATTTTCAGACCCTTATTTTAGAAAACAACTTTTAAACAAAATGTTTAAATAGTTTAATATTCCTAATAATAGATGTAATAACTTATTTTACCAATCATTAAATTTTTCATCTAAATTTCAATCGAATTTTATAGAAATTTGTACTTGTATTTAAAATAAGTCTTTAGCAATGTGAAATAAATAAATGTATTACAATCGCGCAACAAAGGCATCAGTCAAATCTAGAGAGCTCGAACTAAAGCTTGCAGAGACCATCAAAACGATCGTAGTGGAATCGCACTCGATGCTGAGAATATGGAAAAACCATTTATGCAGACTGTATAACGGCTATGACCAAAAAGATTATCTGCTGTCCGGCATAATGATCCATTTTATCTGGGCGAAGTTGACCAACAATTTTGCGAACTACATCTGGATTAAGTAAAGCTAGCTATATCTAAGTTTAAGATGGCCTAGCTGCCGAACTCTTCAAAGCTGCAGGCGATAACTTAGCGATAAGTATGCACCAACTCATAAGCTGGATATGCTTAGAAGAAAGCATGCCACCCTCAACCTTGCCTACAAGATCTTTTCCGCTGTATTGTGTGAACGCCTAAAGCCATTCGTCAAAAAAAAAACCAAGAACTTCAAATCAATACCCATCACTTCTTCACCATCATACTTAAAAGAATAGTGTATAACTCTCACGCCAACACCAGGGGCACGATACTTCAAAAGTCCGTCCAATAACTCGCATTCGCCGACGATATTGCCACAATCCGAAGAACACAGCGTGATGTCAGTAGCGTTTTTGTGAGTATTGAGACGGAAGTAGCGAAGATGGAATTAGATGCCAATTAGAAGAGACACCCAACATCGACGTCTTGGACAAAACATCACGATATACAGCTATAACTTTGAGGTAGTTGAGGACTTTGCCTACCTGGGCTCCGCTATTAACTCAGACAATAACACTAGATATCAAACGAAGAATAACTCTTGCCAATCGCTGCTTCTTCGGGTTTAGAAGGCAATTCAGATGCAAAGCCCTTCCAGGCAACTAAATTGTCACTAAGTAAGACCCTCATTATCCCAGTCATGCTCTATGTCAAAAGTGGACGAGGACGCTTTAGGTTGCAGCGACACAGACCTAGCCAAAAGAGTAAAAAATCTATGTCTCAGATGGCTGGGTCATATAGAGCGGAAGGACATCAATGCTCCGGCCCGAAAAATCTTCGATTTCACCCCAGAGGGAAAGCGTATTAGAGGATAACCGAAACTCACGTGGCGCACACAAGTGGAAGAAGACCTAGACCGCAACCTCGACTTCATGTCCGAAACTGAAGGCAGCTATCTAGAGATCGAGCTGGCTGAAGGAAGCTTGTTAGTTGAGGCCCGGGTCCACCCGGCCTGTAGCGCCACCTAAGATGAGGTAAGGTAACAAAGCCATCACAATTCCACCACTTCAGAGTTTTGGCAAACTTGATAGCAACGGTCGTTCCCTTATAACTTATAAAGTCTTTGGTGTATTCTGGAGTTATTCAAACAAAATTACTTATTAAGTAATTTAAAGTGAGTTGCGTTTACCTATCAATCGGAGTACCTGAATTTTTAAAATTAATTTTAATTTTATTCACTGATCGTTATTACAAGAGCTTTCAAAACATAAAATGTCTCCATTTTATTTGAATTAAAAAGGATTCCATTCCTGAAGAAAAAAGTAATGTTTCACAATAAGTTATAGTTATATAATTGATTTAATTTTAAGTTCTACGTTTTAATTGATGATGCCGAGAGAGAGAGAGGCGAACAACTTGTGAACTTGTGAAGTGAAAACAAAGAATTTCTCCAGTTACACTTTACTTAACATGCATTGTAATTGGCTCGTCAACGCCTTAATACAGTCTGCAGAAAAAAACTTTCCTGTGTAAACATTATTCATGTCCTTACCGCTCGATATCGATTATTTTTTTGAAAATTAGCTGATTCTTTTTTAATTGTACATTTTTCTATTTATTCATATATAGGTGGTACGATGGATTTTCTACTTGTTATTTAGGACCAGATGGACTCATTTATAAGCATGTTGCCGACAGGGTAAATATAAATATAATTAATAAATAAATTAAAGCAATCCTAAAATGTTCATCAAATTTTAGGTGATGCCTGATCAAAACAAAGAAGTTGATTCACCAGTTAAAGAAACTCCCCTTGCAGCAGCAGCATCTGTAGCAGCAACTGCAACACCAAAAGTGGCATTCTTAATAAGCTTAACCTCTGACATTTCAACTAATATAACATAACTTCGAAGAACCGAATGCAAATATCAAGCACATCCTTAATACTGATTCATGCTTAATAACTATATATTTTCTGTCATCAGCTACATGCAGCATGTACCCCAGACACAAGAAAGAATTTTTTTAAATTCTTTAATGATAGCATATGTGGCAAGACCACATTAATCAGAGTCAATTGTTTTAATATAATTTATGTTCGTTATTTAAGAAACACCTACATTTAATAAACAACAAATTATTGTTAATACTTTTTTAATGATTTTTAGTTTGAGACTTTCATTCTTTTAAGTTTGTTTGAAGTGTTCTTTTATTTTAAATTTCCACCTAAAAATGGCGCCCAGTGTGGGTCCTAAAAAAATGCTCCATAAACTTTTTGGATTTATTGCATTTACCTTCGCTTAATTTGTGCTATTTGGAGTGTTTACATTAAATATCTTGTTAACATCTTTAATGTTAAAAATTCATTGCGATATTTTCGGCTATTGTCGTTTCCTCTTTGTATATACACTGCATATAGTACTATCATGGAGCATCATTTTTTAGTTCTGAATCAAGTCGCAATGAGGCGTGCTGAAACTGCCAATTGGTGTGAATATAGAATAAGTACAGACAACAAAAGTTTATTAAATACTGGTAAAATATCGGTAAAGGTTCTCGTATCCACTATTTAGAGTTAGTTCTGAATCAACCAGGAAGATGTTTATTAAATACTGGTAAAATATCGGTAAAGGTTCTCGTCTCCACTATTTAGAGTTAGTTCTGTCGTTACACGATTTTGAATTTTAAATTGTTTGGTTTTAAATCTGACTACAAAAACTGAACAGAACAAGAACTGTCATTGAGTGCCAATCGAACAATTTGAGAAGCATTCGGAATGCTTCTGTACTGTTCTGGACGACAAAAAAAAAACGATATTAGACATAGTTCATCTGTCAAAAAAATATTTAAAAAAAAAATCAACGAACATCTCCAAATGAATACTTGATAAAATACAGAGTTTGCCATCGAAAATAATTCTATTTGTATTATCGTTGCATAAGATCATGTTTTTAATTATTGTAAATTCATTCTTCTTTTTTAAGCCACCAAAACAAATACAAAATGTTTGAATTTTGATTTGAATTCTAAACGAACTTTGACCTTGACACATCAACAATCTCAATTCTTGTCATGGGGCCTCTGCACACGAGAATAGTTCTGCCGGGATGAAAACCAGTTTCACTCCACTGTTCGATTGCACACGGGATGAATTATGCTGAAAGAAAATTTTGTATACATGAACCATTTTTGTCAATGTTTTTGTATTTTTTTGCAGAACCCCAAAATGAAAAGTTGCGTATTAGTTTTCTTCTTCGTTCTTCTACTCCAAAGCAGGTAGAAGATTTTCTGATGTCCCGCCTGCACACTCCGCTTCTCTCCCCTAAAAACTACTCCTACCCGAGGAAAAACTACTCTCGTGTGCGGAGGCCCATGGAGATGAGTTGGAAATGGTTACAAATGTTACCTTGTAGCCTTCTCATGGTCCATACATTTTGTTCTCTAGGAAAAATGTTGTATTTAAGTGGCAAATAAAGTCTAATAGGGGGTTAAAAATATATTTTTTTTAATCCAATTGATACAGTAAAGCAGCGTTCACATGTAGACAAGACAAGGGGACAATACTCAATTGTCTTGTCCGAGCTTCTTGGGCGGGGCTGGATGATGTCGATATTGTCCTCAGAGATAGCTCGGCAGGCTAGCCCAGAGGACAATGTAATGACAATTGTCTTGTCCTGGAAACAATTGTTGTCTTGTCCTGGAAACAATTGTTCACATAGAACAATGATTGTCATGTCCCATTGTTTTGGCCTCTGCATTGTCCCATGTGAACCTCGCTTAAAACGCTAAAATTGTGTCCATTTCAGTGTAAACGTGAAAATTTTGCATTTAATTTCGAAATCGTTTTTAAAAAAGATCAATCTTTTTTTGATCTCAGATCAAATTTCATGTTCGTTTAAAAAAAAAAATTTGTTTTTTGATTTAGATCACTTTTTCGAAATCTAGATTTTTATCGAGATTTACACCGGTTTGCACTTGTATTCTTGCAGATTAACAGCACTCGCACTACTTTATAAGACAATTCGTAAATGCCTCTGAAGTTTGCATTTCATTTGGATTTTGTTATTGATTTGAAAGTTTTGTGTTGATAAAAGTGAAAAAAAGGATCAAGAATTAAGAAAATCCTACTAATGTTATAAACGTGAAAGTTTGTGAGTATGTATGTATGTATTTATCTTTGTTGCTCTTTCACGCAAAAACTACTGAATGGATTTTGGTGAAAATTCACAATAATATAGCTTACACATCAGAATAACACATACGCTACAATTCATAAAGATATATCTATCCAATGTATAACGATAAGTGTCAAGAAAGTCGGGAAAAACAATTTCATCAAATTATCAGCGCGATTTGTTTGTGGTTAATAATAGCTTTGTTCGATGAGCCCTAAAGTCACCCTGGGGTCGCCACAACTCGTTTTTAGAAGTACCTCAACTCGCCCTCAAGAGGAAATTCTCTGTTTTTTGAAACCTGGGGTCGCCATGAAGTCACCCTGAAGTCGATCTTGGTATTTTGCTAGGGCGAGTTGAGGTAACGATCAGCTGTTGTTTACTGACATTAGCTGTCAATTTGTGATTTGTTTGATTTGCTGCAGGTAAGTTGTTAATTCGTATTTGCAAATAAAAAATTATAGCAAATGTGAATTTATTCATTGTTTACATTTATTTTAATAAAAATTGAATTATTATAGTTAAAAAGTGAGAAAAATGGAGTCTTTTGCATTTGTGGATTGTGCGACAAGAGAGTCAGTGCTTCTTAATTGACATTGACTCTTGGAGTTGTCAAAAAAATCTAGGGTGACCCTGGGTAACAGGCCGACTCCACACGATATCTGTATTGCTAACCAGATCTCTGACATAAATATCAAACCATTTTCTTTTTTCTTCGCTGGGCAGTTCATGTCTTGATATTTCAGTAAAGCAAGAGAGGCTAATGTGTTTGTTTCTCTGACAAAAGTCAAAAGATAGAAATTCTTCTTCTTATATTTGTTAATTTTATCATTTTAAAACATTTATTCCATTAAAAAAATATAGATGTTGTCTCATTTACTCTTGTTAATACACATAAACTAATAAAAATATTGTATTCAGGCTTTTTTACTGCAAACTAAATTTGTAAAGCGCACAAAAAGAGCAACTACCCGCATGAGAGACAAAAAATAATGAGATGAACCCTAAAAAAAGAAAGAAAAAACACAAACGTCAAATTGTTATCAAGACATCGATGTCAAGATAGAACCGCGGAGAGAGATGTCTAACATCCCAACAGACTCCGAAACAACGCGACTCCATTGGATATTTCATCTCATGTTGAAGATTATGAGAGAAATTATATCGTGTGGAGTCGGCCTGTAAAGTTCAACGAACAAAGCTAATAAGTTGTTTATATCAATTGTGTACACTAATTAATTAGAGTATTGACTATTGGACATAGTTCTTTATATAACTATTATCTTAACATTTCTTTAAAGGCCACAAGAACTGATAAGAAAATTCCGTAACATTTGACTTGATTTTGACTTATTTGGCTTTGTTTTGAAATTTCCATTCCATGTGCGGCATATTTGCTAAATTTACAGGGAGAACAGGCCGTTGTGGATTAGGATTCGTGAATTAAAAAAAATTGAGATAACGATCATACATGACATTACGATCATATATAAGCCAAAAAAGTAAGTGACAAGAAATGTCTGGGTTGCAGCCTTAGCATCTTAAGCGATTACCTTCAACATTTGTGTCTATTTGTTATTCTTTCGGCATTCCACAGAGGCAAAATTGAAATTTGTTTTAGAGTTAAAAATAAGGGTGCCTGCCATATAACCGTTTATGAAAATCTTATTTTGACGTGATACCGTCATATAAATCGATGACACGCTACACATACGAAATAACATGATTAATGCTGACAAGAAAAGTAACGCGTTACGCTAACCGCGATACTGATGTTTTGTCAACCAAAATCGATGGCAAACGTATTCTGAGCACCAGGCGAACATCGGGTGTATGTCAAGTATATACTCCTAAACCTCCCCACGGATTTTAATGAACATTTTAGGGTAAATATAGTTTTGTCCAGGGATGGTTCCGGTGAATCCCGCTAGCAATTTGTTTGTTTTATTTCATTTCGTAAATTATTTCATTGACGATGTTGTGTCATTTTTACAAAATTATTAATGATGAAGATCACATCGTTCTTATTGCCACTACACAATGTTCATTAAATAATTTGCTTCAATGTTTATATTGTAATATTTTACTAAAAATTTCTATGGAAAACAATTTTTTTGTACCTATAACTTGTTTTCTGTTTGTTTACAATTCCGTTTAGACTGTGTCAAAAGACACAAAAAAATCAATCTTGTTTCATGTTCGATTTTACAAGAAAAATCTGAAATCTGAGATAAAATCTCGGAAATCTGATGACGGCCTAATGGAACACATCTTTCTCTTATAGCATTTTCCATTGGTTTCTTTTGGGATCCAATAATTTTGAAAACTAATGGAGTAGCAATATTTTTCCGCTTCGTTTTGACATTTTATTTGTTGTGTTAGTGTTAGTGCTTCTTAACATTTTTTTTTAATAGAGAAGCGAAATGCTCTTTGCTTCTGATTTCTGATCTTGTTTATTGCGCATATTTTACGGTTCCAGACGCCCTCAAATGACCAATGGAAAATGTTCTAATTTAATGTTGTCAAAACATGAAATGAAAGCAGAAAATAAAAATATCGCTTGAAAACGAAAACATGAAAATATTCATAAAGCACAGTGTTTTAGTTAAAAGTAATAAAAAACAACAAAATGAAAGAATTTTCAACATCCTCACCTACACATTAGTGGCTATTGTTATTTTCGGTGGAGTTTCCTTGCTGTTGGATCTCTTCGAAGAAAAAAAACATTCATTAAATGCATTCTCAAACAAGAAAGTATCCCTTGATATTACGAAAATCTCTGAGTTTGTCCTGGAAGATGACGCCGAACTGGCTCGAGGAAGAAACGGTAATTGTTCGTTTTGGGATTGTTTCAATGTCTATAGATGCGGGCAACGGGAACAAGACAGAATCACCATCTATGTCTATCCACTGACCGAGTATGTAGACCAAGCTTCAAAGCAAGCATATACATTAACTCAGGAATATCATGAAATCCTCAAAGCAATTGTAGCCAGTCCTTATTACACACCAAACCCCAATGAGGCTTGTCTCTTTGCCCCCAGTATTGATACTCTTAACCAAAACCTTCTAAACACTAATTTGGTAGGTAAGGCTTTCGCTTCACTTAACTACTGGGAAAATGGGGAGAACCACATTCTCTTCAATATGCTACCTGGTGGCTATCCCGACTTCAATCGGGTAATTGACGTCAATACAGACAAGGCGCTCATTATGGGAGGTGGTTTTGATTCGTGGACTTATCGTGTTGGCTTCGATATCTCCATTCCCGTTTGGAGTCCGCGTTTGGTAGGTCACAGCAGAAGTAACCACCAGGTTGAACGAAAGTTTTTGTTGATTGCGGGCCAACTCAATATGCTTCCTCAACATATCAGACTTTTGCGAGATCTGTCGCAAGAACTAACCCCGCATGTGCTTCTGCTTTCAACGTGTCCCCAACACGAGGCTGAAGAGATAAAGAATCAACGAAAAAATACGAGCATTCGCTGTAGTTTGCCACAAGGCAAGCGTTATGAATATCCCCGTATCCTGGATAGAGGGACATTCTGTCTTATCGCTAGCAGTCTCCGACTAGGACAACCAGATTTTTTGGAAATCCTCGCCCACAATTGTATTCCAGTTATTATGGCGGACAACTACATCCTTCCCTTTGAAGATGTAATTGATTGGGAGCAGGCTTCAATTCGCATTCGCGAGGCCGATTTGCATTCTGTTATGGACAAGCTGCAGTCGGTCTCACCCCAAAAAATTCTAGAACTTCAGGAACAAATAAAATGGTTGCACGAAAAGTATTTTAAAGATTTAAAAACCATCACAAAGACCACATTGGACATCCTGAATGATCGAGTCTTTCCGCATCTAGCAAAAACATCACTTCAATGGAACACCAGAGTCAATTACAAAGCTTCTTATAATCCTTTATTTTTACCATTGATTGCACCTAAGCTTCAAGGTTTCACTGCAGTTATTTTGACATTTGATCGTGTGGAGAGTTTGTTTACACTCGTTAAAAAAATTTCTATTGTTCAATCGTTGATGAAGATATTGGTTATATGGAATAATCAGAAGAAGTCACCACCTCATCGTGAGTAAATCTCCGAATTTTGTTTTTGTTGTGAGCTTAGTGCTTATTCTCTATTTCAGCTTCCATGTTTCCAAAAATAATGAAACCTCTCAAAGTCATTCAAACAAAAGCCAATAAGCTGTCCAATCGATTCTTTCCTTACGATGAAATCGAAACAGAAGCTATTCTAACTATAGACGATGATATTGTTATGCTGACTGCCGATGAACTAGAATTCGGGTGAGTTTTTTAACAATGCAAACGCAGCATTACATAGTTTAACTTTACATAAAAGATATAAGGCACCGAATTTGTCTACAAAAGCGAGCAGTCAAACTTATCATGGCACAACACAGTTCATCCCTGCTCAAACATAGTTCGGAACCAAGTAGGTTTTTCTATAAATTGAACTTAAAGCGATAAAGCACCACTAAAAGAGTCTGATGATAGGGTTGGCCCCGTGAAATAGCTATAACTCCTGCCTATGAACTCGGTGGCAGCACACACAAGTTGTTGTTCTTCAAAACCTTTAGCAGTTCATCCCTGTTAAGACTGTTAGGCATGGTGTTCTTCATGATCTGGGTAATGTGAATATATAGTCGATCGTCGAATTCAATAAATGCCTTGGTAATGACCTATTGGTTCTTCAGAAATCGGCTTAAGACGTTCATGTTGGACAGGGTCTTAGAGGCGATGTTTAAAAGGCTAATTTCCCTATTGTTAGTGCATCGGACACATGATACAGACATTCCCATGCTGGGGCATACTTTCTTATCACCATAATTTGCTGATGAGTTGGTGTATACATCTGACCTGATCATCTCCAGCTTGTCTAAAAAGATCTGCTTGCAGCCCATTGCCATCAGTTGCTTTGTTCGTTTTTAGTCTGACGATGACCATTTCTATCTCATTTGGATCGGCTGGATGTATACCTTGGTTGTCATCTAGATTCGAGAGTCTAGACTGACTGGTACAGGTCGATCATATGCTTAATATTGGCAACTATCTTAATTCAAAAACTAGTAGAACTAGTCTCCAGATGGTTAACACTGATTGCTTATTTATGTTTCTATCCGCATCTTTACAGGAACTTAACGGTTTTTGAATCCTCATGAATTTGAATTCCACTGTTTTGGCCTTGACTTTTCTGTGAAAGTAATTCTGGATCTATTCGACTTCACGTTGCCGGTGATCTTTTCTCTTTCTCCAGAGCAATCGTTTCTCATCATTCCATCGCTCAACATAGAGTGTATAAGATGGTCTAGTTCTCCGTTTTGGCTTTGTTTGCCTGAGTACATTCAGCGTCAAACCAGTTGAAGCTCAACACCTTTAACGCTGCGTTTCTTATATCGTATTGTCGTCTTGTGGTTTTATTACATCAGTCGGAGGATTTTTCGCTAGTTCCAGGAATACGATCTGCTACGGGTGCGGTGTTCGTTTCCTGCTTGTTGATCATGATCTCCTCATAGCTTCAATAGATATCCGTACAAAGTTATGCTTTGCGATTGTCTTACCAAAGATTTGTGCCTTTAAATCAAACAGGAGAGTTGGTAGATCAGCGGGGAAATCAACTGGGAAGCCTTTGCTGGCTGTTCAGCTTTGCGCGGCCTGTTTAATGTCCCTCGTTCACAGGGCCAACAATTCCCCGTTAGATTTTCCTCTCGAACTCCTTTAAGAGATCAGAGTTCCTTTAAGTAAGCATTTAAACGTTGGATCTGTATGTGAACTGGTTAGACCATAGTCTACTTCTGTCGATAATTTCTATGTCGTCTAACTTACCTTACCTTAGGTGGAGCTACAGTCCGGGGTGCACCTGGGCCTCAACCAACAAACAATGTCGTCAATTGCTTTCTCCAACGCCAGATTGAATAAAAGTTTTTTTTTTTTTATAATTAACACGCGCACAAGGGACTATTTGTTTCCCTTTTAATGTAGAGCATACTGGGGCATTAGGAAGATAGGAAGGGGAAGGATAGGAGGTGTCGATTAACATTGGTTTTGAATGCTAGCAGATCAAAATGGCAAGGGAAAATCTCGCTAGGTGAACTATTCCAAATTCCTGTTGTTCGGCTAAAAAATGAGTTCCTATATTTCATGGTACGTCCGAAATTGGGCTCAAGAGTGGACTGATGAGCATTCGTTGCGATACGAGTATTACGGGAGAAACTTTTAAGGGGAGTAACGTAGCTGGCTATTTCGAGTGAAATTTGTTTATAAAAGAAACGATAAAATAAGGAAAGACATGAAACAATGCGTCGATCTTCGAGAGGAGCAATTGTTTCAGCGGCATTTCTATTACCTCTCAATCTTGACGCTCGATTTTGTATTCTATCATGCAGGTGAAGCGATGTTTGCGAAGCACCTGCCCAGAGGTAAAATGTATACTTTAATTTAGGGCGTATAAACGCTTTATAAATTTGAGCCAGATCAGAAGGAGAAAAATACTTATTACACCGATACAGAAAACCTAAGCACTTAGCAGCATTTTTAGCGATTTCAAATATATGGTCGTTCCAACGGAGGTCGTCGTTGACACACATACCGAGTACTGAAAGTTTTTCGGTTTTTCAATATAAGTACCATTCATGGACAATGGCATTGACCTTTATTTTCTAGGATTCAGACTTAAATCCGTCATATACCACTTGTATTGAACGGTCCAGAAGATAGCTTCTAATCAAACGACACGCACGCATTTTCGACAAGAGAGCTTCATGCCAAACTCTATTAAATGCCTTGGAGATATGAGAAGCAATATTCTTACTTTCACCAAAGCGATGTAAAGATTTGTTCGACTATTCGGTGAGATACGCCATCAGATCACCAGTCGAACGGTTACTGCGGAAGCCATACTGACAGCCATACAGAAAATTTCGATCTTCGAGATATTCATTAATCTGACGGTTAATCAGCGTTTTCATGACCTTATATGCCTGATTACATTGGAAACCAAGATCTTTGACAGAAACAAGTAACAAGAAAATAGCACAGTTTGAACTTATAAAAAGTATCAAACCCACAATACTTAACGGTTTTTAGTAAAAATGAAGTATGCCATCACACGTCTTAAATAACAAAGAATTTATGAACAAATTATTTTGAAAATTGTAGTACCGGTTTTGATAAAGTCCTGTTTTTTATTTTTAGTTTTTTGAATTTTTTTTTGTTTAAATTTTGGTATTCAGTTTTATTAGTTTATTAATATACATGTGGATATAAAATTTAAAATAATTTTTTTTGTTTAGTTTTAAAAATATTGATTTTTCAAAAAAAAAAATTTCAAAAATTAATTTTTATTAGAAAAAAAAGTTAGTAAAAAAATTGATATGCAGAATTAATAAGGCTATTTAGGTCTTCTCAAATATAAAATGTGACAGAAATCCTGATAGCCGTTACCGATAAAACCGAAAATTAAAAAAACCGTTATATGAAAGGTCCCGTTAATAGACTTTTACCGTATATGTGGTTCTAACCAAATAACACCCAATACCATCAAAAAATTCTCAAAAATTTGCATCAAAATCGTTGGAGCCGTTTTCGAGAAAAATAAGCTTTTCCTAAGCGGTCATATGGCAGGTACAGTTATTTTTAGGCCTAAAAATAAATTTTCAATTTCCCCTCTGGGAATGCCAAAATAATCCTACACATCAAATTTGAAGATAATCGCTTTAGCCGTTTAGGCTGCAGCTCGTTATACATACTGACAGACAGACAGAGAGGTAGAGTATGTGGGTAGAATTTCTTGAGATTTTATCTCCCAATCAGCATGCCCCCCATGCCTACCTCATACTGATTGGGTGATAAAATCTCAACAAATTTTACCCACACACTACTTTAACTCTGCTTTACAGTCACACGAAAGAAGCAACGCAAGCAGCAAGCAACTCGAATCTCGTTTAACTATCTGTAGTCACAGGTACTTAACTCTAAGCTTTGGTGAGCAAAATATATACTGACTCAGACATTGCTCTACAGATCATTCTGTGGTAGCATACAGTTTGCTCTGAAATAATTCTGAATTTGTTAAGCAGTATGTAGTTCAGCACAAAATATGGGAATCTGTGCTGATATACAGTTTGGCAATACGCAATCGGGGGTATACCATGCGGGCCATCGGATTTAAGTATATCGAGGACTTTGAGAATTCTTGCTACTGTACGATTGCGGAAAAAAATCTGTGCCATGCAAAAAATTACATTCTCAAGTACAGGAGGGGCAACGTTTCTCTGAGGCAGCGTGGAGCTGGCAGCGAAATGAGTGGCGAGCAAGTTTGCCTTCTTATTGTTGATTAGCATTGGAATCGAAGATGCAAGCCAGATCATCTCCTTGTTGGGCTACTTTTATTTGCCTTGTACAATTTTAATATTGGTCATGGTTAGCATACATAGTAGTGTTAATTTATTGAATGCGGAATTATCTCATAGCCTTATAAAATTCTACCCTGGTTATGCTAACGTAGGCAGTTAGGCAGCTTTAAAAAAAATAATATGTATTGCCCCTCGGCATAGTGTTTAAAGTGTTGGAGTGCTATGCTGAAGGGCTGGGGCCCCATACCAAGGATCTGTCTATTGCGAGTTGGTTAATTGTAGCTCCTTTCTGCTTCTGAAGACTCCAAATGAACACAGGAATGGTTCCTTGAGTGTTGATCCAAGGAATTTGTAGATTTATATGGAAATGATATTCCTCTTTGGGAATTGCTCGTTTTCGATGAAGCTTCTGCCGGTATAAAATTTATATTACTAATGAATTGAATGCTTCATTCACTAGGGGTAGGGGCTGTATTGTGATTATTAATGGCTTTATTAGTGCTATTTGTTTATTTTAATCACTCTTATTTAAATATTGTAACGCAAACAAATTTTGTTTTAAATTCCAGCTACGAAGTTTGGCGAGAATTTCCCGACCGTATAGTTGGATTTCCAAGTCGCATCCACGTTTGGGATAATGTAACTCTGCGTTGGCGTTACGAATCCGAGTGGACAAATCAAATTTCAATGGTTCTGACAGGAGCAGCATTTCATCATAAATACTGGAGCTACATGTACACTAATTCCATGCCAGGTGGTATCAAAGATTGGGTTGATGAACACATGAATTGCGAAGACATTGCAATGAATTTTCTTGTTGCAAACATAACAAATAAGCCACCCATAAAGGTAACACCACGTAAAAAATTCAAATGTCCTGAATGCACCAACACCGAAATGCTATCGGCCGATTTGAATCACATGATGGAGAGATCAGCGTGTATAGATCGATTTGCCAAAATCTATGGCAGCATGCCATTACAAAGTGTCGAATTTCGTGCAGATCCTGTCCTGTACAAGGATAATTTTCCAGACAAGCTGAAACGTTTCAATGATATTGGTAGTTTGTAAGAAGTGTTTTTGAAAAACAAAACACTATAATAATAGTTTAATTAAATTAACCAAATATATAGTAGGTAAGTAATTAATTGAATTATATATGAATATAACAGCTAGGCAATGTCACTGAAGTTATGTGAAGTGATAAATTGAGGAAGGTTTATGAAGTTCAAAGAGAATTTAAGAGTCTGGATGTTTGTTTCAATCTATATGAATTAAGGTAAATTATTATTATTATTTTTTTAAGTAAGAACAATGGTTCTATAAATGTTAACCTTTACATACTCCTAACGAAAAGCTTAGAGCTAGATTATCGGTCTGTTATAATTTAATAGTGAATGCCATGTAGTTGTTGAAAGTGTTTGCGACCTACACAAACAAATTACATTCCAATAAAAATTATTTATCTTTAGGCCCTTAAAATGAATGTCAGCCGAAATGCCAGCTCTAGTAAGTTTTTGATGTGCAAAAGACTGTTTTAATAACTTGTTTCCTCCCTAAGCGTGTTATCCGTAAAGGCCGCTGATGTTACTTGTACGAAACAAATTTTGTTTTCATAATCCAAATGACTGAGCCTTTGAATCACTTGCCGTTTAATGACAATTATCTCCAATCGTTCAGTAATTGAAGTAATTGCCCTAGATAAAGCAGTATTGGCACCATACATTTCATTGTATTACTCCCTGCTGCACTCTAAAAGAGCTTGTAGCTTAATGTGTTGTTTTTCGTTTTTGGACTTTGGAGTTATTCCATATCAAAGAAGTCAACTCACGGTAAAAAAAACTAAACAACCTGTAAAGTATTCACCAACATGAGAAAAATAGTAACAACTAGTAATCGACTTAGTTCCTACTTACAAATTTTTGTTTTGATATTAAAAAACATAGACTTCATTTTTATTTATGTGTATAGATATTGGTGTATATCCGCTCTAGTTGACCTAGTCATCTGTGGCCTTGTAATTTAGTTCTTAAGATTGTACATTTCATCGTTGTATTTCCCTTCTAAATCATCATTTACACATCCGGCAACCAAAAAATATTAAAAACTTCTCAACATCTTCGGTTCCAACGCTCATCGACAATAACACACCAATTGTTTACTCTTCAGAGAAGGCAAACTTGCTCGCCGCCCATTTCGCTGCCAGCTCCACGCTGCCGCATAGCAACGTTGCCCCTCCTGTACTTGAGAATGTAAATTTTTCCATGGGACAGATTTTTTTCCGCACTCGTACAGTAGCAAGAGTTCTCAAAGATCTCGATATACACAAATCCGCTGGCCCGGATGGTATACCCCCGATTCTTCTGAAGAGGTGTTCTTCCACACTGGCAAAGCCACTGCGTAAGCTTTTCCATCGCTCCTACTCTTCTGGAATCTTTCCTAGAAGATGGAAAACAGCATTTGTCCAGCCTGTCCCTAAGAAAGGTGACCCATCCTCCCCCTCCTCCTACCGACCCATAGCACTGACATCCCTTCTTTCTAAGGTCATGGAAACACTGATTAACCGTCAGCTTAAGGAATATCTCGAAGATCGTAAGCTTCTCCATGACCGTCAGTATGGCTTCCGCAGCAACCGTTCCACTGGTGATCTGATGGCATATCTCACCGAACAGTGGAACAAATCTTTACATCGCTTTGGTGAAAGTAAGATTATTGCTCTTGATATCTCCAAGGCATTTGATAGAGTTTGGCATGAAGCTCTCTTATCGAAAATGCGTGCTTTTGGGATCGATAATACTCTTGTTCGTTGGATTAGAAGCTATCTCCTGGACCGTTCAATACAAGTTGTATTGGACGGATTCAAGTCTGATTCCCATAAAATAAATGCTGGTGTGCCCCAGGGCTCTGTTCTGTCTCCGACTCTTTTCCTCATTTTTATAAATGATCTTCTGTCTGTTACTTCTAATCCACTTAACTGTTTTGCTGACGACTCTACCCTCAGCTTTTCATATTCGTTCGATAATTCACGTCCTTCGCCTTCGGACGTACAATTGCAACGGTGCCGTATGTCAAGCTCATTAAACTCCGATTTATACAGCATTGTCAAATGGGGTAATAGAAATCGTGTGGAGTTTAATGCTTCGAAAACTCAATGCTGTCTTCTGTCGTTAAAGCTAAACATTCCCCCAATGCCATTGTCCATGAATGGCACTTACATCGAAGAAACCGAAAAGCTCTCAGTACTCGGTATGTGTGTCAACGACGACCTCCGTTGGAACGACCATATATTTGAGATCGCTAAGAATGCTGCAAAGTGCTTAGGTTTTCTGTATCGGTGTAAGAAGTATTTTTCCCCATCTGATCTGGCTACAATTTATAAAGCGTTTATACGCCCTAAACTCGAGTACAACTCCCACCTGTGGGCAGGTGCTTCACAATCATCGCTTCACCTGCTTGATAGAATACAAAATCGAGCGTTAAGATTGATAGGAAATAGAACTGCCGCTGAAACAATTGCCCCTCTCGAACACCGACGCAATGTTTCATGTCTTTCCTTATTTTATCGGTTCTTTTATAAAAAATGTTCACTCGAGGTAGCCAGCTGCATTCCTCCCCTTAAAAGTTTCGCCCGTAATACTCGTCTTGCTAGGAATGCCCATCAGTTCACCCTTGAGCCCAATTTCGGACGTACCGTGAAATATAGAGATTCTTTTTTTAGCCGTACAACACGACTTTGGAATGGTTTACCCGGCGAGATTTTCCCTTGCCATTTCAACATGCAAACATTCAAAACCAATGTTAATCGACACCTCCTATCTCTCCCCTCCCTATCTTCCTAATGCCCGCGCAGTGTGTTACATTAAAAGGGAAACAAATAGTCCCTTGTGCGCGCGTTAATTATAAAAAAAAAAAAAAAAAAAAAAAAATATCTCAAAAATTGTCATCATAAACCAGGACTTATGTTGGTCTTATAAAGACCCTCAACGCCACAGAGGGTATTGCTAAACTTTGGCCAGTTATTCTTCGTTGAGAAATAGGGGAACAATTTGATCCATGAAATCATCCTTATCAAAATCACATGTGATCCTTCCATCTACAATATAGGTGTTGCTTATTTTTCAACATTTGCCATAAGTTGTTGACTAATTCCATGATTGTTCTTTAAACAATTCTCTCTACAAAAACAAAAGTCGAAGTCATTTCTCTTTCTTCTAAGCCGATTCCCTACCAATGAAGGGTTTAAACCTTAGACATAGTGGTAGTCGTCAAAATCAACCACTTTTGAATCCGTAACCGTTTTGATACCTGTAGAGGAGTTTCGAACTTCGTGGTCGAACCTAGGTGCTGGGATTCAAAAATCTTGGCTGGAGCGTTTTTGTCCATTCGTTAGATGTAGCCGTAAAATTCACCATTGAATTTTTTCTATCATTCGCCCTTTTCGCATACAAGACCGAATATCCGTGAAAGATTTTTTTTTCTTGAAAGTGTCCATATTAATTCCCCTTTTTAACTTATCGTTCAAAACTCAGCATCGTAGTAAGACTGATAAAATTAGCATTTTTTAAAGCATGTACCTTGTCTTTCATGCTTCGAGGTAGATAAACTCTTTGATTACATCGAAATTACTGCTACTAACATTGGCGATTTCTCCAAGGCAAAGGACAGATATTTTTTTTATAATTAGCGCACTCTAAAAGGGTTTTGGCTACCCCTACAATGTTGATCAAAAACAGCGGATGCCTTAGAAAAATAAGGAAGGATTTAAAAGTTATTACAGATGCACATTTATTTTGAAGTTCTGCGTTTCGAAATGGGAGGGAAAAACAGAGTGCGACAAAGTATTTCACATACGCATGGTACGGCTAAAGAAAGAATTTCTATTTTTGACTGTACGCCCGAAATTGGGCTCAAGGGCAAACTGATGGGCATTTATAGAAGTGCGAGTAGTACACTTGAATTGTTTTAAGGGAAGCATACAGCTGTCTCTTTTGCTGAACTCTATCAAATGCTTTAGAAATAATAAGTCGAATAATCTTGATTTCGCCAAACCGATGGAGAGATTAATTCCACTTCGTTTGTTGATAGCGTATACCTTGTTTTGCATTCATTTTACCAGAACATTTTCTCCATACTAAAAGGTAGGCCAACCGAACCGGCGGATTTTTGTTTAGGTTTTGTATGGCTCCATTAAGAGGCTGTGGATGATCTTTTTTTCAACACAGGGGTTTCTTCTTTTTTATTACCTGCATTTGATTTGCATTGCAAAATTTGCCTTGGAGCATTTTCTGTCCCCTGCTTCAGTTTCGGGCATTCGATATCATACCATTGATTTTTTTCTGAGGTGGTTGATAGCCTATGTATAGGCTCGGCTACCTCCTTAATGACATCGCGATATTGGTTTCACTGGTTGCTGACGTTTCTGTCTACTAGGTGTATGGGAGATTGTTTCTGAATCAAACATTTAATGTTATTAATTAATTCATTAATAATAAATTGGTTTCCGAAATCGGCCGAAGTTTTTTTGCAAGCCAAAGAGTCGCAAACGAACCCTTGTAGCGCTCTAACAAAACAATATCATTTTCCAATCGTGTCTAGCAACATGTTCTCTCGCTGTACGGCGGCACCACGCCGTAGCTATAGTTTCTTCGGGTTTCGTTTTTTCTGTCACGAGGTTCGTAATTTGTAATATAGAGCCCGTCCCTTGCAACTACACCACCAAAGTTGATATGCTTTCCTTCTTTAACATTGAAGTCCCGAGCACGACTGTCCATGAGTTCGTCCTCTTGGTACACTCTGCAGCTTTGCCGGTAGGGGCGTGTGCAAACAAGCAATCGTTAATGAGCTTAAGATCGAAGACTTTGTTTCTATCATCTCTAAAAAAAAAACATTATCACAGTTTAATTAAATTTTATTAGGTTCTCTTTTTATATACACACTACAAATGTTCATTAATAACTCACACATATCAGTTGTTGCTACTTTATTATTATTTCCTAGATACTCTAGTCGCATTATACAATTTTAGTATTTTTTTAAAATAAAGTAAACAAATGCAATTTCGAACGCAACAACTCCATTGTTAACACATTCAATATAACAACAGATAATATAATTTGTATGTTTGTTTTTTAAATAGAAAATAATTTGACTTCAAATTGTTAATGACATTTATTTAGTGTTAAGTTAATCTAGCGACATCAATAAAATCTATACATATATATATATGTATAACATAATCAATATGTTCATGTGAATGTTTTATTTTTGTTGTTGCTTTTTTAATAGGTGCTCCAATGCAATGGAAGTGTTTTTTTTTACTATGCAATAAGCTATGTCTATATGTATACATATATTTTATCCAGTTCTATGATTAAGGTACATTAATATAGGTCTCTATTATTTACATCATTTTGTTTTGATGATGAGTGGGTTATTTCAATTTGCTTTTTCTAAATTTAATTATTTAATACGACAAACTTATTTTACATGTCAGTTGGCAGAATATCCGGTATTAGATACTTGCATAAATCTGTTTCGTTATCGACGAATATAACTTTCTTGGCAGTGTTCTCATTGAGCCAGTTTCGAATTACTGGCCATATTGTTGAGAAAAGGCCCGGAGAGTTGATTATCAAACAAACACCTAAACGTTCTGGATAGTGTTTGCTTAGCAGCCAGATGAGATTTTTGATTAGCTGATAGTCCATGCAGGATGTACTGAATTCAGCCAAATCGAATACTATGCACAGGCTGTCGGTGACTTCTTCGAAACATTTTTTGCAACCCTCTTCTAGGCAGTAGACAATGAATTTGGTCAGTTCGTCGATGTCACGATCGGATGAATTGTGATTTTTGGCTGGAATGTAAATAACTGGACGTCCAATGCAGTCACGATGACGTAGAACACGAGCCTTGTTGCTGTGCTTTTTGAGATCCTGGCTTGTGGCTAGGTCTTCGGCACCATACTCCTCGCGCCATTTGTTAGTCTTCAAAATTGCCTGTACAAAAAAAAAAACAAAGCAATATGTTATGCATAATCATTTTTTTTTTTTGAAAATCTTGGGAAATAAAATAAACAAAATTTCGTACGCTTTAGTTAAGTAAATAATAAATATATCTTTGCGGGGTACCCTGTCTTATCCCATATAGCATCCCTGTGTGTCTAAAGGAGAAATAATCATCTAGACAAAGAACATCTAGGTGAACCCTAGCGACATTTTAACACCAAATAACTGATCGACCACCGGTGGCTCGTCCAAGAAATATCAACAAAACGTGTGCACGAGTCTTAAAGATAAGGAGTGATATAGGAGTTGTGGTTGTAGTCGAGATCATAACAATTATTTATTTGAAGAAGAAGAAGATGCAGAAATACTATAGTCTCGATCTTTTTCTACTGCGCCGTTCCTTTCGGGTTGGCATCGAAGATTTTCCGGGCCGGAGCATTTTTTTTTGTATTATAATGAGCCAGCGCAAAAGGAGTTTTAAATACCATGTGAAAGGAGATACCGATGCACATTTGTTTTGAAGTTCTGCAAGTCATGATTGGGGAAACAAAGCAAAGCATTCCATATTCGCGTGGTACGGTTAAAGAAAGAAGCCCTGTATTTGACTGTAAATCCGAAGTTGCGCTCAAGGCTAAATTTATGGGCATTCCTAGCAATGCGAATAGTGCCCCGTGGCTTAGTGGTTAGTGTTCGTTCTGCTTAGCGAATGAGCCTGGGTTCGAATGCCTCATAACCACCTTCTTTTCCGGGGTACTACCTCTTGTGAGAAACTGAAAAAACCTCCAAGACTAAATATTGTCTCGATAAAGTGCATTTCATGTAGCCGTTTGGACTCAGCGGTAAACTGTAGGTCCCTTCCATTCTTGCAGAGTATAAGTCACTAGGCCTTGGCTCCTTTAGGAATTGTCGCGCCAATAAATTTAATTTATTTTTAGGAGTGCGAGTTGATGTCCTTAAGCTCTATATGACTCAGCCATCTGAGACGTTGTACTTTTACTCTTTTGGCAAGGCCCGTGTCGCCTTACAGTCAGTACATTTCTTTATTGTACCTCCTTCGCATACTGGGGCAAAAATCACCCGGAGAAATTTTTTCTCGAAGCAACCTGAAGCGTCCTCTGAGTTAATAGCGGAGCACTGGTAGACAAAGCCCCAACTATCACAAAGTAACAGCTGTCTATCGTGATGTTTTGGCTTTGGATTTATAGGCCAAAGAGTGAAAAAAGTGCCAATTTTCAGTAATTTGTATCTGATTGTGAAGAAGGGGGCGTGGTTGTGGAATTTAGTTTGGTATCTACCGGGTATCCGAAACATCATATCAAAAATTCACAACTACCTAAACCTTTGTAGGATAAAGCCTCTTTATTTAATGGAATAGATCGTGGACTAGGGCTTCTGCGAGCCAAGTTCAGTACCTCATACTTTAGTAAATTTTAGAATCACTTTTTTCTCAGGAATGGTGTATCTTAGGAAAAAAAGTGTGCAGGCACTTTTTATATATACCTGCATGATCTACATTTTTATCTCAGCTATTTTTATCATAAAACTAACCGTTTTGCCAAAAATCCAAAAAAGACACATTTTTGTAAACTTTAACCTTTTTTTTGCACACATCCGATTGATGGGGACTAACCACAATTTCATTATAATGGTGTTCTTAACGTTCATGCCAAATTTCAGCTTTCTAGAAATTAATGCAAGGGTACCCCTAATCTTCGGGCTAACTTGACCGGACTATAGGTTCCTGATCACCGCTTCAATATAAATATTCCAAGTAAGTTTTTCGATGTTCCTGTTCCTTCATTGTAACAGAACCCCTCCTCTTAACCTTATTGCCAGTCATTTAACTTACTTCACCAGATTTGCCTCAAAATGAAAAAGTGTTGCTTCTTAATGAGTTAACTCTCTGAGTAATTTACTTTTAATTAATTTAATTATTTAAAATTATTTGTATCATTAATCTGAAACAAATTTAATTGCCTCTGTACAAACAGTTTATCTAAAAGCAAAGAACTCATTAAAATTGTATGACCACTTAAACGCTGTATAGTTCTGTTTACATTTTTTATTATGTAGGCTAAAAAAATATTTAATTTTAATTAAAGCATATACATACATACATTCATAAATGCAAACGTCTCAACGAATATGGAATTTATTTCAATTAATTTTCATGCCAATTGACACCCATAAAAGATTTGCTCTTCAAATCAATATGTCCATTTCTTATAGAACGAATTCATTAACCTAGTAGGTAGAAGTGAATGTTTGGTCGCGCCTAAAATGATACAAATTTGACCTTCAACGGAGTTTAGATTTAATAAACAATGTTTTGAATCAAATAAACTAAACAAATATCTAAACAGCAAACATATGTTGACTTTTCCTTTCCATATGATGTAAGTTATACCCCACTACAGTGTTCCCAAAGAAACAAATAATCTTATCATTACAAAATTGATTTTTTTTGTACTTCTATGATTGTAGGTGAGTAGGTACTCCTACGTATTCTTTTTATGTTTTGTTTATTGATTAACCTACCTGGAATGCAGCATCGGCAGTTTTGAAGGCTCTAAGATAACGAATCAAAGAAAACTCATTATGATACTGTTTGGGATCAGCATCTGCAATTAGTTTCATGCGATTCTTGAGATCCTGTAGGTCTTCCGGATTGACTAGTGTAACGTCTGATTGGGACATGTTATGACAATGACAGGGGTTTCGCTGTTTTTGTTATTACAACAGCCTTTTATTTTTGTTGATCAAAAAATAATCAATTGATTGATTTGTTTTTTAACAAAAAAAAAGTATATCAGTATTATTTTCTCGATAATAATTGCAATTACAACACTGGATACTGTTACTGGTGCTTGGAGCTGGAGGAAGCGCAAAATTAAATGTTACTCCTTCTCGTTTCGCATTCTCCTTATCAACCCAAATAGAGAAGTAAAACAGAATATGCGATTGGCTGACAGAAGATTACTTATTTTTATGGTGAGTTTTGCAAAGTGGTTTTAGATTGTTGGTCTAAAAAGTCCCAAGAAAAAAAAATAATATCCTAAAAGAAAAGAACTCTTGAGAAGATATGAAATAATGAACACTATCAGCCGAATTTATAAACGCAATAAATAGAGAGTGTACAACGTTATTCACGTTTATAATGTCTAAACGCTAACATATTATTTATAATATTTTTTGCATTTGAAGGTTGAATAGAGTTGTATAAATTTATTTATAATCCCCGCCATTTTAATTGAAGACAAGAATTAGAATACTTTCCCTAGAGTTGATGGCATAAAAATGTAATAGATTCCGTTTTTTGACACTATATCAGACACAAACCTATTATAGTCGGGGAATTTTGTTTAAATAATGATTTATGCAATGTTGCTAATACCCTTTTCACACGACATTATTGAAACACCTTACCGGCAAAGCATTACTATTAAGGAGGCCTTACTGCCTTACACGCATCTGCAACTGCAAATTTGAAGAAAAGTAGAACAGGACCAATATAAATCGCTAAAATATAAGATAAAAAGAGTACACACTAAAGGCTTCCCATAAATTTACTATAACTTTTTGACATTGTTATTAGGCACAATCAAGTGCTCCAATTCAATACACTTCGGGAAGAAGTACATTTCTCTCTCTCTCTTTCTTAGGTGGCGCTACAGTACGGGGTGGACCTGGGCCTCAACCAACAAGCTTCTCCAGCCAGCTCGGTCCCTAGCTAGCTGTCTCCAGTTTCGCACGTGGAGTCGGTTGAGGTCCTCTCCCAATTGTGTGCGCCACCTAAGTCTCGGTCTTTCTCTACTGCGCCGTCCCTCTGGGGTGGATTCAAAGATTTTCCGGGCCGGAGCATTGATGTCCATCCGCTCTATATGACCCAGCCATCTGAGACGTTGAATTTTTACTCTTTTGGCTTGGTCTGTGTCGCTGCACAGTCGGTAAAGTTCTTCATTGTATCTTCTTCTCCACTCTCCGTTTATGCAAATGCAATCAAAAATCACCCGGAGAATCTTTCTCTCGAAACCGCCTAAAGTGTCCTCATCCGCTTTTGACAGAGTCCATGCGTCTGCACCATAGAGCAGGACTGGAAGTACATTTAATATAGACAAAAACCAAAAGATACCAATTTCTATCAAAATATGAAGTAACATTTGTTAGAAAATGAAGATATTATGTTCAAATTCCAATAAAAAAAATTAGCGCTGTCCCTTTTTCGCGCAAACAATTATGTATATTTCAAAAAATAAATGTGACGGCCGCGAAAATACAATTAGTGAGTTGTGCAATATTCAAAGCACGCTTTACGATTCACACGAATTGTCAGCGCACATGGAAAAATGGCAGGTATTTTTTAAGTGCAAACTAATCAAAAAATATTTCAAATTAAATTTAAAACAAATAATTAAATAAAATGCACGGATCACAATAAAACTTAATAATGATAATTTATGTTGTTTAAGTATTTTTTTAAAAGTGATGGTTCAACATTGATTGAAAAATATTTAACAAACAAAGTCACCCGAACAAATGAAACAATGTTGTAGATGGAATGCTATAATGTTGCAGATGAAATGCTATAATAAAAATAAACATGTTCATCGTCACTATAATCTGCAATCTTTAGATTATTTTTTTCTAAAATCTTCATACATGAAGATGATCTGCATTTTTGCTTCCCTCTCTACCGCGCAAGTATGATTTTTTATGTTGTGTCCTCCTTTTTTGCAGATGTCAATGCAGATGAAGATGAAGATGCATGTAAAGCCTACTTAATTCTCTCTTCGTCTACAAACTGAAAAATACATGTTTAGCGACATATGTGTACCGGTCCCTGTACATTTCTTATGGGACTACTAAACGTTTGCATTTTTGTGGGCCCGAAACATATGGCTGATTGGCTGCTCTCTCACACGAATTTCAAGCGTATACACACACAAAATTAAATTTCAGGGTTTGCAGGGCATGGTCGGTACGAGTTGCAGTTCCTTTTTTCTATGATAGACACGAACCTTGTATAGACGAGGATTTTTTTCTTTAATAAGAATTTATAAAATGTTGCTCAGAGCTTTTAGGGAACTCTAATAAATAAGATAATATTAATAATCGTACAGTTGAAAAAAAAAGTTGTTTTTTCATGCTTTGGGGCGTTTTATTACGAAACAGGATTCATGTGTATCTTGTACGATGTGATAATAAAACGTAACTAAAAATATGACCATGATTCGTTTTCTATCTTCAACCAATCTACATAATGTAAAAATTGCCTTTTGTTATTTACAAAGATGAATGAAATCAAAACTACGAAATATAAATTTATTCATCATTCATGAACTTTCCTAGTTATTGAAAATTGTATTTTATTCATTATCAAAGTGCACACCTCTGAGCACTGTAACTTTCACAGTACTAGACGGTGGCGGTATTTTTGTTTTGTATTGTGGTCTGTTTGTTTTGATTTGGTGATTTTCAGTACAATTCTTTACGAACATTTTTTAGCAGTGCTTTACTTTTTAGTTCAAAATGGTGTTGCAATATCCTTTTAACATATCGGTTGACTTTATTGAATTTCTGCTCTATAAAATCTGTTTAATGTGCACGGCAAGAATTTTACATTTCTTTAGTTATCGAAATAGTGTTAAGGGGGTTGGTAAATCTGGGTTTGGTGTGCATTGTGGTGAATGTGGCAAGTGTGGTAAGTTGATTAGGGAAATAATAATACTGGGAGTAAAATATTCCGGCCGGATCCCGGATGTTGTATAAATTAAACTCATACAAACTCAAACTCCCTTTATGGTGGATTTTCATTGTTCAACGTCTTGATCTGCAAAATCAAGAAAATTGGAACAGGGGAGATATACGTTATTTTACAAAAGAGTGAAGGAATACACATTATGCGTATTCGTGTTTCTTCATTGTATATACATTTTCTATAGTACTCTCATGGTGGTCATTTTTCGTCTGGCCATCTTCCTGGTTGATTAGAAACTAACTCAAAATAGTGAAGACGAGAACCTTAATTGATATTTTACCAGTATTTAATACACTTTTGTTGTCTGTACTTATTCTATATTCACACCAATTGGCAATTTCAGCACGCCTCATTGCGACTTGATTCAGAACTAAAAAAATGATGCTTCATGATAGTACTATAGGCAGTGTATATACAATGGTTTCTTCCTTTAATTAAGTATATTTTTTAATCGGCTATGGGAAAGTGCAGCACCCGAATTTGCCCAAAGAATCTTGTCAGAAATGTATAGCGACTTAATGGTTAGTTTTTTGTGGTAATTAATAATAGATTAGTTCAAGGGTTTGTAAGTAATAACGCGTTAGCTCCAAGGTTGGTTTATTAACAGACTGCGACTGATCAAACATAATATGAAGGTTTAAAGTTAGTGCACTGGCAAAATGCGAGCTCAGCACATATAGCTCGTGTGTATTATACACCTGGAGAACCATTAGTGGAAATTGTTCGCAAGATGTAATGGTAATCAAATGCTGCTTTGGGGGTTCCATTTTAGTTGCCAGGTAATTAAGGTTGGCCTTGATTCTCACGAGCCACGACAAATGATGAGGTTGTCATTACACCACACTGCTCGTATAATTTGTTTTGCTCAACCCAATGACTACCGAACTTGTCTCGCAGAGCTTCAAAATTTGCGCAAACATTTGCTATAACAAAATTTTTCTTGATATTTTGTGACAGCATTGACATTTTGTGCTTCCTAACATCGCACTGTGACTGTGAAATACTAGTGGAGGAGTGGAACAATTTGTAAACAATTGTTAACTATTTGTCGTTCCAAAATACCCAATTAGTTAAGTTTACTAACTTTTGACGTGACAACATGGTTCCAAAATGCATTTTCAAAGTGTCAAATACTTAAGATTTGCCAAAGCCAAAGTTTGTTAAGAATTCAAATCAAATTTTAAAATGTTTTTTTTTGTTAAAAAATTAAAATGGGTTAACAATGATTAAAACCCTTATCTTATGCAACTACAATGCAAATATTATTTTTTTCATAGCAAAATTTGTATTTTATTAACTAAATAATAACTATGTACATATGTATGTATATTTGGAGAAGTACTATGAATCTTTTTTTAAATATTTGTTTTACAGACAAAATTACATAACAATAGTCAACCACAGGTAATAAAAGAACGCCGTAGGAACTTAAGTATTAAAAAAGATTTGTTCGTTTTGGCAAACAAACATTACCATATTGCCAATGATATTTCATTCTTCATTGGTGGTTCCTCGAATAAATCTTGCGATTTAAAAAAATGTTCAAAAATGTATGGAGGAATGCGGAGATTTCGTTTTAAATCTCAGATTTAGAATAAAATCTGGGTTAGTCGGAACATATATTATTAGCAGAAATGTAGAATTGCCGCTATTTTTTAAGTCAAGTTTTAATAATTGAGTAAGAGAAGGATTTGGAATATTGAGTTGAACAAATTCAGGTGACAGATTAAGCTCAGAACTTTCCGCATGACTTACTATAGATATATGTAGATACTAAAAGAAAATCTTATTAAAACATAACTATCGGTATGTCTGAATCAAAAAAAACTGATACAAATAGCATTGACCCAGCTTCCACAACGATAAATAATTCTAACCACCACCATGATAAGCTCATCATTCTTAATAACACCAGTCCGAATGAACTTAGAAATAATGCCTCCGAAAAGAACCTCTCAAAACTGTTTACACCAACGTTAACAAATAGAAGAAAAACACCCATAAAACAAATATAAATACAAAGAAAATAAAAACACTTTCTCATAATCCGTATACCACTAATTGCATCGCTAGTTACGCAGATCTAGATGCAAACTTTTAAAACAAATACGTAATAGAATTCCTAGACTTTGTGTGGCCGTTTATTCACATAAGCCTTCCCCAACCCAGACGAAGTGCATACGCGAGTAGTATTTTATCAATTTAAAGCTCAATCCAACCCTAGCGGCCTTCAATTCCAAGCTGCATAATTTTGCATTCAGATATTAATCACAACAAAGACGATTTCCTTTTCTCTCTATGAAGCTTTGTGATAAGAACGAAAAAGAACATATAAATAACAATAGCAACGAATTTTTCGCGTAGTTAATTTATAACTCTTAAGCTTCACTAAAGGGAAAAGTATTAATTAATCAAATGTTTTCTTTCGAAGATAAACTGGAGGCTCGTCCAATAGAGTCAAATAAGCAGTTATGGGAGTTTGATATTCGTAGTAAGGATATAGATTGGAGGGATCTGGTGAAACCGTTAGAACCAAGACAAAATCCAGTCTATCTTGGCAACTTATTTCCATATCTTAGTAGCAACCATGGACCAATGAATGAGGATAATAAGAAGGAAGTTCTTGTATGCCACGATATGATGGGAAATTATTTGGAAGATCGGTAAGTTATTTGTAGAAGCAACAAGTGCGCTCAAAAACCAAAGTTTTTTATGGTTAAAGTTCTAAATAATGTGGAAATTGTTTGATAAATGTAAGATTTTTAATTCGTGTACCTTTGACATTTTTGTAGTGAGAAAATAAATGTTAAATGTTCGTAGACCATTTAATTTGTTTTAAGATTGTATACGGAAAACATGTAGTGCCCCGTGGCTTAGTGGTTAGTGTTTCGGACTGCGAATTAGCCTGGGTTCGAATGCCGCTCATAGCCACCTTCTTTTCAGGGGTACTGCCTCTTGCGAGAAACTGACAAAACCTCCAAAAATAAAAAGTGCATCTCATGTAGCCGTTCGGACTCGGCGGTAAACTTTAGGTTCATTCCATTCTTGCAGATTTACAACACACACAGGAATGTCTGAGAGTATGTCACTAGGCCTTGGCTTCTTAAGGAGCTGTCGCGCCAATACAAAAAAAATGTATACCTACACGGAAAACATCAATAGAGTTGAAATGAGTTAATAAATTCTTGCGTTATGATATCTTATTATTTAATTTTGTATTCGATAGCTTTTCGACATGATCACTCGTCCAAAAACTGCAAGAAATCTTTTATTGGTCATCCTTTTCTTTTTGTGATCTGAATTCTGAAAGAATTTGGCCTCAAAAAAAGAAATAAGAGAAGCAGGTTATTCAACAATTGGAACGATCAAACTAACAACTAAATCATTTCAATTTCATTTCAAAGCGGGTGTAATTGGTGCAGTAGATAAGATGTTTGCTTCTGACCTGGAGGTCGTCAGTTCGATACTCAGGTTTAGAAGAAATTTTTCTAACTCTTAGTGCAAACTAGAGCTGTCCGTGAATTTAAGTGAGAAAATTATCACCTAATCCTCGATATCTCTTTCTAAATTTTCTAACTAGTGTCGTGCAACGACATGTTGCATTTTAAAAGGCAATGTGACTTACCAAAAAAAAAATTGCACGACTGGATCGCACGTACTTACTTTTATGTGCGGTCACTACTCCGAATAAAATTTAAAAAAAATATTAAAGGAAATTCAAAGTTTTTGTTCAATTTTTCTGAATTTTGATTGTTTGAATAAGTAAGTAAAATAATTTTAAACGGAAAAATTTAAAACGCTATTTTATTTCTTTAATAAATGTGAAAAAGTGTAGTTGTTTTTATCATAGGAACGGTTTTTATTTAACAATTTTTTTTTAAATTAAAAAAAAAAATAATAACGCAAATTTAAACACAAAAATTACTTACATTCAAAAAAAAATTGAAAAAGAAATCCATTTACATGTTTTCAAAATATTTAAAAAAAATAAAGAATTATTAAAAATACAAAAAAAAAGTTTTCGAAAATATTTTAAAATAAAATTACTTGGGCTACTAACATCTTCCTGAATATTAATTTTGATTGAAATCGGATAACCAGTTTTCTAGAAAGTCGAAGAAAAAAAAAACGGTTCTATGGGAGGTACCGTTTTTAACCCACCATCTTGAATTTGTTTTTCACCAAAACATAACCTACACCTACAATGTTTTAATTCATAAAAAATCTTGGACCCGTTTTCGAGAAAAATAAGCTTTTACTTATCGGTTATATGACAGTTGCCGTTAATATTTACCTAATAAAATTTAAAAAAGTCCTCTGTAGAATGTCAAAATAACCTTAAGTTCCATTCCAAATTTGAAGACAATTGGCCAAACCGTTTAGGCTGTAGTTCAATATACCTTGTGCTCATACAAATAAGCTACTGAAATTAAAATTAGGACTCAGTTCAAAATTAAGTGTTTATTGGCTTAACTAATTAAACTTATATGCACATATTTATATTTAATTATTTTTAATTCATGATTTATAACTTTTTAAACATAATCTTATATTTCGACGCAGTTTAAATGTAAAACTGTTAAGATTTCACCAACCTAAGTGGACATATAATTAAGCCATCTGCAATAAAGACATTTGATTTCGTATTAATTGTGTTTTAAACCAATTTTTACCTTTTGTACAGTTAGTATTTAGTTGGAAATCCTTTTTGCCTTATAACTTCTGCACACATCTGCGACATTTTACCGACGAGCACTGCACATTCAGCAGGTGTAGTTTTAATCCAGTCCTGTTGGATTATTTCCCAAAGAGAGGCCTTATTCATTGGTTTTCGGGACATAACAGCCCTTTTTATAATACTTTATCGGGACTTTGAATTCGATTTGACGACCCGAGAGCAATGCTTCAGCTCGTTATCCTGTTGAAATATCCAGGCAAGTGGCAAATTATCGGCATAAGTCCTGTTCAAATGGGATGTCTTTATACATTTCGCCAGTCATTATTCAGTTGATCTTTATAATATGGCCAACTCCAGAAGAGGTAAAGCATCCCCAAACCATCACTGATGAACCACCGTGCTTTTCCGTCTTTTTCGTGTATTTAGGGTCCAATTCTTCATTTCCAAACACGTTGAACTTGGATTGATCACTACAAACGATCAAATTCCAAAAACGCAGGCTCTTATGAAGATGTTCTCGCGAAACGAAGTTTTCGTTTGATATTTTTTTCGACACGTTTGGTTTTCGTCTCGCGATGCGTCCATTTAGGTTGTTTTCCTTTAATCGTCTTCTTAAGGTAATGTATACCTTACATTTCGGTGTATCATGGGGGATAACGGATTGTCTCTCATAAGCTCTTTCCGTGTACTTTTTGTGTAAACAAAATTAATAAAACTGTTCCGACACTGACTATGAAAATAATCACATTTTCAGTTCCAGTGAATTGATGTTTTTATAAAGACCATAGAACCTTCATACAAAATTATTTTGAAATAGTTTTCACACCGTATAAGTTTTTACCAAATGAAATTTCACTAGGACAAAAATTGGAAAATTGTAGCTGTCATTTTCTTTCGTTCATTTTTAGCGCTTTTTGGGATAAAGTAAACGTACGAAAACGAATGAAAATTGTTTAAAGTTAGTACCCGAACAGACCTACAGTTCTTTTGTGTGTTTAAGTCCATTGTGTTATAGTATAGACGGTAGGCAGCGGTCCCATAACTGCATTATTAATGTTAGATCTAGAATAATAGATTAAAGAAAAGCATAACGAAATTCTAAAACAATTCCAAATGATTTTTTGGCGTTTTTCTATCTCTTATATCTTAATCTTATGTATAACAGTGACTCTCATTAATATTCGGTTTTCTATCGAATTTTGTTTTAATATTTAATGCTTGTCTAAAAACATGTATATTTACGACCATTTTAAGCTTTAAATTTACGTTATTTTTCCTAAGAAAGAGTTAACAAAAATCCAATATAATTAAAAAAAAATCCAATATAATTAAAAGTTTAAATTAATGCGTTAAATTAGTTAATTTTTATTTGGGTATGTTTGTCACAATTCTTCTGGTGTAATCGGTGGTTATTTTTTGCCATTTTTCCACCAGTCTCACTTTCAAAGCACTTATGGATGAAGCAGGGTTTTCTCCTAATTGTCGGTCAAGCTCATCCCACAGGTTTTCTATGAGGTTGTGCAGGAATTGCGATAACCTTTGGGCAGTTGTACAGTAGCCATTCGCGGACAATATGGGCTTTATGTTTGGGATCATTGTTTTGGTAAAATTTGAAGAACCTTGAAATACCCAATTTTTCAGCGCTTTGTTTTAGGTTTCTCTAAGGATCCTCAAATAATGTTCCTTATTCATGATCCCATCAATAAGGACCAAATTGCCCACACCTTTGGCCGAAACGCAACCCCACACAATAACATGACCTCCCTCGTATTTAACCGTCGGCTTCAAATATTTGTTTCTAAGTTCTTCATTTTTTTGCGCCACACCAAGACTCTATCTTCGGATCCAAAAAGATTGTACTTGATTTCGTCTGCAAAAATTACATCTTCCCACCATTCTAGATCCTTTTGTAGGTACTCTCTGGCAAATTTTGTCCGAATGAGCAGTTCCGCAAATGTATGGCTTTTTCCTGGCTACCCTACCGTTAAAACCATTTGCCTTAATGTTGCGACGAACAGTTGATTCAGACACATGTTTACTGCATTCGTCAAAAACTTCATTAACTATTATTTTCGATATCGTCGCACGATATCTCCAACAGTATTGGCTTTCATGTCTAATATTTCTCCTATTTCTTTATAAGTTGAATCTTTAAATAGTGGTTTATAACTTTCTTTTTTCCAGCGTTTTTATTTTATTCGCGAATATTTTTATACGAAATTCACAGGTTACTTTACTATGAAAACAATGTGAAACTGACATTGAAATTAAGAAACGCTAAACTTGTTTAAAACAATTAAACATGGTTTTGGTAAGTCCCTTTTGGTCTTATGAAAATTGCCCATGAATTTAGAGCAATACATAAAAAGAGTGGAAGAGCTAAAAACGATAGTTAAAATTCATATGGTTTTAGACAAGATAATCCATTTTTAAAATATATTGGATAGTAGAAACCGAATAACAGCCACTGTAGATACCTAACAAACAATTTTCAATATTATTTGTTTCATTATTAAACATTTGTTTGAAAATTCGCTGTAACTTTTTTTTTTAGATTATTTTATTATATTCGTTTTAAAATGTATGTACAATTGGCCTTAAACTAACTTATAACTAAAATAAATCATGTGGGCTCAACAACAGGCGACGTATTTCAGATGACTCTATACAATACTATATTTTTTCTTATATCATATTTTTGTTTGCATAATCTTTTAATTGAAATTCTTATTTAAAATTACTGTCTGCTTTGGTTTTAAAAATTGGGGTTAAGATGCAGTGTTGTTTATTCTCTGTTGTGTCAGTTGCTGGTTCTCTCGTAGAACGGGGCTCCGTCATTGTTCATTATATCCTCGAATCGGTCGTCTGTGATGGCTCAAATGTTGAGGTAGCAATGGTTGGGCTCTAGTTATTGCTGGAGTAGTTACTGGATTTCCAAGTCGGTGTGGTCCTCCAAGTTCCTTAAAATATTTTTTGAGAGCTGTGTCATGAACTGATTTATTCGGATCAGTTTGGTGTCTTCATATAGCTTCTTTTTTGGGACATATTTCCTTGTAATGGGGTTTCGGTATAGACATGTACAGCTACGGGATATCTTCCTTGAAAAACTTCGATCTTCTTCATATATGTTGGTGATATGGTGACCCCAATATGAGGAGCTTAGTATTAGTGCTTAGTCCGTTTCTTTTCCTAAGAAGCGGGTGGGCCAGATATAGGGAGAAGTTCTCTCTCTTAAGCATAAATGAAGCGTGCTTGTTGATTTTGAAGCGGTTAGTGAAATTCACTCCAAGGTATTTTGCTGTTGTTTTTGTCCTTATCACTGTGTTGTCTGGTAGATTGATACTGATATTATCACAGCGTGATGCGAAACCTCTTCGACCTCTCGTTGCTGTTGTTGGGGCTCTGAAGCAGATAATCTCGCTCTTGTCGCTATTTATCTTTAGTCGCCATTTAAGGTAGTAGTCCCACAAGTTTCTTATTACGATCTTCAACTCTCCTGGCTGCGATTTCCGGGGAAAGGGATGTTTCATATGTTAAGGAGTCATCGGCATATAGCTTCGTTTTCGTCCCTGGGATGTTGGTAGGCTGGGTCAGCTGTGTAATATTATTCGCTGTAACTTCAATGTGACTCAACCTTATATGTTTTTTTTTTTGGCCAACCAGAAAAGTCTGGAAGCATTCCGAATGCTTCTGAAATTGTTCGTTTGGCACTGAATGACAGTTCAATTCTGTTTCAATTCGGACGAGTTCGGCCGATGACGTCCGATTAAACTTCGGCCTATTCCGGATTAGGTAACGCAAGCCGTTTACGTGTTAAGAGTAAAAAACAAGAACACGCTATAGCATACATAGTCAGTTGCAATGAAAAATGCTACTCTGCGGAGATGCTTATTAACTAACTTAATCAACTTCGATGCCGGGGACTTCTTTGTTGTTAGGTGAAGCTATTGAAAAACATACCCTAAGAAACTGTTCATTCGAAAGTCCTTCACAATACTGTGGCTAAAAGCCATCATCTATAAGAAATTGGCTTTGAGCATTGTTCAAGAATTTTGGTGAACGAATCCCCTGAACAATTTTCCTTCTTTGAGCAGAAATTTTGAAAATATTTGCGCCCTTGTGCATAATAGCATGTTGAAGTTCCTCAACAGCATAGTTTGCATTGCATCAGCAGCTGGTGTAGATGTGTCTTCCAGTCCCTGATACATTCTTCACACTTCGCTCCTTCTTGCAACGTATGAAGACCACTCCAAAGCGCTATTATGACAGATGCATATTGAAAATAGTCCCTTGTGCGCGCGTTAATTATAAAAAAAAAATTTCCTAGTTTTTTTTTATTGTGCACGCACACAAGGGATAAGTGTTTCCCTTATAATGTTAAGTACACTGTGCGAACATAGGAAGGTTAGGGAAGGAGGGACAGAGAGGAAAGTTATCACTGCCTTGGCTTCATCATTCAGAGTGATTTCTGCAACTGCACCAGTGTATGGTTATATGATATTTTAAGTTTCTGCAGTTCTTACTTATTATCCTTAGATTTGTTAAACCGTATTTATTTTCGTTCCAGGTTTTACCATTCCTCTACAAAGTTCGACGACTATCGGTTTTTTCATTGGTCAGGAGTGGACTATTTTTGTTATTTTAGCCACAAATACATAACTATACCTCCATGCGGATGGATAAGTGCAGCACATGCACATGGAGTAAAAGTTATTGGTACTTTCTACATTTTTAAAACTTACTTAAACACAAAAACTCAAAGGATATAATCCTGAATAGGCACCTTCATAACTGAAAGTTCTCCACCTCTAGAGGAAGTATTACGAACCAAGGATAGTATAGATGCAACAATAGAGGCGCTTATCAAACTATGCAAGCACTTCTGCTTCGAAGGGTGGCTTCTAAACATCGAGTGTAGAGTCGCCAAGCCCCTTATGGAGAAACTTTTGTAAGTTTTTATATTAAAAGAATGTTATTATTTTAATATGTCGATTTTTTACTCTAGCTATTTTGTTGAACAGCTACGAGCTCGAGTGAGGGACGAAGTTGAGCATGGAATGGTGTTCTGGTATGACAGCGTGATTAGTACTGGCGATTTAAGCTGGCAAAACGAGATAAATGAACAAAATGTCAGATTTTTCAAATTGAGCGATGCAACACTAATAAACTATACATGGAATGAAACGAGTTTAGAGAGAACTTCAGACATCTTACAAGCAAAAGGAGAACGATCTACGAAATCTTTTTTTGGCATTGACATCTTTGGTAGAGGCCAAGTTGCTAAGTTTCAAACAAAACAAACGCTTGCTAAACTCTCCAGAACTAGCTTTTCATATGGATTCTTCGCGCCAGCATGGACTTTCGAAACTCTTGGCCAATTTGGATACGATATCAAAAAGCCCGGTGGAAATGACCAAGTCAATGAGGCATTTCTTTTGAGAAATGACAAGTTTTGGTGGTCTTTGTGGGAATATCTTCCGACGCATGTGTATATTGCTTTGCCATTATACACAGACTTTTGCTTGGGCTCAGGAAAAAATATTTTCCAGCTGGGTCGAAGGACCAGAAATAGTGGCCAATTCTTTAATTTGTCTAGACAATCCCTGCAACCATCTGTGCCATTGTATAGATGCTGCGAACGAAACTTCGATAACGCTTTCAATGGTGGATCCAGCTTGAAAGTTATTCTAAGCGACACCAGTTTTCGGATTTTTGCGACAAACTACCAAATAGATGGAACCCTAATTTTTGCTTATGCTTTCAAATTAGAGAAAACAGATGGTGAGTTGGATTATATTCTGCGGCTTCAATCGGACGAGGCGGAAGGTGAATGTTTGGTTTTCTTGGGCGACTATTATTTCTCTAAAGTTCAACCTGGTCGATGTTATTTGTCTCCAATCGCCGATAGCTACATTGATACATTAAAGGTGGTTCTTAATGAAAGTGTGGTAGACCTAAAAATTCCCTTAACTGGTGATAACGAGTGGAAAATTCGATATTATGTGTTAAATTTTGACACAACTGTATATGTCAAAGATATTGGTGTTCTCTACAGAAAAGCCTTGCTGGCAAATGACTTGGCTTATTTAGGTGCTGTTTATTTGAACAATATCGAAAGTATTACCCTGCCAGAAGACAGTAATGCTGTGTTGTTGAAAATTAAAGGAGACTACTTAATTCAGTAGGTGGCCGTTTCTAAGATAAAATTTGCAAAATAACATTTAATTATACTGCTTAAACAACAGCAGTGTAATGTAGTTGTTGAAGTTGTAAAAAAACTGTTTTGGTTCGCTATAAAATAAATTTTATACTTAATACGCATACTTAATTTTTACATTTTAAATCCAATTATTATTATACTTTCATAATATGTCAGCAATTAGTAAGAAAATAAAAAAAATCAACCAACATTTTGTTATTAAAATATTGTTTTTTTTTTAAAGAAATAATAATGTTTTAAATATAATTTGTAGAGGTCAGTTAGAGAAAATGAATTGTTTTTATTTTATAATTCTTGAAATGAATGGATTTACAATTAGTTAGAAGGAAAGAGACACAAACATTTTTTGGCGTTTGCTGAGAAATTTTATTCGGATACATTTTTTACCTCCGCTGAAATCCGTTATCTCATTTAAGTGAGAATTTAGTATATTGCTGTCACAGATAATTAATATACATATGTCTCATCCTTATGGCAGAAAATGTCGTATGAAACCAAAAAAGTTAGCTTTTTAGAAAGCTCTTCTGATAGAATAATTTTAAAATAATTCTGAGTTGCACTTTCTCATACATTTGTCTTTTTTTGTTGTCCTCATTTTTGTGCGTGAGAAATGAGGATAGGAACAGGACAATGACTGTGGTGACCAGTGCTGCCACCCTATAGATGATTAAGAGCAGTAGATTGCAATATACCGCAGTAGATCTTACAATAAACTATTTCTGTATAATTAACGCGTACTCATGGAGTTTAGATAGGTGCCCTTATTATGCCAGTGACACAGAGCGAGCATTAGGAAAAGCAGAGTGAAAGAAAGAGCTGGGTAAAGCATTCCACATTCGTGTAGTACGGCTAAAGAACGAATCTCTTTACTTTATAGTACGATCGAAAATGGCCTAAGGGGTGGCTATTTTGAATGAGCACTGAACGCAGGTATTAGGTACTGCAAAAAAGGAGAGACAAGAGACATTACGTCGGTGTTAAAGTGAAGAAAATTTATCTATGAAGTTCCTATCTTCAATCATTTTAAAATTTTAAGGCTCATCTTTGAATGATATTCAAGAATCTTAAGTAAGCTTTTGGGTGCGACTAATTTTAACTGGTTTCCTAAAAGTCTAAAAACACCAAAACAAAACTGAGTTTTCGGCGACGTCTGTCAGGGTCTTGGCGGTAAGGGGCAAGACGTCTGTCACAAACATTTTCGCACGCAAGGAATCGAGGGCGTTTGAGACGATTGATGGCGTTATCACCTTGAGGAGGACTTTTTGTAACATCAATATCATTTGGCTTCCTCTTAGGCAAAAAATCTGTTGCGGGCTCTCGATCTACTTGCCTAATGCAGATTAAAGCAGTTAGAGCAGGCTCGGTGAACAGACATAACTTGAAATACTCATTCAGACTGAACAGAGCTATGCTTTTAAAATTCTTGATAGCGTTAAAAGTTATCTTTGGATAGTTATCAAATTTTTTAAGAGAGGTTTTGCTGCGCATTAGATTTTCCTTTGAAGCTTAGCGCAGTAGATCTACTGCTAAAGGAGTAGGATGGCAGCATTGGCTGGTGACACGATGTACTACGGAGATGAACGTTATGGACAAACGGACATAGTGGTTGCGAGATCTTGGGATTGTAAAGGAAAAAAAATTGTGTCTCTATACAGCACAGCAATACTGACTGGCTGTGTATAGTGTTTGTGAGAGATGATTGAATGAAAAATGTAGTTTCTTTTTTTTCAATTTTTTGTATTTTTCTGAACTACATTCAAACGCACAAAAATGGGCACGACTGGGTCGCATGTGCCTAATTACATTGGAAAGCAAGATCTTTGGCAGAAACAAGTAACATTTGCGTTAAAAATAACAAAGTTTGAACTTATAAAAAGTATCAAAACCACAATACTTAACGACTTTTAGTAAAAATGAAGTATGCCACTACACGTCTTAAATAACAAGAATAAATTTGGATACTTAGATCTTTTCAAATATAAAATTTTATTGAAATCCATTGAGCCGAAAGTCGAAAATTAAAATAACCGTTATATGAAAGGTACCGTTAATAGACTTTTCCGGTAAATTTGGTTCTAATTAGCTGATAGCTAATTTCTACAAAAAAAAAATCTCAAAAATGTTCATCAAAATCGTTGGAGCCGTTTTCGAGAGCTTTTCCTTAATCGTTATATGGCAGGTACCGTAATTTTTAGCCCTACAAATAAAATTTCAATTTCCCCTCTGAGAATTGTCAAGAGATACACACATACCAAATTTGAACGCAATCGCTTAACCCGTTTAGGCTGCAGATCTATGTACACCCAGACAGACACACAGCCAGACACACATACACACAGACGGAAATTCTTTTGTCAATGACTTTTTTAGACTTCTCTATGATCGTAATGTCATGTTTGATTGTTATCTGAATTTTTTTTATATTCACGAATCCTAAACTTGCCTTATAGTCCTTATAATCGCAAGTAAAAATAGGTCAGTGCATTGAAGGGGTTTCTTCACTTATTCGAATCAAAATTTCGTGGGTTGGCAGTGATGGTCAGTACACTGATGCTCCTGTCAAAAAAGAGTGATCCTATGCGTAAGTGACTCTGACTACTTATCACACTAGCCATTTAGGTGCAAAATTCTTTCACGTTAGGCATGACTCCACTGATGTAATTGTGATATCAAGTTCATTCTCTATAGTACTCTCTCTCATGGTGTCATTTTTCGTCTGGCCATCTTCCTGGTTGATTCGTAACTAACTCTAAATAGTGGAGACATATCGTGAAGAGGCTTAATTCCACGGTGGGCCTACCCACTTATGGAGCTCCCTTGGGGCGGACAAGACCCCTAAAGTGGTTTACCAGACCACACTATCAACTAGAGTGGTCCGCTAAACCACTCTAGTAGCAAATGATGAATTTCTCATGGTAAATTCATCCTCCTTGCTAAGAAGCAGAGCCTATCATGCACCGCTAGTATCAAGGTTAAATAAGACAATGAACACACGTTTCTTACGAAACCGTGCCATCCTCCCAGAAACCAAAGATACCTTTTCGCTTCCACTTTTGGAGTAACCACCGCCCCAAGCCTACCTCAATTTTAACAGGCAACTGCTACCGAGACAAGCTCGTGTAATCAGCCGGGGCTCCTGTAAACCCATGGTACCTACTTTTAGACCCTAGGTGAGGCCTCGCCCGTCTCTCATGAGACGCACTTGTGGATCAACTCCATGAAGTCGCTAGCCCACCATCCAGTAAGGCAACAGTTCAGTAATCCAGTCAACCAAGGTGAAGACTAGGACACTTCCTGAATACCCGCCTAGAAGCAAGGTTACTACCACGTTTCCTTACGGATAAAGTGGTAGTTGCTTAACTAGACTTGGTATTGGAAGGCTCGTACTTCCGGCAACCCGGCCAATTCGACAAAGGCCAATTCTCGGACCTATAGGGGAGGATGTTTTAGCAGACTCTTACTGCAGGCACATCCATACCGTGGGCCTATTCTTTCATCCATGAAACCACAGGGGTAAAATAGTGGAGACAGGACCATTTACCTATATTTTACCAGTATTTCATACAATTTTGTTATTTAATCTTATTCTATATCCACACCAAATGGCGATTTCAGCCGCCTCATTGCGACTTCAACTAAAAAATGGTGCTTCATGATAGTACTACATATATGCAGTGTATATACAAAGCTTTTAGTTTGATATAAGCTTCACCTAAAAGGTCCATCTTATAATATCTCTGACAAAGATCAATATGGATCATGAATTTCTTTGTGTTCAATATATTTTCTCATATATTTTTGCTAACATACACGTAAATATGGACCTCTACTCTGACCAAAATAGACAACAGAATTTTAAGCGAACCACAGAAAAAAGAAATAAGAACTGCGACTCGTACCGACCATGCCCTGCAAACTCGGAATTTGTATTTTGTGTATGTGAATACGTGTGAGATTCGTGTGAGAAGCAAACGTTTAGTAATACCATAAGAAAGTTCCTTTTTCTTTTTGCGAACAAAGTAAAGGAACACACCTCGATATTTCCCACTTTGTTTAGTTGAGAACTTTTTCAACCATATCTATCTCTTTCTGTTTATTGATAAGGTACAAACTACAAATTACAAATCTACTACATTACAAAACGCGGTTCAGTTCAGCACAGATTTCGCCATTTTTTTTCAATAAGCGGTACAGTTAAAAATATCTTATTGTCTTGTTTTATAAATAAATGTGTCTTTGATTCACCTAAAGTGAATAAAAAAATATTGAATAAAGCAATAAATCACATTATTGTTTTGCTTAGGCTAAAAAATCATTGAATAATATAACTTGCTCTTGCAAACAGGTGAGCTTAGAATTCTTAACCTCCATGTTGTTTTCATTTTCCATTTTCATTATTCTTTTATCTATGTACATACATATATATGTACCTTCCAATTAAAAGTTGAATAATATTTCACTTATTTTAAAGCTCTAATCAGCACCTATTGCCTGAACAATTTAAAGGAGTTACATTCCATTTCAAAATGAATATTATACCAGGAGAGCCGGTTCCACCTGGCTTCGAAGACGAAATAAATCGTGTGGCCGAAATCCAGCCTATGATTACGAATTATCGAGATAATGCTCTTATTGGAATCGAATACACCGTGGAACTTGTTAATGACGATGATCGGGAGCCATCCTACAATTGTTTACTCTGCGATAAACGAGGGGATCCACGTACAATTATCGTCCATTGGACTAGCTACAACCATCGACTTAAGTATCTTGAAAAGCACTTCCCGTCGGCCATTCGAGAACTCGCACCTATTCGTTATAAGCCCGATTCTCGACAGGCGATGAACCATTTGATAACTGGCATATGCAATGCAATTGAAAGTCATTACGGCCGATTGAGTGTGACTGTGTATCACGTCGATGATTTTCGTAATCTTCGCGATCGAATTACTGAAGATATGAACGAAAAGTATCATTATGATGAGAAGAGTGGTCCTTCCTTCACCAATGCCATTGATCGCGAGTTCTTGAATAAGAACACTCAAATTTTGCAAATAACGATCAAAACTCCGGCACGTATCAATGCCGATGGAGCTATTCAGAAAGAACAAAATAGTCTGGACGAGATCTCGAGCGAGGAAGAGTCGCAAAAAAGGAGTTCTGGACCGTCCAGTGCTAAGAAAAAGCGCAGGAGCCAATCACCAGCGTATAAAGTACTCCCGAGAGTTCGTCGCTCTCCTCCATTCGAAGAGGTATGATTTTTTTTATTTTAACCTTAAAGTTGAGGCTTTTACACATTAAAAAAAAAAAACAAACAAAATAATTTCAAAAAATCTATGTTATACCTAAAAATTGGCGTAAGTCCAGTTCATTAACGTCAGTCGACGGTTTGGAAAAAATAGATTTATTTTTTTGTCCACATCAGTAGAAGGGGGAGGGTTATTTCTCAGCAACTGCGTGGCCTCATACACACCGGATTTAATAATCTATTGATTGTTCTCTTTATTTAGGTCGTAACTAAAAATACCTCGCCGCATATTCCGCTTGTGTTGAGAATTCAATTATTGTTATCATGTGCTCCCTGGTCCCTGAGCATGAGCATACATAATAGATAAAAAAAACTAATGATTAATGAGGTCGTACAAGGGGTTCCCAGTACCGGGTGTTATGTGTTCTGGCTTTATTTTCTTTGCAGGAGGTGAACAAAAATACAAATAAAAGGTTTCTTAAACTAGTATGAGGCGGTCCTTGTAATGCGTCATTGCCGTGACACTGACGTTACAATGAAATACTTCCTACGACCGTCATTGCCCTACATAGATAATCGTCCCATGGCTAGCTACAGTGACTATCTCACGAATGACTTAAGCCTGTCATTGTTGTCGCAAAATACAATTAGTTCACATTTCTGAGCGTTCCGAGATCTCCGTTTTCTCAAAAACGTGAACTAGGTTCGTCTAATTTTTGGGTTGTTTTAGGAAAGCTGTCAAATTTTGAAGAGAGAGGATAAAAACTCAGAAAATGATAAATTCGCTTAAAAGTAAAAGAACGCGTTGTGCATCAAAACAGGGAAACTTTAAGCGTAAAAAAAGAACAAAAAATTAACTAATCGAAATGGATCAATTAGGTGCAGATAAAATAAAAATTGTGATGAAACTCCTTTTTATTAGGCCATAATAAGGCCATTTTATTATTTATTTTAATAATTTAATTAATTTAAAATTCTTCAAATACGAAGACTACAAATCTTCAAATTTCAAATGTACTTTTGAGTTTGACAGAACTCATATTTCTCTCCAAAAAAATTGTTTGGTTTAAAATACGGAGTTAGGGAAAATATTTTGCTTTCTCACAATCTCTCTTCTTTCAAAAAATGTCCGTACTTCAACATTCCCACTAAATCTTTTGTTAATTAAATTTCGAAAAAAAACATTAGTTTTGAGATCAAATGGAACAGCAAAATTACCTCTGCTTAGCTTAGTTTTGACGTTTTTGCTTGTGTGTGAGTGAAAGTGGAACCAAAGAAAAAAATATGCGATGCGATTTTGCCCTTAAGCCCTTCATTAATAATTAATCTCGATCATTAAACAATGGTTGTGGTGTTAAATAATAAATATAATTACGTTAAGTTCTTCAAGTGAAAGAAAAAACTTACATTTTGTTAATATTCTCTCAACAGGATCGGTCTGGAGATTCCAAAAAGAACAATAGCAGCAGCAATCAGTTGCCAACACCAAAAGAACTCTCTATGCAGGCTTTTCAGATTGCCCAAGAACGCTATAAATGGGAGAAATACCGCTGTATGCTAGAGATCGCAATCAAAGGTTTCGAAAAAACATTGAAGGAATATGAAAAAAATCCTGAGAAGCACCCACTGTATCCGGAAGAGTGGAAGAAATTCTGGAATCGTCGCTACAAAGAGTTACAAACTGAAAAGAAAGTAGATCCTAATAAGTACGACTACAAACCGGAATGGATTGTATTCTGGACAAAACGCATGAAAGAAATCCATGCTGATGAAGTTGAAGCAAAGAAAAAGCAAATAAAACTAAATCTTGGTTTGAAGGAGGATGCTGAAGAGAAAACAGATTTGCTGAAGCAGAAATATAAGGTACAATCGAATATCGAAAAAGGTTCTTCTAGGCATTCAGCTGAAGCGATTAAGTCTGGTTCTAATCCATCGGCACCGACTAGCAAAAAGGACGGGCCACACTCGTCAAAACCCTTAGCCGTCATTAATATAAGCGACGACGATGAGGATGAGCGAAGGTCGTCCTCTAAGTCGAAAAGTAAACGGCATCGAGTTCGTTCCAAGAGCCGCAGCTTATCCCCATTGAGTGATGATTATAGGGAGTCAGATCGGCGTCACACGTCTTCGTCTTATCGTCATCTATACGAACGCTCCAGAGCGCCTCCGCGTCCAACGCATTATCCTTCCTCGCGTTCGAAAGCCGTTGAATACTATTCCAGCTATCATGCAGGGCACTTTCCACCACCACCATCATACGGACCTGGATATAGAGTGCTCGATCCTTACTTGTATCCTCATTACGAAAAGCTGGACAAGTTTTCTCCTCCTTCAAAGGGTAAGTCAAAATTAGAGGAGATTAGGGATGAACCCGAAGATGATGGACCTTTGACGGTCGTTGCTGTTTTGAGATTACTGACAGCTCTTGAAGAGCATTTGGGAAGTTTGGGACCCAAAGTTGTTGATCTACTCGGTAAGGCATTAGCATTGGAAAAGGTAAAAGCCAATTCTGCGGATGAAATGCTTGTGAACGAAGACAATTCCGTATTTTTTGAAACAATAAAAGAAAAGTTAAAGGGTCTACTGATTGCCGACGTGCTAGATGATTCACAAAAAGTTAGAGCAGTGAAAAAAGCTGTTAAGAATATCGCTGCTATAATTCATCAAGTCAACGAGAAAGGTAATTATATTTGTAATTCTATTCTATATTTGCAGATTATTTTCTAGAAGTTATAAAAAAATGTATGTCTTAGTCGAGGTTGTCGGAGACGTTTCGGTATTATTTGTGTTGTGAAAGCAAAGTAGAAACAAATTTGTCGAAATTTTAAACCTTGAATATCAGTCACAACAGACAGGTAAGGGATAGATAATAAGATATTTACCATAAAAATCGTTCTCACGTTCCTTATGAAGAAGACTGAATCGGTAAGTATTTTTTTAAGTAGATTTTGGAAAATATATATTATTTTTTGAGTATGTATCTCAGTATGTTTAAGGTATTGCCAGTTGTTGCCAGAGTTTGTAAGTGGGTCTAGCGCAACATTTCGTTTGTACCGAAAATAAATTTAAATTGTTGTCAATATGATATCAAAAACATGGGTGTTGAACTTCGTGCAACTTTATCCTAGTTAAAACTATTGCAGGTCTTATTGTGTGTGCCTTAACATCATTAAACATTAATAATTCGAGTGTGGTGAATTCCAAGTGCTTAACGCAGATAAAAAAACAGTAAAATATCAAATAATAAAAAAAGGAACCAAAGATACTGCATGTTTAGATAAGGTATGTTGTACTTATTTTATTAGTAAAATATTTTTGAAGCTTTTTTATAAAATCATTCGTTGCTGGTTTAAGAGATTCTAAAATAAATTAATTCCCTTTATATAGTCCGAAGGCTACTTTTAGGAACACTGGAGTATGTGTTTTTCATTTGATCGACCAAGTTGTCATCGGGTTGACCCTCAAAAACCGAAGCAAGTCTCTGGGTGTTATATTATTCCATATCGTATACCAACTACATGCTGATGTTTATCATCTTGCTTTAGGCCTTCCTAATCATTTTCTCGTGTTCACTTTGTTTTTTGACCCTCCATGTTGATATTTTTCTTGTTCGATATTTCCTTTCCGGTGATTTCCTGATAACCAGGTATTTGCATGAGTTCTTGTGAACAAATTTGGGTGTTCATTATCTGCATAGATGTGTTTCATCCTTTAGCCGCTTAGAATATTCTACCTATCAGTGGATAGGCTATTTGAAAGACTTTGAAATCAAGTATTAAGAATTCAAAAATTTAGTAAAAGTGTTTTTATCTATCTGTATCTATTCGAAATTTGTTTTATAGTTTAGGTCCCAACACACGCCGGAGTGTAGCCAAAACTTTGGGAATTTCAGAATTGTTCGCTTTAAGCAACACACACTGTGATGTTGTGACAGACAGACAAATATGACAAACCAAATTCCAAACCAAAACTGACCAGCAATTTCGTTCAATAAAACCGCTGGAGCTGATGGGCAAGCTGTTATGTTCTTTAAAGCTGCAGTCAATTACTTGATCAGAAAAGTACACCGGTCCATTTTTAAGATAAATATAAAGAAATAAGGACAACGAATTTCGGATATGTACGTCGAATGTTAAGCTCCTTTAACAGAACATATGCAGCCGAACAACTAGGGGGTGCCCTGGACTGCTGTCAGGGAGACATAACCGCCATCCAAGAAATTCGATTGGACGGGTCGGGCAAAAGATAATTGAAATACGACGATATGTACTATGTCTTATTTGGATGTGGATTCTTCGTTGGAGGCAGAAGTCTTGAGTTACAAATGTGTCAACGAGAACCTCATGACAATCCGAATCAAATTGTCCTAGGACCTAGGCGACTTTAATGCCAAGCTAGGTAGAGGACATATCTTTGCTGGTACAACGACAACACCTCCTATAACGGATTCAGGTTAATTAAATTTGCTGCGGGGCGAAATATTACCCTGTACCCAGTTCCCACACCTCAACATTCACAAAGGGACGAGGGCAAACATTGGTTCAGACCTGATAGCCTAGCCGCCGAACTCTTCAAAGCTGCAGGCGATGACTTGGTTATAGGTATGCACTGACTCATAAGAAGGATATGCTTGGAAGAAGGATGGCCGATGAGCATCTCAGAATAATTTGCCCGATCCTTAAAAACAGGAGACCCTCTGAACAAACTACAGGGGTATGAGTCTCCTCAACTTTACATACAAGATCTTATCCGCTGTATTGTGTGAACGCCTAAAGCCACAACCTGGTAGGTTCATATCAGTCCGGTTTTAGGCCAGGGAAGTTTATTATTGACCAACGCGTTTTATAAAGCAATGTGCAGTTTTGGTACCCTACAAACTTTGCCCGCCTGGGCAAAATGACGATGGAAAACGTAAGCTTTTCCGTCAAGGTCTGTAAAGACCTCTCCGACACCTTTGAAGTCAAAAAAGAATTTATACAATGGGCTGTCATGTGACTTTTTCAACATCATACTTGAAAGAATAGTGCATAACTCCCACGCCAACACCCGACGCACGATCTTTCAAAATTCAGTGCAATTACTCGCGCATACGCCGAGGTTATTGACATAATCGGAAGAACTCAGCTTGATGTCAGTATTGCTTTTGTCAGTATTGAGACGGAAGCAGCTGAGATGATTTTAGAGGTCAATGAGGGCAATACCAAGTATATGCTGTAATCAAAAAGAGACACCCAACTTTGACGTCTTGGACGAAACATCACGATAGACAGCAATGACTTTGAGATAGTTAGGGACTTTGTCTACCTGGGCTCCGCTATTTACTCAGACAACAACACCAGCGGTGAAATCAAACTAAGAATAACTCTTGCCAATCGCTGTTTCTTCAGGTTAAGAAGGCCCTTGAGAAGCAAAGCCCTCTCCCGCGCATATCAGTTGTCCCTTTATAAAAGCCTTATCATACCATTCATGCTCTATGGTGCAGACGCATGAACATTGTCAAAAGCGGATAAGGACGCTTTAGGCTACTTCGAGAGAAGGATTCTCCGGGTGGTTTTGGTCCTATATATATTAACGGCGTGTGGAGAAGAAGATACAACGAAGTACTGTACCGGCTGTACCGCAACACAGATCTAGCCAAAAGAGTAAAAGTCTAACTTCTCAGATGGCTGGGTCATAGAGCGGATGGACGTCAATGTTCCGACCCAGAAAATCTTCGAATCTACCCCAGAGGAACGGCGCAGTGGAGGAGGAACGAGGCTCAGGTGGATCATACCAGTGCAAGAGGACCACGACCGTCTTGTGCAAAACCCGGAGCAACAGTGCAGCATACGAAAACTGAAAGTTAAGTGTAGCCCGCAAGAAGAAAGGGACCTCAACTAACTGCAACTAACATAGCAGCTTGCTTACCGGCAACACACATAAGTCACTAACCTTTGTCACCTCATGGAGCTGTTGCGCAATATTTTGTGTGTTCACAAAGATGCTGTACAAGTATTTAATATGTATTTAAAAGCCAAGCCAAGTGAATTTTGTATTAGTGTTGGGGGTTTACCTTTTAAACTATCAAGCATTAACTTCTTTCATTAAGTGAAATTGTGACCAAGTGGTTCTCCATTAAAGAAGATCTTAATTTATAGTATATAGTGTAACTTTCGATAATAAAGCAGCTTAACATTTTTTTCTCTCTAAACTGAGTTCAGTGTGGAATCTTTTTAACTTGGATCATTTTATATTATTATATTATTTATTTAACCACACAAGTAAATTATTTACATTGCTCAACACTTCGCGTTAAATGAATTCCGACTTTGACTTGCGGTTGGCCTTCTTTCGCTGTTTTCGGTATATATCCCTTCCTGATCCATAATTGCAGAAGGTCTACCCATTGGTAAAAAGTGCCTTGAAGCAACTTTAACTTTCTTGTTTCTCACCTCGTTTGTAAAAAAAACACTGTTTCCAGCCATCTGTTCAACATGTCTTGTTTAACTTTTAATCGATTATTTTAATGAACTTTCTTAACAATAAAACTTCAAGATTTATTTCAAAATCAATTTATAAATATATTTTTCACTTAGGTATTACATTTCTTAAAATAAATTAAATAAATTCATCCACATCTTCGGAGCTGGTTATCATGACATTTCAGAAAAAAAAGTATCTTAACACTGAATGTTCAGCTAAATTTGAACAATTTATTGTTTGATGGATATCAAAAAAAAAAAAATCACTTATGTACATCAATTCATTTCACTGGACATCATGCTCTCCCACATTATTATTCTCGTCGTGCATGTAATTCTCCCGGCCGGAAGGTGCTGCAGTACTTTGAAACTGGCGAAAGAACATTAACGTTCGCGTCGACATGATGTCATTAGGGCTTTGTTTGAATCCTAAACCAGCGTTTGGCGGTGTAGCCTTTTCATCAAACTCATTTCCAGAGAATCCCATCGAATCACCACCCGAACACCACTTTCGTTTCCTGGACATGTCTTAAACAGGTTTTTTTTGTTTGTTTGTTGGTTATAATCTTTAAAAGTTTACCGAACTATGCACCAACGATGTCTGCCAACGACTGTGTGTTTATAGTGTTTCTTACCTTTTCGTGAATGTGAATGAACAGTAAATACCACATTTTCAAGGTCATAAATGGCTAAATTAAAACAACCAACAACAAAATAAAACTATCTTTATAACTCAACAAGTCAATGTCAAAAGATGAGTTTATATACCTAGATTGATATATATATGTGTTTAAATCAACTGAAAGTAAAAAGGGCAGTGGACTGGCTACGCGGCTGAAGTCAATTAACATTTAGCCGTGTAGCTACTTAGCTTGATTTATATGCTTTACCGATCGCATCTGTATCTTCAAAAGTTTTTTTTTATTGTCGTAGGTTTTGAATTAGTTGTAGTTGTATGGTTAAAGTTTTGAGCTACCGGCGACGTTGTTTAATTTGGTTTCTTGCTGCCGTCACTGTTTTATAGTTTGTCTTGTGTTACATAACTAGTTAGCGGAGGGAAAGGGTTTCGCTTACTTTGGCTTGGTTTACTTTGTTTGTTCCATAATTATTATAGGCTGTGTGGGTATAATGCAATAGTTTGGTTTTATTATATATGTTATACAAGTCTTGGGTTGACTTTTGTAAGATCGTTCCAACCCTGCGTAAGTGATACCATGTTTGTGGTTGCTTTGTTAACCTTCAACTTATTGTAGTTCGTTTCAATTTGACCGACTGTAAACTGCAGACAAAAATGAACAACGACGACTGTGGCGGGACCAAAACAACCTTGAGCTTACTCGAAGCTTTGTTAAAGCTCTTACGTTCGCATGACTGTTGACATTATTACTTCATATTTTTTATTTTACAATTGTGGGTAAATTTACACATTTATGGTATCTATAAGTACCTAAATATGTTTTTCTCATACAATACATTATATCCGACAAGCAAGAAGACCAAATTAAAATTCTCCAATCGAAGGAGGAACTTAGTGTTTCAGAAGAATATACCGACAAGTGTCGTATGTTTGTTTTTAGTTTAATAAGTTGCTTTTGAACTTATTCGTTCAAATACAGTTACAGCATCTATTGCAAATATGCTTATCAAGACAGTTATTTAGTTCCAAAAACAATAAGACAAAGTGCTCAAAGCAATGCCACCAACTGTAGTGGCATATTACGAATTGCTCCTACGCACCAGTACTATACAACTAAAAAAAAAGTAGGATTTTCATTTTATCTAAAACAAATCCCTTATCAATTTTAAAACATTCGTCTGTATTAGTGAATAGTGGGGAAATACCCCCGATATTTTAATGGGACATGCTGTGCCCTGATGCAAGCCTTGTTTTGTGGCTGAGTGAAAACCCTCCTCAACCCAAGCAGAATGTGTGTGCTGGGTCTTAAGAGCATTTTATAATGCGCTGTCAGCTGAAGACTTGAAAGCTTTTGGGATTTCAAGGTTGTTCCATTTTTATCCAAATTCCAAATGTGAAACATTTTAAGATGAGTAAGATTGGCTTAGTGGTTAGTGTGTCGGACTGCTAAGCGAAAGAACCTGGGTTCAAATCCAGCTCATAGCCGCCTTTTTTTCTGGGGTACTGCCTCTTGCGAGGAACTGACAAAACCTCCAAGAGTAAAATTTGTCTCGAAAAAGTGCATCTCATGTAGCTGTTCGGACTCGGCGGTAAACTGTAGGTCCCTTCCATTCTTGCAGAGTAACAACACACACACAGGAATGGTTGAGAGTATAAGTCACTAGGCCTTGGCTCCTTAAGGAGCTGTCGCGCTAATAAATTTAATTTAATTTATTTAAGATTATGCACAGCATTAATTATTTTTGTGCTTGTATTTGAAGTTCTTTACTGAAAATTCTTTGCAATTAACTGGGTGGAATGTCCAACTGTTGTGACCGTCTGCGAACCAGGGTCCCTATTCCTGAATACGAGTCGAGTACGTTTTCATGTGAGATCGACAAATTGGTATTCTCGAACACGACTCACTAATTATCGGTATTCCCCAACTCGAGTATCGAACGTCAAATGACACTCGATGATACATACCTATTCCTGGGGGCCTATTCCTGAATACGAGTCGAGTGAGATGTCACTCGAGAGCTCACAGTCGAGTCGAGTAAGAACCGGTATTCCACAACTCTAGTGAGAGCCAAAAACATGACATGACTCCGAAAATGTTGAACACACCCTTTGAATTGTAGCTAACTTCACTAAATGTTGACGTTTCACAAAAAAATTTTTGGATTTGAGAACTAATCGGTAAATTTAATTTGATAGTAAATTAATCAGTTTTAATCGTAAAAATGGAAAAAAAATTAATATGATAAGTACAGAGGTGTTTTATAAAACAATGTATATTTGCTGCAAGTAATGGAGCACAAATTTAAAACAAACGCCAGATCGTCGTTTATGCCAAATACCTACCACCAAAAAATATTTAAATTTTGTTTCAAACACTTCATTATTCATAACAATTAGAAAATTAGTCTTAATTAGTTTGGAGCGCCCCGTGGTTTAGTGTTTAAAAAATGGTCGGGGTTCGAGTCCCCGTCAGAGCCACTTTTTCCGAGGTTCTGCTTCTTGAGAAGAAATGGCAAATCTTTCAAGAGTAAAATGTTTGAAAAAAGTGCATCTCATTTAGCAATTCGGACTAGGCGGTAAATTGGAGTTCCCTTCGAATCCTACAGATTCAAAAAAACATATACAGAAATGGTTGACAGTATAATTATCTAGACCTTGGCTCCTTAAGGAGCTGTCGCGCCAGTACATTAACAAAAATGTAATATTAGAGTTCGAAAGCGCAGTCACAACAAATTTCGCATAACTGAGAACTGGTAATACTACCGTTTTAACCAAAAGCATGCGTGTTTTAAGATGGTGTAATACTGCGCGGCCCATTAGTATTGTCATGTTTTAACAAGAATTCTGAAAACCCCGCCAAAAAGGCAATATCATACAACATTCCAACACAAACGCGAAAGAGGAGATGCAGCCTGGTACAAACAAATGCAAAAAACAGCAGCATTTGATTGGCCTCAGTCGTGAAGCAATTCAAAACCGGGAGGCTTGCCGACGTTTTCTGAAGTCAAACTGGCAAAACCCACAGGTGGAACACTAGTGTGAAGCAGTGAAGTGGGAGAATTGTGATCCCAGTCGAGATAAGAAAGTCGTCGGGAATAAAAGGAAATAAGAAGACCATTGCGAGTCCCATCACCTACATAGTACTCCATATACTTTACCGACGGCTGAATTGATGTGCAATTTCCAGGAATATTGAATTACATTACAAGATTGTTGGCACTATACACAAGAAATGTTTGAGTTGTTTAAGTACCACCCGGAAAAGTAATCTTAGTTCAAGGCTTTCCTGCTAATGAAAATATATCTGGATGATGAATCAAGAACAGACCATTTTCTGCTTACCACCGCAGCGGGAAATTTCTTCGAGGTCCCTATTAATTGTATTTACACAATCTTCAAAAAGTTCAGAAGGACAACTTTTTTGTATAACTAAATATCATCAGCATACATCTGAACATGAGGAACCAGCACCCCTTGACGATAGTTCATTTATATAAAAAGCGAAAAGAAGAGGCCCTAAGAACGAACCCTGAGGAAATTCTCAAGTGGTCGGAAGGAAACTTGAAAGATTGTGCATCCTTAAATCCGAACTTCGGCTTATAACATGTGAAGGATACGAAGATACCCCATAGCCATAATGTAAATAACTCTAGGACCAAATTCTATTTGTTGTTTTGTCAGTTCTTGTAAAAACAGTACGGACTCGCTGTTCTTTGCAATATTCGGTTTATACTAACTATATGTAGATAACGCCACTTGTCTTGGTGCCGAAATCTATCTTTCATGCCTTGTCGGATTTTGGAATACCCCGTGATTTTGGGTTTTCCGTTACCTTTTAGAAATATGGGTAAGGCAGACCACCCATTGGGGAGCTAACGAACTCCAGACTTGAATTCAGTAGAAATATTTTTTAAAGCTGTTAAAAATGATTTTATTTAAGAAATAACAATTTAAATTATGTTTACTGTCAAAGTTAAAGTTGGTGAATATTTCCCAAAGTTCCTGAAATATAAATGTCTGGGTATGTTTTAAAAATAATATTATGTTTACAATTTCAGGCTTTATTTCATTTATATTTAAACAATAATCGCGTCTTCTTTAAGCAAAATAAGTTAAATTTAACTTGAGTCTCTTGTGCGTTTAAGTATCGTTTGTTAATTTTATCCAATTAAACTTCAAAGATTATATTCGATTTTTCTGACTTTTGATTGTTTGAAAAAGTACGTAAAATAGTTTTCAGCGGAAAAATTTAAACGCCATTTTATTTCTTTAAAAAATGTGAAAAAGTGTGATTTTTTTCAAAATCGTTAGAGCCGTTTTTAAATAAAACGGTTTTTTTAAGAACTTTTTCAAAAAATTAAAAAAATAATTCAAGAATACAAACTTAGGCACATAAATAACGTTCATTTAAAAAAAAATCACTTACCCGTTTTCAAAATAATGATTTTTCAAAAATAAAAAAAAAAAATAAAAAATTATTAAAAATACAAAAAAAAAGTTTTCGAAAAAAAAATTATGCAAAATTACTCAAGCTACCTACATCTTCTTGAATATCAATTTTGATTGTAATCGGATCACCAGTTTTCGAAAAAGTCGACGAAAAAAAACCGCTCCTATGGGAGGTACTGTTTTTAGCCCACCAAATTACTTTTTTTCACCAAAATATAATGCATACCTACAGTAGTACACAGATTTTTTTTTATAATAATTCTTGGAGCCGTTTTCGAGAAAAATAAGCTTTTACATAACGGTTACATGACAGGTACCGTTAATTTTTGGGCTAGCAAAAAAATTGAAAAGAGGCCTCTGTAGAATATCAAAAGAAATTTAAGTTCAAAATTTGAAGACGATTGGCCCAACCGTTTAGGCTGCAGTCCAAAATACATCCGTACGGACAGACAGACAGACGGGCAGACTTTTGCCAGTAACCCAAATATGTTTCTCTATCATCGTAATGTCATGTTTGATTGTTATCTCAATTTTTTTAATCTGCACGAATGCATAACTTGTATTATAGTACCTATAATCGCAAGTAAAAAAGTAGCAATAAAAGTTGATTATATTTACTGTAGCGTAAAACAAAAAATAAATAAATTAATAACTAGCCCGCCATTAGTTGCTACGGCTACTGTCTGCTACTAAGTCAACAATATGTAATTTTCTTCTTTTTTTTGCTGCAGATTGGGGGTTTTTGTTTAAATATTTTACTACAATTATGGGGCAACGGGCTAAAAAAAAAAACGAAATAAACTGCTTCGTTTTAGCTCGTATCTATATTTTTCATATTAATTTGGTTATATAATATTTATTTAAAGTTAGTTGTACAGTTTCTAAATAGCTCATTGAAAATTATTGCATATACTAAAAACTAAATTTAAAATAAATGAAAAAGTATACTTATATAATTGTTTTTAATTTAAATAACACTTCGTGAACTCTTCGCACGCAGAAAAAATCTTGTTTAACATTCCAGCCAGTTGTTAGAATTAAAATGTCTGTTTTTGGATCTTTTAATATAAATTAATAATTCTTAAAAAAAACAACATAACATATTTAAGTAAAACATAACTATAGTTAATTAATTGAAAAAAATGTATATATAAATTTTGTTTAACTTTTTGAATAAAAAAAATCATCAATTTGATGTGCATTTTTTGCTTTATTCAATGAAATAAACAACAAATATCTATCATACCTCTTCCCGCAGCATATCTTACCTTCTTAGTATAAAACCGAGTTCGGAATAGGAGAAATTTTCCTTTTCCAAAAATCCAAACGCGTTAATATACTTTTTTGGAATTAGTTTGTAATGTTTGAATACCATAAAGTTTTCTTTAGTCCAGTTAAAAAAAAAATTAAAAAAAAACTACGATTTCGTTTTGGCGATTGTTGTCCTTATTTAGTTTTAAGAAGAAAAAATATAGACAGCTATTACCAAAAGAAACTTTTTCGGTAATTTTCGTGCTGCGGAAAATAAGCGTAGGTAAAGTAAAACGGTAGTGGAACTTTGGATTCGACTTATATTTATAAAAAAAAGAAAAAAAAACAAATTATTGAAAAAAAAAACTGTTTCTTATAACAACAATCTTCTAAAATATAATTTACCATAAGGACCAATGATTTTAGTTAATAACCTCGCGCGTTTAAACCAAATTCTTAAAAAAATTCTTTACTTGGAGTTGAGTCAGTATTTGGTAAAACTCTTAGCATTTTGAGTGCACTGTTAAAAAGTGTATTAAGGTGTAAAATGTAAACTTTAAATTTCCAGTTTCCTTCACAACTTAACGGAATTCACGGTATTAACGGTAGGAATTAGCATAATTAATAATTAAAAAAAAAAAGTTATACAAAAATTTCATTCTCAATTCAATATTTTTTCAAAGATTAATTACATATATTTTTGCTTCTCTCTATTATTCTCGTGTTTATAGGAAAATCAAATGATTCAACTGGTGAAGAAAAGAACAATGAAACAGAAAAGGCTGAAGAGAAACCAAAAGTTCCTAAAACAACCAAGCCAACTATTGCAGATTTACCATTTGATAGACAAATTGTATCAACAAAATTAGCAGCTGCCTTAGTTATGCAAGGACGAGAAGATGTTTCCACCACTGACATGGATAAACTGATTTACTTCTTTATTCTTTTGGTAAAAATGTCCAAGGAAAAAACAAAGGTGGATGGGAAGCCAATTAAAATGAAAAATATTTTACCAGATTTGGGTATTGCTCCGGAAATTAGTCCAACTTTAGTTGAAGAAATAATCGAACAAGAAGTTGCTACATTGGTGGCAGAAAGTGAGATGGAAGTTGAAGCAAATGAGAAGGATGTAAATGCATCGACAAGCGCTAGTGCATTGGAGAGTCTTACTGATTCGGATTTGCAGACTTTGTTGCAAAACTTTAAACACTTGTCCACTGAGGAACAGCATCATTTGATTGCACACTTGAAAAAACTCGAAACTGCCGATCCGGTGCGAGTAGAAAAGCTTCGCAAGTATGTTAATTTAGATTCTGATGGTAAAGCGCCGCCTGGTCCGGCATCGGCTGGCAGTGATTATAAGTTTTCGGAATCATCGAAGAAAAGTGCAGGCGGAGACTCACCGCCAACCGGACACAGAGATCCATATACCGATGACGAGGCAAGTCACACAGGTAATATTCGTAGGTTTGTTGATGATGACGATGAAGATGATGACTATAACTTTGAAGATGTATTCAAAGCCGCTTCCAGCAAGATAGTCCGAGAATCAGAGGAACGATCCCAAAAAACGTCAGCTAATAACCGTGCAATATCACCAGACCTACCTAAACATCAGAAAAACTCAAACCTTCGACAAGTACAAATTGAAGAATCACACGATTCACAAACACCTCCAGCTCCTCCTACTAAACTAACTGATAAGTCGACTTTAGAATTTAAGAAATCCATCAGTGGAGCATCCATAGCTGATACTCAAAATCTCATTGCCAATCTAATGGGTTCATTGCAGCAAAGTTGTGGAAAGTTCAATAACCCAAAGCAAAGCGGGAGTTCATCCGAGGTCGATAAAAATGCAGAAGCTACTTCGTCAAGGAATCCTCAACAGGCGCCCCAAGCAAATCAATCACAAGCTTCGGTACCATTTTATCAACAGCAACTACTACAACAGCAACAGCTTCTGCAACAGCAACAGCAGCAACAACAACAACAACATATGTATCCTAATTTCCAAAACATGCAAAACGCACAGATGCAACAACAACAGAATTTCTACCCAGGAGGCTATAACAACACCGTAGCCTATCCAAACTTTAGCTATGGAAACCAAATGCAACCGGGTATGAATGGCCAGCAATTGGCTCCGTTTAATGCAAACTTTATGCAACAAAATATGAATTGGAATGGTTACAAATAAATATTAAACGCCTGTTTCGTGTCGTGCGCTTGAGTGTTGTGTAATTGTAAAGTATAGTTTAGTTTTTAATATTTTGGATAAACTGTGAACTGTAAGGGAGCATATAAAATTAGTTTTAACAAGAGTAGTGTTCGCAATAGTCAACCAGATCCAGGACTGCTGTGGTTTTCTACATGTGTTCCCACTTTTCGTCTTCAAGAAATTGTTTAAAAATTCAACAGAGAAAAGTAAGTACATTAGTATGATTTTTGTTTGACATCTCGTAAATAAATTTATTTTTGTTTTACTTTAAACAAATAGAAATGTGCACAGAGAGTTCGGGCGTGTGGTGACAGCGTGATAAGTTTCTGAAGAAAAACGAGTTTGAGTGTAAAAAACGACATTTTATAATAATTTACAATTATGCAATATATATTAAAAAAAGAATACACCATAACGCTTACTCCCATTTACGATTAATATAAGAAATATACATATACTTGCTTAAATAAAAGGTTTACGAACCTTACTCAATGTCCTTAATATTCAAGGCAAAGTTATTACATATTTAATAAAGTTGAATAAATGTGTGTATTTGGTGTACTTTATTTTGCTTTGGGCATTAGTTTGTGCGTCGCGTCTGACTTGCTTAATTGGTTTGCACTCTGATCCAGGTGGAGGTTGCTCTAATCAAGTCGCAAGGTATATTTACCACAGAATATTTGAATGCCATTTGAACGGACTAACACCAAGAAAATGTTCTTTATTCAGTCATGACTAGGTAAGCTGAAGGTATTCTGCAAACAAATTTTATATCATTTTTAAAAAATGTAAACATTTTATTAAAAAATATTTCATTAAAGACGACTTCCAGCCCAATAAAATTAAAATAATGAAATTATAATTAATAATAAAAAAAAAATAGAAATGATAAACTAATAGGGTTTTTAAACCTTTTTGGTTTGACAAAGTAGGTACCATGGAATGGTCTGTTATATTTGTAGAGAATAAGAGTAAACTTCTTTTTTTGAATATTCTTTTTTTTCGAATGAAACATTTAATTTTTGAATAAAAGCTTAAGAAGCTAATGATGAAAATGCAGTTTCTTTTAAGTTCTTTTATTATGGAGGTTTCCATGCAATGATTTTATCAGTCAAGTCGAGTGATTGGAAATGGGTCGCTTGTACTATAAAATTACACTTTTTTCTAGGAAATGTACATATCTTTATTAGGAAATAGGAAGTCTAAAGATTGTTTACATATCAAACGCATTTTTATGTATGTATAGTGCATAATATATACGAATTGATAAGTTAAGATAGCATCACCTGGTACTTGCGAACAATACACCGAGCGGCGTATGTCAATTCAACTGAAGTGGAATCGTTTTGTAAGAATTTGGATATCTCTGAAACACGTCTAGTTTGTAATTATATCCCTAGGAAAAGATAAGTGACTACAATGTTAGGTTTTTGTAAACGATTTGAATAGTTTACTAAAACATAATATGATGTAATATTATTTAATTACTTATAAGGGATATCTATTGCTATTATTTATGTGAAAAACAGCATTTGTATCATATATATAAAAATGGAACTTGAAAAAAACTCAACCCTTTTATAGTAAGCTATACTCTGTTCAACAAAAATTGTTAGTACAGGAAATTTTCACCTGTCACTCTGGCAACAGAACGAATGTGTCCGTAGGTTTTAAAAAAGCACCAATTCTGAAAAAGGTATTTAAATAGCCTCCTTACAACAACAGTTATATGCATGTGAAAGTCCGCTCAAAATCGGTCTATAAATAAAAAAATAAATGTTCGTCTACAACACCACCTGTGGAGAAATGTCCTACTTTTATTTTTTCCTAAAACCCGTAGCAGTAACAAACAAGCCTGTGCTGTTGAAGCTTGAAGGAATGACCCAATTTGGTTTATAGTCTGTTCAATAAAAATTGTACAGGGCTTATGGGCAAACTTTTTTCAAAACAGTGGCGCCTGTATTAGTATACTTATAATATAAGTTTATTATCACGACACTGATTTGAGAAAACTTCTACTGAAAAAAAAACCACTGACTAACGTGCATGAATGGTGTGCATCTCTCTAAATAAACTTAAACTACCATGATCTCCCCTACAGATCTCCAGTATTACAAAGCTTTGTCATTGGTTTTTATCATAGCGCTTTCTGTTTTAATGCTTCGAGAACAAATGTGTTGTCGTATTTGTTGGTACTTATAGTTAGAAAATCTTTAAATTGCTGTTGCATTTTTTGGTATTATAGTAGAAAGAAGTTATTTTATCGAAATTTGCAAGTGCATTACTTGATCATATTAATTCGTAAGAGTTTTGGCGTGATATTGCATTTTAATAAAAGTGAAGTGGTCTGTGATTAATAAATATATTTAGCATTAAAAAATATATATAACTGAAATTGGTTAAAATTGTATTTAAACTGTGAAATGCTAATGTTTTTATAAGAAGTGAATTTATATATATATTTTTTTAATTAATCAGCCCTATCACAGATTCCATCGTAACAAAATTCACAGTCACAGTCGAGACGAGTAATGGCGAGTTTCATTCAAATTTTAAGGATTTGATCTCAAAATCGAGATTTGATCTTTCCAATGAAACTTCTTTTACATGCCGACTCCACACGATATAATTTATCTCAGGATCTTCAACATGAGATGAAATATCCAATGGAGTCGCGTTGTTTCGGAGTCTGTTGGGATGTTAGACATCTCTCTCCGCGGTTCTATCTTGACATCGATGTCTTGATAACAATTTGACGTTTGTGTTTTTTCTTTCTTTTTTTAGGGTTCATCTCATTATTTTTTGTCTTTCATGCGGGTAGTTGCTCTTTTTGTGCCCTTTAAAAATTTAGTTTGCATTGAAAAAGCCTGAATACTGTATTTTTATTAGTTAATGTGTATTAACAAGAGTAAATGAGACAACATCTATATTTTTTCAATTGAATAAATGTTTTAAAATGATAAAATTAACAAATATAAGAAGAAGAATTTCTATCTATTGACTTTTGTCAGAGATACAAACACATTAGCCTCTCTTGCTTTAATAAAATATAGCCTCTCTTGCTTTAATGAAATATCAAGACGAACTGCCCAGCGAAGAAAAAAAAATGGTCTGATATTTATGTCAGAGATCTGGTCAGCAATACAGATATCATGTGGAGTCGGCCTATTATGATTAAATAATTGTAGTATTGGTGAAGGACTGTCACTCTTCCTTTGTCATTTGCATTTAGGGATGCAACATCGAAATTATGATCATGATATCGATATTTTCGCGATGTTTAAGAAAAATGTTTATGAACTGATTTTTTGATGCTCAATAAGCGGTTACTTATTAAGTTAAAATACAAATCGTAATGAAATAAAAAAAACAATAACTAGCCAGTTATTTTTAATTCTGAAGGTTGTGTTTCATTGCGTTTGAAAAACATCAAATTGGATTTTAGTTAGCAAAACTAAATAATCGAAATACCGTTTTTTTGTCGATATCTCATAATATTTGAGGGGTTATGTTGAAAAATAACCTAAAGTAAAATTATAGGTTTTTTAATTATTTACAGCTTTTCTGCAGACTATTTTTTCGATCAGAAATTAAACTTCGACGGAAATCGGAAAAAAAGTTTTCAAACTAAACTACACCCTGACACACCTGTAATAAAATTACCCTAGAGTAGCTTGTAAAATTCCACTATCAATTCTTTGTCACGTACATCTTGGAATTTGGGCAGTAATTCATCAATTCAGAACGTCTGGACCTATTTGGCTCAATTTTTTCCGCTGTAATTGCTAGAAAAAGGTTTTTACGAAAGACGAAAGAAACTTTTGGGAAAACCCTCCGGAAAAGTCGGGAAATTGGAAAAATCGAAAATTGATTTCTGTATGGAATTTTATATATTTTCATATTTAAGGTTTAGCCGATTTTGAAAACATATTGTAGCTACGTTTACGGTTGTGTTTTTTGGCTATAATTGGACCGATTTCGGATGCGTGGTTTCGATTCTTTGAGAAAAGAATCGATTTTCTCTTCTTTTCGGACAAAAAAACTGTTGTCAATTGCCCAATTCAAAACTGGTTTTGCATGAAATTTCAGTAACAAACTTTGAATTTGAGATCACTACGTTTTCCTTTTCAGAGATCGGACCTTTCAACATGTGGCACTATTATCGTTCACCAAGATCGATGTTTAAGCGGGTTTTATCGATGTTACGGTATCGATTTTTGAAAACATCGATGTATCGCTTGCATCCTTATTGACATAGCCAGAAAAGATTATTTACATGTAAGTATGTGTGCATTCAGATCAAATCTTCCACTCCATCAGAGATCAAATCTTTCGTCTTGAGATTTGATCTAGATTTGCTCTTTTTCCTTGCAACGAAACTCAATTCAAAAAGATCAAATCTTTTGACAGAAAGAGAAAATCTTTTCTTGAATGAAACTCGCTATAAAAAACGGTATTGCACAACTAGAGAAAAACATGACATGACTGTGGAAAAGTTGAACACACCCTTTGAATTGTAGCTAACTTCACTAAATGTTGACTTGACTTTTCACAAAAAAAAAATCTAATCGTTCAATGTAGTGTGATAGTAAATTAATCAGTTTAAAACATAAAAGTTTAAAAAAAAATTAATATGATGAGTAAAGACATGTTTTATAAACCAATTTTTGTATATTTACTGCGAGTAATGGAGCACAAATTTAAAACAAACGCCAGTGGGGCGTTCTTTTATTAACTATCGTTGACAATTGTTAACTATTTGACAGGAAAACATCGTTCCAAAATGCATTGTTGAAGTGTCAAATAGTTACGATTTGTAATTATTTGCAACTCATGTCCATGATATGAATTCAGATTGATGATCTGTCAAAGTCAAAGCTCGTTTAGAATTCAAATAATAATTCAAAATTCATACAATTTTGTTTTGGTTTAAGTAGCGTTTAAAAATTAAAGTGGATTGACAATGATTAAAAACATGATCTTATGCCACGATTATGCAAATAGAACTATTTTCGATGGCGAACTCTGCATTTAATTAAGTATTCATTTGGAGAAGTACGTTGAATTTTTTTTTGTTTGTTTTATTAACAATGTCTAACAATAAATCGTTCCAAAATGAAATCGTAACAATCCCAACAAAGTCTAACAATGACACTTTAACCAAAATTTTTGACACAACAACGATAGTTAATAAAAGAACGCCCTTCAGATGGTCGTCTATGCCAAATACCTACCACCAAAAAATATTTAAATTTTGTTTTAAACACTTCATTATTCATAATGTGATGTGGCAACAAGTTTAGATACATTTTGTAAATTAACGCCATCTGTTGGATTCATTGTGTACAACAACCAACATTTATTGTGTACAACAACCACCATTTATTGTGTACAACAACCATGCCCCTAGAAGTATGCTACATATTTGCAACATGTTTTAACTTAGTACTAAATCGAACTTGACGAAACAATTCGAGACTCGAATTAGTACCGAAAGCTTAGATTGTGCCAGAACCAGACAGAAGCTTTTAAAGTTGTATAAATACAAGAGTAGATTGCATTGACAGTTCAGTTTATTTTCGAAAGTGGAATTGTTAACAACTGGAAGTATTAGTAAAAAGTGATTGAATTGAGATTAAATAAAAAGTGTTGAATTATAAAAACGTATTTGAATTGTGAATAAGTGAAATAAGTTAAATTGGTGTTATTTAAACTGAAAGACGTTGTGTTTTATAAAATAAAGAGATTTGTTTTATTATTGCCAAAATATCACATTGGTGTCAGAAATTGGGGATAAAACTCAGTAAAGTGCTAAAAAATTCCATAGTGACATTTTCTAAAACAGTTTCGGTGACTCATTTAATTGTGAAAGTGGAATTTTCCAGAAACTATTGAGCTGATTGTGCTATAAAACTGTGAATAGCGAGTATTTTTGTTAAAAATAGTGTTGGAAAAAGATCTTTCTAGAAGAGACATTAAAATAAAACTGACTGTGTTGCGAAAATAGTGTTTAAGTTACATAAAATGGGTCGCAAATTAGAACAATTGACAACAGCTGAGTTGAAAGAAGAATTAGGAAAACGAAATCTTCAGACTTCGGGGCTGAAAAAGGAACTATTGCTCCGACTTCAGAATGCTATCACTCAGGATGGTGGAGACCCCGATACCATGTTGTTCGATGTTGAAGAACAAGGGAGAGTATGCACAGTAAGTACAGCCGATGAAATGCCTGCTTTCATGAAGTTGCTTCTGTCGAAATTCGATGCTTTGGAAAGTTCCTCGAAAGAACAAAAGAACTTTCTCGAAAAACAACAGAACGTTCTCGAAGAACAAAAGAACGTTCTCGAAGAACAAAAGAACGTTCTCGAAAGCAAATTTGATGGTCTCGAAAACAAACTCGATGCACAGAATGTTCTCTTCGACAAAAGACTTCAAACAATCGATCAGAAATTCGAAGCCAAAATAGAAAACTTGGAAGAAAAGTTCGTAAGTGTAGAGCAACAGTACGAACATCTGGCTAAGGAATTTGATTCTTTGAAAAAGCAGAAGGTTCGGGAATATTCGAGCGACGGTCCACGAAGAAAGGAAATGCAGCCCCTTGTCTTCGATGGTCAAACATCATGGCCAATTTATAAGAGGCAGTTTGAAGCTGCCGCCTTGACGAACAACTGGGACAACGAAGACAAATCAATTGCTCTTACGCTTGCTCTCAGAGGAACAGCTGCCGAATTGCTGCAGACCATTCCTGAAGACAAACATCAGGATTATGATGCCATGGTCAAGGCAATCGAGATGAGGTTTGGCGACGACCACATGCAGCAAGTTTACCGAGTCCAGTTGCGCAGAAGGGTCCAGGCAAGAGGTGAAACGCTACAACAATTGCAAGCTGACATTGAGCGCTTGGCGAATTTGTCTTATCCCAATACCAGCAGGGAAATCATAAACGAACTGGCAACCGATGCGTTCACTAATGCCATTGCAGATGGAAAACTACAAATGGCTGTGAGAATGGCAGGTAAGAAAACGCTCGCTGAGGCTTTAGCATTTGCCCTGACAATGGAAGCAGCAGACCAAGCTTCGCAAGGTAGCCATCGCGTCAGGGAAATGGCTACGCTAGAGTGCTCATGTCAACGTGTCGACATTGAAAGACAAAACCCGAGCACTGTTCGAGGTCAAATGAGATGCTGGAATTGCAACAAGCTAGGACACCTACAGCGACAATGCAGATCTATGCCTAGACAGGTAAGCTGCCCACATTGCACAAGGAGGAGGCAGAATGACGAAGCATCTGGCAGGAATAACACTCACACTGCTGGACAAGCTTCTGATCAACAGCAGGCGGGAAACGCCTAAGAACCAACTTCGCGGGGCTGAAGTTGGTTGATGGAATCGACGCCCCCAGGACCATCATCCAAGTTTCGCAAACTACACGCTGCAGCAAGAGCTTGACAGTGGAGACAGTCATCAGAAACAGAAAATGTGTGGCCACTATCGACACGGGTGCCACAGCCTCCATAATCAGAAGAGACCTTGTTCAGACATCATGGCTACATAACACCAGCTGCTACACTCTGAAGACAGCTACGGGAGAAGCAGCAAAAGTATACGGGGAGGTATTTCTAAAGATACAACTGGCAGGGTTGACCTTCTCACATGCATTCTTGGTAGCCGACATATGCGACGAATGCATTATTGGAGTGGATTTCATGAAGGCACATGAGGTAATCATAGACCTTCGAATGCAAGTATTAAGGTATCGAACCGTTGAGATCCCTATGGTATACGGAAACGAGAACGCTGTGAATCTTCGGGCGGTTATAAGCAGAGATGAAGTCCTACCACCTTCTTCAGAGACAGTTCTTTGGACGCGTTTGGAGGGTGATCCTGGGAACCACCGATTCTATTTCATTGAAGCAGATAATAAAGAGGACTTTCCAAGCTATATCGTTGGAAAGATTTTAGTGGAACCAAAGAAAAACATGGTTCCGGTAAGGCTGATGAATCCGAACAAACACTCCGTCAAGCTCAGACAAGGAGAGGTGATTGGAAGATGAGTACCCATTGCAGCCATATCGACAACATCTGGGAGTGATTCTGCGAGTCCTGTTTCTGCAACAAAATTGGCTGAGGTATGTAATGCTATCCTTGGAAACTGTGAGCTAAATCAGGAGCAGAAAACCATGGCCAAAAATCTCATTGGCGAGTTTGCTGATATATTTGCATCGCAGGATGGAGACTATGGTCGAACACACCTAGTACAGCACCGAATAGACACCGGCGATAGCAGACCGATCCGACAACCTGCTAGAAGACTTCCATTGGCAAAACAGTCGGAAGTCGATGAGATGATATCAACCATGGAAAAAGACGGTCTAATCGAAAGCTCAAAAAGTCCGTGGGCATCACCCGTTGTACTAGTGAAAAAGAAGGACGGCAGCACTCGATTCTGCGTGGATTACCGGAGGCTCAACGATGTCACCAAGAAGGACAGCTACCCCTTGCCTCGAATAGATGACACCTTGGATACCCTTTCTGGAGCGAAATGGTTTTCCACCCTCGATCTGAAAAGTGGTTACTGGCAGGTACAGATCCATCCAGAAGACAAAGAAAAGACCGCTTTCACAACGGGAAATGGACTTTGGCAGTTTACCGTTATGCCATTTGGCTTGTGTAACGCTCCAGCCACCTTTGAGCGTTTAATGGAACGTGTGTTACAGGGTCTGATATGGAAAACCTGCCTGGTGTACTTGGATGACGTCATCGTTGTGGGAAAGACGTTCGCTGAACATCGCGACAACTTGAGGGAGGTGTTTACACGACTTCGAAATGCACATTTGAAACTAAATCCAAAGAAATGTGCTCTGTTCAAAGCTGAGGTGAAATATTTGGGACATGTGATATCATCAAATGGAGTAAACACTGACCCGGAGAAAATCGAAACCGTGAGAAATTGGCCAGTTCCTGAAGATAAACACCAGCTGAGGAGCTTTCTAGGTCTCGCCACTTATTACAGGAGGTTCGTCAAAGATTTTGCCGGAATCGCAAAGTGTCTGCACCAGCTAACTGAGAAGGGTAGACAATTTAAATGGTCAGGTGAGTGCGAAAGAAGCTTTCAACATCTAAAACAGCGACTTTGTGAGGCACCAATACTAGCTTACCCCACCCCTGGCAAAACATTTATTGTGGACGCGGATGCTAGTAACGTGGGTGTTGGAGCAGTTCTGTCGCAGATACACGATGGGGAGGAGAAAGTGGTAGCCTATTTTAGCAAAGTTCTGTCGTGACCAGAGAGAAACTACTGTGTAACCAGACGGGAACTCCTTGCTCTGATACTGGCGACAAAACATTTCCATAAATATCTGTATGGACAGAGATTCATCCTGCGTACCGATCACGCCGCTTTAAAATGGTTGCTACAGTTCAAAAATCCTGAGGGGCAGGTAGCAAGATGGATCGAACGATTGCAGACTTACGACTTCGAAGTACAGCATCGCAAAGGAAGACTGCACTGCAATGCGGACGCGCTTTCCCGCAGACCATGTGAGCCCAGTTGCAAACATTGTGCGCGAAAAGAGGAAAAGGATGAAGGTATATCTGTCCAGAGAATAAGAGCCGAACCTGTAGAGGGTTGGAGTGCCGAAGAAATTCGTAATGCACAAAAAGAAGACCCTGACATCGAGCCAATCCTTGGATGGAAGGAATCTATGGAGGAACCAAACGCAAGAGATATCTCCGACAGAAGTCCTACTTTAAAAGCATACTGGGCGCAGTGGGACTCTCTCCATGTGGAAGATGGTGTTTTGCGAAGAAAATGGGAAATGCCGGATGGAAGATCCTTTAAGATGCAGCTTGTGGTTCCACGATCGAAAGTAGAGGAGATCCTACGAGAAATGCATGCTGGAATATCCGGTGGGCACTTGGGAATCAACAAAACACTGGAAAAGGTACGGGAACGCTTTTATTGGCTAAGCGTGAGAAACGATGTAGAGAGCTGGTGTCGAAAGTGCATAACATGCGCAGCTAGCAAGGGACCCAAAGTCAAAACACGAGGTAAAATGCACCAGTACAACGTGAGCGCCCCTTTTGAAAGAATCGCCGTTGACATCACAGGCCCGTTCCCGGAAACTGAAAACGGTAGCCGTTACATCCTTGTTGTCATGGACTACTTCAGCAAATGGCCGGAGGCTTTTGCGATACCCAATCAAGAAGCTAAGACCGTTGTCGAGCAGATACTGGACCACTGGGTCTGCAGGTTCGGGGTGCCTATGGAATTGCATTCCGACCAAGGGCGAAACTTCGAGTCGAAGGTATTCCAGGAAGTATGCGCATCACTCGGGTTAAAGAAAAAAAGGACAACACCTCTTCATCCACAGTCTGATGGAATGGTAGAAAGATTTAACAAGACCTTGAAGGAACATCTGTCCAAAGTCGTGAACGAGAACCAACGGGATTGGGATCGGCGAATTCCTTTATTTCTTATGGCCTACCGGAATGCGGTTCATAGTACAACTGGATACACTCCATCCGAAATTCTATTTGGACGAACTGCCCGGCTTCCAAGTGAGCTAAAATTCGGATTTCCTATTGAAGACCCAAAATGCGAAGAGGACTACGTGTTAGATCTTAGAGAAAGGATCAACGACATTCACCAGAGAACAAGAAACAACATAAAAATTGCGAGTGACCGCATGAAGACCAGATACGATGCGAGAGCAACAGCACCTGAATTCAATGAGGGAGATCTGGTATGGCTTTATAACCCACATCGCAGAAAGGGAAAATCGCCCAAGCTTCAGCAGGACTGGGAAGGTCCCTACCATATAGTTACGCGCATTAATGACGTCGTTTTCCGAATCCAACGAGGACCAAGAGCAAAAATGAAAATTGTCCATGTGGATCGACTGCATCGTTACCACGGAAACAATGATGATGTGCTTGTTCGGGACGAACAAAACTAAGAGGGGGACAATGTGATGTGGCAACAAGTTTAGATACATTTTGTAAATTAACGCCATCTGTTGGATTCATTGTGTACAACAACCAACATTTACTGTGTACAACAACCACCATTTATTGTGTACAACAACCATGCCCCTAGAAGTATGCTACATATTTGCAACATGTTTTAACTTAGTACTAAATCGAACTTGACGAAACAATTCGAGACTCGAATTAGTACCGAAAGCTTAGATTGTGCCAGAACCAGACAGAAGCTTCCAGAAGCTTTTAAAGTTGTATAAATAAAAAGTGTTGAATTATAAAAACGTATTTGAATTGTGAATAAGTGAAATAAGTTAAATTGGTGTTATTTAAACTGAAAGACGTTGTGTTTTATAAAATAAAGAGATTTGTTTTATTATTGTGGAATTTTGATTGAGTTTTATTTGTCGAACCCCAGGCCAAAATATCACAATAACAATTATAAAATAACAACTAACAGTCTTTTTTTTGCATCAGGATAGGTATGTTTCATTCGAGTGTCATTTGACGTTCGACATTCGAGTTGGGGAATCAGAATACCGATAATTAGTGAGTCGTGTTCGAGAATACCAATTTGTCGATCTCACATGAAAACTTAATCGACTCGTATTCAGGAATAGGGCTCCTAGCTTGTTAGTTTTACTGGTAAATTACAAGTTCGTAAAATCTTTAGAACCTAAACTTTGTTGCGATTTTGAATTGCCATACTGCAAACTTAATAAAAAGCCTTATAATCGTCACAAGAAATAGGTTTCAACCTATGGCCATTTCCTTCTAGAGCTTTTAGCTTGTCTTAGGCTCAAACCAATAAAAACAAGGAAGCTGCCCACGATCTAAAAAAAAGAGGCAAAATGCCATAGATGGCGCACACTTCTATGGATGGAATTTAAAATTGTCGGTTGTGTTTTACTGGTAAACGCGACTTTATTTAAAAACATGTCGCAGTCCATATGTAATACGTCCCTGGCTCTCATCATAGAAAAAAGAAACAAGAACGACAACTGAAAGGATAATTCTCTCTTCGCCTACAAACTGAAAAATTCCCCGTTCCATAACGTGTACCGGTTCCTGTACATTTATAATGGAACTACTAATACTAATACGTTTGCATTTATGTGAGCACGAAACGTATGGTTGATTGGCAGCATATGTATATACAAAATACAATTTCAGCCTTTGCAGAGCATGGTCGGTACGAGTCGCAGTTCTTTTTTCTATGGCTCTCATATTCTATTTCGAAATTATATGTTTTTTTAAATCACCTTCAATGGCCGCGTTCACATTTGGAACCTTTGGATTGAACTGTGAAAATTGTGATTAACAGCTATCTTTGTTTCTCTTTTGTTTCGAATTTTAAAAGGCAACCCATGGACGTATTATGTATACTGCTAGTTGCCTACCTCAAGTTGGTTCCATTTTAGTCTCAGTTATTTTAGGCGACACTAGCCCTCCTGAGTACACTAGTGGGAAAAAAATAAACCTCAATTTTGACATTTCATCCAGTAATCCCTGACTTTGACAGCAGGTTTTCCCACGTTGGCATGTTAAAATTTCCTTTTTTTTCCGTGTTATTTAAAATATAATACAATTAATCCACCAAGTAATAAATACAAAAAAACACTCATGGATTTACTGAAATTAGTTTTTATAGCTTGGTAAATTACAAGTTCGTAAAATCTTTAGAACCTAAACTTTGTTGCGATTTTGGACTGTCATACTGTAAAACTTAAGAAAAAGCCTAAATGTATATCTATACCAAAGAAACATTTTTTAAAACATTTCAGAAACATTTAAGAAACCTTAAGAAATGTTTTTTTTCTTTCTGAAATGTTTTTTAAATGTTTCTGAAATGTTTATTTAAGTCTGGACGCTTCGCGAAACATTTCTTAAATGGTTATCTGTTTCCCTTTCCGAACGGAAATCTTTCTTATTTTCATGCATTTTAGTCTTGTTGACAGGTTTTGTTGTTTGTGTTTTGTTCATGAAGACAAACGCGACAAATAGCTCCTTTTTGACATCATGAAGTAAAGAACTGGATACATAAGATAGGAAACATAAACATTTAAGAAATGTTTCAGAAATTTCTGAAATGTTTCTGAAATGATATTTGATATTTTTTGATAAGGAATGGGTCTCAACCTCTGGTCATTTTGTCAGGATTTTATTAACTTTTTTTTTTATCATTAACAATAAGCAAATAGTTAGAAGAAAGAAAGGGGTGATAAATTGCTCGAATTTGGACGTATGTAGTTTGAACAATAAGAATGATAGACAAAAATGTCAAAACAACTTATCTACTACCTTAGTAGTGCTTTATTTGATCATAATTCATTAGTTTCTTTTAAAATCTTAATAAAAGCAGCATTATTTGAAGAGAATTGAACCTTTTTTCCTTCTAGTGCTCTTAGCTTGTCTTAGGCACAAACCAATAAAAAAGGAAGTTGTCCACGATCTAAAAAAACAAGAGGCAAAATACCAAAGATGTCGCACACTTCTATGGATGGAATTCAAAAGTGTCAATCATGTTTAAACGGTAATGCGACTTTTTGAATTTTTAAAAACAGATGTCGCGAGCTTCTATGTCAACATTTTAAATAGTTATTTTTTTTCCTGAAGTGGGTTCATCGCATTCTCAATTTTGGCGACATTTTTTTGACATTTGTTGTTGATTTTAATTAGAAACATTATTTATTTATGAAAAAAATAATTAAAAATACTTTAATTTTTGCTAAGACTACCAACACGAAAAGAATAACTTATAGTACAGAAAGGGGAAATATTTTCGTTTCATTCGGATTCGGTGATACCAAAATCTACTAATTTCGAAATTCGTAGCAGATTTTCCACACCGAACTTACTACGAATTGATTCTGTGATAGATTTTTCGGGATTTGGGGTGTGATAGATTTTTAGGATTTCGATTACGATGGAATGGTAGTCTCAGGATCACCTGCGGAGCCAATGTAATTATTGCTTGAAAATTTCAAAAAATCGGTCATGCCCGATGGAGCCCATAAGAAACATTCACTTTTATATAATTATAAGAAGAAGATGCAAACAAATACGAAGTATGTATGTATATGGAAGACAACAACAATTATAGTTAATTTGTCATATTTGTATTACATTTACATACTGCAATGGTCTGCTAAAATATATCCAGTTTTGTTATTAAACAGACTCTGTTTTATGGAAGAAAGTTGAGTTGTGTGCTGTCATAGGAGCTTTCAAATTCTAACAGTTTATTGAGGACTTATTTTTTTATAAATGGGAAGAAAAAAAGTAAGTTTAGTTAAAAAATCTATTTTTCGTTTAGTTTCAGATTTAAAAGGACAGCGCAATTTGAAAGTAATTGTTAAATGTAAAAATGAAGATTAAACTATTTAAAAGAACTTTCAATTCAAAACTTTATTTTTAAAACTATATTTTGTTTAATTAAATAAAAGTAATGAAAATATTCGGGATAACAAGAGCAATGTTAACATCAACGTAAGTGTGTGTCCAAATAGGAAAGAAGAAGCAACCTAAAAGAAGAGTAATTTAAACAAGATCTTTGTTATCACGTAAGTAATAGTAGCTGACCTAAAACCTGGATTTTTCCGAAATGTGGTTATTTAGTATCGTTTAAAAAAATATTTTTTATTTATAAAATCCTTACGATTATTTTTAAAATTTATTTTTTATTTATTATTTATATAATTTTTTTTAACAATTTTAGTATGCAGAATTTATTTGGTAGAAATCCAATGTAATGAAATGTCGATATAAAAAAATTTTTTTAAATTCGGTTTTTGTTTAAATAAAATTATTAACCATACCTGCCAAAATACTTTAAGAAATGTTCATCAAAATCGTTACAGCCGTTTTCAAGAAAAAAATGCTTTTCCTGGACAGTTATATGACAGCTACCGTTGTTTTTAGTACCTACATATATAATCGCAAGTAAAAATGGATTTCTCATAAATTTATACATTTGAAAACGTCAGTCTTACGTAGACCTTTTGAATGGGCATACATATACAGTTCAACCGAAAAATATAGCAAATAATGAGGTGGAAAGACTGCCCTCGACCCGTCTCGTATATCTATTAACGCATTTTGTGTGATTTGAATAAATAAATAATTTCGCTCCGCAAGTACTTCAATTTTTCTTTGACTGCAATTTGAGTTAACTGAGATTAATTGGCTAACAATATCAACTGCCAGACAATGACCAACAAATTCCTTTTTTTAAATAAAATATGTATGCATTTCACGTACAGTAGATACCTCTTGTGGACACAAGAAGAACTTCTTTGGTAAATGCATTCGGCGACGGTGATTTAAATGTTCACGAGTAACCTTGATGGAAATAATTGCAGCACTCTTAGTTATGGATATACACTCAGACGTGACGTCCAAATGGCCAACCAATATGGGCAAAGCGTTACTTTCACTTGATTGCCTACCCATTTTTGCTTGACTAACCAAATGAATTTTGGAAAATTATGAATATTCATGGAACAAGTGACGAACTGTTTTTTTTTTTATTATCGAAGCGCCATCTATAGACCTAATTATGTATGAAGAAGTTGTTTTTACGATGTGATGCAACAATTAAAGTTTTTTATCTTGTCTTATAAAAGAAACAAAATGCACTAACTTCCTACTCTCTTAGCGGGCACATAAGTTTATTTACGTAATACAAATTGTGGTAAGTATGGTAAATGCGGAAAAAACCTTAGGAAACTAAAAAAATAAATACCTACATAACAATAAAATATGAATGAAAAACAAATTCACATTTTTTCACTGAACAAGTCTTGTGTTTTCCGGTTTTAAGGGAATTTTGTTCAACTCGGATACAGATAACGTACCTAACTTTAATTTGAAATTAGTTCTTTTACCCTTATTTAAATTGAGGGTTTGAAGATGAACAAAGCAATAACTAGTGAAAAAAAATTAGCTGCAGAATGGAATACGAGATACAGAAGAAAGGTTGGAAAACACGTTAATAATACTTAAGTTCTAATGGGTCGGCCTTATGTTTAAATTTAATAACCAAATAAAAATATCAGGTCAGTTACACAAAATATCCAGCTAAGCGAAAACAATAGGACTGCTCCACAAAACTGGTAAAATTCTGATGGCAGAATTTTCCGTAAAAAACGAAACGAAAGCGATAGTTCGAATCATTAAATTGAATTATTTTTGGTTGTTAAATGTCACCCAAATGGGTCAACGCATTGACTCTGTCGTCACATGAAATACTGTCACTGCAAAGCGCTTACTTAATTGATCGTCAAATCGTCATATGAATGACGCTCATAATACACAAATATGCAATGTGTGGTGACTCTGACTGCGTGTGACGTCACTTTTATCTGACTTGTGCTGAAGAAAAAAAAATAAATTTATTAATTTGTCGGTTTCTTGTTTTTTTTGTTTGTACTTATAAACATTAAACAAATCCTTTAAATATTCAATTATTAGTCTTCACTTAAGAAATAAAATAATATTAAAAAAATGAGTTTGACGTCAGAAAATATCAAGATGGCGGTTTGTATACATATATCAACTGAGGATGCCTGGGTATTAGCCTGTAAATGTTCGCCTAAAATGCGTTGAAGGGTAAAGTGTGTCAACGCGATTTTTGCTATTTGGTGTCAACGAATTGACATGTAGAACGTTGTCTTCATACGACTTGACCAATTTCAATCAGCTGATTGTTGACTGTCTGTTAACTGACGAATTGACATGCAGAACGTTGTCTTCATACGACTTGACCAATTTCAATCAGCTGATTGTTGACTGTGAGCTGAAATCTCGTTTACGTGGGTCATTTTTCAAGTTGAAAATCAAACGATATTAATAAATTGAGTTACAGTGACTTAAAATTAATTTGCACGACTGGATCGCATGTACTTGTGACACCAGTCAACGGTTGACGATTCGACAAAAAAGAACGAGGCAATGCGTCAGTCGCACAAAATTGACACGTTATTGGCATGGTCAACGCGTTGACCCGAAAATTAAAACAATTACAAAATTATGACTTGTATGTGCATTTTATTCGTTTTTAAACTTTTCACTGTTTTATTTTATTTTAATATTTTTGTGGAACAACTCTCAAAACAAAAGAGCTGAGAAGCAAACTTGTTTTAGGGAAAATAAATAAATATCAAACATATGTAAATATCAAGCGATTTTTCGGTAGTATACATGAAGGTGTGTATTTTTTCAGCCACATTATGCTCTTCTCTTTTTTATTTAAAAAAACCATTCTTAGTTTGACAGTCATGTTTTTCCATTTTCATCGATAAAATAAATGCCCCACCCTTTTAGATTAACTGTTTCAGCATTAGTTTTTAATCTTACACTAAAGGTTTTATATGACTGGTAGTTTAGTAGATGGTTACCCTTTTGGCTTTTATTTCCGGCTATCTTCAATTTCGACTGTTTTCAACATTCAATGTAATTTAAGAGCGCAAAATAATTTCTGTATTTATTCTTTTTACGTGACTTGGTTAATAATTTCTTAAGAAAGCTATTAACATATTAGCCAGACCATATGGTTTCTACAAGCCTTATTTGGTTTTAAAAAAAGACGTTTATAAGGCACCTTCTTCCATCAAAAGAATAACTTCTTACCAGGCCGCCGCCGCCGCCGTATGTCTATTATCGTGGAATAACCACTCTTAAGACTACTAACCCTACACGTAAAGTGTATCGAACTTTCTTTAAGTCCATAACTGCCAAGCAGAATACTAAACTAAGTTTACCTTGGCATAGTTTCATGGGCATTGCCACTTCCCATATTTCTACTATGTACTTTCTCTTAATTTTGGCAATGGATGCAGTTAATGCGGCACAGCTTAGCGTTTAGCTTCTTATCACGAAGAAGAGAGCATTCAGATTAATTGAAAATTCATCACCAAACGCCCATCCACAATTTATAGACTCAAAGTGAAGTGAAAATGTCAAAATCTTTGCATTTTACCATTAAAGACCAAACTTATTGCTAACCAAGGAAGTAAATGTGCCATTCACTATGGTATGCACTGAATGTCGTCAAAATGATCTCTTGTCACAATGATTGGGTGGTAAATGTTTGACGCTCTTTTGATGATCTCCAGCCACTTCAAATCATAGGCTTCACACATCAGGTGAAAGCTGCGTGAGAGGCACAAACTGTGCGATCTTCACTTAACTCACGTTAACCACTATAGACTCCTATGATCTGTTGATCGATACTCATACTCATTCTCGTATGTAATTTTACTTTCGCATAATGACCATTTCTGGTGTCATCTGATGTTGTAGCCTCAAAAGCTGAAACTGCCTTTGTTTTGTTTGATTAGTTTTCTCCAGTAGCGCATTCGGTGGATTCAAAACAAGGTTTATGTATGTAAAAAAAAATATTTTTTTTTGATTTGTTCTGATTGGATAAACTAGGATTCTGACATGTTTGGAAAGTGCATATAAGAAATCTGTTTGCTGTCCGATGTCTAGAACCGGAGGTTTGACCAATAATTACACTCATATGGTAAAAATCGAAAATTGATAGTGTACCCGAGCAACGCCGGGAGAATCAGCTAGTTTAGTTAAAATCGGGTATAATTTTTGTCCTAATATTGATTGGGATAAAAAATTGCAATTATATGGAAGCTATTCAGGTCTATCCAGATATCCATTCGGACAAAACATTTTTCCGAATTGTTTGAAATGGGAGGAACTCTTCTTCCGATTGACACATCGGTTATAGTTCCTCCTACGGAATGTGAGGCATAACAATCTAAAGGCCATATCCAACATCATACTGCCAGTGAATTCACTAACAACTGGCAGGCTGTGACGTCAAAATTGCATCGCGACATAGTCAATAGAGTCATGCCTAGTGTAATAGCAGTTAAGCGACGCTGCGAGTGAGGGTGTCAGTGCACTGACGAACCCAACAAAATGGCAAGTGAGATAAATAGTCACTTACATGAGGCCATTGTCAATTTTTTTTTTTTACAAGAGCGTCAGTGTTATAACCCACTCCGTCCCATCACAGGTGGCCCACGAAATTTTGGGTCGTTTTATTGAAGAAACTGTTTTCTGTAAAGTCGGTTTACGGAAGATAATTTTAGGTGATAACGTCATAAAAAAACATTGATGGCAGCAACACCAACATACAGCTCATTAACTCCTATCCATAAAGCCTCTCGTTAAATCCACACACACACACCCCAATATCTAAATCTACTTTCTACTTTAAGAAAACTCCGCCTATTTTGTATTTCTTTTTTTCCTCTTGTTCTTTTTGAATTTGAGTGGAGTTATTGAAACGTTTGTCAGTGTATTGTGATTGCCAGCTTTACAGGCGTCAATTCACTGACGGGCATCAGGAGTGATTTTTTGAACATACTCGTACAGGCCTGCCAGTAAGGGTGATAACCTTTTTTCTCAACTGACCACTGAAAAGCAATTGCATCTTTGGCGTAGAAACCACGTCAGTAGCGGTGTGATATGGAAGAAATGAGTGCCTTCAGTGAGGATATTTTAACAGCTTAAAAATGGCCCCGAAGTTGTAGGTAAATTACAATTATAAATAATTATGTATTCTTTTTCTGTATTGTTACAACCGTATTTTAGAAAAAAAAAAAACAACATCGAAGGTTCAACAAGAAAAAACTAGTGGCGGAGTTGTCCACCATAGTTAATATAGAGTGCAACGCCATCTACAAAATCGGTTGTTCGGTTTGTTTTCTAATTGGTACCACGAAGGTAAACTGACTTTCAATTTGGAAATTTTTCAAACGATAACTATAATAGGGCAAAATTGGATCTACACGAAGTATTCGATTCCGTTAAACCAAAATCTTCGTATTTTCTCATATGTTTTGGAGATTTTGAAATGCTATATCACAGAAATCTGTTTGAAAATCCAAGTTTGTCAAATCGAACAAATGTTCTTAGTATTCAGCAATCAGTTTATTTTTGCTGAATACAACAAAATTGAGGCGTGACAAATAAATTTATATAAATCATCTCATATACACTCAGATTGTTTTCTGTTTGGTACACACAAATTTTTATAGCTTACAGTTTTTTTATCAAAGCCCGAGATATTCTTTTGTTAAGAACGAAATATTAGGACATAAAAACGTTAAAAATCAATTCCATTGACCATTCTTAAAAATTGGACAGTGTATTTTGGTTTGAAGGGCCTTGAGAGAGCATTGTAATGTAGTGCGGCCCTGGACAACTGGTCACGCTTACAATATTTAGATGATGTGTTGCTGTAAGCTCTGTAGTTTAACCAGATTTCGTCGGTCTCAGCATCTCTTAAATCTCGCGTTGAGTCTTGAGTATTGAAAGAAAAAGAAAGTTATTCCATAATTACAAATCTTTAAAGATGAATGTGAGACTATATCATTAAGTATTGATTGCCATTTATCTATTGGTCTTAGGAATTCATATGCATTCCAAACATTTTTTCTTTGTGTTCATTGAAACTATAAGATAATTTTTGTAATTATTTGGTTTCCTGTTATGATCTGATCATAACATAGGCAACACACAGGTGATGTTCAGAAAAGTCTTAGGCAAGATGAGTAAATTGCAGAGCAATTATACACTTCGTCGGTTAAGAAAAAGTTTTTGTTCATTATCTTATAGAAAGCCATAGAGATAGGGAAAGGTGGAGCTGTATTAACCTGGAAGAGGTACATATGTACTGTACATAGTAGGTAGATGACTTCAAGGAATTCCACTTGTTGTTGAAGCCAACCCAAATTTGCACATTCCAGTTGTACACGAGACGTGGTTTTAATAAATTAAGCCTAAACCACTCACCTACCTCTAGGAGTTGTAATCGGTGCGGCAATGTTTTTGATTCTATTGAGTAGAATTGAAATTAAGTCATAAAACTTGTTTAACTTTTCGCTGGCTGAGTCTTGGTTAAAATGCTGTTCTTGATGGCTGTAATTATTTTTAAGTAGATGGAATAATTGATGGTTAAGTTATGGGCACGTGATATATTGAACTTTACCATCAATTATGTAAAGCGGGCGGGATGTCATTGAATTGAGTAGGAAGGCGTTTAAGGTGAAATATGTAGAAACAAGCAAGTCTTTTTATACTTGCAGCTTGTTTTAATATTGAATAGTACATCCTTGTACATATATGTATACATTTTTTTAGAGGAACAGACAATATGTAGTAAACAAACAAAAATACACCAATTCAACAGTAAAAGTTTTTAACAGTCGTGTGGTTCGGCTTAGTATGGATTACGCAGACGACATCGACATCATCGTCAAAAGTCCAGAAGCTGTACAAGACTCCTTTATTCATATCGAACAGGCGGCACAAAACCTGGAGCTGCTTATTAATGAAGGGAAAACGGTTGTTGCGCCAGTGATGATGATAATTTTTGCATTCAGTAATCGAATAGTTTTTTATTTGTTAATTGTTTTTGTATGTTTATCTGTTTATCATTGGCGTCCTTGTTATTTATTCTGTGTGCTGTTATGATCATGAAATGCTTTAAAAAACTTAGGTATGTACATAGGTACTCGCCTATTAGGTACACGACGAAGTTTGTTTTTATTTGCCTCATGGCTGGGGCTCAACCGAGCAATATAAAACAAAATTTAGGGGAAAACATTAAACAAAGAAATTTATATGAAATCATAAAAAACCACAATTCATAATGTTTTTTTGAAAAAAATGAATGGCCATCCGATTTCTTTTGCTGTTTTCTATTTTATGCATTTTTCATTTCAAAATCAGTCGACCAGTTCTTACAAAAAAATAATTCTTTTTAAAGCTTTTCGAAAACATATTTTAAAATTTCTTTGAGTATATCAATTTGAAGAAACCTATAGTTTATATTAGGTAACAAAATGTAAAAAGAAAATCAATCGATTCATTTTCAAAATATTCAAAAAACAAAAGAAGTGTTTAAAAAAATATTAAAAATTCAAAAATAAAGTTTTTGAAAATTTTAATAGGAAATATTATTTGCATCATGAAACACTACCTGTTTTGGAAATTTCATCAAAATCCATTAAATAGTTAAGGAGAAAGTCTGATTAAAAAAAACGGTCATATGGGACGTACCGTTATAAGACTTTTCCTGAAAAACTATTGAAACCAAAAGATAGATTTTGCATAGAAAACACAATTAAGAAAGATTTATCAAAATCGTTAGAGCCGATTTTGAGAAAAATAAGTTTTTCATTAAATGTTATATGGCAGGTATACCGTTAGTTAGGAGCTCGAATGCCAATTCGAAAAACAGTACCTGACTGACTGGCTCTAAAAATACTATATAACAAGTTTAAAGCAAATCGTTTAGGCTGTAGGAATCGATACGGATAGACAATAAGACAGACAGGCAGAATTGTCCGACCGACTTCTTCGACTTCCCTATCATCGTAATGTCCTGTTTGATTGTATGAATTTTTGTACGAATTAAAAGAAGATACAAAAAAGTAAAAAAAAAATTAAAAACTAAATCTTATGATCTCAACAGAGAAGTTTTAAAACCCTCCCACTCGAATCTCATATTCTAATCTAATATATTAAAATTACTAGTCGAATTTGATTGTATCTTCTTCATCCCATAGAGAAGAGTAAAAAGTTATCAAAGTATTAATCACATAAGTATACAAATATTAAATCATTTTGTCATTTTATGTCCCGAAAAAAATTCAAATTTAATGCAACATCTCAAAAATGGTTATGTATGTATGCACTCAATCCGAGATTAACATTTTCATTTAAACCAGACGCAGCCAGAAAAAAAAACAAAGGAAAACAATGTAGAAAGAATGCAGTCATCCTTTGCCTATTTTACAGTCGCCAGGCAGGGGAAGGCAACCCCACAACAGGTACATGTTCACGGGCATCTAACTGCATAACCACATCTGCGACTACCTTTACACGTTGCAACTCACCTGCGTGCAATGTCTTACCATCTCGCGCAAAACATAAACAACCATCTCCCATTCATGCTTCCACCTATCAAAACACAACCGCCCGTCGTCGGCCGCCTAACATTGCCACCAACTTCAGATACTTGCATTCAAACAGGTACTCCAGTGGTTTTAGTGTTCTCTAAGCCACCAGACTAACCACAGCTTCAAAGATATCTAAAGTCCGTTACTCGGTTGTGGTCTTAACAACAATTTTTTATTTCTTTTTCTGGATTTCAGAAAATTTTTCGGTTTTGCAATTGTTTTTGTTTAATTCCTTCTACGAAAACCGATATGTCTCCAAGAAAAATCCGTTAAAGTTCCCTTCAATGTGCTGTTCATCATCATTGTTGTTGTTTTGTCATCGGTAGTAACATTTTTTTTTTTTTTTGTGAAGACTGTCAAATATCACCAGCACCGTCTTTGCTACCCGTTTAACATTTTTCAACATTCAAAAGGTGCTCACGACTCGTAGTCTCCTCTTAAGTGTGTCATACCTACTTTACAATAAGTTCGATAAGTATCTTTGCAAAAGCCAGAGAAAAAAGGTGCGCGATTGTTGCAATTCAGTACTTGATCTTCGGCCAAAGAGACGGTGATCTATCTGCGACTCCAGCTGGTACCGCCAACACCGTCTTGCAGTTTCCGCGCTAATTGCATGCATTGTGCCACCCGTCTGCACGCCCGCCAACACGTCATTCTATGAAAATGGAAAGTGAAAAATTGTGGTGCAGAGCTCTGTTGTAAAATAATTGTATTCAAATGTTTTTAGTTCAATTAACCGCAAAAAAAATTATATTGTAACATTCATTTCGGATCGTGATCGTTGGATGCTGCTAGAGAGGTTAATTTTGGTTTCAAATTGCGCGCTGTGTTTGTTAATCAATCAAGTGTTTTCTAACTATCTTTGGGATATTTTGAATTCTGGAATATAATAAAGACACAATAATTTATCTTTCTATCCTGCTTTAACGTCCATTTGGATATTAGGTTTTAAGGTAAGTTTAAGTGTCAAATTGCAGTATTTTTTATATATGGACGTCTTCAAACTAAAATTGCAACAAAAATTATTTTATCGATAATCTAATGATTTAGTTTGTTATACAAATTAAGATTAAAAAATACTTTTACTAAAATAGTTTCCTAGTTTTGTATTTGTTTATAATGTGCATAAATGGGACACTAGGGCGTATGTGGGACATTTTTTTTCAAACTGTTCTATGTATACGTTCGATTTTTGAATTCTCCAATTAATTCAGAGACTTATGTGCAATTTTTAAGCCATATTAGTTCATTAAGTCTTGAAATAAAGAATTATAATCTCTTATCTTACCTACATATGTATATAAACAGTATTGCAAGATAGAAATATGAAGTAAGGCACTAAGTAAAAAACAATCTTATTGATCTTATTGATCAATAAAATATTTTACTTATTCGATTCCTGAAAAGTGTACGGGGTACTTTTATTAGGTTTGATAAGCTTTTAAGTCAAAAATATCCTAACAAGAAACATTTTTAATTATGATTGTGTTATAAAATATTTAATCGAAATCCAAGTTTAATACTACGGAGTCTCTTAAAACTTTAATTAATATTTTGGTGGATTTACAATAAAAAAACAATTTTGCTAATTCAAAAAAGCTACATAAATATGTATTTCTGAAGCTAAATTTTGTTTTATTAAGCGACAGTCATAACTTTATTCACATTCATATATGCTGGTTTAGTTTATAATTACGTGATCTTTAGTTTAATTTAATTAAAATTTTAATTATTTTTTATTATTTGAACGTTCTTGGGCAATTTCACAATAAAAACTCCAGCTTTGAATATTAAGCTTCAGTTCAACAGTTTTTTCTGTTTCACGCAGTTCTCGTTTTAATAAAACAAATCGGAGTTTAATTAAACGGCCTAGATCTGCCATTTACATTTCGTTTGGAATACTGAGACCATCACAACAAAAAATAACAATTTTCCTGTCAAAAAATTAATCCTAATTTATTTTTTGGATTCTCTTGCTTAATTTTTGTTTTTCAGAGGATGTTATAGGGAAATAGATACAAAGTTTTTTTTGGCGTTTGCTAAGAAATCGTATTTATGTATATAGATAGAGACATTTTTCAACTCCATCAAAATGACTGAGGAAGTCTCTTTAGATCTCCAAGAACTTATGAAACTTGATAAGGTTAAATTTCAACATTGCTTTCGCAACTGTGTTTAGTTAAGGTTTTTACTGTAAAGCCGAACGAGTAGAACGAAAATGTTAAGTTCAGGTTCACTTGAAAAATCAGTTTAAGCTCTCCCTAGTACTCTGTGAACATACATTATAGTTACGGTGACCATTCGTCCCGTATTTAACTTGCCTGTCCCGGCTAAATTTTAAAAATTTACAACTGTCCCGTATTAAGTTTATTGTTCCGGGTTTGTCCCGTATTTCCATATACATATGTACATATTCGAATAACAAAACGTTCGATTTCTTTTTTTTTTAAATAATTGTATTTTGCGTTTAATATTTGTGTGTGTCAAAAGGACTGTTAGGTAAATATTCACGGATTTTACATAGCCTGTTACGTGTTAGGAATACTTAAATCCGAGTTCAGCTTCGGTCTGCCAGGTTGAAATGCTCCACTCGAAATTTTTTTCCATAATAAACAATATTTCGACAAATGAAAAACACAATAATTAAATGTGAAACTTTCAGAGCTATGTGAAAGCTAAAATTATTATAATTTGAAATCTCAGAAATATAAAAAATATTTTTTTTAAAGCAAACGAAAGCATCAACAAAGTTTGTTAAAAAAAATTACCAACAATGATCTCCTTGAGAAGTTGTGGTTTATGTTAATGTTTCATAGACTTTGTTCAAGAAATTCTGAATTTAAAAACAAATTAAATTTAAAGTTCTTGTTTTAGTTCTAAGCATTTTGTGTAACGATTATGATCCAAATTATTGTTTGTGCGCAACTACTTTTTTCGACTCGATCGGTTTGGATGAAATTTATTAATTATAGTTGACTATTGTTGTTATGTCAAAAATGTTGGTCAAAGTGTCATTATTAGACTTTGTTGGTATTGTTACGATTTCATTTTGGGACGATTTATTTTTAGACATTGGTAATCTGTCAAACAAATATAAAATAAATTGTACGACTGGATCGCACGTAATTGCTCATATGTGGCTGGCTTTATTTGAGCCGAGGTCAAATTTTCAAAATTTTGTGAAAATCGGGATCTTGTGACGCGCTTGATGGGCATTCGGCTTCAATTCTCGAACGAGTTGGATTTTGTAAGCCTGCAAACCAAGATCCTTCCGCGAGCGATGGCGGATCGACTCATTTGGATCTTCTTCGATACTCTGCTCCACCGAAACGAACAATTATTTTGGTAATAAATTTGCACAATTAGCAAACTTTGTTCAGGAGTAAGTCTATTCATTATGAAATTAAACCAACCTGAGCATAAATCAAATGACAGCTGTCAAAAAGACTAACTCCGAAAAAAGTATTGCCAGATTAAAAACCACACGTCTATTAAAATAAAAAAATATTTGTTTTTTGGAAAATTCTTTATTTTTTTTAAATAAGTTTCAGAGTTTTCTTGGAAAAACTAAGTATTCAATAAAATTTAAAAACTAAATCTCTATCGAAAAAAAATAATTTGAAAATCGTTCGACCAGTTTTTTTAAAGTCATTTTTTTTTTAAACTTTTCGAAAAAATAATTTAGTTTTTTTCTAGTATGTTATTATATTATTTCATCTAGAAAAATTATTTAAAAAAATTCAATCCACCCATTTTCAAAATATTTCGAAAACCAATTTTTTGTTTAAACTTAAAAAAAATCGAAAAAAAAATTTTTTGAAAATTTTGATATGCGATAGTAATTGAATTATAAATGACTTCCTGTGTGCAAAATTTTATTGAAATCGGGATAAGAGTTTACGATAAAACCGCATTTGAAAAAAACCGGTTATATGAGAGGTACCGTTATAGAACAAATTTCGAAAAATTTATTCTAACTGAAAGATGTACTATTGTAAAAAATTATCACCCTGAAAGTTTTATCAAAATCGTTAGAGCCGTTTTCGAGAAAATCTAACTTTTTGTTCAAAATTGTATGGCAGGTACCGTTATTTTTCGACCTAGAGCAAAAATGAAAAACACCCCCCGAGATACTACCTAATAAATACTAAATACCAAGTTTGAAGCAAATCGGCCTGTCCTTTTAGGCTGTAGAGGTACGAACAGACAGACAGACGGACGGAATTTCCGGACCCACTTTTTTCCACTTCTCTATTATCGTAATGTCATGTTTGATTGTTTTTTTTGCACGAATACATAACTTGCATTTTATTACCTAAATCGCAAGTAAAAACAACATATTTCTTCAAATACTTAATACTATACAGATTTTGCTATCGAGAATAATCCAATTTGAATTATCGTTTCATAAGTTTTTTTAATTATTGTAAATACATTTTAAATTTTTTAACCAAAACAAAAATTTGAATTTTGAATTTCGATTTGAATTCTAAACAAACTTTGGCTTTGACAGGTCAACAATCTAATGTCGATCTCAGATCAAATTTCATGTTCGTTTTTAAAAAAAAGATCAATCTTTTTTTTGATCTAGATCACTTTTTGGAAATCCGGATTTTTATCGAGATTTACAATGATTTGCAAACACACTACTTTATATGCTAATAGACAAATGTCACTGAAGTTTGCATTTCATTTGGATTTTGTTGTTGATTTGAAAGTTTTGTGTTGATAAAAGTGAAAAAAGGATCAAGAATTAACAAAATATTAAATAATTTTGTAGTATTCTCATCAGGCATGATATCTATTTTGTTTGTTTTTTCAAGCAAATTGGTGGTAGCAAAGGAACTCCGTAAATTATTTCATTGAGGATGTTGTGTCCTTTTTACCAAATTAAACTGCTCATCCGTTTTATTAATGATGAAGATCACATCGTTTTCATTGTCACTACATAATATTAATTAAACAACTTGCTTCAATGTTCATATTGTAATATTTTAATATAAAATGGAAAACTATTTTTTGTATCTATAATTTGTTTTCTGTTTGTTTACAATTCCTTTTAGACTGTCAAAAGACACGACAGAAAGTTGTCAAAAAGTGCTCACACAACTACAAAAAAAAAATCAATCTCGTTTCATGTTCGTTCGGAGTATACATCAGCCGATTTTCGGCTCTTGTTTGTCATTTTTGTTTCTGTTTTCTATTGTACTAATGACAGTTTCTAAATGTTTGTTCTTTTAGAAATATCAAAATTTACTGATCTTCAAAGGTCAAGCTTATAAGCTTTGGAACTATTAAAATAGTGCCTGGATACATTGATGCAAATGTGCCTGGATTTTTTATGAAACTCTGAGGACTGATCCAAGTTTCATTCTTATATCGTTTCATTTTTTGACAGATAATCACATTTTATGGCTAAAACACATACACGCTTTAGAACCGACTTCGTCCCGTTACGTTATATAAAGCTTTAGAACGTTGTTCTGTCATCGTGAATGTGAAAATATTGAGAACCAACTGTAAAAATAAAAAAAACTCAAATTTGAACGTATTCATTGAGTAAAATGTCACATAGCGAGTAAAAGTTCAGTCAATTCGAACTTTTTTGTATATTACTCGCTTTGCTACGTTATCTTTACGTACGTCAAACAAAGCGTTTGTAGAAAAAGCAGTACTGTGATAAACTTTAAATATTTTCGTATATTTGAATTTTTTCAAATTGTCAAAGCCGATTGTAAAGCGTGATTTTGTTTCTACTTTTATTTTATCGTCGAAGAAGCAGGTTCAATTTTTTTATTTTCTCCGTTTCGTTACGATTTTTTCCCATTTCATTCACACATTTTTAAAAATGATTATTAAGGGGCCAGTTATAGCTTTCATTGAAATGCTTCATTGAAAAACTTTAAACCGATTTTGTACATGTTTTCCTTTGATTAGTAACACAAATGATATACCAATCTGGAGCAAATGATACGAAGAATTTGTTTTCGACTAAAAATGTATTTATCTGTTTCCTGATGCAAATTGGATTTTCGTGTCAGCTGATTGTTTTTTGACAGAAAATGGAACAACTCATTTCACTGATTTGAATTCCAATTTTGTTCAGTCCCAATGACAGATTTGTATCCGAAAAAAAATTTCGTGTGTATTTCAACCAGGAAAATTTTTCCAATGACAGAAAATTTCAATGATTGCTATAACTGGCCCCTAAGGGGAGACGGAGACTAATTGAAAATAAACTTATTCGAAAGAAATTATATATGTTTTACTTTCCAATACTGTTCCTCCGCTGTCAATACTCTCGCAAATTTATTTTTGTGTGTAGCCACGATATGTGCGGTGAGGCATTACGACTTTCCGTCAATGTGTCCAAACACATAAACAATCTAGGGCAAAAAAATTAAATGCTTCTATGTTCACCTGATTAAGTTTATGCAGGCATACATTTAAACATTGCAAAACAACAAAATGTTCAAGAATACCAACAGAGAGGTACCACATATTGATCTAATTAAAGCTGTGAAAAAAGTAAATAGTAATTATGAAAATTAATGTTTCTAATGAACTTTATAATCAATGCCTCAGTAATAACTTGTTGATTTATTACAAAATCTACGATTTTTTTGTTCGGCAAAACAGTAGCACTGTTTTATTAACGTAATAAGGCAAGAACTGTCATTGTGTTAATGGTGATATTATAAATACTAAATAGCGTAAATGTTTGCTAAGTAAAGAATTTTGAGGTTTAGTATATGACATCGTTTTAAAATTATAAACTGATGTTGTCTCTGGTATAATTTCTCCTCTTAAAGTCTGTCTTAAGTCCAACGTTACATTAAGCACAAATGTTACCAATTCAAGAACAGAAACATTATCGTCTTCCCAAATATTATATTCCACTTGCATTTCCAGTAAAAGATTTAAATGTTTCTCATTCTTAGGTTAAAATGATTTCCGTATGGTGATTGATTATTATTATTCAAATTTATTTCAGAGCCGTTAAATTCCAGAGCTCTACGTTAAATGTCAAAAGTACGATGTGACTTAGCATAATCGATATTTTGAGCCATTTAACAAACAAGCGTGTGAAAGTGCTTCCTCATCATCGTCAGTGATCATTTCTGTGCAGGGAACATACACCTATTCAATGCATTGTATGCTTTGCATATAATGGCATTCATGCTAGATGGTATACAATTCTTGCCCAATCATAGAACAATAGTTAGATAATGACAATGAGTTTGTATTGCAATACTACTTCTTTGTTTTACCATACTCTCGCTCACATGGACATATATTCATTTATTATTGTATCACATATGTATGTATGTACATTTATGTCCGCAAGCATATAATAGACTATCTAATGTAATAATGTTGACAAAATTAGTTTGACGTTTCTTTATTTTTGATTTTTCTATTCAAACAAACGATCAATCATCTTTTAGCTTGCGATTATAGTGATTATAAGGCAAGTTTAGGATTCCTGAATATAAAAAAAAATTGAGATAACAATCAAACATGACATTACGATCATGAAGAAGTCTAAAAAAGTCATTGACAAAAAATGTCCGTTTGTCTGTCTGTCCGGGTGTATATCGACCTGCAGCCTAAACGGGTTAAGCGATTGCGTTCAAATTTGATATGTGTGTATCTCTTGGCATTCCTCAGAGGGGAAATTAAAATTTTATTTTTACGGCTAAAAATAACGGTACTTGTCACACGACCGTTTAGAAAAAGCTTATTTTTCTCGAAAACGGCTCCAACGATTTTGATGAACATTTTTGAGATTTTTTTTGTTGGTATTGGCTATTATTTGATTAGAACCACATATACGGGAAAAGTCTATTAACGGGACCTTTCATATAACGGTTTTTTTAAATTTTTGGCATGTTAAGTATTGTGGTTTTGATAGGTTTTATTTTTTGTTTATACATTAGGTACCTTTTAAGGATCGGTAATATTTATCTGTGCACTCTGGTGGTAATTTCTGAAACTATGTGTTGTTATCGATTTTTAGAAAATAAAACACAAGATAAGTGTGTTTTGCAAAGAAAAACTTGTATAAATATCAGAAGTTTGCACATAATTATGTATTTAATAATTAATATTTAAGTATTTAATTTTGATGGTCAGGTTCTTAGATTGGCCACCATAAAAAGAGTTTCTTCATTATTCAAAATGCTTGAAGCATCAAGAAATTGTTACATTGTTTTTTCATTGGATGCACTTAAAGAATTTACCCTTTTTGAAATCCAAGGAAAAATAAAAAACGCGTATGCTTTTGACCTTTTGGCTTTTTAACTTCAAATAAATATACTTTTATACATATTTAGTTGTCGAATGATAATATGAAATGATAAATACTATTCGTCAGTTTGATATAAAACAACAAAATAATCCTTGTAATATTATAAATGTGAATGTATTATGAAAATAAAACGCAAAATTCTATTAAATAAAAAACTTTTACTTTTTAATATAATTTTAAGTTCATGTATTTATTATTTACATTACAACATTTATTTATATTTTTAATTAAAGTCGCGACGCGCGTTTCGGACTTGCGTCCATCATCGGGCTAATAAATACTTTTTTGCCATTGTTTTAATTTTCTTTGTTTACTTATTTGTTGTTGTTCGCTATATTGTTATATAGTGTTGTCTTCTTTTATCTTGTGTTTTAATTGGTATGTAATTGCAGTGTCGTATAATGCGTTACTTTTAATTGTTAGTTTGTCGTTAAGCACTTTGTCCTGTTCCATCTTATATGATTTGTAAATGCAAAATTCTTCTATTGTGTCCATAGTTTTCCCTTTTTTGCATATGTGTAAAGGTATTAGGTTATTTTTAAAGTTGCTATAGTTGTGGTTTTCATTAATTAAATGTAAAGCGAAATTTGATTTTGTGTTTATTTTAGGTTTATGTTCTTTGAATCTTTCGTGAAATGTTCTGCCTGTTTGTCCTATGTAGTATTTGTCGCAGTCATTGCAGATTATTTTATATACTCCAGAGCATGATTCAATATTTTTGTTATGTTTTGGTCTTAATATTTGTTGAATGTTATTTTTTGTTTTATGAAATATTTATGTTAAGTTTTTTGAACTCATTTTTTATTGTCTGTGGTATTATATTCGTATATTCTATTGAGATATATTTGTTGTCCTTTTTTGTATCATGCATTATGTCGTTGTTTACGTTTTGAAGTTTTTTCTTTTTCTTTTTGTAAATTAATTTATCTATTGTTTCTGCATTGTAACCATTTGCAAGTGCTATTTGTTTTATTATGTCAATTTCGTGTTTAAAATCTTCTTCATCCATAGGTACGTTTAGTAATCTATTTATGAATGCATTAAATGATGAAATTTTTTGTGAATGTGGGTGGTGGGAGTTTTTGTGTATGACAACGTCAGTAGTAGTAGGTTTTCTATAAATTTTATATTTTAGTTTTTGGTTTTTGTCTTTGCTTATATTTAAGTCTAAGAAGTTTATATTATTATTTTGTGAATTTAATTTTATTGTTTAAGTTGTTAATGTATTTTTTTAATATGTCAATTTGTCTGCATGTACCATTAAAGATGAGGAAGGTGTCGTCAACATATCTTGCGTAGAAGATAATTTTGTTGTGTAGAGGGTTATGAGTTGATAAGATATATTTGTTTTCATAATAATTGAGATATATATCTGCCATTAATCCACTTAAGGGGGATCCCATGGCTAATCCTTCGTCTTGTATATAATATTTGTTATTGAATGTAAAATAATTTTGTTTTAAAGTTATTTTTAATAAATGTATGATTTCATTTATTTTTTGATGGTCAATAGTTGCAGTTTGGGTGAGATTTTCTTTTATTAATTCTATTGTTTCGTCTATTGGTATGTTGGTGTACATATTGGTGACATCAAGTGAAATGAGTTTATATTGGGATATTATGTTAAGATTTTTTGTTTTATCGATGAATTCGGTATAGTTTTTTATGCTGTGGTTATTTTTTAAGGTGATGTTGTTTTTGAGGATTTTCTGTAGTTCTTTAGCGACTTTGTAACATGGTGCTGTGGTGTAATTGATTAATGGTCGGATTGGAGTATTTGTTTTGTGTATTTTGGGTAATCCAGTAAACTGTGGTGCTTGTGCGTTAGGTTGTTTGAGTTTTATTTTGGTTATGTTTGTAAAAAGGTTATTGCATTTGTTAATTGTTTGGTTTATTTGTTTTACATATTCTTTAGTTGGGTCGTTTTGTATGTTTCTTATGTTATTATCTTTTATAAATGTTAAGGTTTTATTTATATATTCTTCCTGGTTAATTATAACTATTGTATTTCTTTTGTCAGCTTTAGTTATTAATGCGTTATTGTCTTTTAGTTTTTGTTTTATGTTGTTGTTCGCTATATTGTTATATAGTGTTGTCTTCTTTTATCTTGTGTTTTAATTGGTATGTAATTGCAGTGTCGTATAATGCGTACCTATGGATGAAGAAGATTTTAAACACGAAATTGACATAATAAAACAAATAGCACTTGCAAATGGTTACAATGCAGAAACAATAGATACATTAATTTACAAAAAGAAAAAGAAAAAACTTCAAAACGTAAACAACGACATAATGCATGATACAAAAAAAGGACAACAAATATATCTCAATAGAATATACGAATATAATACCACAGACAATAAAAAATGAGTTCAAAAAACTTAACATAAATATTTCATATAAAACAAAAAATAACATTCAACAAATGTTAAGACCAAAACATAACAAAAATATTGAATCATGCTCTGGAGTATATAAAATAATCTGCAATGACTGCGACAAATACTACATAGGACAAACAGGCAGAACATTTCACGAAAGATTCAAAGAACATAAACCTAAAATAAACACAAAATCAAATTTCGCTTTACATTTAATTAATGAAAACCACAACTATAGCAACTTTGAAAATAACCTAATACCTTTACACATATGCAAAAAAGGGAAAACTATGGACACAATAGAAGAATTTTGCATTTACAAATCATATAAGATGGAACAGGACAAAGTGCTTAACGACAAACTACCAATTAAAAGTAACGCATTATACGACACTGCAATTACATACCAATTAAAACACAAGATAAAAGAAGACAACACTATATAACAATATAGCGAACAACAACAAATAAGTAAACAAAGAAAATTAAAACAATGGCAAAAAAGTATTTATTAGCCCGATGATGGACGCAAGTCCGAAACGCGCGTCGCGACTTTAATTAAAAATATAAATAAATGTTGTAATGTAAATAATAAATACATGAACTTAAAATTATATTAAAAAGTAAAAGTTTTTTATTTAATAGAATTTTGCGTTTTATTTTCATAAATCTAACAACATGGAGGCAGAAACACAAAAAATAGCACAAACCATCCGTATAAAAGAAGAAATTAAATATTTATATAGTAAGAAAAACAATATTAACAACATATTATATAAACTCCATCTAGAACTGTACAACAAACTACACAACATTATTGCAGAACTATATATACATAAAATAAATCTTCAGGCTAAAGAAATAGCCAAAAACATCGCTATAAAACAACAACAGAAAATAATTAAACTCACTAAAAGAACTAATTCAACAAACTTAACCAACCAACACATATTTTACCCCAGATTAGTCAACAAAACAAATGTACATTTAAATAAAACGGAAATCGACACTCTTAACAAAGGACTTAAAAACAACATACCAAATATTAACTCAAAAAATATAAATAATGAAATAATAAACGCTGAGGCAGCCATTAAAACCATACCAGACCAAGAAACACAAAATGAAGTAAGAACTATAATCAACAGAAAACTAAAACAAATTTTTAAAAATAACAAATCACACAAAATATTACAACAAAAATATAAAGAAGACGTAAATAATCTAAAAAACATAAAACAAAAACTAAAAGACAATAACGCATTAATAACTAAAGCTGACAAAGGAAATACAATAGTTATAATTAACCAGGAAGAATATATAAATAAAACCTTAAGATTTATAAAAGATAATAACATAAGAAACATACAAAACGACCCAACTAAAGAATATGTAAAACAAATAAACCAAACAATTAACAAATGCAATAACCTTTTTACAAACATAACCAAAATAAAACTCAAACAACCTAACGCACAAGCACCACAGTTTACTGGATTACCCAAAATACACAAAACAAATACTCCAATCCGACCATTAATCAATTACACCACAGCACCATGTTACAAAGTCGCTAAAGAACTACAGAAAATCCTCAAAAACAACATCACCTTAAAAAATAACCACAGCATAAAAAACTATACCGAATTCATCGATAAAACAAAAAATCTTAACATAATATCCCAATATAAACTCATTTCACTTGATGTCACCAATATGTACACCAACATACCAATAGACGAAACAATAGAATTAATAAAAGAAAATCTCACCCAAACTGCAACTATTGACCATCAAAAAATAAATGAAATCATACATTTATTAAAAATAACTTTAAAACAAAATTATTTTACATTCAATAACAAATATTATATACAAGACGAAGGATTAGCCATGGGATCCCCCTTAAGTGGATTAATGGCAGATATATATCTCAATTATTATGAAAACAAATATATCTTATCAACTCATAACCCTCTACACAACAAAATTATCTTCTACGCAAGATATGTTGACGACACCTTCCTCATCTTTAATGGTACATGCAGACAAATTGACATATTAAAAAAATACATTAACAACTTAAACAATAAAATTAAATTCACAACAGAAATTGAACAAAATAATAATATAAACTTCTTAGACTTAAATATAAGCAAAGACAAAAACCAAAAACTAAAATATAAAATTTATAGAAAACCTACTACTACTGACGTTGTCATACACAAAAACTCCCACCACCCACATTCACAAAAAATGTCATCATTTAATGCATTCATAAATAGATTACTAAACGTACCTATGGATGAAGAAGATTTTAAACACGAAATTGACATAATAAAACAAATAGCACTTGCAAATGGTTACAATGCAGAAACAATAGATAAATTAATTTACAAAAAGAAAAAGAAAAAACTTCAAAACGTAAACAACGACATAATGCATGATACAAAAAAGGACAACAAATATATCTCAATAGAATATACGAATATAATACCACAGACAATAAAAAATGAGTTCAAAAAACTTAACATAAATATTTCATATAAAACAAAAAATAACATTCAACAAATATTAAGACCAAAACATAACAAAAATATTGAATCATGCTCTGGAGTATATAAAATAATCTGCAATGACTGCGACAAATACTACATAGGACAAACAGGCAGAACATTTCACGAAAGATTCGAAGAACATAAACCTAAAATAAACACAAAATCAAATTTCGCTTTACATTTAATTAATGAAAACCACAACTATAGCAACTTTGAAAATAACCTAATACTTTTACACATATGCAAAAAAGGGAAAACTATGGACACAATAGAAGAATTTTGCATTTACAAATCATATAAGATGGAACAGGACAAAGTGCTTAACGACAAACTAACAATTAAAAGTAACGCATTATACGACACTGCAATTACATACCAATTAAAACACAAGATAAAAGAAGACAACACTATATAACAATATAGCGAACAACAACAAATAAGTAAACAAAGAAAATTAAAACAATGGCAAAAAAGTATTTATTAGCCCGATGATGGACGCAAGTCCGAAACGCGCGTCGCGACTTTAATTAAAAATATAAATAAATGTTGTAATGTAAATAATAAATACATGAACTTAAAATTATATTAAAAAGTAAAAGTTTTTTATTTAATAGAATTTTGCGTTTTATTTTCATAAATCTAACAACATGGAGGCAGAAACAAAAACTTTCATTGAATGTATTATGTTTGGATGTTTAGATGTCTGTTCCGCAATCACCCTTCAAAGGCTAAACGGATTTCAATGAAATTTGATAGGTAGATGGATGAGATGTTGGATTAGAAAATAGGTTACCTTTTTATGCCGAAAAATGCACGGTTCTTTTAAGAGAGGCTTAAAAATGTGAAACGATGTATGGCTGGAAGTTTATTCTTAATGCTTCCATGCCTCAATGCATAATTTGTGAAGTTCGGTAGATGGATGAATTATAAAACTTACTAAACAACACAATACAAAATTTACTTTTTATGCCAAAAAAATGCACGGTCTCTGCCCAAGCGAAATTTTTGTCCTAATTCATTTAGATAGAATGGACCATTCTGCCTGACAACGGAATTCACTTCGTTAACGCCGTTATACAGTCTGCATCTGTAGAAGCGGTTTTTCCATATTCTCAGCATAGATTGCGATTCTATTACGATAATCCCTTGATCGTCTTTGTGCCTTACCTTGAGCTCTGCAGCTTTGACGCTGTCCCATTTTACCTTTTGGTTACACTATCGAAACTCTGTTTTTCCTTTCCGATAAGCCGGTGTTCCTCTTTCCTCTTCTGCTCCTAGAGGTCAGGAGCAGTTCTAGTCCTTCTTTGCAGCGCTTATATGCTTCCTGTTTAGGTGCGAGCTGGCACTCGTCAGACCTGTTTTGGTGGCCGTGTAAAAATTCAGTACTTCTAAAGGCGGCCTCCCGATAACTTTTCACCAATGTTACCACTAGTTCTCAATACATGATTCTGCCGGTAAAGGACTCCTTTGGAGATTATTTCAGACTCGGTCGGAAAAAGACCTGGCAATTTATTGAAACTTTCCAACGTCAAACTTCTTCACATTATTACCTCTTCTTGGCGTTAGTTGGGATACCCGCAGTCATACCTTGGCTTCAACGAAGTACAGGTCTAAATCAATATTTGCTCCTCCGAAAATTCGGACATCCATGATACTGGCGCACTACCCTGCTTTGAAGGCAATGTGGTCAATCTGGTTTATTGATCAAGAAATCTCTACAACTTTGGTGAATGTTAAGATGTTGGAACTGCGAACTAGTTATTAAATTATTTCGCTCCGCAACAAAGTCAATGTGCATGCAGTTTTCCGACTGTACCATTAAAGGTATCGTCTCTCTCTAACGTAAAATCACCTAGGCCAATTTTTTAAAGTCCAATTACTCGAAAAACATATCTTTGGTTTCAAAGACAGTTTTTTTAAGTAAAATTTAAATTTTCGTGCTTTAAACTGAAACTAACTTCACTCACTATGCGTTCTCAAGTTATGTCATGTATTAATTCCCATCGATGAAAAGCAGATTAATTCATGAACTAATTTAAAATTTGTTATACGAACATTTGGGAAACATTTTAATTATTACGAAAAATGTGTTTATGTACTTTTGTAATTTTTTCAAACTTATATTTCGTGGCGCCAAATTATGCATACATTCTATCAAATAAACACTTCGTCATCAAAACTGAAATCGGTATAGGTACCTCTTTTGTTATGGGTAACCTTCATCTTAATTTTTTTTCAGTTAGTTTAAATTATAACTATTAACTGACAATCTCCTTCAAGCAATGTGTACGAACGCTACTATTTGCAGAGTTCAAGCACCAATGGAACTTAATGGATAATGGTGTCTTAATGTACGGACCAAAACGTTGTTAAACAACGAACACGCGTGAGCAATTACCATGCACCAATCTTTTGTACCAACTTAAAGTATAATTTACGGCAAAAAATGTATCGGCAAATGCCAAACCTAAGAGTTTCCCAACTCGCGAAACAGTGCAATGGTTTTATTAGCCATTGCACACAACACTTTCGATTTCATTTAGAGTAAACACTCCAATTTGTGCCCAGCAGCCATTTGGATCTGGTTTTGCAAGACTTCGCATAGCAGCTTAGTACAAATTCTGTGTATCTATGAAATACTACTACTTCCAGTGCACCAGTCTGACAACAGTAGGATAGTCACTGACAAGTTTCCATTGAAACCAGTCCCTGAATCTCACCCTCCTTCGTCTGGTGTTGTTACAACACTCACTCACTGGCCTGCCTCGATAAAACTTTACAGATTACGAGTATAGCAATGCTGCCAATAATACTAGCCGACACAACCAAATAACTAAACTTGTATCTTATCATTATCCATTGCCGAGATGGCATTCGGTGAGATGACGAAAATGAGTACCGGGTTCACTTTTTGCTACATAATGTCCATAACCAGATTGAGCCTTGTCGAACCAAAATAAAAATACTTTCACCTGAGATTATCGTTTTCTTGGAATGAATGAATTCTTGTTTTATATCTACCTTTATGTCCACCTTTGATGCTTCCGTCAAGCGTTTGTTAACCTCAATGAAGTTGAATTCCTCGCGTGTTTTTGTATCGTTGAAACCGCGCAAAAAACATGTTTCACCAACCATCTAATCTTGAATTTATTTTCTTGTCTCATTATTCAGAACATTCCGCAAATCTTAAGTCACCTTCAATTTATGTGTAATGGAGGCCAACGAGAATGTTATTGCCGATCACCGTCAATCAGAATCTCCGGCACGTACCATTGATTCGCTTGGCTCGACGGTGGGCAGTATGGAGACTATTGTCGATCGCAATGAGGAACTGATGCAAATAACAATGGAGTCCAGTACGAATACGACAAATCTGGCCAGAAACAGTTTGACAAACTCACAGATTTCCATTATCACCAAGGATGAAAAGTCTAACAACAATTATCATTTGGATGCCCAAAGTCATATATATTCGAGTCCGGTTTATATGACGACAACAGAGAAGCGCCTTATCAATGAAGGATTTCCCGAAATCGAATTGCCAAATCTTATTACCCATGCTGAATTTGAAAAACACAAATTGGGTCGACCAATATCAACAGAAATGACAAAGAGTGCAACAGCAACGTTAGAGTCGAAAATCAGCAAAAAGCAAAGAATGCCGCCAGAGTTGATAAAGATCAAAGGGGACTCGGGTAAAAACTTCAAGGTGGGCCGATCTCGACGGAATTCGTTTGCTAATCAAGTGTGTCTGGGAGTGTTGCAGTTGTTGCAGAGCATCGCACTTGTTGCCTTGGGAGCTTTGTTGATTGTGCGTGGGGCATCACTGGCAACGGTTGGAAGTGGTATTTGGACTGGTGGAATAGCTGCAATTACTGGGGCTTTGGGAGTGATAAACATGCGCAAGGTGCAAACAGGATTTTTGGCGCTTAATTTGGTATGCATAGCGACGAGTACACTGGCATTAGCGATAACAGGCGTTGGCTTGACAAGGGATATCAGCAAGATGGAAGAAAAGGTAAGTCATCACCAATTGTTTTTGTTTTACGTATTATTTGATTTTCTTGTGACATAAAACTAACTTTCCATTCTGTGGCTGATTTCGTTGGTTCATTCATGCCGTTTAAGGGTTCTCCCAATCGAGCTTATAACATAAAAATAAAATCACGGAAACTTGATTCATTCGCTTAGTTCGTGGCAGTAAATTTTAAGCACCGAAATTAATTAATTTGGCGAACTTTTCGAGTTCGCGCGAGTAAAATTCGCTTACATTACCGGAAACGCAGTCTTAGGCGGTAGATAGCGCGCGCGGCCACAAACGCGACACATACTTGGTCATATGGCCGATGCGGCGCAATCAATTTGTGTGGAATTCTATAAGTTTCGGCTCATTATGTCACTGCGACCATGTTTGTATCAGAAAAATGTTATTAAAACAGTCTTTTTATAATTTTCTTTGCCCATATCATTAAGAAATGGGCCATTATTGCAACTATTTGTTATTATTTTTGTCTATTTTTGGACATTAAATTCAAAAATTTGTCAAAGCAAGAGAGTTAAAACACGCTCAGTTTAAAAGGGGTTTAATATTGTTTGTATTGTTTCCTTCACCAGCTTCGCGTTTGTTTGACATAGAAAGACCATATACATATACATATGCATACCGAGTTTATTAATACAAAGAAAGCAATTTTTGTGTGAATGATAATCATATAACGAAAAAATCGTCCATTAATTGTTTTCCGTTTGCGGGAAAATTTCAAACTGTCCAAGGAATTTTCTTGGGCTCAAATTGTCAGGAGAGAGAAATATTTTACTCTCTCGTGAGCACTCTCTTTTGTCAAAAACTACGAATATTGTTTCGTAGTTTTGGGGAGCATGTGGAACAAAGCTACAATCTTACTAAACAAATGTCAATGCCATAGTGATTTTTACCTTTTGTTCCATTTGGCAAAAGTTGAAGAAGTTAATTGTGAAAAATTTCTAAAATTGTATGATTCTATCACCTCTGATAGAAAAGATCGTAAATACCCCTTACGTTTGAATTCGGAAGTTTGAAATCTCTTAAATGTAACCAGCTGATGACACTACGATATTCACCTTTGCTGTGGTGATTTTCCTTGTGACTTTTCTTGTAAGGAAATCGGAGAATCCCACTATTGTTATCGAGTCACAACAATCCTCTTGTGACTTGCTATTCATCACAAAGGGGAGTTACGGGGTGTTTATATATTTTTTTTATATTTATGGATAAGAAACTCATCCATCGAGTTAATATAAATGTTATAACTCCTTATTTCATTCCTCTACCTTACATTATTATGTGTATCGTAATTGAAAAGTTCCCATAATTAGCCTAAAAGTATAAAATTATAAATAATGATTTCTTTAAAATAGTAAATAATGATGAATCACTTAATATAATTCAATTGCTTAAATACCTTTGAATATAAAATGCATAATAATTTGGTCTTTTTTTTCTAATTTATACAGATTAATCAGACAAAACTGAATAATGAAAAGATTGCCGCTGCTTATTGGTTGGTGTTTACGCTCGGCCTACATTTTATTGTGAGCGTGATCTCAGTCTATAAATCGGCCTCAAGACTATGTTCAAGGTAAGAATGCTTAAAAGACGTGAGAAAGTGTTTTGTAAAGAATCGTGTGGGAGTGTCAAAATATCAAAGAGTAAGATCATTTATCATTGAAAACACCAACAACAAATTAATCTAGGGAGAATTTTTCATTGATTTGAATCAATGAAAGTGAATTTTATTACGTGTGGTCGATGGCAGATGAAATTATCATGATAACGAACGAGTATAACGAACTTTTAATATGTGAAAAAATGCCTTTTGATTCCTAAAAAATCAATTAGCATTTTTGTGAGTTTCTTTTTTTTACGCAGTTATACTTTCTATCAACCATGCCTACTCCACTAATTCAATAAACGAAATCGAAGTTCTACTCCAAGTTAATAGATCTTTCTTCCAAATCTGACAGATATTTACCTTATTATAGGCATTTGAATTAACATAATCATTAGCATTATTAAGAAGGTATGCGCATATATCTTTGGATGTATTTTTTCAATGGTTTATGAGAAAGTAAAAGTTATGTGTTGGTGTATGGTGATGGTAAGAAAAGAAGATTGTTGACATTTTCTCGTGACATTTGACGTGCGGCGCGGCGTTCAAAACGCTTTGGAATCTGTTGGCTCTTTTTGAAGATACCGGTTCTCGATATGTATAATGCTAATACTAAATTACAATTTTGTATGTTGAGATAGAAATCAAAACAAAACTATTTCTATATTTACAGGCATTTGTGTGTTTCAATTTGATTGAGCATATTTAATAGAAGTGTCAAAAAAAAAACTGAGACGAAAGATTTTTGGACTCACTTGCTCAGTTCAATTATTGAACAGTCGTTTTGAACGTTTTGAAGTTTCGATGTAAATAAACTTTAATTAAAAATTTTCGTTTTCAGGTGTTTTGTGATGAAATTCAATAGTCATATTTTACACTCGAGTCCAGGTGAACTGTAGAGTCTAAACTTATCACACAGATTGGACACAACTGCAATTCATAGAGAATTTGGTAGTTCTGTTTAGTAACAATCTATCATAAAAACAGCGATATGTCAAAACGATGTGACACAAAAAAAACTAAAAATTGTGCCTTTATCCGTTATTTGAGGTTGTTTCGAAATAAATATACCGTAAGCTGTTAACACTTGAAGACTTGCAGATATTGACAAACCTCTTTTAGTTGTTTGGGTCTTCAATATTCAGCAAATCAATTAAATTTTGCTTTGTCTTTTTTCGAATCAATACCTTTCATAAAATTCATCGTTAGTCAGTTCAAACGGGTCGATTCTTGTCCACTTTCGTCTTCTTGTTGGTGGTACCATTTCCAAATCTACCAAGATATCAAAATCTTCATTGATGTTTTCATCAATTGACATTTTTCTTTTTTTGAGGTGAAACTAATTTTTATTTACTTTTTTTCAAGTATTTTTGACGTTTGGTAGAGTTGAAAACAACTTAAAGAAAGCTTCTGTCGTGACTAACGTTAGACTCGAGTTTTTATTTTAGAAATGGATTTAAATTGTTTATGAATTATATAAACTCGGGTTTAGTTTAGCAACAACATTTTTGCACTTACATGATGAAAAGTGTATAGTTCTTTAATTATAGACGATTCAAAAATTTATTTTCTCTTAGTGTGAAACTAGATTTTTAATAACAGGAATCCACTGCATTATCTTTTTAGTGTGAAACTAAAAAATCTCAGAGAAAATGACGGCTCACTCTCACAAAACCGCATTTTGAAAATAAAAATACACACAAACCCTGCCTAAATCCAATAACAACAAAATTCCCTAAGATTCTCAAACTTTCAAATTTGATTTTAACTAGTGCAGGTGTTTTTTGTTTATAATTCAGAAAAAGTTAGTGCAGAACTAAACATTTTAAGTAGTGTGAATTTAATACATTTAAAATAGGTTGTCTATAATTTTGCGCCAAAAACAACTATGAATAAATTCTTAAATAAATAAAATTAGGTGTAATCGAAAAGGTAATGAAGAATAGTGTAAAAATGATAGCGTATATTTTAAAATTATTTAACAAATGAATTTGAATACATATACCCTTTTAAAACGACAACATCGAAACACTTTACCGACAAGGCATTCCGATTACATTTTCAAGTAACTTCAAGCTGGCGAAAGTTACTAAAAACTGCTTAATCTTTTTCCCTAACACAAAAATTCGTAAAAAAAGAGAGACGATGAGAAAGTAAAATATTTCCCCTCAAGTGAGAGAGTTACAAAAATCTGCCCAAGAAATTTCTTTGGGCACTTTCTCGCAGCTGTTATTCATTTCAGTTTGAATTAAAATTGAAAGTTTTGCATTCCTTTCTACTGAAATTAGCAAAAAATCAATAGCGCAAAATTATAGTCATTATAGTAGGTTCTCAATATTTTCACATTCACGATGACAGAACAGCGCTCTAAAGCTTTATATATGTAACGGGACGAAGTCGGTTCTGAAGCGTGAATGTGTTTTAGCCATAAAACATTCGTAAAACGTAAAGGAACACACATTCTGCTTTATTTATTAGATTTCGCTAAAATACCGTTGAGCAGTTGATTAGTTACGCAACGTCAAATCATTTACTCAGCCTTACTCAACGTTGAGTAAATCCTTATTTATAAATAATTTTTAACCCATATTAGTTACTTAGAGCGCATGTAATGCAACGTAACGCAAAATCTAAAAAAAAACGTCTCATCTAAAACTCTGGTTATGATAAACATCAATTATTGTAAATCAATCTGGTAAAATCAAACAATTATAAAATTAAAAAATTATAAAAAAAAAAAAAAAAAAAAAAAAAACAAATTCGACAAATGGAAAGCAAAAAAGTCTTCATTTCTGAGCGTCAAAACGATTTTTTTAATGCTTCTGTCTTCTTGTGCTTTAACTCATTTATGTCATTTAGGCCATTTAAAAGATATGAATAATTTAAAGGAATTTCGTTTTAAAACAAAAGAACTCTTGCAAATGGAATTTGTATTTCAAACGGTGTTTCGATTGTCTGACTGATTGACTGACATTTAGACTCTAATATGTCCTTACGCAGGTTATAATCAACCTATACATTCATTTTAACTTACTCAGCCTCTAACAAACGTATTTTTTTTATAAATAAGGATTTCTTGATTAGAGGCATATTGAAGGCTGCGTAACTTTACTCAATCGTTAATATGAGTTTATAAATAAGGCTGAATTGTGTATATAGATTCACATACCCATGTGTTGGTGTGAGGCTGTCAGAAGAAAACAAATACAAACGAAAATAGATAAGCATAAGGTTGTTTTGAAAAAAATATTTAAGTGATTTAGTTATTTATATAAAAAGAAAGCACTTTTGATGAAAAAATATAAACCGCATCGGTAAAGCATTCCGCTTCTTTTCACACACCATGTCGATATATCTCCTTTTCACACGACCTTAAAACCGTATCAAAACTATGTATCGATACTGTGTTTCGCTGCGTATGAAAAGGGTAATACATATAACTTTAATTTCACTTGACGTAATGAAAGAGCCAATAGGATTTGTTTTTCTTGGACTCCTTTATTTTCGCAAAAGTAGTACCAATGAAGGATTGCAATTGTACGATTCCCAACTTCTATGTAACAGTTGTTAATAGTGCTGTTTCCAATTGTTTCAGTTAAAAGTGACATCAGAGAAGTGTTTTCTGGAAAAGGAGGATGTTAGGAAAAACCGTTGACAAACCTTTTATCGCTCTGGGTCTTCATGAGAGCCAAAAACTCCCGTGGTACTCTATGCCCAGAAACTGAACTCATCCAGTGAAGAACAAATATCAGTAGCTGCTGATGCTGATGCTCCAATTCTGTTAATCGTATGTTGTGCACATAAGAAGTAATTTGCCCATATTCATGTTCTTTGAGCTATAATACATTTTTTCATAAAAGGGTGATCATCGAGAAGTACTGGATCCACAAAGCACTTGTTGATTCTTTGATTCTTTCCTCCCCAAATGTGATAGCTCATTTGAGTTCCGCTTTTCGTGTCCACTGTTACATGTTTTATTATTTAAATGGTCGCAGCATGATTGCGACCTCTGTTATCGCTTAATGAAATGCCAGCATTTTAGAAAATGATTTAAGCCAAAACGGTCTGTGAAGTTAGTAACGGTCCGGTTGTAAGCCTTTCTGAGTATTTTATCAATAGAGTTAAGAGCAACACAAAAAGTCTTTAAACCCTCTACCACCTGACCCACCCTCATGAGCCAAAAGTCCAAACGAAAATATTGTTTTTTTATTGTGGATTTCTGACTCACCGAACCCTTGAAAGTGAAATACGCCTTACAAATATAACGGGTGATTTTTTTGAGGTTAGGATTTTCATGCATTAGTATTTGACAGATCACGCGGGATTTCAGACATGGTGTCAAAGAGAAAGATGCTCAGTATGCTTTGACATTTCATCATGAATAGACTTACTAACGAGCAACGCTTGCAAATCATTGAATTTTATTACCAAAATCAGTGTTCGGTTCGAAATGTGTTTCGCGCTTTACGTCCGATTTATGGTCTACATAATCGACCAAGTGAGCAAACAATTAATGCGATTGTGACCAAGTTTCGCACTCAGTTTACTTTATTGGACATTAAACCAACCACACGAATGCGTACAGTGCGTACAGAAGAGAATATTGCGTCTGTTTCTGAGAGTGTTGCTGAAGACCGTGAAATGTCGATTCCTCCCCGTTCGCAGCAATTGGGTTTGTGTTATTCGACCACATGGAAGATTTTACGCAAAGATCATGGTGTAAAACCGTATAAAATACAGCTCGTGCAAGAACTGAAGCCGAACGATCTGCCACAACGTCGAATTTTCAGTGAATGGGCCCTAGAAAAGTTGGCAGAAAATCCGCTTTTTTATCGACAAATTTTGTTCAGCGATGAGGCTCATTTCTGGTTGAATGGCTACGTAAATAAGCAAAATTGCCGCATTTGGAGTGAAGAGCAACCAGAAGCCGTTCAAGAACTGCCCATGCATCCCGAAAAATGCACTGTTTGGTGTGGTTTGTACGCTGGTGGAATCATTGACCGTATTTTTTCAAAGATGCTGTTGGACGCAACGTTACGGTGAATGGCGATCGCTATCGTTCGATGCTAACAAACTTTTTGTTGCCAAAAATGGAAGAACTGAACTTGGTTGACATGTGGTTTCAACAAGATGGCGCTACATGCCACACAGCTCGCGATTCTATGGCCATTTTGAGGGAAAACTTCGGAGAACAATTCATCTCAAGAAATGGACCGGTAAGTTGGCCACCAAGATCATGCGATTTGGCGCCTTTAGATTATTTTTTGTGGGGCTACGTCAAGTCTAAAGTCTACAGAAATAAGCCAACAACTATTCTAGCTTTGGAAGACAACATTTCCAAAGAAATTCGGGCTATTCCGGCCGAAATGCTCGAAAAAGTTGCCCAAAATTGGACTTTCCGAATGGACCACGTAAAACTCTGATTATGATAAACATCAATTATTGTAAATCAATCTGGTAAAATCAAACAAATTCGACAAATGGAAAGCAAAAAAGTCTTCATTTCTGAGCGTCAAAACGATTTTTTTAATGCTTCTGTCTTCTTGTGCTTTAACTCATTTATGTCATTTAGGCCATTTAAAAGATATGAATAATTTAAAGGAATTTCGTTTTAAAACAAAAGAACTCCTGCAAATGGAATTTGTATTTCAAACGATGTTTCGATTGTCTGACTGATTGACTGACATTTAGACGCTAATATGTCCTTACGCAGGTTATAATCAACCTATACATTCATTTTAACTTACTCAGCCTCTAACAAACGTATTTTTTTTATAAATAAGGATTTCTTGATTAGAGGCATATTGAAGGCTGCGTAACTTTACTCAATCGTTAATATGAGTTTATAAATAAGGCTGAATTGTGTATATAGATTCACATACCCATGTGTTGGTGTGAGGCTGTCAGAAGAAAACAAATACAAACGAAAATAGATAAGCATAAGGTTGTTTTGAAAAAAAATATTTAAGTGATTTAGTTATTTATATAAAAAGAAAGCACTTTTGATGAAAAAATATAAACCGCATCGGTAAAGCATTCCGCTTCTTTTCACACACCATGTCGATATATCTCCTTTTCACACGACCTTAAAACCGTATCAAAACTATGTATCGATACTGTGTTTCGCTGCGTATGAAAAGGATAATACATATAACTTTAATTTCACTTGACGTAATGAAAGAGCCAGTAGGATTTGTTTTTCTTGGACTCCTTTATTTTCGCAAAAGTAGTACCAATGAAGGATTGCAATTGTACGATTCCCAACTTCTATGTAACAGTTGTTAATAGTGCTGTTTCCAATTGTTTCAGTTAAAAGTGACATCAGAGAAGTGTTTTCTGGAAAAGTAGGATGTTAGGAAAAACTGTTGACAAACCTTTTATCGCTCTGGGTCTTCATGAGAGCCAAAAACTCCCGTGGTACTCTATGCCCAGAAACTGAACTCATCCAGTGAAGAACAAATATCAGTAGCTGCTGATGCTGATGCTCCAATTCTGTTAATCGTATGTTGTGCACATAAGAAGTAATTTGCCCATATTCATGTTCTTTGAGCTATAATACATTTTTTCATAAAAGGGTGATCATCGAGAAGTACTGGATCCACAAAGCACTTGTTGATTCTTTGATTCTTTCCTCCCCAAATGTGATAGCTCATTTGAGTTCCGCTTTTCGTGTCCACTGTTACATGTTTTATTATTTAAATGGTCGCAGCATGATTGCGACCTCTGTTATCGCTTAATGAAATGCCAGCATTTTAGAAAATGATTTAAGCCAAAACGGTCTGTGAAGTTAGTAACGGTCCGGTTGTAAGCCTTTCTGAGTATTTTATCAATAGAGTTAAGAGCAACACAAAAAGTCTTTAAACCCTCTACCACCTGACCCACCCTCATGAGCCAAAAGTCCAAACGAAAATATTGTTTTTTTATTGTGGATTTCTGACTCACCGAACGCCTTACAAATATAGTTATTAAAGTTTATGGTGCATAAACAGTGTGATAGGTATGGGGGAGGGCATGCTGCCCGCCTGCAACCCCCCTATTTGGAGACACTTTAGTATTTGGAATAGGTGCGAGTTAAGGTTAATGCAAAGTTACTTTTGTATTTAAGGAATCTTTCGGATATAAAAAAAAACTGCATATATATCTACCCAACCTCGCACATACTATAAATGCTATAACTGTTTTTGGTAGGGTTTTTTTATAGGTACGGCAACAGGATGAAATTTACCTATTTAACGATTTTTGTTGAAATTTGATATTTGGTTTGTTTTTTTTGTGTACAATTTTGAATGGTTACCATGTTTGATTATTATATCAATTTTTTTAAGTCTGCAAAAATTTAATTTAAGTTGAAGTACCTACCTAGTTACTTATTTTACAAATAAAACACATTGCATATGTTTGTAACTATGTTATTGCTTTAGAGTATCACGTCAAAAAATCTAGTACTAAATATACTACTAACTACTTAATATAGTACTAAATCTACTACTTACAACAAAATATAGTACTAAATATACTACTAAGTACTAAATCTAGTACCAAATATAGTACGATAGAACTAAATTCTAGCACTAAGTACTAAAAATCTAGTACCAAAATACTATTGTACCAACAACATAGTACCAACTGTCACCAGTTTTATATTTTACTAACGTTCGAGATTGAACAATATTTATATTAAAACTTTTAACAGTCGAATCCGAATATGGCAACATTGGTAGTTGATTTTGGTATACGATATACAGAAAATACAGAAATAACATTTCTTGAAAAATGCAAAATCCAAAAAAATAATTGAAGACGCACAATCTTGGTTTGATTACGAAAAATCAAAGGGAAATCCATTAATTTTTGTTTCTCTTACTCTGCCATACCATATGGTCTAGTGTCACTTTTTGAACCCTTCACTCGTACTTATTATTCATTATTCCTGCAAATGCTTGAAATCATTCTAACTCATACGTTTCTGACACCATATCATTCTCAGCTAATGTTAGCCGTTTGATGTCATCAGAGGCAGAAAGAACTATTGGCAAAAATAAGTTCTGGTATCTTATAGCTAAGTTTCGACATTAATCGCTGTATCTTTTGGAAGACATTTATGCTTGTATATATATTATTAAATGAAATTAGATTCTCTACAACTTTACCCTTCACAACATTCTGATAAAAAAATTAAGATAGGATTTAGATGACAAAATTTGTCGAACATTGTTTTGGAAAATGTGTCATTTTCTAGAGAGGATGTCTCAGAAATGGTTCTTTATTTTCAAATACACATATTTAGGTAGTACAAAAGCAAATTATAGGTAATTTGATCAGATTAATTGTTCATGTTTTTCTACGACGCACTGTCTTCGTGATATACGGCCTCAAGTGTGGTAAGATCCGTTCAAATTACCTCACCCTATTTGGCGCTCTAATCGCCGGGCTGTGGATTTTGTAATGCTGATACAAGGGATCCCCCTACACATTTCTGAACTAAATGGGATCTTCATAATATTGTGTCCAGTTTGAATTCAAGTTCAATTAATTATCATTCTTGTATTATAGAATGTTGCAATAATTAGTAACAAGTTATTCAAGAATTAATTTACTCTCAATTCAACACACCACATAATCCGAACAGGCTCTATAAACACAAAAACCTCCACTGACATCACATTGTGTGGTCACCTTAAACCACCCAATCATCTATTTGACGTTTGCATTGCATTGTCATTCGCTATTCGCCAATCGCCAGTCAAGAATTTTTCTCCATCACATCATCGTGTGTTTGTTTTCTCTATCTGTGCATGAATTTTGTATTTTTCCATTTTATCGACAAAGGAACTTCAAATTAATAATAAAAGACAAATTAACAATCTAAAACAAACCACAACCAATCCAGAATGTAAGACTTCGATTCGCAGAACTCAAGAAGAAAACAGACAAACTGAAAAAACACGGTATTATTTGTTTTAGTTTTTATTTGTTAAAGTATTTTCCATCGGAGAGTTTCAACTTTCGTTTTTTTTACACTTGTGAGTCGTGCTGCAGTCCGTATACCTTTGACATATTAAACACGCAACATGCCACTTGCTGACTCGATTAAAGACCTACGACTGGGAGTGTCCAATAATAGTGCCGTAACAGTTGCAACTGTGTCAGAGCGAGCCTCGGACGCTTGCCAGGATGATTCAGAGACACTCATGGAGGGGATTGTGTGTGGCGTGGGCCGTGATTCGGCCACCGACAACAATCACCAACACATGGACTGCGAGGATGACACAGAAATGAGGGAGAATGAGATAGAACTGAGGGAGGTGGTTAAAGAGGGCCATGACAAGGCCGATCCGTCACAGTTTGAACTTCTGCGGGTGCTGGGGGAAGGATCCTTTGGAAAGGTGTTTCTGGTAAGGAAGATAATTGGAAAAGATGCAGGTGCACTTTACGCAATGAAAGTGCTAAAGAAAGCCACTCTTAAAGTCAAGGACAGAGTAAGGAGCACTAATGAGCGAAAGATTCTCGCTGACGTTGGTCATGCCTTCATTGTTAAGTTACACTATGCCTTCCAGACACCTGGGAAGCTCTATTTAATCCTGGACTTCCTTCGAGGAGGCGATTTGTTCACGCGACTGAGTAAGGAAGTGATGTTCACCGAAGAAGACGTAAAGTTCTACCTCGCTGAGCTGGCTCTGGCAATGAATCATCTGCATCAACTTGGAATAATCTATCGTGACCTTAAACCAGAAAATATTCTCCTTGATGAACATGGCCACATCGCTCTGACAGACTTTGGTTTATCCAAACAGCCTCTTGACGGCTCCAAGACGTACAGTTTTTGCGGAACTGTAGAGTATATGGCTCCAGAGATTGTCAATAGAAAGGGACATGATTTCGCCGCAGATTGGTGGTCATTTGGAGTATTAATGTACGAAATGCTGACAGGCAACCTTCCATTCCATGGAGCATCACGCCAAGAGACTATGAATCAGATTCTTCGCACTAAGCTGGGGATGCCAGAGAACCTAAGTCCGGAAGCACAGTCATTATTAAGGGCTTTGTTTAAGCGAAATCCACAGAATCGCCTAGGAGCTGGTCCCAATGGCATTGAAGACATAAAGGCTCATCCTTTCTTCGCCACGATTGACTGGGAAGGACTGGTCAGAAAGGATGTGAGGCCGCCATTCATTCCGGCTGTCTCACGAGATGATGCATTCTATTTCGACGTCGAATATACAAGTAAATCCCCAAGAGACTCACCAGGTGGTCCCATAAGTGCCAGTGCCCATGAAATCTTTCGAGGATTTAGTTTTGTGGCGCCCGTTCTGCTCGATGATGTCTCCCCTACTCTTGTGCCAATTGCCCAGAGCCTGATGCAACAGGCAACAGCGACCGTCACTCAAAATAGCATTCCTGGTGTTGTCACAGCGGGCAACTTTCACACGGAATACAATCTTCTGCAGGAATTAGGCCGAGGAACGTTCTCGGTGTGTCGCTTGTGCGAGCACAAGACCACCAAGAAGCACTTTGCAGTAAAAATCATCGACAAAACAGCCAACGACTGCTGGGAAGAAGTGGAAATTATGCTGCGTTACGGCAATCATCCGAATATCGTGACCTTATTCAGTGTCTACGAAGACACTTCATCGGCGTATCTTGTAATGGAACTACTCAAAGGCGGAGAGCTCCTAGATCGTATTCTCACCGTGCAGACGATGTGTGAGAGCGAGGCTAGTGCTGTGCTACGCACAATTGTTTCAGCTGTGGCCTATCTGCATGACCACGGAGTGGTCCATCGTGATCTGAAGCCTTCGAATATGATATACGCCTCCATGCGACAAACGCCAGACTCACTCAAGCTGTGCGACCTTGGTTTTGCCAAGCAGCTTCGAGCTGACAACGGTCTCCTGATGACGCCTTGCTACACTGCTAACTTTGTCGCTCCCGAAGTCCTCAAACGACAAGGTTATGATTTGGCCTGTGACATTTGGTCTCTGGGAGTACTCCTATACATTATGCTCTCCGGACGCACGCCGTTCGCTTCCACGCCAAATGATTCGCCCGATGTTATCCTCAAACGAATTGGCTCAGGTAACATCGACTTGTACTCCCAAAAGTGGGCCGAGATATCTCCAGCCGTCAAAGATCTTCTACGCAAAATGGTTCACATTGTCCCCGAAAATCGACCCACTGCGTCACAAATCCTGCAACATCCCTGGTTGCGAGAGCAGGCGCCATCATGTGTTCGCCTTACAGCGCATTCAACTGCTGTCCAACAATCATCCATGAAAGAAGCATCGCTCGCCCTTAAAGGTGCCCTCGATGCTACATTCCGTGCCATTGCAATTCCTCAGGCAGCTAACATAGGACCGGTGGAACTTTCAAAGCTGGCCAAGCGTCGTGCCAAAGACCGTGCCACCATACACTCTTAACGCTAGTGCCATAATGTCACTCCTTTTGTTGGTCTCCTTGTTGCACTTTTAATAATTATTATCCATCGTTCAACAATCTACCAACAGAAGGAACAATAACTCTTATAGTTACATTATCAATGAATTTATAAAATTATTTTATTTATATATATATATATATTCCAATTACCTAGAAAATGCAGTTATTACACAAGTTACATACCGTGTTATATAAAATAAAATTATTACCACGAAGACGACAAATGCAGCAGTCGAACCCTTCGTCCTTCTCTCCATTTATTAGTATTAAAAATTAAAAACAAAATCAAGCAAAAAATATATATTTAAGCAAAAATGATATTTATACACATTCTTCCACACAAACACACTTAAATTTATAATTATAATAAAAAAAGTATTAAACAGTTTAATTAAAGCATAAAAAGAAAGTGTATATAGAACTAACTAAACTGATCACACACATTGCATTTTAAATAAAAATGTTAAAAAAACATCCATTGTGGCTGGTAGTGTTATTCTATTGAATTTTTAGGTTTCATCCGGATGGAAGTGAGGAACCATCCAATTGGATCGAAGAAGAATGTAGTCTACTCAACAAGTTTTTATCTTTATTAAGTTTGAAATAATTTATCTTAAATTTAAAGCGTTTGGGGAATTATCTCCGTTATTCGTTTTATAGCAGAAGCTGCCTCTAGTACGGCATTCAGAGTTGGTTCGAAAAGTGACACCTTTAGATGGTCTGACACTAAAACAATCCAAACTAAATGGCGTGCTGCCGTACGCAAATCAGTAAAGTGGAAAGTAATTGTTCACTTTTAGTACTGACCAAAAAACTCTGCATAAGCGTTGTGGCTATTTACTCTGGCTCTACATCGTCTTTTCGAATGCCTTTCGAAGCAAAACACCAAATACTTAGGGAAGTTCGCTAGAAATGTCCGAAGGCAAACTTGTGATAACATTAGCCGTGGTGAAGATATCCTTCCTCGTTTTAGGAAAATAAAATGCATTGTAGGACACTCTTTCTTTCATATTTTGGTTATATGGATCTTTTTGATCAGTTTCCCGGCCTTACCGTCGGAGAAATATCTCCCGGGTTCACTTGCGCTTCACCATGATCGAAACCTGATTTTTTGTCTTTTTACAGTCACCGTACCGTTAGTATTGCAACAGCAGGAGCATTAAAAACGAGCATTTCTTTCAATTGAAGAGTTTTTTTTAATCAAATGACCAAATATTTGTCCTGCCTTGTAAATTTTAGTGTTTTTTCCGAAATTCTTGTTTAATTCAAGATATTGTTTTCATTTTCCTTTAAAGGACATGATCTCGATTAGGACCACATGTCTCTTATTTCTCTGGTATGTCCTAAGGCCCAACCTGTGGGGTTTCGCGGGTAAACCTCATAAAACGTCAGCATGCCTCCCGGTTCCTCATTTTTTTTTATAACGTCATGCTCACTTCTGGTAGAGTTCTTAAGTATTTAAGTGTCGCTAAGCAAGGAGTTCCGATCCGTCTCCCACTGAGTGCACATCGTCCGTGTATCGTGTGTACCTATATCGTTAAACTCCTCCTTCATTTGTTATTTCTCAAGAGAAAGATAACCTCTAAGTCGCCAATTCTACGCTGCACGAGAGTGTCATGGTACCATCCGTATTTGAGGGCGTAAATTATAGGACCAATCTTCTTTCGCATTCGTACAATGGCCAGAGTTTTAAAAGATCTCAAAATACATAAATCCACTGGTTCTGAATCCAAATAATATCCTCGCTCTTTGTTGTCAAGAGGTATTCTTCTATGCTGGTAAAGACTACGAAAAAGCTTTTACTTTTTTTAACTCAAGAAATATATCGAGGAACGAAAGCTTCTTAATGACTGGCTTTTGTACCAAAAGATCCACTGTTGATCTAATGGTTTATCTATAAGAGCATTGGAACAAAACCTTTCAGAGATGATGTTTCTAAAGCATTTTATAGAGTCTGGTACCAGGCTCTCTTATCGAAAATGTGCGCTTTCCAAATCGATATTTCCCTCCTTCACTGGATAACAAGTTCTATTCGATGGATTCAAGTCTAAACACCCTGAAAATAACTGCTAGTGTGTGCCCCAGGGTTCTTTCTTATTATTGTAAATAACCTTTTGTCTAAAACTTCTTATCTTTTAAACTGCTTCCAGCTGATGGCAGTTCACTAAGCTTTACATATTCGTTTTTGTAAACACATCCCCTGCTCTTCGGATGTGGATTGACAATGTCAACGTATATTGCTCATTAAATTCTGATCATGAGATCCATGAGTCACACTTATATAATAGAAGCCAGTATGTGCATCAACAACCTCTTGTGGACCGATCATTTTCATGATGTTGACAAAAATGTCTCAACACGTTTGAACTTCCTCCCAATATGTGAGAAATTCTTTTCCGCTTCTGATCTGGCTACTATCTACGAACTATATCATTCCAAGATTGGAATATAAGTCCCATATGGGCTGATGCCCGATCAATTCACTTGCGTCTTTCGGATGCTGTTCAAAGGAAAGCGTTCAATATAATGTAGAGATGATCACATCATCAGAACAATCATGGCGCTCGAGCATTGAAGGAATGTTTCATGTCTTTTTTCTACCGTCATATCAACAGTCAATGTTCCAAGAGAAATAGCAAGCTGCATCTCTTCCCATCCCCATAAACAATATCGCCGTAATACTCGCGTTTCCAATACAGTCCTTTTTTATCTCTCGCTGTGTTTACCGACACTAGAAAGGTAGTTAAAAAAGCTATTTAGCGTGTATTGATTATATAAAAAAAATCCTCAAATGGCCCAGAAACTGATGTGCCTTATGGTCGCCCACCATAGTTGATTCGGCTCTGAATAGCAGTAAAATTTACCACGAATAACATTTATAGTTATAACAGTGGGAAACGAGAACTACCAAGGTTCATCATTTTGTATCCTGGTTTGTTAGGAATAATTGGTCTCTCAGTACTTATAAATCCACCCTTAAAATTTCTCCAAACCGAACAAATAGAAAATCTCAATATTTAACTCTGTAATCACCGTTATATGGATTTTGACCGTTTCCAAAGAATATCAATTCGTTTTTTTTATTTGAAACACAAGTCAGTTTAGTGCTCTTAATCTAATTGGGTTACTGCACCATTTGAATCAAACAAACGCAACGCTGCTATGCCCACCAACTACAGTTTGCGTCTGCTATTTTCTCTTTACCCCTTCGTTCTATTGAACCAAATGCTTATCAGTACATTTCACGACGAATACTGCACGCTTGTAAAGATTTCGGGCGTGGTGGTGCCAACTGCAGATAAAATGCCTCTCGTCACCCTTCTTCCGAATAAAAAAATCGGTTCTTATCAAAACCTGCAATAAAAAGGCCTTCGACTGCAAAACCATTACCCAATTCAAATTCAGGTGAACTTGCAAAACAATTACCAACTCTTATCTTCCTTTATATTTCCTTCACAAAAAAAGACGTTGAATTATCAGCGACCGTTATCAGCAAGGCAAATAAAAAACAAACAATTTGTAGTGCCTAACGGAATATTAATTACTATTAATTAAATAATTTATTTAATTACATTTTATTTGTATATGTATGTATATATTATAAGTTTCTTCTCATATTATTATAGAACGGGACTCGTGCGTCCTCGGCGCGCTTAGTGTGCTCAGAATTAAAGTTTTGTATAAAAAAAAAGAATTTCTTCTTTAAGGTTCAGCCGCTTCAGTTACCTCTGGACTGTTTGTATCTTCTTCTCCTCTGTTCTCCCTTTCATCGTTATTGCTATGGATTTCTGTTGCTTCAAGTGCTGATGCAGCTGCAGATACCTCCTCTTCTTGCGCAGTTCCATTTGTCACGACCTCTTCACTGGTGGCCTCTTCGGCGCACTTGCGCTCCCATTCGGCATGCTCCTTATAATACTGATACACTGGAATGACAATGACTGATATATCGTCGACAGTGGCGGCTGCCTTGCTATCCGCTAACCGCCAGTGGCCTGAGTCGTTGATCTTGCCACGGGCTTTCGCAACAAGCTCCTGAGCCACCATTGTGTAGCGGTGCTTTTCCATCGGATACTTAGCTAGAGTCTGGAACACCGTGTTGGCTACACTGTCGTTGTCCGACACATCCCAGAGACCATCAGTGGCCATGACGAGTATCCCATAGTCACCGTCTTCGTTATTCTCCCCGGGAATGGACACGATTTTCGATAAATCGCGGCTCTTCACCTCCGGATGAGGTGTAAGGAACCTTTTTATTCCTATGTTCGTATTTATTGCTAAGAGATTGTAGTCACCAAAGCCCCGGGTTACACCAAGTGTGCCGAGAAGACGACTTCGCTTTCCCTCTCCCGTGACAACTGGAATTTTAAGGTCGCTCGGTCCCAGTGTTTTGTAGACCCATCCCACGTTGTTGGCCTCTCGACAAAGAATCCTCTGCCCCAAGTCTCGACCCCGAGGTCGCCAAGCATACTCTCGGGGGGAATAAATTTGGCTTATCGACGAGTTACTGCAAACGGTCATTAGGCGGCGACGCTCTGTCTCTGGGGTGTGGTCGAAGGAGAAGGGGACTGGGAACGCTTTACTGGTATTCGCTCCGCCGTCGTCGCCATTAAGTACTTTCGCTGTTGCCTGCTGGCAGAGTACACCTCGACTATCTCCAGCGTTCGCCACAAACATGGTTCCATAGATGAAGAGAGCAACCAACGCAGTGCAGCCTCCAGCATCTTTGTAATATTGTCTGTCGCGATCGATTAGGGTGTCCATTTCATAGAAAGCACTCTCGAGGGCGCCAATCACAAGTTCATCCTTCGTGACGGGCCTGTAGAAGTGTTTCAGATTAGGCAGACCTTGGGGGCGCATTTCTCCGCGCTGCAGTAACAAATCAATAATGTCCACTAGCTTCTCATGGAGAATGTGATGGAATTGTTTGGATGCAGCGAGTGCAGCACCATAGCCAGCATGTCCATCAAAGATTCCGAAGTACGTGTACGGCAAATCGGGATGTTTCTTGGTGGGATCAGACAGAACTTGCTGACAAAAGGCGGCCTGATCCTCGTTCCAGTCAGACTTGCCTGCATTCACGCACTCAGCATAGCCAGTGCCCCAGGGAAGGTTGGCGATGTCACGCGGCACAATTATGGGACGCAAATTATGGTCAGAGGAGGCATTCAGCTCGTCCTTGGTAAGGAGTTGCAGAAACGCTGGTCGCCCGTATGTGAACTTGTTTTTTTTTTCGGCTACCTCGAACATATTACTGTCTACAAATCCGGGAAGAGGCGGTCTGTCCATCATAGCCGTCAGAAGGCGATTTTTTATGTTGGTAAGCATTCACTCGGCTTGATGTTGTGGACTGTACGGCTACGTCTTCGTCTGCTATTAGTAATCAATCGGTTTTTTCTTTTTTTTTTTGTAGAAAGTTTGTTGTTTTCTGCAACAAAGAAAGTTGCAAACAGATCGGAGAAAAATCATTAAAATTTACTCACTCTGATGACAGATCTATTTGATTATGTGTAACTGTGAAACATTAAGCAGGAACATACTATAAATTGTCTTGGAAAAAGTTATTTTATTTTGCAATAGAATTTTATTTTGTTATGGCTAGGAAGTGATTTTTCTTGGTTTTTTATTTCTTTTGCTTGTGTTTTCTAGCGAGAATGTCAGATCGAAGAGTGTAATCAGGTATGTTATATGGAATGACATCTTTGTATATGATATATACAATGATGACATCACAAAATTTCCCAATTGGGATGATTGCATGATTTGTAGTAGATTATTGTTTGTTGTGCATTAAAGGTGGAAGCAAAATATAATTATAATATTTTATTTTAAAGAATTGGGAAAAAACAGTGTTGAAGTTTTTAAAACGTTAGGAATTTTTACTAACCTCATTGCTACAGACATTATACCTGGTGTGTATGTATTTATTGTGCTAACAGTTTATTACTGGATAGTTTTTCTGCAATAAATTAAAAGACTCAGTTTATAGAGTTTATTTATTTATTTTATTCCTTATTTTAAAATTAAGAGCTTTTCAATTTTTTTTTAAATTATTACTTAGTTTGCGTTTTAGAATTTATTTGTTGAGCTGGTTAATATTTTTTTTTTTGCAATTTTTCTTACGAATCTAATTGTTATTTTTGTTAAACAAATTCATTATCATTTTCATGTGTTACGTTTGTACCACTGTACGACTTAGCAACTATTGTTATTTTTATTAACTCAAAGCAACGAATAGAAATATTCTGTATCCGCCTGTACAAAAAAAACTATTCACTTATTTTTTCTGGAAAATTAATGTTTGAAGCATTATTTTGCTAATAAAAATTGGAGTATTAAGTAGAGTATGTAGATTTATGAATCTTGAAAAAAGGAAAACAACTTCCATTAACTCTAGAGGAAAGAACTGCGGATTGGTGGAAGACAGAAAACAATATGCAACTCTGACTTCTCCAACTTTAAAATTTAACTTGGGTTTTAGAACGCTTATGTAGAGATACAAATTGAAGAGATAGAATTTAGTTTTTCCCGAACTGCATACTAGGTTTAATGGTTGATACGGAAAGATTCGCAAATTCAAAATCAAAAAAAGTGTTGCCTTTGGTTGGTTTGTAGAGTTCTTCCAGATAAGCAAACAAAAACAATACTAATTGAACTATTTCAACCAAAAGCACTTCCTCCTTTTCATTTTTCTTTGATTCTGCGCACATACGTCACAAGCTCACATGAGGTTAAAATTTTTGTATTCAGTCAAATCTAAACAAAACAAGATCAGAATTTCAGTAAAGTTATTTTACATTGAACATATTCATATTTTAGTATTTTTTTTAGCACAAGCTGCAGCAGCATATAAGAAGAGTTGTAAAAAAATGTTTAAATGTGTGAAGCTTGAATTGAAAATAAGTTGCGTCGTGTCTTGTGTGTAGAAATTTTTATAATTCCCATTTGAAAATATGCCGTCACAAAAAATAAAGTGTGTCATAAATAAATAAATTTATTGGCGCGACAGCTCCTTAAGGAGCCAAGGCCTAGTGACTTATACTCTTAACCATTCCATCTGCAAGAATGGAAGGGACCTACAGTTTACCGCCGAGTTCGAACGGCTACATGAGATGCACTTTTTCGAGACAAATTTTACTCTTGGAGGTTTTGTCAGTTCCTCGCAAGAGGCAGTACCCCAGAAAAAAAGGTGGCTATGAGCTGGATTTGAACCCAGGCTCTTTCGCTTAGCAGTGCGACACACTAACCACTAAGCCACGGGGCACTTCAATTGACACAAGTGTGTCATACATATTTTAATATATGCAATAAAAGCAAGAATACACTAGACAAAGTACTGGGGAGCGGGAGAGTACAATAAGTCAGGCCCAAGAAATAATTATAAAGACAGAAGTGACAATTTTTTAAAGCAACTTATATACATAAATTTTTCACAAACTCAACATAAAATGATGAAATATTAAAATTTGCTTTTTATTTTGTAAAATAAGATCAATTTGAGAAAACAAATTGTTCGTGGCGAATTGTAATCTGTTTGGTACCAACTGCCAAACTATTTGCGTCCCACATGCGATCTACACTTCGACGAAAAATTTGTTCGCGCGCGAATAACCTCAAAATCACGCTTTTTAAGGTGGCGCATGAACCGATTGAACATTGCCGATCGCCATCGGCGAGAATTTTGTGACTGAGTTACAGATTACCGAATCGGCCGGTTAGGCACTCGGCCATTCGCGCGTATACATATATACCTGTAGACGTAGCTCACAGTTTTTGTAGTCGGCCTTGTAATCATGGCTCATGCGCTCCTAGCCTTATTGTTTCCTTGGGAGTTGATACCGACGAATAAGAAAATGCCATGTAAAAGAAAAGTCAAAAAGGACGAATGTTCGTTCATTCGTTGGTCGCTGGTCGTTCTCGTGTGATCATGTGAATAGTCCTTAACAGACATTTCTTTTACGTCTAGGTTCGCCTAGGAGTTATTTCTTCCAGTTACCATAATAAACACTCGTATGTAAAGGATTCGTCGTGTTCTTAATTATTATATGTAAATGCCAATGCATTTTTTATCCTGCCTACACACTTAAAATACTACGTTCATCATTAATTTTCTTACACAAAGTATTAGGCATACTAGTAGAACATAAAGTACCTTTTCTTCCGAAAGTAGGGCTCTACATTAAAAAAATAGTTGATTTGTCCTCCTGGAAATATGCAATATTTTAAACTTAGCTCGGACGCCTATAAGTATACTTCGGACTTGTATCCATTGAATAAATATTGTATTTATTCAATGCTTATAACACGTGGATGAAACCTTAACACATATAGGTACATATGTGCCTATAGACGAGAACATTTAACAATACATTCTTTAAAAAACAATGTTCCTTTGGAATACCGAAATTTTTGCTAAATTTAAATATTCCTTTTATGCAATTAAAAACACCTTTTTGTTTTTAAACTTCTTTAAGGACCTCACACGATGATTCTATGTACGACACGATGAACAACTCTGGCCTGTCCGTTGATCCAGAAACAATTGAGGAGTACATCAAAGCCATGTCTACTTCAGGGACAAATAACGTAACGATATTATTGCAAGGCCCATTTCAAAAACCAAAACAATTTATTTCGAATGCTTTCAGTTAATCAAAAAGGAACAACTTGCTCCACAGCTCATCTATTCCACAATGAAGCCACCAGGTTCAGCAAAAGCAAACACTGTGTCATCGCGTTCTGTTATCTTAATTCCAGCATCATTGGGAAAAAAAGTAAGTACCTATACAATCAGTCGCCTTTCTGTCACTTTGTATACACTTCCGTTGGCATTTAGGGCTTTGTTACTTATTCAAAAGCAACAGTTCTCCCCACCAATCCCTTACGTGCATAAAGTCATCAATTATATACGCAATTTAAATTGACACAAAAACCAAACAAATTAATGCAGCTTTCATTCCGTTGCAGCTCCTGCCACCCACACAACAGCCATTGATGCGGCCACCTTTCGGTTTGCCACCACCCTATCCAATAGTGTTGCCTCCAGGTGCGACATTGCCACCACCACCAACACCATTGGTCTACCGTGGAGGCATGACACTGCCACACAAACGTCCAGGGATCTTCTATTCTCGCCAACAACGTCTCTACCCGCATCCACATCCACATCATCAATCTGAGATAAATGGCCGTCATTCCAAGTCACATCGCAGGACGTGCAACAGCGAAGGCATCAAAGGCCGCCATCAACGCCGTAAATCAGACACCGATGTGGACAATCGAAAAATATTTCCCTTCTCTAGCGTAGACAGGCAAGTAGCTGGTAGTTTTCCCGTTCCTCAGGAGCAAACTAACAGGAGCCGTATTGATTATTCATCATCTGCGGAGCCCAACCGGAATGAATGCCACGATGTAGCCGTATAGGCCATCAGCTCAACGTTCCCGCACGCTCTGAACCGTGCAAATGGCATGAAGTATTTCCAATCAATGCGGTTTCATATTCAAGCACCAAGACTCTAGGATACGTTCTGCAGGTGCTATATTTAATTATATCCTTTGCTGCTCGTAACGGTGCGGCAATGTAGTTCTATATATGTAAATATCTATCGACATGATGTGTATTATTCTTATCTAAGCTTACAAAATATATATATAATGTACATTTCAAATGTAAAATTGTACAATTAACGAAATCATCACGGTGCAAACAATAAAATTTAATTATAGTAAAAACAAGGTATGTAAGTATGTTTAAGTTTCAAATATAATTGAAGAAGGTCGCCGCAACGGGATGAGCGCGAAGTTGACCTCTAGAAGTCTTCATCGCTGTGATGCTCCTGCTTGTTGGCTGTTTTGGGACGCATCGGTAGCTCGCTGGCCAGCTTGGACAAACTGATGTCATCGTCAGTGTTCAGCTCATCTGGAATGCAAAAGATAATTACTGCCAATGGGGAGGCTTATTGAAATTGAGATTCTTGATTTAGATAAATGACTGACAGATTTCAGTTGGAAATGCAAATGTGGTCGCATGATGATTGTTACGTTGGATTGCCTAAAATTAAATCTTTTTTTATTTTGTTTCAGGTGCATACATACCTTCATATGTATATCATAATAAGCTAACCTAAAACTCATGGCCAATGTTCTGTTATTGACTATTGTGGACAATTGGTTAAAATTGGTAACTATTAATCGTTCCCAAATACCAAATACCTATACATAGTTACGATTCGTAACCGTTACAAATCGTAACTATTTGACATTTCCACAACGCATTTTGGAACGATGTTTTTACGTCAAATAGTTACGAATCTAACTAACATATCGAATCGTAACAATTGTGAACGTTAGTTAATAAAAGAACGCCCCAATGATATGAATTCAGATTATTTATCTGTCAAAGTTCAAGTTCGTTTAGAATTCAAATCAAAATTCAATTTTTTTTGTGTTGGTGGTGTTTAAAAAATAAAAGTGCATTTACAATAATTAAAACATAATCTTATGCAACGATAATGCAAATAGAACTATTTTCGATGGCAAAATTTATACTTTATTAAGTATTTATTTGAAGAAGTACGTTGATTATTTTAATTCCGATTATAGGTTCTATAATGCAAGTTATAGATTCGTGCAAAAAAAATCTAACAATCAAACATGACATTACGATAATAGAGAAGTCGAAAAATGTGGGTCCGGAAATTCCGTCCGTCTGCCTGTCTGTCTGTTCGCGCCTCTACATCCTAAACGGATGGGCCGATTTGCTTCAAACTTCGTAGTTAGTATATATAAGATAGTATCTCGGGGGTGTTTTTCATTTTTGGTCTAGGTCGAAAAATAACGGTACCAGCCATACAATTTTTAGCAAAAAGTTTGATTTCTTGAAAACGGCTCTAACGATTTTGATAAAACTTTTAGAGTGCTATTTGGTTTGGTTTGGTTTTGGAAATATTTTAAAAATAGGTTGATTGAATTTTTTTTAAATAATTTTCCTAGATGAAAACTACATAATTCCTTATAATACTGGAGTAAAAAAAATTAAAAATATTTTTTCGAAGTTTAAAAAAAACGACTTTTTAAAAAAACTGGTCAACGATTTTTAAAGTTGTTTTTCTTCGATAGACATTTAGTTTTAAAATTTTATTGCATACTAATTAAAAAAATAAAAGAATTTTCTAAAAAAAAAAAATTACTTTTTTCGGAGTTGGTCTTTTTGGCAGCTGTCAGTTGATTTTCATTTCCATTTCATAATGAATAGACTTACTCCTGACCAAGTTTGCAAATTGTGCAAATTTATTACCAAAATAATGATTCGTTTCGGTGGAGCAGAGTATCGAAGAAGGCCCGAATGAGTTCATCCGCCATCGCGCCCAACAATTGGAGATGTGCCCATCCCCTTTATGGAAGATTTTGCAAAATTTATACTTTATTAAGTATTTATTTGAAGAAGTACGTTGATTATTTTAATTCCGATTATAGGTTCTATAATGCAAGTTATGGATTCGTGCAAAAAAAATCTAACAATCAAACATGACATTACGATAATAGAGAAGTCGAAAAATGTGGGTCCGGAAATTCCGTCCGTCTGCCTGTCTGTCTGTTCGCGCCTCTACATCCTAAACGGATGGGCCGATTTGCTTCAAACTTCGTAGTTAGTATATATAAGATAGTATCTCGGGGGTGTTTTTCATTTTTGGTCTAGGTCGAAAAATAACGGTACCCGCCATACAATTTTTAGCAAAAAGTTTGATTTCTTGAAAACGGCTCTAACGATTTTGATAAAACTTTTAGAGTGCTATTTGGTTTGGTTTGGTTTTGGAAATATTTTAAAAATAGGTTGATTGAATTTTTTTTAAATAATTTTCCTAGATGAAAACTACATAATTCCTTATAATACTGGAGTAAAAAAAATTAAAAATATTTTTTCGAAGTTTAAAAAAAACGACTTTTTAAAAAAACTGGTCAACGATTTTTAAAGTTGTTTTTCTTCGATAGACATTTAGTTTTAAAATTTTATTGCATACTAATTAAAAAAATAAAAGAATTTTCTAAAAAAAAAATTACTTTTTTCGGAGTTGGTCTTTTTGGCAGCTGTCACTTGATTTTCATTTCCATTTCATAATGAATAGACTTACTCCTGACCAAGTTTGCAAATTGTGCAAATTTATTACCAAAATAATGATTCGTTTCGGTGGAGCAGAGTATCGAAGAAGGCCCGAATGCGTTCATCCGCCATCGCGCCCAACAATTGGAGATGTGCCCATCCCCTTTATGGAAGATTTTGCGGAAGGATCTTGGTTTGCAGGCTTACAAAATCCAACTCGTTCAAGAATTGAAGCCGCACGACCATCAATCGTGTCAAACGTTCGGTGAATGGGCCATTTCCCCGAAATCATTTTTAAAACATAATGCAAACCCTTATCTTTATATTCAAACCAAATTCTTGGCCAAAACATTAAACTATATGCGTTTTATTTCTTCTTGAAAACCACACGTCTAAAAAACACAATTTATATACATACATATGCAGCCACTAAGCAATTATCTAACATAAGAACAAGTTCGTGTGACCCAGTCGTGCATTTTTTTAAATTTATTCGACGATGTGACCGCACATATGAGCAAGTACGTGCGATCTAGTCGTGCAATTTATTTATTGTTTGTTTGACAGATTAACAATGACTAACAATAAATCGTTTCAGAAAGTAATTATAACAATCCCAACGATGTCTAACAATGACACTTTAACCAAAATTTTTGACATCAGAGGGGAATTGAAATTCATTTTTAGGGCTGCAAGGAAAACCTAATTTTTCTCGAAAACGGCTCCAACGATTTTGATGAAAATTTTTGAAAATTTGTTTGTGGGTATTAGTTATCATCTTATCCCCACATCAAACCAAATTTACGGGAAAAGTCTATTAACGGAACCTTTCACAACCGTTTTTTTTTTAATTTTGGACTTTCTCGGTAACGGTTCATTGGATTTCTATCAAATTGTATATTATTTTATATTTGAGAAGTCCTAGGTAGCCAAATTAATTCTGTATGTAAATATTTTGAATAATAATTTTTTTCTATTTATAATAATTTTTTGAATTTTTGTTTTTTTTTTGAAATTCAATATTTTTAAAACTAATCAATAAATATTATTCTAAATTTAATGATCTACTGTATATTAATAAACTCTACAAGACTGCATACCAGAATCTAAATAAAATAGTTTTCAAACCGTTACGTTTTTTGGTTTTGACACTTTTAATATGGTCCGGTCATGTGATTTTTTTTACGTAAATGTTACTTGTTTCTGTCGAAGAGCTTGCCTTTCAATGTGATTACGCACATAAAAGCAAGTACGTGCGACCCAGTCGTGCCCATTTTTTTTACTGTTGTGAAATAGCAAATAGCTGTCAAATTCACATTCAAAATTTCAATATTTAAAAAAAAAAAAACAGATGTGATGCGCGACGTCGACCTTAAAACACATTTCCAGCTGGGTTCAAGCAATCGAAGAGAAATGAAACCGACATCGAATATGAAAATCGAGTATGTTTATTTCAGCTGTTCTGACGCGACCTTTTTGTTAACTCCGAATGTTTTTCGAAATCACTTTTCGTGAAATTAAAAAACCGTTGATTATGTCATTTTAAAATTTGCGATTTCTTGGTGAAGCAGTATGCCAAATTTTTTGACAAATGAACAATTTTGGAGAATCGAATTTTCCCAAGTTTGGTAAAACCAGATATCGTATTTAACATTCCTCGCGCAATAGGATGCATTGACGAAATGGCGTAGGTATTAGAATGTCGCTGCCGAATCAAGATCCAACGCTTTGCCACTGTTTAACATTAAATGAGCTAGATCGATTTCAAATCCATTATAAATCGACAAAATTGAATTGTGGAACACAATAATTTCACTTAAGTCAGTGTATATATATTCTCTATAGTTCTCTCATGGTGTCATTTTTCGTTTGGCCATCATCTTATTGGATCGTATTTAAATTCGCACTTAATATATATATGAATTAATATAATAAATAAATAAAATAATAAATATTAATAAATTAATATGTATAAAAATTCGCACGTGATTGCTCATATGTCACATTGTAGAATAAAATTTAAGAAAATTAAAGTTAACAATCAAAGCATTTATTTGATTTTTGTGACTTTTGATTGTTTGAATAAAGTACGTTAAATTGTATTGAGTGAAATAATTTAAACGCCATTTTAATTCTTTAAGAAAAGTTAATAAGTGTGAATTTTTTTTGAAAATCGTAGAAACGGTTCGCCAACCTGTCTTCAAAATATTGATTTTTCAGAAAAAAAAAATTAAAATTTTTTTTACAAATATAAAAAAAAAGTTTTAAAGAAAAAAAATTATGCGAAATTACTTAAATTACCTAAATCTTCTTGAATATCAATTTTGATAGTAATCGTATCATCATTTTTTGAAAAAGTCGAAGAAAAAAAACCAGCCATATTAATTTTTTTTCACCAAAATATAATGCTTACCTTCATTAGTACACTTATTTTTGTTCATAAAAATTCTTCGAGCCGTTTACGAGAAAAATAAGCTCTTACATAACGGTTATATGACAGGTACCGTTAATTTTTGAGCTAAAAAAATAAATAAGTTGCACGACTGCATTACACGTACTTGCTCTTATGAGCGCTCACAGCTTCGAATAAAATTTTGAAAATATTAAGGGAACTTCAAACTTTTTATTTTTTGAAAAAAGTACGTAAAAGTAAAAGTAAAAGTAAAAGTTTTCAGCAGAAAAATTTAAACACCTATTTTCGTTAAAAAATGATAAAAAGTGTGATTTTTTTTCAAAATCGTAGAAACGGTTTTTAGTTAAAACGGAACCAAATTTACGAGAAAAGTCTATTAATGGTATCTTTTACCTTTCATATAACGGTTTTTTTAATGTTTGGCTTTCTCGGTAATGGTTCTTTGGATTTCTGTCAGATTTTATATTTGGGAAGATATAGCCAAATTATTTCTGCATATCAAAATTTTGAATAACTTTTTTTTCTAATTAAAATTAATTTTTGAAATTCAGTTTTTGAAAAATCATATTTTTAAAATTAATAAAAAAAAAATATTTAACATTTTATGATCTCATGTATATTAATTAACTGACTCTTTAAAACTGCATACTAAAATTAAAAAAAAAATTCAAAAAACTAAAAATAGAAAATAGGATTTTATCAAAATCCGTTCTACAATTTTCGAAATACTTTTTTTCATAAATTCGTTATTAAACAAGACGTGTGATGTACTCAATTTTTACTAAAAACCGTTACGGGTTGGGGTTTTGACACTTTTCTTAAGTTCAGATAGTGTTATTTTTCTAAGTTAATGTTACTTATTTTTTAAATTTTATTCGACGGTGTTACCGCACATATGAGCAAGTACGTGTGGTCCAGTCGTGCAATTTATTTTTTGTGAATTAAACTGACATATTTTCACTGATTGCTTTAAACGCTCATCAGAAAAAAATTTCGTTTTCCATTTGTTTCAACTTTTCCTGATCGCTATATGTGGCCTTACGGATACTTTTCAACATGGACCTATTAAGTATGAACAGCTAGTTTATTGTCATTTCCATATAAATCTAAGAAAAATGAGTCGCCAAACAAAAACACCAAGAATCCATTTTTTATTTTTCAAATTTCCATTTTACGGCTCGAAAAATGTTAATCATTTCAATATTGAAAGACTATATAAAGTGTTGTCTTGTTTGTCGGTTTTAATTATATTGTTGTTTAGTTTAGTTGGGTTATTGGTTATTGGTACATATGTCGAGTTTATTGCATAAAATGAACAAACTCAAGAAATTTATTTTGCAAATACTTCTTAAAATATGAAAAAAGGTAATAAAGGTATATAGGAATTTAATTTGATCTTTTTGTTTGCATTTTTCAGATTTTCTCTTGGCAAACAAAATTTAAAGGCGCTTAATACAGTGTCAACCATTTTGCACTCCTATCATGTGTGATAATTTTGTCATCCCAAAATATCAGTTTTCAGAGATACGAAAATTATTTAAAAATAACACACCTCAAGGGAAAAAAAACAAGAATAATTCAGTTCGTTTTCAAACAAAATTTACGAAAGCTTTAACTGCAGATAATTATTTTGTTTCTGTTTCACTGCCTTTCTCATAAACAAAAAAATATAGAGTACAGATATAATTAAAATGACAGACGAACTGAATAACTTTTAAAATGTCAATGATTAACTTAATTGCGTTTTGGAAATAATGGTTTTTTCTTTGTGCAGATGCTTACACGTGTCTTCTAACTTTCAAATTAATGTTAACGATTGTTAATTTGAGTTACTAAAAAGATCAACAAAAAGTTGGTAATATAAACAAATTACAAGAAAAAATATGAATGTTAAACCATATTTATCCCTTAAACAACTTAAAACATTTTATGCATTTTATGAAAAGAAATAATATAATAAAATGAGATGAAGTGATATGAAACGAAATGAAATGAAATAGGTAAAATAAAATAAAATAAAATAAAATAAAATAAATAAAAATAAAATTTAATAACATAAATTTAAATTAAATTAATTTGATACGAATTGAAATGAAATGCAATTAATGATAAGCTAAAATAAAACATGTAGTTAAAAGAATTAAGAAACCAAAACTCACAATCTTCACCGCCTATATCCACATCACTGTCGGAACTTCCCAGACTGCTATCCAAATTGTCATCGGAACCACCTAACATACTACCCACCACTTTATGGCGCCCAACCTCTGTTCCTGTTCTCGGCTTATTTCGCCCTGTTGTCGGACGAACTCTAGTTGTTGTTATCGCCCTGGTATTGGTATCTAGTCCCTTTCCAGAACTTCCGATACCAGTACCCTCCGTTTCACTTCTAACGTTCATCATCAAATCTTCATCTCTTATGAACGGCATATTCTCATCGAAGTTCCCATCGAAATCGTCATCATCGTCATCTTCCATCAGTCCCTCTGGCAGGAAATGCATAGAACTTTCGGCTGGTTTCTGAATTGGTGAAGCTATTGGTCTTCCGGTGCTCTTCTTACTGCGAGCGGACATTTGCGCCTTTAGAGCATCCCGACAATGGATTCGAAGAAAATATTGTTGAAACAGTTCCTTCAGCTCGGTTTCGTACATCTCGAACTCCTGCAAATGAGCTGGTCGTATTTTTTCCAAAGCCTCCAGCCGTTGCTTGGTTCTCTCTAGTTCAGCCTTCTTTCTTTGCAGTTTTGTACTCAAAGCATTGAATTCAACTCTTGAACTCTCCAAATGAGCTCGACTAGACTGAAGCTTTAGTTGGGTTGCTGAAATGGCATTTTTCAATACCCTCTCAACACTTGAGATTTCCATTGGTCGATTGGCCTGAGTCATTCGTGATTCCTTATTGATAACTTCTTTTGATAAAAGATCATACAAAGCAGCTCCACGGTTGGTCAAATGCGAGGATAGTTCTCTGGCCCGCCGTAAGTCATCGATTTTATCACCAATATCAACTTGATTTAGACTCCTATAGTTATCATCGTCGTCCGTGTCTTCGTTTTGATGAGACGGTGCAATCAGAAGTTTAGTAATCTTTTGAAGTTCACCAGCGGTAGCTGCTGAAGAAGCATACAGTTTTCTAGGATTTAACTTGATTGTAGATTTGGTTACGAAAAATTCAGTTGCTGAACGAATGAGAAGAACACGTTCAGCTTCACTATCTGGACTACCGGGTAGTACTGTTCCAGGTTCAAGGAGGCTCGCCAACCACTGCAATATCTCGGCAACTACACGAAAACTAGCCAAACTGCCATAGTTAGTGCTTAAGGCTTGCAGTGGAAATACACGAGGATAACCCAAGAGCTTGAGGTGCTCCGATAAATCTTTAAGGTTTTGCGGATAAAAAGTTAATATTCAAAGAGTTTACAAAAAATAAATACCTCTGACATCCTTAAATGACATTTTTTTAATGTTTTTTTTTTTATAATAACTTTTAGGTAAAAATATTTGAGTTGTTATAAGAATAGTGTAGAAAACTTTTAGTGTTTGCATCACCAAGTGTCATAGCAACGGTTTTGCATGTTGAATGCCGTTGTTGTGGTGTTTGAAAAAACCATTTCATTCAATATATCTATGGAAGGCATTAAAGAAAAAAAATCTAAATTCAAACTGAGTAAAAATGTACTTGCAGTTGCAGCTTGTTTGAAGGGAATTCGTTTGTTTTCTGTTATGATACATGTTTATAAAATGTTTATGCAACCCAGTATTGGGAATTGGAATGGGAATATTAACTTGAGCATATACATAAGAGAAAATCTCTTTTAAAGGGGACAATATCTGTAGATAGCAGTGATGCCATTACATCCAACATATCTTAAGGGGTCTTAAATAACTTAATAATGTTTAATGTTAAATAAATGCAGCGAGGGTGTTCGGAAAAAAAGGAGAGGAAAATGAGGTATCGATGCACCAGACTATTTTTAAAGTTCTGCATTTCAAAATGGTAGGGAAAAACAGACTCCAAGAAGTCATACCACAATCGCCTTGTACGGCTAAAGAAAGAATCCCTGTATTTTACTGAACGTTTGAAGATAGATTCAATAAATAAATAAATCCTTTTAAGGAAGAACGCAGCTGCCTATTTGACTAAAGCATTGTTTAAAGAAATGGCGATTAAATAATGAATGGTTTGAAACATTACGATGGTGCTCAAGATATGTAAATGTTTCTGTTACTGTTCAGTCGCCTGTCATTTGTTCTCTTTTGAATTCTGTCCAGGAAGTTAAACGCGCATAAAACGGTCCGAATGGTAATTTCTTATCCATGGAGTAAGAGGTTTGTCGATATCAAATGTACCCATTTTTTATAAGATATACCATCAAATCACAATTTAATTGAAGTATTAATACGACAGCAGTGCTGCAAGTAAATAAGAAGTTTCCTTCCTCAAGATGTTTTTTGATCTCATAATTCAGCGTTTATATGACCTTGGAAAAAGGGGAATGCATCGGTGGATGAAGACAAGGGCTGGACAAATGCTGGTTTCCATTCAGTTTGATAGTGACTTCTAGAATAGGACATAGGTATGGAAAAGCATACGCTATGGATTTCCCAGCGTCGAGGCACACCTTTTCAGAACTATGGGTGAAAAAACTCTCTGGACAGCTGGATTTGTGTGTATCGAGATCTTTAAGTACTTTTGCAATTGTACAATTGCGAAAGAAGTTTTGTCCTTTGTCCCATAAGACCATTAACTCTGAAGTTCAGGAGGAGTCATTTCGCTGTGTTGCTCTATTTTTGCTTGGGATTAAAGACTTAGAGTTGAGCACAGAAATGTAATTGTGAACGAGTGTTGGAAGTGAAGATTATGGAATTTTATACAAAGTTTTTCAAGCTTTTAATTTCCTTCGGTTTTCTTCAAGAGAATTTAATTTATAACATCCTAAACATACTTTCCTAACTTTGAAAAGCTCTCTAAAATTCAAATCAAACCATGAAATCACTTTTGGTTTGATAGTTTGATTCTTTAAAATAATGAGAATGATATTTTTAATCTTATCAGCGCTGGAGCCTGGAATATGCACTGCAGTCACTTTCTATAACATATTAAGCAGTTAAACTTCCTAAAGAAATTTTTGAGACCATCCCAGTTGGCCTTTTCGTAACTCCATACCGCTGGTATCTTGTATAAATTCTTTAATTCACTAGTTTGGCTGTTTCCAAACTATTATCGTCCATTATAGAAGGCCTTAAGGGCAGAAATGCATACTTAGAATAAATATAATTTTATTGTGTGTTATTATTGTGCTTAGACGTTCTTTAAAATGCATTATTTGTTTTTTATATTGATTTCCTCTTTTATATTAGACAGAAAATAAGAAAAACGGTTTTATTTTTGTATTAAAACAAGTATTCTTTCTTTGAATAAATATTTTTAACAATATTTAAAAAGGTATTATTGGCTTTTTCCTAATAATAATAATATTTTATTATTCTAATTTTTATTAAAAAAAATCCTTCTTTCTTTATTGCTTAAATAAATTGTTAAATATTTTTCTCTTTTTAAAGAGAGCTTTTTATTTGAGCTCTCTCCTCTTTATCCTCTTTAACAGCCAGCCACATGCCACATTGATACATAAATGCAACATGTGTCAGTTGGTCAGTTTCAGTTGCAGTTCGACATACACAATGGAAAAGAGTTAACGGCAGTGGACAGGATACTGTTACTGTTAAGGAACCGGTGTGGCTCGGCGTTAGTTTGGGCTTGGGCTTGGGGCTTCGGGGTTGTAGATATGGAGATGGACTTCCCAAATCCCAATATAACATGATTCATTCAATTATCAATTCAATGCAAGCTCAGCAAAAAAAGTACTAGTATATAGAACTCGTTGTTCCTTCTCTTTTGAAAGACCATTTGAAAGTGTTGCCATAGCTTTCAGTGCTCTGAGAAGGAGATTTTAATAAATCCCAAACACAATAAAAAATTGTTTGTATTACGCTCCAATTGCAGGCAAATATTTATAAAATAACTAGTGATTACGCACAAAAAAAACATTTTATGTATGTATTGGTATTCAGTAATCAGTTTTGTATGAAATTTTGTTTAATTACTTCTTAAGGTGTGTCCACACCAAAGAAACATTTTTTTATGTATTTTAAAAATATTTCTGAAATGTTTCTCTGTTTTCTCTTTCGAACGAAAAACTTTTTTACTTTTCACATTGTATATAGAAACTATAGTACTATCAAGGTGGGTGACGCATTTTGCGCACGCCCCCTGTCTCGTTAATTCAGAACTAGCGGAACGAGTTGAATGGTAGTAATAAAGAGAGTCTTAAAAGAATGATTTTTTTAAAATAGAGAATAAAGATGAGAGGCAGGTTAGAAAAAGACAAGGCTATTAAGAAAAGGAAAAAAAATACATGCAATGAGGTGAACTAATTTGTTGTTGCTTTGTTGGGGAAATGTTTGTTTTTATTATGATTTTTTGTTTGTTTTGGTTGCCGTGTTCATAGGCAAGAAAGTAAGTATATATGTATATGCGTATGTACAAACAATTTCAAAGGCAAATTTTATGAGGCGAGTTTTGGATTCGTGAATATAAATAAAAAATTGATATAACAATCAAGCATGAAATCACGACATGGCGATAATAGAGAAGCCTCAAAATTAAGTGAACAAAATATATGTATGTCTGTCTGTCAGTTTGTCAGTCTGTCTGCATGTCCGTCTGTATGTACATATAATGATCTGCAGCCTTAACGGCTTAAGTCATATAATTACCTATCTTCAAATTTCCCTTCTCATCTCATGAATTTTAAAATATGGACTTTATTTACATAAGGTATAACGATGGCTTATTATACAGTGTTCAAGAAAGAAGAAAGTACTTATTTTAAATATATTTATACGTATGTACGTATGAAAGAACACGAATGCATAACTTGCCTTATAAAAGTATCTATGTAAGGATATAGAATTTTTATGAAACAAAATCAGTGTACTACTAACTGTAGGTAAGCATTATATTTTGGTGAAAAAAATTTGTAATACGGTACGGTGGTCCAAATACGGTACCTCCTATAGGACCGGTTTTTTTTTCTTCGACTGTCTCGAAAACTGCTGATCCGGTTACTATCAAAATTGATAATTTTTTTTCGAAAAAATTACTCATTAAAATATACATATGTTATTAAAATATATCTACATATAGGTACATAGTATACCTAAATTGAACAAAATATTTGCAGTATTAGAAAACAGGATAAATTACAATAGAATGCAACTTGTCATAAAAATTAACGCAAATAATAGTACCTCCCTTTTTCATCCTTATAAATTGTATTTCCACAAAAGGTCTTCGTTTACTAAAAATCTACAACAATCAATTTACAAACAATTCATTAAAAAATCTCTACGCATAGTTTGCACTTAATTTGTACCTATGAATGGAAAGCAAAATTCAAAACAAAAATCCGTTTCCTCAAGGACGTTTGTATAATATGTAAGTAAGTGTTTAAATTTTAAGACTGTACGTGTATATTTTCTTACAAACGGTAACGTTCCAAAACAAAATAAACAATAATTCAAATCGCAGTCAATAGGCTAACTACCTATTACCATAGAGTAACTATACTATAAAGAGGGAAATCTACTGCCTTCTTTTGACAAGGCCTACAAGCTGGTCAAACAAGTATTGGTGTAGAACTGTCAAAAAATTGACGCCGATTGAGAATGTAGTAGTGCTGAACTGTCAAATAATTGACGCCGATTGAGAGTGTAGTAGTCAAATAATTGACCTCTTCTTTTCAGTTTCCTTTTCTTTTTCACCACGAAATTGGGCGTGTTGGTAGATACTTGATAATAAAAAGCGCCATCCCGAAATTGACATCATCAGTGACTCAAAAGAACCCGAAGTGTTAGTAGAATTAAAATGTATATTAAATCAATCAATGTATATTTAATCAATCATTGGACCAAATCTGCATCAATTAAAACTTACTTTCCCGTTTTTTTTCTAAAACGGAAATTAATTTGTTCAACAAGGGCCACTTATGACGTAAAAATACGAAAGTCGCTATCTTGTTTTCTTGTATCATGAGGAGCCACTAGCAAGTTACTCGAATGCAAGTTGTTAAACTTTATTATTTTTTCCCTGCCTTTTACATATTGTGTGCTTGAAAACTCTATATAAACGTTTAAAACTGGTTAAACAATATCCAAGAGTTTCAAACATTTTACCTGATACTGATGATAGTGTATTGATTGTTCTAAGAATGAATTTAAACATGCATTCGGTCAGAAGAACACCTACTTTGTATATTTGCAAGATTGTACTATACAAAGTAGCAATAAAAGTATACTTTTTTAAAGTTAAATTATCTTTCTTCAGCCTATTCAAACAGTAAAACAAACATATCCAAAGTCACATAGAGCGCATTTTCAACGTCGCGTTAAGTTCCACACGGCGTCAAAACGTCGCGTTGTGATAAGTTACAAGTTTTTTTTTTAAGTCTTCGTTAAACAAAATGCATTTTTAAGGCGGCGTAGAGATTATTTTACGCTGCGTTGAGATAACTTTGACGCGGCGTTCCAAAAAAAAAATTTGTTTTCAATATTTTGTGTTTGGTAATTAAGTCATTCTGAATTTGTTGTAGAAATTTATTTTATTAAACTATTTTTTTGACTTATTTTGTGTCATTTAATATTGTATTGTATATAAATGGAAAAAAATAACCTAATTGGCATTTAGTGAGAAGATGAAAATCAAGATTCAAATATTAAACTCGCTGCGGATAGCTCTCTGTCTGACGTTCTCCAACGCCGTGTTTAGAATGCCGTGTTAAAATAATCTCAACACAAGGTAAAATAATTTCAACAAATTATTAATCCTACAAACTTAAAAAGAAAAAAATTGCATTTATATTAGAAAATTGTAGACTAGAAAATTGTAGACAATATTTTTCGGTTGTTTCTGTTTTATTCTAAAGAAATTTGCAAAATTAAAAAAAAAAAAAAAACAATTAAAACCATCCATTACCACTAAAAAACATAATTGGGAATTGTTTTCAATTTCAAAAGTTCATTATTTTAGTCCGTGCATAGCATTTTCTTTCTCAAAAGAGAAACTTCAAAGCTCAATCACAAAAAATCTTTGAATTTTCATTCTTTCATTCGTTATTTCATTCCCCCTACTTTTGTACACCCCTTACCCAATTGCAAAAAGAAAGAATGAAGAAACATCCGAAAAAAGGAATCATGTAAACAAGCTCTAAGACCTAAGAAAATCACCTTAACCCTTCGAACACATCCTTCTCGATATGTAGGAGTATGTTGGAGGTGAATATCTAAAATGTCAACAAATAAATACCACCATCGAAAGACGATGACGACGTGCCTGATGAGAATTGTATCTTGTATCAAGTATTCTCATATTTACTCTATGCTATTACTACCAACAACAAATTCTGTATTTAAAAAAAAACCGTTGCTAGGGATTTTTATATAGCAACAAGAGGCTTTAGGAAAATGTAAACAAAAATTTCAAAATATCAAAATAAAAAATATCTGGTCTTAACGAATGTTTTTTTTATAAAATCGTCTAGCCTTTTTTTTAAATGTTGACACTGTATGTGTTTATTTACATACATGATACATATACAATGCTAATGACTTAACCGAAAATATTTTAATGCAGAATTATAAGGGAAATCTTAATCATCTTGCATATCAGTTTTTAAGGGCTTGTGTATATAAACATATCGAATATGTAAATATACATCCATATCAAACATGGTATTACGTACGATGATAGAGAAAAAAAATGTTAAGAGTGAGCAAAATTCTGTCCTTCTGAATGTGTAGCTCTTTGCACCCTAAACGACTAAAGAGGTAACCTTTAAATTTGATTTGTGTAGTTCTTTTGACATTCCTCAGAGGGGAGCAAATTATATGGAAAATATCTTTAACAAATTAGATGAAAATTGTTGAGAGTATTTTGGTAAGTATCATTTTATTTAAAAATAAATTGCACAACTGCATCGCACGTACTTGCTCTTTTTGAATATCAATTTTGGTTCTAATCGGCTTACCAGTTCATGAGAAAGTCGAATAAAAAAAAGGTCCTATGGAAGGTACCGTCCACCGCCCACCATCTTAAATTTTTTCACCAAAACATATCCCGCACCTTCAATAGTACATTGATTTTTGTTCATAAAAATCTGTAGAATGTCAAAATAACCTTAAGTTCTAAATTTGTAAAAAAAACGTAGTCGAAAATACATACTTACAGACAGACAGACAGAATTTTGCCATTAAATCAAATAGTTATGTTTCTCTATCATCGTAATATCATGTTTGACTGTTATCTTAAAATTTGTAATCTAGACGAATGCATAACTTGCATTATAGTACCTATAAACGCAAGTAAAAATATATCGGAAGAGTCTGTTAACGGTACCTTTCATGTATTCATAACGTTTTTTTTATTTTCACCTCTCTCTAAACGGCTTTTGAATTTGCACAAAACGTTATATTGAAAAATTAGGTTGATGAATAAATTTTGGGCTCTATATCCCTTAAAATTGCGTTTTCACCTAAGAGTATGCAGCACCAGTTATTCTGCAACTAGATATTTGCAAGTTATTGTATAGGAGCAAGTATGTGGCACGAATGCATTGCTTGCTTTATATTATCTATATCTAATATTTAATAAAAAAAAGTCAACAAGCCATCTATCGACATCCCTTATATGAATATGCAAAAACCTTTAAACATACTTTCATAATAATGCCATTGTTGATTAGTTTCATTATTAAAAATCCATAACTTGTCCTGCAAGATAGCTCAACAAAATAACGGAAATAACATTTTTTCCCTTTTCTACCTATAGTCTATCGGATTCGGAAGCGAAATTCATAATTTACAAATCAAAACCAAAATCTGTTTCTTCAAGGAAATTAATATATATACAAAAAGTAAGATTGTGTTTAAATTTTAAGAATATATGTGTATTTTTTTCGCAAACGGCAACGAAGCAAGTTGTAGTAAAATAGTAAACAAAAATTTGTAAATCTAAAGAATTCAAAAAATTTAAACAAAAGCTACAAAAAAAGGAAAATAAACAAAAAATCAGATGCTTGTGAGTTTTGTTTTCCTTCCTAACTGCCTATTCCTACCAACAACAATTAATTGTTTACTTAACAAAACCCGTTGCTAAGGATTTCTACCTAGCAACGCCTAAAAAGCTACATCAAAACGATTTTAACAAATGAAAATGTTTGTATCGTGTACAAATTCCAAAAAAATTAATTCACCTCAGCTAAGAGAAACAAAACACCCTTAATAATCTTCTGGTCTCTTTCTTTTCCTTCCCGCCTTACATTCTCTTAATTCTCTCTCACAAACCTAGCGGTCACACGAGCTGATTCCACAAGATTGTTTGATGTCCCATGATAGTACTATAGGCAGTATATATACAATGCTTTTCAACCATTTTGCTCCTTTGTTATTTGTTTTATCTATTAGTTTGGGAGAATACGAAAACTTTCCGCCACAAATTATATAAATTAAGACTATATATACCAAAGTTTCTTTAAATAAAAGAATCTTTACAAATCCCAACCTCGCACCCACCTATAGTGATACCAAGCAGGGAGGTTGCATACCCTCCCTAATAATAAAGAAAATTTAGTATATATTTTCTGAATTCCGATAAAAAAAAAATAAATTCTCTTTAAAACGTTTGAAATATTTCAAAAATTTTATTATCGGCTTGAAGTACAATCAAAACATTTATGAATGGAATTCGACTTCGTTCAAATGGCCACCGCGGGCACGTTTGCAGCGGTTAATTCCTTGGACCCAATTTTCGATGACTCGGCCACACATTTCGGATAAAATGGCCGCTACTTCGCGTTCAATGTTGACTCTGAGTAATAAATCACACGAACGAGGTGGCCAATCGACTGACACATTTCTTGAGATAAAACGCTTATCAAACTTGCTCTTCAATAAATCGATTTTAAGGTATGCTGTGTGGCTCGTGGCAACATCCTGTTGAAACTACATGTCGTCGAAGTCCACATCTTTCAATTTGGGTCAAAAATAATGGCGCGATAACGTGACGATCGTTATCATCGACGAACAAATATGGCTCAATACAGTTATTTTTTGTGGATGCAGTAGTGATTCATGAAGCAAATGTGGATTTTCAGCCTACCAATAATGCATATTTTGCATATAGACGAACACATTGAGCCAAAAATGAGCTTCGTCACTGAAGATGATTTTTCGATGAAATTCAACAATTCAGCGCTCTAAAAGTTTCGGTCACCGCCTTCAAATTTCGGTAGAAATTTTTTATAATTTGCAGACGTTGCTCGCTCCGGTTTTTTACCATGATGAAAATGTCGATTTTACTGAATAAATTGAAAATGACAGTTCGATGATTAGTGAAAGGGTGTGTTCACAAATTAAATTCAAAGTTTTCAAGTCCCTATTGAAAAACTCGATATATCATCTCCATTAGCTCTTTTTCGAACAAATTTCAATTTGAGTCGGACAAATTAAAGAAGAAATTTGCAAATTTGAAATTACAGCGATAATTAATTGATCAAAATGTTCAATTGATTCTCTGATCTTATTTTTTCTACAAACGACAAACTTAAATCCGAAAGAAAAATTTTTTAAAGCCGAATAAACTTTATATGCAACAAAAATTTAGAATTAAGAAATTCGAGTATTTTAAAAAATTCATTGTAATATTAACGTTGCATTTAACTTATAATTTTTAATAATTACAGCATAATTGAAATTATCATTGCATTTGTATTGCTAAAACCAAAGACATTTAAAAGATACAATTGAATTATTATTTACAAGAGTACAAAATTAAATAAAACAAAACAAAATAGTAAGTAAAATAAAATTGAATCCCATCAATAAAAATTGCCATAAAACAATACAAACAACATATTTTTTTATGAATTTCCCTCGGAATGTGAGCACTAAAATCCTCCTACAAAAACCCAACAACCACTTGAAATGATACACACAAGTGGATAGCAACAACAACAACATTCAGGCAACAGAAAAACCAAACCGAAACAAATCTGCCTGCGCGCTATGTTGAGAACAACTAGAAATCGGAATTCGTGTTTTTCCCACCAAGCAAGGTTGCTCAGATACATGTTTAAGTTTAGTTGAATATTTGGTGTCGTCTCTGAAGGAACGTTGGATTTCTTGAACCTTGTGTTAGTTTATTTATTTTATTTTTGTAAAATTTTCTTCTAAAGTTGGTCTTTCGTCGGTATCAGTGCAATCACTTTCGTGTAGTATCAGTCTACAGAAGTTCAACTTATTGTATATATACCTATAGAATTTGAAAGATACATAGGTAAAAGATACGTTTACCTCTTGAGAATAAATGTTTCGCTAATCATTTAACACACAAAAAATTGTATTAAATTTAATTTAAAACGTTAATACCTATGAAAATCGAATCTGGAATCTTTAGTACGCGTAATTCCAAAAAGCAATTGTCTTGACATATCTTAATCTAAGTATCTGATAGATACGAGGATGAGATAGACACAGTGAAGAAAATCCCTCGACTCGGCTCGGCATACAGTACACGTGTTCTTATTTTTTTTTTTGTTATTTCGGTTGATTCTACTGATTCTTTTCTAGTGCAAGAAAAATACACAAATGTACATGAGCATGAACTGAAATCTGAATGTTCAGATTCAGATACTTCACATATGTACATTCATATATTTGTGTTGATTTTTTTATATTCTATTTATTATCTTATTATGGTGCATCTATGTATTGTGATGAGGATTTGTTAACATTTGTTTGTTTCAAATTCTTTTTCAGTGAATTAAACAAAAAAAAAGAATAAGATCAAACAAAAGAGCATCACCCTGTTATACAGGGAAGCATGTATCTTTGAAGTGTTTTTTCAGTGTTTTTGAGGTTTCAATTGCATGCAGCAAAAACAAAAAACCAACATGCCGTGGCTGTCCAACAACAACCTTACTTGAAGTTCGACTGGACGTTGTTGTGGATTTGGATTAGAATCGGTCGGTATCAGTATTCCTATACCGTTAATACAAACATTGGAGCATAAAACACACAGTGAGTCTGAGTATGACTTTTGTTTTATTTGTGTTTTCCTTTTCGATTATAGAAATGTACGAAAAAAACATTTTGTTTTTGTTTATGTTTTTCTTTCGGTTTTGATGTAGGTTCTCTCTTTTGCTCGGGGATAAAAACAGGTTCTACGAGTAAATAGTCGAAAAGTCTGCAATAGATACAAAGATACAAATTAATAAATAGCGTGTGCTATGATGATGAAGCTTTAGGTAGGGGGGCAGCCTTGCCGGATTGTCTATTTTCGCTAATTACAATTCAGATTCGAATGCGAATATCGGATTTGGGAATGCGCTAGGTGCTACTATAAATGTACATCGTGATCAGCTGATGGATTGACAGGGGTGACGTAATTTTATCACAAAATGGATTGTGGATTTAGTGCTGTCTTGTGTGTTGTCATTTATTAGAAATGTTGTTCTTGTTTAGTGTGCAAAGATGAAAGGAAAAAAAACAAGTGTTTGAGAAGGACGAGCGACGAGGGCATTGGTTTTTTTTTTTGGATTGGTTTGTCTTGCTGTAGGTAGTTTGTCAAAACAAGGAGCGGCAGGAATTGATATTGTATGAACGAGGAAAAATGAAAATAATTCTATTTAACAAATGAAGCTTTCCTAATATAATAAAAAAAAAAAAACAAATAAACAAATTTATCAGTAGGAGGCCAAATATTGGGGTTGTTTTGTACGTACAAATTCTATGTAGGTTAGATACCGGGCGGTCTGTATCTCGCACTGCAAGGGTTGGCCACATTCCCTAATTGTGGATACCTACAATACTGTTAGAGTTTCCCTCGGGAAGGTTTATAAAAAAAACTTGAAAAGTGCCGAGGTAGGTCGCAAACTTTCTTAACTTCGCTACTTTATTCAAATGAGATATCAAGTATCTATGACATCAGTGAACCGAGACACATTTGATGGTCAAGTTAAAATGCAAAAAAAAAACACCTGTTACCATTTTGCTTAAGCTTACTAGTAATGAGGCAAACCATCTGAATACATATTGCTTCGCACCAGTGGGTGAACAGATAAATACGTAAATAGGTAGGTAGGTTGTCTAAATATTTTAAAGTACCTAGTAGGTACCTATGTACATAAATATGTATGTACATAAATACGCAGTACAAAGTGTTATTTCTCATCAAATTGTCAAATTCCGAGAATTAGTACCTTTAGCTTAAGTACGAAGTGGTCCTAATAAACATGCTGTCAATATGTTAAAATACATATATATATCTTCATAACGCAGGTACCTACACTGAGGTTATACAGAATAATTAGTAGGTCTGTTTCCATACTCACACGAATCTAGGCAAATCTGCTTAAATCTACCCAAAAAGTTTTTCTTTCCTTTTTTCTGACACGAAAATAGTCTATCCAAACAATTTAACTACTATACTTTCTTGCGGTTTTTTAAAACAACTTTTTTTGAAAATATAAAAAAATAATTGAAGAATGCAAACTAAAACACAAAAATAACCTTTTTTTGTCACTTTGATAAGTATTTATAAGAAGAACTTCAAAGTTTTTTATTCGATGTTTTTGACTTGATTGTTTGAAAAAAGTACGTAAAAGATTTTTCAGCAGAACCATTAAACGCCATTTTATTTCTATAAAAAAAACCTACTGTTCAAGTAGGTATGATTTTTTTTTTCAAAATCGTGTCTGTAAGGCACATTCCCTTTTAGAATACAACATGACGTTGCACGACACTAGTTAGAAGAATTAGAAAGATAGAAAAGAATTTTTTTCGGCGCAGTAGATCGAGAATAAGGTGACTATTTTCTCATTTTTAAACTCACGGGCTGCTCTAGTTTGCACTAGGAGTTAGAAAAATTTCTTCTTAACCTGAGTATCGAACTGAAGACCACCGGGTCAGCAGAAGCAAACATCTTAGCTGCACCAATGCCTAAAAGTTAAAAAAAATAATTAAAGAATGCAAACTGTGGCACAAACATAACATTCATTAATTTTTTTTTTTAATTTACTTACGCGTTTTTAAAATATGGATTTTGTAAAATCCAATGTATTTAAAAAAATAAAAAAAAATACAAAATACAAAAAAAAAGTTTTCGAAAATATTTTAAATTGATATTACTTAGGTTACCTACATCTTCCTGAATATCAGTTTTGGTTGTAATTGATTAACCAGTTGACGAGAAATTAAAAAAAGGCCCTAGGGAGGTACGGTTTTTAGCCCACCATCTTAATTTTTATTTTCACCAAAACATAATGCTTACCAACAATAGCACACTGATTTTTTTTATAAAAATTCTTGGAGCCGTTTTCGAGAAAAATAAGGTTTTACCTAACCTATTACAGGTACCGTGAATACCTATTTATTTAAGCTAAAAAAAATTCAAAAAATTCCTCTGTAGGATGTCAAAATAACCTTATGTTCCAAATTTGAAGACGATTGTCCTATGTTTCTCTATCATCGTAATGTCGTGTTTAATTGTTATCTCAAAATTTTTAATCTGCACGAATGCATAACTTGCATTTAAGTACCTATAATCGCAAAGTAAAAATAGAAACAACTGGGTCGCACATACTTGCTCTTATGTGCCTATCTACATTGAAAGGGAAGATCTTTCAAACAAACAATGAATTTATGAAAAAAGTATTAATGAATTTATAGAACCGATTTTGATAAAATTCTGTTTTTATTTTTAGTTTATTGTTTTAAATTAAGATATTGGTACCTATGTTGTTTTTCAGAGTTTTTTAATATTTAATTATTATTTAAATTTAGTTTTAAAAATACTGAAAATTTCAAAAGAGCCCCTACCGAGAAAATCGATATATAAAGGGGTTTTTTTTTTTTTAGTTAGATGTATAGAACTATAATCTATAAAATGAAATAAATCACAGATAAATTTTATTTATTGTCATAAAATTGATTTTTATTTAAAAGATATGTAATTTGTTTTTCATTTTTATTTGAATATGACATCTTGCATATGGCCTCTGCGGCTGTCTCGGGGTGCCATGTCATAAGACCATATTCGAACATGTGGCCTTTTAACACTTTGCTAAAGTTATAAGGCCATAATTCTTTGTGACATAGAGCCACACCAAAAAAAAACTATTGACAAGAACTAAGCCAAAATGTTGATGGTTCGTTTTAGGAAGTGGCCTTTTTTTCTTATGTGGTGTATTAAAGTTTTTGGTGTATAGTATAAACAGTGAAATACATATGTAAGTATGTAGGTTTGGGACGGCATGTTAACTATAGGATTTGGAGTTGATGCGAGGTTGGGTATATGTATGCAGTATGGCCTTATGTCATGGCACCGGTGGCTCGGATGTCCAATGTTGACGTCCAATTTTCGATCACTCTACAGCATTCGGGTGGGGTCGTATATTGGCAGTAACGCGGCGAATATCGTTTTCTAAGTAGTCAATCGTAGGCTAGCTACACAATTTGCCTTATTAACGTAGCCATTCAACTAAAAAATGATCTTCATCTCTGAACAAATTTTTTTTTGTGAAAAGTGGGATCAACAGCACTTTCGTTTAGGTCCGGTGTGGTGGTCATGCGTCCTAAATTCTTGAACGACTTGGATTTTGAAAGCCAGTCAAACCAAAATTTTCCCATTAAGTGGATGGACAAAGTTCCAGTTGTTGTATACAATGGCGGATGGACTCATTTATGACTTCCCCTGTGCTCTAGAGCAGCAGCAGCTTCTTCGGTAAGCACTCTGTGACGGCTCAGATGATGAGTATTATCATTTGGAGTCAGGGCCGCCGAGAAAATATTCGGGCCCGTTGGAAACCATGTACGGGCCCCATTTCTTTAAGAAAAATGTACATAAGTATTTAAAGTAGAAGAAGAAGAACTACCCTCCCGGGGGTAATCCACTAGTTACCCCCCTCTCTCGGCGTGGTGGTGCGTTAACGTTCCATGGTTAATCGAATTAATTGCTCAGATGGACGATTGTGTTGGCCAAATTGAAAAATGGACGTAGTGCGCGATGCATTTCACGAAAAGAACTACGTTTTTGTTCAGGCGTCAGTCGATGTCGATTCATGATGAAATGGCAGAGCAAACTGAACATAAATCATATGACAGATGACAAAATGGCTGTCAATAAAAACAGTGATGCCAATTTAAAATCCTATGCCTCTAAAAAAAAAATCTTAACCTACCAAAATTCTCTCGAAAATTTTTATCAAAATCGTCGAAGCTTTTTTTTTGTAAAAAAAAGGTTTTCCTTACCGGTTCTTTCTCAGGCACCGTTTTTTAGCCCTAAAATAAAATTTCAAAAATCGTTCTGAGGAATTCTAAAAGAACCACACATATCAAATTCGTAGGTAATAAGTTTAGCTGTTTAGGCTGCAGATCGGTATACATTCATACAGACAGACATTTAGCTTGGTTGCTGTCCAGAGCAAACACCGTCCTTCAACCTGGATATCAAGAAAGCGATTCGTGGCTTTTTCACGTCGAATGGAGGAACAGCTATGTATATATGTACTAGCTTAGGTAGACGACATCAACATTATCGAATAAAGTCAACAGGATCAAGCGGCTGCTGCACAAAATTTTGGACTGCACATTAATTAGGAGAAAACCAAGTACACAGAGAAGTGCTGATCCAACAAGCATGAAAGAGTTGAGAGCTGAGAGTTGAGTTGCAAGACTTGACTCTCTTAGGAACAGAAACAGCATTTAAGAGATCTGAGAAGAAAGTTCGAATTTTAAACTGCTATGGTCTGTTTTTTTAAGTTGAGAATTGCAGTAATTTTTTCTCCTTTTACCATTGGGACTGATAAAGGATTTTTCCAAATGAAAGGAAATTTATAAGATTAGATTGTAACCTCGAGTTTGACTGTTTTACTTAAAACTTAACTCTTTTATTTTTTAGTTATGACAAAAAAATAACAAAGGAACAGGGCAGTTTTGAAACTGTCTCTTAATTAAAAAAAAAAATATAATTTTTGAATTTTTTTTGAGAAATGCTTTTCAATCGTCGGGTTTCGAGTAAAAAAATAATTTTCAAAACCAGAGTTATCCCCAGCTAAAGGAATATGAAGAATGTCAGAAAATTTCACGGTGAGTGATACCAAATAATTATTGGTTACTATTTTTGATTAAGTAAATGGATTTTATATGTAATTGTTGTATACATATGTACATACATATGTTTGTACATATGTACATACATGTATGTACATGTACATTACGTATATACATATACATATATGTATGTAAATGTGAAGCACTATTGAATTCGAAGTGCAGTTTTTTGTTTAATAAGATTCGCAAACAAACAAATACGTTTTGGAAGCCTTAGGAAAGCTCGCAGAGTGCAGTAAAATATTGGATTTTTCATTAGACCTTAAACCAGGAGATCCAAACAAAAACTATCTTTTACCAGCTTATATTGGGATACTTTTTTTCTTGAAAAAAAATGTTATTTTCCAGAATGTGTTTTCACATATGTACATACATATGTAAGCCGTTATTACACTTCAGACAAACTTTGGGTCTTCCAATAGGCACTTTCGAATTTTGACACTTGATAGCGGCCATCTTGTTGAACCTACATCTGTCGAATTGGCTGTCATTTATTCAGTCTGTTTTGCCAAATCACCATGCACGGATATAGCGTTCAACAACACTTGCAAATGATTCAATTCTGTTATCAAAATGGGAGTTTTATTCGGGCAACATTCCGCGCGCTTTGCCCATTGTACCGTCGCCATAATCGTCGGCATGGTCATTTCACGTGGAGGTGATGTGAAATGGGCACCTAAATCGTGTGATTTATCCAATTAGACGTTTTCTTGTGGGGTTTTCTTAAGTCGCAAGTCTATGCGTCAAATTCATCCTAGAGTCATGAAAAATTGGACACTTCGAATGCTCGCCATCAAGAGAAGCCGCGGAGAACATTTAAACGATGTTATTACCCACACATAATGGCATCGATAGGCCTTTCAAACGAATACAGAATTTCGATGATATCTCACACAAATTTTGTTTTATTTAAATTTAAAGTTAGTATATAACGGGCTTATCTTTTCTATACACTTTAAAAAAAATATTCGCCAATTATGGTCTGGGTGTATCTTTTGCATTCCATTAGAATTAGATTATCAAGAACCATTTACTATCAGTGTATTGGTATTCACAAAGTTTCACACATATTTCCTTGGTTGACTGGCGATTAAGTCAATTACGAACTGTTCTATCATTGCCTGCCGCTTAACCGCTCAGCTTCCGCAAGTTTTTTTTTTGTGGGAATCAAGTCGAGAAACAGTTTATTGCTGTAATGTTCATTTGACATGCACTGCTGGAACCAATTTTGTGGTCTCTTCCTATAGATATTAAGCTCATCTTATTCGAAAACCTCCAGGACAAACAGAACACACAAAAAAGCTTCATATATTCTGAGTCAAATTAACATCGCGTTATCTGCACTGAATCAACACGGAAACATTTAAAAACGTTCCAGTTACACGCAGTCCACAAAGATGATATACATCACGAGCTTGATTAATAAAATTTCCAGTTACGGGTAGTTTCGAGTGGAAAGGGTGCATTTGTTTCGAAACAACTTGATGCTTCTGGGTGGTTTCATGATTCGCCGGGTCTTGATTAGATTACTATAAATGGAACAAAACAAAAGTGTGTTCCAAAAAAATATTTATAACTCTTTATTTTATGGAAAGTTAGAGCCGGCTGGATTAAATCATAAAGAGTGCTCGTTGTTATGATAAGTGACCAATACAACTTGTCATCTCGCCGAATGTATCTCAAATACACATATTTCTTCATTGTGACTTGATTGGTATAATTTTGATTGTATAGCTGTGGCCAATAATTACTTAGCATTCCAGACAAAATAATTAAACGCTTGAAAGTATCTTCGACAAATTGAAGATATTTCAGTTGAGTGTGGCTTGTATTTGTAGCGTGACGCCATTTTAAATGAATAATGGAAGATTTTGTATCACTTTATGTATCCTGAGTCAATATAGAAAAAAAAATAAAAAAATGGGTGCAGTTATTGTTATTGTTATCTTTTAAATATTTAATTTGCTTTTATAACAAGGAACATGGGATCTTTGCGTTTAATTTAATAAATATTGTATCTTTGGCATCTTTGTGTAGCAGTGTCAGCGAAATGTTTTACGTAATCAGAATTGATGTATTGATTGTGTTTTTATTTGTATCATTCATCATAAAAACATTTAACGAAAATTATGCAAGACATTCAATTTTACATCCAAATTGATGTCGCAGGAGCGCAGAGTACCTACAAATTAACCGCCGAGTCCGATTGGCTACATGAGACGCGTTGTTTCTTTGAACAAAAAAAAAATCATAAAATGTTATTTCATCGGTTTTTGAAAAAATTAAACTAAGTGATTGTAATTTTTTTGAGATTATGAAAGAAATTTTCTCCTATTAACGTTACTGTACTCTGTTCAATGAATATTTTCAGTACAGGGAAAATAGGGTATTTGCCTTTCACCCTTACTATTATGGATTTTAATAAGCTATCTCCATTTCTAAGCTCTCATATGGTTGCCGTAGTGATCATTATAATATATATTCAGAAAAGGCTCTAAAAAAGCTTCAATTCTAAAAGTTCCATAGCAAAAACCAAAGAAAAATGTGTACTAATTTCCATCAACGACGAATGATTACTCTGAATCTAAAGCATTGTTTTTACTTGCGTTAATAGGTACTATGTATAAGGCAAGTTATGGATTCGTGCACCTCTACAGCCTAAACGGATGGGCCGAATTGCTTCAAACTTGGTATTTCGTGTTATTTGGTAGTATCTCGGGGGGCGTTTTTCATTTTTGCTCTAGGTGGAAAAATAACGAGACCTGCCATACAATCTTTAACAAAAAGTTTGATTTTCTCGAAAACAGCTCTAACGGTTTTGATAAAACTTTCAGTGTGCTATTTTTCAAATTCAATTAATATTGCATTTCAAAATTTTTAAAAACTTTTTTTTCGATTTCTTAAAAATTTCAAAAAAAAAATTGGTTTTCGAAATATTTTGAAAACGTGTTGATTGAATTTTTTAAAATAATTACCCAGATGAAAACTGTAGATTTTCTTATAATGACAACTGAAAACAAAAATCTAAATATTTTTGAAAAGTTTAAAAAAACGACTTTTTAAAAAAATTGGTCGGACGATCTTAAGTATTTTTTTCCTCAATAGACATTTAGTTTCCAAATTTTATTGTTTACTTAGTTTTTCCGAGAAAACTCTTAAACTAATTAAAAAAATGGGCACGACTGAGTCGCACGTACTTGCTGTTATGTGCAAAATTACATTGGAAAGCAAGATCTTTGACAGAAACAACTAACATTTACGTTGAAAATAACACAGTTTGAACTTATTAAAAGTATCAAAACCACAATACTTAACGGTTTTTAGTAAAAATGAAGTACACCATCACACGTCTTAAATAACAAAGAATTTATGAAAAATGTATGTTGAAAATTGTAGGACTGGTTTTGCTAAAATCATGTTTTTATTTGTTTTTTTATTGTTATTTTTTGTATTTGTTTTTAATTTTGGCATGCAGTTTTTGAGAGTTTATTAATATACATGTGATTATAAAATTCAAAGTTTTTAACGCCCTCGCTGTGTTTATTCAACATTATAAGGGTAGTCAAAATCCCTTTAGTGCGTGCCAATTATATAAAAAAAAAAAACAAAACGATAAATCAAAGTTTTGATATGAAGAATTAATTTTTAATCTAATAATAATTTAATAATCGTTAATAGACTTTTCCCGTAAATTTGGTTCTAATGATAGCCAATACCAACAAAAAAATTCTCAAAAATTTCATCAAAATCGTTGGAGCGGTTTTCGAGAAAAATAAGCTTTTCCTTAACGGTCATATGGCAGGTACCGTTAGTTTTAGGCCTACAAATAAAATTTCAATTTCCCCTCTGGGGAATGCCAAAAGAATCATTCACACCAAATTTGAAGATAATCGTTTAAGCCGTTTAGGCTGCAGCTCGTTATACATATTGACAGACAGACAGACATTTTTTGTCGATCACCTTTTTAGACTTCTCTATGATCGTAATGTCATGTTTCATTGTTATCGCAATTTTTTTTATATTAACGAATCCTAAACTTGCCCTATAATCCGTAAGTAAAAATTTAAGAGTTTTATATTTTTTATTTTTGTATATGCAGCCACTAAGCAAATATCTAGCATAAGAACAAGTTCGTGCGACTCAGTTGTGCATTTTATTTTAGAACAAAGCAATTATCTTGCGTATAATATTATTTTAGAATCAACTAGCGTAAATGAACACGACAAGTCAAACATTCAATTTCTTATTAAGGGTGCAAGTCCATCACACAGATCTTAACAATTCTTTTAAGCGGGCGTAGGTACAACGTTTCCTTAGTCACCATTAAGTATACCTATACATATATTCAATTTTTAATCGTAAAAGACATAAATGGGTATATATGTATTATGTATAGTTTGTTTATACATTTTTTTTTCTTAAATTCTTTTTTTTTATTTGACAATTGATTTGCGATCAGTCAGATCAGGATTTTTTTAAGTTTAGTGCGAGTAGGCACCAGTGTGTTTGAAAGCTCTCTTCCATAAGGCCTGTACTAAGTTTTTAGTGACTCAGTCCTCATTTTATTTTATTCCCGTGATTGCTCCGGCTATTTGAATGTGGTTAATTGGAAAATCACTTATTGAATTCAAAATTTCTTTTAATGTACACCCAAAAAAATCTTCGCTGTAAATTTTACAAAATGTGGCAGTCAAATTCACAATTAATAAAAAGTTGTGTATTTAACTGCAAATGCGTTCACATTCACAATTAATTGGTTGTCAAATATACAAATACAAAATTGTAAAATCTACATCAAAAAATTGTGAAATCTTCATCCATTTTTTGTATTTATTACAACAGGTTGTAGAAATTGCAAAAGCTGTAAAGCCTACGTCAATTCTTGCAAAATACACAATACATGCATTCAATGCTACAACCATTTTCTGTTGAAACTACGTTAAGTTGTGGAAATGACAGCAAATTTACCGTAAACTACATCTCACACATATTGCTATGAAATTCACAACCAAAATGTAAAAAATTACAAAAAGATATAAAGTCTGCGTCAATTCTTGTAAAATCAACAACACATGCATTCAATTCTACAACCATTTTCTATTGAAACTACGCTGAGTTGTGAAAATGACAGCTAATTTACCGTAACCTACATCTTTGTAACCTATTCTTTGTTCATTCTGGAATAAAGCGTTGGAGAGTATAGTCACAAGTTAAGTTTTCGGAGTTCAAAGTGAATTTTTATTTTTACAAAAAAAAAGAGTGATAGTGAAAAAACAATGATAAACAATGATGCTGAGTCGAGCACAATTAATAAAAAACAAAGTTATTGACGAGAACATAATTGAAACAACATATTTGTTAGACTTAGAAGTCTTCGAAGTTGTAAGCAATTTCGAATTATTAAAGAATGTTGTGCCATTTTTAAATAGCTTTCAATGAAAAATTCAGTTTTGGACACCAAGGCTTCGGGCATTTCTGGTCTACGATATCCTTCTAACGTAAGAAATAAACCTTAATACCGGCTCTCTCTCTTATTTGCCATTGAAGTCACCGCGAAGGTAATTTTAACGTCATATCTATCACAGGCATTAAGGGCACTCCATACATGTTCATAGTATTCAAAAATAATTTTTGTAGAAAGTGGAAATTTCTTCCTTGAATGGATGAAGAAGTATCAAACGTGTTTTATAAGAACTGTAAAGAAATTATCAGGTAAAGAGATGTAATTTTTTATTGTTATAAAGCCGTTGTGACGTTGTTACGAGAAAAACCCGAAAAAAAGTTTCAGCAAGATAGAAAGACCCGCAGTTCTTAGAACTCCATTTTTTTGTGAACAAAAACTTCACTTCATACTGAAATTTCTCAAATGCAGTAAAATTAGTTAGTTATTCATAAAAAAATCTTACGGAATTCCTTGTTCGAACGCTTATTTTCAACTCGAGATTGTAAACCATTTTATGGGATCAATCTTTTTTCGCTTTCGCTAGAATTTTGAAAGATCTTATTAAACGGAAATCCGCTGCCCTGGGGTTCAACACTCGCAAAAGTATCTTCGCCTGCTTTTTCATCTGTTTTAATCTTTTGGTCACTTTTCTTGTGGAGAGAAACCGCAGTTGTCTACTGACTGTCTACGAAAAAAGCGAATCTTCTTCATCTTCAAAATATATCGACCACTTGCATTTATGTTTCTTCTTTCAAAGGTAATAGAACTTCTATCTTTTTAACTATCAGATTTGGAAATATTTATATAAAAAAAGGAAAGTCTATCATTTATATTGTTGTTTTTTGAGTGTTGTATTTGACCTTTTCTATCTATGGTTTCATGTTTGTTCCGCAATAACACATTAAGCACTTAACGGATTTGGATGAAATTTGATAGGTAGATGGATGAGATGTTCGATTAAAAGATAGGCTACTTTAATTTCCCAAAACTGCTCGGTTACTTTGTGAAAATCTGAATATTCAGGAATTCTCTTAAAGCTTTCCTCTCCTGTTCAGTTCGTTACTTCATAAGTAATAAATTTCTAACCACCTCTTACCTCTTATTATAGTGACTATTACTTCTTTAGTTTCTATAAGCTACAACCCTAATCGAGTTTTCATAAACTTTAAAGGAATCTTTGTTATTCCAGTTCCACTTTATTTTCAGACACTGGTACATGATGTTTCACAGAGTCGCGTGGGGTTTGTTTACTTAGTTATAAATACAGACATTTATTGCATGCACCACAAAACCAACATCAAACTTGGTTACCCCCAAAACCACTTACCTTCTTATCCTTTTATCCTAAGTAATCTCATTGATGATGAAATTTGAGTTTTATCTTTGTATTTATTTTTTTGGGAAGATGGTTTTTATGTTTAAAATGAAAGATGTGCATTATAGGTCACATCTTTTGATGGCTCAACATTATTTACGAAACAGTTAAACCAATGTTGACATCATTTTGTAGGAAATAGATTTATTTTACTTGATACTTTCAAAGCGTTAAATAGAGTTTACCACTTGGCTTTTTCATGAAAAATGCGTGCATTTGTTTATTTTAGTTTATTTTTATTTTTTATATTTTTTTCACAACATCTACTTCGAGGTAGATTTCATATACCATTCATGATTTTATCTTTTCCGAAATCGTCGTCCATCGCACAAGGGGCCAACAAATTTTCCGTAAGTTGGCAATTATTTCGTTATTGCTGCATAAGAACTCGACGTTTCGCAGACTTGACGAATTTTCCGTCGCGACTTGGCCTTCATCCGTACAGGTTCCAACTGACCCAGAAGCTCAAGGTACATGACACATATCGCTTAACACCGTCTCATATACAGTTCTACGAGATAAAAATTTGTATTAAAATCTTTGAATACCTATCGATAACTCTTTTAGAAAAATGTTCGCCTTGATCTTACTTCAGATGTAAAGCGTGACAAAAGCTTGTGCAAGCGTTTCAAATAATTTTGATGACATTTCGTATCCATTTTAATATATAATTGCTCACACTGCACAACAAAATTGTTTGATGAAGCACTCTCCATTATTTCGAATAACATTTTTCGGTGATAGCCAATTTTTCACAATTTTCTAAGAATATTAAGTTTTCATAGATAATCATTTTTTTTGTGAATTCGTATGGCAAATTGACGATCCACAATAAAGGAGATCCTCTAAACTGCGCCAACTATAGAGGAATAAGTCTCCTGACGATGCGCTATCGTGCTATTTCTTCAACTTAATACTTGACAAAATTTATAAGAAACTCGCAAGTCAATTGTAGTGGGACAATTTTTTTCAAGGCTGTGCAATTGTTAGCATATGCTGACGACATAGACATCATTGGCAGAAATCGGCGAGCTGTCACTGGAACGTTTGCTAGCATTGAAGCTGAAGCGGCTAAGATGGGACTAGCAGTCAATGAGGCCAAAACGAAGTACCTGCTATCCACAAAAAGGGACACACAACACCGGCGGATTGGACAAAACATCACAATAGACAGGTACAACTTTGAGGTAGTTAGGGACTTTGTTTACCTCGGATCCGCTATAACATCTGACAACAACATCTTGTCAGAAATAAAGTGAAGAATTACTCTTACCAATCGCTGTTTCTATGGGCTAGGAAGGCAATTGAGTAGCAAAGCCCTCTCTCGAAAGACAGAGGAGACTCTGTATAAGATCTTAATCATCCCAGTCCTGCTTTATGGCGCCGAGGCATGGACTCTATCTAAACCGGATGAAGATATCCTTAATCGTTTTGAGCGTAAGATTCTTCGGAGGATATTTAGCCCTATCTGCGTTAACGGACTTTGTAGGAGAAGGTTCAACCAAGAACTATACGAGCTGTACATCGACATTGACCTAGTCAAAAAATACGCATATCACGTTTAAGATGGCTAGGTCATGTAGAGCGAATGGACAACAATTCTCCGGCTCGCAGGATCTTCGATTCTATCCCAGAGGGTAGACGCAATCAAGGACGATCTCGCCTTAGGTGGCGCGCTCAAGTGAAGGACGACTTCAACCAACTTGGAGTGCGAAACTGGAGGCAGCTAGCCAAAGACCGAGCTGGGTGGAGAGGCATGTTGGTTGAGGCCCAGGTTCGTCCCGACACTTACAATTATTACAAGAAAATAAAAAAACAGTCACCTTATATCTGCTCTTTTCCTGAAATAGGAGTTGGAATTCCAACCAATATATTGATTGCTCTAATAAACATTTTTTATGAAAAAAATATCAATTTGTTGTATTGCATCAATATCTTTTTAGGTATTTCAGGCTGAAAAACAAAGATCTTAAAAAAATTAAATTTCCATTAATTTGATTCTTAAGAACTAAGCCGAAGAATTATAACTTTTGTTTGCCTACTTGAGACGCACAAAAGACAAAATTCTTACTAAAATATGTAGTTGTTAAAAAGAGAAAATTGATTTAAAATTTGCCAACTGTGTTGAGGAGAAATTTATATACTAATTTCATTAATTTATTAATAGTTCCACAAGTATAGTGGTATATAGATCCATAGGACACAAAAATGATTAATAATAACGATTGTATTTGATCAAATTTGAATTCAAAAAAATATGTACGTTTCTTACTCATTTATAATTTTTACAAAATTCACAGTACATGATAAAATTGCGAAAATTGTGAATATCAAATTGAAACTGCAAAAAAAAAACTTGTTATAATGTCAAAAACGAGGTCTACGAAAAACTAAGTATTATAAAAAGGGGCAACTTGGGCAACATTTTTTATTGCATCCTAAAGTCCAAATATATATGTAGCTACAATTAAAATAAAAAAATGGGCACGACTGGGTCGCACGTACTTTCTTTTATATGCCTAATTACATTAGAAAGCAAGATCTTTGACAGAAACAATTAACGTTAACGTTGAAAACAACACAGTTTGAACTTATAAAAACTATCAAAACCACAATACTTGATGGTTTTTTAGTAAAATTGAAGTACGACATCACACGTCTTAAATAACAAAAATTTTTTGAAAAAAGTATTTCGAAAATTGGAGGACCGGTTTTGATAAAATCCTGTTTTTCATTTTTAGTTTTTTTTAATTTTGGCATGCAGTTTTTTTTACAATTTATTAATATACATGTGATTATGAAATTTAAAATAAATTTTTGTGATTAGTTTTAAAAATATTGATTTTTGAAAAAAAAAATTCAAAAATTAATTTTTATTAGAAAAAAAAGTTATTAAACATTTTGATATGCAGAATTAATTTGGTTAAATATAAAATTTGACAGAAATCCAAAGAGCCGTTACCGAGAAAGCCCAAAATTAAAAAAACCGTTATATGAAAGGTACCGTTAATAGACTTTTCCCGTAAATTTAATTCTAAGCAGATAATAGCCAATACCAAAAAAAAAATCTCAAAAATTTTCGTAAACGGTCATATGGCAGGTACCGTTATTTTTAGGACTAAACATACAATTTCAATTTCCCCTCTGGGGAATGCCAAAAGAATCATTCACACCAAGTTTGAAGATAATCGCTTAAGCCGTTTAGGCTGCATCTCGTTATACATACTGACAGACAGACAGAAGACAGACAGACAGACAGACAGACAGACAGACAGACTGACAGTAATTTTTTCTCGATCACTTTTTTAGACTTCTCTATGATCGCAATGTCATGTTTCGTTGTTTTATAATTTTTTTTTATATTCACGAATCCTAAACTCGGGACTATTCGGGAACATAAACAAATCTTCCATGAAAAAAGTAAATAAGGAACGAAAATAAGAACTACGGTAGTGGATTAAACATTAAATGATTTTTATGCAATCAAATCCATAAAATAAAGTCATTTTAATTATTTTTATTTTATAAATACCTTTATTTTCAGAATGCATTTTATTTGTTCTAATAAAAACAATTTTAATTTTATAGGAAGCAAAAACTTTTATATAATTTTTCCACTATTTCGCAAAATAAAACTTCTACTCAGAAAAAGACTCGAGTTTGAAGTGACCCTGAAATCCACGTGTTTTTTTATAATTATCGCGCGCACAAGGAACTATTTGTTTCCCTTTTATTGTAGAACACACTGCGCGGAATCAGGAAGATAGAGAGGGGAAAGATAGGAGGTGTCGATTAACATTGGGTTTGAATGCTTGCAGATCAAAATGGCTTATGTTGTTTTTGCATTTTTTTAATTGCTATGATAACTGAGTTAAATTCGGCATTGTTTGATTTCTAAACTTTGGGAAAAAATGGGGTTGATGCCATGTTTTTGAGTGGAATACCCCATTGTGCGACGAGGCGGTATGACACCAACCCACACGAGGTACACCAAGTGGCAACGCATCTTTAAAAAGTTACCGTTTGGTGTGTGCATCCATATGCCATCGTAAAAGGCGGTCAATTGAATGATATCATATTCCATAATAAAGGCATGTATTGTATATGCCTTTTAAATAAAAACAAACAAATTGATTTGGGTATATTTCTATAGCCACACCATGTCAATGTGGAAGATTTTCGTGGTAATAATATTTTCTCCCATAACTTCAACACACAATTTACATAGTTAGTTTCTTTAAAATCTTTTTTCTATGTACTTAACTACCTTGTAGACTATTTTGTTCTTACATTTTGGTGAATAACTAAATAAGTGGAAATGTGGCCCACAACGCAAATCTCACTTCCGCAAAAGAAGCGGTGAATGAACTGAACCTTGAGCTACGCCGATATCTAACTAATGAAGTAGTTTGAATATATTTATTTAATTAGAATTCTCAGAATCTTCAATCTTTTGTTGACTGGCTATAATTTGTAAAACAATCTGAAGATCCAGTACTAAAACAAACTCATTTGAAAGTTCTTGGAAAAAATATCAAAAACTTACAAATGTATGCATCTCTTCTTACAGAATTCGATCCCTAACAACCAGTCACTCTTTTTAAGCTTTGTTTGCAAGGAAAAAATAGTATAATACAAAAAAAATTAAAAAAAATTACTTATCATTGCAAGCGAAAGAAAATTCCACTTGCATTCCTAAAAACAAATGACATTGAATAACGATATCCCTCATAGCCTAGCCGCCACCGACCGCCACCGCCACAGGTGCATTCAATTTCCATAATTCTTAGGAAAACATTTAAATGACATTATGTCCGCTAATATTATGTAGATATTACTTTACACTACACACTCCATATTGAATTACCATTTGTTTATTCAAAAATGTCAAGCAAAAAAAGAGTGAACTATCTATTGAAAAGCGTTTTGGTAAGTTGTGGGGCGTTTTGGTAAGTTGTGGGAGGCGGGAGTAATAAAATTACTGCCTGCTTAAAATTCTGCTCACACATGCCCATCGTTTTCCGAGAATACGTTCATATCTTTATATTTTTGTATCTTCCGAATTTCGTTTGTTAATCTGCAAATTACAGAATAATCTTGTCATTATCATGAGAAATTAATATAAATATGTAATTTTTACTCATTCTCTGATGACATTTTTATATTTATAGTATTGTACTGAGCCTTGTGTCCCTGTTGCAGGAAAGAAAGGCAGAGCACGTGCCGCCTCAGTTCTTCCTAAGCCCCTAATGAATATACTCTTATCCGATTATATCTTTGTGGATATTAGGTACATATGTACATAATTATATACCTAACGTGGGCCATGAGAAGAACACACAATAATTTTTTTTTGGCGTTTGAATGCGAAATTGAAGTTCTATATTCAACAGAATGCGATCGACATTATGGTGTAAATGGCAATCGTCAATAGAAGTATGTATATAGACATCGTTGTCAATATTGTCATTTTAAAAATAAATAAAAATACCTACAAAATGTATTTATTATTAGCGCTTTTCGGAGTATACACATACACACGTTGTGGGGATAATTTTTCACGTGATTAACGAGTTGTAGGTGGTGAGTTCGAATTCGTGAAATAAAAGTCGTACACTCCGGGTCACTGGAATAAGGCCTATGGATGTCTGGTTTAATGTGTCAATATAAAATTTGATTGGAACTTCGGATACTTTAAGTTCCTATCATTTATTATTATTTTATTATTTCCGGTATAAAAAAACATTTATTTTTCACAGTATATTTTACAGTGAGATTTTAAGCTGTAGTTCACATGAATCTCAATGTAAGTTTAAACTTTTAGTTTAACTCATCCGGGGTTTTACAGTAAAATGTGTTCAGCTGAACTTCGCTTTACTTGATTTTATGAAATATTTGTTTAATTACGTAATGTAACGATATGTGTCTAGCATGAACTTTTATAAAGTTTTTTTCCAAAAAGTGTTTATTAAAATTTACTTTCTTGAACAACGCAATTCTATAAAACTGCAATTTTTAAATTGAAATGTCACCTTGGGATGTGCTTCTAAATGGTTTAAACAAACCTATAAAACTAAAAAAAATGGTTGAACCAAAGTAGAGTTTAAGCTCCCACTGGACTGGGTTAATATCAAAGAAACATTTATTCTTTGGTTATTATTTTTTAAGTTATTCGATTTCTTAATGACAACGGAAAACACAAACGAATAATTTAGTAAGAAGAAGATCGAGTGGTTTCCCTGCTGATACCTAAAAAACATTGCTATAAAGCGACATTTTATTGGTTCAAATTATCACCCGAATAATTAAACTTTAGTTAAAGTATTTTGTAAACGAAAGTGTTTCTATTTAATTGAACTGAACTGTATTACGATATACTGATTAATTAAGGATGATTCGCAATGAGTTTGCTCTTTTCAGTTCGTTATTCTGTTTTGTAAAGTAGAAATGTAATTCACCTCATCATTGTGCCGCTTTTGAAAATGCAAATTTTAAGTCATAAATTAATTCACTAAAAACTAAAAGGAGGGGTTTTTCCTTTCATTCCCAAAGATCATCTTTATTTCAGTTTAGTTGGAGATCACCAATTGTAAATTTTTTTTTTGTATAAAATTGAAAAAAAGTTCAAAAGTCACGAGTAGTATTAAATTACCAGTTTGACAAAAAAAATTCACAAGAAAACTCTTTTCTGTAAATTTTACCCAGGTGTGTGTTCAATACAGGGTGTTGTTTTAAAAGTGTAGAGGAGAGTCCTTTAAAAACTTTGGTTTGTATTTCAAACGAAAACCCCGACGTCCTCCATACGATTTTTGTATTTCAAAATGCAATGATTTGAAATATAATCGGAAATCTTAGATTGTCCAATCGGAAAAATCTTTTCAGTATTCAGTAACCAATTTTCTATCGCTGAATAAAACTAAATAAATAAAATTTCAAAGAAATCTTCTCACTTCCTTATACGTTTTTTTGGGATTTTGAAATGAGAAATGACCTCAGTACTAAACCAACAATTTTTTTTGTTAACTGAACAAAACAAAATGGCGGTGGCAAAACAAAACGACATAAAGGAATAAACATGGAGGCGTGGACACACATTTATACTCTCCGGCGGGGGGCATTGGTGCTGTAGATAAGATGCTTGCTTCTGACCCGGAGGTCGTCAGTTTCGATATTCAGATTGAGAAGAAATTTTTCTAACTCCTAGCGCAAGCTAGACCCGCCCGTGAGTTTTAAGTGAGAAAATAGTCACCTAATTCTCAATCTACTGCGCCGACAAAAAATTCTTTCCTATCTTTCTAATTCTTCTTACTAGTGTCGTGCAACGTCATGTTGCATTCTAAAAAGGCAAAAATATTATTATTATTAATTTGCCATATGAAATCTTCAAGTTGTCGGGTACAGCATTTTAAAATTTTTCAAGTCTTGATTTATTGTTGAAATCCTTAATTTTATTTTGGTGGGCACATACATAGATCTTATACAATTACAAATCAATTTTATTTTATAGATTCTTAGAAGAAAACCTCTGAACTCCAATGTGTTGAAATATAAGTTTGTTGCATGTACCAAGGCAATTTGCCAATCCATTTTATTGTCCGCACATCTCTGTAATTTACCATAAGCCATACCTGTTGTTGAGTTCTCTCTACCTTGTTTAAATTCTTGTTAAAGACTACCTGATGAATATTAAAAGAGCGAAACAGTAAATGTATATTTTTGTTCCCAAAATTTCAATTGCATGCATTGTCCTTATTACTTAATTATAGAATATTTATTTCAGACTTTGTATTTAATATTTAATTTGAGTTGTTACTTTATACCCAGATTCGGAAATACCCTGTGTTATATGACGACAACTACGAACGGACAAAACAAAAGAAAAGGTTAAATACGGTCCGGTTGGTTTGAGCCGGTGAATGCTCGAACTTATGTGAACCTATAATTTCTCACCAAAGTGTCTGGCTTTGATCTTTTATTGGCACCTCCTCCTGTCTCATCGGTTAGGATTTTTGTCGACATTTTGTTGTTTTTAGCTTTTTTATTGGTGGTCGGGAAGAGATTTATTTTTAGGATAAGTAATTTGATGCCTCAATTAGTGGCTGGCAGACCTTGCAGACAGATTGTTTTTTTTTTTAATTATTGGCAAGTCAATTTAGGTATTCACATTATATTTGTCTCCGTGTTTTTTTTTGCTTTTTTGTGGTAATTTTCAATTTAACAAAAAAAAAGTCTCCGTTCAACGCAATAATAAACTGAAGCATATTTGACGTTTAGCTAAAGGCTTGTTTGACTTGTACTTGTCTGTCTTTTATAATTTAAATATTTGACAGAAGTGTTCGTAACGTAAGGTTTGACAGTTTTTATTGGGTGACAGAAATAATTTTGAATAATTTCATGTCAATCAAATTGTCGTTTAGCTAGATGACGGTTTATAGAATTCAATTTTAGTAAATTATACAAATAATAGCTTTTTCCTGTGGTTCTTTTTGAAATGCAATGCTATATTATAATACCTATTATTTATGAATCTTTAGTTTTTGGCTAAACGCCAATTAGGTATTCAGTGTCATCGATTTTATTGAATTTCATGCATTTCTCATCTCAGCTCTTGGTTATGTTTTTCTTAGATACTTCTTGGAAGAAAAACCAATTTGCTAATTTCTTGAAATTGACTGATTTGCAATAATTCAAGGTCTCATTGCTTTTTGTTAATACTAAAATTATGTACACACTTCCATTCATTTTGTATATTTACACGTGAGAATTCCCTAGACAATGTTAATACTTTCAATAAATTTAACATATTATTCCGCTCTAGTGATAAATATAATTTTAAAAGCTGTCTTACTCAGTTTCGCAGAAATGTATACATTTATAGGATCATGAACTCCTTTTGAGCATTTAAATTCAGTCTGCATATATGAAAAAAAGAAAAATATTCCATAGGATGTATGTAACTAAATCAACTGAATATCTATAGGTACACACATCTGTCAGTTTGAAACTTGAATACATTTGGCTGTCTAAAGTAAACATATTTGGATGATTTGCGTCTGGGCAAATATGTTAAATGAAGTGTTATTGAATAACAGAAATTGTTGACACTGACTGACTTGACTAAAATAACTTTTGCTTTGTTAAAGAGTTTTAAAGGTATTTTTTGGTCTTCTCGATTTTGAGCAGTTTTTTTTTAATATTCAGCTGTTTATTAAGTTTTTTTCAGCAGATTTCAGACCAAACTTGGATTATTTTAAAAACGGTGCTCAGCTTATGCTTCGCTACGATTTGAGACTTGGGCCATTAAACAAATTATGAAAATTGCCCTTTCTCTTCGAATATTCTTAAGCTTGATGGTTGAAACCCAGGTCCATTTCGGACTGCAGCACCATCCAAGGTGCAGATAGGCCGAGAAACTCCATAGCTGCATGACTGACGAAGTAAGTGGTGAACTTTTAGGTTTCGCAACTCTTATGATATTTTCGGAGTGGTTGAAAACTGACCAACTAACAGATGAACAAAGCGATAATTTGCATAATAACATCTACTTCCCAAATTGCTAGAAATTATCAAAGGTATTTCCAATAATTTAATTTAAAGGTTCCCCCTGATCCTTCCAACTTCAACCTAAGATTTTTAAAATTGTTATAAGCAAGTAATTTATATTTCGTCTATGAAGTAAAGGAGATCATACCGCGGATTAATTCGCTTTCAAAAGATCGGCAGCTATTACAAAATTGGTTTACATTAATTGGAATCGTAACGGCGAAAAATGTACAGCTGTCTGTCTAGTTAGATATCGTAAAAGCCATTGACACGGTCTGGATGCACATATTAATATTCAACCTTATTCCATATGAATTATGATATATTTATGATATACCTATACATGAAGAAATTTGTCGTAACAGATAGAGAATACACGATTGCAATAGTTTTTACTGTGGCAAATGGTGTTCCGCAATGCACGGTTCGTACCACCTCTTTTCAATACCTCTATTTTATGCACACTCAAGAAACTTGATGATTCACTTGGTGTTTGTCGAAGAGACAAATTTTTAAAGCTTGTGGCTCAAAATCGAAGATGTTCAAACTGAGTATGCTAAATTTCAAGCGTTCTGCTAGGTAAAACCATACTGTACCGCTTTTGGATGCTTCCGGAGTGGAGAGAATTGACAATGTCATTCTAGAACCTATTTCTGGATACATCCAAGCAGAGATGTTCTTATTTCTGGAATATATGGCTATCGATCTGACTAAGCGTACTGATAATATACCTGTTAACAAACGCTAGTATACCGTTAGTCTTGGCTTGTTATCGAAACTTTTCAGTTTCACGCAAATTTTGAAAACCTGGCGATAAGTTTGGCAAGTTCCAATTGCAAAAACAGTAGACAACATGGTTCGGATTTTAGTGGTTCAAAAATCTTCATCGTTCCTCGAGTTTTTCAAAGCTTTCATGTTTCAAGTGTGAATTTTTTTTACTAAGATCTTCATCAAACCTGAATATCAATTTCGATTGTAATCGCTTAATCAGTTCTTGAGAAAGTCACTAAAACATAACCTACACCTAGTAGTACACTGATTTTTTGTTCATAAAATTCTTGGATCCGTTTCCGTGAAGAGACTTTACGGTTATATGCCAGGCACCTTTAATATTTGAGCTAAAAAAATTAAAAAAAAGTGCTCTGTAGAAAGTCAAAATAACCCTTTGTTTTAAATTTGAAGACTATTGGCGATTGGTAGTTAAAAATATCCGATTACAGACAGATAGAATATTGCCAATAACTCAAATATGTGTCTCTATCATCGTAATGTCTTTTTTAATTATTGTTGCAATTTTTTTAATCTGCCCGAAGGTATAATTTGCATTATAATAGAACCTATAGTCACAATTAAATATTATTTCATCTGAAATCCAAAATTTCGTTTTGGTTAACAAATAAATTGCACGGCTGGATCGCACCTACTTGCTCATATTTGCGGTCACATCGTCGAATAAATTTAAAAAAATGCATCGCCTGGATTTTGTAAGCCTGCAAACCAAGATCTTTCCGCAAAATCTTCCATAAAGTGGATGGGCACGTCTCCAATTGTTGCGCGCGATGGCGGATGGACTCATTCGGGTCTTCTTCGATACTCTGCTCCACAGAAACGAACCAATATTTTGGTAATTAATTTGCACAATTTGCAAACTTGTTCGGGAGTAATATTCATTATAAAATTGCAAACCAAACTCAGCATAAATCAATTGACTGCTGTCAAAAGACCAACTACGAAAAAAATTTTTTTTTGAAAATTTTTAAAAATCGAAAAAATTGAAAATTTTGAAATGCAATATTAATTGAATTATAAATGACTTCCTGTGTGCAAAATTTATTAAAATCGGGATAATACCATAGTTTACGATAAAACCGTATTTAAAAAAAAAACGGTTTTATGAGAGGTACCGTTATAGAACACATTTTGAAATATTCATTCTAACTGAAATATGCATTGTTGTAAAAAAATAGCACCCTGAAAATTTTATCAAATACGTTAAAGTCGTTTTCGAGAAAATCAAACTTTTTGTTAAAAATTGTATGGCAGGTACCGTTATTTTTCGACCTAGAGCAAAAATGAAAAAACACCCCCGGAGCCCTATCACAGATTCCCTCGTAGAAAATTTCCGAACGAAACGCTACGTCCCGAATGCGAACAAATTCAAATCACAAACCCCAAACGGATTCAGCCATTATCCAAACCTCTGTTCGGACTTTCGGAATCAGTTGATTTGTGTCAAAACGTGAAATAAAACAAGAAAACGCATGGAGAAAACGCAAATTTAAATTACGACGTAGGATTTTAAGAGACGCCTTTAATCCACTCGACAATTTATGGCTTCTCTTGGAATTGGGCTCTGTTCGTATTTACTTTTGACCTTTTATTAAATATTTCTTTAAAGTTTAATATTTGTTCTTCTTAAGACTGAAAATATTTACATTTTTCTATTAAATGCGTTTTAACAGACTGTTTCACACGACATCTGAGCAAAATAATTATTCGTAGAAAAATCAATAAAATTTCCTATTCGTTTGGGTTTAGTGATACCAATTTTCTCGAACTCCGAAATTCTTACGAAAATTTTAGTTACGACGGGAGCAGTGATACCTTTTTTCGGGATTCGTAGTACGGTTCTATTACGACGGAACCTGTAATAGGGGTGACTACCTAATAAATACTAAATACCAAGTTTGTAACAAATCGGGCCATCCGTCTAGGCTGTAAGGGCGCGAGCAGACAGACAGACGGACAAAATTCCCGGACCCACATTTTTCAACTTCTCTATTATTATTATTATAGTACCTATAATCGCAAGTAAAAACATAAGCCTCTTTATTCACTCAGAAAAGACCACTGAACAGAGTCTGAGCATTCACACGCTGATAATGCTCTAGCCAAGCGTGGTTTAACCGCTCAGATTTATTTTTGAAATACCTTTTACCACCTGTCTATCACAAATTGATAGAGAATGTTTCCAAATATCGGAAACAATATCACTCTTATTGCAGTTGTCAATTATTAATACTATATTTGACATTTATCAACAAAATTGATTAATAGATTCTATCGTTATCAAACACTGAACATTTTGACAAATTAAAAACTTCTCATTAACTTAAGTAAGAGCTATTGTGAATGTTTCATTAGACAAACTTGTCAAAAATTTGATTATGAAGCCTTTTGATGCTTACAACTTTCTTCTCAGTGCACAAAAATTAAATTTAAGTAAAAAATAATTATTTTTTTATGAAATGTTGCCATTCGATCAAAAAAAATTATTGCAAAACTAAACGTCAAACTTGACAATAGGTATTCACAATAGCTTATGCTTGTTGTTGAGAATTGATCAAAAATTCTTCATATTAGATTGATAATACCGATTTATCATTATTTATTTATTTTTTAATTTTACACTTTTGACCGGTTTTTAAGTAACCTTGACTCACAAGCGTTCCTTAATGTGATGTATCCATGTATTTTCCAAAAGTATAGTATATGTATTTCTTAAGTGAAATTAGAATCCTGATTCTCCTCTGAAAATCCCAGGAACTAATTATATTTTTTAATAGAAGACGTAATTTTGGTAGTTGGAAAAAAATCCAATCGATGAGTTGGCAATTATGGTAGTGGGTTAGACTTTATATCTCTAATGCTCCAATCAAAACAACAAAATAATAATAATTGCTGCCCATCATTCAGGCCATCGGTTTTCGAAGAAAAGTCATTAATTAAAATCATTTGTTCTCTGATTGTTCAATGGAAAAAACATTCATTGGAAATTTCTCGCAACCAAATACTGAACCACCGTACATAGAAACAAATTTATTTAGATGAGTAGGTCAATTTCAAGGGTTCACACATCAACAATGCGAGTTCATTTAAACTTACGGTCTTAAAAGCATTTGATAAAAATTGCTCCTTCATCAATTCAATGGCGGGAAAAAAAGCGATAATCGCAACAATGAAGTCAAATTGTTTCACTTAATCAAATTCTATCCTATTTACGATACGCTTTAGTAAACATTATGTCAAAATTACATAATTTAGTTAGCCAGGGAATGGCGACAATTTCAGATGTGAAAAGAGATTTGTTGCCTCATCAAGGTTCCTAACTTGTTTGAAGAAGTTCATTTCAGGGGAGCATCTGGCTTTTTTTTTGACTTCGTGCTCAATCCAAAAATAAAATTTCATTTGGAAAAGTTTTTATTTTTTTTGTTTTAAATGATTGATTCCTTGAACCTCGATGGGGGATATAATAAATAGAATAATCGCACAGAAGATACATGGTTGTTGAATGTATCTTTGAGAAAAAAAAGAAATAATTTTGCGAATTAAATTGTTTAGCCTTCGTTTAGTTTCGCCATGTCGTGCGATCGTCATCGTAAAATACTGCAATAGCACTGATGCCATTTTCGATGACCGCTCTTTAATCGTTCATAAATAGCACGCACAGACTGATAGTCATTGCGATGACTGTGTCCTAACGATGACACGCCAGGAATTTCTGCTATGCGTAAATTATAACTTCGCGTTAAGTTCCGACAATATCTATTGCTACCAAACAAATGGTCCTTCAAGCCGGATTTGAACAAAAATATTTTTTTACTCTGGGAAAATTTTTTAGATTTAGATAAAACGAGTCAAATTCTTTAATGAACTTAATGGTTGGTTACACCGTCACTAATGTTACATTTAAAAGACAAAGTAATGCGACCACCCCAATCTTGTAGAAAAAAAGTCGACCTGTTTAATTTTAATTTAGAAGATTGAACTGCACACAAAATAGGTCACCCTTTTTGACCCTCAAATGTTTTGAGTTTTTTCCCGGGGTTAACTTAATTTTTTTTTTGTCGGCAATCCATTAGTTGCACAATCGTTTCAGTTATATTTTGCTCATTTCAATTAACATTTTTTTTTTAAATATTAAACGCCCTCACAATGCCTTAAAAGAATTCCTTTTGATGTAATTTATTTTGAAATTTGCAAAACTAATTTGGCTTTGCTGTTTTTACCTCAAACAAATTTAGTGAATTCTCTCTTTTTATATCTATGGCAATGGCGACCTACATTTTATTACTTTTTTGTTGTTGTTGTTCAAGAGATAGAATAAATCAAAAAGGAAGTGCAGATTAAGCATGGTGGTGTTTTATTCCCAATGTGGAAAGAAATAAAATGCTTGACTGAATGACTTGAATTTGTTCATGAAGCAACAAAAATGCGTATTCCTGATGAAGTCGATAAAGTAGTTTCAGAAAAACACTACAAGAGTGCATTGCGTGAAGGTTACAGTTAAAGTTAAACCATTCGCATGTCATCTTTAAGTGCTCGGGTACATGTTCAAGGGCTGTTTCTTACCCTGAAGGTCGTAGCTAAAAACAAAGTGTTTTTCCTTTCGGTGCAATAAACAGCGTTTCTTTTCTTATTTTACTTTGAGTGGCATGATGCTCTTACCGAGTACCGATATTTTAAAGGATGTCAACATTTAAAAACCCATGCTCAACGTTTATGTTATAGTTTCTAGAACAAGTCCACTATATTGCCGTGCTTTTGATAAGTGGTTTGTATATTTGTTGTATTAAGTTGGTAAATTTCCATCATATGCTTACTATTAATTAAAAAAATCGTTGGCTCAAACCTCCCAATGAATGTGTAGAACCTCTGCAATGAAGTCGGATAATCTGCAGTCTGGAGAATTATCTAAATATAATGGAGGAAGACCTTATATACACACACATAGTTCCAAGGATGAATCTAATCCATCTAAATTCATAACTTTTCCAGATTTCTTTTTTCGGTTTTTAAAAAACCATATACAGTGCCGATAGAAAAATGACTGAGATGATGAATGTCAAATGAAGTTTTATTATTTTTACTTGCGATTACAGGTACTATAAGGCAAGATTAGGATTCGTGAATATGAAGAAAATTTTGATAACAATAAAAAAACGTTAGTGAAAAAAATGTCTTTTTGTCTGTCTGTCTGTCTGTATGTATGTATAACGAGCACCAGTCTTAACGGCTTAAGCGAATTTCTTCAAATTTGGTGTGTGTGATTCTTTTGGTATTCCCATTATTTTATTTTTAGGGCTAAAAATAACAGTACATGCCTTATAACGGTGATGGAAAAGCTTATTATTCTCGAAAACGGCTCTAACTATTTTGATGAACATTTTTGAGAATTTATTTTATTTATTTATTTTTTGAAAATTCAATATTTTTAAATCTTATCGAAAAAAAAATATTAACAATTTTAAAATCAGATGTAAATTAATAAATTTTAAAAAGCTCCAACATTTCAAAAAAAAAAAATTTTTTTCAAAAAAACTAAAAAAAATAAAAACAGGATTTTATCAAAACCGGTCCTAAAATTTTCGAACTACTTTTTCTTAAATTCTTTGTTATTTAAGACTTGTGATGGCATACTTCATTTTTACTAAAAACCCTTAAGTACTGTGGCTTTGATAGTTTTATAAGTTCAAACTGTGTTATTTTCAACGTAAATGTTACTTGTTTCTGTCAAAGATCTTCCTTTCTAGTGTAATTAGGCACATACGAGCAAGTACGTGCGACTCAGTCGTGCTGATTTTTTAAAGTCGTTCTAAGTCGAACAAAAATAGTGGAGGTTCCATTTTTCAGTCTCAATCTGCCTTATTCTTTAACTGTCACTACATATTCGGATACACATCATCCTAATGGCTAAAACACAATCACACTTCAGGTTTGGCTTCGTCACGTTACATTTCACAAGCTTTGTGTTCGCTTTACTGGCTGAACACAATGAGCTGGAACGGAAGACGGAGCTGGAGCTGGAACAGATGTCAAAAATGTTGAATATACAAAAATTCAATGTTGCAAACACAATGGGACGCAGCTGCAGACGGATTTGCAATACGGAGATGGAAAGATTGGTCAACTTTTAATAAAGACGTGCAGTTTTTTGACATTTCACAAAGTTCCCTAAAATTTCTGGGCTACTTTTCTTCCTGATGAGACATATGAAGAATGGCTTATTTTTTTTTCAAATTTTGAAAGGAAACCTATCTAGTTAGAATTTTAGCACAAAAAAAAAACAAAAAGGAGAACCTTCATGATCTTGATCTTGATTATCACGATTTCCAATACTTTCATATATCTATATAAACTGCGTTGTTTCAAAAATTATCCATTACCACAAAAGAAAAATATGATTGGGCCTCCGCACACGAGACTAGTTCTTCCTGGCGTAGCAGTAGTTTTTAAGGGAAAGAAGCAGAGTATACAGGCGGGACGGCAGAAAATCTTCTACCTGGTTTAGAGTGGAAGAACGAAGAGGTAAACTAATACACACACAGCTTTTCATTTGAAATATGGTTCATGTATACAACATTTTCTTCCAGCATAATTCATCCCGTGTGCAATCGAACAGTGGAGTGAAACTGGTTTTCATTCCGGCAGAACTAGTCTCGTGTGCGGAGGCCCATTGGGAGTATAAAAACTCTTGTTTTTAGTCCGTGCTAGCATTTTCTTTCGCAAACGAGAAATGCCAAAGCTCAACCCTAACATTTTTTTAAATTTTTATTCAATTCTTTTTTGTGCCAAAAAAAGAAGAAACAAAGAAACGATGTAAACAAGGTATTATAATAAATGGGCTGATATCTGACTTATGTCAAAAAACTACACAGCGCCATTGTGGGCAGTTGCAAGCTGGGACGTACGTCCTCGTATGACAGCTAAATATGCATGCAGCTCCGTATTCCAGCTCCGTTTTTGCATTGTGTTCGCCCAGTTAAGTGACATTTTACAAATTTCGGTTGTTGTTTTTGCTTTTTTCTATCAAAGCGAACAAAAGTTCAGCCAGTTTCTACTTCAGCTTTGCGTTTGAGTCACGTTACCTTATCTTTTACAAGAACCAAATGTAACGTCAAAACCAGAGCGACATTGTGATAAGATGTCTTGATTTCCTTTGTTTGAATTTGAACTTGTAAACGTCAGGCAAAACCGAAGCTAAAGCGTGATTGTGTTTTAGCCATAACAGAGAAGGACCTTTCTGAATTATTAAATTATTTGGCTTAAGGCATTTTCAAATATCTATCATTTTACTGAAATAACTTTAATTGCAGTTAAAATATTTATCTATTTTGCGGTAAAGTCAACACTTCCAATTTGAATGTTTTGTATGAGATCTGAATTGCCAGCCATAGGCCCAATGCACAAAACTTTACAGCGGTGCGAATTGGCAACTAGTTTGCTTTCAGTCATATCCTGTGTAATCAAATGGGACGACGCGATTCACAAAAACCAGTTTGTCGGGTTGTCTATTGATTTCAGTTTCTAGTTTCATGGGCAAAAAAACTAATTTTGGTGAGAGCGAAATAAGAACACAACCTCTTCGTTCGGCGTCTGATAATCATAATCAACTATGTACTTTATTTCAAAATTTGTTTGCTTAACATGTATGATGTATGTGTTAGTGTGACACATAAAGAGAAAGAGAAAAAGAGTATTGACTTACGAGTTACGATACGATCGGTTTTAGCCATTAGGATTGTTTTATCTACATAATGATCGTATCGTAAAGTATTTAAGGACAGTTACTGAAAACTGGTTAGTCCAATGAACGTATGAAAATATAAAACAGCAATCATTTATAGAATACAATAGAATGGTTTAATATGTCGTTAGTAACTTTAATGTACAAAATTCAAAAAAACATTACAATAAACATTTGACACCAAAATTACAATTTCTTTATTGTAAACAATTTCAAGATTTAGTTTTAAGTTTCTCTTGAAATCTGTCATACAAAATACTATCATGAATTCATTACATTAATTTATATGAAAGTTATTATCAAGCCCTATGTCAATGAAAAAGAAGATAAATGTCTTTTATTAAGGCCAATTAAAAGCTTAAATTTGATAACGATTCGCTCGCAAAAAAAACTCATTTAACCTTCTTCAAGCTCCTTTAAAACAGTTCACACCCCTTTACACCTTCTCTAAAATTATTTTACGACTTAACTTTGTAGGCAAAACATTAATTTCTTGAAACGGTTTTCAACTCACTTTGATTTAAATTTACAATAATTAGAAAACACTAATTTATGAGCCAATCTAAAGTTAATGACAGTTCAGCAGTTTTTGAGCTCGTATCGTAGCGTAGGCAATAAAAGGATTATTGCCATCGTTATTATTATTTTCAAGAAACATCCATCCTTTCTTCCCGAAAAAACTTAAATACTCAAACGAAAATTCCATTATCTTTGGCTTTCGTTATTTTCTTTGAGCATTAAGTATTCAAAAGTATTTTCGGGTTATTATCAAATGGGTACCCAAAGGCTGTTGTTATGCAAATTGGAGCTGAGGGCATCATCCTAGTTAGTAACTCAATATAACCCGTTGACCCGCAAGAGTAATTTTACTCTTGACTTAATTTCCATATTTAAGTAAGAGGCTGGTTGGTATGTTTTGTGCCTCAGTTGGAATATTGAAATCTTTAAGAAGTTATCAAAGTATCGATTTGAATAAATAGGACCAAAATGAGTGGACCAATTTCAAGATGATTTATTAATTTTTTAAATTGCGAGTGATTTTATGTTTATTTTTGTTTGACGTAATGAACTTGAAATAATTGAGAAACCCAAATATAAAAGTGAGTTATTGCAACAAGATGAGAATTGTTATATTTTAAATATTAGATATTCATTCCTTGAAATCACCAGTCACATTCAAATAATTTATTATAAAAAAGGTTCTGAAATTTGAGGTTATTTTCTCAGTCATGGTGTTTTTTTAGTGATTTATATCAGGCTCAGAAGATATTTCATATTTTAAAGGGAATAAAAAGGTTTGTGGATAGGTGTTTGGATGGTGGAATGTCAGACATTAAAATTGCTTTTGACAACAATACCTATATAGTGAATACATATATAAAACTGAAAGTCTAAGAAATTTATTTATTTATATATATATAAAACCATTAACATGAAAGCACCCAAGAAAACAAAATGAACTAAATTGGCGCCCAATGTGAGATCTAATTTGAAACTTAGCATAGTATTTTTCTGGCGATATAGCCACCGTAGAAAGGTGACTGACAAGGGAAACTGTTTCTTTGTAGTTTTCGATTTTTCATGGTACTATGATAGCTACGTTCATCGTAGGTTAGCGGTTTTAAAGATGACTTTCTTTGCCGATTTTACAAGAAACTTGTCTAACGGCTTGAATTCGGCTTATACGTAGTCGTTTGTTGCTGTAGTGCTTTTGCTGTCGTCGATTGAAGATGAGTCTAGTGTACAATATCCTCAGAATGCTCTTTCAAAGAGTTGGAACCTGTTCATTGGACGTTGTGTTACCAAAATTCGTAAGTCTCCTGAATATCGCCTACAAGATCCTCTCTGCCGTACTATGTGAACGGCTGAAACCTTTCGTCAGCAACCTGATTGGCCCCAGTGTGGTTTCAGACCAAGAAAGTCCACAATCGATCAAATGTTCACGCTACGGCAGATCCTGGAAACCACCCAAGAATTCCAAATCGATACCCACCACCTCTTTATCGATTTTAAGGCCGCGTACGATAGCATTTATAGAGACGAGCTATACAGAGCCATGTCAGGTTTTGGCATTCCCAACAAACTCGTCCGACTGTGCAGGATGACGATGGAGAACTCCCGCTGCTCCGTCAAGGTTGGTTGTGACCTCACAGAAGCTTTTGACGTCAAAAAAGGATTCCGACAAGGTGATGCGATATCGTGCGATTTCAACTTAATACTTGAAAAAATTATAAGAAACTCGCAAGTCAATTGTAGTGGGACAATTTTTTTCAAGTCTGTGCAATTGCTAGCATACGCTGACGACATAGACATCATTGGCAGAACTCGGCGAGCTGTCACTGGAACGTTTGCTAGCATTGAAGCTGAAGCGGCTAAGATGGGACTAGCAGTCAATGAGGCCAAAACGAAGTACCTGCTGTCCACAAAAAGGGACACACAACACCGGCGGATTGGACAAAACATCACAATAGACAGGTACAACTTTGAGGTAGTTAGGGACTTTGTGTACCTCGGATCCGCTATAACATCTGACAACAACATCTCGTCAGAAATAAAGCGAAGAATTACTGTTGCCAATCGCTGTTTCTATGGGTTTGGAAGGCAATTGAGTAGCAAAGCCCTCCCTCGAAAGACAAAGGGGACTCTGTACCAGACCCTAATCATCCCAGTCCTGCTCTATGGCGCCGAGGCATGGACTCTATCTAAAGCGGATATCCTTAGTCGTTTCGAGCGTAAGATTCTTCGGAAGATTTTTGGCCCTATCTGCGTTAACGGGCTTTGGAAGAGAAGGTTCAACCAGGAACTATTAGAGCTGTACAGCGACATTGACCTGGTCAAAAAAATACGCATATCACGTTTAAGATGGCTAGGTCATATAGAGCGAATGGATAACAATGCTCCGGCTCGCAGGATCTTCGATTCCATCCCAGAGGGTAGACGCAATCAAGGAAGACCTCGCCTTAGGTGGCGGGCTCAAGTGGAGGACGACCTCAACCAACTTGGAGTGCAAAACTGGAGGCAGCTAGCCAAAGACCGAGCTGGCTGGAGAGGCATGTTGGTTGAGGCCCAGGTTCGTCCCGAACTGTAGTGCCACCTAAGTAAGTAAGTAAGTATTACATTCTTGTTTCGCTGAAATGGACGTATTCCAATATATTCATCTGATTGATCTAATTGATCGGTGCTATGAACTAATATGTACACAACAATAATTCGTAAGTGTTGCTACAAATTCTTCATTCAATACACAGTTTTATAACATCCATGTATCCAACGGTAGCACAATCACATAACAAAAAAGATTTTAAACTAATTGGCGCCCAACGCAGATTATTCTCAAAAAAACTTCCTTAGATCTGTCATCTTTTGTCTGAGAAATGTTTTTTTTCTAAAATGACTTTACTCTAAAGCCTCAAGTCAAAATATTGTGAAATTCAATTTTCCGTATTATTCTCTCCACTTGCTTCGTATTGCTTATTCGTTTTTCTTGATAAGTAAACCATTAACTGATGTTTCTTTTGATTCTGTCAACTCACAATCATGTAAGCTCTGACGAGAAGTAATAATGGCTTTCGCCACAAGCTTGTAAGTCAAAAGCGAATTTTTTTCTTTGCGGTAGATTTAACCGTTACAAAGGGCAATATGTATTTAAATAAGATACATCAACATGATTTCGGCTCAATAAAGTATTCTCTTTTGCATGTTGTATGACGAAAATAATGTAAACATTCAATTTCCAAGGACGAAGGTGTACCGGCGAACGACCGACGCGACGTACAAATAAAAAATTCTCACGTGAGAAAATTATACTTGTAAATCAGGAATTCTGGAATCTTATTTAGGAAGATACAAAAAAGCGTGCGCTACGTCACGTTTGTAAAGACATTTTTCTTAAATTATTCCAAAAAGAAAAAAAAAAATACTTTGATGTTAGTTTTTCACACAAAAAATTACTTTGTTTGACAAACATCTGTATTTCCATAAAAGAAAAACAATAATTCGGCTTCATAAAAGTTCCCAATTTAATAAGTTCGAAAACATACTAAAAAGAAAGCTCAACAAGCACATTTAAGACTCAACGAAGATTGTACGGAATTCTTTGGGTAATTACTTATGAGATGCTAATGAAGCTTAACAATATTTTCAGGAAACGAAACCCCTCCCTCTAGGTTGCCACGACATCAGCGTATATCATACACATTGTAATGATGTGCCAGATGCTTGATGTAATTATTATGGTGACCATGCTTAACAAAAAAAAAGGTCAATAACAGGAGCTAACCAGAGGCGTTTTTCTTTTTAAGCTCAGAACAGGGCACTGACCTGTAAAAAAAAGATCTGTTTCTTTTTTAACTCGGACTCAGCTTGTTTCTGTTTTAAATCGGAGCTAGCTCGAAGCACGCTCTATGAGTTCAGAATAAAATGACCGAGCACGTGAAGTAAAAGGGAGAGCGGCCAACTTCATAATTTTGTGGGTTTGGTGGTGGAAAGAGGACCATATGAAAGCTCAATGCTCAAGTGTGTTTCTTAATTAAATCGGAGAGCTCTGGTCATACTCTGCTCAGAGCGTAATCGACTTGCTCAGGCTTTACTCCGTGCTCTGCTCAGAGCTTAAATAGAAAAACGCCTCAGAGAGACAACCCAATATTATACAATTTAGCGGAAAGTGCAGAAGGGGAACAACCCTGTGCTTTATGCGAACAGTAACCTGCTAATGACAATTTAAGACAAACTGCGAAAATGGAAGAAGTCTTCGTCAAGTAAAGGCGATTCCAAGAACTGAAATACCTGGCGGAGGATCACCGTTTTGGCTGTCCTCCTGAATTTGTTTGCAACAATTACTCTCCAACCAATTACATGTATCTAGAATTTAGTAAACATGAGCAAGTTACAGGCCTTTGTAAATCGATATCTGGGTTGCATCCTAAAGATCCGGCGACCATTGTCACAGTCAATTTCCAACTATGAGCATTGGACTGGAATATACAAACAAAAGTAGGTGTTGACATCAGGTTGCGAAAACGGTGCTGGATCGGACACACACTAAGGAAACCAGACGATTATATTCCAAACCAAAGCTTAAAATAGGTGCTCGTGGAGTCGGTGAGCCAAGAAATACATGAAGCCAAACGGAATTTCAATCCCAGAATTTCCGATTATAGCCACTTCTTAGACATTTTGCTGCGAATAGAGAGAGATGGAGGGATCTGGTTGTGACCCTATGCACCAGGAAGAGTTAAAGTATTGCTGTGAATGTAGAAGCGAGTAGCTCTCAAGCCACTCTGGAGAGCAATTTCGTAAGATGAGCTTTTGAGCTTTAAAAAAGTTGCTCGCAAATGCACCAGTAACAGGGGCCGCCATTATTTTACAACCAATGTCATTGAATTGCTCAAGCTAGAATGGATCAGCAACAGCAAAAGCGTCGTTAGCCCAAAGTCCTACTGTTGCTGTTGCATTGATACCAACTTTACGCAGGTAATATACAGGGGCACCATAATCAAAAAAAAAAATGACAGTGTTATTGTTCTAAAAAGACGATGTTGGTGTTGCTGGCAATGTGCTTGATTTTTGTTTGCTGGCCAGTATGCTGTTTGCTGTTGACGGTGCTGGCGCTGTTATTATTGCTCTAACTAAGCGAATCAAATTCCGATGATTTTATTTCAATTATATTCTATGTCCGCCTACAATCGCTTGAAATATTTCGTTTTTGAGAGCATTATCAAAAATACAACAGCAGCGACAAAATGTCCTCTCATTTAATATCATGATGACTGCTCTCAAGTCTGAAACAAATTTACTGTTATTTCAATTTCAAATGGAAATCTACTCGAAAATAATTGCTCTCGAGAGTTTTTTAGCGCTAGAGTGCCCTTTAATAAACACGCCCCTTAAACTTTTTAATGAATTGTTCTATTTTTTAAAAAAGACAGAATGGTCATACTGGTTCTAATAATAATTATGGTTGTTCATCATAGCAATATGTGGAAGAATGTACAAACCATAGACAAATTGTTTTTTCTATTACCCTCTATATATGTCTATCAATAGTTGACACCTCCCTTTCAACAGCATGGCGTCAAAGATACACTCAAGTAGGTTAGGTTGTCATTGACATTGGCAATGACAGCAACTATCAAAGTGACACAAGCTAAGCTGCTGCCGGTTAAAACACTACCTTTTCAATGTCAAAACAAAAAAAACTTATTTGGGGCTTCACTTTAATGAACGAGGCAATTTCACTTCTGTTGGCTGATTACTGCTTAATTAGTCTTGTTTGTGTGTGCTATAGTTGGAAAAGTACCTGAAAGGTCGAAAAAGACAGGAAGGCAAATTTTGACAGATAATTTTAGTGCCTCGCTCCATTCACCCATGTATCGCTGTTCCCGTTCATCATGCGATGCTGCCAGTAGCGATAATGTAAATAGATTCAATAATAAACATTAGTGACGGGAATCTCGGGCAGATTTTGCTTAGTATTTACAGTTATAACGGTAATATTGCCCGGTTGTTGGGTTGTATCTCTGTGTCTGTAAGTACACCATACAGTTGATAGTATTTAATCGCTATCACTGTGCTATCACAACGGTGATTGAACGGATGAGCACTAAGTAGCTCTGTGCAGAAGGTTGTGTGTGCTTGTTGATAGAATTTTAAATTTTGTAAGCACAACCGTGTGCTCTGGGCTCCAGCTCTGGGGGCTGCTTGTTTGTGATGAGCTGACATGTAACGATGGTTTCAATTATTTTGTAACATCGGTGTGGATATGGAAATTATCGGTTTGTTTTTCTTGAGATGCAAAAGCGCTATCAGGATTTTTGTTCATTTAAATTTTATATTTTATTGATGTTTTGTTTTATGAACTCGGGTAAGTGAAGATACCTTACAACACTGATCTCAAAACATATATGTTGGACTTGTAGTCGGTAATTCCTTAGTTTGCAACAGCATTCAGCATGCTTTTTATAAACCCAATCTTTGCGGATTGACAGGTCGTTATTGAAACCTTGCGATAGAAGTGTTCTCAATAAATTGTGGAATTATAGAGGGTAAGGCATTAAGCGGAACCGGAAAGAAGTTGGGAAATGAAAAGGATATCGGCTTACACTCTTCGTTCTTCTAGAGCTTTCAGATTAATGAATTGGAGACTGTCGCTTAATAGGAGGAGGAAAAATAAATCTTAAGTAAAAGACCAGGATCTCGGATCCATTCAAAGATGAAAATTGAATGATTCGAGAGAAAATAGTGACGTAAAGGCAATGTTATGCGCTAACCTGTGAAGTTTATGATTGACATAACGATTGACTCAACGCTCAATTCCGGGCGATTTTTACGAAACCAAATTAAAGAAGTTATCAAGGTCTAATTGAATAAAGTTAGAATCAGTTACTGATGATATGGCTTTTAAAAACTTAGCATCATCAGCATATGCTCATAATGAGATTTAAGAGTGCTTTCCAATTAAATAAGTGTCATTAATAGTACAGATACAGGGGTAAATAAAAAAATTCATGGGAATTCGTCTTGTGGCAAAGATAAATTGAAGATTTGAGAAAAGGCAAGAAAGAGCGTTTTTTTTTTCTTAAACAAAATGCAAGAAGACTATCTGGCCCAAGAGAAAATTCTTCACCAAAATGTATTGTAAGAGGGATAAAAAGGCTGATTAAAAAATTGTAAAGTCAAAAAACTTTTAAAGCAACTGATCTATACACATAAATAAAAATAAGGTGTCTGTTTTTAATATCAAAATAACAGTTTTTTACAAGATGTAAATGAATGAATATACAGTACTTATAACAAAAACACAGTTTAAAAAATATTTGTTTGTCTGTCTGTCTTTCTGTCTGTTTGTTCCGGATAATTTCGGGAATGGCTGCACCGATTTTGACGGGCCTTTCACTGGCAGATTGCCGATGTTCTAGGAAGTATCTAAGGCTATTTAAATTATCCGCTAGGTGGCGATGGGTTTTTTTTTTTGAAAAATTCTTATATAAGGACGCTGGTATTGTAAGGATTAAATAAGGCTATTTTAATTATCCATAGGTGGCGCTGGAGGTTTTTTTTTTAAATTTTTTCAGGCAGATTGCTGATGTTGTAAGGTGTAACTAAGGCTATTTTAATCACACGCTGGTGCCGCTGGGGTCGTTTCATAAGCAGATAGCTTATTTTGTTAGAAGTAACTAAGAGCGATTTGTTTACTAGGTGGTGCCACGCCGGGTCCGTTTTTTTTTGATAATTTTTGGTATACCCGAGCAACGCCGTTATGTTAGTCTTAAAAACCCATCGAACGGTGCATTTGTTCATTACAGCCAATATATGACTGTGTGTTTTGGGTCCTAAACATATGTGATTTTGAAATTTGACCATGCTTTTCCATGACTATTATAGTAAAACTCATTTTGTTTTGAGCATTTTTGATTTGGATTTTACACTTGTCAAAAGTGACGAAGAGCGTGCTCGTAGCATGCTTTGATAATATTTTGAATGAAATATAAAACATAGCCACTATGAGCAAAATAAAAGAAATACAATGTATGTTTCAACAACTAAAGGTGTTTTTCTGTTTTTAGTTCAGAGCTGTGAGCTGAATACGAAAGTATTGGAAATATTCAGGGTAATCTAAATCAGTGTAAACACCAACGTTCGTACGTGTCTGTCAAAAAGAAGAATGAAGAAACAACCGAAAAGAAGAATCATGTGAATAAGGTCAAATTGTTTCATAATGAATACAGAGAGCTTTGAGATTTCTCTCGTCAGAAATTGTATCTGTTCGCACAGACGCTTCTTAGTACTTAGCAATGACCAATAAGTATTAGAAAAGGATTCCTTTGAATCCTCAGAAATTTGGAAGTGTGACTGAAAGCATATTATGATTGGTATCGTTAGATACGTCTTTGGCCTTTATATGTACACTTTGAAAATATAAAAAAGGGTTGCCTTTACTTTGAAGAAAAGATACTTCTAAAAGGGTTTGCATCGGGCCCTATGCTCAGATGAGCTAAAATTATTAGTTTTTAATGAAATTATTTATACGTTCATGTAAAATTCAGCTAATTACTTGAAGACCTTCACAAATATTTCCACATAAAAATATTATAACAAATATATTAAATATATAAATGGATGTCAAATGTGGAAAACATATTTTTAATAATAATTGAGTAACATTTGTTTTATTTTTACTCGCAATGTCTTTTTATATTTGTAGAATTAATCATTTTAATTGGCTTAAAAATTCCTGACTTTCAACCGAATCTAAATTACACTTGTTTAAATATTTATAAAAAAACCGAACCAGAAAAGATCGCTCTAAAGTTAGCCACGGAAAAAAACTCTCGGTTAACGAAAAAAAAACAATTATTTGTTCTACAAAAAAAAAAGAAGAAGAAAACTTATTTCAAAGGTTTTTAACAAAGTTACTAATTTGATCGAAGTATTGTGTTTGCCTAAAAGGCGCCCCTTTTCTTGCCGAGTCTTTTGTATATATTTAGGTTTTGTTTGATATTAAATAAACTATTTTATTTCATTTGTGTTTAAAGGATTAATTTATAACTACTTATATTATGTATGTATGCCTAGACTAAGGCCGTTGCAGCAACGTATCCGGTGACGTTTCCGGATAAACGGAAATAGATCACCTAGTGAATCCGTTGCGATATTTTTCCAGTTTATTCGTACGTAAAGCAACAGGCAACACAAAATCGAACGAACTTAAGTTGAGTCGATGGGTCATTAAGACTGATTTCATAACGTATTAAAATAAATATTTAGATTTTTTTAAATTTGCTTTCTATGTAAAATCGTGTCAAAATATGTATTTTACGTTCAAAGCTTAAATTAAATAGTATTCTATTAGTTCTATAAATTTAAAAATGACGTAATACTTCACAAAAAGTGTTTTAGTTTATTCTCTTCGTTTTTCAACCGTAAAATAATAATTTTTCACTTCAATTCCACTTGACATTTGAAATCATAATTTGCAGTGTTACTTAATTTGTTTGTGTTATACTTCATGGTACAACGCTTCCATGAATGTCACTTTGTTAAAACGATGGTATGAAATTCAAGTAAACGTAATTTATTTTGCATAATACTTTTGACAATTTTTCCTCCATGATTTCTATCTATCCGGAGTAAAACAATCTTTTTTTTTTGTTTGCTATACCAACATGATATCAGGTTTATTGAAATTGTTTTATATGCAATCTCATGTTTGCAAGTGAAAATAAATACCTAATGACGACAATCCGTTGACAAACTTCTGATCCTAAGTGCATGTGTAAATAAAAATAAATTGCACGACTGGATCGCATGGACTTGCTCATACATATGTGCGGTCACATCGTCGAATAAAATTTAAAAAATACGTAACATTAATGTAGAAAAATAACAAGATCTGAACTTAAAAAAAGTGTCACACACGTTTTGTATAAAAACGAATCTATGAAAACAGTATTTCGAAAATTGTACTAAGGATTTTAATAAAATCCTGTTTTTTATTTTTAGTTTTTTGATTTTTTTTTTAATTTTGGTATGCAGTTTCTTAATTATATAATTTAAAATATTTTTTTAATTACTTTTAAAAATATTGATTTTTCAAAAAAAAAAAAAATCAAAAATTAATTTTAATTAGAAAAAAAAGTTATTCAAAATTTTGATATGCAAAATTTATTTGGCTATCTATTCATTTTAAAATATTTTTTTTTGAAAAATCAATATTTTTAAAACTAATAAAAAAAAATAATTTTTTTAATTTTATAATCACATGTATATTATTAAACTCTCAAAACTGCATACCAAAATGAATTTTTTTTTTAACTAAAAATAAAAAAAAGGATTTTATCAAAATCCGTCCTACAATTTTCGATATTTTCATAAATTCTTTGTTATTTAAGATGGCGTACTTCATTTTTACTAAAAACCGTGTTGTGGTTTTGATAGTTTTTATTAGTTCAAACTGTGTTATTTTTAACGTACGTAAAATGTTATTTTTTTGTCAAAGATCTTGCCGTACAATGTAATTAGGCACATAAGAGCAAGTACGTGCGACCCAGTCGTGCCCATTTTTTTTCCTTGCCTTTACTTGGAGAGCAACCAGTTTCGCCCGTCATTTCCATTGCTTTGATTTTGTAAATAGTTAGTTTTTTACTTTTATCCATTACAACAAAATTTATGAAGATAGCGCGTTCAGCTTTTTGCCCGATTTGCTTTGTCATTTTATTCGAACTCATTGAGCGAGTCCCGATCGTTAACCGCTCAGAGCGCTTTGAATTAATAAAGTGACAAAGTTCTTTCTTTGCCAACTTAGTCCTCTGAAAAATAATCAAAATAAGTTAAGAAATCTGTATACATTTCACAGCAGACAAAACTTACATATTTTTTTAGAAACAAGGAAAAAACAAACAGTTCGTTTCATTTTGACAGCCAACCACGTAAGGTCACTATTATTTACAGTTGAGCATCTAGGTTCAAGTCAAACATGGAAACGAAAACGAAACATCGGTTGAGACAAAAAGGCAACTGACATCTTGAATCTCCCGTTCTCGCAATTCAGTTTAGTTTGTAGGAGCGTTAATATTCCAGCTGTACTTTTTCATATGTCAAACAGACGTAACATGAAACTCATTTTTCCAAAAAAATTCTTGGACTTTTGTCAAAATCTACGAATTTTGCATTTCGCATTTGGCTTAATTTCATATAAATTAGCTTAAATTCTAAATTTTAGTGAGCATGTGGAACAAAGCTAAGGGCAGAACTGATTGAATCAGCAACAGCACCATCAACAACAAACAGCACGCGGGGCAGCAAAAACCAGCATCGTCTTCTTAGAACAATAACAGTGTAATTTTTTTTGCAGTATGGTGCACCTCAATATCATTTGCGTAAAGTAGGTAGCAATGGAACAGCAAAACAGCTAGTTTAAGACTAGTTTAATCTGTTTCGCCCATAATAATATGTATTACAGTTCTACCTTAATGTTTAACAGAGAAAATTAATTATAAAACTTCGAATAACGATCGATACCCCTCTTCCCTTAAGCACCATCAAGTTTCGATTATTCAATGTGCGAATAGATTTAACCAGATGGCGCAACTATACAATGCAGTTTGCATGGGTAAATTAGAATTCAGAAGTTAGGTCAGAATCAGACGTGTTTTATAGAAAATTTGTGAAAACCATGCTACTATATGGGGAAAACGGTTTTGGAATATTGGCAAGAACTTTGAATTAATTAATAAAAAAATATCGATTTATGTATATCGTTCAGAATAACATTAGTCAGATGAATAAATTAACGCGTAAAACAACTGACATTTGCCTTAATTTGATTAACAATAATCGTATTCCTTTCGTCTCTTTACTCTTTCAGAATTGCAAGAAGCCAAGTAGAGAAAAAATGGAAACAAAACCAACCAAGCTTCTGAATTAAATAAGAAATAGTATCTGCAAGCCAATCAGAAAAAATAAAGCAAGACACATCCATTGGGAACCCAACAAAGAAAAATCCTTGCCATTTCAGACAACAACGAGAGTAATCTTTTTATTATTAAATTTACGCGGAAGTTTTTCAATTATCCACCCAAGAGCCCCGTAGCGCCTCGGTCATCATCGTTCCAACTATCTTTCAATTTACACCGACAATCTATCGCTCCTACATACATACATATATGTAGTCTCGATGATGCTGATGTCGAAGAATGTCTAATGGACTGGTAATTTCAGTTTACGGGGAAATCTATCCGCCCCCATTGATATGAAAAATAATTCTCATTCTCAAACCAAATTATGCGGCAAATTGAATCAAATTCGCCCAGAAAAACCATCATCCTTGGCAGATTCACTGACGATACAGCGGTCGTCCACGGCATAATGACAAATTCGATATTAAATTACCGTTGTTGGTGGTAGATTTTATAAGTTGACAGTTTGTGTCAAAATGAATAGCCAATTAAATAAGCGACGACAACGACGAAACCAATACCACCTTCACAATTTCTCCAAACGAAAATCAGCTCAACTTAACAAGCATAACAATCAGCTGGAAATAGGAGTCACCTCCTCCTGCTGTTGCTATACCTGCAGCTATCATCAAAGGAATAAAAACAAAAACAGAAACAAATTTAAAACAAAACAAAATTGCAATTGACAATCAAAAAAACAGAACAAGAGAGCATCGATAAAATGTTTGCTAGTTTGTTGTGAATGTTATACATAATGTAAACAAAGCATTACATCCAGATTAAACGAAGCGGACCAACGACGAAAGACTCATATTGTGAATATTTGAACAGAATATTCACCCAAACACATCGTACACTTTTTATCAGTGGGGCCCGCACCTAAAGGGAGATAAAAAACGTCAAAAAAGGTTGAAAAATTGAATTTTACATTTACATCCGGATTACTTGGAGACCAAACGAGGGTTAACGTCAGGCACCAGAGATATTTTACAAAATGGCCGAGGTGAGTGATAATTTTTTGTACCCTTGTAGCTCTAGAAACCTTTTTATCAGTGATTTTTGTGTAGTTTAACACCCTCTTGAGCACAGATGCAGAACTACCAAATTTTTGTGTAAATTCGAAAGTGTAGTGCGATGGGAGTGATTATGTTTGGAAATGAATTCCACCGTAACCGCAAAAGGCTTGTATGTGTGCAAATTGAATTTGCGGTAGATAAAGCGAAGGATTGCTTTCAAATGTAAATTAGGAATAAGACCGAGTGTCCGAGTTGTTGTTGGAAGATTAATGCCGAGGGATAAGCAAAGGTTCTTTTTTGTTTCTTCTATTGAATGAAAGTAAGAAAAAAACTACTCCTCTGTGCAAAGTGAGTTGTGAGTTCTTTCGAAAATTCAAGACGGTATTTGCATTTTCAATCTCTGAAGAGTTTGATTGGATTTGTGAAATTTATAAAATAGCTTTTTAGTTTTCATGGTGGAATGAGTTAAAATTCATCTAGTCCATTGTCTGATTAAGTAAAGGATTGCCAAGTCTTAATTAAATGTAATTTTGAAATGAATAGGGGGGGGGGGGGGGGGGAGTTGTTATTAAATACCGTCACAATAGCTTTGTAATACAACAAACAACTTATCAAATTAACTTTGGATGAATGCTTTTACCTTAACATCGAGATTGTGCGGTTATTATGCTCTTGTTGTGCTCCAGCTAGATAAGATGATAAGAATCAAGGAAAAGTATTATTCAATTCCTCGAATTTCCTTTGATTTCCAGCTAAGTTGGGTGTTTCTGAAATTAATTAATTTAAGGAATTCCAGATTAAGCTGTCATATTCTCTTCCCTTTTATTAGAGGGCGCTACATTTTGGGGCGGACCTAAGCTCAAACACCGGTTTCGCCTGCCAGTTAGGTTTCTAGTTAGCTGACCCCAAATTTACGTGGTAAAGTTTATCGAGGTCATTTTCTACCACTTGCGCTACTTAAGTGTAGGCCTCCATCTACTGAGCCATTCCTTCAGCTTTGATGTAGAAGACAGAATTTTCCGAGCAGTGTCGATCTGCGGACAACATTTAGGGCCCGTGTTGTGAAAATTTATTTGATGCTACAACATCAAGGTATCACGCAAATAAAAAAAAGAATACCCACCAACGAACAAATACTCGCAGTATGCATTCCTTGCAACTTTTCCTTTCCTTATCTCACTCACAGACGATTTTACTTGAACATTGCGGTAAATCTGAATGAACAAGTCTAATCGTTATCGGATAGATTATTTAATGCTCCCTAAATGACCAGGGGTGGATCAAATACATTTTATTGTCAAGGTATAACACTGTTAATAACTTGTATTGAGAAGCTCAAATTGAGTTCTGTGTTTTAGAATGGTAGGTGATTTCATAGTCGACTATGCAAACATTCGTGGACTTAGGAAAAATTTCTATTCTGGCTATGTCCACTCTGTGATGAACAGACCAGCTGTATTGGCACTTATGAAACACAAGTTGGGGAAAATACCGATCATTCGGAATTTTCCTTGCATGGGTATTCACTTGTGCCTTTATTCTTTGCTAAACATGGCCTTGCCGTTTACATAAGGAATGATGTTGCATATCAACTTCAACCACAATTCGGTCTGTGTGTAATCACGTAATTCAATTTCATGTGGTTAAAATTAACGATTAATAAGCGCATCATTCATATATGTTTTCTTTATAGAAGCCCAAATTTAGACAGAGTTTCAACTTTTAACGAATTTGATGCTTTGTCTGGCTCCATTCAAGATTTCATTGTACACAATTCCAGTTGGCTTCGCTTTTCTGGCCAGACAACATCCGAAGGAAGGTATGTTGAGATTTTCGCTGAGTTAAACCATCTTACTCAGCTCGTTGATGACCCAACCCGAATTCCTGACATTGCAGGTCAAACCCCCAACACTCTAGACTTGTTTCTCACCTCCGATCCTGATAAATGCACAATTCGTGTATGTGCCTCTAGGCACATCTGACCATTGTGACATCTCTGCAAATTTCTCGTGCCAACTCAATTCAGTTAAAGAAAAAACCCAAGGAGAACCGTTTGGCAACACGAGAAAGCCAACTGGGACGGTCTCAATAACTATTTCAGGACCCTTAACTGGTCACTATGCTTCCTCGATAGTGACATTGATTCCAGGGCAGACATGGTTACAAATTTAATTCTTTTAGGAATGAGAAATTTTATTCCAAACAGGTCGAAGGGTATCAAACCTAAGGAAAACTCATGGTTTGATTCGAGCTGTAGAGAGGCTATCAGGTTAAGAAATGTAAGTTTCTGTTATTACAAAGCCAACATCACTGAGGAAAAGCGGAACAAGTTTCAGCAAGCTAGAAAGGTCTGCAATGTTCATATTCGAAAAACCAAATTTTTACATGAGCAAAAAATTCGGCAAAAAATACTGCAATGTCCCAAAGGCAGTAAAAAATGTTTGGTCATTTGTAAAAAAAGTAAAGAATTCTTCATCATCGTCAGTTCCTACGCTCGTCTTCAGCGATACTCCTGCTGTCAGTTCTCAAGAAAAACCAGATCTGCTTGCTGCCGAATTCGCGTCAAACTCAATACTGGCCGCAGGTGTCAGAACTCCTCCTGTACTCGAGAGCGTAAATGATTTTATGGGACCAATCGTCTTTCGCATTTATTATTTATATTATATTATCATTAAATTCTGATCTTGACAGCATTGTACAATAGGGAATAAGAAATCGCGTAGAATTTAATGCTTCTAAAACTCAATGTTGTCTTTTGTCGTTAAAGCAAAACATACCTCCAATGCCACTATCCATGAGTAGCACTTGCATTGAAAAAACAGAACACCTCTCAGTTCTCGGTATGTGCATTACAGACCACCTTCTGTGGAATGAAATGACCACATATTTGACATCGAAAAGAATGCTGCGAGGTGTTTAGGTTTCCTCCGAAGATACAAGAAGTTCTTCACCCCGTCTGATCTGGCTACAGTATATAAAGCATATATTCGACCGAAACTCGAGTATAATTCCCATATTTGGGCAGGTAGATAGAATTCAAAAAAGAGCTTTGAAAATGAAAGGTGATCGAAAAATAACAGAACATTTACATCTCTTGAGCAACGCCGTAATGTTTCGTGCCTTTCGTTATTTTATCGTTATTTTTACAAACAATGCTCTAGCGAAATAGCCAGCTGCATTCCTCCCCTGAAACGATTCAACCGTAATACTCGAACTGCTAGAAATGCCCATCAGTTTACCCTTGAGCATAACTTCGGACGTACTGTTAAGTATAGAGATTCTTTCTTTAGTCGAACCACACGAATGTGGAATGCTTTGCCAGGCTCTGTGTTTCCCTCCCATTTTGATATGCAGAACTTTAAAACTAATGTGCATCGGTATCTCCTCTTTTATCCCTCCTCATTTCCCTAATGCTCGTGCGGTGTTTAAACATTTAAGGGTACACACAAACCAATTTCGCGCGTGTAAATTATAAAAAAAAAAAAAAAAAAAAAAAAAAATATGCATTGGGGTTCATCCGCTCTGTATGACCAAGTCATTTGGAACGTTGAACTTTTTCTGTTTTGGGCTAGGTTTGTGTCGTTGATACATTCCTCAAAGATCTAAAGGGTCTCCCAATAGGGACTTCCGAACTTTGATAACTTATAGCGGCCATCTTGTTGAAACTACATCTGTCAAATTTGCTATAAACGGATATAGCGTTCAACACCTGCAAATGATAAAATTGTTTTATCAAAATAGGTGTTCTTTTAGGGTAACGTTCCGCGTTCTTCCCCCCATTGTACGGTCGCTATAATCGTCCTACCGAGAGTTCACTGGTTCAGTAAACAATGAACGTCGTCGACGAAACGCAAAATCTGCCAAAATCATCTCCGCCGTCCGTGAGAGTTTGCAGGAGAATCCGAGTTTTTTTCTTCTGCCAGGACTGTGTTTCTCTTTCTTCTTCTGTTCGTAAGGCCCGCGAGCAGATTTCATCCTTCTGTGCAGTTCTGCCTTGTATGCTTTCAGTTGAGCTGCATGTGCTTGTCGACACAGTCCAGATAAGTGTTAAGTTTTTCGCTTAGTAGTTCAGCCTGACTGCAACTGTATACGCCACCGTTGATTCTATTAAGAAAACTCTCGCTGGCACCTGGATTCAAGACGAATGGCTTTAGTGGTATCACACTCTTTTCCACTCGGTCGTTTGCTGCCATTAGCAACCATCAAATATCAGAAACCTATTTCTGTGTTTCTGATAATTCGAACGGGGCCAACTAACGTTAATAACCCAAACTGTATTTATGTAGAACTTGTTTAAGTATTATGTATAAGAAACGCACACGCATTTGAATTCATGAAGTTTATATGATGTAGCGCTATTTTATGGCGAGTTATAATGATATTTATTTAAAGCATACAAAATTTTTCCAATCAACCTTAATTGATCGATCTAGTTCTTCTGAAGTTTTGCAGTAACATTCACAGGCTTAATATGTAGATTAATCATCAGATTTTCTAGTTTGCAATAGAAACTAGTTAATTTTCTATACAACTTGTTAATATTTTGTGCACTGTCATGGTCATATTTAAAACTATGATACAAATTTTCTTCATTGTGTAAGGTTAATTCATAATTCGCCAATTTATAAAGAAATTCTTGTTATTTGACATTTTTGAACGTTAATAATGACATCTACCGGATAGTATCCAAACTTCCCCAATAAACTTTCAAATGGCTTAGGAAAAACATCGACATGTTATTTAGACAGAATGAAACGCTGATCACTATTTGTTTCTGTCGCATTCAAACATCTCTCTACTGTACTGCTTATCTAATTGGAGCCTTTTACGGGCCTCATAGAGCATTAACTGGTATATATTGTCTCAACTGTCTGTACTAAACAGTTTTCGATGACTAAATAATTTTTTTTTCCTACTAAACGTCGATAAATTGACAATTCTATTTAGTTCTCCAGTCGTCCTGAACCATGAGATAAACTATTTTATACAAAAAACGTCAAATTCAACAACCCTCGCACATTGACATTACTACTTCATTCTGTTAACAAAATTACATTCAACATTCCCTTCATTGATTTCCCTTTCCGGTATGAACGAACTACATTATCCGTGGCAAAAATCCCAGTTCAGTATGTCGTCCCCAATTTCAAATGTGCACTTGTCTGCTCCACGTTCAGGGAATAAATAGAAAATCATATAAATCTAATAGAAATTGAAAACGCCAAATGTCAAAACAGGGAAGTATGCACACAAGTTATATCTATTTGTATAGACTCTACTGTACGTACAGTGCAGCCAAGAAACTAACTTCAAAGAGACACAGGGTAAGCTTCTGCTTCGAAGTTTGATTAACTTTTTAGTCAATTAAATTTCTTACAAGTACAAGAAGGAGTTGTTAGGAAATAGGAATCCAATTAAAAGGTACATCTTTCATTATCATCCTTCGTCAAGGATTGATGAAAGTTGACAAGTTGTATGCGGTGACAGGTTGACAAAATTAAAACTTTTTTCGCGGCGGGCAATTCGTGAAGTTGACCATTGAAATTGAAACTCTAATGTGAAAAAGTATTCTGAAATTAATTGTGAATGACTTGCGTTCGAAGAAATAAATAAAGACGACTACATACATACATAGATACAACAAAAATATAAATAAACTGAAAATAAAATAAAATATGGTAGGTATTGTAGGTTTGTAAAAAAGAGCCCGACATGGTCGCACGTACTTAATCCTATATGTCTAGTTTTATTGAAATTGGAAGGCAAGATCTACGTAGACGTAGACAAATCTTACGGTCTAAACTTATAAACAGTGTCCAAATCACAACACGAATGTAGTAAGTGTCTTTAAATGTTTTAACCATCAACAAAATTGATTTTATGTGATCGATTAAATACATAGAACGATATTTTATATTAACGATTTTTATATTAATATAGAACGAATAATACGATTTTTACCAAAGTGTGTTTGACGTTTATTATGGCTGTAATGACGGTGCGTATTATCATTCGAAAAACAAACCTGATACGTTGGTGACTCTTGTGTTATATTGAGAAAAAAAAATGTTGCATGCTATATCCGTGCGGACATCTTTAAAAAATATCGATGCAATCGTACATTTAATTTCGTATATCTTGTAATCTTTTGGACATCTTGACGGAGATCTTAAGAAAATAAAATTTGTTTGTGTCACTGTTCTGTTCAAGGATTTTTTGCGGGCCTAATTTCGAGTAAATACGTAAATGTTTGTAATTTCCGCGCCGTGTTAAAATGGTCTTCCCCAAGCCCTTGTATCAAAACGTTCCACTTTTTAATGAATATCAAACAGATATGTGGGGATGGGATCTATGACAGAAAGAGGAATTTAGGGTTGTAGACTATGACCGTCGATTAAAATTTAACAAAAAAACAAAAACATTAATTTTCTCCATTCAATATATTTCATTACCGTAACTGATATTCATTGTTTGAGGTTGGGTAAGGGAGCCCGTTTTTGAAAATCCTGTTTTTTAAAATCCCGCCTTAAAAATCCCGTTTTTTATTATACCGTTTTCTTAAATCCCGCATATTTAAAATCCCATTTTTTTAAATTCTGTTTTTTAAATTCCCATTTTTATAACCCCGCTTTTCGAATCAACACAAGGTGTTTTATTTTAAAAGTCGCTCGATTTTTAAACAAAATATTTATATATATACCAAGAAAATATTTCGGCATATAATAGAAAAAAATGTCTGCATATGCACACCATAATCATCCAGCGGTATGAAATGTATTTTACGACCTATTCTCATACCAACCGCATCTACATAAAAAATGCCATAAAAAAATTAGTCCATCCGTTTCGGAGGAGTGCAACAACAAATACCGTGACAAGAGATTTTTATGTATATATTAGAAGGATTAGAAGAATTTTATGATTAATTATAGATATATTAATCTAATAAAAAAAGAGTTGGTTGCTGTAAAGTCGGTTTACGGACGATAATTTTACGTGATAACGTCATAAGAAAACATTCATGGCAGCAACAGCAACATACAGCCTGTTTACTCACACCCACAAACCTTCTCGTTAAATCCACACATGCACACCCCAATATCTACATCTACTTTCTACTTTAACAAAACTCCGCCTATTTTGTATTTCTTTTTCTCTTGTACTTTTTGAATTTGAGTGGAATTTTGGAAATTTGCGCCTGCACTTTTTTATGTTCACCTGGTGCTTGCGATCGATTTTAGTTGAAAGAACCACAGTATCGCAGAGTGCGCCACTTTTCTTATCAGCATTATCAGCATGAGTCTTATCAGCATTATCAGCATAGGTCTTATCAGCATGAGTCATGCTATTTCGTATGTGTAGCCTGTCATCGATTTATAACATTATCACGTCAAAAAATAAAATTTGTTTGTTTGTTTGTTCGTATTTGATGCAATGAATTGTAATGATACTTTCTCAGCTTATTGCCTACACTTCTGAGAAGGTTATAAGCGTAGTAAATAAACCTCCAGTAGATGGCGCGAATGTCGTAAGGGAAAATGTATTTGAAAGAGCAGTAGGAAATTACAAATTCATGAAGAAAGGGGGAATATCTTTCTCACACCATAAGGAATTCTCATTGTATGGTTTAAATAATTCCCCACAGGTGGCGCTACAAAAGAAATTTTAAATTATGGAAAGACATGTATTATCTTACGAAATTATGTTGCAGTTTACACATCATACATGTATGATTTTATTTAAATGGTTATAACATTATAACCTTTGTTAAAACTCAGCACAGGGTGACAATGCAGCATACCAATTCAATGAACTTAAGTGATGATGGACCGAGAACTATGTTAATCTTATGTCATGTGCCATAAGTCATAACAAGTGTCTTAATAATTAAAATGCCTTAATTATATATATATATGTATCAAACGAAATAGCATTATTTAGAACCAACTAATTTTTGTTGAACCATAACTTTTTATACTCGCGTTTCGTATAGAAAGTTTGAATTTCGTGTGATGTGCTTTCAAAACAGTTTAAAATTCGTTTTCATTTTTCATTGTTGTTTAGTAAAATTCATTAAAATGAATAAATAACAATGATTTGTTTAGCTATTCCCTTACATATGTTGGCATGTATATAACGATACGATTCTCATATAAAATCTCATGTGTAACTGCTTCCGACAGAAAGGATAAGGCTTCGTTTATTTTATATATTTTGGCCCAGCTAGTCCTTTCTGTTGATCATATTTCATAAGTCAAAGACAGACGAGACAAGCTTCCCCCTCCTCCTTTTTGGGTATCCTTTTTGTACGAATTCTCCTATTTTATTTGTTTTTATCATCAGTTTGACAAAGCCATTGTGTGTTTGAAATTTTGTTAATGAGAAGAAAAGTTAACTTTAAGCAAAGCTTAATGTAAACAAAACTATGTAAGTAAATTGAATTAACTTACGAAAATACAAAATAGAAAATTATACAAAAAAAAATTAAATAAATATAAAGAGCTCTTATCTGAAATTGTTAAAATGGTTGTTCTTTTCATCTTCAACTTTTATTGGCTATATTAAGGTCGTCTCCGTATTATCAATTCAAAAATAGAAACGAAAATCATGCAACCGATTCGTTATTAGGTCAAGAAAGTCAATACCCGCATCCCTTAAGGATTATGTAGAAATTAAGTGCTTACATCAATATTGGATGCCTGAACTGAGAACACTCAAACCCTGAACGCATAAACCATGAATATGTTTGGCTGTATCCATTTTAATGAACCATTTTTCAATACTCATTTTTATAATATGCAAATGGCTTCTTGAAAAGGGTTTTATATTTAAACTTCAATAATTTAATAACGAAGCTTTTATAGTTTTGAGAGCAGTTGCTTTAAAAATTTAATAGCATAATCTACTAAATGAGACTTGAATGCGATTAGTAGTTTTTAAGTGGTTTAAGTTTGTGGATCCTTACATCATCACCTGGATTGGATTTAATGTGTTCCTGTTTTTAGTTATTCATGCTTACATATGTGGAAGATTATGTCGCCTAAGTTTAATACTGATGTTTAAGTGTGTATATGTATCATGTCTAATTGTATGAATTTTTAATCTGGGAAAGTTCAAGTATGTTTTATGGCTGAATGAATAAAATAAAGTTATTAAGGAAGCATATTAAAGCTCTGATTACAGAAGTAGAAAAACTTCCTCATTCATGGATTTTCCTAGCTCTGCTTCAATTTCGGAAGTCGATGTCCATTCTGTAGGTTCATTAAAAATTGGAAAATGTAAAATACATTTAAGCAGAATTTTCAAATTGAATTTCATTCTTCTTACCGCGTCTTTCACAATTATTTCCCGAAAGTTAAAGAAAGTAAACAGCTTACACTATGAAATTGAATCATGAAATAAAAAATTAACTCGACAAATTTGAAAGATATCGTGAGCAACAAAAAATTGCCACAATTGAGTTGCTTCGTGTGCTACTTATTATTATTGATTAGTTAGCATTATTTATTTGACGTTAGGAAATAACGCTCAAGGAAATATCGCCCAAATTTATTTGAAAATAACGACCAAAAAAATTACTAACACTCAAAATCGGGGAAACAAGGAAATACGTCCCAAAAATGAAAAAAATAAATAAAAAATGGGCGTTATTTCCAAATCAATTTGGACTATAATTTCTTGGGCGTTATTTCTGGATGCCCATTTATTTATTTAACGCTTTATAGTACAATCATTTGGTAATTTCCGACACTAAGTTGCCACGCAAGAAGCTCGCCTTGAGCTTGTGTTAATAAGTTTGAATAAACCATGAGTTATTGCAGCCATACATATGATGTAGGAACACATACTGTAAAAAAAATGTAAAATAAAATTAAGGCTTACAAAATTTGTACGTTTTGCACGTTCTTGCTCTAATGTGTGGACACAACGTCGAATAAAATTTTAAAAATATTAGGATAAAGTTTTTGTTCGATTTTTGTGATTTGTATTGTTTGAAAAAAGTACGTTAAAAGTTTGCAGTAGAAAACCATTTCATTTCGGTAAAAAGTGTGTAGAAGTATGATTTTTTTTTTCAAATCGTGGAAACGGCTTTTAAATAAAACGTTTTTTTTAGCAATTTTTTTATTAAAAATTAAAAAAAAAAATTATTCAAGAATGCAAAATTTAGCAAAAAAATTACATGGTGGGAGAAAAGTATGTACGATGATTAAAATCTCAGTACTATCTGCCCGATCCACAAAAAAGGAGATCGACTTCTTCGATCTTATGATCTCGACTGGGAACACAACTGTTGGCTTTGCTGTTTTTTCCACACATGCATGTTCCATTTTGGTTTGTGTTTGCTACTACCTGGAGCACAACTCCTGCCATCAAAAATAAACAGCAAGTCATCTAATGACTCCCATATCTGACTCGATACTTAATTTTAAAGCTGGCTTAGAGAAGTCTTACTGTACCTTGATAAATGTGCACACTAAAAGGTATATCAAGTAGCACATTCCAGGAGAAAATTAAAAGAACCACATTCGACATTTCTTATGCACATATTTTCCTTTCAAGGATCCTCCTCTATACCCCAATACCCACTTCATAACACAGGGACATCTTTGTTAAATTGTTGTTGTAATCGGTTTGGTTCAAGTTCAACAAGATTCCTTATAATTTACAACCTCATGAGGCTACAACATCCAACAAAAAGAGGATTACCTTCGAGACAAAGGAAGGACGCACAAGAATGTGTGTTTTTATTATTATTTTGTCCTTGAGCTTGAATTTAAGAACTCATTGTTTGTCTTTTTCTCTTAAAATTTATATACAATGACATGTTTCCAAAAAAAAAATTAAATTATAACAAAGTGCACTTTGCACCAGAACGCTGGCGCTGGTTTGTATGTCAGCTGAATTGAAAACCAATTAAGACAGTGAAAAACATCGAGTTTTCAGTCTTCCACTTCCATTTTATCGAATTTTCTTATTTAATTTATCAAAAATGATTTCTATTTTTTTTACTTGGTTTATCGAATTTTGTTTGGTTTTTGTTGTTACCCTGTCACCCAGGATACGATACGGTCGATGTAAAATTCAAAAAGTTTATCGAGAAAATGCGGGGAAAACAGGGATTGAAGGAGGAAAACCCTTATTCAGCTGATGTGCATTTTAAGCTTATCAGGATAAACGTCGAAGTCGGCTGTTAAAGCTGGGTGTAGAGTGAGGAACTGGAAAATCGAAGAATTCCTATGCTATGTTAGTTCCTATATATGGTGGTGTTCCTTTTCTATTTTTGTTTTTGGGAAAAAACTTTAAATCACGTAAAAGGATGGTGTCATGAAAAATTGAGAATGGCATCGCTCGCTCGGCGGTGCTTGGGTGCTATCATGTCCATCCTTCTGCTATTCACCATTAGGTCAGGAGGAGTTGTATAGTTTTTCCATTATCATACCGTTAAAATAGTTTTACACTGAGAAAACTTAAAATGCATTTATATTGGTAAACTAAACTGAATTGGTAATACGAGTAATATATGACTTCGGTAGTTTAAATGTGAGTGAGTTTCTTCAAATTCATCGAATCAAAATATAAATGAAATGTATAATTATTTTAAAATTTCGGATAAAACAAATCAAACACCACCGCCATCTGCCGCGAATGAAACAATTTGGTTAATAGTCTTCCAGGTACCAAAAACATACTCAAAGCTTTGTCAGAATACGTCTAGCAGTTCGCAATTAGTTTAACCACACATTTAACACCAAATGAAAGGAATAACGTGGATAATTAGATATGGAGTATAAAACTTTCTGATATTATTTAGAGTTCAGTTAATATGTAGAAGAAGCGCTTCCCAGCTTTAAATTTAAATTAAACAAAGTTTGTGTGTGATGTCATTGAAATGTTTTATTCGTTTAAAAGGCCTCTCGATGCCATTATGTGTGGAATATAACATCGTTTAAATAGCCGCCGCGGGTTCTCTTGGTCCGAAGTGTCCAATTTTACATGACTCTAGCGCATAAATCAGGATGAATTTGGTCGATGGTATTGGTTATGTTAGCTTTGAAGGCCGCAGCGGTTTGTGGACTGTTTGCATAGACCTACGACCTGGAGATAACCCCACAGGAAAAAGTCAAATGGGTCAAAACACACGATCTCGGTGGGCAGTTCATCTCACCTACACGTGATGACCATGCCTTCAAATCGCTCGTGCATAATGCCAATGCGGCATGAGCTGTGTGGCACGTAGCGCCCTCCAGATGTCGTTGGTGTCCATATCATCCAATTCAAGCCAACAGAAGTTGGTAATCATCGACATCGTTGTCAAAGAAATATGACATTGTTATCATACCGAATTCGACAATTTTTTTTGTTCACGTACGCGTTCATCCAGAAATCGGTATTACGGTTATGGCTACCGTACAATAGACGAAGCGCGCGGAACGTTGCCTGAACATAACACCCATTTTGATAAAACAATTTTATCATTTGCACGTGTTGTTGAACGCTATATCCGTCCATGGTGATTTGGCTATAGAGAATAAATTGAATTAATGACCGCCAATTAAACAAGATGGCCGCTATCATCTGTAAAGACCCATTGGCTTTAGATTACAATTGACTGTTTTCCCTTAAAAAAACAATAAGGAGAAATAAAATGAAGCACGGACTTTCAAGGTAATAATGCTGCACACATCTAGTTATTTTATTTAAGTATAGAGACTCATTTTTTAGCCGCACTAAACGAATGTGGAATGCTTTACCCGGCTCGATTTTTCCCTTCCATTACAAACCAATGTGCATCTCGGTACCTCCTTTCCTCTTGTATCCAATTTTCCTAAACGCTCGCACTGTGTTATTACACGATAAGGGTAGTAACAACCCCTGTGTGTGTGCGCGTTGATTATTAAAACAAAAAAAATATTTTTTACGACATCTTCTTTCTAGGTACGAGTACTAGTCTAGTTGGTCATGTTGTATTAAATACAAATTTTGTGCATGACGGTATTATAAATTTGATTATTGGATCACGCTTCGTCTCTGCTTCTGTGATCTGTCAGCTATTAATTTTGTACTTCACAATTGTAAACGTCCTATAGCAAGAAGGGTTGTAAGCACTTGTCGTGTTAACACTATCGGGAACTGTAACATCACTTAAAAACTAAATTATAAACTTTTCTGGTTTGCAGTTTCTTGTTGCATTTTTTCAATGTTTCATTAGTGAATGCCTTAACGTTTCCTTTTGTTTCAATGCACTTACCGCTATGAATCACACAGTTGATAACTGAGAAATCACACAATTTTAATTTTGTTTATATTTCTTATCACAGCAAACTGAAATGTTTACAACAATTTGTTTATTATTGTGAACATTTTGGCTGCATCTATGCAAAAATACTGAGAAGCCTTTCGTAAGCTTACAATTTTTTTATAAACAAAAAGCTGAGTGTGAAGCGTATGTCAGGGGTTTGGCGTCCTGTAAGACGTCTGTCGAATACATTTTCGTACTCAGGGAAGCAAGAGCTTTCGGATGCGACCAATTTTAAATAATTTCCCAAAAGTCAAAAACCGTCAAAATTGCGTTGTTGGCGGGGTTTGTCAGGGGTTTGGCACCTGTAAGACGTCTGTCACATACATTTTCGCACTCAGGGTATGGAGGGCGTTGGGATGCGATGCATTTGAAATGGTTTCCTTCACTAGGTCTATTTAAAAAAAAATGATACTTTTAACCCACCATTACTCGGTAATGCTGCCTCTACGGACTGGCAGATGATTATTATGGCGTTGTCACCTTTAGGAGAACTGTTTGTAACATCAATATCATGGGGTTTCCTCTCACGCAAAAAATCTGTTGCGGGCTCTTAGACTAACTGATCATCCGCACGTTTAGGTTTTTGGGATTCAGAATTCCATTAGGAGGGATACCAATATCCGAGTTTTGAGCAATCCCGATTTTTCTTTATTTTAATTGTATACTCTAGTTGATTTGCCGAAAACAAAGACTTTTTGTAAACGGCCATTCAATGCCTCGCTCAACGATCATGGTGTTTGACGTCATGAACGCTATCGCAAATTCAAGCATTACCCTTCCTCTTGTAGAATGGGAGAATGTAACTTTCCCTACACTGATTGATCTCGCTTACGGCTGTTTAGTTTGGAGATGATTATCGTAGCCATCTAAAATCGTCTCTTATAATTTTTCAGAATCCTGTGCCATAAGGTCTCTTAAAAATAGTTGTTCCCCTGTCCATATTGACATGGCGCAGTCGAAGTCAGCCAGTGCAAAGATTTCTTCCAGCTACCGATACTTGCTCTACCTCTACTATAAGCTTGACGTTGTACACAATTTTTCTATGGTTCTTTCTTGCAACGTTTGTAAACTGCCCCAATGCTTTCTTTTTCATCTATATTATAAAAGGGGCATGTACACCAAGCTTCGAAAGGCAATTTCTTCCTAGCTATCACATTATCATTCCATCAGCATTTTTCTTTGTCACTTTGATAGTGTCCTTTGGTAGTTCCTAGCAGTGAACGCTATACTACTGATAGTTTTTGTTTGCCCAGATTATACTGCTTGATTCCTCCAGAAGCCTTTCTTTGTTTGGTAACCTTTCTCATCTCCAGGCGAAATTCTGTAAGCAGGAGACAACATTGCTAGGTTCTCGCTTTTCTCAAAATCTTCGAGCTTCATGAAACTGGCTACCAGGTGGCAGACTATCTGAGATTGATTTCCACAACTGCTATACTGATAAGATGCCGTTATTGTTTGATGAACAATGTATTAAACGCTCTAAGACCGTATGACACTAATACAAAACATATTTGGAATCTGTGTTATTTTTTTTCAGTGTATATGGTATAACGTGGTATGTTCAATTTGATGGCATTCCATAGCCATTAACAGTGCAGGAGTATTTTCAATTTCGTATCGTCAAGTTGGGTGTTAAACTTTCGAAAATTTTATTTGCATCATAAAATAGTTTGCGAATGCACGAGTCCTGATCCTACAGGACGTAGGAGGTTGATTTAGCCCCAAACACCACGGGAAGGACCAACTTACTCTTGGGACATATAGAAATACAGAAATTCTATGATTTATGAACAAAAACAAAAAAAAGTCAATTAAATTTATTGTTACATTTCATTGGTTTATATTTTGTTTCCTCCTGAGTCCTGAATAGACTCACTCTATTTCTTGTGCTGAAGAGCATGTCCTGCAAAATGGCCATGACCAATGATCCGTTTACGTGGTTCGAATGTTAATCAATCATCAGCGATGGAAACACGAAACAGATATTGTTGAATGGTAGGTCATCTTTCCATTTAACGTCTATAAATTGTGTTGCCTCAAAAAGTATTTCATATGAGGAACCTCATGGCATCTGAGTGTGTCTATAGACGAGTGTGTATGAGGACTTACATATATGACAAATTTTATTGAGTTAGTTTGAAAGGAAACAAATTGATTGAAGTTGAAAGTTTTTAAGGATGTTTTCTTATCTAAAAACCAATCTTGATTGATGCAGTTATGTTTATAAAATATCAAAAAGAAATTTACTTTTTTTGAAAAGTAATTGAGTTGTGTAACTTTAAACGAGTTGTGTTGATAGGAAGACATATTAGCTTTTGGGAAAGTGTTTTGCAACTAAATTTAGCTTTATTGTGCCATCGTTTTTTTCGGACAGAAGATTGCGCAATTAAATCTTTATGGATGTACCTGGATGAAAATAGAAAAAGTACTTTATATTTTTCCGTCAATCATATTTGAAGGAAAGAAAACAAAAACAGATGCCTGCGAGTAATGGATTGGAATTTAAATTTTATTTTGTTTGAGTGAGTTTTGGATATATCCACGTCTTTTTATTGAACAAATCAGTTTTGACAATGGGATGTATTTTGCATTTATTTTGATGATACATAAGTATTGTTCTTCTAAGAAGGTAAATGCGACTTTATTTTTTGTGTAAGAACTTTGAATAATGTGAATGATTTTGTCTTCATATGGCTGTTTAGCAGACTTGAAGGATATTGGAGTCCTATGGGATTTAATACATACATACGTGCGTTTTTGTTTTATGGGATTTATTGTACATGTTGTCATTGCAACAAAGTGGATTTAAGCTGACAATAACAAGGAAATCATGAAGTCTTTTTTGGCTGATGTTGATTAATGAGACAAGAAGAAAAAGTAAAAAACACCGTTTAAATGTCCGCCGCGGCTTCTCTTGGTGGCATCCGAAGTGTCCAATTTTTCATGAAGCGCATAAATCAGGATGAATTTGACCGATGGCATTTGTTATGTTGTATTTGAGGGCCACTGTGGATTGTGGCTTATGCCCATAGACCTGCGACTTAAGAAAACCCCACAAGAAAAGTCTAATGGGGTCAAATCAGACGATCTCGGTGGTCAGTTCACATCACCTCCACTTGAGATGACCATGCCCTCAAATGGCTGGTGTAGAATGTCCAATGTAGCATGAGCTGTGTGGCACGTGACACCGTTGAAACTAGTTGTCGTTGGTTTCCATATTATCCAATTCAGGCCAAAAGAAGTTGGCCATCATCAACCTATAGCGCTCGACGTTGACGGTGATGACCTGGCCATCATTGTTCTCAAAGAAATATGGACCAATGATGACACCAGCCCAAAATCCACACCAAACAGTGTCTATCGGGATGCATTGAACGCTCTTGGATCTAATGTGGATTGGTATCGTCCCAAATTCGACAATTTTGTTTGTTCATCCAGAAATGGGAATCATCGTTGAAAATGATTTTTCCATGAAAATAGGGGTTAGTTGCCAACTGCTCCAGAGGCCATTCAGCGAACACACGTCGTGTCGTTGTCTATGGTCGTTAACCTTCAGCTCCAGGTAAATTATGTACGGGTGCAGGCCCAAGTCAAGACGCAAAATTCGGCAAGTTTGTCTGCGAAAAGCCGCGTTCTTGTGAGCAACGCGAAATTGACTGCCTCGGTTTCTCCTGCACATTCTCAAGGACGGCAACGATGTTTTCGGCAGATCTTGCGTTTAGTCGACGAACGGGTGTTGGTTGATTGTTTACTGCACCAGTGGACTTAAATTTATGTACTACACTCCGAATAGTCCTGTCAATAGGACGATTATAGCGACCGTACAATAGGCGAAGCGCGTGAAACGTTGCCCGAACAGAACACGAATTTTGATAAAACAATTTTATCATTTGCACGTGTTTTTGAACTCATAAGGTAATATGAGTGTTTAGAATGCGTTCATGGATTTTTTTTGACAGGTGGTAATAAGAATAAGAAGACTCGTTTGAAATTTAATTGACGTATAAAATGACATGCAGATAAAAACACACAATTTCGAAAACAAAAATCATTTAATATGAGATTCCTGGAAAATCTTTTAGTGCCATGGTTAAGTACTGGAGAAAGGGCGACTAATTCCCGAAACTTTCAGTTTAACATTTTTTTTTAAACTCCGTTCCCCGTGGCATAGTGCTTATTCAATCGGACTTCTTTGCTGCATGGTTTTCATTTCCACTTAGTTTACTGCTCTTTACAGTAAACGTGCAGTAATTCGCTTTTGGTGGTAAATTGTAGGTTCTTTCCTTTTCTGCACAGTGCAACCATAAAAAGCTAGGCTTGAACTTCTTATAAAGTATAAATAAATAAATGCTATGTTTTCATTAAACATTTTTTATTGTCAGTTTTAATTATCTTCATAAAAATTCTTCAAAATCCTTTACGATTTTCAGCTTCTAGGACATCATAAAGGCAACGTGCGACCCATTTGTTTAATAGGTTTTTAATTACGAATGCAGTGTAAATTATTAACACACTCATATAAGTTTGACACGACAACTCCTTAAAAGCCAAAACCTGCACCTAATACCAATCTAAAACATTTCAATATGTCACCTGTATAGGTCCAACTATAGAGTATTCTAAAGTCGTTAAGTTAATTAACTCAAAGAAAATTATAACTTTTATGCTTTTAGTCAAGAAAAGTAATTATACCACTATTACTGTTATACGTTGTTGGGATTAACAAGTTTCATTAACTTTCTTCCATCCAAACTTTAGCCCTGAAGCACTTAATTTTTATCTTGGAATCGGTGCTTCTTCGAGAGGAAATAATCAAAAGTTTTTGTTTGACCCTGTCATTTTCCAGTTTCAATCATAAACTTCTTGAACTCTTGGCATTATCGCATCTGAAATGCTGTGCAGCATTCTACACTACTTTATTCATTTGATCAACGTGACTCTGTCCTTAAAATCCAAAACGGTTACTTATGGCATATTTGAATATAAGAGTCCTGAAGCTGATGTCCTTAAGACCGATATACATAGTGTAGGATGGCAGTGTCATGTGTTCAATAGGAATAATCAATGCCAACACATCGAAGGATGGACAATGACATTTTCAATGAAATGAATAAAGAGTATTTTGAGAGACACTATAGGATACCGTAAAATAATATCCTTGCTTGTTTTGAAGGACAATCTTTGAAAATGTCATTTTTTTCTTCTCATGTCAATGTCACATTTAAACGTCGTCGATTGTGGCGGTGAAAAGTTAAGCAACTGATGGGCGTCTTTATTTCTTGAAAATCTTCAGACTATATTTAGCAAATTGTTCATTCAATTGAAAATATCCTCGTTGCCTTGGCGGGGATATAAAGACCGTTCCTACCCCTATTGACGTAGTTTTTCTAACTATGCAAAAGTTTTGTCTCCACATGAATCTGACGCCCACTAAACAACAGCCTGATGCTCATTGTTGGCTTTTTTTTATCAACAATAGATGAGCTGGGAGCGTGCATTGCACACCAAAACTGCCACGACTGGGTATGCAATGCACCATAAGCGATCGACGACAATTGCAAAAGTTAAAGCCAGCACGAACGAGGCTTTAAATCTTGCCACACATTTTACTTCTTGGCACATTACCAACCAGGGTTGTTATATTTTACTCTGAGGCGTTGGAGCAAAGCTTAACAGAATGGTGCTGCGACTCGTACACTATTATGTAGTCAAGTAAGGGTAAAACAATTTAATTGCTTTGTTGAAAGAAGCTTACAGGAAAAATAATGTGAATTAAGTCCTTATGAGCGAGTTGTGCATGGATTTAGTTTAGTTCAATGTGTGTCTATTGCCTACTCATTAGGAATACACTTTTGCAGGATTTAGGAATCGCAGATCTACTCTGTATCAGAATAGAGAAATACCTTGGATGGGATGAATCCGCTTAAACGCACACTCTCAAAATATTCGTCTTGAGGAAGAAAGCCCTTTAGTCCATTGGTCGAGGTCATTGCCCTTCCGAATCAGCTTCGTTGAACAGTTATCTATCCTGCTTATATCGGCCCCGTAGTATACAACCTCGTTGGGATAGTATAGTGTTTGTTTTATGACAGGTACAAAGACACTGTATTTCAAACCCCGAATCTTTTCCATTTGAGATGGTGCAACGTTGAACCACACGGAAAATCCATAGGCACCTACTTGTTTGCTATAATATACTATCGTCTTGTCAAATCAAGAACTTCCTTAGCTCGAGTCAGAGCAGCCTCTACATGTCGATTAAATATATCTGGTCCAGCCAGATGCCAAGTTACTTTATACACTTTTAATGGCCAGTGGATGTCCATGTTGTTCTATGATGCTTATGCCATCTGGTTAACTTTAGATGAAGACCCTCTAACCATACGGCGTCGAAAGCCTTCTCCAAATTAACCAGACAGGCACCCGTGAATTGATCCTTACCTTAGCATGGTTAAATAAGCAGGAATCATGTCATGGCCCGCCTTAAAGCCGAACTATCTGTCCGAAATTATAGTTTTGTCTTCTACCCACTTGGACAGAGCTCTTATAGACTGGAGATTTCCTGGATTGGAATTTCCCTTTCCCTTTTTCGGGAGAGGCTGGCTTCCAACTCACTGGATAATATGTATGCATTATTCAGCCCGTTGTTAAACAGTGTTTTGTGTATGGCTATTGCATCCTCAACGAGATGTCGTAGTACAATTTTGGGTATACCCAACCCCGCTGACTTCTATTTTTTTTAGTGATTTGAAGATGTTTTGGAGTTCAAACTTCGAGATGAGAACTAAGATTCTCAAATCGCCATTGCATGGTGTTGTTTCGAAGGTGAAAGTGATTCAGCACAACCCTGTTTTCCAGTTCGTGATTTGAATCTCCACTTTTCCTTAGGATTTTCATTCATAAAGAAGTCGTTATCCAAGATGGCGTTTTCTAATATACATATCTATTCCTGCACTCAGAAATACGTTTTCGTTCTCTGGAGTTAAAGGCATGGAAGATGGTTTTGATTGCTCCTCTTAAATGTCTTATTTATTTTAGGGAAACATATTTAAATCGGTAGAGTATACAGCCCAAATTCTGTTGGCCCAATATCGACAACGATTATCAACTTAAACTTCTTATATTTTCGACGAATATTCATAGAACAACTTAATTTTCTGTTTCACGGTTCAATTATGGCGGTTTGTATTTTATGGACCATTTGTTTATGCAATTTGATGTATTTCTAATTTATAACGCTTTCCTACATCATGACTAACTAAGCTGGTGCTGTCATGTAGAAAGAAGATGCAATTAGAACTCAGTTCAAAAGGCTATAGCATTCGACAACAAGGCGAATTAAACAAATTACACCTTAAATTAGTTGGCCTCAGCCATGGAACAATTAAAAGCCGAAAGGCCTGTTCGAGTTTTTTTCAACCCAGCGAACCCACAAGTGGAGCCCTTGGGCGAAATACAAAAGTGGGAAAGTTGTGGTCTCAAATGATATAACAATCGTCGAGACCAGTTCCAGACCTAAACAGTATACATTTTTACTTGCGATATAAAGTAAAAAAAAAATATAACAATCAAGCATGACATTACGATAATAGAGAAGTTGAAAAAAGTGGGTCCGGAAATCCCGTCCGTCTGTCTGTCTGTCTGTTCGCGCCTCTACAGTCTAAACGGATGGGCCGATTTTCTTCTTTTCTTCTTCTTAGTATTCTTCTTCTTCTTCTTAGTATTTATTAGGTAGTATCTCGTGAGGTGTTTTTCATTTTTGCTCTAGGTCGACAAATAACGGTACCTACCATACAATTTTTAACAAAAAGTTTGATTTTCTCCAAAACGATTTTGATAAAACTTTCAGGGTGCTATTTTTTTTATTTCAGTTAGAACGTGTCGTAACGGTACCTCTCATGTGACCGGTTTTTTTCAAATGCGGTTTTATTATAAGGACATCTGTAGTTTTCATCTGGGAAAATTATTTAAAAAAAATTCAATCAACCCATTTTCAAAATATTTCGAAAACCAAATTTTTTTTTTTAGAAAATTTAAAAAAATCGAAAAAAAAAGTTTTTGAAAATTTTGAAATGCAATATTAATTGAATTATATATGACTTCTTGTGTGCAAAAGTTTGTTGAAATCGGGATATTAGTTTACGATAAAACCGCATTTGAAAAAACTGGTCATATGAGAGGTACCGTTACGATACGTTACCTAAATCGCAAGTAAAAATGTCAGGCGTGATTTCGGATGCTTCTGTGCCGAGGCAATAACCTGAAGTGAGACAGTGGACACAACTTATTCGCCGTTGAGGATAGATTGCACGTGGATATCGAGCAAATATGTACGTGAAGTTTTGACGTTGTTTTGCGCGTCATTAAAAAAAAAGTTCTTCCCGAGCCCGAGTATCATGACGATTGACGATACATTTTTAAATGAAGATTGAACAGATATGTTGAGATGGGATCTATGACAGATGACAGAAAGAGGAAATAAAAATAAAAAAAGCACCAAAAGTATCCATTTTCCTAATTCCATGTACATATTTCATTAATGTAACTGACATATTCTTTGTTTGATCGGTACCGAGTAGTGTGGGACTTTTACCGCACTAAAACCACCGGTAAATGACGACCAATCTATGAAAAATCGAGAAATGATTTTTCTTTCTTTATTTTCAGTTATAACACTTTTCTATAGCTTTTAGACCATCAGTTTATGAGGCTGGGTTCTTCTTAATCGCCAATTTTTTCGTACATTTAAAACGGTCTCCATATCGGAGTTAGTATGCCTTGCAGTCGCTAATTGTGTGATACAGCGTATTTTTTAACTACTTCTGTAACCATTTCAATTTAAAGGTCACGATGTATTTCTTTTACCTATATACGAAGGGGCATTAATTATCCCACGAAGGACCTTGTTTTGGAATTTTTGGATGGGTTCAGCATTTGTTTTCTTTTTTCAACCCCATAGTTAGATGCCATATGTCCAAACGGGTTTCAGTACTTGTTTATTTAACATTATTTTGTTCTGGATAGATGGTCAGAGTTCTTTTCTAGTAACCAGTACATTTTTCTATACTTCAAGTTTAGTTCTTCTCTTTTCTTTTTGATGTGCTCTTTACATTTAAGGTTTGCACCAAAGTCATTCCAAGGTATCTGGCAGTATTGGAGTGGTGATGCTATACTAATTATAAAATTATAATAGCCTTTGTAACTGATTTATCAGGCACCAATATTGCAGTATAATCAGAAAAGGTGGCCACTGTTGTTGTTCACTGGAATGTCCCTTGTATATAACAAAATACAGGGTTAGTCCTAGGACATTTCCTTGTGGTACACCGGCTTCAATTTCCTTTAGTTCCGAGTAATTTTGGACGTACCGTACTCTAAAGAGTCGGTTCGTAACGTAGTATTTTAGTATTTCGTAGTACTGCCTGGAAAGGTCCCTATGCAGTTTGCACTCAAGTCTCAAGTGCCAAACCTTGTCAAAGGCTTGAGCAACATCTAAGAATAGAGACGATTTCTTTCTTCTATTATTTTGCCAAGCCTTTTCAGGAGCATTGAGGGTATGATATTTTTTTGTCAGTCCATCTTTAGGCAACACAAAATTGAAAATGGTGGCTTCGATAATGTTTTACATCAATTTTTTAATGACCAATCGCGTATTAATGCACAGCCATGGTGGTTTTAAATAGTAAAAGGAAATAAAATAACCGGCGATTCAACTTTCAGTTCATTTCAAATCCTCTGTTCATCTTTTTTTAATACTAATTTTTTAATTAATTTTAATTAATTTTTAATGCCAAATCTAAAAGTAAAATTTGGTCGAAGAAATAGAAACAAAATTTTGCATATTGACACTATAAAACCATTGATATACTTTACCGTCTATTTTAATACCTACCAAATATAAACACAAATTTTCATGAAAATCGGCCAAGCCGTTTCGTAGGAGTACTACCACAAACACTGTGACCCGGTTAATTAGATTAAAAAAATTAAATTTTGCAATCAGGGGAGAGAAAGTAAATATGTTTCCATTCCAGTCAATACTTCGAGTACTTACCTCTTAATCAGGAAAATGAATGTGCTTGACGTCTCTGTATTCATAGACTTTGTATAGTTTTGAAATTTGTTGGCTAAAAGTGTTAGGGTTTTGCAAATTCAAATAATATTACCAACATTGCTTACAGACATAACATCGAAAATTGCTTTTGATTCCCAAGAAAAGGTGCTTGCGTTTTGCCTTACCTTAAATAATTTGTAAGATTTAGCTCCTATTGACGTGCAACTTCTTTAGAATCGTTGTGGTTTGAAGCTCGAACGAACATGCGTCACGACAAAGGGATATAAATAATATACTTAAATGACATAAATATATAGGATTGTTAGCTTTTGCAGTTTTTACATGCATAACTTGCTTTAGGAAATAAGAACAACTAAGTTTTAGTAAAAAAAAAACTATAACAACGCTGTATTCAATATATTAAACGTGGAGTGTGTAGACAGTAAAGTAACGTAAGAACTAATCAAATGGCGCCAGCAATGGGGGTTGCGGCATAATGGCTGGCGACTTTGAGGTTATTGGGTCGAGGAACGCATTCAGGTTGTAGAATAACCGGAAACGAGTATTGTCGTACCAACATTATAGCACACTGATACGGATACCGTTAATCGTCGGCAGGGGCGCATTAATATTGCAAAGCATTGGACAACGCCCTTATGCAGTCATACAACAGCTCCAGGGAGTTGCTTTGTTGTGTTCCTTCAACGAAAAGACACCACAACCATGCCACAAAACAGTATCAACCGTAAACCACTTGCCCGTAGGCAGGGTGACAAACTTTGTCGTCCGTTCATGCTCCATTGTTTCCATTGTGAATAAAACAAACACCAAAAAATATGATTACAAAAGTAAGAAAGTACATCAGGTTATAGTAGATTTTTTGAATACAAATCAATTGCTTCACAAAGGATAAAGGATATAAGGCATTGTGTTTGTGGGTTTATTTTTTTATTTGAAAAAAGTAAGTCTTCAAGAACTACATATACACTTTTTTCACGATGAAAAATTGCTCTTTCAATTTCACTTTCCTTGAAGAAATTCTTGAAATTCTCTTGATGATGAAATGAGAAAAAAAATCGAGGTCTTGAGGTGCAATTGACATTCGGGCTGGGAGTGTTTCTATTGTAATTTTATTGCAGATGGTTTGCATTGCATTGTATATGCAATGATAGAAATTTTATTGCAAAGCCCATCCGACACGATGGCAAGAAATGTCATCTTAAGTTGGCAACTGGAAGTTCTTGGCAGGATTTTCTCAGAGTAATCAAAGGAATTTTGAGGTAAAACGTGATTTTCCATTTTCTTGTTTTTTTTTCTTTTTGTGGAATTTGATGTCATCGTTCAGCTTCTGGAGGCAAATTTCAATGTTGGCACTTGCCTGGGTATAGTTTTAGATTAAAGTTTTCATCATCTCCTCTCGGACTTAGATCGTTAAATTGATTTTCTTTAATATCAATGTTGAAATCAAAATAACAATAAATAAGGCAGTTATTAAACTGTTCTGCCTGTTCTTATTTACCAGGGTTTTCTATAAATTTTCTTCTCCCTTGTAAATATAAAACTATAACAGAAATATTTTCATAAAGGTAATAATAAATAATAATAGATTAGAATTGGAGTGTAATGATTCCGTCAATTCCATTTATCAGTTCAAATTCTCATATTCTGTATTGGCTATACGTACATTGCTATTATATCGAACTCCTTTAGCAAGGACATCCAGAGATGAGACCTTAAGATGTTAGCATAAACCTTCCTACATAAAGAAATCTAAACAACAAGAAATATAAAGAAAAGTTATAATCTCAGAAAATAAAGATAAAAACGTCTCGGGCACCAGAGGCCCCAAATAAAATATTTGAAGTTGATGAGATCGTCTCTTTTTATTTAACCTTTCTATTTTGTTAAACTTTTTTTTTTGACTTTCCGGAGCTGGTTTTCATTCGGTTACGACGACTTGAGGATTTCAGAGTTTTGCGACAATATTTAGCCTTATAAATAAAATTTCAAAAAACCATAAAGAAATGCCAAATTATCCAATCCACACATACCAAATTTGAAGGTTATCACTTCGTTATACATTCAGATAGGAGACTTTTCCCATTTCTCATTTTTCTGAAATTGTTTTAAAAACTATTTTATTTTTATTTTCGGTCCCACTAACGTTATTTCGTCACAGGAATTTACTCCTAATTAACGAAAATAAATATTTCAATTTAAATATTTTTTTCCTCCAAGAAACGACCAAATCAATATTCCTTTTTGGGTTCAACTGAGGACTAATGATTGATAAGTAATCGAAAGAAAACAAATCTCAAGCACTTCGAATTGACAAAGAATTTTTGTTTGCCTTTCTACTCGGTGATTCTCATACAATAGAGGGACTAAAATTAAGAGTACTGAAATAGATTGATTCTTATCGAATTGAGTGACTAATTCTATATGAAAACCATATGAAAACCAGTGTCTCCTGTGATGTAACTCTAATAAAGTAGTATGAATCGGCGAAAAACTTAACAAGGGGCAAACGAACGACGGGAAACAGATTTTCGAAATAAAAGAGTTTCGGGAAAACGTTATTCGAGAATACTTTCCTAAACTCGGAGGTATTTGAATTCTTTTCGATTGTTTGGTGAGTTAATAAATTTAGCTGACCCTATGACTTGCCTACCTAGTATATATGTAGTTGCATGCTTTAAGATGTACTCTAAGGTCGTGAACCAAAAAATAAGACCGAAAGGCACAAAAAATACACATATTCGAGAATCCGACACGTTAATTGTTTGCGCACGCGTATCACAGAGCACATGAATTGAAGGAGTCTTATGCATAGAAGATCGATAGATATGCGATCGTTTATGAAAACAAATTGCACGGCTCGATAGCATGTACTTGCTCTTATGGGCGATAACGTTGTCGAATAAAATTTGAAATATACACGGTGATTGGTTTAAGGTGCACCAAAAAGCTGTGAGAAACTGGCTGGATAATCAATTCAACGATCGATGGATAGGAAGGGTAGGTCCCACTGAATGGCCGCCTGGTGATTCATGAAGAACTACGTGTATGAAGTTGAAATTACATCTTTGGAGCAACTTAAACAACGGATTGAGGTAGCTGGAGTGAAATTGCAAGAGAATTTGGCAGAGTTAGTTAAAAGTGCTTTTAGTTTTTTCTTAATTTCTCAAAAACTAAGATACATTTTGGCATCCGGATTTCTGTTTTTGACTAAAAATTAATAAGAGCGTTGAATTTTGAAAATAAAAATAATAGTTAATTACATAAAATTTTGAAAAAAATTAGTTTAAAAAAAATTTTTTAATTTTTTTTTTCAAAATTTTGAGTTTGAAAATTAATTTTTTTAAAACTGTTCACTTAAACAACTTAATTTAAAAATAAAATAAAAGAGTAGTTTTCTGGCTTTCCAAAAAGATATAACTAGGCTTCGTATCATTTACCGTTATTTTTAAATTTTTTTTTTCTGATTAAGTCAATTTTTTAGAAAATTGCCCCTCCCGCCTAAACGGGGGGAAATAGACCCCCCCTCCTATACGATTTTTTTCTTGTCTTAACCCCACCTACACGCTCAAGCTTTTTGGTGCACCTTAAACCAATCACCCTGTATTATTGTACTATGGGTATTTTAAAGCTTATTCGATTTTTGTAAGTTTTGATTGTTCGAAAAAAGTACGTCATATAATCAGCGGAAAATTTTAAAAGCCAGTTTATTTCTTTAAGAAATGTGAATAAAAAAGAAAATCGTAGGCACAGTTCAAAAAAAAACGTTTTCCAAAATAAAACAAAAAAAATTAAAGCTGCAAGCTCAAGCACATTAAAGACTCATTTAAAAAAAAAATAATGATAATGATAATGATTTTTCAAAAAAAAAATTGTTTTTGTTTTTAAAAATATAAAAAAAACGTTCATCGGAAATAATTCAAAGCGAAATTAATTTGGGTACCTACATCTTCCTGAATATCAATTTTGATTGCTATCGGTTAACCGCAGTTTTCAAAAAAGTCGAAGAAAAAAAAACGGTCATATGGAAAATTTACCATCTTAAAATTTTTAAATCCGATTAAAGGTACTATAATGCAAGTTCTACATTCGTGCGGATAAAAAATTGAGATAACAAGCAAAAATATTACATACAGTCATTTTGACATTCTACAGAAGAATGTTTTCAATTTTTTTAGCTTAACTATTAACGGTATCTGCCATATAAACGTTAAGTTAACAGTTAATTTTTTTCTCGGAAACGGCTTCAAGAATTTTTATGAAAAAAAACTCGGTGTTCTATTACGGATTACGCTTAGTAAACAAAATTACCATAAAAAACATTTTTTTTACGACTCCCGAGAACTAGCTATCCGATTACAATCAAAATTAATATTCAAAAAATGTAGTTAGCCAAAGTAATTGTACATTAAAATATTTTCGAATTACTTTTTTTTTTTGTATTTTTAATAATTAATTTTTTTGAAAAATCAATATTTTGCAAACGGATGGGTATTTTTAACATTTTTCGTGTGTAGGTCGTTTATGTTCTTATATTGGCATTTATCCTTTTTTTATTAAAAAAAGTTGTTAAAAATTATTTATGAACAAAGTTTTTCGAAAGGTAGGACGGATTTTGATAAAATCTTGTTTTTTATTTTTAGTTTTTTGAATTTTGGTATGCAGTTTTTTAGAGTTTATTAATATACATGTGATTATAAAATTAAAATTTATTTTTTTTTTAATTAGTTTTAAAAATATTGATTTTTCAAAAAAAAAATTATTTTTATTAGAAAAAAAAATTATTCAAAATTTTGCAGAATTAATTAGACTATCTAAATCATAGAGCCGTTACCGAGCAAGCCAACAATTAAAAAAACCGTTACATGAAAGGTCCCGTTAATAGACTTTTCCCGTATATATAATCAAATAATGATAGCCAATACCAACAAAAAAATTCTCAAAAAATGTTCATCAAAATCGTTGGAGCCGTTTTGGAGAAAAATAAGCTTCTCCTAAAAATAAAATTTCAGTTTCCCCTCTGAGGAATGGCAAAAGGAAAACAAATACCAAATTTGAAGGCAATCGCTTAACCCGTTTAGGCTGCAGCTCGATATACACCCGGACAGACAGACAGACGGACATTTCTTACGAATGAATTTTTTTAGACTTCTCTATGATCGTAATGTCATGTTTGATTGTTATCTCAAATTTATTTATATACACGAATCCTAAACTTGCCTTATAGTCCCTATAATCGCAAGTAAAAAGGAACATTCAATAAAAATCAATGTAATGACGTTTTTAGCCTTGTTTATTAAAATACTTTTTTTAAAAATTCTGGCAATTTCTTGGAAAAACTTTCTTAAACCTCTTAATCCTATACACAGCTAAGGTTTCTGCTGAAAAGCAAATCAAATGACTTATTGCTTCAGTAGATAAATATATAAAAATAGCGAAATATTCTCCTACAGGCACACTTTCCAATAAATGTCAATCGAATCCTTTTATGCCTTGTCATTATTTCCACCCGTGGAGTTCAGAACACCATATAATTACTATGCACGTTTGGATTTTCTAAGATTTTTGAACGACTATACAGAACAGCACGCTGTCGTATTTTCTGGCCTTGATTATGAAAGGTTAGCATTTTCTGGGATCGCTGCTTCCAACTACCAACGCACGAAGAGAAACGACATAGTCAACTTCATAACATACAACCCAAACAATTATGCTGCATATGGATCGTCTATTCCACTGTTATTGCTGCTGATTGTAGTTGGTAAGCATTGTGTGCTGGGTGGCTGCTGCCTGCCGGGTTCCACCCACATTTTCCATTTCTACCATACGTTCCTTACGTTCTTCCGATTCGGCCAGATTATGCGTTGGCTAACAAACAAAATCGATTTTTTCCTTGACTCCTTTGTACGGAGGAAGAAAAAATTATATATACCTTTACCTCTATAAACCTTATACATACATATTTTATTAAATTTTTATGTATGAAAAGAAAATAATCAGTCGCAAGTCTATTGTAATACTCAGAATGTAGCAACCGCCATTCTCTGTTTACAGGGCAAAAGTGCCCTTTCTGCCTTGTGCATTATGTTGTGTGCTTTCCTTAAAATTAAACGGAATAATTTTCTGCCGCAGTTTAGCAAAATGCACTTTTTCATATCCTGGCTAGAGGGCGAACGCCCGTCAGCTAGAACCTCCTGCTAGTCACCCCCCCCCCCCTGAATGTAATGGCAAGTAATGAATAATTTATTTTCAGGGCTGTACGGGTTGGTCGTCGACGTCGGTTTTCCTTTGCAAACAAACAAATAAATTTCAATTTGAAGCAAGAACTCATTCAACTGCAGCATAATACCGTACGCCACACTTTGACTTTGGCACCAATCAATCGTAAAACCTATACAAACAGTGGTTTTGATATTCCTGTTTAAATTAATTATTATAAAAGGAAAACATTTGCTACATTTTTGTAGGGCGATTCTGAACTTGTTAAATGTTTCCGATGACATACATATAAAACATTAAGCTTGGTCCACGTTGGGCGCCATTAATTTAATAGAAGTTTTTTTGAGAGGGAATGCTTGTGTAAAGTGATTTGTGTTTTAGGTGTTTAGATGTCTTCAGCTAAAGTAACACAAATATAAGATCAAATAATCAAACAATGTTTAAGTTACGTGTAACCTCGGGTCTAGTTCAAACGTAGATATATTTTAACTATAATTTCCAAAAAGCAGCTTCGGACAATTTAATCAATGTCACTTGATCTCTAACTAATTTTGAAAATCATTTTTCAAATTCTAAATAGAAAAATTGTCAAAAAAAAGTCTATTTCTCCAGTTTTTGTTAGCACCATAGGAAACATATACTGGCGAAATAACGAAACTAAATTTAAAGAGGTTTCCTATACAAACAGTGGTTTTGATATTCCTGTTTAAATTAATTATTATAAAAGGAAAACATTTGCTACATTTTTGTAGGGCGATTCTGAACTTGTTAAATGTTTCCGATGACATACATATAAAACATTAAGCTTGGTCCACGTTGGGCGCCATTAATTTAATAGAAGTTTTTTTGAGAGGGAATGCTTGTGTAAAGTGATTTGTGTTTTAGGTGTTTAGATGTCTTCAGCTAAAGTAACACAAATATAAGATCAAATAATCAAACAATGTTTAAGTTACGTGTAACCTCGGGTCTAGTTCAAACGTAGATATATTTTAACTATAATTTCCAAAAAGCAGCTTCGGACAATTTAATCAATGTCACTTGATCTCTAACAAATTTTGAAAATCATTTTTCAAATTCTAAATAGAAAAATTGTCAAAAAAAAGTCTATTTCTCCAGTTTTTGTTAGCACCATAGGAAACATATACTGGCGAAATAACGAAACTAAATTTAAAGAGGTTTCTTCGAAATCGGACAAGTGAACTATTAATGCACTAAAATCTAATTTTCAAAAAAAAGATTTTTTATGGCACTCGAAGTGAAAAATCTTCGTTAACACAACTCTAAAAAGACTTCGCCTCGCGTAAAAACAAAACTGTAACTGCAACGACTTTGACGAACATTAGCCGTGTTTTATTGGTAATCTATAGCTAGCGCAGTATTGGAAGTCCCAATAACAGGCTATATTCACTCCATAATTCCCTTTTGATGTAACCCCCGAAGTGACAACTGACATCTTGTTGAATAAATTTAGAAGGGTGTGTTCCAAATTCAACTCAGTTCTTGGACAGAGACATCCGGATAGAATATCCAACCATGACGTCATCAGTGACCCTTGATGACATAATTAAATTCGGTTTTATTTATGTTTCAATTGATACAGGTTTTGTCTAATGTCTTATTTGATTGATTCAATATACATTTTAAGTCAACTAACACTTTGGATCCTTTTCAAAAAATGTATTTAATTTAGTCAATTTGGGTCACTGATGACGTCAAAATCGTCAAAATACAGGAAGGCGCTGTCTTGTAATCTTGTATCATGATACTCAACGACCAACTTTCAAGTACATTTTTTTTCTAAATTCCAGTTGGTTGGCAGGATTTTCAAGATTTATCTCAACTTATTAGATTCACTAATTTCACTAACCTAATTATCGACACTTGTTGTTTGTTGTTGTTTGCCGTATAAAATTTTACACGAACGAGGTGTGCCAATTCCATTTTTTTAGATGATTCAGACACCAGACATCTGGCTGAACAATGTGATGGTTGCACGCGTTGTGAAGCATGTCGTCTTTTTGGAACCATTTCTCCTCCAAATGATTTGTAAACAAAATTAAAAAAATCGGGTCGTATGGGCCCGATTTGAATGAATATAATCCAAAAGAGTAAATATGGCTATGAATCAATCCATAGTATTGCGTATTAGCTGCGCAGATGGACGATTATGTGCACCGTAAAGGTTTATGGGTTTGGCGAACAGAGCTTGAATTTTGGAAATAAATGTCCACGATTTGTAAACGTTATTCTGGTGTAAGTATTTGCAAGGTGAAAAGTATACTGAAAAAAGGTCTAGAAAAAAGATCTAGTTTGACAAATTCGTTCTGCATACCAATATGAATAAAAAACGGGATTTCATCTAAACCGGGTTCTACAATTTTCGAAATTCTTTTTTCATAAATGTATTATTATTTAAAACGTAATACCGCCTTTTTGGCAGCTGTCACTTGATTTATGCTCAGTTTGATTTGCCATTTCATAATGAATAAACTTACTCCTGAGCAACTTTTGCAAATCGTGAACATTTATTCCCAACATAATGGTTCGGTTCGACATAATCGCCCAGCAGAGTCGTATATTCGAGCAACCATGGATCGGTTTCGCACCACGTTTACTCTAGTGGATAATGCGCATACTCAGAGACGCCGTACAGTGCGCACCGAAGACGCTGTTTCTGCTGTGTGGCAGAGTGTCGAAGAAGACCCGAATGAGTCCATCCGCCATCGCGCGCAACAATTGAAGCTGTGCCCATCCACTTTATGGAAGATTTTGCGGAAGGATCTTGATTTGCCGTCTTACAAAATCCAACTCGGGCAAGAATTGAACGACCATCAAGCGCGTCGCACGTTCGGTGAATGAGCCCAAAACGAGATGGCCACCGATCCCGATTTTCACAAGAACATTTTGTTTAGCGATGAAGCTCACTTTTGGTTGAATGGGTACGTTAATAAACAAAATTGTCGTCGTATTTGGAGTGATCATAATCCACAACCATTGTTGAGACGCCGTTACATCCTCAACAAGTCACTGTTTGGTGTGCTCTATGGGCAGAGGGAATCATTGGTCCATATTTCTTCAAAAATGAAGCCTGCCATAATGTTACAGTCAATGGGAAACGCTATAGAGCCATGATTAATGACTTTTTCGTGACTGAATTGAAGGATGTTGATGTGGACGACCTTTGGTTCCAACAAGATGATGGCGGCGCTACATGTCATACAGCCAACGAAACCATCAATTTATTGAAGGAAACTTTTGGTGAGCGCATTATGTCGCGTCGTGGGCCTGTGGCGGGGCCTCCAAGATCGTGCAATTGAACATCGCTGGACAATTTTTGTGAAGTTATGTGAAGTCGCTTGTCTACGCAAATAAGCCCGAGACAATTGAAGCCTTGAAAGAGAATATTCGGCGTTTTATTGCTGACATACGGCCCTAATTGCTTCAAAACGTGGTCGAAAATTGGGCCTCGGCTGGAATTTATTCCAGCCACTTGCCCGAAATCATTTTCAAAACATAATGGCAAATCCTTATCTTTATAATTAAGCTAAATTCTTGGCCATAAGATTAAATTATATGTGTTATATTTCTTCTTGAAAACTCAACGTCTAAAAAACGCCTTCATATTCGCTAAATAGGCTATGGAAATTGACCCTAATTTTCATCGAAAAATCATCTTTAGCGATGAGACCCATTTCGCGAAGAATGGATACTATAACAAACAAAATTGTCTTGGGACTATAGCAATCCACATTTGGTAGCTCCCTCTGCCACCGCGTCGGTCAAATTCAGCGTGATTTATGCGCCAGGGCCATGGAAAATTTAACATTCCAAATGTTCCTCTATTAAGCTAGAGTTTCGTGAAAATGTTCTGTTCGGATGACATTTTGAAATTATGACTGCTTCAAACTCCCACCCCCCCCCCCTCCCACGGGACTAAGTAACAGCCCAACTTCCCAAAACTACTTACAAGCAAAGTTGAATCAGAAAGCATCTCAGTTCGATTGCCCATCAATTTCAATATAAAATTGATCAATGAATAGGATATGAGCATTTAATTTATTGCTACTGAAACCATAATCAGCCGATAAAACAAATTTTACACATAAAGTGTAACACGCAACAATTCTGTAGCCAAAAGCCCAAAATTCGATTGCTTTCGTGCGTGTTCAACGTGTTGTTCTTTTATTACTCCAAAGTAATAGCTTTCAGGTCTTTTTTTATAACAAAATTCAACAAGAAGTACAATCAATAAAATAAAACTTGGAATTATATAGATATCTTGATATAAACATTATGTCCTCTGCGCAACGGGAAAACATTCCTTGAATTAAAAAGAAATATTTAAGAATTTATTGTTTTTTTCATTAAATAGAAATGTATACCTGTTGGTTTTATAATGTCGTCGTCGGCGCCTAATGTCTCCGCTTTCCTCGAGACTTACGCATACTCCTCTCGTATTCAAACAATTCAACCCTCTAACCTTACAACCCAATTACTGCATTTCGTAGTAATTAATTCATCGCGCCAATAATACCCGTTCCCGCGCACTGTTTTAAAAGAATTCCATATTTTTTTTTATCTCACCTTACCCAACTGCAGATGTTGACCAAGTCAACAAAGATTCCCTTGACATACTATCCGATACAACCACCCTAGCCCCATAGCGTTGGCGTCCTCGTTAAGATAACAAGAGAAACAACAACAAGGAGGATGTTGATAGAGCCAAGAAGTTCATGTCTTCCTAGGGAAGTAGAACCAATAATCTTGGGTCAAATGCACTTCCTTCGTCGTTGTCTTCTTCATGTTGCAACTATGGCTGTCTTCGTTATTTTCAAAACAGAAAAAAAAAACTTTACCAATTAACCCAGATTTATATGGCATCGTCACGTAAAATACTGTTATTTTGTAGTTCATGTTTAACGCTCAAGCTTCGTCTTCTCGTGTTACCTTGGCTGAAGAGTATCCCAATTGGAGTCCTAAATCATGACTGAAATGCATCAAATGATTGAAATATTGTTCTGGATAAGAAGCTGACGTTTAAAATAACAAACTGCCATTGCTGTCGCCGTCGAGTAGCTTCATACTAGCGTGCTGTTAAAGCAGTCGTTGTTCATTTATAATATGAAGAACCACAGCATTGCCAAAGAGTTTTTAGTGAATGAGCTTGTGGTATTTAACACATATTTGTTATTCAATATTGGGAATTCTTGACAACGCACAGTAAAATGGAGAATTACAAAAAAATAACAGAAACTGATGATGCGATGAGAAAATAAAGCTGCGCAAAACATTAATAATTCAAGATTTATTTTTCAATTATTTTGACGGTGGATTTATTAAAAAAATATAAAAGATAAATTAAAAAAATATTATTAATACTTATTTTTGATGGTTTTATTTTAAGTTTGAATAGTTTAAAAAAAATGTTGCTTTTTTTCTGCTAATTGGTTTGTTTTTGTTTTTTTTTTTTGCTTAGATTAGAGAGAGAAAAAAAAGTTATAAAAAATTGTTCATAAATATTGATTTTTTTAACTATCCGAAAATCCGTGTAAACAAGAACATAAAAAATAAGAATCATGAAAATCGGTCGAGTTTTGAATTTTGTACAGCCAAAAAACCAGGTGAACACGAAAGTGTATAAATTACCAAAATTTTAATAACAACAAAATAATAATTAAAATTAAAATTTTTATTTTTGGATTTGTTTTGTTTTTAAATAAAAAAAAATAATCTTGGTTAAAAACCGCATAGCAGGAGAAGAAACACATACAAATCTCTGTACCTACTTATCAGTAGGATACTGATAAAAGGGCGGGATGCAACTGGGTGTTAGTTTTCTGCATTGAAAATGTGAACGTTCTAATGATGTCATTATTCCCAATCATTTTTAATGCTCTTGTTCGAAAACTTCCCAAAAGACTCAAGTAAATTGAAGCAGCGCTCGTCTAGATATGGGTGTTGTAATCTAGTCTTAGTAGTAGGGTGATGCACATACCAAGCATTTGAAGACTATGTGCTTTCATGATGTAATTGCTAGTTAAGAATAATGGCAATGCTAGTTCATTAGGCTTAAACCACAGAAAATAGGATTATGTTATCGATGCATTACATTCAACTTGATTTACTTCTTCTTTCTTACGCGGTGTTGAGATTATTAACCGCTACTTTGAGATTATTTTGACGCGGCCTTTTAACGCACCGTTGAAGAAATACTTCATTTCCGATTTTTTACTATATCTCGTTCTTCAGAACTACATATATTCTTGCATCTTTTATTATTTTCTAACAATTCTATCAGTTTTTCCACAATAAGCAATATTAAAAATGAAAATGACACAAAAACAAATATCAAAACAATAATTTAAATGACTTAAGGCCTCGTCAAACAGAGCGCTTTTTGAGGCTGCGTTTTAACGCAATTTATCTCACGTTTTTTAATATACAATAATACATATCCCATGCCACATAGATCTCCTTTCCAACACCGCGTCAAGTTCCACACGGCTTCAAAACGTGGCGTTGTGATTGATTACAAATTTTTTTTTGTCGCCGTATTAGAAAGATTTTTTTTAATTATTTTGTGCTTAGTGAATTAAGTTATTCTGAATTTGTTGTAGTTTTTGACTTATTTTGTGTCATTTAATATTGTTTTATATGGAAAAAAATAACCTGATTGGCATTTGGTGAAAAAAAAGAAAATCAAGATTCAAATATGAAACGCGCTGCGGATAGCTTTCTGTTTGACGTTCTCTAACACCGCATTTATAACGCCACGTCAAAATAATCTCAACGCCGCTTAAAATAATCCCAACGCCGCGTTAAAAACGTGTTTTGTTTGGCGAAGCCTTTAATTCTCAAAAAAATAATCTTTTCTAATATTTATTATTTATTTCAAAGCCAAGTCTTGACCCTGCGTATTGACGCCGCGTTGAACTCGACGCGGCGTTTAAAACGCGCTCTCTGTGACATGGGATATGTCTTGCGCTATATTACAAAGCGGCGTTGAAACTTAGCGCTAAAACGCGGTGTCAAAACGCGGCTGTTTGAGGAGACGATAGAGCTCCGGCTCTATCTTAATTCTCGGATTAGTTTTGCGCAAAAACAACAACAATTTTTGGACCACAAGCAACGAATTCTTTGCGATGGCCTTTGGTTGCTGTCGGAGTCATCGTCACTGAATGCTTTCCAAGATGTAGGCCGCGAGAATCGCCACCACTACCATATTTCGTGTGGACATACTTAATGCGACCTTCCAGTTTTGCCTTTAATCACTGCAATTGGAAATGTATTATTTATTCTTTTTTTAATTTAATTAATTTAGGTAATTGAAACACTTCAGAAACTCACGTCTATATTTAACCAAAACAACCAAAACAACCAAGATACAATGACTCATTTGAGTGATCGTCTACCAGTGGCACTAGCATCAAAGAAACTAAAAAGTTTGCAATTATCGGTATGTGCACAACAATCCTTTTCTGACCTACCAGCTACCATTCTACGTGATTTCATGGGGATCATATTCATATCCTTTTGGCGGTTTGGCAACCTGGTCATGTTACAGAATTTACTAACAAAAAAAAAATTGTTTTCCATTATAAATTAACTTAAAACTATCACACCATCGGAATGCCTTGTGTGTTTTTGAACACCAATATTTTTGCACAAAGCAAAAACAAACAAATTTTAAACACTAGCAGCTACCTTCTTCATAGTTGAACAAAACTTTTACCCGAACCAACCAAAACCGACTTCCTCAATAAATCTACTACAATCTAACAATAAACAAAAATTATCATTTTCCATGTCCAAGTGCAATTGTCTTTTAACAAAATTGACCTTGTGTGGGAAGCCAATACAAAAATAAACAATTGAACAAAAAAAGTATCTCAAAATCATATTCACCACCCGTTAATGGATATAACTCTAAAAAAACAAACCCACCTTTCAATTCATTTTCTATCTGGCCATAAACATTTTCCCAACAATTTTCCAGCAGGGATGACCTTATTCGTTTTGAGTTTTGTGTTTGTTTTAATGAATATTACGATTTTAAATTTAAACAAAAGTCCAAACGCTGGCATTAAGATACATTTTTCTTCAGATTTGTATATCCACACAATCCTCAATAAAATATTTCATTATATCATTAAAACAAAACAATTTTAAAATTAATTTTAACTCGTCGAAAAATTTCTCCTTAAGAAAAGATTTATAATTTGTTAGCTTTTTTTGTTTTTTTTTTCGAATTTAAATTATCTGTAAAATATTTTTTTATCTGTTTTGAGATGGGTATGTTTTGCATTTTTCGTTTTTTATCTTATCTCATTGTTTTATCGAATTTTATCACCTTTGTGTTTTTTTTTACCCGACGACGACTTTCTTAGATACTAAGGTGGAACTAAAGACTGTCCCTAGTAAGTTGTCAAATTGCCGTATGCATAGTGCTTACATAAAATTTAAATTTTAGAAAAAAGAATAATTTTCTTGCAATTGTTTAAAGATACTTTGAAAGAAAGAAAATGTGAAGAAATAGTTTTTACTTGAGTGAAAAGACCACATTTTGCACAATATTGACGGCAGCGAGATCCACAGAATGTATCTAAAGTATAAGTTCTCAATTTACATTTTTGTTTTTTTTTACTAATTGGTGATTGAATTTTTTGATTAATGTTCGAAATTCGATTTAGTTAAAAATCTTGAAATGTAATTTATCTCACGTTTTTATATCAGAATCCGAAAAGAATTTCCAAAATTTATATTTTCGTAGTGAGGTTATTATTTTTTTTTTATTTTTAAGTGCATTTATTCGTTGTATTTTCGACCTCAAGCAAAAAAAAAATATGTTTGTGTGAATTTTGAGTTGAACTCAATTTTCCTTGGTATTTAGTATTATTTGGTAGTATCTTGGGTTTTTTTTTCATTTTTGCTCTAGGTCGAAAAATAACGGCACCTGCCATACAATTTTTATCAAAAAGTCAGATTTTCTGGAAAACGGCTCTAACGATAAAACTTTCAGGGTACTATTTTTTTTCACAACAATACATCTTACAGTTATATTAGATAAAGTTTTTTATTTTCGGAACTTACCGCGTTATAAGAAATATTTTCTTATTTATTTCTACCCGACGTTTCGAAGAAGTTTCATACTTCGTGGTCACGGGATGAGAAATAAATAAGAAAATATTTCTTATAACGCGGTAAGTTCCGAAAATAAAAAACTTTATCTAATATGAATATCGTCCGCGAAAATAAAAACCTAAAATCTCATATCTTACAGTTAGATTGAATTTTTTAACGGTACCTCTCTCTGTGAGTTTTTTTTTCAAATGCGGTTTAGTCGTAAACAATTATCCCGATTTCAATAAAATTTTGCACATTTACAATTAATATTGCATATCAAAATTTTTAAAAACTTTTTTTTTCGATTTTTTATATTTTCTAAAAAAATGGTTTTCGAAATATTTTGAATTTGAATTTTTTTTAAATAATTTTCTAGCATAAGAACAAGCTCGTGCGTCCCAGTCGTGCATTTTATTAAATTTTATTCGAAGATGTGACCGAACATATGAGCAAGTACGTGCGATCCATTCGTGCAATTTATTTTTTATAACTATTTGGGGATTATATTAATAAGTTTACTATGAACAATTAGTTCTCGCACTCTTGTAAGACATTTGATTTGCTATCTCCAGATTCTGCGGAGGTTTCGCCAGCCTTGAAGAACACCTCTTCAGAACAATAGCGGAAATAGGTGAAACTTTCAGCGGATTTGTTTGAATTAAGATGAAGGAGTGCCAAAGAAAATTGGACTCATTAAATTATTTATGCTCTCGACTACAGGAGGAATCATAACACCTGCCGGCAGCATTGAATTGGGCTTCAATCAGATACGCTTTTTCGTGAGTATAGTTAAAGACGAGTGTATGATTTGATGACGACTTAGAATTACGTACGTGTTTTACATGTGACCAAAGTTTTAACTCCTTTTGAGGCATTTTAGTATTTGTTTCCAATTGTTTAGTTCATACAAATTTGGTTCAACGAATATGAGTGCTGTTGGGCTGCAAGGTGACTTCATTTCATTAAAAAGCTTACAGAGCGTATGATCAAATTTGTGTTGGCTTTTCATGATATATTCAGCCACAGAAAGTGACACTTTGGCAGGAACGAGCAATACCAGCCTCTTCTGTTGTAGTGTTGCGCCAGTCTTTCTCTTTTTAAATAACTGTTTTAACATTAACATTAAAAAAATATGGAAAAGAAAAATTAAACCAGATCCTATCGGAGGTCGTGTTTATAACTTACCTCTTTTTTCAACACTGTCCCTAAAATTATTAACCTCAAAAATCTGAAATTAACTATCCGTTGAATGTCAAAGCAACCTTACATTTTAAAATCGTGTGGTGAGCCTACTCACATTGGCTCAGGGTCATTGACCTTGCTTGTCAATATGGTATACTATTTAATCCATAGTTATAGTATGATTTCTTCATTTATTTGTTCTACTTACCAAAAGACTGTAGTGTGTTTAAATTAACTTGTCCGACACTTCGGCAGAAAACCTCCGTGATTCGAGATTAATTCGTCGTCAGTTCGATACTCAGGTTGAGAAGAAGTTTTTCTAACTCCTAGTGCAAGCTAGAGCCGCCCGTGAGTTTTAAGTGAGAAAATAGTCACCTAATTCTCGATCTACTGCGCCGAAAAAAAACTCTTCCCTGTCTTTCTAATTCTTCTAACTAGTGTCGTGCAACCTCATGTTGCATTCTAAAAGACAATGTGCCTTACAGACACTTAGTTAAAAATAGTATTATTATTATTATTATTATTCAATCGCAGAGTTTTTTAGTAGCCATGAAGCTCCCACAAGGAAGCTAACCACATTAAAGCAGGCAGCTACTAACGAGTAATCTCGAGTAATTAGCCGGGACTCCTGGTTACCCGTGGAGCCCAATACAGTTTAATGCCTTACGTTTCATGCCTTAGAATCGAAATTTTGGATGGCCCACCATACTTCGAAAACAACAGCAAAGCGGCAGGTGCTGCTACTCCTCGCCGTTGCCGAAATGTTAGCATTATAAAACAGTTTTTTACTGCAGGCACACCAAACGTTGTGTCTATTCTAACACCAACTCAAGAGGGCGACGTCCACTCATAAATGTGACGACTCCGTTAATTCCATTAGCCAACAATTCCTATTAGATAGTCGATCCAAACTTTCAAATCGCGAATAAGCTTTCCCTGCATTCTCCTTATAGTCCTTAAACAAGGATTTCTGGCTTTTAGACTTTTTGATGTTCTGTTCACTTCCCTTTACAAATGTCAAATAAAACTGACAGGTATCAGCATCACCATTTGTCAGAACTCTACCAACCAATGTGAATGTATTGTATAGGTATGTTAAGAAACTTGTTCCGGAATTTCGCTTCAACAAATTAATGGATATAAATGAAATTGGTAGATGGTAGAGGTGCTGTATTTATGAATAGCTGTCTAAATTTCGGAATATACTATACTCGTAAAACATGCAAAAGTTAATTCTTAAAGTGTATATGTTACACTCTAAGCCCGTATCGAAGGTACCTCTCTACTTATAACTCTACCTCGATCATATTAATTGACTGGTGTTGTACTTTCCTCTAGCTTATATTTAAAGCTATCGAAACCGCCGGTTAAAGCTACTGCCATATAAACTTTAAAATTCATCAAATAAAATGGGGCCATCCATAACTTTCATTCCTAAAATGCTGAAAGTAACAACAATTTTCTTTAATTCTTAATTTCGCTTCAACAAATTAATGGATATAAATGAAATTGGTAGATGGTAGAGGTGCTGTATTTATGAATAGCTGTCTAAATTTCGGAATATACTATACTCGTAAAACATGCAAAAGTTAATTCTTAAAGTGTATATGTTACACTCTAAGCCCGTATCGAAGGTACCTCTCTACTTATAACTCTACCTCGATCATATTAATTGACTGGTGTTGTACTTTCCTCTAGCTTATATTTAAAGCTATCGAAACCGCCGGTTAAAGCTACTGCCATATAAACTTTAAAATTCATCAAATAAAATGGGGCCATCCATAACTTTCATTCCTAAAATGCTGAAAGTAACAACAATTTTCTTTAATTCATTTTGAATATTAATCTGCCAAATTGATTTGTTTTCTGAATTGAAAATTGTGAATTACATACAATAAAATATTCAAAACCAAAATCTATTCTCAAGTTTTGGACAAATGACATATTACCAATCATAAATAAAGATGTTTTGCTTACCAACAAATGTTGCTGCCAAATTCATTTAAATAATCGTTTTTGTATTAAAAAAAAACTCCAAACCATTCTTAAAACTCGACATAAACCTTGACAAACGATTGATAATTAATGTACATGTGTCACTTTAGTGAAATATTTATAAATTAAAAAAATTATTATTACTCCAATTGAAACAATTCAATTGCCAAAAAAAAGAAGAAAAAATACATTTCCATATCGATTAAATCGCATCAATAAATATCTAAAAAAATGTGCTTTTATCATTCAGAGGCAAAAAAATTGTTTCTACTTTGATATTATTTCATTTATTTTGCAAAAAATAAAAATGATTAAAACGAGTAATTAGAATATATGATATAAAAATAAATCCAAATAGCGCTTAAGCAATATCCATAATGAAAAAAAAACTGTCAGTCTGCTACATACATAAATGGCATAATGACATTCTCCTAGATTCTTTACCTCGTTACGCAGTTTACCGTAAAAGGTTCAATCATAATTAAATTGACGGCATTAAACTATACACAAACAGGGAAAAAGAGCGTGTATCTGTAGATATGTAAGTACATGTTAGCGATCCTCGAGTATTTAATTAAAAAAATCTAATTTAATTGGTTTTTCACACGTTCCGAAAATGTCGTCAATTATTTTGTTGAAATTAAAATCGAACAGGTCGATTTTAATGTACTTATGTACGTATACGTACATATATATATTATATAAACAGAACTGTTATAATACGTTGCCGTTTTCTTTATTTTCGTTTGTTTTTTTATTTGTTTCACAACTAATATTTATTAATCAACTAACTGACCCACCCGGTGTTGCTCATACATATTCTGGATGCCGGATCAAAAAAATTGTATTAGTGAAGCATTGAGTCGTGAGAATTGACTCTCAAAACGTCCATTTTTTTCGGACAAAATTTGTAAATAAATGAACGAAAGAAAATTGTAATTTTCATTTTCTTTTGTTGATCTCTCTGTACGCGAACGCTTTTTGGGATAAAATATTCAAACCTTTTCTTTATCCCAAAAAGCGTTCGCGTACTGAGAGATGAACGAAAGAAAATGAAAGTTACAATTTTCTTTCGTTCATTTATTTACAAATGTTGTCCCAATGAAATTTCATCTGGTAAAAACTTTATAGCGTTCAAAAGAAATTGACTTTAAAAAGTCAACAGATATTTATTTAAAACGAATGTAAATTGCTTAAAGATATGTATTAAGCAAACAAAGCTAATGATAATAATAGTAATCTGTCATCTTTTTACTGTCAAATGCCATAGGTAACTGTCAAAGGAGATGACCTATTTTTCTATGGCGCTTGGCCCCAGGGTGTACCTATATGAGATGAATATTATATGAAAGCTTATGTTGAGCTAAATATAACTGACAAAAAAATTTCAAAATCGGCTTTGGGGATTTCGAGCCATTTGAGCTTGAAGTTGAGTTTGTTCTGTTTAACTATAATCCTCAATTAATAAGCTTTAATTTGATATACAAAAAGTCGATTATACCTTAAAAATGTTCTATTTTTAACAATTTTTGATTATAAAGAACGATTTTGAGGTATGATCGACGTATTGTATATATATATCAAATTAAAACTTATCAACTGAGCATTATAGTTAAACAGAAAAAAATTATATGTCATCAAATGGGTCATCTCCTTTGCATGTTTCAGAGCGAGTGAAATACCTTAAGCAACAAAAGATGCTTATAACATTACAGCCAATGCCAAAAAGGCGTAATGTGTCAAAGAAAATGTAAGACCGAATAAAATTAATAAACGAAAGCCAAATATAAGTAAATAAGAAAAGCGAAGTGAATGAGTTCGAAAAGCAAAAGTCTAAGGCTTAATGATTAATGATTAGAAGAAAGCATTAAGTATTAATAAACAAGAACACTTAAAAAAGTGTTAAAACCACACGGCTTGTATAATAACGAATTTATAAAAAAAAGTATTTCGAAAATGTAGGACGGATTTTGATAAAATCCTGTTTTTATTTTTAGTTTTTTTAATTTTGGTATGCAGTTTTTTAGAGGTTATTATACATGTGATTATGCATGAATTTTCGTTAAAAAAACGATAAAGTATAAAACAATAATTAGCAGTATGTATGTCAAGGTTTTAAATAAATTTTAATTTTTATTTTACTTTCGTTTTAATTTTCATTTAATAAAATGTTAAACTTTCGTCAATCAAGCAGACGGCAACGCCATTGCTTATTTAAATTATTAATTTTATTTTATTGTTTTCTGTAATATATCTATTATAATGAAAACCCAACATGAAAATGTAATTGGAAAACAAAAAATGACTAATAGTTTATAAAAAAATTAAATTAATTAATTAAAACTAATAACTTTGTGTCCTAAGTTCGCAATATAATGGTTTATTGCTCAATTGAGCTGCAAAAATCTTTCTATTTTACACAAACATTGAAATCTGTTCTCGGATTAGCATTTATAAATTATTTCTTATATTTTAAATAGGCTTTGAATGCGTTGCACTGCGCCACTCGAATTGAAACCGCTAATTAGAATTTTTTTAATATAAATTTAAATTTAAATTTGGAATTTAAACTAAAAAACGTTGTGTTTTATAAAATAAAGAGATTTGTTGTATTATTTTGGAACTGTGAATGCGTTTTATTTGTCGAACCCTAGGCCAAACCTTCACAATACCCTATCCCATTTACTGCATCCCTCGCACAAAAACAAGGTTACAATTGTAATTTGGATGACATCGTCTTCCGATGGACTTTAAATGGTAGTTTTGATTCTCTTTCCGATATCCTAGACGATATAAGATTGCGCTCAAAGCACGTTCATATTTATAACAAAATGGAAAATCGAAAGTATTCCATCTTTGTAAGTCAAATAAAAATTTCCTTCAATGCATGTAAAAGCGCAATTTTATTGATGATCTTCATCATTATACTGGAAACTTCAAGAACTCAGACTGCTTCAGCTAAGTTATTTTTGATTTTTTGAACCCATCGTGTACACTAAGAATTAAATTACAGAAATACTTAGCCATTATTGTATTTTGCCTTTGAAATATACTTGTCAAAAATCTAGTCTTGAGTTTGAAATGATCAGAAACAGACAGAAAAGACATAATAGTAGGAAGACCCTGGGAAAGTACCAATACACAATTTATAGTCTTTAACCTTTTAAAAATCCAAATGTCAATAGCTCTTACCGCCTGCGCCTCAGATTAACACCCCACAGACAAAACTTTTATCACAATTCCAAATGCCACAAACAGGATGTTGTTCTTAAGAAGGAATTCATTGCTATCATGTTTGCTCTTAAAATCAATCACATATTACCTTGTAAAAAATAACAACAACTCTCAAAATCAACACACACAAACTGAAGAAAAAAAACAATAAAAAATCGCGTATACGCCACAGTAGCCCTCTTAACTTGTTTTGCTTATTTTATCCCAAGTTTCTTATATTAGGGCCTCCATCAAATAAATAAGGAGTGTGAAATGAAAACCCTTTAAATTGTTATCTTAACCACCCATGGTAGATTCTACCCAGAATCAACAGAGAATCCCTTAATCCAATAGTCCTTCCGAGAAAAAAGAACAAACAAACCCCCATCCCTAATAATACCTAATTCATCCTTGAGAGGAATCGCAATATCTTCATCCACCACTCCTTTTAGTCATGGCATCATCATCATCACTCAGGACGAGGAGTGCAAATAAATTGGTCCGTTTTTGTGTCCTTGTGTGTGCGGCTACTTTTTAGCAACGATTTATATTCTACAATTAGACACACTATGCACGTTGACAAGGGACACAATGGCGGGAATAATTTCCTGCTCGGACCATGGTTCGTCGTAATTAAATCCTACATTGTTTGAGTGTACAGCCCCCCCCCCCCCCATTCCTTTACGTTATTATTATTTTTTCTAACATAATATTATAAAAGCTGTTAGCTTTTAGATGAGTGCATTCCCTGGTGCTGCAGCAATTACTCTTTATTTTCATTGACCCCAAACACATATACATACATAAGGATCCCTACAGTCTACTCGAACACATGAACTCAATTGACTCTTACTTTTAGAATATTTGATAGCTACTCTTTCGTCCTTTAACCCATCGAGACCGTGCATAGATACTATGGTTAGTTGCTACGACAACGACGATGACGATGAAGCTCTCAAAGGACTCAAAGTGGAACAACTATACTTTAGTTTGGCTCTGCCTTGTATTAGAGGAGAGGTTTTGAAGGAGTAGGAAGGAAGGTCTTGAAAAATTATATCATAAAACCAAAGTAAACAACAAGACTGGGATGTTCTAGTTGTTGTTTGTTTATTGTCAACTCTAATGCAAAGGATATGTTCAACAGTCACGAAAACGTCTCAATTATCCTCGGCAGTAAAACGTCATCTAAAATTGCCATTTCTTTTGTTTGTTAAGTTCGCTGCTGTGCAATGGGCGGAAAAGCTTACAGAATTCGTGAAATTTTCATGATGACAAGGACGATAAAAGGATAGAAGAATTTAGTCTTCCTTTTGTCCATGACCATGTCCATTATGGTGGATCATTTTTCTGATTTGAATTTTTTGTTTATTTATTTATTTATTTCTGGGGGAGTTCGAGACGAAAAAAATGTGCACTAAACCAATCTGGTATCGGAGTCTTTGGAAAGGTGTTCGTGCGTAACGAGAGATATGGGGAATTTAAATCAATTAACGCCTTCGAGGGTGTGACGAGTCTAAGAATAGAATCGCGATCGAAGTCCTAATTGCAATCGTAAACTTTGTTAGCAGAAAAAGTTGACAAAAGCCGTAAAAAGTCATAACATCACCTAAGAGTGTGCTGTATCTTGACTTTGCTATTGAAATTCAGTTGGAATTCCAAAGTCTTTGGGTATAGGCAGTGGTCCCCCGAGATGTTCAAGTTGGAGAAAAATGTTTTGTTCTTGTGTAAAAGGTTGTTTGTTTTTGTGAAATTACTTTCATTTATTAAGGACACACACACAATGTAGATTGTTTTCCTGTATAGATTTATTGGTTCATTTAAATCTCCTGTTTAATATTTATTTTTCTTTTCTCTTTTAGTCAAGAAGGCAATCAGTCACCTTTACGGCCATGCCACCTGAAGTTCTAGTCAATGATAGTCGGGCAAATTCAACAGATGATATACAAATAGCACTTGCCCCACACATACAGTCTTATTTGAGTCAAACAGGACGGAGGCATTCTTGTTGCAGCGTTATGCTTCCAGTTGCTTTCGAAAGAGCTGCTGCTAAATCTTGGATGGATCCGAAATTTGACTCGCCCGTGCTAGAGGGACAGTATTTGACGAGCCTTTTTCCACACATACGAATGTGTTATCGGTGAGTTATTTTGAAAGTTTAAACTATTTAATTATAAGGAATTTATTGTGGTTTTGATTTTGTTTTAATTTTATTTTGATAAGTTTAATATAATTTATTTTTTTAATATTATAACAATAATATCGACATCTTGCGCAATGTGTCACAGGAAATGCAAAAGCAGTAAACTTACATTATTATTTAAATGTTTGAGCCAAGTAGAGTGGTGGAAACTTTCAGAATTGTTATTTAACAAAAACAGCATTTTCCGAGATAATAACTCCCCTATGTCTTTGGCTACATTCCAAACTTTGTGTGTACACAATTTCATAATGATCGGCCGAACCTAATGTGCAGAACAAAAAAGTTGTTTTCAAGCCTCATTCATAACTTATTCTGAAGATACTCATACAATTGTCTTAAAAACTGTTGTTTAACTGGTTAATAGCAACAGTTGTCAAAATAGAACAAGTCTTTGTCTTTTCATTCGATCTGGGGCTAATGTTGTGTGAATTAAATCTGACCCATCCAACAATTCCTTGCATACATCCCCGTTCTGGCCGATGCCATCATATCCCAAGGCTTATCCCAAGGCGTATTTGTTTACGGTATCCTTTCAACGTAAGCAAAGTCTGCCACTCTCCCTTCTACCATAAAAGACCTGCGAAAGACTTTCTGAGATGATTTCTTTTCGCTCATACGTGCTAGGTGTCCAGCCTACTGGAGTTTATACCAAGCTTTATTTTTTTCCATCACACCTAAAATTTACGGAACTCATGATTATATCTTCTCCGGAATCATCGTCAATCGCAAGCGGAGCCATCAACGCTCCTTTAGACTTTTCTCTCGAACGCAGTTAAATTCCAGATCTGTGTATGAGTACGGGTAACAACTAGTTTTGTACGGAGGAATCTTATTCTGTAAGATTTCAAGAGCCTTGACAGTTTGATTTTACCAGCCGCCCGCGTTTTTCTGACTCCGTATGATTTCGTCAGCTTATTTTAAACCAAGGTTGTTGAAAGATTGCACTACTTCAAATTCATTCTCCAATACCCTGATATTTGGACCAACACTTTTCGCAGACGCAGCCATCCTGTGCTTAGCTTACCCTTCATTAATATGCAGCCTGATGTTTTGTGTGGCCTGCTCGATTTAGATAAAGGAGTCATGTACAGCTTGTTGGCTTCTGCCGATGATGTCAATGTCGTCTGCGTTAGCCCTGGACTTGGTGACGATAGGCCCTTTTGTTGATGTGCCAGAGTGAATTGCATTCTCTTTTTTCGAAGTCCATTGAAGGTGTTGAGGTCTGGACGGAAAAACCGCTAATTTTACGTGTGTTGTAATGTTGATCATGGTCAGCCTACATAGTCGGGCCAATTTATTTGGGATGCCGAGTTCTCTCATGGCCTTATAAAGTTCGTATCGTCCTCAGGCTCGAGAAGTGCCGATGATATGGAAATACTTGGTGAATTCGGTCGCGAGTGACTAAGGTGGCTTTGTAAGTTTTTACCCGGATACCCGACACTCACAACGACTGAGTTCGTGGATGTTGCCATTTCTATAACATGCAGCCAAACAAGAGGCATATAAAGCGGTGCTGCAAAGAAAGACGAGATCTGCTCGTGAGCTCTACGAACAGAAAAGACGGGAAGAATACCGTCTTCTCCAAAAAAAAAAGAGAGAGCGTGAGAAGCGCGCGATTGAAGATATTGAGAGATGCTACTCCAGGAACAAGGTGAAGAAGTTTTACCAACAGGTACAAAAAAAACGTGCCAAGGGAAAAAAACCCGCACAGAAGCCTGTATAGATAGGAATGGAAACTTCGTAGTAGAGTCACAGTCGGATGGGTACATGGAAGGACCATTTCTACAGACTGTTAAACGGTGATGAAGACCAAAATCCCGCTGTCAGGCAGAATGAACCATTCAACATGGACGATGACAGACAAAACTTCCGTCCACCTGACCAAAATGAAGTGAGGATAGCAATATCTAAACTAAAAAAAGAACAAAGCTGGTGGACCCGACGGACTACCCGCTGAACTTATTAAAGCGGCCGGAGATGACCTGGTGGAGTGCATTCACCAACTCATCTCTCAAGTTTGGTAAGAAGAAAGTATGCCTGATGAATGGAACCTCAGCATCGTTTGCCCGATCCACAAGAAAGAAACTGCCCGAACTATAGAGGAATAAGTCACCTGAATATCGCCTACAAGATCCTCAGCCGTACTATGTGAACGCCTGAAACCTTTCGTCAGCAACCTGGTTGGCCCCTATCAATGTGGTTTCAGACCAGGAAAGTCCACAATCGATCAAATGTTCACGCTACGGCAGATCCTGGAAACTACCCAAGAATTCCGAATCGATACCCATAACATATTTATCGATTTTAAGGCCGCGAACCAAATCATTTATAGAGACGAGCTATACAGAGCTATTTCTGTTTTTGACATCCCCTCAAAAATCGTCCGACTGTGCAGGATGGCAATGGAGAACTCTCGCTGCTCCGTCAAGGTTGGTACTAACCTCACAGAAGCTTTTGACGTCAAAAAAGGATTCCGACTAGGTGATGCGCTATAGTGCGATTTCTTCAACTTAATACTTGAAACAATTATAAGAAACTCGCAAGTCAATTGTAGTGGGACAATTTTTTTTCCAAGTCTGTGCAATTGTTAGCATACGCTGACGAAATAGACATCATTGGCAGAACTCGGCGAGCTGTTACTGGAGCGTTTGCTATCATTGAAGCTGAAGCGGCTAAGATTGGACTAGCAGTCAATGAGGCCAAAACGAAGTACCTGCTGTCCACAAAAAGGGACACACACAACACCGGCGGATTGGACAAAACATCACAATAGACGCAGGTACAACTGTTTCTATGGGCTAGGAAGACCTTAATCATCCCAGTCCTGCTCTATGGCGCCGAGACATGGACTCTATCTAAAGCGGATGAATATATCCTTAGTCGTTTCGAGCGTAAGATTTAGGTGGCGCGCTCAATTGGAAGACGACCTCAACCAACTTGGAGTGCGAAACTGAAGGCAACTAGTCAAAGACCGAGCTAGCTGTTGGTTGAGGCCCAGGTTCGTCCCGAACTGTAGCGCCCTCTAAGTAAGTAAGTACCTACCAAAATTTGGCGTTGAAATCGCCAGGGATTTTTTTAGTGTTATACCTTGGGCAGCTGCTGTGCAGCTCAAGGTGTGTGGAACGATCTTACATTCTGTTGACTGCTTCGTCGTCGTTTAATCAGGTTATTTTCGAGATTTATAAATTTTTTGACGGATTGGGTGCCAACCCTGTTAGACCAGTTTCTCATCCTATAATAAGGAACAAATTTATTAAGGTTTTGTTTCCAGCGGCCGCCAACAGACGGCTAAGGATGTACTTCCATCAGTAAGAATATATGCGACACGTTCATACTTTTGTATGTTTCATGTAGAGCTCCATATCTACCATTACCAGACTGTTAACCACAAAGACATCCTTCGTTTTTTTCGTTACTGTTTGCAGCTCAAAGCTACTAGCGAAAGTATTGAGTTTTGCATATGAAAATGTAAACACTAAACAAAAGTATTAAACGAGTTCCGATTTTTTTTTACGAGGATCGAGGAATCGGCTGCGACATTGGAGCAAGTACTTGGGACCCAGTTGTCCTCATTCCTTTTTTTTTTTTTTTGTTCGCCGAGCTTTGTTTAGTAAAAATAAATCTACGAAACGCTTCACATTAGGTAATTGATTTTTTGTGTTTTTCTTCAGTTGGAAGTATTTTGACATTGTCGAAGTTTGGTTCACTACGACAAATCTTATTTCTTAATTTTGATATTGATCTTTGATTTAAACCAAAACATTGCTATGGTCATGAAGATGAAAATAAATATTGGTATGCCTAAGGGTTCCATTTTGCCTCCTCTCTCTTTTTCTCCCATCTACTTAACAGTTTAAGGCCGGACAATAATGTACCATTAAAGAAATAAAGGCGGCCATCTTGTTGAAGCTACATCTGTCAAATCGGCTGTCATTTATTCGGTCTGTTTTGCCAAACCACCATGGACGAATATAGCGTAACAACACGTGCAAATGATACAATATTCTTATCAAAATGAGTGTTCTGTTTGGACAACATTCCGCGCGCTTCGCCTCTTGTACGGTCGCCGTTATCGTCCTACCAAGATAACTATTCGCGTCGCTCACAAGAACTTTGACTTTCATAGACCACTTGACTTGGGTCTGCACCCGTACAAAATTCAACTGATTCAGGAGCTGAAAGTAAACGACTATAGACAACGACGTGTGTTCGCTGAATGCGCTCTGGAGCATCGGCGATGAGGCCCATTTCTGGATGAATGGGTACGTAAACAAACAAAATTGTGGAATTTGGGACGATACCAATCGACTTGAGATCCAAGATCAGGTCACTGTTTGGTGTGGATTTTGGACTGGCGCTGTCATCGGTCCATATTTCTTTGAGAACGATGTTGGCCAGGTCATCACTGTCAACGGCGAGCGCAATAGTTCGATGATTACCAACTTCTTTTGGCCTGAATTAGATGATATGGACACCAACGACATCTGGTTTTAACAGGAAGGCGCCGGGCCACGTGCCACACGGCTCATGCCACATTGGACGTATTATATGACACACACTTTGTTTTATTTAAATTTAAAGTTTGGAACCGTTTAATGAAAGACCCTTTATTTGATATATTTCTGTGTGTTAGTGTGGCATATAAGGGATTTTACTTTTGGTGATTTTGGTTTTGAGGATAAAAAATTATATTTTAACTTTTTTTTCCACTAGGCTAACAAAATTCAATAAATGCTAACCAATCATTTCTCTTGTGATTTTATTATAAATGCCTAAAACCTCCTCTTACCATTTATTTGCGTTTAAAATATCATTCCTCCTTAAAAAGTTGAAAAATTCCGAGCGTCCTCTCATATGGTTTCCATTTAAACAAAAACTATGTGCATATCGAAATATAAAAGGATTCTTGTACAAGAAGGTGGTTCTATATGTTTTAATTTTTTTTAAGCGAGCGTTAACTCGATTTCCAAACCCTAGTCCTCCCCTGGAACATGTGTGCCACGCATTTCTTTTGTTTACATAGGAAACTACGTGTAGCTACATATGTATTGCCGTTGGAAACGTTCTAGCAAACTTAGAATGTAAATATTATATTCTAATATGTTAATGAATTCAACTCTTGGCCGCAATTTAAAAATACATATCCTTAAACAACAAAACAGGGTTTCCGAGCTTCCTTTTGATATACTTATAATATTTACACATTGTTTCATTTAAAATAAATTCCAGTTTTTTTCTCTTTTCAGATTTACACTTTCATACATTCTACTCTGCTCACTGGTGTGGTTCCTATACTTTATGATCTTCAGTGATTCCGATAACTATTGGCGGGAAATCTCATGTTCCTTCTCCATTCTTTCGATAATAACAATTCTAGCGCTTTTCATTACCCAGTGTGACATATACCGAGCTCATTCGAACACAACATCAGCCTTAACAGCAATCGTCCTTTGTACGGCATCATTAGGTTTTCTTAGTTTGACCAGCAATGCATTTAGTCCGTTGGGACATTTCGCCCTCTGTCTAGAAATCATTCTTCTCATCTACACAGCGCTACCTATGAAGCTATGGCTGAGCGCCGTCATCGCCATCACATACTCAATACTGTTCGAAACGCTTAGTCATCTGGTAGCTGGCAATACAGCTGTTCATGGAACACCGAGTGAACTCGGGTATAAGGTTTTAATTCTGCGAATACTTTTGCAATTTAGCGTGCATTTGGTTGGAGTGCATGTGCTGGTGATGAATGTGGTTCGAATGCGTGGAACATTTATGAAAATTGGACAGAATCTCTTGGTAAGACGACAGCTTGAGATGGAGAAGCAGCTGAAGGAAAAAATGATTCATTCGGTGATGCCACCGAAAGTTGCTGACATGTTGCTGAATGAGGGCGGAATGGAGCATCCAGAAGTGATGAGTCCCAAACAATGTGCGCAGCACATGAAGCCGAGATCGTCGAACGATGTGAAGTCGCTTTTCCGGCCGTTCCATATGCACAGTATGGAAAATGTCAGCATTTTGTTTGCTGACATCGTGGGTTTTACGAAAATGTCATCGACGAAAAATGCAGAACAATTGGTGGAGATTTTGAATGATCTTTTTGAGAGGTTCGATGATCTGTGTACATTGAATGGATGTGAAAAGATCTCAACGCTTGGCGATTGCTATTATTGTGTTTCGGGATGTCCTGAACCGAGACCGGATCATGCAATTTGTTGCGTGGAAATGGGTTTGGGGATGATCGATGCTATGAGATGCTTTGATGCACAACGACATGAGGGAGTCAAAATGCGGGTGGGTGTTCATACAGGTACGGTTCTGTGTGGCATTGTGGGAACTCGAAGGGTAAAGTTTGACGTATGGAGTAATGACGTGACTTTGGCTAACAAGTAAGATTTTTCTAAATATGTTAAGTCATTTTGCTTATTGTTTATATTTTAAGAATGGAGTCTTCTGGGAAACCGGAACAAGTTCACATCTCTGAAGTTACATCGACCTTTTTAGGTGATGCTTACTTTCTCGAAGAAGGTGAAGAAGTCATGGGTCAGTAATCGAAAACTTGTTTAAATATTCATCAAATAAAGATTTTATTATATTTTAAGGTCAACGGACATATTTTGTGGTGGGCCGCCAAAGAGAGATTTCTCGAAACAACAGCCTTAGTCCTCGAAGTGGCTCCAACTATTTGCTTGCCTACCATAACGAATATTCTCTGTCTCAAAGTGCAACCAATGTGTCCGTCATCCATCCTAATGTTCCGCCAGCCTCACCAGTCGGACAAACATCAACTTCACTCAATCCATCACCTCTTCTCTCAATACGACCACGGCTAACATCGCTTACAATGAAAATGCGCAAGAAATCGAACGGTCATCAAACACAAGATATCGAGAAAAACACAAACAATAATTCAACACATCCAAATCCAACAATTATAATCACCACAAAATCGCTTCCTGAAAGCCTAGATTCTGACCAAGAGGACGAAGGCTGTTGCAAAGGCTCCAACATTGGGGCAACGTTGAAACCACATACTAACGCCGACGAAGAAAACAAAACAAAAACAAGACTGAAAAATTGGCGAGTACCGCGATTCTTGAAAAAAATCGAAGATTTAAAAAAAACCGATCCCTCGGCGGGGCTAATCAAATCTTCAGCTTCTCGACCGCCTGAAGAGGTGACTATATGCCTTGAACAAAATGGCTACCAACAAATTCCACTGCTAATAGAGACCACAAAGCCCACCTGCATGCTAGACATTCCACAGAGATCAGGCCATAATGCCTCGGCCTCGATGATAAAATCACCAGACGGTAGCTGCTGTTCCCCCGGACAGCATTCCATGTTCGACGATATCATTGATATCCGATCGTACATCTCACAATCACGCAGTGATATTTCGCCATTCGGTCGATCTGGCAGCTACCGGTCACAATGTGGCCGATCGGGGATGTCTGGTCAGTCGTGTCATTGGGATGCCTCGCCTGAAGGTAGACCTCGTGCGTCCACATTAGCAGCAGCGAAAACTGATTCTAATCATCCACCAGCGCCATTGCCAGCGTGTCACCATCATCAACTGCAAGCATGCGACATTCTTAGTATATGTCCTTCAGCGACGAGTCGCAAAGACTCGGGAATCAAGAGTAACAGCCGGAGGTCCAGCATACAGCAGCAGATATATGCCCTTAATCAGACGGCCGCAATCTCGCAACACCGGGTGTCCGGCTACTTCACAAGTTCCACCTCCAGCATCTCGAACATCGGTGATCTGCCGATCCAAATCCGTGTCCACATCCCACCACCACCTTCTGCACAACCACAACAGCATGTTGCAGATCCGTTGGCGGCATGCCTGCAGCAGCTACGGAAGCAATCAGATCTCCAATTGATACGTTGCGTACGAGATAATGCTAAATCGCAGCGGAGCTATTTGGTGAAACCCCCGCTCAGACGATTCAGCTTGTTCTTCAAATCGCATCAAATGGAGAGAGAATTCCGTTCGAAAGCTCACCGATTCGGCAATGAAAACGAAACCGAAGGACCACCAACGCTAGCTACACCTCGCTACAACACTTATATCGATATATTTGTTGGGATAGCTGTGTACTTTTGCATTTCAGCTTCACTTTTTCTAATGGCGCCATCTACCGTCTCCTACTTCCATATTTGGGTTGCAATTTTCTCTGTTTTCACTGGCATTCAATTTTTCGCTCTGTTCCTCTTCACTCGGCAAATGTGTCGTCGCAACAACGGTAAGCACAAAACGGAACAGAAAGAATCATGTGCTGATCGGATATTTGAAGCCATCTCCAGTTGGTATCCCTGGCATACTTGCCTCGCAGTTCTAATGTCGATGCCAGCAGTCTTGATAATTGTACATTTCATCCTCCTTGACCTGAATCTTCTGCAAGCTTTCGAATACCACTATGGTTTTCTGATATTTGTTTGTATTGTCCACTTCTGCAACTTCACTCAACTGAATTGCTGGATGCGAAACATTCTGGCTTTCCTGGCAGCCATGTGTTTTGTTGGCATAGCCGTCAGTCAATTGACAGCCTATGTGAACCGTAACGATAGCGTCAACTCAACCGAACTATCGATATTGCCCAACACTCACCTCATCATCTCGGAAGAAGTCAAATGGTTCCAGGACTACCATGTGGAAATTTATCTTGATCTTCTATTGATCCTTATCTTGGTGTGGTTGCTGAATCGAGAATTTGAAATTGGCTACCGACTGACATTCTACGGCAATGCCGTTGCCAATCAGGATAAAATCCGCGTCCAAAATATGAAGAATCAAGCTGACATGTTGCTGCACAACATTATCCCGAAACATGTTGCGGAACATCTGAAAAATACCGCTAAATACTCGGAAAATCATCGAAATGTCGCGATCATCTTTGCGAGCATAGTTAACTTCAACGAAATGTACGACGAAAGCTATTTGGGCGGAAAAGAATACCTGCGAGTACTTAACGAACTAATAGGTGACTTTGACGAGCTGCTATCGAAGCCGGAATTCCGTTGTGTTGAGAAGATCAAAACAATTGGCAGCACTTTTATGGCTGCAAGTGGCTTAGATCCGCACAATCGCGGTGATGACAACCACCATATCTATGCTCTGGTGGAATTCTCCAAAGCCATGCAATGTGTTGTGGATTCTTTTAATAAGGATCTGTTGGAGTTCAATTTGATCCTGAGGATAGGCTTCAATATTGGAGATGTAACAGCCGGTGTGATAGGGACTAGCAAACTGCACTATGACATCTGGGGCGATGCTGTGAATGTGGCTAGCCGCATGGATTCGACCGGAATTCCGGGAAGTATTCAAGTGGGAAAAGATTGTCTGCCATATTTGCTGGAGAGGTATGAGTTTGATGCTCGCGGAGAGGTTTATGTAAAGGGGAAGGATCACATGGAAGTGTTTTTGTATAAATGTGACAAATTATCAACAAACTCTGCGGTGGATGAAGTTGAAGAGCAAAACTGATAATTGAGCCTTATTTTGAGTAGAGGGATAGGAATACAAAAAGGACCTTAAAAGCCCCCAACAGCACAAAATGGCGGTATAATAAATATATTAAGTAGATACGTTAAAGAAAGGAATCCTTCTCATACCAATCTTCATTGCATTGTTAACTGTGAGGATTCCAGGCTTATAGCAATCCATTTGATTCTTTACCAAATCAGAAAGTCTAAAACGATTTTTGTTGTTTTCCTTCGCTCAAGGCTCAGCAACGTTTCAATATTATTTGATGTTATGAGATGACGCAACAAAAAATAATAAAAAAGGAATTAAAGGAAAAGAATTCTTGTCAACGTGTGATAAATTGATTAACTAAACGATTGAGGGCTTTAATAAATAAAAATAAAAACAAATCTTACATTTAACATTTATTAACTCAAATTGAATTTAGAAATAAAAAAAAAATATAAATATTTTCAAAAGTGTGAAAGAAAAATCCTCAAAGGTATGTTACCTGAAATAAAATATATTTATTATGAATGTTGAACAAAAATATATTTGTTAAAATAAGTTTATATAATATGGATAACCTTTTTTTTGCTTTTTTTGTAATTTTATAACCTAAAAAATTGAAACAAATATATATATTTACATTAATTACATAAAATATACTCTTAGCCAATGTGTGTAAAAAACTAAGCTTAGGTAAGTCTTTTAATAGTTAGTCATTAATAGTTATTTTTTTTTATTATTAATTCAATTCTTGAATTAAATCTACGCATTCACATTATTTCTTGCCTTTTTTAAATTAAATTTGTTTTACTATTAAAAACAAACGCTTATATTTCGGCGTTGAATTCGATACCAAACAAATAAATTTTATAATTTGTTAATTTTGTAGTAAATTATGTTTGTGTAAATAACTAAATATTAAAATATCCCATAAATTATTACTATTTAAGTAAATTTATTTAGTTTTTAACAATATAACTATATTTTTTAATTAAGAAGAAAAACTAAATGTATTGATATGATATTAATGTTATTTAACTAAATTCATACTCTTAAACTGCAACAACAAAAATCCATTAAATAAATGTACACATTTTTTTTACATAACATTATATTAAACTAAAAACAATAAGAATAATGAATAAATCAAAAGAGACTAAAACTTATATTTGAATTTGAAAAATCAACTATATTATAACTAAGCAGAGAATAGATATTATTTTATAGAAAAAAAAACAAAGAAATGTATCCAATTTATTTATTCATTAAGAGATATTTAATAATAAAAAAAAATAATTATATAATATATATTTCAACATTTCCACTTTTATTGTTTTATTCAATTTAAATCATTTTAATTCCCTTTTGTATACACATTATGAAAGGCATTTAGTGTTAATTATATGAATTACAAAAAAAAAAGAAATCTTAATATTGTTTCCTTGAATTGACAAATGCTCGCGCAGTGTATGTAGTACATACATTAAAAAGGAAGCAAATATAAATATTAGAAACATTTATAAATATAAGTTTAATTTTGTGCCATATATTTTTATCTTTTATCAGGTTTCACTTTCCTCAATCAAAGAGGAGAGGGTTTCGTGTATAATAACTATATAAAAAATTGCAGTGCAACATTATTTGTACACTAAACGCGATTAGGGCTTCTGGAGAACTCCTTAAAAAACGCTCCTACTGTCTTACCTCTTGGTGGTGTCGAAAAAGAAAATAGATTTAATTTAATTTATTTTAGATTTAGTCTACCGTCTACATGTTTCTGTTTATGAAATCTTAATAAACAGTGGTAACCCTACCGACGTTTGTGTTGAGAATTGTGCCAATTTGTAATGCGCACTACGGCAACCATGTGAGAACTTTGAAATGGAGAGCGCTTCTTAAAATCCATGATAAAAAGGTTGAAAGGAAAATATCCTATATTTCCTGTCCGTATAAATTGAACAGTAGTATAATTGTTTGGTTTGCCGAATCGTAGAAAAATATTAAAGCATATACATATGTACATAGCTGACATAAAATATTTGTCAACAAAATTAAGTAAAAGCCCAAGCCCAACTATAATTGGTATGACTGAGTAACAATGTTATATATGTATTTATAATTTATTTTTTTTTAAATAAAAAATGCTTTTTAATAAACAAGAAAATAAGAAAAAATATAAAACAAACGTGAGGTGTACAGTTTTGTTCATACATTTTTTTGATGTAGGTCTCTAATAACAACCACTTTTTTAATACAAAGTGACAGATCAGATTTTGACAACCTGCGCAATATATAAGCTTTGTTCGATGAGCCCTGAAGTCACCCTGGGGTCGCCACAACTGGTTTTTTGAATTGAGGTATTTCGCCCTGGGGTCGCCATGAAGTCATCCTGAAGTCGATCTTGGTATTTTGCTAGGGCGAGTTGAGGTAACGATCAGCTGTTGTTTACTGACATTAGCTGTTAATTTGTGATTTGTGTTGATTTCCTGCAGGTAAGTTGTTAATTAGTATTTTCAAATACAAAATTATAGCAAATGTGAATTTATTCATTGTTTTACATTTAATTTAATAAAAATTGAATTATTGTAGTTAAAAAGTGACAAAAATGGAGCCTTGAAGCTATGGATTGTGCGACAAGAGAGTCAGTGCTTCTTTTGGTATGTCAGTAACTTAATTGACAGCCTTTTTGTGTTTTTTGAGATTCAAAAAACCCAGGTTTTTTTGAAAACTCTTGGAGTTGTCAAGAAAACCTGTGGCGACCCTGGGTAAAGTTCAACGAACAAAGCTTATGTGTATACTGTGCGTGTATATAATCTTTGCTGTAAATGCCAATAGGGAAGCAATATGCTAGCGACACATCGATGTTTTAAAAAATCAATGTATCATTCATAAACATCAATGTCGTTATATCGATGACACCCACTTAAACATCGATATATCGTTTTTGGTGATCGATAATAGTGCTATGTGTGTCGAAAGGTCCGATCTTTTAAGAGGAAAACGCAGTGGCTGCTATTGTATTTGTATGTATTATTTTGTGGACAGGTCATTGTAATATTTTCTGTGTAGTTGTAGTACATATGTAAGAGAGGAAATTGGAATTTTATTTTTAGGCCTTAAATTAACGGTATCTGCCATATGACCATATGGGCTTAAAACGGCTCCAACGATTTTGATGAAAATGTTTGAGATTTTTTTTTTGTTGATATTGGCTATCATCTGATTAGAACCAAATTTACGGGAAATGTCCATTAATGGTACCTTTCATATAACGTTTTTTTTAATTTTTGGCTTTCTCGGTAACGGCTTTTTGGATGTCTCTCAAAATTTATATTTAAGAAGATCTGCGTATCAAATTTTTTAATAACTTTTTTTAAATTTTGATTAGAATTAAAGGATGAAAGAGGAGATATCGATGAACATTTGTTTTGAAGTTCTGTAAATCAAAATGGGAGGGAAACACAAAGCCTGGCAAAGCCTTCCACATTCGTGTGGTGTGACTAAAGGACAAATATCTATAGTTAACAGTACGTCCGAAGTTCGGTTCAAGATAAAACTGAAGCAGTTCGAGTATTAAGGTGGAATTCTTTCAAGGTAGGAATACAATTGGCAACTATCGCTTCTAAGACATGTGCGGAGGCGGTACACAAAAATGATGATGAAAACAAACGCAACCATATGTAGTCTTCTCCGTGAATGTATAGCAAGTTTTTTGTCTAGATAAAACCAGAGGGCATTTATAATTCTTCCTCAAAATTTCTACAGCTTCACCATTCTTATATGTCCAATTTAATTTGTATTTTTTAAGCAAACTAGCATTTAGTGCTGGAAATTAGTTATATATGATGACGAACGAGTGGCTGTTTAAGCATGCAACATCAGCATCAAAAACTGTACCTGGTGAGGAAGACGAATTTTCCTTTATTAAATTAACCTTTCAAAAAATCCTTTAGACTGAACTGATTTGTCAGCGCCGCGCCGCCGGCTGGTGAATAGAAACGGAATTTGTTTTCCAAAATCACGGGGAATAAAAACTTAGAAGATTCAGACCTACCATTATACTTCATTTCCAAGTACAGTGGAATAACAAGTTAATTGTTAACAAGTCGAAGAAAGATAAAAACGAACGAGTATTTTAATACGTTTTGTTTATTGTTTGAGGAAAAAATCATTTGTATTATAATAATCAAGATGTTGGTGATTGAACTCTCTTGTTAAGATTACTCGGGTGCGGAAGCCTTACCTGCAAGTGAAAAGAAAAGAAAAACAATTTGGAATTAATAAAGATTTCAATAAAATATTTTCAGAGAAAAGGTCAAACGATCGGGGCTGAAAGGGATTGGCATACGCGAGATATTAGTAAAAGGAAATTGGAGTAATAATCATAAACTCATGGATGAAATCAATGAGCCTCGAAGACTAACGAGGCCAAGAGGTGTGGTTTAGTTATTTGTTCACACTTCTGGGGGTTTATTTGCACTTACGACTCACAGCAGCAGTGACCTGCTAGATTACTTTTCATCTGTAAATTTTAATTAAGCAAATGTAAAATAAATAAAAATAAAATGTGGTCAGCCTAAATTGTGAAGAGAAAACTACTTTTTGGAGGACTTTAGGATTTCTTCTACTTACGGATTGGTTTGCCATTTTCCCATGGATTGAACTTAACGTGGCTCACTTCTCTCTTGGCAGCATCAGCTCGGAGATCAGCCTTGAGTGCTTGACGGAGGACTTTAGCACAAATGTTGGAATATTGGATATAACTGTGTTCAGCGAGAGAAAAATTACGTAATAGACGATTACTTTTTTTTGTTGGAAATTAAGAAAATAATGGTATAAATTGATTGAAAACTTACGTTAATCCAGCAGCTCTCCATGCGTTAGTCATTTTAGATTGGATTTATCAAAATATCTCGGTGAAACAAGAAGAAAATTTTCACAAATCTGCGAATCTCTAATCTGACACGGAAAAAGTGTGCAAAGCAAGCTGTGACAGCTGTCAGTGTGGTTTTCTTTCTTGAAATGCCAGGTATGGCAATGAGGTCTTTTAGCACGAGAGACAGATGGGAGTTATTTCAGAGTTCTGAAAAATAGATGAGAAGATTTTGTGAGTGGTTGTTGGTTATTATAGCAAACTTATATAAAAAAATCATTTGATGTTTTTTTGTTTGTTAAATTTCAAATGTGGACAATATTGCATGTTTATGGTCTGTTTTAAGAACTAAATTGAAAATTAAATGTTAGTATATGATGAAAAACATGCATTAACAATAAAAATAAAATCACAGATTAGTTAAAATTGCTATAGATAAGAAAAGACAAAACAAAATCAAAATCCGATGTACCAAAAGATTTGAATTTTGATTGTTGGTACATTTTGCTTTTCACTTTCTTATATATTAGTATATTTGTCCGGTTTTACCTAACAATGCATACAATTTTCCAAAATAAAACTCGCATTAATTTTCAGTCAAAAGGAAACATTTATATAAGAATGGATACTGAAATAATCACATAACATCAATGAAAAATAATTTAAAGAATTGTTTGCAAAGAAAATGTTCAGTTTAGTGGTCGATTTAAATGTATAGACATGTAATTTTTGCAAAAACGTAGATAAACATATAGAATTCATACTCTTTTGATAGAGGGAGAAGATATAGAATATCTTGGTTATAGTAAGTGGGATAAATCAAGATTGTAGTGAAGGCGAATATGTTCACCTTGATTATAGAATTTCGTGCGCATAATAGTATGGTTCGTTCAGGTTACTCGTTTTCTTAATTTAATCTGCAGATTCTAGTGTTCTAAAATTTTGTAATTTATTAAATTCTTATATAGTACCAGCCGAATTTATAAACGCATGGTAGAGAGCGCATAACTATATTCACTCATTATAATGCCTCTAAACGGGAAAATGTTATTTATAAAATGTATTCAATGTTGCATAGAGATTTTATAGGCTAAACGCGTTTGGAGGTTGAATAGAGATTGTAAAAATTTATTCATGATCCCCGCAATTTTAATAGAAGCTAGAATACTTTCCCTAGAGCTGGTAGCATACAAATGTAATAGATTTCGTTTTTTGATACTATATTAGACAAAAACCTTGTATAGACCACCTTAAATGCATCAAAATTCGATCGTGTGCGTGGTAGAGGTATGTAACACACTGTTCTGTTCGAGTTGACGTTCCAATTGCAGTGAAATACGTCAAGCAATTATTTGTTTTGAACCCTGTTTTATAACAACTTCTTATTTGCTAAATGGAGCACAGTATTCGTTTTTATTTTTAGGAGCTTTGTATTGCGATAATTTAAGATTTTTCTGCCAACCTTGTTCCATATGAAATTCATTCAACCATTTTTTTAAATTTAAGTTGGTTCTAAAGTTATTCGAAATTCAAGTACTAATACTATATAGTTCGAATGAATAGAAAGTTTACTCTAACATTTGAGAGTGTCCTCTTCTTCATTGAAGTGTGTTTATTTAAAAAAAAAGGTTTTTCAAGACAGCAATTTCGCAGTTTAGCGTCTTATGTCTTATACTATGTTCCCATCGAAATAAAATCCCGGAATTAGGCAAAAGATTTCAAGATTTCAAAATGGTGTTCACACCAATAAGAAGATTTCCCTTACCAAAGTTTGTTGAGAGCATGGAAGAGAGAGAGAGGAGAGATTTCATATCAATCGGAACATAGTGTTGATCAACATAGTACAAATTTAAGCTAGTGCATGAATTCTTCTATTATAAAGGACACGCGTTATCATATTCTGATAGATTTTCGGGAAATATAGAACAAATATCTGTCTGTCACGAATACAAACACAACATTTAAAGTTAGTGTCCTGTTTAAGTAAAGTAAGTAAAATGATCAGAAGTGATTATATAATCTTGGAAAACGAGTCACGCGAACGAATCAAATTATGGTGCGAACGAAATGCTATAATCAATATGAATATTATGTGTTTTTTTGCACGCGTATATACCCTTAAAATAAAAGTGTACAAAAAAACGCTTAAATATTTTTTTGTTTAAACATTTGTGCATCACTAGTAAAATTTCAAATGTGTTTTTTTTAACATTTTAAATCTTACCGTGTTTTCTTAAAATCTTCTTGTTTAATATTTTTAAGTGTTCTTCTCAAAAATTGAATTTAACTTTTACGATAATTAAAAAAAAAAACAGACAAGAAAGTTGGTGACAAGAAATGTCTCTTTGTCAGTCTACTCTTTCTACGTAAATGTTAATTGTCAAATATCTAGCCTACCACTGTGATTAGGCACATAAAGTAAGTACGTGCGAACCAGTCGTGTTAGTGTAAGCATTCCACCAGGTCATCTCCGGCCGCTTTAAAAAGTTCGGCGGGTAGTCCGTCGGGTCCAGCAGCTTTGTTGTTTTTTAGTTTAGATATTTCTATCTTCACTTGTTTTTGGTCAGGTGGATGGCAGTTTTGTCTGTCATCGTCCATGTTCAATGGTTTATTCTGCCTGACAGCGGGATTTTGGTCTTCATCGCCGTTTAACAGTCTGCAGAAATGGTCCTTCCGTGTACTCAGCACCGACTGTGACTCTACTACGAAGTTTCAATTCCTATCTCTACAGGCTTCTGTGCGGGTTTTTTTTCCTTGGCACGTTCTTTTTACCTGTGGGTAAGACTTCTGCACGTTGTTCCTTGAGTATCATCTCTCAATATCTTCGATCGCGCGCTTTTCATGCTCTCTCTTTTTCTTTTGGAGAATCCGGTGTTTTTCCCGTCTTTTTTGCATTGGGCTCAATGGTGAACTGATGAGCATTCCTTGCGAGACGTTAATGTTAATGTTAATATTAATGTTATGTGAATATTATTTCTCCTCAGCGCCACCTATCATGTCAAAATTTTCCCAAAGACCTTCTTTTTATTGTTTTTATTTGACTTCAATTATAAATATTATGTGGGTAATTTTGAGTCAAATCAAATAAATAAGAATTTTCGAAAAAAAAGTTAACCCACAAAGAGGGTTATTAAAATAGCTGAAAGTAATTCTTACAGCGTCAGCTATTTGCCCATCAAAATCGGTCCATATTTAAGAATTTTGAAAAAACAGGACCCAAGTGCCACCTAGTTCATAATAAAATAGCCTAAGTTACTCCTTAGAACATCAGCTTTCCGACCGTTAAAATTCCGTCAAAATCGGCCCATAATTAAGTAATTTTGACAAATAAGACACCAGCGCCACCGAGTGGGTAGGTAATTAAAATAGCTACTAAACTTCTTAAAATATCAGCTATTTGCCCGTAAAAGTCCCTTCAAAATCGGGCAGCCGTTCCCAAGTTTAGCCGGAACAAACAGAGAGAGAAACAGATAAACATTTTTAAAATTGTGTTTTCGTTATTTATTAATTTCCCAAACGACATCTACTGAAAGTATACTTTACTAAGACTATAACATGGCTTAAGCTGACAATGTATAATGTTTACTTGCTGCCGATTTCGTTATAACTTTTATGATGCGTAATGTCGAGCAATATTGATGAAACTTATCAGTCAATTGTCAACAATGCACTTATTTGTTGTATTTATTTTATTGCATCTAGTTTTTAGTTGTTTATTTAATAAAAAAAAAACAGTTTTGCTTGGGAAATAAAATCTACTACTTGCTAATATATTCTGAAGGATTACGTCCAGATTCCAAAATTTGCTACTAAACTTGACATTGATCTATGCATTCATCGTATTCGTTTATTTAAACAAACAAAATATTATATTAGTTTAAACAATATTAAAATGTTGTTAGTTTTTGTTAATATTTTTCTTAAAATGCTTTGAAATAACAATAAAATGATATAAATTGTATATTAACAAATGTGTGTGATAAGGACCACGATAATTAAAAAAAAGCAGGAAGACCAATGTGTGTAGAACGCTTAGATGTTGATAAGCAAAAAATATTTTTTTTACAATAATATTTGTGAAAAATTGTAGAACAATACAAAAGTTTCAGATGTATAAATAATTATTTTGTTGTTCGTTTGTTATTTACCAAAAATGTTGTTGTTTGTTAATAATTAACTTCTATTGTTTTTATTTTAGAACAGCAAATTCGTTTGAAGATTTTAAACTTTATTTAATGATCTGTGGTGAAATTTAGTTTGCTTAACACAAGCAACACAAATTATTAAATAACTTAAACCTTAAAATTAAAGCAACGATAAGCAAGCTTAAATAATGGGTTGATTGATTATACTCTGTTCAATTTATATTTTCAGTAAAGAGAAGATAGGATATTTGCCTTTCACTCTTACTGTTATGGATTTCAATGAGCTATCTCCATTTTAAAGCTCTCAAATGATTGCCATACTGGGCATAATAAATTGATATAATTCTCACATAAATGTAGTTATGGTTACCAACTGTTAATTACAATTTTATGAAAACAGAAACATGTAAACTAAATCTAAAAAAAAATTATTAAATTAAACCTATCTTTTTCCACACCATCATGAAGTAAGATAGTATGCGCCCAGAAAGCCTAATCCTGAATAACAATTTTGATTGTAATCAGATAGCCAGTTTCCGGAGTACCGTTTTTAGCCCACTAACTTACATTTTTGTTCACCAAAATATAAACCACACCTCCAAAAGTACACAGATTTTTTCTCATACAAATCCTTGAAGCCGTTGATATTTGAGCTAAAAAAAAAATAAAATAAGGCCTCTGTAGAATGTCAAAATTATCTTTGTTATAAATTTGAAGGCGATCGAACAAGCCGTTCAGGCTGTAGTCCAAAATACATTCGAACAGACAGACTAACATAATTTTCCAGTAACTCGATTCTCAATCGTAATGTCATGTTTTATTATTATTACAATTTATTTATGTGAGAGAATGCATAACTTGTATTAAAGTACCTATAATCTCAAGTAAAAAAAAATTGCCAACAAATATTGCATTATGTATCTTTATTTAAACCGTTTTTTAAGAAAAATAAACACGAAAAATGTAAGCAAAAAGAAAAAAACATATCGACAACACCTTCTTCTTTAAACTTTAAATATGCTATCATTTGCTCTAGGAAAGCTTCAATTCTGGAACTTTCATAACAAAAACCAAAGAAAATGGCGAATGGTAACTCTGCAGTAGTGTTTTTTTTTTAAATAAACACAATAAGCGAGAGGCAAATTGATAATCAGTCTCCTCTCCTCACAGCCAGGGAGCAGACAGGTCTTGGTGGAATATATGTGGGTTAAATGAAATATTACAACAACAATTTCTATGTATTTCAGGGTTCTCTTTTATATTTAAGTGGCAATTTCTTAAGGTGAGTGCGATGCAAACACTTGCAGGTACCAGTGTATTTGAAAGCTCTCTCCATAAGGTCTGTACTAAAAAATATAAATTGAACAGAGTATAGTCGGTTCATTAATAAAAGAATAAAATCCGTGTTCAGCTATCCTATAACTCCTATATAGGAATCAGATACCGGTGTTGAACATAAAATATCTTTAAGGTCACCTAAGACAACTAAATTTGATCCTCTCTCATCACTTACTTGGCATTCCTCAGAGGGGAAATTGAAATTTAATTTTTAGGGCTAAAATTAACGGTACCTGCCATATAACGATTAAGAAAAATGCTTATTTTTCTCGAAAACGACTCGAACGATTTTGATGAATTTTTTTGATATTTTTTTTTGATGGAAAAGAAATTTTCGAATTTCTCGGTAACGGCTCGCTCAATGGATTTAAAATAAAAAATAAAATTTGAAAAGATCTAAGTATCGAAATCGGGTTGGGGTTAAAATTCTTTAAACAAAATTCTGCTTTCAAAATTCTGCTTTTCAAAATTCTGCTCGCCAAAATTCTGCTTTTCAAAGCAGTAATGGCCATGCTCTTACTTTCTTAAGAATTTAATAAAAAAAAATAGTTTTTTTTGGTTTCTTATCTATATATGTAAATAATTATGTATATAATACGCTTACCTTCTTAGGGCAATTGTTTTTTTTTTGTTTCTCGTTGCTATTGGTAACACAAGAAAGTGAATTAAAAATTCCACAAAAAAATAAGCAGAATTTTGAAAAGCAGAAAAAATGAAAAAAAGCAGAATTTTGATAAGCAGAATTTTCATTTTAAAAGCAGAATTTGGAAAAGCAGTATTTTGAAGCTAGAATTTTGACCCGCTCCCATCGAAATCAATTCTACATACAAACATTTTGAATAATTATTTTTTCTATTTTTAATGAATTTTTTTTTTTTTGAAAATTCAATATTTTTTAAAACTCATCAAAAAAAATATTTAAAATTATTAAAAATCATGTGTGAATTACTAAATTCTAAAAAATGCATAACAAAATTACGATTATAGGGACTATAAGAAAAGTTTAGGATTCTTGAATATAAAAAAAATTGAGATAACAATCAAACATAAAATTACGATTATAGAGAAGTGTAAAAAAGTTAGTGGGCAAAAAATGTCTGTCTGTATATCTGTCAGTATGTATAACGAACTGCAGCCTAAACGGCTTAAGCGATTATCTTCAAATTTGGTGTGTGTGATTTGTTTGGTTTTCACTCAGAGGCAAAATTGAAATTTTATTTTTAGGTCTTTAGGCATGCCAAAATTTTGAAAGAACTTTTTTTTTCTTTTTATATTATTAATTTTTGATTTTTTTTAAATTCAATATTTTTATAACTTATCAAAAAAATATTTAACATCTAAAAATCAGGAGTATATCAATAAACCCTAAAAACTGCATACCAAAATCTCAAAAAAAACAAATTTTTTTGTAACTTAAAATAAAAAAACAGGATTTTATCAAAACCGGTCCTACAATTTTCGAAATACTTTTTTCTTAAATTCTTTGTTATTTAAGACGTGTGATGGCATACTTAATTTTTATTAAAAACTGTTAAGTATTGTGGTTTGGATACTTTTTATAAGTTCAAACTGTGTAATTTTCAACGTAAATGTTAATTGATCTCATAGGCAAGTTGATGTGGAAAGTGTGAAATGTCCGTTGGCCCCCTGTGCGTGTTAATTGTGTGTTAATTGTAAATTACTTTCTTCATAACAAAATACCACATTTATTTAAATGATTAAGACTTCAAAGCTTTAATGCCTAAATATTGTTAACGTAATTGTTTCTGAGGCTTTTTCAAAGTATTCTGCCTTTTGCATATAGAGTTTTAATAAAAAATATTAAATTTAACACCAACAATAATTTAAACCAACAATTACGTTTATTCTTTGTTAAAGCTTATAACTTTTGTTACCCAATCATATGATCAGAGATCTGCTGGAAAATTTCACCTTCCCTAACAAAGGAAACAAAAGAATAACTTAAAATCCTCAACAATTGTTAAATATACTAATTAAGCTAACTGCGATTTCTAATACCTTATTCAATTTAAGAAATGAGCGAAAAAACAGCTCCTTATTAACAAAATCTGCTAACATCATCTCGCGAAATGTTTATCCATTCTAGAGACCCTCCATCAGACTAGCTTCTATTATTTACTCAATAAAATTAGCTAAAACCACATTTTTTTTCTTAAACATTTCAAAAGCATTAAACATTAAATATTTGCCCACTCACACCCAATAATCGATCGATACGATCTGATTATTCTTTCAATAAGTTTAACTTATACAAAACAAATATTTTAAACCAAACAACAAATATTTTTTTTCTGGATTTCATCAATATTAATAAGTCCGTGTTAATAAAAAAACAAGCTTTTCCAATCACTCTACGATGCAGTGTTCCAAGCTCAACACCATCAGGTTCTATATGTCATAGACCCTTTTCCCCTAAACAAAAGTCAGTTTGAAGCAGTTACTATGATTTACTACTCTTAGCCTTGTAAAACACAAATGTTACAACAAAACATAAATAAATAAATAAAAAAAAATTGATTGATATGCCTAAGCATTCATTAATAAACATGACTTTAGCAGAAAAATTAAAAAAAAAAACAAATGTCGTAATTGTATTGTAAAACAATACCGAACCCTTTTTAAAAAATATATGACGGATTTTTTTAAAAGATTAGCCTAAAACGTCAAAACAAAGATTCACCTATACTAAAGTGCCACAAAGTGTTGCTGATTTTATCAGCTCAAGCTTCGAGGGGACCCCCAAAATCGTAATAAAAAAAGCTGAAATTCCCATACGTACCTCCACCACTCACTTTTCAGCCAATTTGTTCTTTAATAAACGCACAAAACCATAAAACCGGGTTTCCTAAGAAACATTAATGTTAAAACCAAAAAAATTGCAGACATTTAGAGCTTTCATAGTTTCAGTCCAGACTTACAAAACGATGGCTTTAAGCCACTAGACTATACTCTCTTACAAATAAGGCATAAATATCTGACTTCAAATTGTATCTTTTGTTGTTTTTCATTAGATACAAAAATGTATCTCGAAGTTAAAAATCCACCTCCAAGCTTGGCGCTCCAAGTCGGCCGAAAAACATACCAAACATCCAGCCAGCCAGCATCGCCAGCGCACTAACCAACTTTCGCTTTTGGTTCTAGTATGAACTGGAACGAAGCAGTTTGCCCAGCTTGCGTCAAGTGCACAGCCACACCAGAATTCAGTCTTCTCTAGGTGTAGGTATGTTTGTTTGTTTGTTGATGGATTTTTGTTTCTTTCCAACAGAAATGAAAATAACATAAGATACGAAAAAATCAGTTTGTTTTTAACTATTTATATCTTTTGCACCCGTGTACCTACCTACTGTAATTTTTTGCACCGCTCGCTTGTACTGAGGCGCCATTAGCCTGGCGGGTTTTGTTTTACAATGTCGTAAAACAAAATCTGAGAAGATGCGATCTAGGTTTTTCTTCTTTTCAAAAATGAATTGTTTGGGAGAATTATAGTAAATATTTATTAATAGGTAGTGCAGCCATAAGCAAAGGATTAGCGTAATTTATAACGGTTAGGTGCTCTGATGGAGGCAATGTAGAGTAATCCTCCCCAATGGTGGCGACGGAGTTTATTTTCAAAATAGGGTAATTAATATCAATCAAACTTTTAAGCGATGCAATACATGTTTGACAAATTGAATACATACCCTATACCTACGGTGACCATCCGTCCCGTATTTACAGGGACAGTCCCGTATTTACAGGGACAGTCCCGTATTGAACTCTTCTGTCCCGGCTAATTTTTGAGAAAACTTTGGACGTACAGCTGTCCCGTTTTTAGTTTTTTGTCCGGGTTTGTCCCTTATTTAAAAATCGAAAATTGATAGTGTAACCGAACAACGCCGGGAGAATCAGCTAGTGCTTTTATATTGTTTTCTAGTTTAGATTTTTTTTTGATTTTTTACAAAATAATAAAATAACTTTTTTTTCAATTTTCAAATTTGTGTCCGGGTTTTGCTCCGAGAAATATGGTCACCTTATCTATACCCTATAATTGTATGAATACTTTCTGTGGCGCTGTATAGCCCAAGTGAGCCCATACAGTTGAACGAAAAATCGTTGAACGAAAATCAGATGGAGAATTTTCTCTCGTGGCAACCTAAAGCGTCGTCATCCACTTTTGACAAAGTTCAAGCCTCTAAATAGTAGAATCTGGGTCTTATAAAAGGGACAATAAAATTACTCGAGAGTGGGCTTTAGTGGTCTTCTAAGCCCAAGTAAGCAGGGATTGGTCAGAGGTAAGACCCAACCATAATTGAAGAATTGGAACGTACGTTGCCGTACAAAACAGTGCGAATACATGTGATTTGTATAACCAACCTAAAATAACTTTGATAAAGTTTCGTTTAGACATTTTATTTATAATGTCAAAAATGCTTGTGTGTGCTTAAGGCTATTATGGTTTACTTATGTATTGGACAGAATGGAAAGAAACTTTTCGTTTGGTTTTGACACTAGCTTCCTATTTCTTTAACGTATTATGGTTGGGCCTTTATTCTTCGTTTGATCTTAGCAATAGAGTCGGTCTCTGAGAAAATAGCGGAACCAAGGTAGACAAAGTTCCTAACTACCTCAAAGTTAAAGCTGTCTTTTGTGAGCTTATTGCTCTTCAGGTCAGGTGGGCGAAAGATTGACAGCGGATTTTGTTTCGTCATCGCCTACATATATACGGCCTGTGGAAGTGTTTTTTCTATATTCTCAGCATCGACTGTGATTCCACTGTTCCCTAGATTAACTCTGCAAGCTCCAGTTCCAAAGTTCAGCTTTGACAATTTCTAATTTCTTTCTACCTTCTGGTAAGACTTTCGAATTTCTTTCCTGCAATAACAGCTTTCCATTTTCTCAATCACACGTTTTTTCTTTCGGAGAACCTGTGTTTTTATATTTGCTCTTTTGCTCATAGGGCTATGGAACAGTTGGTTTTTCTGTGTAGCGCAATTTGGTGTGTTTCATGTTTAGTTGCATGTGCTTGGCGGCACTCATCGTCAAACTTTCAGCACTTCAGAGGCATTTGGGCAATGTGGCCACTAGTTTTCAGTACTTAATACTGGCGGCAACTGAGTGCATTAGAGGTTATTAGAAACTCGACAACAGCCTTCTGACGTCTAGCTTCCTTACAATTATAGTATTTATCTCTTCTTGGTCGGATGTGCTCCGCGGCTTAGCTAAGCGAATGAGCCTGGGTATGAATCCCGCTCATAGTCAACTTCTTTTCCGGGGTACTGCCTCTTGCGAGGAACTGACCAAACCTCCAAGAGTAAAATTTATCTCGAAAAAGTGCAGCTTATGAAGCCGTTTGGACTCGATTGTAAACTGTAGGTCCCTTTCATTCTTGCAGATTAACAACACACACACTTGAATGGTTTAGAGTTAAAGTCACTAGGTCTGGGCTCCTTAAGGAGCTGTCGCGCCAATAATTTTTTTATTTTGGTCGTAATATCCAAAGCCAAAGGTAGTGGTCAGATATGCATGATATTGGAGCATTGTCTTCCGCATTGTCCTGGCTGACTAGTTGATTATTAGGAGATCACCATGCCTGTTTTCAAATTTTGATGTGTGAACTGCAAACAAGCTATTTCAATATTTCGCCCCATAGCAAAGTTAGCTAACCTAGGACAATTTTAATATCATAGTTAGTGCAATGCTAATATGTTTTGTCCCTTACTTAGGAAAACCAGGCCTTTAATATTACTCCAGGGACGAGGAACCGCATAAACCGCTCAACTTAGTAGTAACCCATATAAAAACTGGAACTGGAACTTAAGACTCCACCATTGATTCCATTTAGAGCATTCTTTCTGGTTTCCTGCCCTCAACAACTTACAAAGGTGTTGAAACCTTTAGTTTAGGTACAAGGCACCCGGAACTCATCCTTATTGAGGTAAGAGTAGAGTCTACAAGACATGCAGGGATAACAAAGAGAAGGAAACAATGTCAAGATGTCAGTTAGTTATTAAAGTTTTTGTTGCCCAAGTGTAAGCAATATAAATCCGACAAGTTCCTTATGAAGCTTTTGAAGTTAACAAGTTGGAGTCTTTTTTTGCGGTATGAGATGTTGGTTTTAATAAGTAGCATATTTCTTTTCACAGCAAAGATAGAGTTTAGAGCAGATAATTTGAGAGGTTTAAGGAGCAACTTAACCATAAAAAGAAAGTATACATAACTTAGGAAAGAGATTTATCTGTTTTATTTCTTTCAATGCAAACTGTCCTGCGAGGCTAAGAAAAATGGATTGGCTATCTAGAACGGTCACAACACTCAAAAATAAATTACCGTTATTTTTACGATCAAAGTTCAAGAGAAATAACCAGTTGCATTCCTCCGCTTAAATAATTCCACTGAAGAATCGCGCATCGAGGATTGCCTACTGATTTACCCTTAAGCCCTCTATCCTACTGTTAAATACATATATTCTTTCTTCAGCCGTACAACTCAAATGTGGTTTGTTTTGAAGAATTCTATGTATTCTCCCGCATTCTATATTATGATGTTCAGAAGTTTAGAACCAATCAATGTATTCAGTCTGTTTTTCCAAATCAAATCACCAAGGATGGATATTGCGTTAAAACAAAAATTGTTTTATCAAAATAGGTGTTCTGTTCGGGCAACGTTCGGCGCGGTTCGCCCATTGTACCGTCGCGAAATTTGCGAATTTAGCGTGTTGGCAAAATTCAAAATTCAAAATACAAAATTCAACTGACCCAGTAGCTGAAGACAAACGACCATAGACAGCGACTGGTCTTCGCTAAATGGGCTCTGTTAACAGCTGACCCTGGCCCTCAAAGCCAATGTGATAATGTCATCGGTTAAATAAATCCTGATTTAGGCGCTAGAGTCATGGAAAATTGGACAAGAGAAGCCGCGGTGGACATTTAAACAATGTTATATTCCACGCATATTGACCTCGATAGGGCTTTCAAACAAATACAAAATTTCGATGATATCTGACACCCACTTTGTTCTATTTAAATTTTAAATTAGGAAGCGCTTAATGAAAGACCCTTTATAACTCACCTTTGTGAGTGAGAAGTACACAAAAGAATTAGCCATAAGTTCATAATTTTTTTAAAAGAAATTGCTGCAAAAAAATGGAAAACTTTTTTTGGAGATTTTATTTTATATTTTTTTTTATATTACAGTCAAACTTCCCTATAACAAACTTCTTAATAGCGAAAATATCTCCATTACGAATAGATTTCAAGTACACAGCTTTTTCGTTCCTTTTTTTCGTGGGTTTTGAACTCCTTGTAACGAATTTCCATAAAGCGAATTTTTCTCTATAACGAACAAATTTTGTTGCTTGAAATCTAAATCTCATTTTCATATAACGAATTTTTTGAAATAATTTTTTGTTAAAAAATAACACCATGTGGAGAAAAAAAAATAAGGCTTTAAATGCAAGCTTTCTATGTTCAGGCGTCAGTGAAATAATTGAAAATTGTCTCAAAGTAGCCTTTCTCTTGAGAAAAAATTGTTGATAGTTAATAAAGTTGAAGAAGGATTGAGTAAAAAAACAGATATTGCTAAGCAATTTGGAATTCCTCCCAGCAGCTTATCGTTAATTTAAAAAAAAACAAAGCAGTGATTTTATGAAATTTTGAAGACGAGAAATTAAGTACTAAACGCAAAAAATCTGTATAACGAATTTTCTATATAACGAAGTAATTTTCTGGTCCCGTGCGAACTCGCTATAGGGAATTTTTAGGAAAATATTAATAGATTCTAGTTTATCTTAAAAGTTTGAATGAGGTTGGGAGAGGAGAAACCCTCTTTTTTAATATCAGGCGCTCCGTGATTTGTCAGACTTTTGACTCCCCACCCAAGTGAGTCCAAAATCTACACATAGTTCTTGTGCGCTTCTTACCAATTAAGGTTATTCACACCTAATACAAATGGTAGTAGTAATCCTAACATATTGCGTATTGCGACAAGACATTGTACCTTTACAGTGACGGATTAGGACATTTCCCCATCCTAGGTAGCGCTGTAAATTGCCACCCTTCTCCCACCTATTTTTGGTTGTGTTCAGTGAACGGGTCAAAAAGACCGAATCTTTCGCAATTGCGTCCAACTCTGTCCAACAAAGATTGTCAGTACAGCGAAGATAGGATGATTGCATCTCAGTTTGGCTGTAACAATTTCCATAAGTCTATTGCATACAAAAGCTCTTGCAGCGATGCCGATGTATGCTAAATAACTTGAGGAAAAAAGCACTAGCTCTAACACCTTGTAGGTTAAAAAAACATATTAATTTGATTTATCTTTTAACACACCACCATGTGGTAAAGATAATAGATGCGTTTTTTTAAGGTTATCCAACAACAGCCCAATTCGCTGCTGACTCAACGCTGCCAGCAGGTGTTTTTATTCCTCCTGTACTCGATAGCGTAAATGATTTCATGGGACCTATCTTCTTTCGCACTCGTACAGTCGCAAGAGTATTAAAAGATCTTAACATAAACAAATCCGCTGGCCCGGATAAAATCCCCGCTATTGTTCTGAAGAGGTGTTCTTCAACGCTGGCAAAATCATTGCGTAAGCTTTTCCATCTGTCCTATTCCTCTGGTCTCTTTCCGAGTGGATGGAAAACAGCATTTGTTCAGCCAATCCCTAAGAAAGGCGAATCTTCTTCTCCCTCAAACTATCGACCAATTGCACTTACGTTCCTTCTTTCCAAGGTAATGGAAACGTTGATTAATTTTCAGCTTAAGAAATATCTTGAGGACCGAAAGCTTCTTAATGACCGGCAGTACGGCTTTCGTAGCAACAGGTCCACTGGTGATTTGATGGTATATCTTACCGAAAAGTGGAACCAATCTCTCCATCGTTTTGGGGAAAGCAAAATTATTGCACTTGATATTTCTAAGGCATTTGATAGAGTTTGGCATCAAGCTCTTTTATCGAAAATGCGTGCAATTGGACTCGACAAATCTCTTCTTCGTTGGATTAGTAATTACCTTTCGAAACGCTCAATACAAGTTGTATTGGACGGATTCAAATCTGATTCTTACAAAATAAACGCTGGCGTGCCCCAGGGCTCTGTTTTGTCTCCGACTCTCTTCCTTATTTTTATCAACGACTTATTATCTGAAACAACTAATCCTATCAATTGTTTCGCAGACGACAGTACTCTCAGCTTCTCGTATTCGTTTCCAGATTCACATCCTCGTTCTTCGGATGTGGAACTGCAACGGCAGCGTATGATAAGTTCATTAAATTCTGATCTTGACAGCATTGTACAATGGCGAGATGTTTAGGTTTCCTTCGAAGATGCAAGAAGTTCTTCACCCCGTCTGATCTGGCTACAGTATATAAAGCATATATTCGCCCATAACTTGAGTATAACTCCCACATTTGGGCAGGTGCTCCTGTAACCCACTTGAGTTTTCTAGATAGAATACAAAAAAGAGCTTTAAAAATGATAGGCGATCGAACAATTACAGAAACATTTACATCTCTGGAGCACAGAGTAATGTTTCCTGTCTTTCATTATTCTATCGCTACTTCCATAAACAATGCTCTAGCGAAATAGCCAGTTGCATTCCTCCCCTGAAACGCTTTAACCGTAATACTCGCACTGCAAGGAATGCCCATCATTATACCCTTGAGCCCAACTTCGGACGTACTGTCAAGTATGGGATTCTTTCTTTAGTCGTACCACGCGAATGTGGAATGCCTTGCCAGACTCTGTTTTTCCCTCCCACTTTGAAGTGCAGAACTTTAAAACAAATGTGCATCGTTACCTCCTTTCACATCCTTTCCTATTTTCCTAAAGCCCTGTTTAATTAACATTATAAGGGTAGTCAAAATCCCTTTAGTGCGGGCTAATTGTATTCAAAAAAAAAAAATGTAATAAAATAAGATAAAATTAATTCATTGAACAATATGAAACAACAAAATATTTGCAAAAATATCTACATAAAAATCAGTATTAATATTCCTAGCATTAGTCAGAATTTGACGAGTAGTTCTACTTATAACACTATAACTTTATAAAAAAGACAACACTTAATCCTTTTTTGATGCCTAAACACAAAAAAGGGTTTAGTTCTGAATGCTTTTACAGAAAACTATACAAACAGTAGTAGGTATCTGTGTGAAATTTTGATAGGGTAACTCCGATCGTATGTAAGTAGGGTGGAATATTGTGAACTATGTAATTGACGCCCATGTTCTACAATTCGATCGAAACCGAATTGAAATCACTTTTTAATTCCACGTGGATTGAAATTGCATGTTTTACATTTCGACCGATTTCAAAAACGTCGGAATTTGTTTTTAAAATGAAATTATTACTGCTTATAAACATGGATGCGTCAAAATAAGCGATCTTAAGGGAAACAAGAAAACAGAACTCTAAAGAAAATATTAGAAGGCAAATGTTGCGAGACAAATCAAAAATATTAAATCTACGTATTTAAAGAATAGTTTCTCTTGTCGTATGCTCTTATGTTTTCCCCTAAAAAAACTACTACTCAAATCGATATTAAATAATTTATCTTACACTTTGGACGAAGAATAACATAGCCAATTGTAATTCTACCAATTTCACAAACAATTCACCGAACATAAACAAAGTGATTTGAATTCATTCGGAAAATGGAATGAATCGAAATGCAGAATATCCATTTTCATTCTCGAAATTCCAACTTTCACCATGTGAATTCACAATAAGTGAAATGCAAAACATGGGTATGACTATCAGTTTTCCTTCGACTTGGAAGGTAGCAGAACGCTTGGATGTGCACCGCTTACACAAAAAAAATATAAAAACAATGGTGTGGTAAGTCCGTGGTTTTATTGCGGATTTTAGGGGAATTGTTTTGGTACACAGATTGACAGGCGCCACTGTGTTGGAAAGAGCTCTCCTAAGAGGCCGGTATAGACAATCTTTGTTGGACAGAGTATAGTACGTTAAAAAGTTAAATTTCCAACAACCCAAGTAGCATTATATCTAGTGTGAGCGTTGAAAATTCGCTGCCCTCTAAAATCTGCCTATGTTATTGCTTATTTGTATGAATATGCCTAATACATTAATCTGCCCATATCCTTGTTATAACGTTACATAGGACAAATAACACAAACATTAAATGCTTTTGCTTCTTTCCGTATTTTTAATTAAACTATAGTTTTTTTTAAACATATTTTGGAATTACTATCTAATTACATTTATAAACGTTTGCATCCATTGGTCAAAGATTGTGGTTGGTTCTAAACATTCTTATTATAAAATTCTATTTGCTTTAAAATACTTAACAAATCAAATCTACCCTTTTAAGAAAACTAATAACATTGGCGGCTAAAGTTAAGTTAATATTCATTAAGCATAAAGTATAAATCAAATATTGAGTGATATCTCTACTTCACAACAATACAATTCTACCTGTTCCTACCAGTTAAAACAGGCTATTGGAAAAAATAAAATAAAAAAAACACTTGAGTGTTTTCCTCTAAACGAGATCAAACTAACGAGTTTTTGACACAGGAATGCAATATTTTATTTTTTATTCGATGCAAGAGTGGAAAATTTCAAGCAACACCCCACATATGTTGGCCAAAAAAACAAATACAAAAATTTCAACAAAAAAAAGCCACCAATTGCTCCCAAAGCCTCTCTTTACCAAAAAATGAGTATCTTAACATTTAGTCCCTCTCTTAACCAAAATTGACCAAAAGAATGGTACTGCACAAAGTTTCCACGAAAATACCATCCAATTAGCATCAAAGAGGAGAGCAAAGTTTCTTTGCCAAAGCTTTTGCCTGTTATCGAATCGCACAAAAGACAACACAAGCTTTTCCGTGTAAACAAAACGCAAGATCGTTCCGATGGCAATATACACAACAACTGTTGACAGAAAAAGCCAGAAAAAAAATTGTTCGTACACTTACTAACTAACTGACTATGACTATGACTGCCTCTCCTTTTCTCAGAACGAGAAACTCGTTTTGCATTTATATAGGAAAGATTTGTATTAACCACGCTCAGATGGGATTAAAGTATCTACCGAAAGAGAAGCTCTCGACTTGATACCCAATCGTATACTTTAATATCCGCGCGCGTGCACACACAGAGATAGATCATCGCCATCGCCATCACCATCGACGACACAAACCGCGATCAGGGTTAGTTGCTCTGCTGATATCAGTTTTAGATACAAAAGTCAAAAGTATCTCCTCGTTGCTTCTTCACTTCACTCGCTAAAGCTTCATCGTTTTGTTCGTTCGTTTGTTCGCTTTGAAAAAAAATTCCTCCTCTTGCTCCGAAAAAGGAGAAGATTGAGTATCATACACACTATCGTGCGGGTGGTTTGCTGATTGATTTTTTGTTCGTTCTTCTTCTTCTTTTTTCGTTTGATTTTAATTTTTTGTTTTTGCAATATTCGGCATTTAAATAAGGAAAAAACCGAATCGTTGATCGAAACATATATGGAAGTTAATGTGCCGCTCAATTCGTTATCGTAGCTCTAGCTAGCAGCAAAAGTGTGTTGCGCTCTTCCGCTTCTTGTCGAATTATCTTGTGGTCTGGAAAAGTGATATTTTTTCATAACATTTTTTTTTTCAATTTGAATTTGATTTGGAGATCCTTCAATTGAACACTTTTCGATAGATTTTTTCGCGTTCGAAATTCTTCGGAAATGTAAACTAAACGTTCGAGATACTTTTTCCCATAAAAAATAATTTGAAAAAAAAACTAAAAAAATAACTGTCGAACTACTAAAAATCAAATTGCTGCTTCCTGAATTTGTTTGTTTTTTGTTCTTAAATTAGTTGTTAAGTGTTTTAAAAAATTATAACGGTTTATTTTTCGAACCGACTATAAACTATTGTTTCAAAAGGTTTGTATAGTTTTTTATTTATTTATGTTGAATAATTTTCATTTTTAAACTAACGATGACTAAATGTTGTTTTTTATTTTATAATTTTTTTGTTTAGAAAATTGATTTTTTTTCTGATAATTTTAAATAATATTTTCTGGTGTCAGTATCTAACTGCTAATGGAACTGATTCAATTAGTGACTGATAACAAACCGAATACACATTACCTTGTCCTTTGCAGGTGAAGCGTAGGTAATCATTAACAAATTAGTGTCTGTTAATTGTAATAGAATGTTTCGAACATAAAAATGACAATAATTGAATGACATTTATTATAAATTCTTTGTTGTTAGGTCCGGTTGTCAGTGTTGGTTGAAACTAGTAACAAACTCGGTTTTCCAATGAATGAATTTCTAGATAAAACTGGATTTAATTTTCCTTGTAAATTATGAAAAATCAGAAAATAATAGAATAAATCGAATGATTTGTTTGCAGAGAAATTTTGTTCGCTTTTTTGTTTATTTAGCCTTTAAAAAATGTTTCAAATTTGTTTGGTTTTAATATTTTATTTTCTCGTTATATTCATAATTGGAGTCAAAGTGTAATGATTTCGTTTTTTGGGCTTTGGTCAGAGATTATTTTATTTTGAATAATTTTATTTTTTTATGGGAACTTTTATTGTACTGTAACTTTAGCTTGGGCGAATAAAAAGTTAAATAAGAAAAAAAAATGTGTTGAATGGAGAAGCTTCGGAGCTGCTATGTAGAATTGTAAATTCGAATTTAGGTAATCTGATATAATCAATTCAAGTTTGGATAGATTTTTTTAAAGGAAAGTTTTATGAGTTTTTTTTTCTTATAACAATTTCTCTCTGTTGTTATTAAAATACTTGACGTCAGGCTAACTCTCTGATTTTTTATATTTACTTATATTTTTTTTTCAGACGATTAGGAAACTTGTTTTTTTTTTTTATTTTATTAATTTATAATTGTATATGCTTTTGTTATTTTAAAGTTGGAAAGAACTTTAGATATTGTTATTATACATTTTTTGTGCATTAAACTCTGAAGCTTCGAACTAATCGGGGTTTGATTTTACAAATAAGTGTTGGATATTATTTATTTAAATTTTTAAAACGATTCTTGAAATGTGATACTCTGATCCAACATTGTTTCCAAAACATCAAGTTGTCAGAAGTGGGATTTATTCGTTATTTCTTTACCAGAAATATAATTATTTGCAGTTTAAGCCTCTTTTTTTTCTGAGTTTTAAGAATGATTCTAAGATATGTATGTATCTCAAGTAGAAATTACAAAAAAAATAAATAAAAAGGTTTTCGGATGAAATAATTATTTCTACACACTTCATATTTAAAATTCAGGCTTATTTTGTTAAAACCTCTTTAATTTTCTGAATTTCATTGTAAATCATGAATTTATTATAGGTTTTCAAGTTTCTTTTTTATTCTGAAGAACTCATATATTATGTATACATATGTATATTGTGTAATTTAAATTTTATAGGTTCACAAGCATTTTTGATTTTATTTGCGTCATTATTGGTTGCTTAGTAATATTGTTTGCTATTTTAATTTAAATGTTTGTCACATGTTTGTTTTAATAAATTATTAGTTTCAAGCAATCATTTGTTAAGCAGAAATATAGTAAAGAATTGTTCCTTGTAGAATCAAGGATCAGTATTAGTGGTCGGAATTGACAATTTTATAAAAAAAAACTATGTTCCAGTAAAACAACTGAACAATTGTGTCTAAATAAAGAAAAAGAACGATTCATAGATGCTAAATAATTACATATTTAGTTTGTTGTTAGAAGATGATGTTTATTGTGTTACTTGTAAATGTTTTATGTTTTATTTCTGAGGGCTCGTATCGTAAGTTCGCCTAGGAGAAAATATAGAATTTTAAATGTTGTACATAAAAGTGTGTTTAGAGGTACACAATTCTTTTACAAATATAAAGACAACATATTACAAAACTTTTATGACAAAGTATATTGCCGCCAGTTCCATTTAATTATCATTTCAATGAAAATGTTCCATGTTTTTTTGCTGGAACTTCTGTTAGTAATTTTCAGATTGTATTTCATTTCTGTTACATCAGTGAGAGTTAGAATCTATGAAACATAAATGATAATATTAATTTAAATTTAAATTTAAATAAAATTAATTTAAAATTAAATTTATTAGTAATTTTCAGATTGTATTTCATTTCTGTAACATCAGTGAGAATTAGAATCTAAGAAACATAAATGTTAATATTAATTTAAATTTAATTTTGAATAAAATGGCTTATCAATCGGTTATTATTATTATTATAGCATTTTAGTTGGCCAACTCACCCATGTCCTATTCGAGAATTTCGATGAAAATTCTGCAATATTTAGAAATAGTGCTTATTTGTTCTGTTAGCTTGAATATTAACATTGTTTAAATATGTTTGCTGTAAATGATTTTAATATGCCACTAGTATTTGAAAAGTAATAACGAAGCAGATTCAATGTTCAACCACATTTATCAAAAATAGTTTTTATCTACTTCACTTCTCAAAAACATTTGATAATGATAACCATGATATTTTTTGCTGGAAACTTGAACACCTTCTTGGGGTCAGTAATAGGGTTCCTAAGCTTATTTTAAAGTTTTGTTACAGACACTATGCAACTAGGGGTCATGATGACTCTTTTTCATCATTTAAAACTATCAAACAAGGCGCCCATCGTGTTCTATGTTAGGGCCGTTCTTTTTTGCGTTTTTATACATTACTTATACCACTGTTTTGTTTGTATGGTTTAAAAAATTATATCTTACGAAATCTTAAATTTGAACCTGAAAATATACCCAATATTTGCTTGACAAACGGCAAATTAGATGTAGTCAAATATGCTTCTATTTAAGTTTTTGTGCTTTTGTGCTTTGGTCATTGACAGATTGGATGTCTCCTTGTGATATGAAGGCCAATTAACCTAGCTTATCTTGGGGAATAAATAAAAAACTAAAAAAACACGATTATATTTAAATCGGTGTTTAAGTTTTATTCTTTAATCCTTGAAATGACAGATAGGTTTAGAACAAATTCTGAAAGTCGAAACATTTTCGGAGAAAGACATCAAAATCAAATATCTTACCGAGCTTTAAGCTCAAATCGATTCTTTAAGAAAAGACAATATTTTGCTCCAAGAGAAACAAAAATAAAGAACTTTTAAGACAAAAGAAGAGGACAAAAAGTAGACATTAAAAAGAAAAAAAAAACATTTCAAAAACAATTTTTTACTGATTAAAAAAATTAGAATTTATTATAAAAAGAAACTTAAGAAAATAAATAATTAACAATAAAAAAAAAACATTCGGAACTAATTAATTGAAATGACATTGTTAAGATATAAATTTAATCAAAATTTTTAATGTTTTTTTTTCAGGTCATATATTTTCTACTTCAAACTAATTTAGAGCTACAGAATTGATTTTCCATACACACAATTTAAAATTAATTTATACATTCTACCATTAAAAACATGAAATATCTTCGAGCCTTAGATTACATTTTTCCAGATATTCAAACGATTTGATAGCATTTGAAATAATCGCTTTTAAAATTATTGTTTGTTTATTCAGATTAACTGCTTTTCAAAGAAATATTTACTGAAGATTTAACTTCTATGGGATGAAAACATTTTCACTTCGTTTCTTAAGTAAAAGTTTTAACTTTCTTTTTATTTATCATAAAAAAAACATGTATATTGTTGAGTTTACCAAAATTATGTTTTACTCTTTTGCTAGTACCCCGTGGCTTAGTGGTTAGTTTGTTGGACTCCTAAGCGAATGAGTCTGGGTTCGAATCCAGCTCATAGCCACCTTCTTTTCCGGGGTACTGCCTCTTGCGAGGAACTGACAAAACCCCCAAGAGTAAAATTTGTCTCGAAAAAGTGCATCTCATGTAGCCGTTCGGACTCGGCGGTATACTGCTCCCTTCCATTCTTGCAGATTAACAACACACACACAGGAATGGTTGAAAGTGTATGTCACTAGGCCTTGGCTCCTTAAAGAGCTGTCACACCAATAAATTTGTTGAAAAAAGAGAACAAAAATATGCCTACAAGAAGAAAGATAGTGTAAAAAGAAACCGAACAAAAAAGAGAACATGTTCTCTTTTTTAAAAAAGATACGATGGACACCCTATCCACCAGTTAATCTTCTAAGTATCTAGTTGCTTTGTATATTATTATTTATCGTGCACTTAAATCATTGAAAGAAAAATAAAAAGATGAGGACTTCCTCGGGGAATATTTGATTAACAAATATATAATATACTTAACGATAGAATAAATTAATAAATTAATAAATACAAATAAATAAAGCTCGGGGTTCGATTCCTTTCCAAAGACACCTTATTTTTTCCCGGGCACTGCCTCATGCGAGGGCATTCTTTGTATGTGGGCTCCATTCTTTGTTTTTAGTAAAGTGATCCCGGTCAAGATTATGGTAATCGTCGATTAAAAGAAGAAGTTTGGAATTATGAATATAGCGTGCGATTTAAGAGTTGTATACTATAATACTGACGTTAAATCAACTATTTGGAAAAAATATTCTTCTTAAGACCGATTTTGTAAAGGTTTTAACTTCTCTTTGGTAAATAAGTTTCACAACCATTAGAAATAAATGGTTTTGTCATTTTATTCCTTGAGTTAACTCCGGGTTTACTTAACAAATTTAATTAATTAACTACACGGTATAGACAACATGATAATTTGACTATTTTTCCCAGATAAACCGATAATTTATAATGCATTAACAACAACATTTAATGAAATAACAAATAACTTAATTAATTAGTTAAGTCTGGCTAAGCTCAGAATTAACTGTGTACCGTGTCTTCAAATTTGTATAGCAATTACCACCTCTTTTGATAACAAAAATTTCTCATTTATTTATTACTCACATACATATATGTTAAACCAAAATAATTCAGTTTTATCTGAATGATATATTTATTTTTGTGAATTAAGATTTAATTAAAATATTCATTTCAAAGTGTGATATTAATAATCTTTTTGAATCTGCCGCTGAAATTGAGACAGTAGACGTGACAGGAAATCAGATACTTTCTTGAGATTTGACAATAGATAGGTGTAGAATCTTTCGGCAACTGATTGCGAATTGATATGCCTAAATTAATTAATTATTATAAAAATGTAATAAATATCATATACTAGCAGTACCCACACAATATGGCTATAGAAATGAGTTAGACAAACGAAAACACTGATTTATATATGTTTCTCTCACATCTACCATCTCATTACTTCCCAAAAATATATGGTTTTCGCGTCCAACACAATACATGAAAATATGTCTATAAAATTATATATGGTTTTACAATAAAGGCGGGTAGATGTTGAGAATTTAAATCGTGGCTTCCGCTGTGTGGTACGTATCGCCGTTTTAGTCAAATTGTTGAAATTGGATTGGTTGACAATAAACAATTGAAAATTATTGTTCTGTAGAACTCACCAACTTCGTTTTTGAAAAAGTAAGGACCAATGATGTCGCTTCCTGCCTTAGAACCACACCAAACGGTAAATTTCTGAGGATGCACCTGATGAGCCTATTGTAGATTGGTGTCGTTCCATCTATTGCAATTTTGATTACTTATACAGCCATTTATCTAAAATTGCGGTTCGTCACTAAAGATGATTTATCGGCCAAAATTTGGGTCCTATTCAAGATGCCCAGTCAACGAACAAAGGGCGTTATTTATGGTCATAAAATTTAAGATCCTGGTTAAGTTGGATCTAGTACCAATGCAAGTTGGCTCATAAAACATTGAAGAAGCGACTGTGAAGAGCCACCACGGCTACGGTAAAATGGAGGCAATACACGTGTTGCAGTTAGGACCACTTAATTTCAATCGTAATTGCTTCATCCTGAACCATGACTGACACAGGAGGCGTGAGATAAGTACGCAATGCTTACGCTGTTTGCACACCTTGAATACTGGATACCAGATCTGTAGCAACATTTACTTCTTTGTTTTGTGTCACTATTTGTTTTCCATCGGTACGAAATAATCTCGTAATAAACTCATTAACTCGTCAAACGTCAAACGATTTATCACTGAGCAGCTTTGGAAGCGTTAAGGAAATCAAAATCTCGAAAATCTCTCCAACTGCCGCCAAAATCTACTCGTTCCACACACAATGCATCATCTGAATCATCCATAATTTCTTGGAGACCGAAATTCTAAAAATAATTTTGTATTCATTTGCCAACAACTGGAACTTTATTTTTATCCAGGGTCACTTAATATTTGCTAGAATTTATCTTCAATGGCCATTTCAATTAATGTGTTTCTTGTTAAATTATCTCTCGAATAAACGGCTTTATACAAGAATAATCCACAAATGACTTAAAACATAGCTACCATAGATATCTCTTCATTCAGCAAAACATCTTTTGTACAGTTCGTTTGAAGAATCTGTTATAGATTCACGCTTAAGGAATCTAAAGGAACAAATAAAGCCATTTGAATTAAACTAATACGAATTCCTAAGCCATGCGGAATACAAAAAAAAAAAAATAACAAGGTCGCCAGCATGCCATGTGCCGCAAAGTTGTTGTTAGTTCTTCTTATGTTTGCTACCAACTGAGATCTAGATACTAATGCATGCATAAAAACGATCTCAATAAGTCAATGTATCTAACGACGCAAAAGTTGCCGCTCGCATAGTTAATCATCACAATATTTACGCCATAAATTTCCTGAAACAAACAAATTCCGATCTGAACCATTTCGCATTGTAGTGGGTTTCTTTTAAAACGAAGTTAACTCCATCCAAAACAAGATCCGCCGCACCAGCCCGCGGGTATTTTCAAAAGCGTGTTCCATCAGCCAGTAAAGTATCTGCGGCAACATTACTGCTGGTTTGAGGCACGCCTTATATCGGGCATTAATATCAATTAAACTGTGAGAATTATTGTGGCAATATTGAAATACACACTCAATCACAATTTTCGAAGAATATGTCAAAAATTTAAACATGCAACCAGGTTCTGATCAAACGCGACTCCGAACAACATTCTTGGACACTAAAGACTAAACTACTTTTCGATTAGATTATTTCATACCTTTACTTACACAAAGACCAAACCAACAGGTTTATTGGACCATAAGTGGTTTAATGGTTACTAGAAGTTCAATTATATCTATCATTGAGAAGTTTACACAAAGGTATTATAAAATTTAAATTTTTTCAGCAATTTTAAGGCACGGCTCACAGTCAAATTGAATCCCATAAAACGTGTCAATTGAAGGTTTACTGGTTATGGTAAAACTTCAAGAGTTCCAGATGGCTTTTGTCTTTGATTTGAGTTGGAAATACCATTTACGGAAGTTTCGTTTCTTCAGTGGATTCTTTACTTTAGGAGGTCTTTTTTATGTCCAGATAATTTTCACACCAACTTCGAAGAAACAATATATCTTTACCAAGGTCGAGTTGTCAAATAAAAAACAACTAAGCAGAATGTATCTCTTAGAATATATATATTTTTTACGTTTATTTGACGAATTATTATCATATCGTGTGTTAGAATTGTCTAGCTAATTGGATGGAGCTTCCGACGCACGATTTCCATTATTATTTTGTTGGAATATAAACAAGCCGGTCTTATTTGTTGGTATAAATGAAGTTTGTTTTGACACATTAGCCATTGACGGCTTGAATTAGAGAAGGTATCAGATAAGGGTTTATTAATAATTTCGAATTTCTGCGAATTATATTGAGATAAATAGTTTTATCACGAAATCTGACTTTCATAAGCAAAATAAATTAATTCAAGGTCGAGTTCTGGAAATACCTTATGATTTCTTGGAAATAAAGTTTTAAGCCTTTGTTAAGTTTTAGGTTATTGAGAACAATTTAAAAAACAATAACGAGTTCATCTATTATGTTACCCGAATTCCTTTTTGAAAATGAACTTTAATCAATAATATTGGTTTCCTTTATTTCACGTTGTTCAAAAGTTTAAGGTTTTTTTTATAAAAGAAAAGTATTGAAAAGTATAATGGGCATTCGACAACAATTTTGGCTCAAAAACATATTTATATAATATAGTAATATGTTCTTATTTGCTGGAATGGATAACGGTTTACCGTAGTTCTTGGTCTACAGTCACCAAGAATTTTTATTGGCCTACCGCTACGACTGTTTTTTGTATCGCTAAATTATCTGAAGAACTCAAAATTCTTTTTAGGTTGCCTCATGTTATAAATGATTTGTTTGCGCGGTAATTTCTAAAGGATACCTAGCCTAGTGATTCAAACACTCAGCTAATCCTGTGTTAGCGTTTTGAAGCCGCGGAGTGAAGGTGACAAACAATTTACAATTTACTGAATCCAAAAGGCTAAAGGTGAGATACAGTTTTTCGACACAAAGTTTCCTTTTTGAAAGATTTGTGAAGTGCTCTGGAAAAAACCAAGGTGATTCTGTCAAAGTTTGAAAACGTTTTTTTTTTTTTTAATAGAGTCCGTCATACTTACTTACCACTTTACCAAAAGTGTGTTTATAAAGCAAAAGTTGCTGAATGCAAATTTGAACTTTCCACCATTTTTTTACGAAATTTTTGGAACAATGTGTTGGTCAGCGGTTGAGGAAACGATCGAATGAGAATATTTGGAAGTAGTTCAGGGCATTCTAAGCTTAAAGCTTGAAAGAAAAGATAACTATTCAACAATGTTTAAGGATTAAAATTCATTCTTTTAAATGGATCTTTTTAAGATATTGCTGTTTCAAGCTTACTGGTGGTCAACGGTTTAGGCTCTCATAAATCATTGTTTCAAGATAGATCAGCGAAATCAAGCCTCATTGCTGGTGGCTGGTGGTAAGTAGTCGGATGGGGAACCGTGCTTACTGTTCTGTCCGATGGTCTCAGTTGAAAGTGCTCGTTTCTGTAGATTTATCTACGGAAAAACGAACCAATTTTAAAACGTGAAGGGATTCCGATGATGTGTATCAGGCATCAAATAAAAGATATACCTACTGACTTCTCTGATTACTAAGTCTATGGGGGAAAGAAAATTAAAGGCTGCCTACAGCAGTTGTGTGGAGTTTTCTTCCACTTTCTCATACAGAACCGAATTGTCCTTAGACAAAATGGGTGCCGATCAAACCGTGCCACACGCACCGCCATTTTGTATCCACTATTTTATAATACGCTCCTATCGAAATATCTAAAAACAGTTTAACTGATCATAAGGTTTTATTTTGAGATGAGCCTACTCACATCTGGTCACTAGATATGTTATAAGGACATTGACCACAATATGAGGAGCATAGGATTTTCATATTTAAGGAAGGATTTCTCTACCTTGTTACACTACTTTTCAGATAACTCAGGTGTGATAAACCTTAAGCATTTGATAGAGTCTGGTATCAGGCTCTCTTTCTCATGCTGTTTGATACACAGTCAAAATCCAAGATTTAATACGAAATCTCCTCATTTCTTCATACGTTCTTGGGATTTTGGAATGTGAAATTTGCCGGAATTCTTATTGAAAATCCTAGTTTTGTGAAATCGAACAAATCCTTTTAGTATTCAGCATTCAGTTTTTATATCGCTGAATACGACAAAATGGAGGTGAAGCAAGAACAGTAATTGTTCTCTTTTAATAACTCTCTACAAATGACATGTGAAATCTTTTCGTTGTTGTGGTCACCATTTTAAAATCTTGAAATCTCTTTGTCAAAATGCAAGATTTCATTTTGGTGGTAAGAAGGTATTAGGATAGGTACGCGAACAAAAACCCGATGCCGTCGTTATGCTTTAAAAATAAATGTAACGGGTATCAAAACCTGGGTTAAAAGGATAATGTGTCTTCAATTGCGTTTTATAATATCGACATTATACAAAAATATGTATGTAGTCTAAGCAAGTAGAAACTCTCAACCTATATTTTTCTGTAGGTTCTGGTTGAAGTTTGCGAAAATGAACGAAAGTGAACGCAACTGCACGATAAGCGGTCTTACATTTGATGTGTGTTAGCTGTGTGATATATGTAAAAGGTCTTTCAAAAGGGACTTCTGAACTTTGACAGTTGACATCGGCCATCTTGTTGAAGCTAAGTCTGTCAAATGGGATGTCATTTATTCAGTCTGATTTGCCAAATTACCATGGACGGATTATAACATTAAACACAAGTGTTAATGATAAAATTGTTTTATCAAAATAGGTGGCCTGTTCGGGTAACGTTCCGTGCGCTTCGCCCATTGTATATACTTTTGCGATATATGTATTTTGGTATTGTAAAGCATGTTTAATAATGGTGAATAAAACATTAAAAAAATATACAAATATAAAACTGTCATAAAATATCGAAGTGTTGCTTGAAATACATATATCAAACACACTGAGAGCGTTCAATGCGTACAATAACTTTTAGTCAACTAATGTGTAGTCAAACTGAAACAATTGAACGACAAGTTGTCATTTGAAAATAAGTCAACAAATATTAATTTTCTTTTTGACAAAGTGTCAACTAAAAGTCAACTAACTTCAAGATCAACTGACTAATATGAGGATCGTTGGCTGACATTTAGACAACGCAGTGAATGTGTTTTTTTTAAAACATAACAACAATATCTAATCAAAACTTTTCAGTTCAGCAGAGAAGAATTAATTTGAGAATGCATTGAATAATCAAGCATTTTATGCTATCATCAGATTTTATTTTAAGCCAAGGAAAATTAACAAATTATTTGTTTTCCCAATAAGCAAGGTTTTCTCAATTAGTTTTTTTTCTTGACAGCATTTTGTTTCTCATAATAATTATGAAGAATTTACATAATGCCATAATACGATGTAAGGAAATAAACTTGTAATTATTTGACTGCAATGTAATTATGCGAAGAAGAAAAAAATTGTTTTTCAGTTTCTAATAGTTTTTTTTACAGAATGATCAATAATAAAATCTTAAGGGTGTGTCAATTTGACATTCTCGTGTTAATGTCGATTAAAAGATCGTCATGCTGAGATGTTAAACTGAAACTCTTTTAATTTTTTAATCCAACATATTGTCGGTCGCGTGTGGCATTGCCGGCCAACTGGGACGATTTGTGTAATAAATTTGTATTTATCGTATCTCTGAAATTCCGGATACTTACTAAAAATATCCAGATAAAAGCAGTTAAAACTTATGCAGAGGTTGTTGGTTAATTTGTTGCCACACTCAAGCATATAAAATATCAGAATTCTTGCAGCTAAATACAAATATAATACTAAAATCCAAGTCGAAAGGAGTGCATTTGCCAATGCCCACATACAAAGTATCCCTAAATGCCCTTCTTCTTTTCTCCTGCAAGAAAAGTTGGGCGACATCGTCCAAGAAATAGAAAAGTATCTAAAGATAAACACAAGGAAAAATAAAAAAATCACTTCTTGTGGTCAGATGGTCAATTCTGGTTCTTCTGCGTGGTAAAGATAGAAGATACTAAAAATAAATCCCCATTGCAATTGAAGGAACGTTCTCTGTTGGTCGATTGGCACGGTCTTCGCTGGTCAGTTGATTATAGGCACGTTGCTGTAAATTGTATCTTTTTTTCTGTTTTTTACTATCAAACATGTTGTTGTGGAATGCTCAATTCCAAATATAGATAATCACTGTTCTGAGACCAAGGACTTATTTAAAGAGTTTTGCAGACGGTAACGACTTCTCGGAGGGACAATGCGATGACGATGGTGGCGTCGTTAGTCTGATCGTGCGTCCGTTCGTCCGTCTGACAGTATGCCATTTTGATACGAGCATGTTCAACTGCAATATAATATTGGCTCAGTTCTTAGGGTGTACTCTTTTTGCAAGACATGCAAAGAAAGCAGGTTTCTGTATGTGCAGCGCACTTACCAATTACCGGTGTCAGGAAAATCCAGCTGAGGTCTGAAAATCAGAACCAGTTGGCTTTTTGTGGTGTAGTGGATGTAAAAAAAAGAATACTACATATTTGATAATAGAGAAAGAGATAAAAGGCGAATATTTTAATTGGAAAAAAAATGTTTGCAAGCGCTTTCATATCTGGAAAACTTAATTTTAGTATTGTAACATTTATTTAATGTCAAAGTAGTTAAGGGAGACCTTAAGCAAAAGAGTATTCTAATTAGTTTTGCCAACTGCTTGCATTATTTTACATAATTAACTATCATTTTTTACGACAGCTAACAAATCAGCCGGATGCAATTAGAATGAACCATAATTTTCTCTTTTCAGACACAAAAAGAAATCCTAAATTTTCCTTTTTTCTATTCGCCTGCTCAGTTTTAGTTTGTCACGGCGAAACTGTTAGAAGAAAAAATATACAAAATTTGTTGGAGTGCCAAATCGCATTTAGACAAAAAACGTTTTTCAGATCGGTTAAAAGAAATCTTCAAGATCTAAAAGTGACTTACTAATTGAAAGTGATAATAACTTTTATACAGGGTAAGTCAAAAGTGACTTCCTAATTTAAAGTAATAACTTTTATAGATTTTATTTTATATTAATAATTTATTTTAGAATCACAAAGTATGATTTATGGAGAATTTTTTGGCTAAGTATGGAATATATTTTCCCTCAAGTGAGCACCAGTTTCATGCTCACAGAGATGGGCTCTTTCTAAAGCGTAGAGTTATGATTTTTTTCAAATTAGGAAGAACATTTTGACCCACCCTGCATATAAGCGTGAACTTATAAGCAAAACATTTCAGCGGTCAAGGCGAAGACTAAAAGTCAGTGAACGCGCCTCTGATTGGTCAATTGACACTTAAGTTTAGTTGACATTTTGTAAAAAAGTGACAGCTTGTCGTTCAATGGATTCACTTTAACTAAAAGTTAGTTGACGTGCCCAACGAGCTTTGAAAGTAAACAGAATTTTGCTTGTAACATGTTCCCACAGACCTTTTTTCGTCAAATGATTTATAGATCATGATAGGCGTTTCCACCGAACTGTTCGTGTTTAAGTTTGATTTCATAAATAAAAATGTAAAAACAAATTACGAAGTTGCATCTTGTTTCAATTGTTTTTGGTTTTTAGTCATTCCAGACAACAATAAAATAACTTTTAATCATAAATAGTCAATAAAAATACCAAAAATATCACCAATAACAATATTTTCAACTATTGTTTTGACAGTTTGCTAGTTTTGTTTTTGATGAATTAAGTGCTGAATTTTGAAACAGATATCAGATACGCAATTTAAAATAGAACGTGCTTAAATCGTGTAATATAAATCATTGAACATGTTTGGTAAATCACATAATTAACTATATGATTTAGCTAAATCAAGTGGAATTAACTAAATCACGTCGGTGGGAACTTCTCTGAAATTTCGAAATCCAGCTCAAATCTGAGATTTCAAATCTTCGCGTATACCCATCAGTTTTTGGTACTTGGAAACAACGATATTTCGCCAAAATCGTCGGATATATCCTCCTAGCATTCAGCAATCTGTTTTTGTTTCTATATCACTGAATACAAGAAAATGGAGGTATAACAATGACAGTTAGATAGCCTCATAGGTCATATCATTTCAGATTTTTTTTTTCATACACTTTGTAATTTTTTCTTCTTCTTTGTTGGACACCATTTAGAACTCTTGAAATCTGCCGAAATCCGAAGTTTCATTCTGGTGGGAAAATAGTATTGAGGACTGTTTGACACATAATTTTTGACCTGCTGCTTCGGGACACTATTTTCTTTTTTTCTGTTGAAAATGAAACAAACGATAATAACATCATACTGTGATGTAGTGCTTAAGTAATAAAAAAACGTTTTTGAATTGAATATTAAGTGGGCTTTTAAGATTTGGAATACAAACACACCTTTTTCTAAGATCATCAAAATATTTTCCCAATGTTTAACTACTTATGAAAATACTATTATATTCCTGAATTACAGTAAGCACTAAAAAATAAAATACAAATCCTCTCAAATTAAATTTTAAATAGAAACTTAAAAACTTGAATATATATTTGAAAATGACAGGTTCTTGTAAAAATTTCTTAAGATTCACATACCTGTATTATAGTAATCAAATTATCAAAACAAAGAAACATCGTAAATTTATCAGCGCTGAAAAAAAGAGATGGTCAAACATTCTATAGACTAGCTCAACTGACAGAAAATGGATACAAGATGTAAAAGTATTTGTGAAGAATACTGAAATAAAATCTAAAATCAATTTATATTTCAAATTAAATGGTTGTTTAACAAAGGGTAATTATGCTGATATTTATAAAGCCTTTTTATTTATCGGAGTTTTCGATAAAAACATTTTTTTGTTAAAATGCTCTTTTTGAAATTGGTAACAAATGTTTCACCAAGCTTTACTGATCATCGGTAACATCAAAATAAAGAAAAGCTGACAACATTTTCTACCTCAAAGCTCTTTGCTAAATAATCCTTTTTAAAGTTACAAATGTCACCATGGGTACGCACGTCCAAATATTGTCTCATTCAAATTATCTTCAAAAGTCATGAGACGAGCATAAATTTAATCTACGAGAACAATTATAATTCACTGTAATCTCTAAATAAATCTCAAGAACTTACTCAAAGTTATTAAATAGTATTATTTAGAGAATAATCAGTCTTCTGTCATTACTAAAATAGATGTAGGGCATGGTGGCCTTCATTGTCAGTTCTGTCAAAATACAAACAAAAAAAAAACAAACACGCATAACACTAACCTTGATAGGTTTTAAGAAGCCACTGGCAAAGCCTTAAATAACCAAATAAAAAAAATATTTATTTTGTGTTCTTTGTGTCCATCAATAAATCTCTCACGATCAAGATCACAGATTCATATTCAAATATTTGAACACATGATGTACAAAACAATTTTCACCTCAGATAACGGTTTTCAAAAGTCAGTTAAATATACTCAACAGAGAAAGTAATTGATATTTGGCATCAACAGCAAAAAAGATTTGCACCTTATAAATCACAACAAAATTCGAGTTCCAAATTGATAACAGCCAACGTTTATTTACGATCTAGTACAATATACAATTTTGTAATTAATTACAACTGCAGCCATTAATTTACGACTATTTTGCGTTCTCATCTTTATTATTTGCAAAAGATAAGAATTTTTTAAAACGATAAAAGAGGCTAAATTGCATTTTAAATTAAAAGAAAACAACAGAAAAAAAATTAACAAAATGAAAACCAAGGATCCGGTGTCATGCGAGTGTGGTTAAATGGCTAGATCTGATACTAACAGGTAGCAGATCTTGATCAAATACTTCTCAATATTATATTTTAATTGCTGCATCATCAAGTGGCAAGTGTTTTCCGCTGTTGTTTATCTTATGCAGTGTTTCGCAACTATTTAAATATATTATCCCGTGATAATTGAATAAGAATTATATTTGGCATTATCATATGCATATTGTCTTCGTGACAGCTTCTGTTAAAAGCAACAGCAGCTGTCAGTGTGTCTTAGATACTGTTTATAATAGAAAAGCGTTAGATTTAAGCTTTTATTTGATTGTGGTTACACTATGTTCACTGTTGGTGGGTTTAGGAAGACTAAACTTAATTTCAGGCTGTAATTTTCTCTAAATTTGGACAAATAAGAGTTAAAACAAACCGAAATGGAGAAAATTAATCAAAATTCATAACACTTGCCATCAATTAAAAATTGAAAGAGACTTCTTATCCTTATGAAATTAAAATGAGAATTATTTAAGCTTACTTTATTTATATTTAAAAAGTATAAAACAGTGATTAAGTGAGCAGGAAATAATTTGCGTGAGTAGTGATGGTTTGTGTGGCTGATGTGATTGAATATTAAATTGAAGGGTGTATGCAGGTTTTGATGTTTTAATCAATTTTATCAAAGAAATTAATGAATTGGATATATTTAAGGAATGAACTCGAAGCTTAAGTGCATGTGATTAATAATTGCCGCTTTTTTGTTTAAACTTTTCTATTCTTACTGTTTAGTGTGATCAATTACTATGAGATATTTTAACAACAAAAAAAAATCAAGTATACGCCCTAGTGTACTAATTTTCTTCATCCATAATAAATATCAACACGAAACTTTTATGAATGTCGATATCTAAATCATCTTAGAAAATATTACTTCGATACCTTAAACACCAGGCCAGAGAGTATGTGAAAACTATAGTTTACTTGAATTTTTAACAGTTTGAAGACGTTTTTCCCCTAAAATGTGTTCCTATCGGTTGATCCCCAATTATCATTTAGCAAATATTGAACTAAGAGCCAGATCAATTACAAAATATGGCGACCTTTCAGTTGCCCTTAATTTAAACTCTTATGCCAGAAGTCTCAAAAAGGAAGCAGACATTTTTTCATAAACAATCGTTGTTTGCTGTATGTCTGTTTGTGGTTGATTTCTTGCTTCGAATCCAATCACAAACAGTTTTATTTTTGTGTATATACCTTTATGACAAATGGAAAATCCCATAAAAAGATTTTTTTTGCTAAAATTCAATTCCCCGTAAGCAAATAAAAATAAAGCTGTATTTTAGAGTTTTGTTTGAAATAAGTGTATCGAAAATTACGTTTCACAAATTTGTAGTTCTTTTTACTTGCGATTTATAGGGACTATAAGGCATTCGTAAAAAAAAATCTAAGAATCAAACATGACATTACGGTGATAGAGAAGTCAAAAAAGTGTGTCCGTAAATTCCGTCCGGCTGTCTGTCTCTCTGTCTGTCCGTATCGATTCCTACAGCCTAAACGGTTGGACCGATTTGATTCAAACTTGGTACATAATATTTTTAGAGTACTTTACCTGACTATTTTTCGAATTAGCATTCTAGCTCCAAAACTAACGGTACCTGCCATATAACTTTTAATGAAACACTTATTTTTTTCAAAAACGGCTCCTACGATTTTGATAAAACTTTCTGAATGGTGTTTTCTATGCAAAATCTATCTTTTAGTTTTAATGGATTTTTCAGAAAAACTTTTATAAAGGTACCTCCCACATGACCGGTTTTTTAAAATCAGACTTTCTCGTTAAATAATTGACGGATTTTGATGAAATTTTCAAAATACAGTGTCTTATGATTTAAAAAATATTGCTTATTAAAATTTTCAAAAACATTTTTTTTAATTTTTAATAATTTTTTTAAAAAAATTTATTTTGTTTTTTGAATATTTTCAAAACGGATTTTCCCCAAAATTTTATTTCATATTGCTCGGGTAAGCCCTAGCCATTGGTCAAATAAAAGAAGGTGACAACCTACATACATACCTACGTATTTTAAAGCATTTCATCATCATAAAACACACAGAATAAATAAGGAATCCTATGATAAACGCACAAAACAACTAACAAATAAAAAAAACTAGTCGATTACTACTGAATGCAAAGATTTCAATCGAGAAAACAAAAGCTTACACATGCCTATAAATAAACAAAACCACTGTGTTAACTTTTAATATTGTCTCTATACCCACTCGCTTAACAGTAGTTGGAAAGTGTATCTTAATTTTAGTACCTACCTTCCTTCCAACCTGATTATATAGGTACCTAATATCCTTAATAAATTTCATTAATACCTACCCATACCATACGTTTATCGATCCATCAAACATAATTAAGCTATTTTAATTAATTTGATCTATATACATAGGTCCCTATACCTAGCGTTATTGCCCTACTGCTGATTCCCACGAATCTTTATGGCAGTTGTTCAAATTTTTCCATACCAAAATGGAAATTAAACTGAAAAAAGTCCTTTGTATCTTTCTATTAGCAAATTATATTATAAACAGTAAGCAACAAGTGGAAAGATAATACACTAAAAAACTGCCTATATATTTATGTGTTTATCCCTTTTGTCGTGACGCATGTTCGTTCGAGCTTCAACCCACAACGATTCTAAGGAAGTTGCACGTCAAAAAAAAAAACATTAAAATTAAATCTTTGTCAAAAAGACGCCTGCACTTAAAAAGGATTAGCACATAAGATCAAGTACGTGCGAACCAGTCGTGCCTTTTATTTTAAGTAAATTTATTTAAAATTTTGAACTAATTTCATTTTTTTATAGAAATGCAGGTACATATGTTAAATTTTCTTAATTGCTGAATTCACAAAGTTTACAAAAAGATCTCTTTTCTATTTCTTTAACTTTAAAAAAAAAGGAAAACTCTTTTACTAATATAGTATATAATTCTACTATTTTGAAAAAATATATACGCATAAACTTAATTGTCATCTGAAGATAAAGCAACAAATGAAAATGTTTCAATATGGCCGGCTGGTTGTTAGTACTCTGGCAGTCGATCTGTGATGCTATGTACGTTGGATTTGAATTTAAAAATTGAAATAACTTATATGTAGTTTGATATAGTTTGAATAGTCCCCTGAAATAATTTATAAAATTGTTGTATTGAGTAAGAAATATAACAAAAACATGTTTATTTCTTCATTTCTTTGATTGCTGGCTGACACCATTCAGTTTCGCACCCTGTAACTTCAGGCACCTTGGTAGTTAAAACCATCCTACAAGCAAAAACTTAGGCGGTTAAGAAGTGCATTAAAGTTGTTGATTGATTTAAACCGCAACCCCTGCTACTTTTACATACCTTCTAATGTTGGTCAGCCTACATAGTTGTGTCAATTTATTGAGTTTGTTATAAATACCTTTCAAATAACAAATCCAATTTCACCATTTGGTAAATTAAATATTCTTTCTCTTTACTGTTACTTCCTTGGAATTCCGTCTGAGGAAACCCAATGTTTTAACTGGTTCCAGGAAAAAAATATATTTTTTCTTTTTTTAATCACCTAATTTTGAATCTGTATAAATTTTGATCTATTCTAGATCAAATGAGATACTAAAATACTTCTTATTTCCACCCCACACATTTAACTCACTTCTGATCCATAACGTTATTTCTATTTCCTTAAAAATAATCCTACAGCCTCATTGCACATTCTCGTTGCTTACTTGAATAACGGTTATTTTATTTCTAATTGAGGTAGGCCTTTATGCAATACATGCCAATTCCACCTACTCCAATCCCATTCCCAGAAACACCGAGTTCAATGGGTTCACCTCAGAGACGAAACCATTTACGTATGTACATCGGCGACGATAACTCGAGCTAGGTAAATGACAGACAGAGAATTAATGCCGTCCCACTGTCACCTACTCTTGTGACTTGCATTAATCTCTGTCTACACTCATAATATTAAGTTTTATTACAGCCAAGCACGAGTTAAGATTTCAATGAGAAGACGAACGCGACTTGAAATTTTTCAACTTCTGTTCAATACTCATAATGGTGGATTGCTAGAGGTGAATTGTAAAATGGTAATTTGTGCAAGTCGTCGTCGTTTGTCGTTTGTCGTTTGTCTTATCAGATTTACTTCATTTTCGTTTTTTGTTTAATTTTGTCTGTTTTTTTTATTTTTGTTATAAAACAAATTAAAAACATTAATATTATTCAATAGAACAGCCAGAAGTCTAAAATAGACAGAAGCGCATACCACATGGCTTCCAATATTAATGATAATTTGATTCGGAAGTGATGAGGAAAATTCAAATGTAACAATCGTTACAACTGTCATGGCAGATGAAGTGGGGAGCTTCAAATTGTGAAGTTCATTTTTTGTTTGTAAGTTACTATTGCTATCCACTTAAATGATATTTTTTTTTAACAAAAGAACCTGCCAAAGCCATATTTAGCGTGCGAGTCTATTGTTGGAATTAAAAAAAAAAACGGTTTTACTTTTTTTTTTGCTAACCATCTTCTATACTCTGTCTCTCTTACTGATTGTTTTTTTTTTGTATTTTTAATTTTCCTTTCATTTCTAGTTCCGGTAAAATGCAAAATTGCTTTTTGTTTGTTTATTTCAATTAGACTGGTGATTCTCGTCTCGGCTCTGTTCGTTTTTTTTATAATTTTGTTCAATTTTCCTTCTGTGTGTCAAGAGTACGTAAAACTACTACAATTTCGTGTGTGTTACATTATAGTATAACACTTTTATGATAGTATCTGGGAACTTGAATCGCATTATCTATTTAAGGGTGTGAATTTATTTTATGGCTGCGAAAAATCTTCAATAACATTGCAGTCATAAATCAGCTTCTTTAGCTCCTTTACCACAAACAAACAAGCACGGTTTATTTAAAAAAGACAAGACACACGAAGTTTTAAGACGCCAAAGATAATCTTTTGTATGACAGGTTTTATATTATTTATTTTTTCAAAATCACACGCGTTTTGAAGAAGGTACATATCTTCATTTACCTGGCACATGTTTTTTTGAATGATGTTATCTCTTGGCAAAGTATGATATAAATCTTTGAGATTTAAAAGGAATTTTAAATATAACGAACGCAATGATGATATTCTCTTACAGTTGTTGCTTGAAACTTGGCAAAGCTACTGTCTTAACGGATATACAAAGTGATCAGATTTAAAATTTAAAAAAAATATAAAATAAACGGAGACTCTGTCTGGCGAGAAAAAGACACTACATATGGGATAAATATACATTTTATTGGAACTCCGAAAGTAAGGAGGATATTACGTCAAGGCAAGTAAGTCAGACAAAATTGATTTGGGCAAAGGATATTTGGATAAAATTTTTGATAAAATTCGCTTGCAACAATTAATTTTATAATTTTATACTTCTATTGTTTTGAGTTTAAAAAAAAGAAAAAAGCTTAAAACTTTCATAAGTTAATAAGAATATATAAAATATGTTTCAACAAATTCCCTCTTTGACTTACAGCTGCGGTCAAAATAATAGTAGTGAATTTAGAAATTAATAAAACATGAAAAAAAATAACATTTTTTGAGTTTTGGATCTTTTTAGAAAGTAAGAAATTTTATAAACAAACATTTTATAACCAACAAACAGTCTGAAAGATGTTAGGAAAATAGCCTGTTTTCTTTACCTTTTTTAATATTACTGATAACTTCTTAAACATTAATATTTGGTTGGGTGTTGCGGGAATTTTGTTTGTTATCAGCAGTTCAGAGGTTTGTATAAATTCAATCAGTTTTTGGCATCTTTCTACGGATATTGATGCCGAAGTATCCTAAGACTATTACTGAAAGGTTCGATTTATTTGTTGTTTTGGCTCGGTCCTCGGTCAACCATTATTTTAACGTCACACCACAAATACTAAAAATGATAAAGATCAAGTGAATGCAGAGGCCATTCTAACAATTTAAAACTGTTATTTTCTCAATCCACTCTTTGGCAACCTTATTGGTATGTTTGAGTTCAAACGAATAGAAGCATAACTTCCTGCGAAATTTTTACGTTAAAGGGTGTATTATTGATTTTTTGTGAGTTAAATCGACGCTATTCTGTAAAATGAAAAGAAGCCCGGATCATAATACTAGAGCCTCCTGGTATATTTTTCTCGTGCATTGAGGTTTAAAGGCCAATTTTGGTGCCTTTTCTGGCAAATAAAATACTTTAATTTTGCTTTTAGCGAGATTTCTGCAAACACTACTATTATTTTGACCGCAATTGTATAGTCGTCGCACATCGTTGAAAATTAAAGTGAATTGGAGTTGGCAGCATTTGTCATAAAATTAATACTCTGTTGTCATCTTTGCATTAAAGTTACCACATTAAATATTGTGTGCATTAAAAAATAAAATAGTTGTTGTTTTCGCAAAACTGTAAACTTAATTTATTAAAATAAACCAAGTAGTTCAATATTTGACATTTTGGATGGAATGAGACGAAGATACATATATCGCACCTTGAATTTGCATGAGAGCAATAAAGACATTTTCTTAGATAATACACGCGCAGTTACACGAAGCAAGTTCGAGTTGCGCATGTTTTTTCAGTTGCGCATTATTTAAACAGCTATCTTTTATTTTACTTTCTGTGTTTCAGTGATCAGTATTCAAAAAAAAATATATTTAAATGAAATAAATTAATAAAAACTTAGTGAATGCATGAATAAATGAATAGAAACTAGCTAATTCCATACACCATTTAAATTCTGCGCTCATCATACATATGTTGTTATCTTCTTGTAACGTGTTGTTTGAGCAACATCCAAAACAAGTATGAAGCAAAATAAGAAAAACAAGGAATACAGACAAAGAGAAACGTCAAAAAAGTTGCAGGAACAGTCATAGAGTAACTATACTATAAAGAGGGAAATCTACTGCCTTCATTTGACAAGACCTACAAGCTGGTCAAATAAGTATTGGTGTAGAACTGTCAAAAAATCGACGCCGATTGAGAGTGTAGTAGTGCTGAACTGTCAAAAAATAGACGCCGATTGAGAGTGTAGTAGTGCTGAACTGTCAAAAAATAGACGCCGATTGAGAGTGTAGTAGTCAAATAATTGACCTCTTCTTTTCAGTTCCCTTTTGTTTCTCACCACGAAATTGGGCGTGTTGGAAGATACTGCTAAAAAAAAGCGCCATCCCGAAATTTGACGTCATCAGTGACTCAAACTGACTAAATTAAATTACCATTTTTGGAAGGAATCCGAAGTGTTAGTGGACTTAAAATGTATATTAAATCAATCAATGTATATTTAATCAATCATTGGACCAAACCTGCATCAATTAAAACTTACTTTTCCGTTTTTTTTCTAAAACGGAAATAAATTTATTCAACAAGGGTCACTAATGACGTAAAATACGAAAGTCGCTATCTTGTTTTCTTGTACCATGAGGAGCCACTAGCAAGTTACTCGAATGCAAGTTGTTATACTTTATTATTTTTCCCTGCCTTTTACATATTGTGTGCTTGAAAACTCTATATAAACGTTTAAAACTGGTTAAACAATATCCAAGAGTTTCAAACATTTTACCTGATACTGATGATAGTGTATTGATTATTCTAAGAATGAATTTAAACAAGCATTCGGTCAGAAGATTACGTACTATGTATATTTGCAAGATCGTATTATACAAAGTAGCGATAAAGGTGTACTTTTTTAAAGTTAAATTATCTTTCTTTACACCTATTGTATTCGTTTACACAGGAGTAGAAACCTAGTCAAACATAGCGCGTTCTGACGCCGCGTTGTAATATACAGTAAAACAAACATATCCCAAGTCACATAGAGCGCGTTTTGAACGCCGCGTCAAGTTCCACACGGCGTCAAAACGTCGCATTGTGATAATTTACAAATTGTTTTTTTTTAAGTCTTCGTTAAACAGAACGCATTTTTAATGCGGCGTAGAGATTATTTTACGCTGCGTTGAGATAACTTTGACGCGGCGTTCCAAAAAAAAATTTTGTTTTCATATTTTGTGTTTAGTAATTAAGTCATTTTGAATTTATTGTAGAAATTTATTTTATTAAATTATTTTGTGTCATTTAATAGTGTATTGTTTAAATGGAAAAAAATAACCTAATAGGCATTTAGTGAGAAAATGAAAATCAAGATTCAAATATTAAACGCGCTGCGGATAGCTCTCTGTCTGACGTTCTCTAACGCCGTGTTTAGAATGCCGTGTTAAAATAATCTCAACACAAGGTAAAATAATCTCAACAAATTATTAATCCTACAAACTTAAAAAGAAAAACACTGCATTATATTGGTTTATATTAGAAAATTGTAGACATTATATTTATCCGTACTAATTAGACCTTGTGTACATGATTTCTCTTTTTATTCAGAAGGATAGGTATTAGCTTTGGTTCCCATTCATTTATTTAGTACGGCGCCGTTAGAACTTTTTCTAGCGGATACATCTGAAAAGATTAAAATGAAAAAGAACGATAGTGGTGTCTGGGTATAACTGCAAACCTGCATAGAAGCAACCACACTGGTCACCAAGTTCTCTGGCAAATCCTTGTCCTTGAATCTAAAGTGAATTTGATTGATGTCACAACATTCGTCAAAAATCCATTTTTGAGGACCTTCTTCCCACAGCGTCAGCATTCGAAAATACTAATAATAAATTTTATTTAAAAAAAATGTTTGCAATAATTTTTGTCAACAATTCACTGACAGTTGTTGTCAACAAGAACAAAATGAAATGTCAAAATTAACAAAACTCACCACATCGTTTTTTCTTTGTTTTTTAACGCCGACAATGAATGATATACAAAAGAGAACACGAAACACAATGAATGATATACCAAAGCAACAACGAAAATTGAGGGTTTTGAGGCGTGGAACGTACGAAAGTTTTTCCTCTATATAATATATTTACTCTATGGAACAGTTCTACTCGTGCATGTTCCGGCTTCTCTATTTTTATTTTATTATCTTTCCCTTTCGCACTCCAAGGATGCAAGGTAAATACGCACTGTTTAGGTTTTGACTAAATGAATGATATCATTTGACATTTCTTGCTGATATTTTTATGTGTGTTAATTACCGGCAAAAAAAGAGAACATAAAGAACTTCACCAGCTTAAACTGTTCTTATTGTTTCAGTTTGAATGAGTTGAAGTTAATATTATCAAATGCACTTTTTTGATCATTAAGTTTTACAGGAAATTCAACCATTTTTATATCAAAAGTTGAGCCGATGGCGTAAGTTTCCAGTGCTCGTAAGGATCTCTTATTCGTAGATTTATCTACGGAGTAAATCAATATGTAATGCAATGTACATATGTATATCAAAATTTCGCATGTTTTTTTGACATCTTAATTTGTTTGTACTGTCTAATTTATTTATACTTAATTCCAATTTGAAAAAAACACACTTATAATTGCAAACCAAATTATATCCAGTTCAGATTATTTAACAAGATTTCAGAGATCTAAAGAAATGCCTTCAAACAACTGAACAAATTAATCTAAAAAATATGATTTTTCAACAAATGCCTTGGGAAAACTTACTTTGAGCAAGCGAATCCAAAATTAATTAAAAATTTCGAAATAAAATTATATCGAAATCTTTGCATTGGTTAAACCATTAAAAAGAAAATCAGACACTCGATTAAAATTAAATTTGTTCAGTTTTTATTCGTCCTTTATTGTTTGGTTTTGATGTTTACACTTTCGGTGTTCCGCGTTCGTTAAATAACTAAATATAAACCGTAGGTGCTTAAAATTGTTTTTTTTTCTTAATTTGTTGTATTGATGGAAACACAAGGTGCGTTTGTTTGTTGAATAATCTCAAAATAGGAATTTGGTTTCTGAGAGGTTTTTGAGTTTTTAAAGTGGCTTTTTTGCAACACTCATTTTAAATATGGATAATGATTGTTACGTAAACTGTTTTTTGACATTCCCCATAACGATATAATGAAAAACTTTTTGTTTTAAAAGGAACCCTCATATGGAAAGAATAATTTGTGCCAGTACCATTTTTAACAAAACTTAAATAGATTTCTTTTAAAATGTTAATTTAACTAAACGTCTGTTTTTTTTTTTATTTTGCTTTTAGGTGGCTGAGCAGTTATTGTCAGCAATTTCTATTGGTTACGTTTTTACTCATCAATATTTCAAAACGTCTCGATTCATAATAACAAACAGTCTTGTGCTGACCAAAATAAGAAAAAAATAATAAAGGTAAGATTTATTTAATATTAAGCTAAATAAAATTATTTTACTGTACCTTTAACATTATTTAGGAGTTATTTGTGAAGTAATATTTCACTAAGAAGCAAATTACTTTTGTAATAGAAAAGTTTCTCACTCAAAAATAATTGTAATTTTACTAACAAATATTTATGACGATCGTACCATAAGGAACAGCGGCTTCAAATGTTTACGATACAAAAATGATCAGCATCCAGAGCCCCGAACATCTGCAAGTACTATGCTTTACTTTGACTGAAACTTTGCTTTGACTTAAAAAAAATAATAAACTTTTCTAAAAAGCAAGCAATAATAATCATGGTTTAATTAAGAATAAGTTCAAATATTTAAACATAGTCAGTAATAACGCTAAAAATGCTTGATTTTATGATTCCCTTAGGAATTTACTCATAGAGAACGAAAGTCTAATCTGCAATCTGCGATTTAAAACATTAACTGCAGTGATATCATGTATTAGATTACTTTTTTCAGTGACAGTGACTCAAAATTAAATTTTTACATACTTTTGTACGTTGATAAAACTGTAATATTGTAAGAGATTTCTATTGAAATAATAATAAGAAGCAAACTATAAGACTAAACATAAATGTTAGTATTGATTTTAACATTACATAAATAGGTTAGTGTTATTGAGTTTGTGACACTTCCAATTTATTTAAAACTATTTAAAAAAAATTAGATTTTACTCTTCTTTTAATAACAGTCTTATAAGAAATTCTTTTTAACATCCATATATGTATGACAAATATATGTAGCTCATTTAATAATTTTTTTCGAGCTGGCGTTTTAATAACAAATATCAAATTAAACTTTAAATGAAAACTTAGTTAATTTTTGTACACAGCTGGTATAAGTTTCATCGTATTTATAAGTTCCAAATTTGACATTTCAGATAGATACAAATTGAAACTTTAAGATTTAAATATACATATTTACATACGCTTTTACTACTTCTCTACTCTTCAACTTTTTTTATTATTGGTATTTGTACAGCTGAAATTAAGCGTCCTTTAAAAAAACTGCGCATAATGCCAAAACTCCAATTTTAAAAAAGTAAACAATCCACAGTTTTATATATACATATGTGATGGCTTGTCAACTGATTGATGATTGTTTTCACAAATTTGACAAACTATTGTTAACATTTCCATTACAAGTGAAACTTTGTGAATTGTGAATTTTGTATCGTTAGCAGAATTAATGCCGGATGCGGACAAATATTAATGACCCAGAGTAAATATATATTTTTTCGTTTTTGTTTGAATTGTGCTTACGAGTTGTATTTTTTGTTTGTTCGTTAAACTGATTGTTAAGTTAATTAATCAAAGAAAATAATTTTAATTTGAACAGACAAATTGATAATTTTTTTCTTCCGATGACAATAATAAAACAACAAAATGACAAATTCTTTTGTTTGTTTCTTGAAAAACGAAAGGCTTCTTTGATATATGGTACAACAGGAAATTTTAAGCAAATGATTTTATTATAAAATGCAAAATTTCAGTTCAATTTTTCAAGATCTCAGAGTTCTCAAGAAATTTTCTCAGTCACTTTGATGGCGCTAAAAAATTAAGCTGTATTTTCATTCAGTTCGACTGAAAGATTGTCAGATTTATATGCGACAAATATGTTCATGTCTATTTAAATGAGAGAACTCTTACGTTCAAGATTGCACTGCTTTCTGATTTATTACTAAAAAATGGGCACCCTGGGTCGCGCGTACCTGCTCTTATGTTTCTAATTACATTGAAAAGCAAGATCTTTGGCAGAAACAAGTAACATTTGCGTTGAAAATAACACAGTTTGAATTTTTAAAGAGTTTTAAAAACCAGAATACTTAACGGTTTTTAGTAAAAGTGAAGTATGCCATCACACGTCTTAAGTAACAAGGAATTTATGAAAAATGTATTTCGAAAATTGTAGGATAAAATCCTGTTTTTTATTTTCAGTTTTTTGAAAAAAAAAATTGTTTTCAAATTCTGGTATGCAGTTTTTAGAATTTTTTAAAATATATGTGATTGTAAAATTTAAGATATTTTTTTTTTTGATTAGTTTTTAAATATTGATTTTTTCAAAAAATGTCAAAAATTAATTTTAATTAGAAAAAAAAAGTTATTCAAAATTTTGATATGCAGAATTAATTCGGTTATATAGATCTTCTTAAATATAAAATTTGACAGATATCCAAAGAGCCGTAACCGAGAAAGCCAAAAATTAAAAAAAATCGTTATATAAAAGGTCCCGTTAATGGACTTTTCCCGTATATGTGGTCCTAATCAAATGATAGCCAATACCAACAAAAAAATTCTCAAAAATTTTCATTAAAATCGTTAGAGCCGTTTTCGAGAAATATAAGATTTTCCTAGACGGTCATATGGCAGGTACCGTTATTTTTAGGGCTAAAAATAAAATTTCAATTTCCCCTCTGGGGAATGCCAAAAGAATCACACACACCAAGTTTGAAGACAATCGCTTTAGCCGTTTAGGCTGCAGTTCGTTATACATACTGACAGACAGACAGACAGACATTTTTTCTCGAACACTTTTTAGACTTCTCTATGACCGTAATACCATGTTTGATTGTTATCTCAATTTTTTTTATATTCACGAATCCTAAACTTGCCTTATAGTCCCTATAATCGCAAGTCAAAATATATTGTGGGTTATTTGTAAATGCATACAAATAAAACTCAATATGTAACGTTTTCTGTCAAAACGAACTACATTTGTCCACTCAGCGGATTTCGTAATCTGTTGTTCTTAATATTTGCTCTACGATATCCAATACATCAGAATTTTTACGCTACCATGTGAGCGTACCAGTGAGATACTAACTTGTCCAAACAAAACAATATACCATTATTATATATCTTATACATTAGAAGTCATATTAATGAGAAGCTTTAAGAACGATGATCATGGGTTTCAAAGTCTACTGAATTTTCTACACAAACATAATGTAGAAAAAGTAAAAACCTGAATCTACTGGTTGTTATAGCGAAGCACTGGCTGAATTTCTACACAATGCTGGACATTTTGTAAGTGTTGTAAATCCTTCTTGCATAAAATCTTATGCAAGGAGTAAGCTGATACGACAAAAGAATGATCAGACCGATGCAAAAGTTATTGTTGATTATTGCCAAAGACAGAAACCTTCTAGTTGGACAGTATTCAGTATTCCCTTTCTATTCTGCTTATTCCATGCACCGTTGGGGTTGACACCAAGAATATTTTTCTCCGCGTAAACGTATTAGTTCGAGCAATGCTGAGCAAAACTGGATCTCCTTCTCCTCCTGAATCTCCTGGATATGCATCAACCTCGTCGAGAAAAAAGATATCTTACCTGCATAGAGTGCAGACCCACTGGACTGTTAGCACCTGTTACTACTACTGTTCCTCCAGGAAATTCCTTACTTTTTACAGTGTTCCCTGAGTCTCTCGACCTTGGGTCTTTTATTTTACTCCTTAAACATGGCGTATGTTCAATGAGCGGCGCAAATCTTCCCTTGGACCAGCGCTTTCCCATTTCAACTGTTTGTTGTACTACCAGCATTGGCCCTGGTGTTTGGTTGATAATGTAGCCTATCCAGTTGTTCCCAGCTTCTGTTCCTCCAATTTGCGCTCCTTTCATGAATACCACCATTTCAGCCGGCGAAGACGAAGATAGTGAATCCATTATTTCTCTGAGGTAGGGTGTTCTCTCTGTTCTCCATTTTCCTGGTTCTGATGACGCTATGGTCGAAAGTTAACGATTCTTATCTGCCCACTCTGATACTTTAAGCGGTGGATCTGGCCTTAATCCTGCATAAAAACTACTGCTATATATCATAATGCCATCTGCTGCAATTGTTGCACTTCTATGCCACTTAAAGCAAAAGGCAGTTTTTATCTGCAGTAAACATCTGCCGAAGCTTTACTCAAGATCATTATTACAATCAATATATGGATTAGGCTGACTAAACTAATACAGAACTTCCTTAGTATCATTGAAGTACTAACTCTTCCAAAGCTGCTCTGATTTCCTCAATTAGTGTTTCATGGATCTTCTCTGTGTCATTCATCGATGCCAGTAATGCTGATACTCTATCTGGGATATTGAGGAGATTATTTCTTACCACTCTTGCAACATTAAATGCTTCAGTCTTCACTTCTTCTACTGAGATAAGTTCACCAATTTCAGCTTTTGCCTTTGCCTCCAGCAGTTTTCCCCGCTCCATTTCATTTTTTATCCGGGTTTTTAGCAGCATGGTAGAGAGCTCACTGGTACTCACTTTTTTACTTGCGATTTATAGGAACTATAAGGCAAGTTATGCATTCGTAAAAAAAAAAAATTCTAACAATCAAACATGATATTACGATGATAGAGAAGTCAAAAAAAGTGGGTCCGGAAATTCCGTCCGTCTGTCTGTCTGTCTGTCTGTCTGTCTGTCTGTCTGTCTGTCTGTCCGTATCGATATCTACAGCCTAAACGGTTGGGCCGATTTGATTCAAACTTGGTATATAGTATTTTTAGAGTGCTCTACCCGACAGTTTTTGGAATTGGCATTCTAGCTCCAAAACTAACGGTACCTGCCATATTATTTTAATGAAAAACTTATTTTTTCTCGAAAACGGCTTCTACGATTTTGATTAAACTTTCAGAATTATGTTTTCTGTGCAAAATCTATCTTTTAGTTTTAATGGATTTTTCAGAAAAAGTTTTATAACGGTACCTCCCATATGACCGGTTTTTTTAAATCAGACTTTCTCGTTAACTAATTGACGGATTTTGATGAAATTTGTAAAATATGTAGTGTTTTATGATTTAAATAATATTGCTTATCAAAATTTTCAAAAACATTTTTTTTTAAATTTTAATAATTTTTTTAAAAAAATATTTTGTTTTTTGAATATTTTGAAAACGGATCTATAGATTTTTTTTTTAAATTTTCTCCTAGTATAAACTATAGATTTCTTAAAATTGACATACTAAAAAAAATTTTAAAATATGTTTTCGAAAAGTTTTTCAAAAAAAACATTTTTTTGAAAAAACTGGTCGAACGATTTTGAAATGAAAAAATCATAAAATAGAAAACCTCAAAAAAAATAAAATGGCTTACAACATTTTTCCAAAAAACGTTATGAATAGTGTTTTTTTGATTTCATAAAATTTTTTCCCCAACATTTTATTTCATATTGCTCGGTTAAGCCCTAGCCATTAGTCAAATAAAAGAAAGTGACAATCTACATTACAGGCATACTTACGTATTTTAAAGTATTAAAAGCACAGAATAAATAAGGAAGCCTTTGATAAACACACAAAAACAACTAACAAATAAAAAAAACTATTCGATTACTACTGAATGCAAAAATTTCAATCGAGAAAACAAAAGTTTACACCTTCCTATAAATAAACAAAACCACTGTGTTAACTTTTAATATTGTCTCTATACCTACTCGCTTAACAGTAGTTGGAACACGTATCTTAATTTTAGTACCTACCTTCCTTCCAACCTTATTATAGGTACCTAAATCCTTTATAAATTCCATTGGTCCCATATTGGGACGTATAAAGGTCCCTTTACCTAGCATTATTGCCATACTGCTGATTCCGACGAATGCCAGTTGTTCAAATTTTTCCATACCAAAATGAAAATTGAACTGAAAAAAGTCCTTTATATCTTTCTATTAGCAAATTATATTATAAACAGTAAGCAACAAGTGGAAAGATAATACTACACTAAAAAACTGCAAAAGCTAACAATCCTATATATTTATGTGTCTATCCATTTGTCGTGACGCATGTTCGTTCGAGCTTCACCCCAAAACGATTCTAAGGAAGTTGCACGTCATACAAAAAATATTAAAATAAAATCTTTGTCAAAAAGACGCCTGCACTTAAAAAGGATTAGCACATAAGAGCAAGTACGTGCGACCCAGTCGTGCCTTTTATTTGTTCATCAGATGTTCGTCAGCTGTTATTTAACATGAATAATAACAACACCGAAACTATTAAATCAGAAATTAATGCGACCTCGAACGTTCCTAACGTTTTACTTTTACTAACAAAAAAAAAAAACTGTCAGTGGATTTCTGTATCTGATCTGTCAAAAATACAATGAAAGCTATAAATGACCTCTGACTCAAGAATCACTCTTAAAAAACTGTCAAATTGATCGTTTTATTTAAGAAAAACGAAAAACCCAACGCTAAAAACATCCATTACATACATATTTGTTTTAAGTATATAACCAAATAAATTAAACAATATAAATATTTTTACTGATGATTGCATTTGTTGCCATTATTTTTTAAGAATACTGTTTACTTACTTACACTTGATTGACTGATTGAAAACACTTGACAGGAGCTGTCTACTTAACATTTTGAAGATACCATACCTATAATATTGAAAACCAAATTAATAACAACATTAATAACAAAACAGTTTCCTTAATAGCAATTTAATTATTTTATTTTGTATTTTACAACAACAACAAGAAATAAGTTATATTCATATGTACGTATATTTTATTTGCAAAACAAAATTTCTTCTAATCTAAATTTGAATCTCCCTACTTTCATGTGAGTTTACTCTACCGTTCTACAAAGTTGATAAACATTATCTGTCAAACAATTTGTATATTAAAATAACTGTCTTAGAGAAGGGGTTAAGAAGCCCATTAAAACAGTAGTTTGATTGTGATATACATATGTCAAGATATAAAGTCATAATAGTATTTCTATTCCTGTCTCGATTGACATTGGTTATAATGGGGTGCTAATTGTTATGGGGCGTTGTTGTTTTGACCCCAGATTAATGATATGGGAAATTACTTTGGCATGTCAAATTGAAAATTGTCGAGGACTTCTTGGACAATATTTTTTTCTTAACTTTGGCTAATTTCCAAAACATTATTTGAGTTGAAAAAAAAAACATCCACATAAACGTGGTTTGTTTGAATAATTCCGAGAATTGTGAAAACAGCAGAAATGAAACAATATTACCTTATTTGTTATTCATGTCTGACACTCAGATGGGGCTGTTAAGAAGCTCCTTGACGGATAATATTCAAAGGTCGTTGCACAATGTCGTGTTCTGTGCCATTGTACTATGAATTGTGACATTTATGCGTACTTAAGCATACCAATACTTATACAATATTAATACAGCATGTGAAAGCTGCATTTTTTTTAATTAGCATAGCTTTCACGGTCGTTATGAGCTTAGTTATTTTTTTTAATACAGCAGAAAAAACTATATGTACTTAATTCCTCAATTAATAACCAATCAAATAACAGTTTAACTAAGGTCAACATCCAAATAACATTTGTTTCACTCAATGTTAACTCACTCAGGTTAACAATCGTGATAAGAGATACGTATGTAAATTGACTATTTTTACTGTTCCATTGTACCATTCCAAAAGTTTTTATCAACCATTAAAATATATTTTTTGAACGTCATCCAGCAATTCAATCCTCAAATCAAATAGAATGGGACGACCATAGCGGAGCATCTATAGTCGATGCCTCCGAATGCAATATGTCTATGGCTGAATTGCTGTGTAACAAGTTCTTTTTGTTTTGATTCTGACCAATAGAAACATCTGGCATTGACTCATGTTAAGAGTCAGGGTCGAGGTTATGTTCATCTGTAATTTGAATGTTAGTTTAAACTAGCTTAGCCTTCAACAGTTTTACAGTTCCCACTAATAATATTAACTGTCACTCCAAAAGATTTTATCAACGTCAGATTTTATTTATTTCAAACCAAATTAATAAATTTAAATTTATATGTATTCTATTCTTTTAATAGAACACAAATATTGATCAGTGACCAACAATCACCAAACTATATATTTAACCAAAAGAACCTTGACAGCATAAGTGAGCAAGCAAGACATTCTTTTCATTTGATTATACCAAATTTATTTATTTTTTTGTAGCAAATTTCCCAAAATTTATTGCTCCTATTGCTATAAAATTCAATAAAAGTTTTAAATTGCTGCGTTGTTTGTCATTTGATTTAAAAATAAATTTTAGAAACAATGTCCAAAGTACGAGTTTAGGAAAGAATTATTATAAATAAAAAATTTGTTAGAGTATAAATAATTTTCTCTGGGTTTTGTAACTTATAAAAAAAAAATATTCAAGATAATGTCAACATAGTTAGAGTTACCATGTTTTCTTTTTAAGTTTTTGTATATTGACAAGCTATCTGATTTAGTAGTTAGCAGAACTCAAGTGGGTGGGAATATACCGACCACTCGAATCTTAACTTCATGGAAAAACCTTAGTGCCATTATACATATTTTAGGAGTGATGTTGCATACCAACTTCAACCTAAATTATTGTTCTAAAGAGGTGTACTTCAAAACTGGAAAAACCACTGCGTAAGCTTTTTCATCTGTATATCTCACCTTAAAGTGGTATCAATCTCTCTATCGTAAGATTATTGACATGATGCATCTAAGGAGCCATTTGATAGAGTTTAGAATAAGTCCTTTTATCGCAAATGTATGCATGTGGTTTCGATGAAACTATTTTTCTTTGGATTAGTATTTGCCTTTCAAACCGCCTAATGCAAGTTGTGTTGAACTGTTTCAAGTCTGATATTAACAAAATTATTACTGGTGTGCCTCAAGGTTCCGTTTTGTCTCCTATTCTTTTTCTTAATAATAAATAATAATTATCAACGACCTATTTTCTGTAACAACTAATCTAATTAATTTTGCCGACGACAGTAGCCTGACATTTTTATATTTTCCTGTTTCATTACCATATTCCTTGGATGTGGAACTGCAACTGCATATTAATCTCATTAAATCTTGGTCTTGACAGCAGTGTCCAATGAGGAATAAGAATTGGTATCGAATTAAATAATAAAAATTAAATAAAAATAAAATTTGATGAAAGAAAACATCTATTTTCTATTCTTCATTCATGAAGATGTACTTTCTAGTTCGATTTAAAATCAATTTAATGAATATGAAATCCCAGAGTATAAACCGGCGTTAGTCCTTATCATCATTCAGTTTTTACAACTTTTATTACCATTGATTGTTAACTTTCTGAAGAATTAAAATACATTCCACGTCTTTAAGAAATTAAAATAATCCATTAATCCATGTAAAAGCAATCCAACATTTTTCCGTCCGCAAAATATATTTCAATCGATCAACTTACCTATACAAACTAATCGCTACTGACACTTTATTGTCAATAATCAACTCAAATACAATCAGATACAATAAAATAATTAATTCTTTGATTTAAGACCGTTTAATTGTTAACAGGAATGATAAAAAATCCCAAATCATTCATAATAAACCAAAGGAATTACATGCCCACGCGGCTGGTATAATGAATGAGTTAAGATCGCGTGCAAAAAATATACCTTTTAGCCAAGTTATTGGTAATAAAATAGAAATTAACCCACCAGCTACCCACCGTGCCGCCTTCGTCCAGCTCGAGCCCTCTATCTTATCGTTATTTTTTGTTGCTCTTGATTGTGGGTTTTTTGTGTTTATTTATATATTCTTTAATAATTTATTTAGTACCCTTTTGAGTAACCTTTTAGGTGGAATTTTCCAAAATGTAAAAGAAAACAGATTGAAATTAAATTGTTTTATCTACGTTTATTGACTTTTTAATTTAATTGCTTTCTCAGATTTTATTTTTTTTGTTGTTGCCCATTTTATCTTTACATAAATAAGGAAAATAATTAAATTTCAACATCATTTAACAATTAAATTTCAAACGGAACGGTACATCGTTATATAATTAAACCTGTGATTTAAAGTAATGAGTTTTATATAAGGACAAGTGAATGGAAAAGAGTTTTAAAAAAATCCTTAAATATAAAAATCATACAAAAATTAAAATTTAAATAACTAGAGAATGTGACAATTTCCTTTAGATAAATTAAATCGAAATAAGAATATCCGAAAAAAGTACAAATTAAAATAAGAAGTTTAAAGTGAAAGGGTTTTTGTTGATTTTTTTTTTATTTAAATAATTCTACAAAACGATTTTTTAAAGAGAAGGTGGGTTTTTTATCTTTTTATAAAATTGTGATTAAAAATCCAAATAATTTCTTATAAAAAAATTGTTTACATTTTCAATACTTTTTTGTCGAAATATTTCCAAGAACTTGTGAAATAGAAACCCAGACACAGAATATCTAAACATTTGGAAATCTACACTAAAGTATTAATTATGAAAGGAATTCTAACTTTATCGAAACAATCTTATCAAATAGATATGTAAATAAAAAGAATTGATTTTCAATTGATTTTTTAAATAAATTGTTTATGTTGAATCATATATTCAATCACATATTTACCACTTTATTCTGGCATGAGTTTTTGTTTGATATCAATTATATTAACATAATAATTCCTTTTAAATTGAGAGCAAAATAACTTTGAAACTGAAGTAGATCTTTTAAGTTAAATTTAAGTGTCATTTTGTTGTTTAAATACAATCTTCTGGAATTGAAATCTGAAATTCAAATTCAAAAGTAAGAAATTTGGATTTTTAAAAGATAAAATCTTTTCGTTGTTTCCAAATATTTGTCTATTTTTCCAAAGAGATACATAAGAAATTTGTTTTTATTATTTTGTATTCTATTGTAAAAAAAAACGAGTTTGTCTCTACATACATAGGTTAACCTAATTACTTTTAAAAACAAAAGTTTAAATTTAAATTGAATACAAAATGTGAGAACACGTGATGACAGGCTGAAAGTAAATCAACAAATGAGAATGACTAATAAACAAATGCAAACATTGTTGACATTAGTTGCCGAGTTACCATTGTGACGATTTTGTATCCTTGCTAACTTTTTTCAAGTGCAGTCAATGAGAAAAAAATCAAACAATTTACCAGATTTTTCATGGGTTTCTCATGATTTTTGTTCTCTAAAACCAACGCAAAACATAATGTAATTGCTTAGTTTGGAATTATTGATGTATTGGAAATCGTAGATCCTTGGCTGGCCACGCATTTTGGCGGCCAGGTCGCAGTAATTGTTTGCGCTGATGCCGGCAATTGCATTTAACGTAAAAGAACTCATTAGCCCTTGCCGCGGGACTTGGCCGTCCAATGCGCACCTAACCTTAGACTTAGATCCTTACTCTATTCTTTGAATTAAATTTGCGATTTGTGATCCAATAAGAATTTTCATATCATAGAAATTGTTGAAAGTTTTGGTGGTAAACAAGTCGGAATTAAGTATGACTACGTCAGAACATAGTTTTAATTATTAACTGTCACTGTTTATACTGACTACTTGCCTGTAAACTCTTAATTTAATCTATGTATCTATCGCTAGGCTTTTTGACAAGTATTTTAATTCTTTTTAGAAATTCCGCAAAAAAAAAAATAGAAAACAAGTGCAAAAACAAGTTAAAGATCTATTTTCTTTCTTTTTGTTTTTATCTTCATAAATTCTTTTTCATTGTTTGCGCTAAAATCTTTGTTCCACAAATATGAGATGTCAAAGTTTAACCGGGAATATTATATGAGAGAAATAGGTTGTTACAGCAACATCATCAGCTATTTTGACAGTAACGAATACTTTGACATCAAAAGTCGTGTGAAATAGATTGTATTTAAATGCCTGGTTACACGAGCGCAACAAAGAATTAATTCTCGAAAGAGAACGGATGATTTTTAGAAAGAAGGACAGGGATGGAAAAAAATGCCAAGATACGTCATTTTCCTCATTTTGAGATATGAGTTTTGCGTTTAAACTCTTTTTTTTCCTTCTTAAAAAGTTCGCCTTTTGAAAGATTTTTCATTTTTTATTTTCCGGCGAAAGAGAATGTACTGCGAAATAGCTTCATTTTTGTCGCAACATTTCAATTTCATTTCACCTATGAGAGACAATGTTATTTTTTCCTTTTTTTGCTTTGGTTTCTTGCATCCCCACTCAATTTTTTACTTGCGATTATAGGTACTATAATGCAAGTTATGCATTCGTGCAGATTAAAAATTTTGAATTAATAAACAAACATGACATTACAATGATAGAGAAACATTTTTGAGTTACTGGCAAAATTCTGTCTGCCTGGACGGATGTATTTTGGACTGCAGCCTAAACGGTTACACTAATCGTCTTCAAATTTTGAACTTAAGGTTATTTTGAAATTCTACAGTGGAGTTTTTTCAAATTTTTTTTAGCTCAAAAATTAACGGTACCTCTCATATAACCGTTATGTAAAAGCTTATTTTTCTCGAAAACGACTCCAAGAGTTTTTATAAAAAAATCAGTGTACTACTGTAGGTATGCATTATATTTAGGCGAAAAAAAAATTAATATGGTGGGCTAAAAACGGTACCTCCCATAGGACCGGTTTTTTTTTTCTTCGACTTTCTCAAAAACTGCTGATCCGATTACAATCAAAATTAATATTCAAGAAGATGTAGGTAGCCTAAGTAATTTTGCATACATTTTTTTCGAAAACTTTTATTGTGTATTTTTAATAATTTTTTAAAATTTGTTTTTTTGAAAAATCAATATTTTGAAAACCTTATTTTTGTGATTAAGTTTGTACTCTTAAATTATTTTTTTTAATTTGTTGTTTAAAAAACGGCTCCTACAATTTCACACTTTTTTACATTTCCTAAAGAAATAAAATGGCGTTTAAATTATTTTACTCAATACAATTTAACGTACTTTATTCGAACAATCAGTCAAAAAATCGAATAAATGCTTTGATGTTCACTTTAATTTTCTTAAATTTTATTCTACAATGTGACCGCACATATGAGCAAGTACGTGCGATCCATTCGTGCAATTTATTTCATGTGTGTAACCACAAAAGTATTTTTTTGTATTTTTTAATTTTTTTTTAAGTTTGGTTTTAAGCATAAAGGTTAAAACTATTTACAAGAACAGTCGAAAGAAAAATGCGTTCCGTTGCTTTTATTTAAACAATTATGGCTTCGTATCGATAACGAAAGATTTATTTTTTTAAAACGTGTTTCTTAATTTAATTTCAAGAATATACATACCTATAAGAGTAAAGACTCCTATTGCAATTACAATGATTTCTCTAAGAATCACACTCTAGCAGATGATCTAGGATGCTCTGTACTGATTGTTTGAATTTGAATTTCAAATTTTAAATTGTACTTACAGTTTGATATTTTGGGCTGTAATAGTTATTAAGATAATGGCTGAGTTCCAAAATGCAGACAAAAAAATTTAAATGCGGCAGTATTACACTTTTACTGCGCATCTTCAACGCAGCCTTGAGCTTTGCATATATTTACTTTACATTGGTTTGATATTTCGGAACGCATTGAATAAACATATGTAGCACTCTGGGAGCTAACAGTGAAAGCAGTGAAAGAGATGGAAAGACTAATATTTGATGGGGAGTTCAACCGATTTCATATTAATTCTGTCGCCACATCCCATAGTAACCATTCTCAAAAAATATTAGGCAACTAAATCACATTTTTAAATTATCCATTGGATTTTTTTGCCTTACTTTTCTTGAGGCTCCATTATTTTCTTTAAGTTAACGTCAAGTCGTCAAATGAAAGCATCCAAATAGAAAAGGATGCATCTGCGCAGTTAATGCGCATATCTGCCATGCGGCTGCTTTAAACATTTTCTTTTTTGATTTTTGGAACACATGACTTTGCTTCAACTGCGGATTTTATGCGTTTTGGAACTCAGCCAATGATAAGTGTAAAATGAGAAATTTCAAGAAATACTGCTTTACTTTTTACTCTGGTTAATTGTTGTTATGTTGACCTTTAAACAAAAAATTCCAAAAGAAAACGCTATTTCTATCAAAAAGTTATCTTTCAGCAAGTTCTTATTTATATCTTGCCAAAAATAAACTTATCGTAAATGCAATCTAATATAAAACTTCCTATTGAAAATTTGCTTCGATGAAAGTAACATACGTTTGAGACAGACATTAATGGTTATGTTGAAATAATCAAAATACCCAATACGCCTTGTTTCTTCAAGTGTTATATTATCTTCGACAACCAATGTAAAATGCATTGTCAGGCCTTTGAACCATATGAGCACATAAAGACGGCCTTGATCGACCTTACGCAATATAAACCTTTAAGAATCAATAAAACAAAGCAACAACACCAAAAGATATTAATATTTCTTATGTTTCCTAACCTTAAAGTCGTCCCGTACAAAACAGCCTTCGCTGGAGGTGTGCAATGCACATCACAATACAATCGAGTTTATGATTAATTTTGGTCGTGTCTCTAGCCCAAAGTTCAATAAACCATTGTTAGTCAATCCTAATCAATTAAATGCTTATAATCGAATTATTGGTATTGTAATGGAAAAAAACCATAACTACATGCTGAACATGAAAACCCAAGGCCATAAAATAATCAATAAAAATTCCATAAATAGTCGAGACTCGTGTCCGATGTTATCATGTAAAAACTTAAACATAAACATCGTTAGCTTAGCTCTTTAGCTGTGGAAATCACTGCCATTGGCAGACTAGTCTGTAAAATCAATGATTGTAATGTTGTCCTTTGGAATAAGATGTAATATTTGTACGTATAAAAATATTTTATGCAGACAGTATGGCTCTTTTTTATTGTCAACTCATTTGTTATCACTGACATCTAGACTGTTCTTTGGAAAATAAAAATACTAGAAAACACTCAAGCTAAGTAATAAACAAAAAAATATGTGTTATTTTGGCTGTTGCCCTATCTGAGACAGGAAATAAAATATTTTTGACTGATAACCATGCTGATAATAATCAGCTTTAAAAAAAATTGTGACAATTTGGTGAACTTAGTACCAAGAACGCCTACTTCAAAATCTGACTCATTGATGAAATTTGGTTAGTAAAATAATAAAAAATTGGATAATAAACAAATGTAAAATAAATTGTTACTTCCTGTGGGGAGAAAAACCAAGTATGTAACTACTTTACATTTCGAACAAATTAAGGAATACCAGAGACCTAAGAAAAAACAAGAGTCCTCGAACTGTAAATCCTTATCGAGCAGGAAATGACTTTGTCAGCTCCAGGTTTGACTGTGACAATAAGCCCCAATGGACACCGAACAACTGGAAAAAAACTAATCAGCGATGCAAATTGGCAACTAGTTAGCTTTGAATCATACCCTGTGTAATGAAATGGGACGATACACATGACACTACTCGTTGAAAACTCGTTTGCGATTCAACCATTTGAATACAAAGGGTATGACTTAAAGCAAACTATGTAGTTGCCAATTCATATCGCTGTTCAGTTTTTATCTAGTTGCGCCGTGTGCATTGGGCTTAAACGATTAGCTGCTGAAAAATCTAAGCTCTTATAGAAAAACCTCTTTAGTTGGGAATCATCTGAACTGATTTTAATCAAAATCAATATGTTAGTAGAAGCAGTAAGACCTTCTTGTTGAATCAGTATTGTTGAGAGTTAAAAAAAATCACTGAATGCAATCAAAGATAATATTTGCATTAATTTCTGCATTTTATTTCTTTACTTAAAAAAAAACACCAACATGGGGATAATGGAAATTAATTATATACTTAAGCCCTGTTTGTACTGATTTAAATAAAAGATTTTCTTTTGTAAATAAATATAAGCATTTAAAAACTTTGAATTGTATGTACGTTTAAAGTCTTTTGTTTATGGGTAGATACTTTAAGCTATAATTTTGTGTAAATATTAAAGTATTTTTTTTAAACAAAATCCGATTATTCAAGACATCTTTTCCTTGTTTTAAAGGTTTGCTTTTAAAGTAAAAGTAAATAACTTGGGGCAGCAATCTGTCAGATTTTTTGACTAGTGTTTTTGGGACTGAGTATAATTGAGTCAGTTTTTGGTGACTTGTTTGCAAAGACCAGCGATTTAAGACAACCACCTAAAGAATATCATTTTTTGTGTTTTGTCTCCTGATGTGCGGTTTTTAACCAATATTTATTTTTTATTATCAAAAACAAAAGAATTAAAAAATTTAATTTTAAATATTGTGATGCTGTTTTAATAAATTTTTTTTGTATGTACACAAATTACCCAACTTTAATTTTTTTTTTAAATACAACGCGTTTTGGAATAATTTCCATCATTAGGCGAATGTTTTCAAAAACATTTAATATAAATATTGGTAACGTAAATAATGAGGATAAGTTCATGTCAACTATGCTTCAAAATTACTCGTTAATTTCGACCAAACAAATTCCCTATAAGCACTATGGACAAAACAAAGGCCAAAATAAAATGATAGATTCTTTCCATTGAATCCACTTTCTTCGAAGGTCGGCATTATGCATTGGAGTAAATTTAAACTTGACATACATAAAATTTAAGTGTACTACGATCACTACCATTTGGATCAGATAATTTGTTTCGTGCGTAAACTGTAAGGAAATCATTAGGCAAATTGATACGGCTGTGAAGTCGCAAAAGAAATTAAATGAAAGCCATGTATAAGTAAGACAACGAAACGAATAATGCCGTAAAATCTGACATTTTTCTTTAAAAACCAATGCAATTTTATCAAACAAAATTTAGATTCATAATTCCAAAGAACTACTTTCATAAAATTACTTTCATACAAAAAAATGTTCCACATACGCCACCCCATCCGAAGCACTTTTTTTTAAATCACACTAAAAAGTCGATTAGCAAAAAATAAGTATTTCATACGCCTGCGATGACTAATTCCAATTGACAACTAAACAAACCGGGCCAGAATGGAATAGAATAATAGATTAAGATTTTTTAGCTTTTGATCCCTCCGGCAGCACTGATTAGGAACATTTTTAATTTTATCAACAAATTCATTTTAATAATCTTTTCAACATCCAAAACCTAATAAATATTTATGCTTCAATTCTAAAAAGATGACAAATTCACAGATTTACCAAAATGGTGTGCTCTTAGCGCCTTTCTCTAGTAAGGAAACTTTTAAGCATAGCTTTAACTAATTGATTATTTTATTTTTTAGATACACCACATCGCTGAATTAATTAATATTTTAAAAAAACTTACTTCTGCTTAAACCAAGCACACTTTGCTGTGAAGATAACTGAATTTAAATGTTCAGACGTTTTTGGGAATTTTAATCCGGTTTTATTTTAATTTGATGTCAGTGATTTATAAACAATTAATTTATGCCAACATTTGTTTGTTTATGAATAGATATTTTGGCAACAACAAAACTGTTTTTTTTTTGTTTAAAATCATCACATTTGAATTTAGCATTTTAAAATTGTCATTTTGTTGATTAATGACGTTTACCTGTCAGTTCAATTAATGACTAATCGGTGTTTATCACATTATCCAACGAGGAAAAAATAAATGATCAAATTCTATTAATAACAGGGTGTAGGTATGTACTTAATTTTATTTGAATTTTAACTACGGTTGAGTTGATCCCCCAAAAATGAAGTTCCTCCAAAATAAAAATAATTGTATCTCGAAAGGTTTTTTGAGAAAATCTAAAGAAAAAAACTGGTTCTAAATGTTCAGATCACTCTAGAGTATATAGAAGTGGTCTAGTCATTATTTCAATCACCAGATAGGAACCTTTGGTGATTTTTTGTGTTCTTTAAATCTGCGCCATGTTTGCCTGTGATGAGTATGTTTTCTCAAATATTTTTTGTTTCAATTTCAAGCAAACAATTAATCTTAAGAGTTTATTTATGATGTTGCGTCATTTAAAATCACGTGGTCATTCATCTTAAGTGAGGGAGAAGATTCTGCCTGAATGTCTGCTTCCATCATAATTATGAACCCAGGATACTTTTGCGCATTTAAAATGATATTCGGTGTATTTTTTGAACTTTTAGTGTCACTAGTGTGATCTAGTTCAGTGCACAACACCAAAACGCCATCACATCACCAATAAAATGAACTTCAGCTTTATTGTTTGCCAAGCTTTTTAATGACAATTATTATTGTCAGTTCGTTATTCACTCGAAACGTAACGTGCGCCACAGATGTATGTAATTATCACTCTGAACTCCGTGACTTTGATGGATAGATTCTAAAAAAAAAGTTATAGCCAATGACATTTTGTGGCGGATTAGTGTGAATGTAATCTGTCAGGAGTAATGAAATATCTACAAATTAATTCTCTGTTTTTTTAGAAGTTATGCAATTTAAAAGGTACTAGATGTGGTGTATTAATAATCGTTTATTGAACCTTCTTTTTTGCTTCACGGAAAGTAATCAGCTAGAAGGAATTCTACATAAATAAATTTAAATTGAAGTTTAAACGTTTTGATCAGACGACCACCGGGATTATTTCAGATCATAATAATATTCGTGCTTAGGAACTCTCAACGTTTTGACGGCATTTTCGCGTTTTGATTATAGTTCGCAGTTAAATAATTCATCATTTCAGAACATGCGAATTGCTTTTGTTTATTGTTAAACAGAAAGATGACAGAGAGGAGGTTTCTATTTTCCGGTAGAAAAAAAATTGATTCATTGAGTGTTTTTTTTTAGACTAGATTATAATTGTTCGCAATTTGTATGCCTGTGTCACTTCTTTTTCATAATTTGTTTGATAACAATTTAAAATTACGGTCTTAAAATGTCTCATCAATATCTTTAAAAAATGCCAGCAAATTAGCAGAGAATTCTCCTGTCTGTGTTGATACTTTTTGGTTTTTATCATTTTATTTCAACAATCTCTCTGTTTAGTTCTGTTTGACGCCAAGAAAACCTGTATAGGCAATGTTAAACTTGGTGTTAGAACTCTTAACCTCTTAAATTCATTAATAGAACAGTTTATTGTATTTTCATTGGCATCGTCATTTTTTGTTGACTTTTAGTCAATGACATTTAACGTTCATAATTACCACCCTATAGTTCATTCAGCATAACCAAGTATGACTGTCAAAACTAAACAAACTGTTTCGTCATGTTTCAATAAAAAATTATGATGAACTCAACTATCTGTAATTTGCTAACTGTCAAATACCACAGCTGTTGAAATACCGTTTTTCTGAGCAAAGTTCGAGCATTCAGAGCGTGCTTTGATCATTCTCTGAACCAAACATGGTCTGAGCCCTCAGATTTATTTTTCTAATACGTTTTAGCACTTGGCTGTCACAAACTGACTTTTGCCATATGGCTTTTTCACCAGCGACAATGTAAGCATTGGATATTATTTGTGTATTTTGAGCTTGTCAAAAGTGGTTGATTGTGTTCAGCATTTTACTCAGAATGTAACTCAGTAATTTTATTCTGAGCGCTTACATAGTGCTCAGAGCATGCTCTGATTATTTTCAGAAACTTTGAAAATCAAAACGCTCTCAACTAAAATTGAAATACAACTTTTTTGAGAGCTCGGTTCTGCTCTGAACCAAAAAAAAACGCCTTATAAGCTTAACGAACATAGAACGGTGCATGTGTTTATTTCAACCAATGTCATATCACTGTGAATTACACATGTGGTTTTGACAGTATGTTTATAGTTGAAACCTTAGATCGTTAGCAAAATGGCTGATTGAAGGAATCAAAGTCTTTCAAACTATATCTGGTTAACGGACCTTTAAGTCTATTTTGAAATGGTCTAACTAACGTCTGAAACACCACAAATATACATACATATACATGTACTCCCAAAAAGCCTTCAAAAATCCGCAAATCCCTGACTTAAAATAGCATCAAATGCGCATACATATAATGAATTGCAACAAGCGAAAAACAGCGTATCAGTGAATGCACATAAAAGCCGCAGAAAGTCTGATTCACTATTTATACCAAGTCAATAAAAGATTTTATGACGTTTAAAAAATAGAATCTGTTTTGTAAACGTCAAATTGTACGATTGCATATCAGATAAGCGGAAAACGTATCTGAATTATGATAATCGTAAGATCTTGAATGTGATGCCTGCCTTAGAGAAGATTTCAATTCTTATTAAGAAAAGAAAGGAACATATTTCTATGTTGGTGTTGGTGAGAGGGTTGTTTTATTTTTTAATCAAAAATACATTCATAGATAAGCATCAGGTAGCTTAGGCTTTAAAAACACTCATTAACTATGCCACGCGTCCTGGTTTAGCCCTAATTGGCCAGATATTTTTAAATCAAATCAATTTTAAAGCAAATCATGAATTCTCCACATGCAATAAACTGTTATCTATATAGATTTTAGAAATGTTCGATTAGGAGTTTATTAATGAAGTGAATCATTTATAAACAGAGGTTTTATAAATTGTACCTAATCAAGCCAAAATAAGAATATTTGATTGATCGATATTTATTAAAACTTTATTTAATTGTTTAAACTACCTTCAGATAAAAATACCAGATGAAAAGATTGAGATAATCATAAAAAATTGTATTTAAAAAAAGGCGTATTTATAGGTATAGTTTTCAGAACAGTCGTTCTAATTTATCAAAACCGAAATATAATAAAAACAAACATAATTGGTGAAAAGTGTTTAAATAAAAACTTGTTCTATTACTGTAATATTCGTTTTTTCACAAAGGGTTAACATCTTACCAAATAAAAACAAGAGTGTAAAGAAGGAGCTATACGTCTTTTCTGGCGCATATTTGCAAACTCGTTTTCTTAAATTGTTTTTTTTTTTTTTTTTTTTTTTATTCGTCAGATTTTGCATACCAACAGAGAACATACGAAACTATTTCGTTGTTAATCTGATGGATATTCTGAACACGTACAATTTTTTATTTGATAATTTCTCCTCTTTGGGCGGTCAAAGCTCCATTTAAGCTTTTTTGAATTTTGGCTTAATTGAAATTCCTAAGTGGTAGGCTAATAAAACTTCTTTTTTTTGGTTAAGTTGTATCTTCTAAATGGTATTTTAAATGGTCTTTTGCTAAACCTTAAGTGATTGTGAATGTGTGAAGATAAATGTCAGCAAATTTTTACCAAATTTTTGTTCAAATTGTCAAATTTATTGTTTTACGTAATACTTCATACATACAACATACATGCTTTGTGTTATGAATGAAAAACGAATAACGCATGTGTTTAAGGATTAATACAATGTTATTGTGAGGGCCTCTAAATCGTGTTAAAATGCTTAGATATATTTTGGTAATAGACAGGCTGTCTGTCACACAAACAAACGGTTGAAGTACTTCGCAGCACGTTCCAAAACATTGGAAATATTTTGATTTGGAAATTGATTATAGAGCTGGAGTCGGAGGAATAGACAAAATATTGAGTATAATTTGAGTGATTATTTAATCAGATCCAAATTTGGCTAATTGCAAAAGACAATTTAAGGCCCAACTATAAAAGGCATGACCAAGCACGGCATTCTGTTAAAAATAAACCAAATGCTTTGTTATGTTTCTAAACACCTGATCGTCTTTCTTTTTTTTTTGAGCTGCATGCTTAACGAAACTTATCGAAATGCACATGTGTCTTTTATATGGCAATGCCATTGTGTTTTGGGTCATTACCACATATGATTCTGAGAGTAGGCCATGCTTGTTGGATTTAAGAAGCTATTGGCGGCGATATTGGATATATAAGCTGTTCGATAAATTTCGTTAAATTTGAGGTACTTCATTGTGAATCGATCTGGCCCATGATAATTTGGCAGCTGGAACATTTCACAGTTAAAAAATGTAGATATATATAAATTGTGGGCAAATGTTGTACTCTCTCGCGAGCTCCCTTTTGTGAAAAAATACGAAAAAATTGCGAAATGGAACAGCTTTTGACAGTTTTCGGTGATTTTTGTCGAATGTTTCACAGTTTTGCAAATGTAACAGACCTAATATGAAAATTATGCATAAGCGGAAACCTTTTTTCCAAAATTTGACAGGCGTTTAATGAACCTGCTATGATTCCAATTTTTTATTTATTTGTCCATTTTATCCATTATACAAGGGAAAAAGGTAGCGTCTTTCCGCATTTTGACATCATCACTGACCCAAATTGACTAAATTAAATTCCATATTTTGGAAAGGTGTCAATGGACAAAAAAAATTTATAAAACTAAACCGACTAAACCGAAATTTATTGCAACTTTAATTACTTTCTAGTTTTTTTTCCTAACACGGAAATTAATATATTCAATAAGGGTCAATGATGACGTTAAAACGCTGGAAGGCGCTATCTTTTAGCGGATTAACATAAAAAGGGCGTTCTTTTACTAACTATCGTTAATTATAGTTGTTGTGTCAAAAATGTTGGTTAAAGTGTCGTTGTTAGACTTTGTTGGGATTGGTACGATTTCATTTTGGAACGATTTATTGTTAAACATTGTTAATCTGTCAAACAAATTAAAAAAACAAAATCAAAGTTTTTCTCTAAATGAATACTTAATAAAATACATATTTTGCCATCGAAAATAATTCTATTGTTGTTGCATAAAATCATGTTTGTACTCATTGTAAATCCATTTTAATTTTTTAAGCACCACTAGAACAAATAAAAAGTGTTTGAATTTGGAATTTTTAGTTACAAATCGTAACTATTTGACACTTCAACAATGCATTTTGGAATGATGTTTTCCTGGAACGACAAATAGTTAACAATTGTCAACGATAGTTAATAAAAGAACGCCCTAAAGGCATACAATTTGAGTTCCTGCAAACTTCATATATATGACAGTTGACAGTTCAATTTTTGCTTTATTTTTTAATGTCACTGATCAACAGCTGATCACAAATTTTTCAGGTGTAATTGGTACCTATTTCAATTTTTTCTTAAGACACATAATCGAAACCTTTGTTTTATTGTAATTCACGTTTCAAGAATATAAAATCAGTTAATCGCAAGTTCTTTTGAACCCTTTAATGTCATAAACATAGTAAATTGAAGAGTAGACCCTTAACTAGAAAAAAATGGCGGCTATGAACATAACCGAAAACGTAGTTTTAAATGTACCTTTTAGTTCATGTTGAAAATTTTATGTGAGGTACGTAAATAAAACCTAATTATATGTACGTATAAATGTACAACAAATATTGCTATTTTCAGGACAAAATAAATAAAAAAATCAAAGAAACTATCAGTTATCATGTTGGAATGTCAACTCAAAATACGTTAATTCTTCATAATTATTTACTCCTTTTGTTTGGCATATCACTTAGTGGTCAAAAAGAACATAACAACGCCACCACTATAAATCTCTAGCAGTCTAAATAATACTTTAAACATTTTATCATTATTGACAAAACGTCATTTCTCACATACCTAATCCCCTGAGGCTACCAAGCCTAGACAAAGCTTAACATGAATTAACTGAAATAATGGTGCTGGTTTCCTTAATTATGGTTTGCCCTTAAGCAAACAACGTTTTGGACGTTTTAAGAAAGTGAACTGGCTGAAAACATTACCATCACCATTAGTTTGCTTTAGGCCATAGATGGCCTTATTGAATACAAGTAACTATGTTTGTACGTTATAAGCTTAAAATGACAGAAAGAAGGAGAACAACTGTCAATTTGAAGATTGTTTTTGTTTATCGAAAGCAGAGTTTTCCAAATAGACAATAAAACAGTATAACATGATGGTTTGGATTTAAAATGAAGGTTAGTCATAGGAATTTACATTTCTTATCGTATGTATGTATACGCTTTTGTATTCATGGATACATGAACTGTATGTGCATATTTTGAACTGTGAATCAAATGACTTTAAGATAATGTCATTCTCGTGCCAATATGCACAAAATCCTCCATTTTGTAACACATGTACTTTAATGTTCCCAACATCAATTCGGAGGTTCGTACTACGTAAGTTAAATATTAATTTTACACCTGGCCAAATAAAACCATTTAAAGATTATAAAATTTACGTCACCTCATTACTAAAAAAAAACTAAGCCGTATTCTTGGGAAGAAAATCTAAACACGTCAGCTATTTCTATCATAAATTGTAAATTAGAACTTAATTAACCTTTTTTGTTATGCAGAAGGCGATAAAATAAAAGTTTGCTAATATTTTAACTTTTAGCACTTAATTATCTTCAATTCGCTTCAAAGATTTGATTGTTTCCTAATTAACAACAAAAAAAGAGGAACGATAAATAAAAGAAAAAAACAGTAATTTTGTTTCTTTCATAACTTAATTAGTTTTCTCTAAATACTCCATAACTCACTGATTAATGAAATACAAACTTAAAATGTTTTATCTCTTCAGCTTTCTAGAAATAATCCATTAGAAACCTGAGGAGCTTAGCTTTAGGGACAAGCATTAGGAAAATAATTATTAAAAATTGCGTTCTTATGCATTAAGTACGTTTCAGGGGACATTTTTAGATTTAAAAAAAATGTTAAATTGTGTATCAACATTCATATAACTAAAGTTTGAGGGGATGGGAATGGGGGTTCTGGTCATAGTCCTTTTTTCTATGACGCTCTTTTTCGACACAATTTGACATTTTCCTTGCCACTTATAGCATATCTCTCTCACCAGAGATGAGCGTGTTGAGATGGACAGTTGGAGTTATTAATAAGTTTTTGACATTTGAAGAGAGAGAGCATCTTTTGAAAAGAGAATACTTGGTGAGCAAAAATGATAGACTGACTTCGGTATATTCGATTCGTTGATTTATGTTATTAGCCGTTAGAAATTCAAAATTTCAAATTCCTCTTTCTGATAGCGATGGGGCAGAAAATTAATAAAACGATATTTTAAATATCATAACTTTATAATCCAATTTACTTTTTTCACATCTATGAGTTCTCTGTTTTCTCATGAACTTGCATACAATTTCCCAGAAAAAAATCTCAGTTTTCCTGTCCAAAAATTGATTCTGAAATTATTTTGACCTGGTTCCATTTTAAAGGCTAAACTATAAAAGTAGAAACACAATCACGCTTTTCAACCGACTTTGACAATATGAAAAATACGAAATATGTTTCACAAATCACAATGCGTCTTTCACTATAAACGCTTTGTTTGACGTACGTAAGGATAACGTAACAAAGCGAGTGATATACAAAATAGAAGAGTTCTAAAGCGTGTATGTGTTTTAGCCATTAGAACCCACTTCATCCCGTTACGTATATGTGTACAAATAAAAAAAATTCCAATTTGAACGTATTCATTGAGTAAAATGTCAGAAAGCGAGGAAAAGTTCAGTCAATTCGAACTTTTTTGTATATCACTCGCTTTGTTACGTTATCCTTACGTACGTCAAGCGAAGCCTTTGTAGAAAAAGAAGTATTGTGATTATCTTTATATATTTTTGTATATTCGAACTTTTACAAATTGTCAAAGTCGGTTGTGAAGCGTGATTGTGTTTCTACTTTAAAGCGTGTATGTGTTTTAGCCATAAATGATGGCTCCGTTTCTGCAAGTTTCAATGAATTTTGCTTACGGACGTAAACTGTGCTCACGAGAGCAAATTTGTTTGTTGGCTTTTAACAAACGGATTGGAACGTCTCGTTCGGTTTTGAAACTAGCTTCCGTTTGCTTCCAACCATTAAGGCTGAACTATAATGTTTGGAATGGCGCGAACGGGCTCGTCCGTAAATGAGCGAAAACAAGTAATTCGAACCGAAATTTGGAAAATGTCATTCCAAGCGGACACAAAGCGTGTGAAATGTAACTTAACGAAGCCAAAGCTGAAGCGTGATTGTGTTTTACTTAATTCATCATAGACAAAGATATTTAAAGAAAAGAGATACCAAGTGCTTTTTTTCATTAGCTAATAAATCGTATTGAGGTTATTATATTATTTACTTTAAAGTGACTCAAAAATTTTTTGAGATCTCTGAGACGTTAACATTAGAATATTCTTAATGTTATTTTCTCACCGAAATGAAAGAATTTTTGGATTTAGGCACAAGAAGATTTAGGCAACAAAAAAATTTGCAGCGGGTATGAAAGAGAGAATAATCCGAAATTGATATAAGATTTTAATGTCCTTGTCACACCATCATTTTTGATTTCGTTGTATTCAGCGATAAAAAAAATAGTTTACTGAATACCTACTGTAAAGAATTGTTCGATTTGACAAATTTGGATTTCCAAATGAGATTTCGGAGATATCTTGCATTTCAAGATCCAAATTTCAAATAAAAAATGTGGAGACTTTATTTGAAATCTCTGGTTTCGATGCAACGACGTAATACAAAATATAGCTTGTAAATAGCCTAATGTTTCACTATTAGCAACAATTTTATTGTTTTTTGTATAGCTTTTTTTTAATCCTAATGAATAGCAGTTTTGATCTTATGAGGTATCATAAATTATTATTTTACAACTATGTTATTAAAGTTAATTCAACATTTTTTTATTTTTCCTACAAATGTGTAGTTCACCGTAGTGAATTTTATTATTAACTTATGTCTTGAGTACAAACTCAACACAATTCATAGAATTTAGTTCAAAAATATTCCCATTGACAGAAGCTTGTAATTCTATTGTCTTATGCGGACATCTTTTGCAAAATATGTATTTACAGTAGTTAGTTGAAGTTATCTAATTCCGAGATGAGATGGATGCAAATGATTGTGCGGTTTAATGGAGTTTAACTTGATTGTAAACAAAAATGAGGGGATGAATAGGTACTGGTCGGTAGACATTAATTAGCACATCAAATTGTGTATTATTTATCAATTATTGTAGTTTTTTTTTTTTGATAATATAATTGCTAATTACCATCGCTAAACATGTGTGCTTTGTTTGATATTTGTTTGTATTTTCTTCTTTACAGATACATATTAGATACCAAAAATGACCGGTTACCTATATGACGCCGACGAGCCAGTGAAGGTGAGATAATATAATTTTTTATAGGTTTTCATGAATCTATTGGTATAAGTAATAGTAAAAACAATAATTTGCATAAATATGTAGATACCTAATTCGCACTTAGCTAAATAAAAAAATCGAAGATAAAAAGCTTTATATAATTTTGTATGATGAATTGGATTCACCAATTACTTAACTCTAATGTTAAGTCTACGGGTTAAGTGCGTATGCATGCGTACTATCAAATTTAAAATTTAGATAATATGCGCCGGTTATCACAAAATTTACAAATGGTTTAGTATATTAACTAAATTTTGACATAATTTTCGATTAAACGAAATGCAGGATTTAATTCTTTTTTATGTCTCCAAAAGAAATAATTAAGTAGGAGAGCTGTCACTGATTGACGATTAATAAAAAAAAACAGCTATTGGAATACAATCATGAATCTTTCATATTTGTTTTCAAAAAAGGTTCAAAATGTAAACAAAATATTTTTGTTCCGAAATTTTATCATGATATAGTACTTAATACTTTCTCCATTTTGATATTTTAGAACTTTCTAGACATTCTTTTTTCTTTTTTAAAAATTCTATCGAAATATTAAATGATTTTGCTTACTTTACGTTACGCAAAATATTTTCTTTCCGTTTAAAGAATTTTTAACGTAATTTTGTTAATTAAGTAATATATTTATAGATTTCTTCTTAATTACCATTAAATATAATGATAAATAAGCATCTTTGTTTTACAAAGCTTAACATATCTGACAGGAACTCAAAGTAACACCATGTTTCAAGCTAATAAGTGTGTTTAACGTCATTTCCTAGGACTTTATACCAGAGAGAGGAATGACTTCTTGAGGAGATTCACATCAATTTTGGTGTTAATTGATTAAGCCATGGTTTTATCTTTTTTAAGAGTTTTATTAATTTGTTGTCTATGTTGTTTTAATGAGGATTCTTTTCATTTTTTGAGGTGATAACGTCTTATAAATCGATGACAGGCTACACGTACGAAATAACATAATTCATGCTCATAAGACTCATGACTGATGCTAACCGCGATACTGTAGTTCTTTAACGAGAACATTTTTGGGTATTTTTTTTCAACCAAAATTGATCGCAAACATATACTTAGCAACGGGCGAACATGCAAAAGAACAAGCGCAAATTCCCAAAATAATTCCACTCAAATACAAAAAAAAACAAGAAGAGAAAAAGAAATACAAAATAGGCGGAGTTTTGTTAAAGTAGATGTAATAATGGAGGGTCTGTGTGTGGATTTAACGAGAGAGTTTGTGTGTGTAAGTTAACGGGCTGTATGTTGGTTTTGCTGCCTTCAATGGATTCTTTTGACGCTTTCAAGTAAAATTATCGTCCGTAAACGGACTTTACAGACAATACAACAAGTGCATAACCCAAACAAAACAGCATTTTGGATTACAAGAACATATTTATTACACCAGTAGTTTGAAAATTTATTAAGTTATTATTAAGTTGTATATTTCTGTCTAGTATTAAAAGTATTTTCTTTTTCCAAGAATGATATACATTTGTATGTAATGTACATAAACATATATATGCAGATAAGTCTGATACCTTCCTTTTTTAATATGAAAAATCATTCAATGGTTTGCATGACTACATTATTCGCCATAAATTAAGTGCCTTAATTGTATCTGAAACAAAAACACTTTCTCCCTAATTAAAAACAATTTCTGTCACTTTTAGAGTAAAAAATATAGCAATAAATAACTTTCTGTCACATAAAGCAATTTTCTTACCACTTAACGGTCAGTATTCCTCTATCTACAATAATGGAAATCCAGTGGAATTCTTCCAAAACCAATTATAACTTAACTGTATAAATAATTTATTTGCCAAGTTACACCTCACTTGGACCTTATTCTTTTTTTACGCGTAAAAACCTTGCCTACTGCCTTGATTAACTCGGAAAATGTCACGGCTAAGTAGGTAAGTGCAAGTATAACATCAAAGTTGTTTTTTTTTTTTTGTTAATGAAATGTCAATGAAATCTGCATTTGCGGTTTTTGTTAATTTTCAGAAGTAATTACATTTTATAGTTTAACAGTCATATAAACATTTTATTAACAAAAACTGATTTTGTATGTCAAAATAAAACATCATTTAGGTCAACACAAAAAGGATGTAATAGAATTTCAATAAAAAGCTGAATCAAATCCAAACGGGATCTTAACTAAGCAAATCATTATTGAATTCTACTCCAACTTCCGTACTATGTATGTATTTGAGTTAGTAAGCAAATAAAAATTAAATCCAAGGAAGATGGCATTCGTTGTTTATGTCATAAAATTAAAAATGACAAGGATGCGCAAACCAACACGAACGCAACGGGTTAAATATCACATTATTAAACACGTTTATTTACGACCCACTTAAAGTAGTAACCATGTCCTTGCGAAAAATTTATTTTTGTAGCATTCCGGAATTTAAAATATAAATTCACCATGGCAATAATGTAGTGAAAACCCATCGACGAATTATCGAGAAGTATTTAACAAAATAAGCTTAGCAAAAAAAAACGGTTATTGCATTAATCACGTTAAGTTAACGTAATCAAAATTGATATTCACCCCATGGAACGTCAAACAATGTAATACAATTATGTGCCTTCAAATACAAGTACATGTGCGAGAAATAACCTTTCAAGGCTTGTTACGCACTGCATATGATATGGGCTTATTTTTTGTTTTTTGTTCGACTGCCATTAAATAAAATATATAATGAATAAGGTTTATAGTTATTATTTTAGGAGATATGTATAATTATTTGAGTTAACATTGAGAACAAAAGTAACAGTTGACAGCAACCAATAAACGAACACATCCCTGAACCAACAACGAGCCATTAAACAAAACAAACGTTATTCTTCTTTAAAAACTCTAAGCTCACATAAACTTTCGTCAAGTTGGCAAGAATTCACAATTTTATCACGTGCCTCCTCATCACTATCATCTTTTCCAATCATCCGAAAATATGTAAGCTGTAATTTGAGTTATGGCTCGATTGCCGTACAGTGTATCTAAAAATAAATCCGCAAAGAGAAAAGCATCACTTGACCCTAAATGATGGCAATCGCACCAGGAACAGGTTACTTCATATACTCCGTCCTGTTCTGCTGTCATTAGTCACACGGTATCTGACACTCTGACAGCCAGCAGCGTCGCCACGAAGTTGTTATTATGCTGAGCTATGCTATGATGCTGGCTGGTGAACGAAATTAAGAAAACAAAAAACTAAATCACTGCCGTATACCAGAATTCAATAATTCATTAGCTTGAATCGCACTAATTTAATTCAAAAATGTTAATTAGCTTCGGAGAATTCCTATAAAAATGACATCGCACGACAGCTCGGCTGTCCATGTGTCCATCGATTGGTCTCTGTCTGCCGCGTTCGGCAGGTCGAAGACTACCTTGAGATCGACGATCGATGTGATGATGCTGCTTTTGGCAGACAATTTTCTTACCAATGTATGGAGTCGCCAGATCGCGTTGCACACTCATGGTATTATGATGGCAACACTTTGTTTGTCTTATCAACCGGCTTAAACCAGTTGAATCCAGGTTTAGGAGAGCTTAGAGCTTACCATCCACAAACACTTAAGCGCTTTTGATGAGCGAGCTAGCTCTTTCACTTGTGTGTTGTGTGTTAGTATGCAACTGTCAAAGTTACTATCGGGAGACGGAAAACTTATGGCAACCCCTCTCCCTCTTTGGCGAAAACGTGTTATTCATTTAGCATTTTAAGTTTTCTGTTTCGATTATTTCGGCTTTTATTTATTCACCTTTTTGTAATTTTTTTTGACGTTTGGTAGGCTCTTGTTTTGTGTTATTTACCATCGTAGTGTATTAAACCCAAATTTTTTACTCACAGTTCCGTGGAATTTGTGTGGCAACGGGGCTATCAATTTTGGAATGCAAAGTAAATAAGGAAGAGTAAGAGTACCACCAATCATCACAAGAGGGCATGCAAAAAATCGGTAGATGAGGGCGATTTGCACGACTGAGTGGAGAGAAAAGGCTACCAATTTTTTTTTTCGCAATGGGTTTTGGGTTATTTGTCCAACACATGGTTGAACTTTGATTGTTTTTTTTTTATTTTTAGGTTGCGTGTTGTTTTTCTTGCAAAGTGGGTTTTCGGTTTATTGATTTATTGGTGTGATCAAGTTAATGCCTTTAGGTCTTTGACCGTCCTCCAGCTCATCGATGTGTGTGCATGGTTTTTGTTGTTTGAGGAAATATAAGAACCTTCGAATGTTACCGTTTGTTTGAATTCGAATTCTAATTAATGATACGATTTTTGATTGTGCAAAAAAATAAACAAAGAACATTTTTTTGCGCCCATGGGAGATGAGAATTTTTTTTTTATATATCATCAGTTGACGTAGTCGTCAACGTTGCCCGATGCCATAATCGAGAGGCTTCAAGCAGCCAGCTGCCAGTTTCATGGTCGGTTTTGCTTTTGCGGTTAGATGTGAGACTGGGTATGGGTAATGTATAGGAATTAAAATGGTAATTGATGTTGCTTTTGGATCGTGTTAGAACTACCGGGATTTTTTTTATTTCATTCATTTTTATTAATGATTCTGGCATCAATTTAGGAAATAATAATAAGAAAAGGAAAATAGTTTGTCTAATTAAAAAATGTTGTTTTTGTCAATGGAATTTTATAAGTTTATGTTAACATTAATCGTTTGAATTTTTAGTACAAAACCACAGGGTAGTAGAAATTACTGTCAATTCATAAATGAAGATGTTATGCGGTAATGGGTGTACTTGGCTATAATTTTCCTTCAAATATTAAATAATAAGGTTACATTGAGCAGTTAAATAGAATTGCAATTAATTTATGGAGATAACATTAAGAAAAGATAATAATATAAAATGATGCGGGGAAATATAATTCGCATTGGGCGCCATTTAATTTGCTGCTTATAACAATACTAGCCTTCAATTTTCTATAATAAAGTATAAGAAACTACCAATTTTTCGTTGGCGCCATTTTTTTTGGCTAAGATTAAAAAAATTCGGTCATTCTCAAATTTGACCATTTTTTTACTAAACATTTTAAATGTTGGTGCTATAAGTAAAACAATAATAATTGTTTTACAAGCTTTCCGTAATTCACTAGGTTGACAATTAATCTTGTCGTGCAAATAATGCATCAGTAACAATACAAACAAAATTGTAACACCATAATAGAATGCTCATTGAAAAATATACATAATATTGCATGACTCAAAAAACAGATCAAAACATCCGCATGAGATCTAATATTAGTATTATATCTTTGACATACCGCCCGTATCAACTTTCAAGGTATCTTGCACTTGTGCCATATTAGATTGCCATAAGGGTTTCATTGGGGCTAATATTATCTAGTGTAACATTCAAGCGGGTTCTTATTTCATAGAACAGTACGTTATTCATAAAATTGCTTACAATCAATGAAAAGTAAGAACAAGGCCTTGAAAATGCTCATCCATTGTTAGAACAGATTTTAAAATTGAATGTCAATTAAAAAGCTGGTAAAAACATAAAAATTGGAAAAACTTTTGACAGTTAATTTGTGTTGAGGTGGAAATATTTACTGTAGCTTAGCTACCTTCACCTCGAATTTGTTTCTTGTCAAATGTAAAAACTCTGTCACACTGTCATATATAAATGTATGATTTGGTATTTTATTCTTATAATTTCCACAACAAATCAGACTAAATATTGTACAGATTTTGACAGATGTACTCAATCATCTCATTCACCATAACTTGATGGATTGGACTTGCCAAAAATTACGCATTTAACAACAAATATTTGTGAAATAAGTACCCTTATATATAAACACCTATTATTTGCTATAATATTTGAGTAGCTATCTTTAATTGACTCACAACACAAGTAATGAAATATAGTTATGAATAACATCCATGCTGTCAAATTACGGATGACACTAGTTTTATCAAACAAATAAGAGGATCGATCTGGTTTGTTAACAAAGTGATATGATTCATCTTCCATCAATTAACAGTGTAGTCTGTGGTGAACAAAGGAAAATATTAAAGTTCATTTCATTTATTTAATTAAAGAAGTTATAGTAAGCTCACTTTTAAAGGATATATTATACAAAACGATTTTGTGTTAATTGCTTACAACAAGGTGGAAAAGGTTTCGTTGTAGAAAAAAGAAAAGCTAAGGGAATAAAAAAACGCATAGAAGAATAAACATTTTAAACTTATTTTGGGTTTCATTTTCTCTCTCTTTCATTTTTCACACATTTGTTCAAAATCAAACTGGACAATTTTTCATAGTCACCAACGTGATGCAACTATTGTGATTTTTTTTGGTAAATGCAGATTTGATCTCAGACTTGATCGGATTTCCCGCCGAAAGAAATTAAAACAGAGTTGATCTGTTTTTTGATATCAGATCATATTTAAGATCAAAAGAATATGATCAAAAAAATCACATATAACTTAAGGTTCGTGTCCATTTGAGAGAAAAAAGGCTGCGGGTAGCTCTCAAGCCCACCACCCCACCACATTTTATTGTAAATAAAACAATATATAAAGTGAATAATAATTCATATTTATTTTGAGATCATTAGTTTATATTAATACCGAACTAAGACAATTTTTTTAAAGAGTTTTTTAAATTTGTTTACATAATTTTTTACACTAAATGCAGCATAGACATATATCTCTGCGGTGTTCGGAGCATGCTGGCATTTGGCATTGTATACAAATAGTTTTTACTTTTTTGTCCCGTTCTCTTGGACAAAGTGCACATCTTGTCTGTTTCTGTAATTTTGCCGGGGGTTCATCTACAGGAGGTTCTTCATTCATATTTAGAATATCACGTAAAGTGCTTCCTAATTCTCGCGGTAAATTTGTACTCAACCGACGTTTCATATGGGTTTCCGCTAGTTGTAATGCTAATTTCCTCAAATAATTACTTCGAAACTTATTGGTGGAAGTGTTTGAGTGTTTAGCATCAACATAAAGCACCATCGAGTTTATTCCAGCTTGATCAATCATGCCGTAGAAGTAACGAAGTGGCCAACGTCTTGTGGCTCTGGCCGAACTATATGAATGCATCCAATTATCATACGTAACATTGCACCAGAAACCCTTGATACTTTCCACAAGCTTTTTCACATAATCGGCATATGTTTTAACCTCTGTTCTCTTGCCAATATATGGAATAGCATCAAACATATAAAATCACAAATTGCAACTATTTTCATTACATAATTATCTGGCTTTAACGCTATGTATACGCGAAATGGACACTTTCCACGAAAACTCAAAAGTTGTTCGTAAATTGTTACGAAAAATCGAGGTTGGTACAAATTTCTGCAGTTCGTTATAAATACTGTCCATATGTCTCTGATTTGGGCAAATGTCTCTTCTTTATTCCTGTTATCCTTATCATCAAATCGTAGGCAAATAAGCAAAAGTAAAAACGATTGGCATTCATAATAGCTTTGTAAATAGACGCACTAAATCAGGACCACATATCTTTCACGCTTTTACGATTGTCTTTATTTATAGCCGAAAAAAGTAGAAGCCCTATCAGAGCTTCAAGTTCTATGTTGTCAATCTAATGAACGTAGGCTGGTCTTTATATTTAGGGCACGTCTTTCAATTTCCTGGTTAGTATATAACACAATCGAATCAATTATCGGCTTGCTGAATAATAATGTGAAGGCATCCTTTTCAGTTTCGATGTTCTGAGCATCACCTCGCTCAAGTCGGCGAGGTGATGCTCTTAGCATCTCGCAATTGAGATAGTGGAGTATCATCATCACCTTCGTCACTGCTCCCGCTATTGGAAATAACGTATTCCTCCTCTAAGTGCACAGATAAATTGTCTTCTGTTTCAGATATCTCACCGTCATCTGAATAGTGTTCATCATCGGAACTATCAGCAATTCTTTGGAAGTAATTTTCAATTTGATCATTCGAAACCAAAGCCATTTTTGTCTAAAACTAAGCATTAAAGTGAGCACAACACACAAAAAAATTTAAGGGGGTGACTGGTAACCCCACATAGAAATTAAAAGCTTAATTAAACGAGAATGACGACATACCTCGACACGTAAATGCAAGCAACTGATTGCCTACTATATAATTAGAGAATAGACCAACAGATAGGAAAAGACAATAGTAGAAACCAAAGTTATAACGTAGTGGGGTGGTGAGTTACCCACCTTGTCATCCGAAGGTTAAGAGAAGTTCGCGGAGAGTTGACTTTTTACTCTCGACATTCCTTGACTGAACGAAAAATCACCAACATAAAATTCTTTCAGTAATAGTAAAAGGCTAAAGACCCAACATGTGATTTGTATATACCCAACCCGAAATGACTTTGATAAAGTTTAGTTCAGTTCTATTTCCGTACGTAAGTACGCTTTCAAGCGTAATCTGAAAAAATGCTTTTGTTTTCTTAAGGCTATTATGGTCAACTGATGTATTTGACAGAACAGAAAGAAAGAAAGTTTTCGTTCGGTTTTGATACTTGCATCCTATTTCCTTCGAATCTGTCAATTGAACACGTTAGTCTTATAGCGAGTTTCATTCAGGAAAAAAGATTTGATCATTCTGTCAAAAGATTTGATCTTTTTCAATTTCGAGAGTTTCATTGCAAGAAAAATAGCAAATCTAGATCAAATCTCAACACGAAAGATTTGATCTCTGATGTGTTGGCAGATTTGATCTGAATGCACACATACATGTAAATAGTCTTTCGGTCAAACGTCAAATGGAAAATATTTTGGTATTTGTTGTGAACTTGTGCCAGCCCGTGCTTAGCCAAAAAATTAACAAATATCCATTAAATATACAAAATAACAAATAAAGTTGGTTTTGAAGTGAGAAATACAAATATGGCATTTTGAATATATCAACTGTGCATGCCTGGTATTTTTGTGTGTGATATCAAATACTGTGTATGCTCGTCAGTGAATGACAAATACTAGGATTAAATGATGAAACAAGTTTCATTGAAAAGAGCAAATCTCGATTTTCAGATCAAATCTTTAAAATTTGAATGAAACTCGCTATTAGTATAAATAACGATGTACCTGTCAAATTTCTTGCAAACGGCCCAATGGCGGATGAGAGTACAGTTTACCCATAACAGTTACAGTTTTTAACGGTTATATCCGCGCACGAATTGTAGACTAAAGATTACAGTTCAGCGTTTTGACAATAATTTAGCCATAACCTTGTGTTTCTTCATTCTTTCTTTTTGACAATTGGGTAAGGGGTGAAGAAAAGTATTGGGAATGAAGTTACTAATGGAAGAAAATTTTTTTGTAGTTGAGCTTTGAAGTTTCTCGTTTGAGAAAGAAAATGCTCTGCACGGACTAAAAATAAGAACTTTTGAAATTGAAAACAATTCCCAATCATGTTTTTTAGTGGTAATGGATGGTTTTAATTGCTTTTTTTTAATTTTGCAAATTTCTTTAGAATAAAACAGCACAGTTTGTAGGAAAGCATTGGATATATTTGGAGTAATCCAAATCAGTGTACACACCAACGTACGTGCCTGTCCAAAAGAAGAATGAAGAAACAACCGAAAAAAGGAATCATGTACACAAGGTCATAGAAATTTCTTTCATTTCTTTGACAGTTCTTGAAAGAAGTTTTTGAGTTCATATAAGAATTCTCAAGTTATCAAACACAGCTAATGTGTGCCCAAATTTAACAGTTACCTTACCGCATTTGACAGAACTTACCTTTTTTGTTGTTACCTATTACTTAACCGATTATAAAAGCAGCTATAGAAATAAAAATGACTAAAGAACAAACAAATAACTTTTCTATGAGAACTGACTTCTTAAAACAGCATTCAATTTGATTGTTTTTAAATGAGATGTTAACATTTTACGACTTTTGTTGTTTTGCAAAAATTCAACACATTTTTACAAATAAAGTCTACAAGAATGACTAAAATTAATTTTAGTAAATCTGTATCAATATCAACAGCAAATAAAAATCTTAAACGTTATTTCCTACTCACACTTCTGAAATTCTGATAAATTTAAATATTTTTTTGTAAGAATTCGTTAAAGAAATAAGAATCAACTTGTTATACAAACATAATTATTTATGTAATAGGTATAATCAATTATATTTATAAAATTGGTGATAATAACTGTGACGTAGATTTTTTCTTCGACTATGACGTAGAAACTTTTATCATAACCTATATAATTTACTGTTATCTTACTGATCGGCGGGCGTGGCGTATTATAATTTTCTATTATTCAATATTATTTATTTTGTATCTTTTCGATACAAATTTATAATGCATTATTATATGCACAGTTGTTTAATGACAAATAATGGAATTGAAAAAAAAAACATAAGTTCACATATATATTTGTACAGATGTTTAATTAATTGGTTTTTTTGTGTCATTAGCGTTTTAAGGCGTTTTTCTAAAGAATAACATTTTTTTGGCACGTTTTAGAAGTCCATAAAGGTTAATTAAAGGGGTTTTCAATGGATACAATTCTTGATTTTTTTTTAAATTTTATTAAAAAGCATCGGAAACGTAAAATGCAGCTACCTACTTACCCATTTTACATAAGCTTCTTAATAAAGCTCAAACCAATAGTACACTTACTGACTGTCCATATCAGCTTATATGTTCTGTTCATTAATTTTTTTTTAAATTAGGAATGCGTCATCATCAAACATTGCAGAGACGTCGTTGCTTCTAGTCCCCGCGAGAAGTGTGGCGGTATCACATGCATAATAATTAGCATAGTTAATTTAATAATTTATTTTAATTATCACCTTAAATTTGGTGTCTGTCAATAAACAGGTGATTTGTGTAAAAAAAATAATCACAAGAACCTGCTACTGTCTGTTCGAATGGATTTTGTGGGAATTGAAATCAGTTATTGAGAATTAATTCCTGCTTTTATTCGCCGTTTATTTCATTGCATTTTTGATATTGGCATTTCTGTTGTCTTCACAATGAAGTTTGACATGTTATGGCGCTGTTAGCTTTTTCGCTGTCTGCAAGAAACTCTAATGTGATGGTGTCTTAATAACAAACTGAATATGCTAAAAAGATTTCCTCTGACGTAAAAATAGTTACCGAAATGTGTAAGCAAAGATGATTATTTGACGTGTTCTTTTAAAAAGAATTTGGCTCTCCATAATTTTGTTTCGGTGTACAGTTATTGGTAAAAATCGTCCACTATATTCTTTTTAAAATTTGAAATTTGCTGCTTGTGAGCTGAACTGTTTCGTTTATTATAGACTATGGGCGTAATATTTCGTTGAGTTTCCGATATCAGTATGTCAGCTTGTCTCTGATAAGTGATAACTTATGAGTATGTGATACGCCACATCACATTTTACGTTTAAAAATTCCATTCCAAGAGAAGGTTAACGTTGTAAAATTATTTAAATGACTCATTTGTTATTAATAGGTCTGGAATAAAATGTTTTGTATTTATTTGTTTTTTAAAATCATGGTATAATTGCTGCTGATGATAAAGAACGTTTTACAAAAAAATAAACAAACTCAAACTCTGTCAATAAAAAAATTGTCAAAATATATTAAATCACAATAAAAGAATTAACAATCAGTTGATAAAACAACATTGCTTCCTATTTTCCTTAAATTGTGTTATTCGACTTCAGCAAATGAAGATTTTGGTTTTATGTTGTTCCTTGTATTAAGTTTTAAATGACACACATAGTTATTTAAGTTACATTTACAAAGCACATAATGAGCTGTGACAAATTGATATAAAATGACTGTCATAAGATTTTTAGGCCGAAAGGTAATTAAAATTAAGATATAGAATAATTTAGAGCGCCCGCATAGAGCCAGTAAGTTAATTAAGCTAATAGAATTAACCTAATTTTTAAGATTTTTGTCTAGAGTTAAGTAGTTATAAGATTAATTGAATAAAAATCATTAATATACTGAAAAAATTACTGTCATAAGTTTCGTTTACTTTTGTTTATGAAAATCTACGAAAATCTGACAAATGCTTGTATTTTTGTAAAGCAGCGTTCACACGCAGACAAGACAAGGGCACAATACTCAATTGTCTTGTTCGAGCTTCTTGAACGGGGTTGAATGATGTCGATATTGTCCTCGGAGATAGCTCGGCAGGCTATAGCTCGGAGGTCAATGTAATGACAATTATCTTGTCCTGGAAACAATTATTCACATGGAACAATGATTGTTTTGTCCCATTGTCTTGGCTTTTGCATTGTCCCATGTGAACCCCGCTTAAGGCTTTTATGGTCAATTGATGTATTTGACAGAACAGAATGAAACTTTTCGTTCGGTTTTGACACTAGCTAGTAGCTACCTATTTCGTTCGCGTATTATGGTTGAGCTTTAAGGCCTAAAGATCCAACCATAATGAAAAGGAAGCTAGTGTCAAAACCTAACGAAAAATTTCCTTCCGATCTGTCAAATACATGAGTTTCCCATAATATCCTTTAAGGCCCAACCATAATACCTGAAAGAAATAGGAAGCTAATGTCAAAACCGAATGAAAAGTTTCTTTCCGTACGCTTGAAAGCTTAAATTATGTACGAAAAAAAAACTGAACAAAACTTTGTCAAAGTCATTTCGGGTTGGTTATACAAATTACGCATTATTACGTATTCGCACTGTTTCGTACGGCAACGTACGCTCCAATTCTTCAATTGTGGTTGGGTCTTTAGAAATCATAAGCAAATTTTTCGTTTCGTTTTCGATCGGTTTCTGTTTCTTTTGACAATTCCCCTTGTCAATAGCATTCAATGACTTGATAGGATTCTTATTTTCTTCTTGACACTTTTTGGATAGTAAATGTAAGATTTTCCTGTGAAATGTACGACTGAAAGCGTATATCATGTACAGAAACAAACTTGACGAAACTTATCGAAAAGAAACACCAATCACATGTGTTTGGACTATGTCGTAATTATGGTTGGGCTTTAATAATAGTAGATGAAAGCAAATAATAACGTTAAGTAGAAGCGAACGAAACGTTCGATCAGTCAATGAACTCATAATACACAGAAGGAAATGGAGTTTCTATTCAATTTTCTCCAGTAAAACAACATAAGAAGTTAGCTTCATCCATTTCTTTCCATCTATTATAAATTTGACTTAATGGCTCTCTGTAATGGACGGAAGCAAATATAAGATAGTGTTAGACCGATTTAATATATATCAAATGGACGGAAGGACTCGAAAGTGTAAAAAGGAGATTGGAAAGGACACTTTTTTCCATCTTAACTTGTCGAGAACTGCAAGAAAGAGAAATCCGCTTTTATAGGCACAATATATGAAATTATTATTTTCGTTCAGTAAAGGATAATTTTCTCCAAAATTGTTCCGACTAAACGAACTGTTTCGTCGTGTTTCTAAAAAACATGATGAATAATGATGATGAGCGATTCAAAATGAATGATGAATGAATTTTGGGGGTTTATTTCAATTATTTGCGTGGTTGAGGTGCTTCTGTAGTCTTGTCTCGTCAGGCGCAAACATCCTTTGAATGCTCGAACCTATATACATAAGTGGTTGAGAGCACCAACTGTAAGGTTTTATTATTTAGTACTTAAGTATCGGTTCCATTTATGAGAATTAAAAAATAACAATTGTCGTATTTATTCTTCTTTCCAGCCGAAACCAATATCAGACGACACAGTGTCAATCAGAGAAAAAGTCACACTATCCAAAGGAGAAAAATGGCGGATCCTGAAGAACATCAGTATAATATCCTTCGCCTTTATGGTACAATTCACAGCGTTTCAGGTAAAACTTAACAAAAAATATGACCATCAACTTACGCCTTACTGATAAAAAAAACATCTTCTTTAAAATAGGGTACGGCTAACTTACAGTCATCAATAAATGCCAAAGATGGTCTAGGAACAGTATCCCTTAGTGCAATTTATGCAGCCTTAGTTGTAGCCTGTATATTCTTACCCACCTTGATCATTAGACGATTAACAGTGAAATGGACTTTGGTATTCAGTATGATGTGCTATACTCCCTACATTGCCTTCCAGTTGTATCCAAAGTATGTTATAAAAAAAATTTGCATTAAATTGAAATCCTTTTAATTTGTCCTTTTTGTGAAAAGGTTTTACACATTGGTACCAGCTGGTGTTCTAGTAGGTATGGGTGCAGCTCCTATGTGGGCCGCCCAAGCTACATATCTCACGCAAGTTGGACAAGTCTATGCTAAGATAACAGAGCAAGCCATCGATGCCATTATTGTGCGATTCTTTGGATTCTTCTTTTTGGCCTGGCAAACAGCTGAGCTGTGGGGAAATCTCATTTCTAGTTTGGGTAAGACTTGAAAATAACTGACCTCTTCATTAAGGACCATGATTATCTAACGCTAAAGATTTCTCTTTAAATTAGTTCTCTCAAGCGGTGCACATGGCGGCAGCGGTGGTGGTGATAACACAGTTTCCGAAGATGATCTTCAATTTTGTGGCGCTAATTTCTGCGTTCATGGAGCTAATGGACATGCTAACTTGGAACGTCCACCAGATGATGAAATCTTTGAAATTACCATGATCTATGTGTCTTGTATCATTGCTGCTGTTGTTATTATTGCTATCTTCCTTGATCCTCTTAAGCGGTAAGTTTTAACAGTTGTCACATATTGAAGACGCCATTTTAACATTTACTTTTTCACCACAGTTATGGTGAAAAACGAAAGGGCTCTCAGTCGGCTCAGGAAATATCCGGATTGGAACTGCTGTCAGCAACATTCCGTCAAATGAAAAAGCCGAATCAACAACTCCTGATCCCCATCACTGTTTTTATTGGAATGGAACAGGCTTTCATTGGAGCTGATTTTACTCAGGCTTATGTCTCATGTGCTCTGGGAATCCACCAAATTGGTTTTGTTATGATTTGCTTCGGAGTTGTCAATGCTATTTGCTCGATTCTTTTTGGATCAGTAATGAAATATATCGGAAGGCAGCCTATTATTGCAGTTGGTGCAGTTGTTCATTTTACCATAATCATTGTTATGCTTGTCTGGAAGCCACATCCTAGTCAGCCAATCATATTCTATGCAATGTCCGGGCTGTGGGGAGTTGGTGATGCTGTTTGGCAAACACAGATTAATGGTCTCTATGGTCTGCTCTTCCGACGAAACAAGGAAGCCGCCTTCTCAAACTACCGACTGTGGGAGTCGGCAGGTTTTGTTATTGCTTACGCTTACGACACAACCTTGTGCACACGAGTGAAGCTCTACATTCTCATCAGTGTTTTGGTGTGTGGCGTCATTGGCTATATTATTGTTGAGATCCTCTACAAGAGGAAGGTAAGATCAAAGGATAACTTATACATATTTATGCATGCATATAAATTTTGTTTTCTATAGCAACGTAAGCTTAAGAAGCAAGAAGCCAAGGACAAGGAAGCCGAAGCCCAAGCAGCTGCTGCCGCTGAAGCTAACAAGGGTGAGCCCGAAGAAACCGATGATGAACTAGACGAACTCGAAGAAGACATTGTAGTCACTCACTTCTAATTACAACGCTTTAACATAAACCCACAAAGAAACCATCGCTTTCTTAAAGCAAAGTGCAATTTTAAAATAAATTTTCAAAACGAAAAAGAAGAGCTGGAACCATAAATAGTTAGTCGATCAGTTAAATAATCAAAATGCTTTATTTTATTCTAAAAACCAGAGTAGGATATTCATAAAAAAAACACAAACTGTATATTAAAATATTTTTTTTGTCGAAGCATTGTTCCATTTTCGTTAAAGTTAAGTGGAAATTAAATTCTTAAAGTTACGCGAGATATATTAATAAATTGTCCAGCAGATTCCTATATAGTTAATTTATTTTAATTTTTTCTATATATAAGTATAATAATGTTAAAAAAATTACATTTAATGTAAATTTCTTATCTATAGTGTTTAAAAAACAAAACAAACCACAAAAATTGAAGAAGAAAATATTCTGCTCAGTATTATAATATTAAATTTTAAGCGAATAAAAGAGAAAATCTAAAAATTATTAAGAAAAAAATATTTTTAAAATTGTTTTTTTTTTTTTGTATGTAGTTTACTATAGTGGAATATATTAGATGCTACAATCTATTAAATATTCACGCATAATGCCTTTTGTTTTGTGATCGAAACAATAAAAAAAACATTATCTTATGCATAGAACTACATTTTCTCGTATATTAATGGAAAAAATCCTCTTTTAAATTCCATAAACATTTCTTAAGAGGGTGGACTAAGGAAATTCTTGTTAACTAAGACAATTTGTGTAAGTTATGGGTGGGATATATTTCTTTTTTTTATTCGTAGTTTACACATAAAGAAATCTTGGATGTTCGAGTCATGTTTTCGACTGCATCTTTGATTTTAAATTTAAAAAAATATTAAACAATTATTAGAAATATTTTAAATAATTATATTATTTTTAAGTGTTTATGTTTTATTTAAGTGATCATTGTGTCATCTAGAAAAGTATTGCAAATGTCAAACATATATGAAAATATTGTGGAAAATTTGATGTAAATATAATTATAAAAATAAAATGAATTTGTTTTACTTTCGCTACAATATGGAAATAAGTTTATTTAGCTGATATTTTGAAAGTGTTTAAATTAAACTTTTATCAAAAAACCTATAATGTAATCGGTGATCTTCTCTTTTTTTCTCACGATTTCTTGTCCCCAAAATTTGTTTGGCAGTCTACGTTCTATTTCTATTACGATACATTGCGCACTTAGTTGACGCTTATACGATTTCGATTGATTCAGTCAACTTTTGTTTTCGTTTCTTTTGACTGGACATGTTGACATGTTCGACTCGACTTAATTTCAACCCCTGGATACATAATGAACATTAAAATACTTTTTAAATGTCACCTCGGATTTGGGAGCTGTTTTTACTTTTTAGGCCGCATAAACTATTTTCTCAATGCAGGTACCACATATTTTGTTTCCAAGATGGTCACTTTACGGACGGCGTAAGAATTTGAATTTTGTCGACAAACGGATGTTGGTTGATTGTTTACTGAACCAAAGGACACAAATTTATCCACCACACTGCGAATAGTCCTCTCGGTAGGACGTATTGCCGCAATATACGTCCATGGTAATTTGGCAAAACAGACTGAATAAATGACCAACCTGACAGATGTAGCTTCAACAGATGTTTTTTGTTGGCGTTTGCTGAGAAATCATGTTCACATCTGTAAATTGTTCAGCTCCATCAAAAATGACTTAGGAAATTTCGTTAGCACTCTGAAATCTCAAGAAACGTGAACCGGCTAAATAATTACTTTCTAAAAAAAAAACCCAAGTGACACCGGAAACAATAATGAAAAACTTTGAATGCATAAGTCAAATGCAGTAGGTTAGGGGTATCCCTTAAATTCATGAAACTGATTTTACCTCACTTTTGTTATACTTTTACCAACATTATAAACTGCTGTATAATGAGATCCCAGGTACTGCCTCTTGCGAGGAACTGACAAAACCCCCAAGAGTAAAATTTGTCTCGAAAAAGTGCATCTCATCTAGCCGTTCGAACTCGGCGATAAACTGTAGGTCCCTTTTATTCTTGCAGATTAACAACAGACACACAGGAATGGTTGAGAGTATAAGTCGTTAAGGGGCTGTCGCGCCAATAAATTTATTCATTTATTTATTAATTTCAAAAAATTGCTGTTTACAAAATATGTTAAAAGCAATCAAATGAATAACTTATTTAATCGAAATCTGCATAATTTACTCTCTTACAAAAATTAAAAATTCTGTAGAAATCTAACCATTTTATTTCAAGATAAGTAAATGAAGATTTATTCCAGGAGTTTCTTTATTCAGGCATGTTCTGGTTGCAAACTACCTCCAAAGACGATACTCTGCAAAAATAATAAGTTTGTTTAAAAGTTCCCCTAAATTTCAAGGAGATTTTTTTAAGAAATCTAATTTTTATTTATTTTTATTTTCTTTTTTTTAATAATTCTTAAACTGAAATTTACTAACTTAAAGAACTTTAGTAAATTTTTGAATAAAAAATAACTGTTCAAATTTGGTCTTTTCTTTTTTTCTACCGATGTTCTTTGAGTTTAAAAAAAAACATTGTATATTGTTTTTTAATTTTTCTGTCACACTATTAAAAAGTAAACTCAGTGTCAAAATTAGGCTTGAAAATGTTTGCATTTGGACTCGATTAATCTCTTCTTCAGTGGATTAGTAATGTCCTTTCGGACCGCTCAATACAAGTTGTGTTGGACGGATTCAAGTCTGATATTCACAAAATAAATGCTGGTGTGCCCCAGGGCTCTGTTTTGTCTGCGACTCTGTTCCTCATATTTATCAACGACTTATTATCTGAAACAACTAATCCAATAAATTGTTTCACTGAAGACAGTACTCTCAGCTTTTCATATTCGTTTCTAGATTCACATCCATGTGCATCCGATGTAGAACTGCAACGGCATCGTATTATTAGTTCATTAAATTCTGATCTTGATATTGTCCAATGGGGAATAAGAAACCCCGTAGAATTTAAAGCTTCGAAAGCTCAATGTTATCTTTCGTCGTTACAGCGAAATATACCTCAACTGCAACTATTCATGAGTGGTACTTGCATCAAAGAAACTGATCATCTCTCAGTTCTCGGTATGTGCATTACAGACCACCTTCTGTGTGAATGACCACATATTTGACATTGCCAAGAATGCTGCGAGGTGTTTAGGTTTCCTTCGGAGATGCAATATATTCTTCACCCCGTCTCATCTAGCTACAGTATATAAAGCATATATTCGCCCAAAACTCGAGTATAATTCCCCCATTTGGGCAGGTGCTTCCGTAACCCACTTGAGTTTTCTAGATAGAATTTAAAAAAGAGTTTTAAAAATGATAGGTGACCGAACAATAACAGAAACATATACATACATCACAAACGTAATGTTTCTTGCCTTTCATTATTTTATCGCTAATTCCATAAACAATGTTCTAGCGAAAATGCCAGCTAAATGTATTGTCAAGTACAGGGATTCATTTTTCAGCCTTTCCACGCAAATGTGGAATGCCTTGCCAGACTCTGTTTTTCTCTCCCACTTTGAAGTACAGAACTGTGCATCGTTACCTCCTTTTACATCCTTCCCTATTTTCCTAACGCCCTCGATGTGTTTACTCAACATTATAAGGTTATTCAAAATGCCTTTAAGTGCGGGCTAATTATAAATATAAAAAAAACCAACAAAATCGGAAAATATAAAAAAGAAACTGAAAATTATTGTTAACGCCAAAACTCTAGTTAAATGTTAACTGTAGTTAGTTTGTTTTGAACATATTTTAAAAGAAAAATACTGACTTCGATGAGTACAGCCTCAGATAAAAAAAAATTGCACGACTGGATCGATCGTACTTGCTCATATGTGTGGTCACATTATGGTACAAAATGTAAGAAAATTAAAGTGAACATCAAAGCATTTATTCGATTTTTGTGACTTTTGATTGTTCGAATAAAGTACGTTAAATTGTATTGAGTGAAATAATTTAAACGCCATTTTATTTCCTTAAGAAATGTGTGATTTTTTTTCAAAATCGTAGAAGCGGTTTTTAAATAAAACGGTTTTTTCTTAACAACTTTTTTCAAAAAATTAAATAAATTATTTAAGAATACAAACTTAAGCACAAACATTTAAGAACAGAATCTAAAAAAAATCCACCTACCTGTTTTCAAATACTGATTAAAAAAAATTAAATTATTTAAAAAACAAAGAAATGTTTATGAAAAGAAAATTAATGCGAAATTACTTGGGCTACCTACATCTTCTTGAATATCAATGTTGATAGTAATCGGATCACCAGTTTTCGAGAAAGTCAAAGAAAAAAAAAACCGGTCCTATTAGAGATACCGTTTTTAGCCCACCGTATATAATTTGTTTCCACCAAAATATAATACTTACTTACGTACACTGATTTTTTTTCATACAAAATTTTTGGAGCCGTTTTCCAGAAAAATAAACTTGTACATAACGGTTATATGACAGGTTCCGTTAATTTTTGAGTTAAAAAAATTGAAAAAATTCCTCTGTAGAGTTTCAAAATAACCTTAAGTTCTAAATTTGAAGACGATTGGCCCAACCGTTTAGGCTACAATCAATACATCCGTACAGACAGACAGACACGGACAGACAGACGGACAGAATTTTGCCAGTAACTCAAAAATGTTTCTCTATCATCGTAATGTCATGTTTGATTGTTATCTCAAAATTTTTAATATGCACGAATGCATAACTTGCATTATAGTACTTATAGAATCGCAAGTAAAAATCAATGTAGCTTATATCAAAGGTACACGATATTTTGATAATCAATAAGAACGAAACAAAGAATATTTGTAAATGGAATTGTGTACTTAAATTGAGTCGTAAATTTAAGAGTAGGAATTTGAAAGTCGTGATCTTGGACAAAAACAAATAACATTTACGTTGAAAGTAACACAGTTTGAACTTAAAAAACCTATCAAAACCACAATACTTAACGGTTTTTTAGTAAAAATGAAGTAAGCAACCATACGTCATAAATAACAAGGAATTTATGAAAAAAAATATTTCGAAAATTGTAGGACGGATTTTGATAAAATCCAGTTTTTTTTATTTTTAGTTTTTTGAAAAAAAAATCTATGTTAAATTTTGGAATGCAGTTTTTTAGAATTTATTAATATACATGTGAATATAAAATTTAAAATAATTTTGTTTGGTTAGTTTTAAAAATATTGATTTTTCAAAAAAAAAAAATCAAAAATTAATTTCAATTAGAAAAAAAAGTTATTCAAAATTTTGATATGCAGAATTAATTTGGCTATCCAAGTCTTTTCAAATATAAAATTTGACAGAAATTCATAGAGCCGTTAACGAGAACGCCAAAAAATAAAAAAAAACGTTATATGAAACGTCCCGTTCATAGACTTTTCGCTTATATGTGGCTCTGATCAAATGATAGCCAATACCAACAAAAAAATTCTCAAACATTTTCATCAAAATCGTTGGAGCCGTTTTCGAGAAAAATAAGCTTTTCCTAAACGGTCGTATGGCATACGACACACATACCAAATTTGAACGCAATCACTTAACCCGTTTAGGCTGCAGATTAATAAACAACCGGGCAGACAGACGGACAGACAGACAGACAGATAGACGGACATTTTTGTCAATGGCTTTTTTAGACTTCTCCATAATCGAAAAGTCATGTCTGATTGTGATCTCATTTTTTTTATATTTAGGAATCCTAAACTTGCCTCATAGTCCCTATAATCGCAAGTAAAAACGACGGTTTTCCAGATAAAAAGAAATTCATCTAAATAAAATAGGTTCAAGGCAAAAGATAAAATAGTTTAAAGAGAATTAATCTGTGGGAAATTTTATTAATGGTTTTATTGAAATCCATTGAAACGGCATCAAATTCCTAGCAATTTTCTAAAGCTAAGTGGAAAGTGGGTAAATTATACAAGTTCAACGAGGTTAGTTGCTGGTAGACCTACTTTTGAGAAAACGATGCTGCCAAGAGAGAACCAATTGAACTTTAACTATTGAAAGAGAAATCGCCAAGGTATATAAAAGCGATAGAAGTAGGCTGACCAGGATATTTGTAGAAGTTCGTAGGGGGCTACATTGAAACAATTTTTGAAAGCGTGCTAGATTGCGATAACATAGCCATCCAATCGGAATATAAAAAGAAAAGTTCATCAAAAAGTTCAAATTTCAAATATGTACATATATTCTAAACTTCTAAGCTTATCTTACTTATTTTCCTTATTTCAATACGAGTAGAATAGAAACAGATTTTCTTTGACCTTCAGTTGACTATTTTTTTATATATTTTAAATTGTATTAGGGGTATTAATGCAGCATCGTGAGTCGTAAACGTGCTAAGCGTTGTTAAGTTTACTGCGTCGTAAACTAGCAGTTGATCTTTGTATATACACTGCCTATAGTACTATCAGAAAATATAATTTTTTAATTGCGAATCAAATCGCCAATTGGTTAGGATATAGAATAAGAACAAACAACAAAAGTGTATTTAGTACTGGTAAAATATATATATATATCTATAAATGGTACCCCGTAGCTTAGTGGTTAGTGTGTTGGACTACTAGGCGAATGAGCCTGGGTTCGAATCCAGCTCATAGCTGCCTTCTTTTCCGGAGCACTGCCTCTTGCCTGGCTCTGACAAAACCTTGAAGAGTAAAATTATTCTCGAAAAATTGCAACACCTGTAGCATGAAATACCGTTCGGACTCGGCGTTAAACTGTAGGTCCCTTCCGTTCTTGCAGATTAACAACACACACAGTAATGGTTGAAAGTATAAGTCACTAGGTCTTAGCGGTCACACCAAATATCGGTAAACGTTCTCTTCTCCACTATTTAGAGTTAGTTACAGAACAACCAGGAAAATGGCCAAAGGAAAATGACACCATTAAAGAACTATAGAGAATGTATATAAAGGGTCAATAAAAGCGCTACAAAAGGTTTTGGATATCAATGAAATTCTTTATTCCTGTGAAAGTACGTTTGATGCCATTATGTATAGAACTCGATTCCTTTTGCATGGCCACCACGGGCACCCTTGCAGAAGTCCAGACGCTGAACCCAATTTTCGACGGTTTTCAAGCATAAATCGGCCGATACTGCTGCAATTTCACGTTCGATATTCGTACGAAGTTCATCAATCGTCGCTGGCTTGTTGGCATAGACCTAGACTTGACGTAGCCTCACAGGAAATAGTCTAACGGCGTCAAATCGCACGACCGAGGCGGCCAAGCGACTGGACCATTTCGTGAGATAAAACGTTCTCCAAACTTGGTTTCCAATAAATTGATTGTGACATTCGCTGTGTGGCTTGTGACGCCGTCCTCTTAGAACCACGTGTCCTCCAAGTCTATATCATCCAATTGGGGCCAAAAATATTCGGTTATCATTGAACGGTAGCGATCCCCATTCACAGTAACGTGCCGGTCTTGATCATCACGGAAGAAGTACGGCCCAATGACGCCGCCGGCCCATAAACCACACCAAACCGTAATTTTTTCGGGATGCAATGTTGACTCGTGGAGTACGTGTGGATTTCTGCCTGACCAATACCGCATATTTTGTTTATTGACGAAGCCATTCAGCCAGAAATGAGCCTCATCGCTGAAGATGATTTTTCGATGAAAATCCGAATCATTTTCAAGTTGTTGCTCAGCCCAATTCACGAACATACGACGCTTCTAGTGGCCAAGCGGCTTCAGGTCTTGCGTCAATTTAATCTTGTAAGGATATAGGCCAAGATCTTTTCGCAAAATTCGCCACAACGACGTCACAGAGTTGCCCAACGCTTGAGAACGACGTGTGAGAGACACATTTGGGCTTTCTGCAACTGAAGCCTCAGCGGCAGCAATATTATCGACACTACGGGCACTTCTTTGTCTTACTGGCACGAGAACATTTTGTACTGTGCCTGTGGATTCAAATTTTTTCACTAGACGCTCAATTGTTGATCTGCTAGGACCATTATGACGACCATAAATTGGACTTAGCGCTCTTAACGTTGAGGCCACTGAGTCCGAATTTCGGTAGTAAATTTTAATAATTTCGACTCGTTGTTGGGTCGTATATCTTTCCATCATGAAATGGCAAACCTTACTGAAGAGAAATGTCAAAAGAGCGGCAAGAAATATGGCGTCGTTTGCTGTCCCTGTCGCTCTACTTTTGTAGTGTCCCTGTTGAAAAACCCGATAACTCTTGCTTTGTGAGTGTAATAGGGACATTATTTTTGAACTTCACAAACGCAAGAGAGTTCAAAGGTTTCCTAATTGTATATACATTCCCTATAGTACTCTCATGGTGTCATCTAATACTATATTTATGCAGTACTATATGCAGTGTTTCAAATGTAAAATTCAAATGTTTCCTATGTCCGTTTAAATCCCTATAAATACCATTGTATATACATTTTCTATAGTACTCTCATGGTGGTCATTTTTCGTCTGTCCATCTTCCTGGTTGATTCAGAACTAACTCTAAATAGTGGAGACGAGAACCTTTACCGATATTTTACCAGTATTTAATACACTTTTGTTGTCTGTACTTATTCTATATTAATACCAATTGGCAATTTCCACACGCCTCATTGCGACTTGATTCAGAACTAAAAAATGATGCTCCATGATAGTACTATAGGCAGTGTATATACAAAGTAAATACAAAAATTGATGAATCAATAAAATGATATGTATACATACATATGTATGTATGTACATAAATCGAATTATAAGAACTCAATGATGTTTTATCGAAAATTATGAATGACATGGCATCTATCACATTCGGAATACTGAATTTGCAATTGAAGTGTTTTCTGCGATAAAGAGGGCAACTGATTAAGAAAGCACCAATGTAGAAGGCAGCACTTCATCTCAAAAGGTTCTTAGCGCCATGCCATCAAATTCAAACAAAAACTCAATGTCAAAATTTTAAATTGCAATTTAACTGTTGTTGACTTCCGGCGCTGCTGTTCAGAAGTGCTCTTGAATTTATCGATATGTAAGCAACAACAGCTACTTATCTTTGCTTTTTTCAATCATAAAATGTTTAAGTGCACTGAAAATAGATTGATGAATTATATTAAAAGAAAATATTGATTCATCTTTCAAATATGAGGTTTTTATTATGAAAAGCGTTTAAGAATGGCAATGGGTAGTTTTTAAATCAAATAGAAGTTTTTAATAACCTTACTTAACTTAAAAATTAAATAAGCAGAATGCCACAGCTGGATTTATTCATAGATTTATATAAGATACGTTTGTTTCTTAATTTATTCAAAGTAGTTAAACATCGAGGAAAAAGTAGATTTGGGATCAGAATCCTGAAAATGCACAATTCCGACTTTCGAGATCTATCGATCACTCTTCGGCTTTATTGGTCATTAAATTTGATATAGCTAACTAAGGTTCTTCCAAATCTCGTGGGTGGATTTGTTGCTCTACTTCTTACTGATAGAATAGTTTATTCCGACAGCGGAATTCGGTTTCTTTTGTCATTGTTGTGATACAGGTAGAAATGGTTTTTCCATATTCCCAGCATCGACTTCAATTCTTATACGATATTCCCTTGATCGACTCTAAAAGCTTCAGTTGGAGCTCTGTAACTTTGACAATTTTGTTTTAACCTTTTGGTAAAAAAGCTGCAGTAATAACTCTATATTTCTTTAATCGCGCGCCTCTCGTTCTTTATTTTTCCTTTCTGAAAAGCCTCTCTTTTTCGTCTTCTTCTCTTAGAGCCACCTTCTGTGCAGAACTACCTTATATGGTTCATATTCAAACTATGGGTTTAATTGTGCTGGCCACGTTAAACCCAGCACTTCAGAGCATTTTGGCAATATTGCCACTGATGACATGATGCTGACTCTTTCCAAGATTTATTTATAAAACGCAAGAATTTAAATTTATCAAAATCGTTGAACTGTTTTGAGAAAAAAAAACAAATTTTATAGAACACCATAGTTTCTATGTTTTTGATAAATTTCATCGGAGTTCGTTTCGAAATTACGGTGGAAATAACTAGCGGATGTTATTGTTTTATTAGCCACTTCACTAAAACAAACCCCACTGATCTTTGATTATCTGTTTGTGTTATTAATAAAACCTAATCTTTTAGCTCGTACGTTTATAAATGTTTGTTTTGGCAATTTTTTCAAAGACCACACCAATCAAACGATTGAACAAACTGTTTATTAAAAAAAAAAATTGCATGTTTCTCAGACAATAGCTAATTAACACTTCTTTGAAATCAAATTAGCCACTCTTTGAACAATCCATAAGATTTCAATGAAGCGATAAACACATGCCGATCTTTTAAGCTAACAAGAGGTAGAAAAGGTTTATAAAACCCAAAACCTGATATATCTTAGGCTCACAATTTGCCGAAAATTATTATTGGAGTATGTATTTATTGGTAAATGCTAGTTAACATGTGTACTCAAGTGGGTAATAACAAAGATTTTTTTGTTAAGGTTCTTTTTAAACGGATCTACTTATTGGCCATGATGCTATGAAAAAAGCTTTAACTCCCGGATGTAAGAATTTTGGAATTGAAACGAAGATTTTTAATTGAAATAGTAAATATTTTTTTTTCGTTTGATATTTATGAGTATACTGTTGATGTTGTCAAGTTATTTCGGCATTAAATGCGACTTACACACATAAGTTTGAAAGACAAAAATGTACGCTTTGATATGCCTACGTCTAGCGTTATTTTATTCATCTTGGAAAGGTTATAATTATTAGGTATATTTAATTCAACAGAGCAAAACAACTAGGAAATGCCATGTTTTTATTTTTATTACAAGCTTCTGTGATTGTTTGTAGGAATTAGAAAATATATAACAATAGTAAAAATCCCTTAGAGTTACCCTAAGTGAGAACCTTACTTTACCTTAGAAGTTAATTCACAAGTTAATAAGGGTATTCATGCAACGTCGTAAACTTTAAGACGTGGTAAAATCGTAAAGTTACGATGCTCGTTTCATGAACGCCCCTTTTTGGAAATATTGTAAACTTCGTCTTAACAGCTGTTTGTTAATGACATGCCTAAAATATTTAATAAAAGAAAATATTAAAAGATAATTAGCACATGTGATTATTTGATAAAATTGATAAACGTGAAAAAGTGAATGAAATCATAGAAGACTTGATACCTATGATGACGGTATTTGAGAGTTCTCGACATACTGATCGATTTTTCCATTATTCGGTTCTGAATCAACCCATTATATCGGGTTTTTTCAACAGGGACACTACAAAAGTAGAGTGACAGGGACAGCAAACGACGCCATATTTCTTGCCGCTCTTTTGACATTTCTCTTCAATAAGGTTTGCCATTTCATGATGGAAAGATATACGACCCAACAACGAGTCGAAATTATTAAAATTTACTACCGAATCGGACTCAGTGGCCTCAACGTTAAGAGCGCTAAGTCCAATTTATGGTCGTCATATCGTCCTAGCAGATCAACAATTGAGCGTCTAGTGGAAAAATTTGAATCCACAAGCACAGTACAAAATGTTCTCGTGCCAGTAAGACAAAGAAGTGCCCGTAGTGTCGATAATATTGCTGCCGCTGAGGCTTCAGTTGCAGAAAGCCCAAATGTGTCTCTCACACGTCGTTCTCAAGCGTTGGGCATCTCTGTGACGTCGTTGTGGCGAATTTTGCGAAAAGATCTTGGCCTACAACATCCTTACAAGATTAAATTGACGCAAGACCTGAAGCCGCTTGACCACCAGAAGCGTCGTATGTTCGTGAATTGGGCTGAGCAACAACTTGAAAATGATTCGGATTTTCATCGAAAAATCATCTTCAGCGATGAGGCTCATTTCTGGCTGAATGGCTTCGTCAATAAACAAAATATGCGGTATTGGTCAGGCAGAAATCCACACGTACTTCACCGAATATTTTTGGCCCCAATTGGATGATATGGACTTGGAGGACACGTGGTTCTAACAAGACGGTGCCATAAGCCACACAGCGAATGTCACAATTAATTTATTGGAAACCAAGTTTGGAGAACGTGTTGTCTCACGAAATGGTCCAATCGCTTGGCCGCCTCGGTCGTACGATTTGACGCCGTTAGACTATTTCCTGTGAGGCTACGTCAAGTCTATGGTCTATGCCAGCAAGCCAGCGACGATTGATGAACTTCGTACGAACGTGAAATTGCAGCACTATCGGCCGATTTATGCTTGAAAACCGTCGAAAATTGGGTTCAGCGTCTGGACTTCTGCAAGGGTGCCCGTGGTGGCCATGCAAAAGAAATCGAGTTTCATACATAATGGCATCGAACATACTTTGACAGGAATAAAGAATTTCATTGATATCCAAAACCGTTTTTGTTTTATTTAAAAAAACTTTTGTGGCGCTGTTATTGAAAAACCCGTTACATATAGAGGGAAGATAATTCACTGTCACTCCAGTCGATCCTAAGCTCGTTGAAGACGGATGTCGAGGTGCGCGCACAATTAGTTAAACGAAGTCCAAACAAATAATTGTTGCGCGTTGTTATCGCGAGTGCTTTAAGGAAAAAAAAAATAATACACGCTCGTTGAGAAATTAGAAAAAAACCCCTCGCGTGTGATGTAAAAAAAAATAATAGTGTTCACTCGCGTCGTAGGATGAATGAAAAAGATGCCCACTCGCGCTGGAGAAGAAAAAAAAAATAAATAAATAAAGCGCATTCGCATAACAAATTATCCTCTATTCTGTCCCAAGACCTTTGTGCTTAACTGCCTCTTTCTTATCTACTGTAGGCATCGTATGACCATACAATGCTTGCGGTAAATAGATAAGGGCATCTGAATTTGTCTTATTGTGCTGAATGTTTGGATTGATTTTTTGTAAATAGGCTGTCTTATGGGCATAACACCTAAGACAGTTTGATTATTACAGAAGTTAATTTTGATTTTCACTGCGCAGTTCGACTTAATCAGAGTTGTGTTTTGTATGTAAGTATTTTTAAATGGTAAGTGATTTTTGTGTCGTGTATTCAAATGTTCGTGGTTTAAGAAAGAATTTCTTTCACGTGTACGTCTACACTGTTCAACACAGGCCAGCTGTTTTGGCATTAAGTGAAACTCAGGTTGGAGCAAATACTGATTTATCAGAATTTGCTCTACATGGGTATAGTTTGGTGCCATTACTCTTTTCTCATCATGGTCTCGTGGTCTATGTTAGGAATGATATTGCTTGCCAGAGCCTTCCCCAATATGGGCAATGTTCCAACACGGACTTTAACTTCTTATGGCTCAAATTCACTGTCCGCAAGCATGTCATTCATTATTGTTTTATTTACAGGAGTCCAAATCTTGACAGTAATTCGACTTGTAACGAGTTTGATGCACTGTCTGATTCCATCTCGAAAATTGTTTCCCTTTGTCCTCGCACTGAAATCGTTATTGCGGGCGATTTCAATGTACACAATTCCAACTGGCTCCGCTATTCTGGTCAGACAACACCCGAAGGAAGGTATGTCGAGCTCTTTGCCGGGTTACATCACCTTACCCAACTGATCGATGTGCCAACGCGTATACCGGATGTTGCTGGTCAAGCAGCCCATACTCTTGACTTGTTTCTTACTTCTCACCCTGATAAATATACCATTAGTGTAACTTCTCCATTTGGCACTTCAGACCATTGTATCATTTCAGCTAATTTCTCATCCCCCACCCATCCAGTTAAAGAAAAACTTCCCACCAGGACCGTTTGGCAATACGAGAAAGCCAACTGGGACGGCCTGAATTTCTTTTTCCGAAACTTTAACTGGTCACTATGCTTCCTCGATAGTGACATTGATGCCAGTGCTGAAATGATCACAAATGTGATTCTTCTAGGGATGCATGCTTTTATTCCTAACAGAGTAAAAAGCATCAAACCTAAAGAAAAGTCTTGGTTTAATTCTGAGTGTAAAGAAGCTATCAGGCTCAAAGAAGTAAGTTTACGATCTTACAAAGCCAACCCTACAGAGGAAAATCGGAAAAAGCACAAACAAGCAAGGAACTCATGCAACTCCGTTATAGAAAGAACCAAATTTTTGCATGACCAAAAATTACGGCAAAAAATTCTGCAGTGTCCCAAAGGCAGTAAAAATTTTTGGTCATTTGTAAAAAATATAAAAAACTCCTCGACATCTTCGGTTCCAACGCTCATCGACAATAACAAACCAATTGTTTACTCTTCAGAGAAGGCAAACTTGCTCGCCGCCCATTTCGCTGCCAGCTCCACGCTGCCTCAAAGCAACGTTGCCCCTCCTGTACTTGAGAATGTAAATTTTTCCATGGGACACATTTTTTTCCGCACTCGTACAGTAGCAAGAGTTCTCAAAGATCTCGATATACACAAATCCGCTGGCCCGGATGGTATACCCCCGATTCTTCTGAAGAGGTGTTCTTCCACACTGGCAAAGCCACTGCGTAAGCTTTTCCATCGCTCCTACTCTTCTGGAATCTTTCCTAGAAGATGGAAAACAGCATTTGTCCAGCCTGTCCCTAAGAAAGGTGACCCATCCTCCCCCTCCTCCTACCGACCCATAGCACTGACATCCCTTCTTTCTAAGGTCATGGAAACACTGATTAACCGTCAGCTTAAGGAATATCTCGAAGATCGTAAGCTTCTCCATGACCGTCAGTATGGCTTCCGCAGCAACCGTTCCACTGGTGATCTGATGGCATATCTCACCGAACAGTGGAACAAATCTTTACATCGCTTTGGTAAAAGTAAGATTATTGCTCTTGATATCTCCAAGGCATTTGATAGAGTTTGGCATGAAGCTCTCTTATCGAAAATGCGTGCTTTTGGGATCGATAATACTCTTGTTCGTTGGATTAGAAGCTATCTTCTGGACCGTTCAATACAAGTTGTATTGGACGGATTCAAGTCTGATTCCCATAAAATAAATGCTGGTGTGCCCCAGGTCTCTGTTTTGTCTCCGACTCTTTTCCTCATTTTTATAAATGATCTTCTGTCTGTTACTTCTAATCCACTTAACTGTTTTGCTGACGACTCTACCCTCAGTTTTTCATATTCGTTCGATAATTCACGTCCTTCGCCTTCGGACGTACAATTGCAACGGTGCCGTATGTCAAGCTCATTAAACTCCGATTTATACAGCATTGTCAAATGGGGTAATAGAAATCGTGTGGAGTTTAATGCTTCGAAAACTCAATGCTGTCTTCTGTCGTTAAAGCTAAACATTCCCCCAATGCCATTGTCCATGAATGGCACTTACATCGAAGAAACCGAAAACCTCTCAGTACTCGGTATGTGTGTCAACGACGACCTCCGTTGGAACGACCATATATTTGAGATCGCTAAGAATGCTGCAAAGTGCTTAGGTTTTCTGTATCGGTGTAAGAAGTACTTTTCCCCATCTGATCTGGCTACAATTTATAAAGCGTTTATACGCCCTAAACTCGAGTATAACTCCCACCTCTGGGCAGGTGCTTCGCAAACATCGCTTCACCTGCTTGATGGAATACAAAATCGAGCGTTAAGATTGATAGGTAATAGAACTGCCGCTGAAACAATTGCCCCACTCGAACACCGACGCAATGTTTCATGTCTTTCCTTATTTTATCGTTTCTTTTACAAAAAATGTTCACTCGAAGTAGCCAGTTGCATTCCTCCCTTAAATGTTTCTCCCGTAATACTCGTCTCGCAAGGAATGCTCATCAGTTCACCCTTGAGCCTAATTTCGGACGTACCGTGAAATATAGGGATTCTTTTTTTAGCCGAACGACACGAATCTGGAATAGTTTACCCTGCGGGATTTTCCCTTGCCATTTTGATCTGCAAACATTCAAAACCAATGTTAATCGGCACCTCCTATCTCTCCCCTCCCTATCTTCGTAATGCCCGCGCAGTGTGTTCTACATTAAAAGGGAAACACATAATCCCTTGTGCGCGCGTTAATTATAAAAAAAAAAAAAAAAAAAAAATCGTGGATGTCGAAATCGTCTAAAAAACAAGGCTCGTAACTAATTGCAACCATCATAGTCGTTTTTCCACCAAACGAGCAGAAGAAATGTCAAAATCTACTACAATTCGAAGATCTGTCGCTCATTTTTAATCATCCTGAATCGATTCAAAGCGACTTAGCAATAAAAATGGTCAATATTTTTATTGCGACGACAGGGAAATGAAATATATTCATAGTACAATACATCTCTAAGGTCAAAGTGTATTACAAAACCCCAACTTTATTCATTAATTCATTCTTTTGACTTCTTTTTATAATAAATTGTTAATAATCTTTAGATGTAAATTACAAACCAAAATTAGTTTAAGCAGTTTCATGTTTCGAAGGAAATGATGGAGAATCTTCTACGATGGGATTGAAATCACCTACCAAAACAGGCCAAGAAGCCATAGTCATGTTAAACCATGAAACAATGGCGTTGCTTCAATCAACTGGCTATAAGTTTAGAATTGTCATCACTGAAGTAAAGGTGAGACCGGTAACGTTAGCCAATCAAGCAAACAAGAAGAAAAATGATAAAGGTCGTTCAGCTAAACATTCAACACAGTAAGCTGGCTTCTGCCAACTTACTCCCCATATTTTCGAATGACAATATTGACGTTGTCCTCATTCAGTAGCCATGGATAAACAGAGGCAATATCAGTATGGTAACAGTAAAATGCCAAAGAGAAGGGGCACCGCCCCTGATTTTAGCCACCACACCACCTACATGCCAGGTGATGGGGTCCTCCGCCGTCAGCTCTAGCAGAACTGGTCACAGCTGCTAGTAGGAACGGTTGAAGCCTACTAGCAGGATGTGATGCCAATGCCCACCATCTGCAGGGGGAAGCGGAGATACCAACACAAAGCTGAGTCACTTTTTGAATTTATTATAAGAAACAATATACTGATTCTAAATAGGGGTAATTGACCAACCTTCATTAGCAGACGTAGAAGAGAAGTACTCGATGTGACACTTTCCACAAATTCTGACTCCACTCCGTTGTGGTAAGTAACTGGAATGTTTCAAGCAATGTTACATTCTCAGACAATAGAATGATAACGCTCCCAATAGAGCATAAAATAGACAAACCAAAGCCCTACATAACCTCTAAGAAAACTAACTGGGTAGCCTGTAACTGTCCAAAAACGGTTCACCAATGGAACCAAGCCGTAGTGCCCCGTGGCTTAGTGGTTAGTGTGTCGGACTGCTAAGCGAATAAGCCTGGGTTCAAATCCAGATCATAGCCACCTTTTTAACTGGAATGGTTGAGAGTATAAGTCACTAGGCCTTGGCTCCTTAAGGAACTGTCGCGCCAATAAATTTATTTTATTTTATTTAATGGAACCAAGCCAAACCGTTCTCTGGGTACTCGACCCATTGGAATATAAGAAAAAAGATTTCACGAATATTTGTTCAAAGCCGCAAACGAGAGATGGTCAAAACTTGATAACTGTCGGGTCTCAAGAAGTCTTTGGCCAAATATCTCAAAGAAAAATACAGAATACATTCAATATGTAGACCTTAACTGTCCCTTTTGGTTGGTGTCCTTACGGGTCACAACTCAATAGGGCCGACATGAGTAGAATTGGCCCTAGCACATTAAACTTGTGCAGAGGGTTACAAAACGTTAATGCCGAAGAGGGCTCATATCACTTCCATTGTGAATGCCCCAGCCTAGCTCAGACAAGAAAAACAGCACTCGGAGAATGTTTTTTCGACGATTTGGGCGACGTTTCAAAAAAGCCATCTAAATCTCAGGATGATTTAAGGAGGCACCTCATAACTAACTCTCCCCCAAATTCCTCATCTATTCCTCCTATTCCTGGGGACCGCAATGGATCCTTGAGATCCGAGTGAGATGATTTGTCATATCCATATGTACCCATTTTGGACATAATTTAGATTCGAACACGTCAATAACTTCTTTTATTTGTTTATTGATTTTCTTAAGGAATTCTAGTTAACGAGCTAAGGACTTTAAAAGACCTATTGTCAAAATAAAGGCGGTCATCAAGGAACTTAAGAAAGCTTCACCATTATTTTAGATTTAGATCTGTTATACATATAACTTAACTCTTGACATTAACCTATTAAAAAAAAATTATTTTATTTAATACAGTTTGTCAAAATGTCAATGTTAGTTTTTTTCTTTTTATAATATGCGCCTGCACAAAGGATTTGCACTGAAGGTGGGAATTTAGGAAGGGTGGTACAGAAGTTGTCAGACGATTAACGTTGATCGTGAATGCTTTCAAATTAAAATACAAGGGAACATTTTGACAGGTAAACTATTCGTGTTGTTCGGCTAAAAAACAAATCCCTGTATTTCACGGTACGTCGGATGTCTGTAGTCGACATCCGAGGTTCGATGTGTGGAAGTCTCTGGCGACCAGACAACCGGGATTGTTGCCTTCCTATCGTGTATACGCCAGTACACCGCCAGTGGCCAAAGGCATGCGCAATAAAGATTCCTGGTTGGCAATGACGCTTGCTGGAATAGTCTCTTCCGGTAATCACCATGGATGATTGTCGGTAAAGGATTTTCCACCAACCGTCGTCAAGGGACCTAAGGGCTTACCTGATTGGTACTTGTGATGTAAACTTGGTTAAGAATGATGGTCAACGGAGTAGTTTGGGATCGCCGATCTCCTCTGTCTTGGATAAATCCAAATCATAAAAGAATTCTTTGGATTGGTAAATTCTGGGGCTACATGGAAAGCTGATGCAGCAACCGAAGGGAATGAAGGTGGTAATTCAGCAGCCGTGAGGGAAAACGTAAAAATTGACACACTTCTTGAATAAATATAATAAACGCGAGGTAAAACAAAAACAAAAGGAAGTTTTATCAATCACAGTCAGGACACGGAAAACTTTACAAATAAATGAAAAGTGAGGTTATTTTCAATCGTCTTTCAAGAAATTGTTGGTGGTGTGGTGGACGATTGAAGAGAGTTGACATTGAAAATAATTTAAGATCTGTTAAACGCTTTGGTTCAGAAAACAAAAACGGGCTTGTTCCTAGACCCTAGAGTGATCTGCATCAAGGGCTTTTGTTCGTTTTTTTTAGGGAAAAATAATTTTGATTGATATAAGAAGGAAGGTGGAACAAACTAAAGTGCATTTAATTTTAATAAATATATCGTAAGAAGATAGAAGCAGATTACTAAAATTTGTAATTATCCATAGCTTTCTTGAGACTATGCTGTTATATGCTTCAGAAACATGGAAATGCTCTGCAATCATCTCGAGCAGGCTGCAAGCCTTCGTTAACCGTTGTCTGCGGTACATTCTGAAGATCCGGTGGCCGCAAACCATATCGAACGCTGAACTGTGGAATAGGACCGGACAGAAAAAATTGGACGCCGACATCAGACAACGGAAGTGGCGTTGGATAGGCCATACACTGAGGAAACCTAACGAAAACATAGCGAAGCAATCCTTCGAATGGAATCCTCAGGGTAATAGACGCGTTGGAAGACCGAAAACAACTTGGAGGTCATCTGTTTTGGGGGAAGCTCGATCTCAAGGTTTTCAATCGTGGCCACAGCTAAGGTCAGTCGCGGCGAATCGGGACAGATGGAAGGATCTTGTTGCTGCCCAATGCTCCAGAAGGAGTTGAAGCGCTGCATTGCAGCCGGATAACATATATATTTTCTTGAGACATAATAGCCAGAGCTCAAGCCGCAGGGAATACAAATTATAGAACTCGCCATTTAAACAAGATTCCAGAAGTAAGTGTTTCGTGGGAACCTCCGAACCATCTCAGTTATTTAGGTTCGAAATCCACCAAAAATTATATATTCCTGGGTTCATCCACGAAACCCCTCTATAACCCCTCTCCCTACCCTTCCCATCCTATAATTTCAGTTTCCTGGTTTCCTACCTATCCCAAATCCTAATAACCCCTCCTATTGCCACGCAACAAATTACTTAATATTTAAAAAGCACTTACATATATTCAAACACAACTCTAACTAAGTAGAATTGCGCGTCCTAGCTGTTATTTTCAAATAGACCATGCAGGCACGGATTTAGTTCCTAATACTACGTAGGAAACACTGTTTTCTTAATGAAGATAATTGTTATAATCACACAAATTAGTCTAGTTGCAAGGAGTTTTTGTGTTTGATCATACAAAAATTGGTCCAAGAATTTTCAAATTTGCTGTTGTTTTCAATGCTGTTGCCAGGCACTTTAAAAATCACAAACAAAAAACATGTTTTAATGTTATATATTTCACATAACCAATTTTATACACTTAATTTGGCTTTTGTTCTGCCAGAAGGTCGTATGGATAAAAACTGTCTTCCCAAAAGAGGCCTCGTAAAGCAAATTGAATGAACCGTTTTTTAAACTCCTTTTATTCGAAGAGAATCATTTTGGTAACTAAAATTATCTGTCTTATTCAAGGAAAGGTCGAACTAAGATGTTGTAAGGAGATTTCGTGATATAGGAATTGGAGAGATTTTTTTTGGATCATCACTTTATGAAATCCTTTTAGCCTTAATAATTATTTGGTCAACGTGAGAATGGATATTCACTCAAAAAAGACAAAAGTTTAAGGTGGCTTCCTTTATGAACATCAGATTTGGCAGTCACAAATTTCTGTAAAAAGGACCCTATGCGTTCGTTTCTCAAGGCAGACACAAATCCAAGTTAACTATTATTATGTATAAACAACATCTACCTTTTTGCCTTTGTCAAGAGTAGAAAAAAAAACTTTGGACACAAATGTTCTTGAGTTAGATGAAGAGCTATTGTAGATTCTCAAGCTTGAGGAAGTCCCTCAGTTTTCCTTTCCTATTTGAAAATATATCCCCACAAATAAGTTCGTTTGGATATTGGCTCAAAAGCAGTTTTGTATTCCTCACATCGCTGCCAAGATAATGAGCTTATCTGCCGTTGAAGTTCCACATCCGAAGAAGGTTGTGAATTTGAAATTCAGATTTATTAAATTCTTTTTTACAATCTTATTACAGCGTTTAAGTATTATATATTAAAAAAAAAACATATCAAATGTTTTAAAAGTTTTTACAAATTATAAAAAACATGTCTGGTATACAACATTACCCACAAAAAATGTTATACGTACTAACACCACATTTAAATAAATATTAAAATAGGAGAGCCGCTGTTCAGATCATAACGGAAGTCCATCACCTCTAATAAGAGATTCTTCCTTTTGTAATAGTTTTGGACCAGTGCCGACTTTAGTGTGTATCACATACTTCAACAAATTTGGTTCATATGGGTTTACACTTTCCAGCAAGCATTCGTCATTCTGAAAAGTAAAAATAACCGATAAAATGCAAGGAATTCCAACTTACAAACTTACATTGGAAACATCTGGAATTGCTAAGCCCTTCAAATAATTGTCGACAGGACAATCCGAAGGAAAACAATGCTTAATGGCTCTAAAGACGCTTGCTGTATCCTTTTCCAGAAGGTAAAGACAAGCGTTTGGTCCAGCATCAAATGTATAAGCGACCTTGGTTACGCCAGCTGCTTCGTTGTAAGAATGAACACATTCAGCGATGGCATGGGAAACATCATTCATGTAAACACACGGAGGATATGTGTCCAATGCGATTGCATGAAACTGATTTGAATCCTTCATCGTAATCTCAGCGAATTTATCGAAATCTCTAGCTTCAATGGCAGCCGTTATATCAGAGATTCTTTTGGGAACGCAGTGTTCAGCTCTGTGTTTAATCAAGTCAGAGGTAACTACAGCACGTTGCATGCCCTTAGTGGAAGCAGTTTTCTTCTTGGCATCATTGACAACTAAAATAAGAACATGCATGTTTGGCCAATGGTTAGCTGGAGCTACTGACACCGCTATCGAATCAGTTCCATCATGTTTACTGCCCATCAGCCATTTAACAAATCCTCCCGAAAGACTTCGACAAGCTGATCCACTTCCTTGCCTAGCAATCGAAGTCAATTCTTCGCTTTCGAGCCCATAGAGACAAGCTAGAGTGTAGACAAGACATGCATAACCAGCCGCACTTGATGCTAGTCCAGCAGCTGTAGGAAAATTGTTCTTCGAGCAGATGTGCAGTTTCCATTCGATTGGAAACTTTGCAGAGCCTTTTAGTGAAGCCAATCGTTTTACTAGAAATATTGTAAGAAAATAATAATCTGAAAAAAAAAAATTCATTTTAAGACTAGCTACATTCTCGGACACATCTCATGACTCTGCGGTTCTCTTCGAATGAAATCTCTTCTCCATTTAGCCACATTGTATTTCTTTCAAAGTTTTCCGAGGCAGCTGCTGTTGTCTTTGCACACATCTGGGACAGACAAAAGAATATTTTGAATTGTAAATCTTTATCCCTTGAACTCTGTTCTTTAAATAGATAATCAACGCATTTACCTCATCAGTGCTAAGAGTCATGCTTAGGGAGTCGTTTATGGGCAGAATCAAATCTTCATCTCGCTTTCCCCCTAAAAATTTGAAGAAAATATTTGTGGGTCAATTAAGTAATTATTTCGGAGAAAGTCCATGCCTTGTAAACTCACAGTATTTAATTAAGGCAATGTTGACAGGTGCAATGCAAGTTTCAATAAACATTGTTGTTATTTGTGTAAATAAATTTCTATATAATTAAAGAGGCACTAAAGTGTGTAGTGTAGCTTTTTAAATTTAAAAATTTAAATTTCTGTAAATTTCCTTGCTTTGGATGCCGCCCTAAAATAAACAAACGTAGAAACTTCAAAAATATCTTTTGCGAGACAGTGACGTTTCTCTTATTAGGCGTGTTCATTTAAGAATAAATTTAGTTTAGGGTGTGCTCATAGTGTTTAGTTTACACGACGATACTTTTTGTATCAATTTTCTAAGGCAGCTTTTTTAGAAGTTAAGTAAATAAATAATAATATTATTTTTATGCAAATCAAATATCTATGATCAATTTTTGAATTTTATTGGAAATAAAATCAATATATTTTCAGGTCAACATTACAAAATATCAATTTAAATCGCAGATTTTAACATGTTCCAATGAAAATTAGATCACAGATTTTTGGTGCATTAGCAAGAATTTGCATTTTGATTTCCCAGATTATGGGAAATTGGAAAAATTGAGATCAAGTTTATGGTAAATAGGAACATGCGTTCATCTTGATTATAGCATTTTGTGTGCATAATATTTTCGTTCGATCGTAACATTATTAGTTTTATTTTATGTTTGTGTTTGGGAAATCAAATTATGTTTTTGTACGACATTAAGATGTTCCGGTCAAAGAATTTTTGTTCGTATTTACGGCAAAATATAATTTTTTTTAACGCCGCTTTATAACTTTCTGTTTTGGCAAATTATGTAAAATATTAGTTTTCTTTTTTATTTCAACAGTATGTTTTATAATTTATGTAGATTTTTTTACATTCAAAAATTAATACCCAATTTTGTATATATTAGTTCGTCTATCCCAAATTGTATTGGCACTCGAATGTGTCCAAGAAACTTGTCAAAAAGTTATAGTAACTTTATGGGAAGTTTTTAGTGTGTACATCTTTTTTTCATTCGCATATGAGATTTATAATGGTTCCGCTCTACTTTTCCTTAAATTTGCAGACCAACAATTCATAAATGCATGTAAAAATCAACTATTACACATCCCCAACTGCATTTTATTTCCGAATAATATAACAAAATAATCGTACAGCTCTATTGTCCAAATCATCACTTATACCTCACAATCACAAGTCACAAGAAGATGTGAAATTAATTTTGTGACTTTTTCGTATTCTCCCCCAAAAGTCACTACTTGTGGAAGCCACAAAAACTAAAGAAACTTTAAACTGCACCAATGGTTTAGTTTGACTTTTCTATTTGTTTCAGTTGCACATATTCCAAATTTAATAGTGACTCTAAGCAGGTAGGTTGCTGGGGACTAGAAAATATGCCCTCCCATAACTATCTCAAATTGTTTGTTAGTTATCATAGAAAAAATAAAAAAGAACTGCGACTCGTACCGACCATGCCCTGCAAATCCTGAAATTTTATTTTGTTTATGTGAATACGTGTGAGATTCGTGTGAAAAATAGCCAATCAGCAGCCAATTAGCCACACGTTTCGTGCCCATAAAATGCAAACGTATTAGAAGTCCCATAAGAAATGTATAGGGACCTGTACATATATGAAGCTGAACGGGTATTTTTTTAGTTTATAGACGAAGACAGAATTATCCTCTCAGTTGTCGTTCTTGTTTCTTTTTTCCTTGGTTAGGTATACTGAATAAAAAAAACTGCATAAATATTGGGTAATATGCACCTCTCACCTACTCCAAGTCCACTAGTTACATGAAGTAGAGCATTATATTTATATGTTTTTGGTGATTTAAACAAAATGTATTATTATATATTCTATTATATAAATGTATGTAATATAATATTAATTTTTTCATGTCCTGAAAAACATTTACGTTTCTTAGGCCATTTGAAGACCAACAAAAAACAGAGCACCTACTTCAAACCCAATGGCCAATATTGACCCCAAGCGGGATGGCTGTCCTCCTTGCCTACATTACTGTTTATGCCTAAAAAAATTCAATTTCAAGAAAAATTTTAAGCAAACAATTTTTTTGAAGTAAAAAACAACAACAATATAAAAAATTAACATTACGTTGTTTTATATACCCCAAAAAAGTTATAATTATGTTTCTTAGACTATCCGGAAACCCGCCCCAAATATGTTGCAATAACACCATTACAAAACAACATTTTCCGTGTATCTCATCTCTGGATACTTGTTGGTAGCCCTTGAGAAAAGCGCAACCTTGGTAATACCGTCAAAGTATATAATCTTGTATTTACAAATAATTGCACGTGCTCATACATAAACAACAAACAGCTGTTCTCTTCTTCAACAAAAACCACGTGGGGCGTACCGGCTTTCTTTTGTTTGACAACAAGCAGCTGAAACGGCTGTTTTTTTTTATCAACAGCTACCCCTTAAAACCCCTCCTAATAAAATTCAGTCTTTTACACAAATCCAACTCAGTTTGAGGGGAACATTTATTAGATATTTTTGAAAGTGTTACCATTGAACACAATTTGAGTAGTAAATTGGTATTTTTTCTCGAATTTATGCTAAATATGTACAGTTATTTTTCTGTTAGTTATTTTGGAAAATATTTTGACTTGTAAACAGACATTACAAATTAAACTAAGAATAAAATAAATGTTTCTAGATATTAAAATTGAAAATGTTACTAAAATTTGAATAACATTCACTCAAATAGTATTAAATAAGGTCTTTTAATACTATTTTATTTGTTTGTAAACACTTTTATATTCTACCCCTATCGAAATTCAATGTGCTAGAAAGGGACGACATATCAGGGTAGTTCATTTTTGTTTTCAACTTTTCTTCTGCCACCTTCATGTTCATCGATTATCAGGAAACAGAAACCAAAGTCCTAGAATAACGGCATCCAAAAGAATATTTTCTTCTTTATAAATTAACTTATTTTGATGCAATAATGTGTAAAAATTGAAAATTTTTAACAAAATCTACAAACCTAGTAAATATTTTAACACTTATTTATAAAATTCTTTACAAAAACAGTAAATTGTGGCTTAAAATTGTAAATAAAAAAATATTTGCATTGTGCGATGGTCGGTTTGCTGCAGCCCTCAAAATATGGAGAACATTTTCACGAAATCTACACAAATGGGGCAGAAAGGTATAAATTTTCTTGGATTATAAGAATAAAAACATTAAAAATATGAGTTAAAGCAAAGAATTACCAGAAAACAGTGAGTAATACGGAAATGTTTGAAAGGACCCATAAGTACCTACATACTTTGGTATCGATTTTACCCAAGAGAAAATGAATCATCATCTTTTGTATGGCTTTGCAGTTATGAAAAAGTCTTGCAAAATGCAATCCCCTATTCTTCTGAATTCCAATTTAATAGATTTATAGCTACTTCTCTGCATGTAAACTTTTTCTATACAAAGTAAATTCAAGCATCCTTTAAATTGGACTATTAGAAAAGTTGCATATTAGAGTAACAATGACCTCTCTGTAAATGAGGTCATATCATATCTTGAATTTGCTACCTTCCTTCTTCCATTGATTGTCCTTAACTGGCGGGCGATGTCGCTGTCACAAACAAGAGTCCCTGTAACGAGTATGTTTCAAACAACAATTTTAGATTGAAGCAGTGTTCCTAGTCCAACTATCAGCTAATAAGCTTATAGTTGCGAGGTTTGCCTTGTCGTCTGAAGATTGTGCACTATAGCGTCGATGATCATCTGCTCTGCATGACCAAGCCATCTTGGAATTTTGGAATTTTTCCGTTAGGCTTATGTCGCTGTACAGAACGTACAACTCGTATATTCTTCGGTTCCAACGCTTTTCCATCGCTCCTACTCTTCTGGAATCTTTCCTAGAAGATGGAAAACAGCATTTGTCCAGCCCATAGCACTGACATCCCTTCTTTCTAAGGTCATGGAAACACTGATTAACCGTCAGCTTAAGGAATATCTCGAAGATCGAAAGCTTCTCCATGACCGTCAGTATGGCTTCCGCAGCAACCGTTCCACTGGTGATCTGATGGCATATCTCACCGAACATTGGAACAAATCTTTACATCGCTTTGGTGAAAGTAAGATTATTGCTCTTGATATCTCCAAGGCATTTGATAGAGTTTGGCATGAAGCTCTCTTATCGAAAATGCGTGCTTTTGGGATCGATAATACTCTTGTTCGTTGGATTAGAAGCTATCTTCTGGACCGTTCTGGACGGATTCAAGTCTGATTCCCATAAAATAAATGCTGGTGTGCCCCAGGTCTCTGTTTTGTCTCCGACTCTTTTCCTCATTTTTATAAATGATCTTCTGTCTGTTACTTCTAATCCACTTAACTGTTTTGCTGACGACTCTACCCTCAGCTTTTCATATTCGTTCGATAATTCACGTCCTCCGCCTTCGGACGTACAAGCTCATTAAACTCCGATTTATACAGCATTGTCAAATGGGGTAATAGGAATCGTGTGGAGTTTAATGCTTCGAAAACTCAATGCTGTCTTCTGTCGTTAAAGCTGAACACAAGATTGAACTGCCACTGAATCAATTGCCCCTCTCGAACACAGACGCAATGTTTCATGTCTTTCCTTATTTTATCGTTTCTTTTACAAAAAATGTTCACTCGAAATAGCCAGTTGCATTCCTCCCCTTAAAAGTTTCGCCCGTAATACTCGTCTCGCCAGGAATGCTCATCAGTTTACCCTTGAGCCCAATTTCGGATACCGTGAAATATAGGGATTCTTTTTTTAGCCGAACGACACGAATTTGGAATAGTTTACCCGGCGAGATTTTCCCTTGCCATTTTGATCTGCAAACATTCAAAACCAATGTTAATCGACACCTCCTATCTCTCCCCTCCCTATCTTCCGAATGCCCGCGCAGTTTGTTACATTAAAAGGGAAACAAGAAGTCCCTTGTGCGCGCGTTAATTATAAATATAATCAGTCCTATTAGACTCCATCTAAGTGCAAGCACCGGTTACTACATGGATGTCAAGACGAGTGAATCGCGTGCTGCTTAACACCATGTTTTTTTCCCCTGAGCCCGAGTCCGTTTTCGGAAGTTGAATAATGGAATTAGGCCTTAATACGGTTTGTCATAATTCTCCCGCTGACTTCGCGAAAGCTCAAGATCCTTTGTCGAAGTCTTCCTTTTCCTTCCTTGGTTTGTTCATCATTGTTTTATATCATAATAATTTCTAACCTGCCGGCTTGTGAGACCTGTGCATTAGCTTTGGAACTTCGGATCATATCCTGCTCCTAGTTCTTGAAAGGGTATCTCAGGTATCTACAACCCATGAATCCAATGGTTTCAAAGCTCAGTTATCCACCAGGCGCCGTGATTATGCAATTTTGAACATTCATATTTTCAAACGACGTTAATGCCTCAGTGCCGTGAAACTGAACCTACATGATATAAACGTATTCTTCTTAGTTGTTCGGATAGAGCCTTACTATTCGGTTGCCTTCAAGCCGAGAAATATTCATGAAATATATATGTCGAGAATGCACCAGCCTGTGCATTCTCGCCATTTGTTGTTAAACTCGGAGAGTAGACAGACATTCTTGGTTTGGTGTTACCCTCGTTGACTTGACTGTTCAGTCTTCGGCTTAATCTACATATGTCGGATGACTTGACTTATCAATTATTAAACTGATTTAAACCCAATTATCCCGTCCTTAGAAAACTACAAGAAGCCAAAGGTGGCGCAAAGAGAAACAACAACAAAGACAAAAAACCGGCTGAAAACGGTTTGGATAACGAACAACTCTATCCCGCCTACTCTTTGGCTCACATCGAACTCAAGCCAAATTCTTCAAAATTCACAGTTTTTTCTGCCATTCGATCAGCTGTTCTAGAAGCAGATGCCAAATATGCTATTTTCCAGGATACATCTACTTCATCCAAGAAGATCAAAGCTCTGTCATCTTGTTGTCTTATATGTATCAATGCATGCCTATCAAACAACTTGATTGAGTGTTCTTGCCATACAAATGATAAACGCAATCGTGCCGGAGCTGATTCTGTGCACAGTGATGGTGACACTGAAATTGACGAGGGACTAGAAAAAGAAGTTCAAATCGCCAAGGTTCCACTCATCGTTGGTGCTGGCCTACGCAGTTTGTTTGAATTGATAGCTGATGCGAGGAATATTCAACCGAACATCTGTACAAAAGCTCTAAAGGCTCTGTTTGATGTTATACAAGGACAGCAGCCGGAAAGCTTCAAGCTGGAACCTGATGATCTTATAAATCCACTCTACGACCTTCTACTTGATCTGGCTACTATGTGCACCTCAACAGGAGTCTCGCAGCAGTCGCAAAATTCTTTATATGAGGCTAATTGGTCGAATATTGCTTGCTCGTCATTAATTGGATTGTGCATAGCACGGGGAGACACTGGAAAGATCCTCAAGGCTATTGCAGCTCTTTTGAAATCTCCGAAACAGTTGTCGGCTCAGATAATTAAACTGCCGATGGTGTTGTTCTCGCTTCAGCGCACTGTGATGAGTGCAGCGTTGAACAAACCAATTCGCCCGGATTTTCATTCACATGGAGTTCCACAGAACTGCCTGGTTGATGAGGTAAGTTTGTGAAGTTTTGTTAGTGGCTTTGTTTAAGGTTTATTTTTGGGTTTAGTTTTCATTAAGGTCTATCATAAGTACATCGACACCGTTAACGTCGGTACAACCGGCAATGGCTTCGGATGGAACATTCATATATCTTTTGTATCGAACTTGTCTTCTTAAAGTCGGTACTGGATTCAATGGATCCTTCAAAGGACATGTCTATGCAACAAATACCGAATTCGGGAAAGAAGCATGTGGATGGTTGGGATTTTGTGCAGTAAGTGATGAAGTGGGTCGTAAAAATTGTTGGTTTTGATGGCAATAATTTTGTTTATAGGGAAAACTATATTTCAAGCGTTTTTCCAAACGATTGTCCGAAAATATTCTTCTCGTTAACACTGACACCTTGGCCATCGTTCCGTCTCCGTCCAATGTTAATCTTCCAATGATTCGTGAGGGACTCAATTATGTTCTGTTTTCAGATGAAGAGTCAATCAATATGATTTGTACCAATCGCGATGTAAGTGAAGAGCAAGGTTTTGAAAATCCTTTGAATTGCTATTTAGTTGTTTTTTTTTTGCAGGACACTCTTGTTGTGAAACAAATTTTTAATAGCTCTGGAATTCTGGCATTTGATTTGCCATTAAAATTAGCTCGCAAGAAATTTAGGACCTTGGGCTATGCAGCTTTTGAGGATGAGGTGCTCAACCAAAATCAAATTCAAAAGGTAAGTGTGTCCGTGAGTGTCTATAAGCTCTTGGAATCAGTTTTTTTTTTTAATTCTTAGATTCAATCGTCTTACAACATCTTTGAACCAAAATTGCCAACGGATATTGAAATTCAAGGAATTGCATGTGGCAAAGAGTTTGGTCTTGTAAAGGCTTCCAATGGGAAAGTCTACTACTATGGCAAATCGCCGTCTTTAGGTCTAAAAGCAGTTGGCCGAACACCGACGATGAAAATTACAGAATTAATTATTTCCAAGGTGTCCAATATCACACAAGTTGCTGTTGGGCACGACGGAATCCATGCACTCCTAGTCAATGATGACGGAACAGTTTATTTTGCCGGTAAGGGATGAAGGATCTTAAATATCTTCAAAAATCCACACATTCTATGTTCTTTTAGGCACCGCTCGTCGTGGTGAAGATGGTGACTCATCCAAGAATCGCAGGCAACCAAAAGCCGTCAAACCGAAGCGTTTACCTCGGATCGATGGTCATGTGGTGATTCAAGCTGCTTGCAATAATGGAACATCGGCGTTTGTTACCAAGACCGGACGTCTCATAATGTTTGGCAAGGACACAGCCCATTGCGATGCTCACGGATATGTCACTGAGTTTTCCGAACAGCATATTACGAAAGTCGCACTTGGAAAAGCCCATTGTGTTGTACTAAACTCTAAAGGGCAATTGTTTACATTTGGTCTGAATAATAAAGGTCAATGTGGACGTTCATTCAATTCCAAACCAAAGGAGTCAAATTACTCAATGGACACAACTGGCGGAAGTCAGGTTGACCCGAAGGATCTCAAATCAAGTGAACGACGTCATAAGTATGATTTGGCAAATTTGTGTGACTTCGATGATCACCAAGTAGCACAAGGACAGTGTAGGGTATGCGTTGTATGTAAGGAGTGTACAGGTTACAATATCTCGTGTGTTTCGTCTCTAAACGTGCCGGTGGAGGAGAGGATGCCAGGAGCGTAAGTTTAAGTCACAATCAGTGTTTTTTTCTTGAATTCTATAAGATGAGTTATTTAAAGGATTTGTCCATGTGGCCATGGTGATGCGGGATGTTCCAAGTGTGGACTGTGTTCTTCATGTATTGCTATGCAGGAGACAGAGCACAGCGGTAAAAATCTAAGGAATTTCAATCCAAAAACAATTTAAAATTTAAGATTCTCCTTAGATCCCAAACAATTGAGTGATATGAGTCGTCAGCGATCAAAGAGCATTATATTGCGAAGAAAAGATAAACAACCACGGGAAGAGAATAATGTTGCATCAGATGCAGAAAAAGATCCACCTAGGGTTGCACCTCTAGCACCTCAACATTTGGTGCTGCCATCGAACAGCCCTGTAGTACAGATAGCATGTGGATTGCATCATACAGTTGTGTTGACTCTGACGGGTGAGGTTTATACTTTTGGAAGCAATCAGTATGGACAACTCGGTACCGGTGATCTTCAAGCGGCCAATGGGCCTGTTCAAGTAAAAGTACAAGGAGCTATTAGCCAAATCGCTGCCGGAAGCAATCATACGGTTTTGCTTACCAACAAAGGAGTCGTTTATACCTTTGGAAATTACCAGGTTAAGCATATGGGTATTTTAATTGCACACAAATCCAAACATTTTTATTTCCTCTTTCAGAAAGGACAACTTGGACGTTTGCCAAATGACTTCAACAAATCATCAATTCACGATGAAGCTCTAAAACTACTCGATTCGTCTAAAGAAGGTTCTGCAGCCTCAGCGATTATGGCTCAAAGACAAAAATTCTTATGGAATTGCACTCCCGGAGCCGTCTTGTAGGATTGGTAGAATTGTTTCAGGTTTCTGAACTAATTTTGATATCATTTCAGTGGCTTGGGACCAAGTTTTGGTAAGAAAGCCACCTGGATCGGTGCCAGTGGGGATCAGACATTTATTAAAATCGATGAATCCTTAATAACCACTCACATTCTTCCGAAAATTAGTGTCATTGCTGATAAGAAGACCATTTGTAATAAAAACTAATATTTTTCTTGGATTTAAATGATAGTTAAAATATTTCCTCTTTCAGTGTTAATTCCAACGATTCCTCTGACTTTTCATGCCCTCACGATCAATCGTAGCGATGGCAGTTGCACTGCACACTACAACAACCAAGTTAATTTTGTTCAAATTATCCAAAGCAATCGAAACGCCGAACTGCCTGAGATCAATCAGAACATCGATCGCAATAACGATCAAATGTCGCGTAGCATGCACGAGTCCAGGAATCAAATATTCGAAGTACATGAAAATCAAATGCTGATGGGAGCTGGAGACCAGAGAAAACGACGTCGTCAAGAGGCAAAGAGTCCAATTGAGAAACCAATGCCGCAAATTGCTTTCACTCTGGATCCGCAATTTAATGTTTTGTGGGTGTTTGATGGGGGACCTGGCAAAAGTGTGCTCTGCTACAACGTGCTGGCAAGCGAAATTCCGAAAAATGGAACTGTAAGTCTAGATGTGGTTCATAGATCTTTACATAAAATGACATTTATTTATAGAATTCATCAAACTTCAGAGCGATCTTATCTCCGGAACTGTCTCTGCCAACCAATAAACCAGATTCCCAAGTGTCTCGATCTCAAGCTTCATTAAATCTGCTAGCCTGCTTGGATGTACTGACGTCTGCTCAAGATTTGATGTAAGATTTGAAATATTAAGATAATGCTAACTCTCTAATTTGTTCGCATTCTAGTCCCAGTTGTTTTGAAGATATCACTCCAGCTCAACAGAGTCAAACGAAAGAAAACCAATCCAATGATTATCAAATACTGAATCGATTTGAAAATTTTGGAGGAGGATGGGGATACTCTGGCCACAGTGTAGAGGCAATAAGATTCTCCTGCGATACTGATGTTTTAATATGTGAGATGCTTCTAAGTTTTCCTCTCCAGCTTTGTTTTACACTTTTCTTTCTTACCAAGGCGGCTTTGGAATGTTTGGTGGTCGTGGCGAATACTCGTGCAAGCTGAAAGTCTTTGATCTTGGTACCGATGGCGGAGGCTATGAGAAAGATGGAGTTTTGATTTCTGAGACCAAGGAAATCCCCTTTGAATGTCCAGCCCGAAGTAAATATCACATAATGCTACCCAAAGCCATAACTGCATCATCCGGGCGATGGTATCTAGTTTGGGCTCGCATAGCTGGTCCTTCTTCAGATTGTGGATCTGCTGGACAAGCTACAGTGACAACTGAAGATCAACTAGTTTTTGCTTTTAAAAATTCCAAAAAAGCTAACAACGGAACTGACATCAACTCTGGACAAATTCCTTCTATTTTATATCGACTCATCACCCAAGAGTCCAAACAACCTACACCACACATTGAAATCGATCCAGTGCAGAAAATATCCAAATCATTTGCCAACACAGTAACAAAGGAGTGTTTCGAGAGTCTGGTATCGCTGCTCAAGTGGTCATGGGAGGCTTTCAAAAGAAATATCCGTGAGCAAAGAGACAAAACCCGCCATCTTCAGGTGAAGCAATGCCTTGAATATTTGATTTATGTGAATAAATCATGTCTGAGGTTGTTGCGGAAGTACACCAATGAAATTTATCCCCAGAAAACAATGAAAATTTCTGCAAAGAAACCAACAGAAGGGAATTTGGGTAAACATTTTTTGAGGTTATAAATTATTAAGGATTCTCGAATATAGTCCTCCATTTCAGTTAATAAATCAAACAAATCACTGGTTAATGCACCCAAGCATTTTCTCGGTACAAGCGAACTGTCAACACCAACTTCGCGGAAGGCAAACATGGAAAATGTTCAATTGGCCGAGTGTATTGGCAATGTTCGAGCCTTGCTGATTGAAATTCTAAACGATGATATATTTAAGGACATTTGCAGTGAAGAGGGTAAGTAAATTTGGAAATTTGTATACAATATTGCTCTTCTAAAGGTAAATTATATTTTTCGAAAAGGCTACCGCATGGTCCTTGAAATTCTGGAAGAATGCCACACCAGTTTTGTCGCATGTTTTGATGCATTTTATCCAACATCTTCACTCAAATGGAACTGTCTTTGTGATCTTCTTTCTCAGATGGATATGGTTAGTTTTGAAAGTCTTAAAAAGAAGATTAATATTAAAGACTTCTCCTATTCCAGGGTGAATTGCATTCTCGCCTTTTGAGTGCAATAATAGCTGGCCTTTGTAGTCCTTCGATAAAACTGAGAACAACGTTTTCTCTTCTATCATCCGGAAACGATCGTCAGTCTATTGTCAGTCCTAGTGACAACTTTGGTCTGCCGATGCTATCGAGTTCGGAAAATCATCAATATCCAATCCTGGTAGAGCAAATGATCTATCGAACACAACAGGAAAAATCCGAATTCACTAGCAACACTTGGGCATTCAAAGATGTCCTTGTTCGACTGTTGGACATAATTTCAAGCCCTGTAAAGGCTAAAATTGAAAACATCTACAATCACAGTGTGAACGTTAATGACTTTATCATATGCAAGGACATCAATCAAGGTCTCATTAACAACTGTTGTCATCTTCTGGCAAGAGTTCTGGCTGAGATTGTCTATCAAACGTCTTTGAATGATTTCGAAAAGGCTTACTTGCCGCCTCGGAGCTTACATTCAACTGGTAATAGATTTTCCCGATGTGATGTCAGTCGAACCTGGAATACTGGTAACTTTGGTCCTGATGCCATAGCATTTACTGTCGATCGACCAGGAATTGCTATAGCCGGAGCGACGATGTATTCGGGATCTGGAAATTACGATTACCAATTGGAGCTTCTTTATGACAATACGGTGGATCTTCAGGCAACAGGGCATAAGTGGGAAACCCTTGAATCTGTGTCGGGTTCTTATGATCAAGATGCCGTTCACAATGAAATGGCAGAGATTAAATTCGAGCGGCCTGTTCATATTAAAGAAACCACACGTTATGCTCTGCGGCTGTGTTCCCAAGGAGCGCGAACCTGCTCTGGTGATACAGGAATGTCATCTGTTCGCGGTCCTTGTGGTACAACGTTCACATTCTACTCATGTGATTTAAGTTTTAATGGAACAACACCTTCACGAGGCCAAATCCCATGCATACTCTATTACAGCAATCCAATAAAGAATGATGGTAACTCAGTGACCTATGCAAACCAGGTAACAGCTAGAGATACAGCCTTGCAAGTAGCCACGGATATCACAAAGAAATGTACAGAGTTGTTGATTTTGGCCAGGAATGCCCTGGCGGCATCGCTATCGCCAAGTGATAACTCTTCGAATCATACTCAGACTATTGATTCAGAGCATAATATAACACCGATTGAGGAACATATGGACATTAATTGGGCAAACAACTCAAGGACATCGGCACTTTCGGCTGATTCAAATCTTACAACAGCCAGGGATATCACAAAGAGAATTGAATCTTTTTCGAAGGGTTTGATTGAGACTTTTAAATTTGACAAACGATCCACCAATCCGTTCGACATTGAGATCGAAATTGGTGCAACGGAAATTCATCCAATAGATTTGATAGAAGAGAGTGGAGCTATACAGGAGTTGAACTATCGTAAAGGACACGTTGATACGAAACTCAATGGAAACGATCGAACTGACAACGAATTGGATGTGATAGATAAGAGGAGCGACTCAGATGATGGAGTGCTGGGAAGTCAGCTGACAGTGGTGCAGTTACTGGAAGTGTTCAACACTTCTTCGGCAAATGTGTTTCACACTTTGTTGCCACTCATTTATGCACAGATTGGAACACTGGCATGTAATGATCCAAAGGTTAGTTTTTTTTAGATGGACTGTTTTCTTGATTCATATGATGTATTTTCAGAGTTCGGTTCAAATACTTGGACTTATTAAAGAGATTCTACCCCATGTAGCTGCGTTAAATCAACTTTATTCTAACAAAGAATATCTTACCCTAAAATCGAAGGACAAGAAGGTAGATTTCTCAGCTTCTGACATAAATAAGAAGAGAATCGATGAGATCGATAAGAGCATGGATACATGTACTACCAGTAATCATTACTGTATCGTAGAATGCGAACATCCATATCGTAGTGGATCTATAACTTGCCAGAGGTAGATTTGTATAGATTTGACTGCGTTCGAATACATTCAAATCATGTCTTTATATTCCTTAGAGTCGAATTTCCTCCTTGTGTACAATGGTTGGCCATCGAATTCGATCCACAATGTGGCACGGCTCAACTCGAAGACTACTTATTGCTCTCTATTCCAACTAAACCGTGCTTAGTTGAAGCATGTCCGGTAGATAATGATTATTTGGATATGCTGGACAACAACATGTCAATGCAGCGTTCAAGCTGTAAGAATGCCATTGTAACAAACTACAGCCGTGGTCAGGGGGCAAATGGCAAGGCAAATGACACCGATTGGGTTGTTATAAAGAAATTTAACACGTAAGTTGGAATTGTATTGCTGGTTTCTTTTATGTCATAAATTGTATTTCTATAGGAACAGCAACTGGCCACAAAATGTTATTGTTCTGCCCGGTAATCGAGTGGAATTTTCTCTAGAGACAGCTTCTCTATACGCTCAGGATCCTCATAGCAATCGTTTTGGGTTTAAGTGTCTAGTTGTGGGCTATGATAATCCAACTACAGTAAGAATTTCAAATATGTATGTCCAATCTTTTTAAACCTTTTAATTTAATAGATGAATTCAAAGAATTCTTGCCTGATTAGACTGGAACACGAATTGGCTTATTTGGGAGGAATGTGCAGTGCTAATTTAATGAAAAAGGATTTAAATTTACCAGGTAATTTTTATATTCACTATCAGTGTTTGGTAAGAGATTCCAGACCTTTTCTAAGAGAGAAATTGAAACTGAACTGAATGTGTAATTCGTTAGACATTTAGAAAATGTGTACAAATAGAAAAGGACCTCAATCAATGTTGGGTATGCTTCACGGCGTGTAGTAAAAAACGAACTAGTTTGTGAGGTTTAGTGTCTGTCAGAAAACGGCTGACTCACTAAGGCCTCTTAAGGCCCATACGATTTAGTAGAATGTTTGTCATTAATAGCTTCCTGGGATGTCTCTGTGTCCCGACACCTTATGACAGTTTCGGGAAGTGTAGAGTTTATGGAAACAGAACTGAAAAATTTGAAGGCAGCCTGGCTATCTGAAAAGATGAGGATACCAAGTTTTTCATAAGCCAAGATAGGACCTCTTTAACTGGCAAAATATCCGGAGACGGAAAAATACTTATTTTATACGCCGCCAACCTCCGGTCTTCGGGGTTTGAGCTATCAGCATAGAAATAGACTCACTACTTACAATTTCATAATTGTCCCAAATGTGTGTAGTGGTGATATCCGAAAATGAATTGAGGGATGGTGTAGTCAGAATGGAAAAATAAGTTCAGAATATTGGTATGACCAATATAGAATTGTTGTTTCATTGAGAATTGGCTGCGTGACTGGTCAGTCTAGCCAGTCTACAGCAATGTTTGAAATAGCTCCTCTACTTTTAAATATTATACAGTCGAAGCTACAATTTTAAAGTGTCAACATGGAATGGGGTGATCATAAGGAAAATAGAATTGCAGTAATTGCGTTGCACAAAATGTGGGCTAGATGCGAAGTCAATTTTAAAAACATTGCTGCCGCTACAAATAAGTCATGTGTTTGTTTATCGTACAATGAAAAGATTTGCAGAAACTGGAGAAATTAATGATCGTCAAAGATCGGGGCGTCCGCGTTCAGTTCGAAGAAAATATGCCGTCAAAGCGGTGAGTCATCGAATTCATCGGAATCCACTTCGGAACAGAAAGTGTTGTCTCGTTAGATAAATATTGCTATCAGAACAATCTCAAGGATCATTAAAGATGACCTTGGCCTGCTCTAAGAAGCACAATACAATTGAATAGCTGAGGGCGAAAGAGTTCGTGCCGCCATTGATAATTGGCCAAACTGATTAAGTCCTGTGTTAATTTCATCATTTGAATAAAGAGTTACACGTTCATCTACAAAATATAATAAAAAAATCCAAAATATTAATTTATTTATTTTATTACAATTTTAAGTTGTTTCAGTATTTATGGTTAGGCTAGGTATATTTCGAAGGTGTAAGAACTGAGTTTAAACAGGCGGGTAGGATGACATCTTGCAAGATAGTCTCCTAAAATTGAGTAGTAGATTTACTTACACTTTCAGCGAGCACTTTCGGATTCTTCAGCGCCGTAGTGATTGAATCACTGCTGACATTATTAAGGGCGCATACGATTTTGAGGAATGTGTCTAGAGTGTACTCTTTATGATGCAGGGTGTATTCGGTAGTACTTACCAAGATGCGTAGGGAAGTTTCTACCGATATTGCTTTGCAGTAATCGTGATGTGCTTTAGATTTAAGCCTATGGCTAAAGTATAAAGTTGTAAGAAGGAACATGTTTGGCTGATAGTCATTATATCTAAGATAAAGATAAAATTTGGGACATGGCACTCAAAAATGGATATCGACCAATCATTCTAAAGCTTTAAGAAGGAAAAATAAAAGACTGAAAAGTCTAAGTCATTTCGAAAAAAACATGAGCACATTTACCCGCTTTAAATATGAATACAACTTTAACATCTTTCCATACTACTAGTACATAATGTATATCAGATTCATAATGATCTCTAGAATAGGGGAATATTAATATCTGTGGTCCTTTTGTTATTAATCCGTTATTTTGTTATTAATCCGTTTCTTGTCTAGAAGATTTATATGGATCATATATGGAAATCTAGACTATTTGGAGTATTTAGCTCAGTTGAAACATTTTGTACAGTCCTTGATGCAGCGTGCGTCTGTGAAGGCTGCAGGCTCCACTTGATTCTCCATTATAAGTTTCCAGTACGACACTTGGAGCTTGTTCGAAATCGTTGGTTACCGTTCAGCCATGCAGATTGATACTGCCGAAGGCGGCAACAACAACAAAAATTCACTACAGGATATGTATTCTCAAGTTACAGAGGGAGTACCGGTATCTTACCATTTGGGCATTTTGGGTTACGAGATGATTAGCTTGATAGACGTCTATAGCTGTGATGTTAAGTTGCCACTGGGGTTGTTACGGATTGGAATTTGTTGGTTCAAACGAGTTTGGTGGATTGCTTTGAGTTTAGATAACATTTCGGTTTTCAAGCATTTTGACTATCCTCTCCGCACTCCGCATAATTTTCGCTGTTGGCGACTTTGCTTTATTTTGCGTACGGATCAGACCAGGCCCGGCAACAAGAAAGCTGGGAGTTACAGCCCTACCACCACCCTCCTCGGATGGTCCGGCCGGATTCTAAGCTTCAACAAAAAAAGCAAACAACTTCATGATTTAAGCAACTGAATACAACAAAATAACGAAAAATCTTCGTTCATTGAAATCAAAATCAAAATTTAAACAAATAAAATATGTACGTAATTATTAAAATATACATATGTATGTATAAGTTATAACGTTTAATTAAATTTGTATATAAATAGCTTCTTATTTTATTTATGTTTGTTAAATGTACTTTTGGTTTATTGATTAAATCTACATATTTAAATTTATTTTTTCATTTCAGATGACAAGGAAGTCGAAGATCTGTCGACAATCGAAGACACACTAACCAACCATCATGCTCTGCTCTCCAAAGGATTTGCTCTATCCGAATCCATATTAACTGTTAACCAGGCATTGGAATCCTATCTACCTATCGGGTAAGTTTTGTGCACATTTACAATACAAAACAAACAAATTTGCTTCGAAGTGCATTTCTACAAATCAGTCTTCAATAGGCCAGCATTTTCAATTTGGTAAATTATTTGTGTTTCCTTGTAAGTTCTTGTTTCTGGCAGTACAACATCCAACTTACGTTGTCTTCTCCTTTTTACAATACGCATTATTATTACAGCTGCTATAATGGTTGCAATTAAAACTAAAACTATAATGCCTAGAATTATATATAGCAGATAGGATTTCTCCTTGCAATCGACATCGATGATTTTACTTAATGTTAAACTTTGGTTGTTGGTCTTTGTCTGGAAGTATATGTTGTCGGAGTAAGTCCGATAGAATGGCGATTTTGGTTGGGTTTTATCTAGCTCTTTGCATGGAAATTGATTGTGATACTGTAGGTGGGTTATTTGTAATTGCATCTTATCGTTGAAGACTAGAGGCTGAGGATCGTTGTGAAATCTAACGATGTTGTTGATAAAATGCAGTTCGGCCCGTTCCAGAAAGGCGACTTCTTTAGAGACTTCGATGGCTAAAAAGGTAAAGTTGAATATTAAGGTCAATACAGTTTAGATTTGAGTATACCTTTAAATGCTATTGGGCTTGTGATACCAAAGTTGTTGTCTTTAATCAAAGCCTTTTCCCTCATTTGGACGATAATCCATTCGCTTTCTGTCCTCTCGAACTTGTTATCTATCACAGATAGCTTCTTGACATCTAAAACAATATGTTTGTAAACAAAATTAACGACATTCCCTGATAACTTACCGTTAAAACAAAATGCCCTTGTGTGTATCTTTCTGAATGTGACATTTTGTATTCGCAGAAAAGACAAAATCTCAAGTTCGTAAAATACTTTTGATGGCACCTCAGACAGGAACTCACTATTAACAATCTCCAACTGATCGATTGTGAATTTTTTTAGCGCCTAATTGATAAAAAAAATAAACAATGTTGATCAAAGTAAATTTTATAATATTTAAATGTCATCTATTACCTGCGGTTCTATACTATGTATTCGCACTCCATCCATTTTAAACAAGATTGAGTGATCTTTTAAGGTCGTAAAGGCAAATGGTCGAATTGCTTCGATAGTGCTGCTAATAAAAGCAATTTCTCCGATGTTTCCATTGATTGCATGTGATTCAATTATTTCAATCTTGACCTTAAACAAACAATAAACATTTCAAAATTATGATAATAGTAAAAGAAGACTGCATGAATGTCGCGCGGTAATTAAATGATGCTGGTGACAAATCATCACCAACAAGAAAAAACTGTGCAATGATTCGGTTGTCCATATTCAATCAATGAAAATAAAATTTACTCACTTCTTTGAATTCAATAATTAATGGTGAATTGCTGATGTGAATGGGGAATGATAGAGCATTGTGCGTTAGAATGAGATTTTGGATTTTTTTAAACATCACCGCTCGTAAGCCTTGTATGTTTTCCAGTGCATGTGCCTGAACAAGCATATGCTTACAGTTTGATATTTCGATTTGATAAACGTATCCGTCAAGGCGGGGTAGTGTCATGTACTAGAAATAAACATATAGAAGACAGTTTGGAGTTAAATTAAATTAAAAGGCATCTTTTATATTCATTTATGTAGATGTAGATGTTATTAAAGATTATAACTATAGGTGAGAAAATTCTTTCAAAATAGAGTTTGTAAAAAGAATACAACTTTGTTAATTTTTTTATTTCTTTTAGACTATATTTTCAAATTCATAATATTATTCTTGTTCTTAACTGAACAACGCAATTCCGTCGCTTTTAACAAAAATGTCTATACCTACGAATATATTAGGATTAAACTCTGTCCATTGATGAAAGGAATGAAATATTTGTTCCTAGCGGAAAATACTTATTGCGGTTATGTTCATTATTCTTGCTGAAAACACATAAATAAGTCAAATTGGAACTTGATCCAAATTAGAGAGCTGATCGATAAGTTGCATGATTGCTTTTCACTTCTACGATTCTCAAACTTCGACGCTCAAAACCTTAAGAATAAGACGAATAACCATTGAACCACAAGTCACCAAATACTTGCATATCGGATTCTTTGCCATTATCGGACCGACTAGTCCGCTGGTAATAGTGCCAATTTGCTGGCAAAATGTTCGTTCGAAAAGCAGACTTAAAGTTTGAGAGTTTTATTTAAACGCCGAAATTATTCTCTGCCAAATTAAGCGTCGTGTTAGAAAAAACTTATATTTCAGTCTCAACTTTTTCATTTCATAAATGTGTTTATGCAATCATTTTACAGTTTTATCAATGTAGATACTTTCCGACATTCAACAATTAATTTAATAATCCGTTGTCTGATGTTCACCCAGACTGCTACTTGTCGTATTTGTATAAAAGGCCTAGTGACTTATATTCAACCATTCCTGTGTGTGTGTTGTTAATCTGCAAGAATGGAAGGGACAATAAGTATGCACCAACTCATAAGCAAGATATGGTTAGAATAAAGCATGCCGGATGAATGGAATCTCAGCATAATTTGCCCGATCCTTAAAATAGAAGACCCTCTGAACTGCACCAACTACAGGGGTCAGTCTCCTCAACATCGCCTAAAATATCTTTTCTGCCGTATTTTGTGAACGCTTAAAGTCATTCGTCAACAACCTGATATGTCTATATCAGTGCGGTTTTAGGCCAGGAAAGTTTATTATCGACCAATGCATTAACGGAGAGTGGAGAAGAAGACACATGAAGAACTGTACCTGCTGTACAACGACACAGACCTAGCCAAAAGAGTAAAAATTCAACGTCTCAGAAAGCTGGGTCATATAGAGCGGATGGACATCAATGCTCCGGCCCGGAAAATCTTCGAATCCATCCCAGAGGGACGGCGCAGAGAAGACCGAGATTCAGGTGGCGCACACAAGTGGAAGGGGACCTCAACCGACTCCACATGCGAAACTGGAGGCAGCTAGCTAGGGATCGAGCTGGCTGGAGAAGCTTATTGGTTGAGGCCCAGGTCCACCCCGACTGTAGCGCCACCTAAGGTTAGGTAAGGTAAGTCCATCTAAATATATATATTAATAATATTTTTCTTACAACGTAGTATATAGAGTTTGTATTAATACCTTCAATTCAAAAACTGTTTTTCTTTTTATAATGCTTATTAAAATTTCCAAAATCTTGAAACATGAATATAATTACAATTTTTAAAATAACATAAAATTGGATCGCACGTACTTGCTCTTATGTGCGGCCACATCGTTAAATAATTTTTTTTAAATATTAAGAGAACATCAAACTTTTTACTTGCGATTTATAGGGACACTATAAGGCAAGTTATGCATTTGTAAAAAAAAATTCTAAGTATCAAACATGACGATAATAGAGAAGTAGAAAAAAGTGGGTCAGAAAATTTGGTCTGTCTGTCCGTATCGATTCCTACAGCCTAAACGGTTGGGCCGATTTGATTAAAACTTGGTATAAAGTATTTTTATAGTACTCTGCCCGACTATTTTTCGAATTCATTCTAGCTTCGAAACTAACGGTACCTGCCATATAACTTTTAATGAAAAACTTATTTTTCTTGAAAACAGCTCCTACGATTTTGATAAAACTTTCTGAGTTTTAATGGATTTTTTTAGAAAAAAAAAAATATAACGGTACCTCCCATATGACCGTTTTTTTTTAAATCAGACTTTCTCGTTAACTAATTGACGGATTTTGATGACATTTTCAAAATATGTAGAGTTTTATAATTGAAATAATATTGCTTATTAAAATTTTCAAAAACATTTTTTTTTTAATTTTTAAATTTTTCTTAAAAAACTTATTTTTTTGATGATTTTTTTTTTATTTTTCTCCTAGTATAAACTATAGATTTCTTTAAATTGACATACTCAAACAAATTTTAAAATATGTTTTCGAAAAATATTTTCAAAAAAAAAAAACATTGTTTTTTGAAAAAAAACTGGTCAAACGATTTTGAAATGAAAAATACATAAAATAGAAAACAACAAAAGAAATAAGATGGCTTACAACATTTTTTTCCAAAAAACGTTATGAATAGTGTTTTTTTGAGTTTATAAAAATTTTATTGGTGTAATATTTTCCCCCAAATTTTGTTTTATATTGCTCGGTTGAGCCCTAGCCACTAGTCTAATGAAAGCAAATTTCGTTATTATCTTCGAAGGAAGATTCGAAATTCCACCTAATCATATCTAAAAAAAATTGGTCAATACACACATTTTAATTATTACAGTTTTCAACAAAACATAATCCACACCTACAATAGTACACTGATTTTTACTTGCGACTATAGGTACTATAACGTAAGTTATGCATTCGTGCAATCAAAAGTCACAAAAATCAAATAAATGCTTTGATGTCCATATGTAAAATTACTTAGGCTATCTACATCTTCCTGGATATCAATTTTGATTGTAATCGGATACCCAGTTTTCGAGAAAGGCTAAGAGAAAAAACCGATCGTATGAGAGGTTTGTAGCTCACCATCTTAATTTTTTTTTAACCAAAATATAATCCACCTAGCGGTACAATAGTACACTAATTTTTTTCATAAAAATTCTTGGAGCCGTTTTCGAGAAAAATAAGCTTTTACATAACGGTTATATGACAGGTACCGTTAATTTTTGAGCTAAAAAAAAAAAATTGAAAAAAGTCCTCTTTAGAATGTCAAAAGAACCTTAAGTTCAAAATTTGAAGAGGATTGGCCCAACCGTTTAGGCTGCAGTCCAAAATACATCCGTACCGACAGACAGACAGACAGACAGACACGAACAGAATTTTGCCAGTAACTCAAATATGTTTCTCTATCATCGTAATGTCATGTTTGATTGTTATCTCAAAATTTTTAATCTGCACGAATGCATAACTTGCATTATAGTACCTATAATCGCAAGTAAAAAAACTACTGCATGTGACTTAAGCCCTAGCCTAGAACCAAGATCAGTGTCAAAACCTTTGATTCGGATTTTTTAGATCAAAATATTCTTCACTTTCTAACTATCTAGTCTAAGAGCCGACAGCAAATTTTTGGTTTGGAGGTACATATAACCAAAATTAACGAACAAGTATTTATTAGGGCCCATATTTCGAATTCAATCGTTGGTCCAACACTTAACCAGACGTGGCAAAAAACCATTTGGTTTGGAGGTATAACGATATAAACGATATGTCGAAAAATCAGGACAAATCTCCCCATTATGAATATGTGGGTGCCAGACGTTTAAGCCACACATTACCAGACGCTTTCCAAAAGGGGTAAATTTCATATTTGTACAAACTCTATTAATTTTTAAATAAAAACAAACACGTTTGCAAATGTCAATTTCCAACAAGAGGCCTCAAAAACCAGTTTTGTGTTTCGGAAGTATAACTATATAAACCATAAGTCGGAAAATCAGACGTTTAAAAAGTTGCAACACTTAACCACTCGAACATACACTTTGGGCAAGAGCTTCAATAACCTACTTGATGTAGAATTCAAAAAAAGAGCTTTGCAAACGATAGGCGACCGAACAATATCAGAAACATTTACATCTCTTGAGCACTGCCACACGCACCGTAATATTTCTACAAACAATGCTCTAATGAAATAGCCAGCTGCCTTCTTTTCCTTTTTCATCCTTCCCCATTTTCCTAACGCCCCCGGTGTGTTTAACAACATTATAAAAAAAGGCCCAACATTATTCAATTCAAGTACCTTTTAACTGAATTAAGTTTACCGCAGGCAGCTCATAAAATACAAAATATTATTGCACATTCGAAAGAATTTCAATAATATATTTCGCGGTTCGTACCGACACTAATAACAAGTCAATCGGGTGAGAATTAAATAATTTTAACACAAATGTGTGAAATTTTTCAGTTATCATCATAAGTGGATATTCATTTTTGCATTTCTCAAGGTTAGTAAAATCGTGATTCATGTAAAAACTTTGCTCTATTGCATTTTGATTTTTCACGGTCACACTTCTTAACAATATTATGTATGTTTATTAACATAAATATCTAGAATATTGAGCGTTTAATGAACAAACCTAGAATAAGATATCTTAAGTCACTAGTGCTTATGTCATTATTGCTCTGGGGAAACTGAGTAAATTTGTATTTATGTTGATACAGATATAAGCTGATTCAATATTATGTTATGACAAGGTTTTAACTGATGGTTTCGACATGAATATATCTTGGAGACAGAAAAATAATAAATGTAGGATTTTAATGAGCATACAAGTTGGTTCAGATGGTTTGGTTTTACTTTTTAGATTCGTTAAATTAAACCAAAAATACAAACATAAAAGTTTCTTAAATTAATATGCATTTGTTGAATTTGTATGGAGAAAACAGTGTAACTAGAAATATCTGTGGTTTTTTTTCGAAAAATAAATTAAAGTTGGAAAATAAAATGGATACTTGAATGTTACAACGGAAACATCGGGAAATCTATAGAAAGAACATTTCTTCTTTTTCGCTTTTGAGAATAACCAACAACAATAGCGATGATAGTTGTAATTGAGGTGCTTTCAATACGACCCGCCATGCGTTTAAAAATCGGTCTTCTATCATTCTTGCAAATCCAAAACTTGTGAAATTCTCCATACAAAAAATCTAAGTGCATTAAAAGGTACGGACAAAACACATTTTGGAGTGAAGGACACTAAAACCTTTAAATTGAATTTTATTCAACAAAAACTCCACAAAAAAACAACAACAACAAACAACTAGCAATAGTTGTTGTTGATGCAATATATTTTTGTCAAATGCATTTTTTTTGTTTTTAACTTCAGGTACATTTGTAATTTAAACTTTTGCTCTAACGCATTATTTTGGATTTGAACAAAAAGTTTTCAAGATTCACATCGAACAATAGAACAGAAACATTAAAATTACCAGAGATTAGAAATGAAAGAGTAATCTGAGATAAAATGAGATGATTTTGCTGTCCTTGTTGCACACCTCCATTTTGTTGGATTCCGCGATTAAAAAAGTCATATAATTAACACGAAAATCAAAATCCTGATCTACGAAATCCCATCGCATACATGCGGCTTCAGCTTCTATCATTAAAAAATAAATTGCACGACTGGATCGCACGTACACTTGCGCTTATGTGCGGTCACAGCGTCAAATAAAATTTGATAAATATTTATAAGAAGAATTTCAAAGTTTTTTATTCGATTTTTGTGACTTTAAACTGTTTGAAAAAAGTACATTTTCAGCTAAAAAAAATAAACGCCATTTTATTTCTATAATAAGTGTGAAACAGTGTGATTTTTTTTTTCAAAATCGTAGGAACGGTTTTTATTTAAAAACTTGTTAAAAATTTAAAAAAAAGAAAAATTAAAAAAAAAAGAATTTTTAAAATTGTAGGACGGATTTTGATAAAATCCTGGTTTTTATTTTTAGTTTTTTGATTTTTTTTTTGAAATTTCGGTATGCAGTTTTTTAGAGTTTATTAATTTACATGTGATTATAAAATTTTAAATATTTTTTTGTTTAGTTTTAAAAATATTAATTTTACAAAAAAAAAATTTTAAATAAATTTTAATTAGAAAAAGAGTCATTCAAAATTTTGATATGCAGAATCAATTTGGCTACTTAGATCTTGTCAAATATACCATTTGGCAGAAATCTAAAGACCCGTTACCGATAAATCCAAAAATGGACACAGTGGGTCGCACGTATTTATTGTGGTCTTATCAAGATCTTCGACAGAAAAAAGAATAACATTTACGTAAAAAATACCGTTAATAGAATTTTTCGGTACATTTAAAAATTAACTTCCAAAAATGTGAAACTATCCTGCTTAGAACCCCTTCGTCTAGGGCTTCTAGGGATACGAGAAAGAAATAACTCAAGCTATTGATCGCAGGACCACATTGACATCGACAGGAGCAGGAGAGTAAAAGTGTAGTAATGTGCCTTGGCATCTAGTTGGATGAATTTCTATATATCAACCGACATGATGCTACTCTGGCCAGTGCTACGGAAGCTGTTTTATAAAGCTGATTCGAGAAGGCGATGAACTCGACTAATGGCTTAAACTTCGGGGCTTACTACCCCTAAGATGAATACTCAGAAAGCACACGTTTAATCCCATTCGAGGCTTTCATTTACTTAGACAGCCAAGGGCTGATAAAGGATAGATCGTCGATCCCGTTTATCTAACACGTCGGACGTAAAACTGTGAATAGGCGCGGCTCCTTTACGACCGAAACATTGTCGCAGGGAGCGCCTTCAGTTCAGTAGGACTATGTCCGATCGACTGGAGGGAATATTTTTTATTAGGTGCACCAGTTTTGGTGGCTTACAAGCTGACAGTTGCAGTCGACCTTTATTGCCTATGGTCAGCTTCCTTACATAGTTGTATATAAAAAAATAGTACAAAAGTTGTTTTAAAGTTATCTTATTTTTAATAATATAATTTAATTTTATTTATAGTTAATTTTAAGTAGATTAAATTAGGTTTAAAAACAACATGATCATATGATGGTAATTGCTTAAATCGTCCAATAAATCATTAACTAAGCTGCGATCCCAATAAGAAGAGCGGCTTTTCATCTTGCTGTCCACTACTCTAATCAAATCAAATCTTAACAGTGACTTTAGCTTTAATTTAAATTTTTTTGCTGGGGAAAATTTTTAATATTAATTTAAACTAGTTTTAGGCCGAACGGCAATAAATTAAGATAGTGAATAATTTAGAATCCCCGCACAGGGCCACTAAGTTACTAAAGTTGATGTATAATCTGGTTTTTAAAATGTTTTGTCTGGCATTAAATTAGCTATAAGTAAATGAAAAATGAAAAAATAATTACAAAAAAAAATAAAGTGCACAACTGGATCCCACGTACTTGCTCATATGTGCGGTCACAGCTAGGGCTCCAAACAATATAAAACAAAATTTGGGGGAAAACATTAAACAAAGAAATTTATATGAAATCAAAAGACAACACTATTCATAACGTTTTTTGGAAAAAATGTTGTAAACCATCTGATTTCTTTTGCTGTTTTCTTCTGTTTTATGATTTTTTTTATTTCAAAATCCTTCGACCAGTTTTTTTCAAAAAAAAAAGAAAAAACTTCGAAAACATATTTTGAAATTTCTCTGAGTAAGTCAATTTGAAGAAATCTATAGTTTATACTAGAAAAATAAACAAAAAAAAATCTATCGATTCATTTTTAAAAACAAAAAGTTTAAAAAAAAATATTAGTTTAAAAAATTTGTTTTTGAAAATTATAATAGACAGTATTATTTGAATCATAATGAACTACCTATTCTGACAATTTCATCAAAATCCGTCCAATAGTTAAGGAGAAAGTCTGATTCAATAGAAAAGTAATTTTTTCATTAAAAGTTATATGGCAGGTAGCGTTAGTCATGCCAATTCGAAAAATAGTCGGGTAGAGTACCTACTCTATAAATACTATTATATTGAATCGATACGGTCATACAGACAGAATTGTGCGACCCATTTTTTTCGACTTCTCTATCCTCGTAATGTTGTGTTTGATTGCTATCTTTTTTTACGAATGCATAACTTGCCTTATAGTACCTATAATCGGAAGTAAAAACTCCTGTAAATCGTGGGCATTCATGTGTACTGTTCCATTGGTTCTCTGCATACTCAGGAGCTCATGTGGCATTAGAGTTAAACACTACTACAGATCAGCTCAGTACTGTCTTCTACACAAGAAAAACAAATGTTCTGGTTGATTCTCATCAATTATTGTAACAAAATTCGTGTAAATAGAAAATCTGCACCGCTATTGCATTTTTTAATGAAAGTAGGAAATCGGCGAGATTAAAAAAACAGTATTTTGCAAAACAGGATTTTGATTTTCGAGATTTTAGGAAACGGTATAACGTTTGTAGTCCCACAAATAAAATTGATTGCCGAATTCGGAGGTTTCATTTTTGTGAGAATTAGCACTAGAATTAGTATCTATAAGATAGTTCCTACATTTCCAGACTAATCTAGACTATTAGAATTGCCTTGATATTTAGACTTTGGAGACTTGTTGCGACTAAATTCTACTTTTTTATTATGCAAATTTTATTACACTCCTTTGAGGATTTACCTACATAATGTGCAATTTCGCGAATTGATGAACTTAAGCAGCTATATACAAATTGAATTAACGTTTTAATGTCAGCATTTGTTTTTATTGTGTTGAAAAATTACAAAAATTGCAACAAGTTCTTTTAACTATTCAATTTTTAACTAGCCCATATATGAACATAATTTTTAGTGCGTTTCTTACAATAATAGCTCTTCAGGGATGTAGGAGCTATTCATCATTTTTGACAACAAGCCCCTCAAATACGGATGTGAAACATTCTCATACCCTAATTCACAGCACGATATATCGAGACTAAATACCCCAAGTGCACCACACTTCCTGCCCAAGAGTGTCTGCATATTTCCACATCCAACAAGAGGCAAAATAAAATCAGCGTTGAAAATTAAATTAAATTAAATTAATCACATATGAGTGTGTGTGTGTGTGTACAATACGGTTTCACGCCAATTATTTTGCACTTTTGCCAATCAAATGAACAACTTCTACTCCTCTGTCGATTTTCAAGTTTAAAAAGTGATTCAGATAGATAAATAAAAAAAAATATAACTTATTTTGACATTTTTTTGCTCTTCATATGGTGACGCAAACATCCCGAGGTAACCAAATGTTTTCCTTACAAAATACGCATTCCCACGGAAGTACATATTTGATTTAGATTTCATAATTTAAAACCCCGCATCGTCTGTATCCAGCTGATAGCTGAAGACATGGCAATTTAGCCTACTTCTATACCTTCAGTCATAGGATAAATATTTAACTTTTTATTTAAATAAAAAAAAAAAGAAAACTTTTAAGAAAAATCAAACAATAACGGTAGGAGGTATAGAGTATGCGATACACCTCAGCTACATAATATTGTGAACTTACCTCATTCGAATTTCGGCAATCACACGAATACTTGGTATCGTGAGCAATACAGCTGACATTGTTGTAAGCCCCATCCTCGCCATTTTGACTTGTCCATTGCTGACCTGTGCATTGGCTGAATATGTTGGCGAGAAACAGTAAACTAATGAAAATTGACACTTTTTCGTTCGGCTTTGGCAATATCATATTTCCTTCTTTTGTTGAACAACTTTTTCTTTTTTGCTGGCGCTGCAATCGTTAATGTCTAGATGGGGTACGTTGACGTTTCCATAAGCGCGCGCGAACATTTGAATCTTTATTTTGATTTGAACGACAACGACGACGTGAATGGCGCTTGGGGTAGAAAAATACAAAACTCGCACTATTCACTTCCAATTGCAACTTCAACGCTACTGATGTTGATGATGATATCCGCCCCCTGTTAATAATTGCAAGTGGTGGCGGTGGTATTTTCAGCATGATTAAGAAACAACGCTCGCAATGTGTGTTCTGCTGAATTGGGCTTTTAATCTTATCTTATCGCGCGGTATCACTGCGAGGAGGTGATTTATCTTCTTTTTTTTTTATTGTTATTCAGCTTTGTATTTGTGAGATAGATTTTTGTTGTTATTAAGTGTTCTAATTTTCTAAGAAATTGTGTTTCTTGTATTGTTGTAGGTATCTTATCTTTTATTTGAAAAAGTGACAGAATTATTGACCATTTACGGATTCAGAGACACTTTTTATACGTCTTTTTCGAGGGGAATTTTTTTGAGATCGTCGGTAAGAAATTGATTGGGAACTTCTTTTGTCGAAAAATTTAAGAACCGTCCCTGTGTAGTATAATGTTATTGCTTAATAACCGGATTCTTAACAACTTGGCTGATCACTACTTGATTTGGTTAGAACAGTAGAATTTCAATTATGAATCCAAATGAGCATTAAGTATCAAACATTATTTGCGTCTTTGTTATACTTAAAGCTGTGTTGTATTCAAAAGATTGGAACTGCTGGCTATTTGGGAAACAAGTTCGCTGTTCTTGTAGCTTTTGTTGTTTGATGAATCATAGCTAGAATGATCCAATGAATGGAATAGATTAGGTATCTGATGAATGGCAAAACAGAGATCTATGGCCTGTCAATTATTTCACCTGTCAGATGAGATATCTTTTAAAACTCAGGAAGTTCTATTTAGGGGGTATGTGGTTGTTTTGTCATATTATGTACAATCTAATTGTCTGAAGTACCATTTACAGACGGCGGCGCCTGGTTATTTAAAGCTACGGCAACGATAATAAACTGAGATTGTCTATCCTATGATGATGAATTTAATAGAACCTTTGGGTTCTGGAGAACTGAGGGAAAAGACTGCGATGATCATCGTGTGGAGATTGCCGACAGAATTTACTATAAATTCGTTAAAGGCAAACAAAAAAAAAAAGCGACAATTCGGACAAAGAATAGAATGAAGCAATTATTGCTGATATATCAAATCATCTTATGTTCTTAAATAGTGCTAACTTTGGGGTAATAGATATATATCTAAAAATAATAGCGAAATATATTATTTTATAAGATTTGATTTTGTAAATCTTAAAGAAGACGAACAGTGAGGTAAAGCTTTCCACATTAATATTGTGCGGCCAATAACAAATCCCTCTACTCTACCATAATCTGATTTCGAAATTTAGTCAGCAAAACTACTTAATGAATTACTGCCAGCTTAAAACAAGAGTTTTTGATAAATATGAGAAAGAAAGTCATAGACTTATCACCATTATTCTTTTTTTTAATTTCAGACTTAATAAATTTAAGATATGCTGATATGCCTCAAGGCTCATTTAGTCTTGGGGTCTCTTTATTATATTTATTGATTGAAGTTACGTCTTCGAATTTGATCACGGAAAAAAATTCCACATATCAAAATTCGGCCAATTTTAAGGCCTTTCTACTTGCGGTTTCTATCAAAAGAAAGGAAGTCAAGAAATCCAATCCTGCCTTTTTACTACTATTTGGCAGGATTTATAATAAGTACTATATTTTTCTGGAATATTCTGGAATTGATTCACATGATTTGACACTCCTATTCAGCTTAGCTCAGCGTAGTCTTCTAAACATTGAAAACGTTGGAATTTTTTTCTTGTTGATTCTCATAAATTAGTGTTACTAAATTTATATGAAAAAATCGAAAATATGGTATTTCGAGTCGGGAATGCTGTATTTCGGAATTATGTTAATCAGGGTCGACCTCAGAAAATGTCGGCGGCAGGCTTCTCGGATTTGAAAGTTTTTTGTCCACATGTATGCTATCTGAGAGCGCATCATAGTGATTTGCTGTCTAATTGGGGACTTCGATATAAAAATAAAACAAAAGTGGATGACATGCTGATAACTGATCACCCACTTATATAACCCACATTAGATTAAAGTCCATCCGGGAACATGACTATATTGAAGAAGAGCCTGGTAAGCATCGTCTTTCGTAATATAAACAGAGGCACCAAAATATAGCTAATAATTTTTTTTAACAAATTACGTACAATTCACTCTTCAACTAAATAAATACATTTATTGAAGCGACAGCTCCTTAAGGAGCCAAGGCCTAGTGACTTATACTCTCAACCATTCCTCTGTGTGTGTTTGTTAATCTGCAAGTATATTGATTTTTTGTTCGTAATATTGTCATTCAGTCAGGCCGACAAACGCATATGACCCGCTCCTGTGCCTTTGTCAAACATGTGCACACTATGTTCTCATTCAACATGTTAAAAAACTCCACATTGCTGGCCAAACCTCTCACTGTGTGTGCACGGCACGGTGCATGATTCGAATGTTTACTTTGACAAGTGTAGTGCGCCGCAGCTTCTGAACTAAGCTATCCCTCCTTAGAAGCCATAAATGCGTTTATTCAAATTGTAAGCACAAGATATTATGCACAAGAGTGTTCTTAAGAGAAAAGTAAGAATCAACAATAAGGGCAACATAACTTCCTATCCTAACAAAAAAAATGGGTACTGCAACGCCGCAGCCACCTATAAAACATGATATCCACTCACCATCAAACCATTCACCGAACCGCAATCGAATGTAAACAAAGCATAATTTAAACCTTTGTTTTTTTTTAATATTCCCTCAGAACATTAGAACCCGGACGATATAGAGAGTTCAGGGTCTACCTAAACGTAAGCACGTAAGATAACAAATTAAATTCCACAAAAAATAAATAGCAAACTTTCAACTTGTATCTGTGAGATTGTTTTTTTTCTAACGGATTTGTTAGTGCGCGCTATATTTGCATAATGATTTTTAGCTTTACGTAATCTGCGTTAAGCGGTGACCGCTTCTTCGTTTCGGACACTTCTTCTGCCGCGCCGCCGCCGATACAAAATCATTGCCGTGCCACAACATACATGCGAGCGATCCTCTGACGATTCTATTCTTAAGTGTTTCGCTCTTAAGCTACAAAAAAATCTGTTTTTTTTTTGCAAATATGCAAATTTGTTGTTTGTTTCGTAAAAAAAATAAAAGATACACAATTTATTAGGTGTGGAGCTGCTGGCTTTCCCAGTAAAGGTCAACTTTGATTTAAATTTTCCACACGAAAACTAACGATTCTCCGTATCCGTATTTGCGGCTCCTCCACCTCGGGCGATCACTCTAATCAGATCAAATTATATTTTTGATTTATCGCTTTTATTATGGACACAAAAGTAATTAGAATGTGGCGTTGGTCGTCGCAGTCGTAGCCGTCACCGTCAGCGTAAAATAAATATTTAAAAAACCGATTCGATACCGCACTTCATCCGAAAAGCAAAGCTTTGACTTCGTTGCTGCAGTGGTTGCTGTGTACTAAAAACTAAAATGAGATGCGATCGTGCTCGGTGGGGTGCTTTGGCTAGCGCTAGTAGTCTCAGTCTGAACTGAACTCTGAATCTGAAGCGAAATGAACACGCTGCAGAGGTTCATTCGTTTGGATTCAAACATATTTCAGATGACAGGGTGTTTTTGTTTTTAACTGTCAGATCTAAAAAATCTTAAGTTGCTGAAGAAATATTTGGAAAGAAACTACTTCATTTCTTAAATTGTGATAGGAAGTTACTTACAACAAATAAAATTTGAGGTAGGTAATCAAACATGGCATTAGGATGAAAAAGAAATACTAGCCGTGTTTTATTGGTAAGTGTATACCCAGCGCAGTAAATTTTTTATACGGCAAACAACAACAAACAATAATTAGGTTAGTGAAATTAGTGAATATAATAAGTTGAGATAAATCTTGGAAAGAAATGTCAACCAGCTGGAATGTAGAAGAAAAAGTTGAGTATCATGATACAAGATTACAAGACAGCGCCTTCCTGTATTTTGACGTCATCAGTGACCCAAATTGACTAAATTAAATAAAAATTTTGGAAAGGATCCAAAGTGTTAGTTGCCTTAAAATGTATCTTGAATCAATCAAATTAGACATTAGACAAAACCTGCATCAATTGAAACTTAAATTACTGCAGTTTTTTTTTCTAAAACCGAATTTAATTCTGTCATCAAGGGTCACTGATGACGTCATGGTTGGATATTCTATCCGGGTGTCTCTGTCCAAGAACTGAGTTGAATTTGGAACACACCCTTCTAAATTTATTCAACAAGACGTCAGTTGTCACTTCGGGGGTTAAATTAAAAGTACGTACTAAATGGGCAAGCAACATTCATGCATATGAAAAAAAATGATATAACAATCAAACATGACATTACAGAAAAATTGATATGTGTGGTTGAGGCCTTGAAATAACGATACCTACCATTTAACCGTTAGCATAAAGCATATTTTTTGTCGACAACGTCTCTAATGATTTTGATAATCATTTTTGTAAGTATTTTTACAGAAAAAGTCTAAACGGTACCTTTCATGTAAAGGAGTTTTGAATTTTCTAATTTTTCGGTAACGGCGTATTGGATTTCTATCAAATTTTATTTTTGAAAACATCTAGATAGCCAAATTAATTCTGCATGCCAACATTTCGAATTTTTTTTTTATTTTTATGTAATTTAGTTTGTTTTGAATTTTTCAATATTTTTAAAACTCTAAACTAATCAATGATTTTTTTTTCAATTTCATGATCAACAGTATATTAATAAACCCTAAAAAATTACATAGGTACCAGAATCTCAAAAAACAAAGTTTAAAAAAAAAACAAAAAAAACTCAAACTAAATGTTAAAAAAAAACATTTCACCAAAAAATTAGGCAAATGATTTTGAAAATAAATTACACTTTTCATAAATTTTGTTGTCTGAAAACTGTTTTACGTACTTTCTTTCCACATTCACAAAATTGACTAAAATTTAATAAAATCCTGAAACATAAAATCATTTATAAAAAACGTGTGATTCGCGAAATTTTCAAAAAAAGCGACCCCACCAGTGTTACCAAATCGTAGAAAAATGTTGGTAAAATTTGAAAACGTGATAAAGAGTAATGCCTGAAACAGATTGAACCAGCAACAGTACCAGCAACAGCGGACGCCATTATTTTAGAACCTATGTGTTTCAATTGCTCAAGCTAGAATAGAATAGAATAGCAACAGCAACGTCAACAGCTTCGTTAGACCAAACTCCTAAATTTGTTGTTGCTGTTTCACTGCTACCAATTTTACACAAGTGATATTCTAAGAAGACGATGCTTGTGCTGGTGGCAATGTGTTAAATTGTGCTGAAATTGACAAATTTTTGTATTCCTTTGTTATTTTTTTTTATGTATTGGATATGGCGCACTAAGCATGCTTAATTTTCTTGTGTGAGTTGTTATTAATTTTAAAGTAATGTGTAGATTTTATTCACTGTTTCTTTCACAATGTCTTGCTTGTAATTTTTTGGTTGCCGTTAATGTTGTTTGTGAGAATCAATTCACTTCGGCCGAGTTACGAAGTCGAAGTCATAAAAAAATTAGAAAATTTCACAGATTTTTAATTTATTTGATTAGCTTGCAGTATTCAAAATAAAAAATAGGATACATTGCGTCCTCATTTCACGAAATTCCGTTCTACAAACCCAAAAATATAGAATTCCTTATCACCAAATCTCGCCGATTTCCAACTTTTTTTTTTTTGTTGGTTACACTAATTTATGAGAATCAACGAGAACAAAAATCCTTATTTTTCAATATTTATTGCATAAGCTAAGCTAAGCTCCGGAGTAATAAATGTTGGCATACAAAATAAATTGCACGACTGGATCGCATGTCATATGTGCGGTCACATCGTCTAATAAAATTTAAATAAAATGCACGACTGAGTCGCACGAGCTTGTTTTTCTGCTAGATAATTGCTTAGTGTCTGCATATGTATTAATAAAAAAACATTTTTTTTTCGAAAACTCTTTCATTTTTACTTTTAGGTACTATAAGGCAAGTTTAGGATTCGTGAAAGAGAAGCCTAAAAAAGTCATTAGCAAAAAATATCCGTTTGTCTGTCTGTCTGTCCGGGTGTATATCGAGCTGCAGCCTAAACGGCATATAACGGTTTTCTTTAATTTTCAGCTTTCTCGTAAACGGCTCTATGGATTTCTGTCAAATTTTATATTTGAAAAAATCTAGATAGCCAAATTAATTCTGCATATCAAAATTTTGAATAACTTTTTTTTTGAAAAATCAATATTTTTAAAACTAATGAAAAAAAAATATTTTAAATTTTATAATCACATGTTTATTAATAAACTCTAAAAAACTGCATTCCAAAATTTAAAAAAAAATCAAAAAACTAAAAATAAAAAACAGGATTTTATCAAAATCCGTCCTACAATTTTCGAAATACTTTTTTCATAAATTCTTTGTTATTTAAGACGTATATGGCGGCGTACTTCATTTATACTAAAAACCGTTCAAGTATTGTGGTTTTGATAGTTTTTATAAGTTCAAACTGTTATTTAAGACGTATATGGCGGCGTACTTCATTTATACTAAAAACCGTTCAAGTATTGTGGTTTTGATAGTTTTTATAAGTTCAAACTGTGTTACTTTCAACGTAAATGTTATTTGTTTTTGTCAGAGATCTTGCCTTCCAATGTAATTAGGCAAATAAGAGCAAGTACGTGCCACCCAGTCCAGCCCATTTTTTTAATTAGTTTAAGAGTTTTTTCGGAACAACTAAGCATACAATAAAATTTAAAAACTAATAGTCTATCGAGGAAAAAAATATTGGAAATCATTCGACCAGTTTTTTTTAAAAAGTCGTTTTTTAAACTTTTCAAAAAAATATTTTAAATTTGTGTTTTAGTGTGTCAATGTAAAAAAATCTTTAGTTTTCATCTGGGAAAATTATTTAAAAAAAATTCAATCAACCTGTTTTTAAAATATTTCGAAAACCATTTTTTTTTAGAAAATTTTAATAAATCGAAAAAAACCGCATTTGAAAAAAAAACGGTTCTATAAGAGATACCGTTATAGAACAAATTTCGAAAAATTCATTCTAACTGAAAGATGTATTGTTGTAAAAAAAATCGCACCCTGAAAGTTTTATCAAAATCGTTAGAGACGTTTTCGAGAACATCAATCTTTTTTGCTAAAGATTGTATGGCAGGTACCGTTATTTTTCGACCTAGAGCAAAAATGAAAAACATTCCCCGAGATACTACCAAAAAAATACTAAATACCAAGTTTGAAGCAAATCGGCCCATCTGTTTAGGCTGTTGAGGTGCGAACAGACAGACGGAATTTCCGGACCCACTTTTTCAACTTCTCTATTGTCGTAATGTCATGCTTGATTGTTAGAATTTTTTTTGCACGAATCCATAACTTCCTTTATAGTACATTTAATCGCAAGTAAAAAACATATGAATCTTCAATCTTGAAAAAACTGACGTCTCTAAAGTTGGCGCAGTTCAGGGGATCTACTTTCTAAAGGATTAGGCAAAAATGTCAAAATTCGATTTTGTGAGTATGAGGGCAAAACCAAGTATATTCTGTCATCAAGAAGAAACACCAAGCATCCCTTGGACAAAACATAACGATAAACACCTATAACTTTGAGGTAGTTAGGAACTTTATCTACCTGAGCTCCGCTATTGTCTGAGACAACAACACCAGCACTGAGATCAAATTCTTGCCAATTTTCGGGCTTTCAAGACAATTGAATAGCAAAGCCCTTTTTCGGGTAACTAAATTGTTCCTTTATAAGACCCTCATCATCCCAGTCCTGCGTGGTCCCGTATGCATTAACGGAAAGTGCAGAAAAAATACAACGAAGAACTGTACCGGCTATACAGCGGCACAGACCTAGCAAAGTAACATTTCAAAACCTGAGTTGGCTGGGTTATATAGAGCCGGTAGACACCAATGCTCCGGACTGGAAAACCTTCCAATCTATCCCAGAGGGACGGCGCAGTAGAGAAAGACCGAGACTCAGGTGGCGCACACAAGCGGAAGATGACCTCGACCGACTTCACGTCCGAAATTGGAGGCAATTGGCTAGGGACTGAGCTGGCTGAAGAAGCTTATTGGTTGAGGCCTAGGTCCACCCCGGACTGTAATGCCACCTAAGGTAAGGTAAGGCATATTTCTTATCAATTAATCCCATGCACCTTTGAAGAGGGCGGCAGCTATGGTTGATATTAAATAATAAGTACAATCTGCTGAAATGTCTATAGCAATGTCAATGATTACGTTCGAACTGCTTGCCACCAAAATTTTCAAAAAGACTAAGATTAAGATGTTTGTTAAACATGGAGAATTCGACACATTATCAAACATCAGCATATCGCCGCATCATTTTCTATGTATGTATATGATTTTAGTTACAATATTTGATGAGAATTAACGAGAACAAAAATTCCTCCCACTTTTTCAATGCTTAGAACCGCTGGTCAGAGCCGTGGTATTTTTTAAATGTTGGTACATCAAATTATGAAAATCAGCAAAATTTCTGGAATTAAAATGTTATTTAGGGATTTCAAGTAGATGCGAGGATGGGTATAGACAAAGTTTCTTTTGAATTTAAAGATTAAGTTTGAAATTTCTTGACTTTTAAATTGCTCCTCGTATACAATTGGTAGATATATAGTTATAGTTCCCTGTACATTATTTTATTTTCAGCATAAATCTTGTTTCAATAATATCCAAAAATTCCAACTTTGTTTTTACTCAAATATACCTTATTTATTTATTTATTTATTTATATATATAATTTATCAATGACTTTTATAAATATTTAATGAGAGTATATACATTTTTTTTAAATAAAAAATCTGACAAGTAAATGTTTATATAGACTTTAACAATATATTCTAATATTCACAAAAAAAAAACATATTTCAACGGGCTTACATAGAAAAGGAAAAATCTATGTTGTTTTAACATTGATAAATGATTTAAAGTAAAAAACATACGAAATGCATTTTATTTTAATACTATAAACATAAAAGAGAGGTTAAAATTAGAATATCAGTTTACACTTATTCTTATTCTAAAATTAAATACAAAATATTTATGTTAATAATTATTTACCTAAACATACAGTTTATATATTAATAATCACAAGCCTGTTAAAATTGTTTATAACACTTTAAGGAGGACAATAGAAATAAAAAAAAAATCCTCTAAACCTATGCGTCTGCGTATTCAATATCATCAATATTAACGGTTACATCACTTCCACCTGAATGATCTGATCCGGAATCAGATGATGAAGCATTATTGCCGCCTCGTCTTTGGTCGGATATTGGTATTGGTGGCGGTTTAGCCGCACCTCTTCGTGATGGATTGACTTCGGTGTAAATAGGAAGACGTCCACTAAACTGGGGACTATTTTCGAGGTTTTGTGCCATCTTTTGAACATTTGTTAGAGGTTTTGAGAGGGTACCTCTGGAGGACTGGCCTAGTACATCGGGCAGGTTATGTGATGTGGACGGTTGTTGATGTTGTGGACGTTGAAGTGCAGCTGGTGTGCTTGTAGTTGTGGGTGGGTTTGGAGATTGGTTAAAGTTGGTAGTTGCATAAGCTGGAGGATCTGAAAATATAACAAAGGTAATGTAAATATCAGTTAAATTTACATTTAACAAATGTTGAGGAAAGCATTTTAGAAATGAGAAATGTAATTATGTATCTATGTTTAATTTTTATATGATTTTGTGAAATTTCATTAAAGCAAAACAGAATGTATGAACATTTTAATCGATTTCTTAGTAAAGAAGCAAATCAAATGCAAAATAATATTGAATGCAAGTTCACTGACATCAACGGTGATCATTATTCCATTGTTTTGGTATGTGATAAGAATGGTGATAAGGCTTTAAGCTAACAAAAAACAAGTTATGCTATTTAAATGTAAATAACAGAAGGAAAGAAAAAGGAACAGTAAATTTAAAACGTATTTTACTTGCATTTTATTTTTCAACTTCAGCGACCATAACCTGAATTATAAAAAAATAAAAAAAAAATTTGTTTACTTAGATTTAAGTGGAAGTTTTGCAGAGACAAATCATTTTTTTCTTTCAATAAATAATGAAAATCTCAAGTTAAACTGGAAATAACAATTGGGAATCATTGGCTAAATTTTTCCGTTTCACTAAATCCCGTTTATTTAAGTCTTTTGCAAGAAAATCACGATTAACATAATCCCTTTTTCTCACAAAATGCCGCGTAAAGAAATCCCGCCGATTTCCTACTTTTGTTTATAAAAATTAAACAGCGCTGCATAATTTTCTTTTTATATGAATCTAGTCACTTTAATTGCTGAGAATTAACAAGAACACAAACAATTATCTATTTCTATAATGATATGCTAGTGAGCTTGGATTTCGGAAAAATTCCTAATATGGAGAATCAACGAAATTCCTGGAAATTTAGTACTTTTTATAAAAGTTTAAGAAATAAAGAAATCAAAAGGGCGAGACTTCATGATTCTGAGCAAAATTAAAAAAATCTTATATCAATTTTTTTGTATACCTTTGTCAGTAATGGGTTCAGAATAAAGATCTCCCATGTCAGTATGCCTGTCCCTCGGCGAAGCATATTCACATCGCAGCAACGGTTGTTGAACACTTCCGGGTTCAGCGTAAATATGTTCTGGCGGTAAGTTTGTCTGCTCAACGTCATTCGTTCCATACACATCGGCAATGGGTGCTGTCGGTTCAGCATAAATAGGATCACTAAGTGGCGGAGCAGTGGCCGATGGCATCGAATCTAAATGCCTCAACAAAATCTCATTTAAAGCCGCGAAATCTCTTCCAGTATTCTCACACGACGCCAAAAGATTAACAATTCCACTCACTATATCAACGCACTTCTCCTCCCCTATATCCTGACGCAGAAGACCCTTTGTTGCTTCACTGGCCTGCTTATGAATGTGAGGATATTTGTTTTTGATAATTTCCAGCGTCTGTTCGATTAACCGTCGGTCATTCAGTGAAAACTCATGAATGTGCTTCGAGGTTAGACTCGCTTTTTTTCTGTACGCACAATGCCTTGCCGTGAGCATGGCGATCATGACCAACAATATCAAAGTAATTGTTCCAGCAGCTATGAAAACTAACTTAGGAATCTCTGCGTCACGCATTTCCAATTCCTCTTGTGTGAAAAACTGACCGTTTATCTTGCGCAAATTTCTATTTTTAATACAATCCAGGATAGTTTTCTTCTCGTCGCACACCTCATTGATATACTTGAGAACATTGAACATGGTGGTGTTGAAGCAAAACTGCAACTTGTCATCGACAGTGCAATAGCTCTCAGAACGTAAATCTCGGGCCGATAGCTCTTCCAACCATGATGTATTGCAACTACATGACCGATCGATAGATACTTCACGGATTTGACACAAAGGATGGGGCATGTTAAGACTACCCGGAAGTGGTTTGGTCAGAGAGTTTCCGTCAAATTTGCAAGTTACACCCTTGGAACTTGTCTTTTCCAGGGTCATTCCTCCGAAAATGCCAAACATGTTGTTTTGGATAGTAATGTTGGACCATTCGCGAACGTGCAACCACTTGCTGCCGACGTACTTTATGTTGTTCTTGTTGATTGTGGCACTTATGGCAGTGACGTGTATTGCGTTTGGCTGAATATTGTCAACTCTAAAATAAATAAAAAAAAGAAAGTTAAATCAAAATACTTAACTTTTTTTCAATGCGTGACCTGAAGACAACTAATTTCTTACTTCAAATGAAAACTTTCAGACCATCAGACTACATAGATAGATACATAGTAGCTGACCCACCCGGCATAGCTCGGGTTTACCATAAATTTTTCTAGATCCCGATATAAGCGCCACATATCGGGTCTAACCTTAAGGTATCACCACCAACGTAATCGTTTTAGTACATAATATAATAATATTGTTGATATGAAAAATATATACAGGGAAAACAATATTTTCGGTAATATTTGCAATAGGGACATTTTGCAAAAGGCTTTCATTTTATTATTTTCATCGCTACCTGTTCAGAATTTTCTGTTTTCTTTTTTCTTAAACCTTTGCGTAGCAAGCAATGTACCTACCATACCGGTTACAATTAAATTTTCAAACCATCCAGGAAGTCATTGAATGCACACAAAATTTCATCCAAATCATTCCAGCCGTTTCGGAAGAGTTAGGTGAAAAACACGAACAGAAGAATTATAATAAATATATAAAGAATTAAAATGTTCAAAATTCTCAAAAAGGAGTAGATTCGTTTTTCTGCGCAATAGATTTTCGTATTGGACTAAGCGCAGCAGATCTACTGCTAAAGGAGTAGGTTGGCCGCATTGATGAGTTGTCAAAAAAAAAGTTGTAGGTATTTCTTTTTTCGCTGAGAGCGTTCAGATCTTTAAAGAAAAAATTATTTATTGTGCTCTGAGAACGCTGTATGCGCTCGGAATAAATAGATTGAGCATTTAAAAAAAAATGCTGAACGAAATTAACGTTATTTTAGAGTTATGGGCTATTTCACTTTATCCCTTGCACATTGCATGCACCACTCTTCGAAAAATAGATGCTGAAGCGAAAGAGACAGAATATTGCCACCTGTGAAAAAGCCATATGACAACTGTCAATTTATGACAGCCCAGTGTTAAAACCTATTTCAAAATTTTATCTGAGCGCTCAGACCAGTTCAGAGAATTATCAGAGTTTGTTCAGACTCTGTTCAGAGTGAATAAAGAAAAATGCCTATTATTACGATGAAAGTTCTATCTCTTTTATTTTCTTAGAAAAAACAAGTGGCAGCTTAGGTTACATTTATATCTTTTGGTTGTTCTTATTTAAAAAAATGTTTGTGTGAAAAAACAAATAACTTGAATCGCATTAAACAAAATACAATACTTATTTGTTTAGTGCTCTTTCAATTAAAAGCCTTTTTTTAGAAGAACTAATACCATCCTCCAAAAACAGAAAAAACGGTCTAAACATTTTTTAACAATCGCTATTTTCAAAGAGCAAACTGTCTTTAAAAAAACCGAACAAAGCTTATAGTTGAAAATGCGAACTTCAGGATCTATGTTTGCCATATAATTGAAATGGAATACTTCCAATATTCCATTACATTGAAACCTATTCCTAACGAATTTTATTTCAAATTACGTCTTCGGTTCTATTCTTCTTCAATTTAATTGCATCATTGTTTGCCGCTAATTCAATTCTTCCACAGAGTGAGCTGGCGCCCTTTGTACAAAAGTTTTGCAAAAGTACTTAAAGATCTTGATATTCCCAAATCCTTTCTACAGAAAGGTTTTGACAAATTGTGACTTCATACTTTCAAATGGTATGTAATTTGTCTATTAGACAAACAAGTGCATTTTTAAAAAAATGCATTTTTAATTAATCATATCCTTGATAAGAATTTTTTAGGCAACCTATTAAATGCGATATAAAATAATTTTCATCCAATAAACAGCTGGGTGCAAAGGTCTGTAAAGTCAGATCTTAGACTAGAAGAAACTACCTTTCGAACCGCTCGGTTCCATTGAAGCTGTTTTTGATGGTTTCCCGTCTGATATTAAAAAACAAATGCTAGTATCCCCCAGGGCTCTGTTTTGTCTCTTAATTATCTTTATCAATGATATTTTGTCTAAAACCTTTAACATCAGCCCCGTTTTTCGGGTGTGGATATGCAACGGCAGCATATGAACAAGATTTATCAATCGGTAATAGTGTTGAATTTATTGCTTCTATCTTTAAAACATAACCTACTCTAGTAGATCTTGAATTGGAAAACCCGAATCTGAGCAAGTTTTTCTATTAGAAACTTTCCTTTCTATTCTTGAATAGAATTCACTGTTAGGTGAAAAGAATTATTTTTTAGCCACACTACACGGATGTATAATCCCTTACCGGGTTTCGAATTTTCTCTCCCATTACGATTAACGGACATTCAAAATCATTGTGCAACGGTAACTTCTTTTACCTTCTTTTCGCCTTTCCTTATGGAGATTTAAAAAAGAAACATTTGCTGACATTTATCTCAGGAACCTTTGTAGGCGAGTTTTTAAATTTAAAAATTACTAATTTTTAGGCTGTTTGCGCTCAATCTTCATTTAAAACATGCCTGAAGAATAGTTGAACATCCTGACGATCAGCTTCTCATTTTTAACAACTTATTGTTAAAAAAACAAATTTCCTCCAAAAAATACTAGAAAATAAATGGCTGCTAATTAAATGAGAGGATGGATTCATTTAGATTGAAGTCTTTGAACAAACAATTCTATCGAAGTATTTTCAATCCTCGTTAAAAAACCTAAAAAACCCTCTTGTTTCCAACAGTTTAAAATATAATCATGGATTGGGTTATCTAAAGTTTAAAGAAACTGTGTTCGAAATCAGGTCATCAAGTTCTACAAAACAATACTGGCATTGCTCATTGCTTCTATAACTTTGCAACTAAGCACTACTTTTCTCCATGTTGCCCATGCCCAATATTCTACAATAAACCGTATCTTTTACTATGTCAAATTAGTAATCTAAGAACTAATTGATCTGAAAATTGTGCTGGTATCACCCCAATCACTTACTTGTTTTTAGAAAGAATGAGCTCACTAATTCCACTCCCAGAAATAGCTTCGCTTTCAATTGTTCCAATTTCCGCACCCGTTATAGCTAGATGTTTACTATAAAGCTGTTAAAAGAAAACAAAATCACCCAATTAATTCTTCATTTCCCCCTTATTGCTTATTTTCCACCAACCTTTTCTGTAACAGCTCTCGACTTAATCACTCCAATCTTGCATTCTTCGAATTTAATTGAATCAATCGAAATTACATCAAATGTTCCACTATTCACTGTTCCAATAGTGCAATTGAAGAAACGAATCTCCCTCAGGGATGCTTCGAAACGATACAAATTATCAACGTTCGAAGAAATTATATTCAGCTGAAATGAAACAGAATTTAAATGCTGCTAAAGACGAATCTACTTCCACCATTTATAACTTACTCTAGCTTTGGCTTTATTAAATGCCTGTTCTTCAATTCTCAAATCGTTGATTTCACTAAAAGTTCCCTTAACCATCGTGTCCTCAAAAGCATTGCCATAGATAATCACATCGTTACTCCTTCGTAGGCTGAATTTCAATTCACCTGCTAAGAAACACATTAGTAAAGATTCATCTTCATTCCTTGATTAACTTTTCCGACTCCTTACCCGAGAAAGCACTCGAACGCAGAATCACCGAGTGACAATTGACTATTTCAATCTCAGGAAACGGTCCCCGGTTACCCTCGAACGCACCCGAGCTGATTTCGACCTGTTCTCCATCAACCATATTACCCTCGATCAATAGGCGATTGATCATGCTATTCTGAAACAATCCCCGCTCCATTCGAAGACTTGTATCGGGAGCTAGTTTTATAATCAGAGATGTGGCCATCTGAGGGATGTGGAAGTTCGGTCCAAAGATTGCATTTAGCTGGAAAGAATCAAAACACGCATACATTAGAAACAGAAAATAAAAATAATCAAAACAATTTGGATAAATTTATGTCACCAGGAATGTCCCGGTACCCGCATAAGTAATGTGTTTCGACTACATTAACATAATTGTGTCGTTTGGTTGGTAACCCCTTAAAATGAGCCGTTTATGAAGTGATTACGTCGGGATTTTCTGGTGACGCGTTTTGGTTTCTTTCACTTGAGTCTTTTTGGAAGAAATGTGTTTGGGAACTTAATTATTTGTGTGAAGTTGTTTTTTTTTTTTTTTTATTAATAAAAGGGAATCAGAAGTGGGGTTTGAATAGATGTTATAGGGGCTATATAATCGCTTGGGGATTAATATTCAAATGATGTGTATTTGAAAGAACGGGTTCTGTTTTTAATAATTACCACAAACGAGTTAAGGAATTCGTGTAAAATAATAATGAATAAAGATGATGGCTTAGAATATTCAAATTATTGTTTTTAATAAAAATAAAAATCTAAAGAGCACAGTCATCCTTTTTTTAATTTAGTTTTTTAAAAAAATTTAAATTGCAAAACTGATTTTATACGAGCGAAGGAAGTCGTTCTTTCTTTACGTCAAAATAAAACAGTTTTTTCTATGTTACTCTACATTTTTTTGAAATAACAAGGTGCCTCCTTAACCGCATTTAATTCCGTGCCCGAAAAAGAAACTGTAGTTAGGTAGATTCCTAAAGTTCCTTTGAGGAAATTTGTATTAAAATTTATTCGAGACAAAAGGTACCATTGATTAGTTTATCAATAAAAAACGACACTTGAAATCTCATTTTGGTGGAAACATAGTATTACATTGAAAATTAGGCTTAAAAAAGTTCCCCTCCCTTAAAGGGTCTCCCAATAAGGACTTCCGAACTTTGACAGTTGATAGCAGCCATATCGTTGAAGCAACATATGTCAAATTGGCTGTCATTTATTCAGTCTATTTTGACAAATCACCAATGAACAAATGATTAAATATTGTTTTAACAAAATGGGTGTGCAGGAGAATCTAAGGCAAATCACAAAAACTCTGCCTTTCGCAGACCACAACTTGGTGAATTTTGAGTTGTGACTTGGTCCTGCACTCGTACAAAATTAAACTGACCCAGGACCTGAGGGTAAATAACCATAGACAAGCTGAAGGTAAATAAACATAACTGGGCTCTGGATCAGTTAGGAACTGACCCTAATTTTTATGAAAAAATCATCGTCAGTTATGAGGCTTATTTCTGGATGAATGGGCACGCGGAGTCATCGGTCCATATTTCTTAGAGAACGTCAATGACGAGCACTGTAGGGTGATGATTCCAACTTCTTATGGAATGAATTGGATGATATGGAAACCAACGACATGTGCTTTCAACAGGACGACGCTGCGTGCCACACAGCTCATACCGAATTGGAAACTGCACGAGCGATTCGAAGGCATGGTCATCTCACGTGGAGGTGATTTAATTGGCCACCTAGATCGTGCGATTTGACGCCGTTAGATTTTTTCTTGCTGGGTTTTCTGAAGTTGCGGTTCAATGCGAATAAGCCCCAAACTACACTGGCCTTCAAAGCCAACACAACCATGTCATCGAACAAATTCAGCCTAATTTGGACATTGGTGGACATTTAAACGATGTTATATTCAATACAAAATGGCATCAATAGGCCATTTGAAATGAATACAAAAATTAAGAGCCCTATTATGACTCCCGAGTCGAACGTTCGACTCATGGCGAACAATTTAGCGAATTACTCTTGTCGTGGTATTGCGAAGAGCGAACTCCGACGTTCGCCTGTCATAACAAAGCCACCACGACGAAGACCAACACATGAGTAATGAAAAAAATATGATTTTTAGGTAGATTGAGGAGGAGTTTGAGAGATACATAGTTCCAAACCACTTGAACTACCTGACACGATCCTAACACTTTGTAAGGAACATATTAATTATTCCTGTTGTTCAAAATTGTCTTTTACATTATTCATTTACTTTATATTCTTGGATTAACAAACATGCGTTTGAGTTAGTTTTAGGTATCATGAGTTCATAATTTCAAATAACTCAAAGTTAAGTAATTTCACCAATCATAAAACTAGCATCAGCTTTGCGGTTTCTCGGCAGTTGCAGCTACCCAATGTTCTGTTGGAAACGGCTTCGAGCTGGAGCTCTCACAACCTGCAGTATCTGTTGTTTTAAGCGAAGTTTTTGAAGTGCTTGATACAAAAAAGTTGTCAGGGCTTGGATAAAGATAGATATGTATGTCCAATTCGGAAAAGCAACAAGCTAGAAATGATATCTTTAAGAAATCTGGACGGCCTGAAATAATTGGATGTGGATTGGAATCATCGACCCGACTGAGTTTCATCATCATTATTTAAACAGAAAGGAAAAAAGATGTTTGTTCTAAAAAAAACACGCTTTTCAAAATAAACTGCTTTATTATTTAAAGTCACCAGGATTTACAGTTCGCTCGGTTCTGACAGATAGAGACGAATGTTCGCTAATGGTAATAGAACGAGTTTTCAATTCGCCTCATTTTTCGACATATGAGACGAAAGTAATTAGGCGATTCGAAAACAATAATACCAAATACTCGCATTCGCCAAATATTTTTGGCGAATCGCGAGTCATAATAGGGCCCTAAATGATATCTCACACACACATTATTTAATTTAAATTCAAAAATAGGAAGCGCTTAATGAAAAACCCTTAGGTTTTGAAAAGGGCTTAGATTCTCTGGTAAATTTAGTTTTTAAATGAAGGTAATAGATATTCTTGATTTTGTCGATTTTCCTGATTTTATATTTCATACGAGGAGCAATTTAAATTCAAGAAATTTCAAGTCTATATCCTTAAATCCAACAAAAGGACAAAAAGAAGGACTTTTTGTTCTTGTTGATTCTCATCAATTAATGTAATCAAATTCATATAAACAAAAATAATGCAGCGTTGTGCATTAAGTGGGATCTTGTGAAACGGAATTATGCTACGCTTGATTTGACAAATGGAATTTTATAAAACGGGAAAACATAGCCAACCCAATAAAAGAACTTAATTAGATTTTTTCGCTGAAAGCTATATCAACGAAATCCAATTGAACATTATACGTAAAAAATATATAATTTTCTTTAAATCGTGATTTAATGATCTCGGAAGGCTCCACCTGTGGGGTCCGAGTTTCTTTGTTTGTGTATGGCAAATAAAAGAAAATATGTTTGTACATACGTATATTCTTAAATGTTAATTTACAAAAGAGCTATACATGCGACCTAGACGTGTAAATATTTAAATTTGTGGAAATTAATGTCCTTTTACTTGTGATAGGGACTATAAGGAAAGTTTAGGATTCGTGAATATAAAAAAATGAGATAAAAATCAAACATGACATTAGGATCATAGAAAAGCCTTAAAAAGTCATTGACAAAACAGGTCTGTCTGTTATTTTTAATAAATTTAATTTAATAAATTCTTTGTTATTTTAAACGTGTGATGGCATACTTCATTTTTACTAAAAACCATTAAGTATTGTGGCTTATATATAAGTTTTTATAAGTTCAAACTGTTTATTTTCTACGTGAATGTTAATTGTTTCTGTCAAAGATGTAATTGGGCACGTACTTGTTCTTGTACGTGCGACCCAGTCGTGCCCATTTTTTGTTTTTTTTTTTGTTAAATTCGGAATTTAAATGCGAATTAAAGACTTTTTTTGGGATGAAAGCATTTTAATGTTACCACTTTTAAATATCTCCGACATTTCGTGAAAAAAAAACAAACAAACAAAAACACTCAAGACTCAACGGATACAAGATAGGGACGATAACGATACATCTTTGCATCTGTCATCTTATAGCCATCAATTACGTCATAATAGTCAATTTATAAATTGAAAAAGTAAATATGAAGTGCTAAAAATTGAAAATATTTTTCGCTGAACTTCACCTTGTCACAAAGTAGGACTGTTTGTTTACCCTCAGAGGATCGTGTGAAATATTCAAACCAATGTATTAGCACTCAATTAGTTTAGTTGAGTTTTCTTTGGAAACTATGCCTGTGTAGTGTATGTCTCCTTGTAATTCATGCCACAATTAAGAATCTGATGTAACTCAAAACTCACTTCCCAACCATTCATTAGTTCCAACAGCAAAATATAATCAAAGCTACAAAGAGAAACAGGTGGGCTACTTCGTAGAATAAAAGTTTGCATGTCTTGTTTTTTTTTGCATACATTATGGAGTTGTTCTTGATTGGAATTTTTAATTACAAAAAAAAAATTAAAAAAATCAGCCAATGCCAAACCACTTAATTCAGATAGATATTCAAAGTTGTTCTCACATTTTCAGCTCAATATTGTGAAATGGAAAAAAGGCGATGTTTGCGAAATGATCTTGAAACTCCAAAGAGTTAGTAGTAATTTAAGTACTATGATTATCATAACTTTTATGATTTTATAAATACTTGATTAAATTTGAGAAATTGCTTGATCCTCTTTATGACTTTAATTGGATACATACGCTACGCATGGAAAGGGTACTAAATGTTTTACATCCGCTACGCGATCAAACTCTTAAATTCATTAATCCTTTTTTTCTTTATTGAATGGAATGTTTCATTCCTTCTATATAGATGGTTTGGGGTTAAAAAAAAGATACACTCGTGCATCTTGAATGCATCATATTTTTGGAAATTGATGGATGCCATCTGTTTAAATAGATTCAGACGATATATTTGAAGGAAAACCATCTTTTTCACTTTTTTTGTCTGATCTTGAAACACTTTAAATGTGATTGACTTTGACTGTTATAATGCTTTCTAAATTCTATTGAACTATTTAAATATCTTACTTTTTACGACGGATCTGGATTAAAAATGACACGGTGCGGTGGATACTTAGAATTAATTCAAAGCGAATTGGTTTAATAAATCGGACTATTCGTATTAATAATGGAATTAATTATTGTTTTTTTAATACAAAATTTGAACACTCTTCACGGTAAACGAAATTTAAATTTTTAGTTCTCCAATTATAAGATTAAGTGGGTAAATATAAATTGGTAAATCTATAAGGATTTCAATATAGCATTTTGAAATTGGCGCGGGTAGATTTTGACGGCTTGTGGCGGCCATGTTGTTTTGGTGACATCTGTCAAATCTGTTATTTATTATTCAGTCACTGATGGCAAATCAACAACGGTTGAACCGCACGTCTGTTTCTGTATTCATTCAGCCATTATCAAAGGAATGCAAAATCGTTGAAGTGTACCCCAAAATCAGAGGAAGTCAATTCCTTGCCGTGCAAAAGAACTCGAACTTTGGCAGACTTTAAATTGGAAAAATTTTGTGTCGGGACTTGGACCTTCACCTGTTCAAAATCCAACTGACCCAAAAGCTCAAAGTTCATGGCCATAGAACGTTTGGAAATCGACCATATTTTTGGATGAAAAATAATATTTAGCGACGATATGGACCTAAATGACATGTGGTTCACACCAGAACGGTTCTACGTTCCGCACAAAATATACCACAATTGACATTCTCACATTCGAAGTTAGTTCGAAACAGTTTTATTTTAATTAACCCTTGCATCATCATAGATACGTGTAATAAGTTCGTTTAAACCATAAGAGGGACTGTGAGTATATAAGGCAGTTAGAAGAGGCGAGGATTTCTTAAGTTACGGGGATTTGTGCTGAAGAAGATAGAGTTGTAAAGAGTTGTAAAGTCGACGGAACCTGAGAGGTTACACAATATGGCACGGTGGTGGTTGAGGAAGATTTTACACATTTAAAGTGATTGATGTTCAGCAATATTTTGAGGTACCAAAATGAGAAACTACCTAGATTTAGTTGAATAAGAGCGGAGTAAAGTGGCGAAGGAATTGTCTTAAAAAAAATTATACACATCAGCGTAGAGTGAGATGTGGGAATGTTTGATGACTATTTTAATATCGTTTATTTGGAGGTTTCCTCGGATTTTGTTGCTTCTTATTCCATCACGCTTTGTCACTCCTGCTATCATGCAAATCATTTTCACTTCACCTGCCGTCAATTTACTCTAATTCAAAAATATTTTGAATTTATTTTCAAGTTTTGTCTTTCTATATACACTGCCTATAGTAAATACTACCATGAAGCATAATTTTTTAGAAGGCTTTCTTAGTTTTCGCAAGCGGACATTACATACCAGCTCAACGATCTCTTATAGTGTGAGATATCAGCTTGATAGAACAGTATATCGCAATTTTATATCGACGCCGACGTTAAGAGGAAAAAATTAACCTACATATACATATGTAGAAATTCGACAAATAATTAAATTAACCTGAATCAATATTCGTCGAAGAAAGAAAATTCTTTTGATTTCCCTACCTAGAGGTTTTGTGCTCAATAAGGATGTGAACCTCACGAGATTCCATTCATGGGCCTTAACTTTTGTATCTATACTCGAAAGATAGGTTGACCAACAAAGGAAGACAAAAAATGCTTAATGAAGATCAAGAACTGAATAATGATTGGCGGCAATTAGAAATCAAGTTGAACAGTTATGTATGATTCACAGTTCAAACTTCAGAGGTGGGACAAGTGAAAATCATCCGGCAAATGAGTCTCATGAATTAGGAAATCCTTTAACGAATTTTCCACATCTATTGGGACTCTTATTTTTTTTAAGATTTTCTTAATAAATAAAAGATGACTGGTGTAGACATTTTATGTTTTGATTTATTAGTTTGCTTTTTCGAATTTCAAAAGGGTTGTGTTAAGTTATTCGTTTTATTTTTTGACGCAATATTTCAAAAATAATGACGAATCTTTTCTTTTTATCTCAAGCTATAATCTTGCAAAACTCAGGTGACAGATTTTCATAAAAAAGTAATGAAAAAAACACGAGTTTCTAGTATTTGCTACGAAATAGATACTTTTTTCATGATTTATTTGACTGTACATATTTTACGTTTTCAAAAAAATTTCTGACGCATGATTTGAAAACTGTTTTTATAAACAAATTTCCTATAGAAAATCATTCAAATGATGACAGATAAATAGATTGAAAAATGTTAGTTATTTCATTGTGTAATAAATTATTTTTGTCTACTTGTTTGCTTGTTTAGCAGTTTTATTAAATCATTAGAGAACAAAATAAATTGTCCGTAAAAACGAGATTTTAGTGGTTTATTCTGATAAAAAAATATTTTTTCTGAAACGGTATCCGTGATTCAGCAATTTTCCTTTCGAAGGTCATTTTTATAGATTAGTATAAGTTTTTTATTTATGTAATTTTTTTTTTTAAAGACGGACGTTGCTTGATAGGGAATTAATTCAGCACGATTAGCAGGAGTTTTTGAATAAACCCCGTGAGGTTTAATAAACCTCTGAAAACTTCCAATTTCGAGTTGTCACATTTTCAGAACTTTTCTACGCTAAGAAAGCAAAAAACAAGAAATCGAGAAAAGCATTTATTCAAATCTTACATCTGATCACCGTTACGTTTAGACTTACATACGTTCCACGCTAATAGAAAGTAGCCGAAGTTATTATGGTTTCAATAGAAGGAGAAACTCTCAATAAAAGGAAATCTTACAGACCAATATCGTTACCAGTAAGGTTTTCGATAATGTCTAAATCCGAGTAAAATAAATTGCGAGACTGGATCACACGTACTTGCTCATTTGTGTGGTCAAATTGTAGAATAAAATTTAAAAAAAAGTAAAGTGAACATCAAAGCATTTATTCGTTTTTTGTGACTTTTGATTGTTCGTACGTTAAATTGTATTGGGTGAAATAATTTAAACGCCATTTTATTTCTTTAAGATATGTAAAAAAGTGTGAATTTTTTTTCAAAATCGTAGGAGCGGTTTTTTTTAACAACTTTAATTTTAAAAAATTCACTTACCCGTTTTCAAAATATTGATTTTTCAAAAAAATTTTTTTTTTAAATTATTAAAAAAACTAAAAAAAAAGTTTTCGTAACAAAATTAATGCGAAATTACTAAGGCTACCTACATCTTCCTGAATATCAATTTTGATAGTAATCGGATCACCAGTTTTCGAGAAAGTCGAAGAAAAAAAAAAAACGGTCTTATGGGGGGTACCGTTTTTAGCCCACCATATTAATTTTTTTTTAACCAAAATATAATGCTTCAGGTACTCTGATTTTTTTTAAATAAAAATTCATGGAGCGTTTTCGAGAAAAATAAGCTTTTACATAACGGTTATATGGACAGGTACCGTTATTTTTTGAGCTTAAACATTTTTTTTTAAACTTCTCTGTAGATTGTCAAAATAACCTTAAGTTCTAAATTTGAAGACGATTGGCCCAACCGTTTAGGCTTCAGTCCAAAATACATCCATACAGACAGACAGACAAACGGAGTTTGCCAGTAAATCAAATATGTTTTTCTATCATCGTGATGTCATGTTTGATTGTTATCTCAAATTTTTTTTGCAGGAATGCATAACTTGCATTATAGTACCTATAATCCAAGTAAAAATAGGCACGACCAGGTCGCACGGACTTGCTCTTATGTGCTTAATTACATTGGAAAGCAAGATCTTTGGCTGAAACAAGTAACATTTACGTTGAAAATAACACAGCTTGAACTTATAAAAAGGTTCAAAACCAAAAAAATTAACGGTTTTTAGTAAAAATTAAGTACGCCATCACACGTCCTTAATAACAAAGAATTTACGAAGAATGTATTTCGAAAATTGTAGGAACGATTTTGATAAAATACTGTTTTCATTTTTAGTTTTATGAACAATTTTTTTTTTTTAATTTTGGTATGCAGTTTTTTAGAGTTTATTATTTTGATTAGTTTTAAAAGTATTGATTTTTTCAAAAAAAAAAAATCAAAAATTAATTTTTATTAGAAAAAAAAGTTATTTAAGATTTTGATGATGATAATTTGGCTACCTAGATCTTCCCAAATATAAAATTTGACAGAAATTCAAAAAGCCTTTACCGAGAAAGCCAAAAATTAAAAACGTTATATGAAAGGTACCCTTAATAGACTTTTCCCGTAAATTTGGTTCTAATAAAATGATAACCAATACCAACAAAAAAAATCTCAAAAATGTTCATCAAAATCGTTGAGCCGTTTTCGAGAAAAATAATATTTTCCTAAACGGTCATATGGCAGGTACCGTTATTTTTAGGCCTAAAAATAAAATTAGAATTTCCCCTCTGAGGAATGCCAAAAGATAAATACATACCAAATTTGAGGGCAATCGCTTAACCCGTTTAGGCTGCAGCTCGATATACACCCGGACAGACAGACAGAAGGACAGTTTTTGCCAATGACTTTTTAGGCATCTCTATGATCGTAATGTCATGTTTGATTGTTATCTTAATTTTTTATTATATTCACGAATCCTAAACTTCCCTTATAGTCCCTAAAATCGCAAGTAAAAAGGAATGGAATATTCAGCATTTAAGGAACAAAAGCTGGTGTCCCACAAGGGAGCGTTCTTGACCCAGTATTATTCATAACGATAACCACTTTTTCTGATGACACAGTCATACTTGCATCACCCAGCTTAATGGAAAGATCAGCCGAAAAGCTTTACCAATCCCTTTATAAAATAACAATCTCGACAAAGAAATTGGGCACTGTTCTAAAAAAAATCTGCCCATTTTTTATTTACTTGTTACAAATACCTTATGCGAACGAAGCAAAGTATCGAAGCATAAATCTTCATGCTGAGCTACAATGGAAGACGCACGTAAATAAATTAGCTACTTGTTACAAATACCTTATGCTAACGAAGCAAAGTATCGAAACATAAATCTTTATGCTGAGCTAAAATGGAAGACGCACGTAAATAAATTAGCTTATTTTAAACATACGGAATACAACTTTTTGAGTTGTACCAAGTCAAGCTGCAATCTCGATGGTACATATGAAACAGTAATAAGAGCAGAGACTTGTCTATGAAAACTGTAAACGAAGAAGTTTAAAAACATTTAAAAAGCTTTTGTAATAGAAGGATTCAAGCGTAACAAGAAAAACAATATCCCACATAACGACATGTCGCCGATTTAGCGCCTTTTTTTCTATTCTCGGCTTCTATATTGCTATTTTTGATACTATTTGGCATAATTTTAAAAAACTTAAATAAAATTAAAAGAAGAAATTACAATTTTATACGGAAGAAATTTAAATTAAAGAAATTTCAATTCTAAATCCTTATATACATACAAAAGAAAATTAGCATATATCCTATTCCAATCACATAATGACCCCAACCAGGCGCCCAACATGCTGCACCTCCCATTACCTAACTTACTATTTATTCTACATTTTTCTGAAACCTTGTATACCTGCATTTAAACACTACTACACCCCGGCTCAGCATCTTACAAAATTAATAAAAGAACGAATTTTTGTTCTTGGTCTTTGGTAATAAGTTTTATTTAACGAACTTGGTCAAATGTATTACATTTCATTAACCACATATGGTCTTTGATTCTAATCCATCTTTAAGGACTCTCTTTAATATACATATACCTTCTTCGGCCTCGAACTTATCGTAACCATTCAAAAGAATTGGTTCTCAATGATAAAAAAAAACATAAAACTAATAATTTTTTTTACATTAAAATTTTCATTATGTTTAATTAAACCCATTTTTGAAAGTAAAGAAGTTTAGTAATCTTGAAATTTGTTTTCTTTACGAATAACCAATTTCCTGAAAGAAACGTGTAAACCGAAAGTTCTCCCACAGTTTCGCATAGTGATTGAAGCTGTCATCAATTAAGTTTAATAGGAATGTAATGTTTTAACTAATAACAAATAAAAAAGATAGATTGAACAAATAAGCAATAAAAGGGGATTTAAAAGCTTCAAATGGTTTTTTTAAACATACATTTGAAATTCGATTTTACAACAACAAATATTTCACACAAAAGACTCCTAATGTGCTAGTGGGCGAGATTTATGTTCAAAATATTTTTCTCAAATATCACTCGTATATTTATTTAAAACATCTCAATCGTGATTATTTGAAATAAGATTCTTAAAACACATCTAAATCTTAGCCGGAAACATTAATGCTCTGTTTCACTTTTTTTTGTTTTTTTATTTATAAAATAAAAGGTGAGACGTTGAATGAGTGATATGAGAAGTGTTTTTATCCACTTTTCGTCTCTCGCACTATTCATTCGTTCTGTGATCAGTGATTCAGTGATCTTCCATTAAAGATTTTTTTTTTGGTTTTTCATCTCCAAAAATTATGATGATGTCCAAATTTAGAATTTCACACGATTAGGCGGACGACAACGACGACGACGTATCCGTTTTGTGCTGCTGTTGTCGTCGCGTATTTTATTCTGGATGTCGGCAAGCAAAGCCCCCAAACAGCCAGACACAAACCCGGAATAACAACAACTAAACATACATACATCTACACACAATCAGAATCAGCCATGTAGCATCTTCCAAGCAATATCAGCAGCAGCTGAAGTCAGTGAAGTGTCTTCTTTATTCCATTTTGGATTCTTGAAATCTCGTCTTTTTTTTTTGTTTTTTTTTCTGTCTTATTTGACGGGAAAAAGATATTTATGCACATGAAGACGAGAATAGGAAAAATAAACTATCCAATAGGACCGTATGTTTGCCTGCAGCTACATATGGTGGTTTCTTGAAACTCTACCAAAACCACATAGCTTCGTCGTTGGTATTAAAGATGCTCGGGGTTCCAGGAGACAAAGGCTAACGCTTGAGATGGGTGGAATACGGGTTGCTTTTGGAGTGACAAATATTCACAATAATGATAGTTTTTACTTTCCCACTCAATTGTCGCAATACCATTTACTACGCCTTTAAGTGCAGCACATCTCTAGGAAATGACAGCGTTGAGTAGACTACGGTTGTTTTTTTGGTAAATTATCACAGAATGATTCAGATCTCTTTCGATATGATGCCATCAGCCCACTTGGCAAAATTAGTTTATTTTTAAATTCAGGCATTTGAGACGTTTTTAACTGAAAAAAAAATTGCGCACACCGATTGGAAATTAATGTGCGTATGGTGATGGATTAGGTGAGTAAGCTTTTATTTCGGCAATAATTTGTATTAAAGATACAGTTTTCGAAACGCAATTCATAGATAAGATATATACGACCTTGATTGAAACCGATTAAATATATACAAACAAAATCCGAAAATTCTTCATTTTTCGCCCACGCACTTATGTGGCAAGAACAAAAAAAAAAGAGGAAATCTTTAAAATCCAAAGGTATTTCAACAAAAAACTGACGAAAAGCACGCATAAACAAAGCACCTTTCGCTTTAGTTAATGGCTTGTAAAATATCTTGTAAATGTCAAAATTTCGAAATTCCTGATTTTTGTGTCTTTTTCTCTGTCGCTTAAAAAAAAGAAATATATTTTGATTTAAATAAAATATTCTCAGTTTTGATTTTGAGGATTTCCTTATAATCGTTGATGCAATCAACTTTGATATTTATCAAAGCCCTGTTCTCGCTTGTCAAATTTGTTGTAACCTGGGCGTGCACCCGCCCACTTAAACTAATTTATTTAAGAATATTTTTTTAAAATAAAATTCTCATAAATACATTTTTATTTAGATGTGGGGTTAAAGTATTAGCAATTGAAACGGACAGAAATGTCAAACAAAGAAAAAAAGAAATGAACTCAACTGTCACTTGGCGAAATATAACCCAAACAAAGATCACTGCAGGGGAGATTTCTCTTGCCTTCTTTTTTATTAAAATAGTTTTGCATTTGTCACGCGAAGATGTGTTCGTTGTGTTCACATTGCAAAAAAACTGAACAAAGCGTTTATTGCCGAAGGGAACTATGGATATTTATGAATGACAGTACTAAATGTTATAATTTTAATGGCGAACGTGACTAATGATTCCATAAATATCCACTTTTTTGTGGGAAGGGTGCTGCTATTGTTTATGTCTTATATTGAATGTGAAACAATTTGCATTCAACTAAAGTATGATCCGACTTAGTATTTCATACAACAATGAGCTTTTGAGATAAACGCTGATAACAGTTGACAAACTGACGTTATTAAGTATAAGCGCGCCGCACAGTCTGACTTCTTGTCAAATAATGCTTGCGTGCATTTTAATTGAAAAAAAATGTTATTAAATTTAAACAGCAAGCGAGTGGAACTAGTAGTTTGACACGCTACTGTCACAGACCGTAGTTATAATAGATGTTTTAGTTTTTTTTTTTTTATTCTAATACTACGTTCTCATCAAAATGAAATCGAAGATTTGGCAAATAGATTTAAAGATTTCAAAATGGTTTTCAAACCAACAAAAAGATTTCACATGTCTAAATTTCCAATTAGTATGAAAGAGAGAAGATTCTGAGAATGATATGAAATGAAATGTTTATTGTGTAACAAGACCGCCATTTTGTTATATTTGTATATGTATGTATTGTATGTATTATATATTTGTAAAAATTTAATTTAAGATTTGTTCGATTTGACAAACTTAGATTTCAAAGAGGTTTCCAATCTTGGCGGAATATCGCATTTTGAAATCTCAAAACCGTATGGGGAAATGTGGAGTTTTTTGTATTAGACCCACGACAGCCCGCAACTGATTTCTTGCAACCAGATGATACTGATGTTGCAAACAGTCCTCCTCAAGGTGATAACGCCATCAATCGTTCGATGACAGGCTACACTTACGAAATAACATGACTCATGCTGATAAGACTCATGACCCATGCTAACCGCGATACTTTGGTTCTTTCAACCAAAATCGATCGCAAGCACCATTCGCACATGACAAAGAACTGGCGCAAATTCCCATAATAATTCCATTGAAATTCAAAAAGAACAAAAAGAGAAAAAGAACTACAAAATATGCGGATTCTTGTTAAAGTAGAAAGTAGATGTAGATATTGGGGTGTGTGTGTATGTGGATTTAACGAGAGGGTTTATGGGTGTGAGTTAAGGGGCTGAATGTTTTCTTATGACGTTATCACAAAAAAAAATTATCGTCCGTAAACCGACTTTACAACAACCAAATCTTTTTTGAGTTAAGGTACATTAGAATTCATAGGAAAAAAATTGGCAAAACTTATGAACGACGTGTAGAATTATAACAGATTAGTAAATCTTCATTATTTTGTAACTACACCAGATGGAATGGTAACATTGCCTTATAATATACTACAGCTGGCACAAACTTTTTTCGTGTGTCTTGATAGAACATAAAACAGATAAATGTTGTGATTTTAAAAATAAAATTGAAAAAATGCATCGTATTGAACTTAGATCTAATAAAAGCTTGTCTGTTGTAGTGAATTGCTACTAAAAAATGCTTTTTTTCTGGCACATCCCTGAATGACATCTGTGTTCTAACCTGCTCTGACATTGAACAGCGGTTTTCATCTGCTCTACGCTTCTCTACTCTACTCAAGTCTTCATTGAACAAAGCTAATGATTATAACAGAGACTTTAAATTATTTTATGACATGAAGAAGATTGTGTGAGTGGAACATCCCGAAGAAAAATAAAACATGAAAATTATGCCTAAGCAAGGTTGTAAATATTTATTAGTCGACTAATATCTTACGCCATTTTAATGTTGTGTTCAGCATTTCACTCACGTTTTCTCTATTAGTTAAATAGTTCGCTAAGTTTATTTTTTTAAGTTAAAATATAAAATTTACAATAAATATTTAGTAAATAAAATTTGGTCTTTGTTAGAAACCGTCTGCCAGATGGCAATTCTTTTGTTTGTACTATTTGTATAGTTAAAAAGAAAACAATTTAAAATTTTATTTGAATTTTTAAGAAAGTATATATTTTTTTAAAATGATTTTAACCAAAGATATAAAGTTCAAATGCAAAACAAAAATATAAAACATAATAATATAATATGCATAAATTCATAAGGCTTGCTTAAACAAAAATGATTTTAAAAATCAATAAAATCTTGTCGATACCTCATGGTTTCAATGCAGAACCAATGTTGCCCATTTAAAATCCTAATCGATTCTGTTTCATTTAACATAGATTTTTTAAAGTATACAAATCTTAATTCTTTTAAAATGGGACAAAAGGATAGAAAGTGGTAAGATGTTTCTTGTTCTTGTATGTTACACAATGATCTTTCTTCTTTTAAATCTGATCTTATCCTTGCATCTATTAATTCAAGGATGTTTGTCAGTGTTTCCCTTAGAAATGCATCCTGATATGTATGGAATGCAATGAAGCTCAACATAACAGATTTTTATCCTACAGTTTTTTTAAACCAGCTAATATCTTTTGAATACTGTGTGTTGCTAGTATTTTAGGAAGTCGACTAGTACTTTTGTTATGTATTCAAAATGCATTCTCAAAGTAAAAAGATATAAGGGTGAAAGGCCGGTTTCAAGAAGAAGCATATCAAATTTGGCGTTTACTGTGGTAAACTAAAGTTTTGTTGTCGTTTACTCTATTATTTTACGCTGAACTGAGCGTTATATTTAATTGTAACCCGTCTTTTTTGTTTCAAAGTTGACATTCTTGACTTCTTAGATGTCAAATTATTATAATATCAAGGGGTTTGTAATTTCGAAGTCGAAAATCTATTAACAACAGGATTTAGCTTCTGCTTTACGGAGGGGTTATTGTATTTGTAATATTTGTACATTCAATTCTACTGCTCTACTGCTTTCTCAAAAAAAAATTTAAAACAAAGGCTATTATATCGGATTGAATAATATCTTAAAATTAAACTTTGGAATGCATTTTTTTAGAATTTAATAATATACATGTAGTTATAAAATTTAAAGTGTTTTTTATTTGACTAGTTTTCAAAATATTGATTTTTCAAAAAAAAAAAATGAATATCAATTAGAAAAATAAAGTTATTCAAAATTTTGAGATGCAGAATTAGTTTGGCTACCTAGATCTCCTTAAATATAAAATTTGACAGAAATCCTATGATCCGTAACTGAGAAAGCCTTAAATTAAAAAAAACCGTTATATGAAAGGTCCCATTAATAGACTTTTCCCGCATATGTGGTTCTAATCGAATGATAGCCAATACCAACAAAAAAATTCACAAAAATGTTCATTAAAATCGTTGGAGCCGTTTTCGAGAAAAATAAGATTTTCCTAAACGGTCATATGGCAGGTACCGTAATTTTTAGGGCTAAAAATAAAATTTCAATTTCCCCTCTGGGGAATGCCAAAAGAATCACACACACAAAGTTTGAAGATAATCGCTTAAGCCGTTTAGGCTGCAGCTTTACATACTGACAGACAGACAGACATTTTTTCTCGATCACTTTTTTAGACTTCTCTATGATAGTAATGTCATGTTTCATTGTTATCTCAATTTTTTTTATATTCACGAATCGTAAACTTGCCTTATAGCCCCTATAATCGCAAGTAAAAAAAGTAATGCAGCGCTGTCCCACTTTTATTTAAAAAAATTAAGGAAAATGGTAGATTTTCGCAACGCAAAATTTTGTGACATTAAATTCTGTTTATCAGGATTTTATAAATCGAGATATTGGGGAAAACGTGATCTTATTACGCAGGTTTAAATAAACGGGGTTTTATGAAACAAGTAAACGCAGCCATCGCTCAAGGGTATAGCACATCTACAGGGTAAGCCAGCCAAAAGTCACATGCAGTTATGAAAAACGCCTTTTTAAGAGCCCAATTGTGCATTGATAAAAATAGTGGTTATTTCTCTGATATTGTTTTTCATAATAAAATATTATATCAAACAATGTACAATAATTATATTAAAAAAATTATAATAAACAAAAAAGTTATTCTATTTTTACACGCATGCCGTGACTTTTGGCTCACCCTGTACTACCACTTCCAGAACTTCGATGAAAATTGTTTTGTATTTTTGCCTTAATATAAATCCTGGTAAATTCTGTGTCATCCTGTACGATTTTCTTAAAAAAACAGCGGCATCATCAAATTGCCATTCGGCAAATAGTGAATCTATTTCAGAACCTGATTAAAGATCAACACGCAAGAGCTTGATATCGAAGAAAAAATATAAAAATAAAAACATGAAAACACATCCGCTTTTTCGAAATTCTGATCTTGAATAAATTCTGGTCAACAAAACATTTGAAGAAATAAAATACTTTTGGACAAAAATTGAGCATTAAACTGCTAACTAATTTTGAAAAACAAAATCCCACCAAAAGAAGCCCCGCTGATTTAATGGCCTATTTCTCTCGGCTTCTTTCAAAACATGGAGGAAATCACGAAATCCCGTTTTTATTACTATTTGGTCGGATTTCTGTACTTTTATAATAAGCACTGTATTTTAGAATCCTGTTGATACCAACATTTAAACACTAACTCAGCTCAGCGATTTCTTCTACAAACATTGCAAAAGTTTGATTTTTTGTTCTCGTTGATTCTCATCGATTAGTGTAACCTAATTCATATAAATAGAAAATAGTGCAGCATAATTTCAGTTTTATAAAAAAACGAGGGATAGGGGGGGGGGGATTTTGTGAAAGTTAATTTTGTTGGACGGAATTTTGATAATTGGTATTTCGTGAAACGGACCACCACAGCCAACCCGATTTAGAATGTATTCCGTTGCGATGTCATGTCAAAAGTCCCCTTAACAATTTAAATGCTTGCAATTTGCCTAAGAACATTCGGTCAACATCTGCCTATCATTCAGTTTTTAATCTAAGGGCAAATTGATCACGTCATCATCATCTCCAAATTTACAAAAAACCTTCCGATAGTGCAGCAACTCTAAACTATGCATAACTTCTTTGTAGATTGCATGAGGGCTTTTTGTGTCCCAGATGTCTTCATTTGTTTTCTTTTTTATGTGTTCGTTTATGTTAATGGTTTTACATCAGAAATGGTCATTTTTATGATAAATCGTCTTATCATTGCAGTTTGTATTTAAACAAGTGTTTGTCGTTTTTAGTCAAAATTCCTGAAGGTTCTTTTAAAACATCCGAACAACCACAAAATTATTAAATCAGAAAGGTTTTGGATTTTATATAGAATGAGTTGATGAACAGATTATAAATATTTTCAAGTTTAATCTGCTGGTATTATAATTGTTTCTCATTTACACTCTGAAATTTCGCCTTCAAAATGTTAACACAAATATTAAGATTTTATTATCAAATTTCACATAAAAAATTAATGCCTTTGTGTACAAAAGTACAAATAATTTCTATTTCCCATCGGAGCGCAAACTTTAAAGATCGAAATCTTTATTGTCTTATGTCTTATTCCAATTTTATTCATCAGTTCACGCATGTTTTGCGTCATCCCTATGGCGTATGTAATATTTTGCGCGAATCAATTTAAGTATTTTTCATGCTCTGAACTTCTCCAGGACTAAAATAGAAGGAATGCACCATTCAGTTGCTGATGTGTGTGTAAGTGTGTTGATACAAATACATTGTGCATTTCTATAATTGCCGACTGTTTTATAAATAAACTTTCTACAATTTGTTTCTATGTATATGTCTAAACGACAACAAGTCTTGGCACAGAATTCACTTAAGTTTTTCGATTATTTCACGAGCTCGTTATCCAAGGCCATGATAATTATTCGAAATAAAAAATGAACGAACGAATAGCCGATGTAAAACAAATGCATCGGCATTTCCAATTGAAAAACCAGCGATGAGTTGAGGCGCCATATGCCGACAGATGAGGGTGTACATTGTACAATACATGAGGTATGGGCAATCGGCATGATCACGCTAAGGAAATGAGGCACGAACCATTGAAATAGCTTATAAAAAAATATTACATTAAGAGATAAAAACATGGCTACATACATGAAATGTTAATGGTTCAACTGATTCATTCCGTATCGGATTGCATCAGACTGCCAAGCCGGGATTAATCGTTGTTTACATGTGACGGAGGGAATGTTTTAGATTTTAAAGCAAACAAAAATCGAAATATCAATCAAACATGACATTACGGTGCCTGAAAAATCTAGAAAAGTAAGTGTCGAAGTTCTTTTGGCTTGACAGGCGCAACGCCAACATTATTTCACCACTATTCTAGTGAAGAAAGATGTGATGAATTTGATAAAAAGTGGCACAGATGACAGATAAACTACATCTTCTCATCATCAAACGAAATTCAATTCGAAACATAAGAAGTTCGAAAACCAAAGTAACTTTTTTTTATTCTGATTGTCAGGTGTGCATAAATCAAAATAGTAAATACTAACAATCGATACAATTACAAATCACTTTTATACAAATAATCTTGCTTAATTATATCAGAAGATTCTTCAATCTTTCTTAATATCTCTTGGGTTGTGTATATTTTATGTCAGAAGCGAAGAATTCTTTCTACAACCTGCCTTACCTAACAAAAATAAATAAATGGTTAAAATGTTCAATGAAACTTTGAAATTGAAAAAAACGCAAAAAATTGCTTCAAGTTCCTTATAAAATATTTTCGTTTAATTTTAATATTAAGATTCGAAGATTCTGCTGTTCAAAGAGGAATGTTCTGCTCTAAGTTTGTTTCAACTTTTCAGATTTGCTATTTGGCTTCAGAGTGAATTTCTCTTACACTTTATAGCAGAATTTTCTGCATTTGCTTGTAGGTAGAGAGAGAAGTGAGAGTAGTAATATTAGAAGTGTCAAAATCGGATGTTGTCAATGTATCTGTAATACAATTTTTTGATGATCGAGTGAATCAATCAATTTAGTCCAGTTTTATTTTTTAATTATTTCCTAAGTATTTATTAACAATAAACAAGGAGCTCTTTTTAAACGTTTTGAAAAGAAACCCTAAATACTACATCGTGGATGATATTTTTCTGCTCTAACTTGCTCTTAAATTAATGAGGTGTCTCGCTCGGCTCTCTACTGCTCTTATCTGCTATGGTCTACAATAGTCGGTTGTCAGATGTGGCGATTTATCGCCAAACGGGCGATTTGAAATTTATTTTAGCGACACGAAAATGGGTTTGGCGATGTACCCTAAAAAAGTGATGTTCTTAGATTTTGGCGATATTAATTTTCTGAATCGAAATCCTCATACTTTTTCATTTTTCCAAATCTCACTTCTATGTTTAGCATGCAGCAATAGAAAAGATCATTGCTGCATGCTGGATAGAGTCATCGATACAGTTAATGTGAACGCAGACACTAAATATCGATCCTGGAGTTCAGTGCGTTCACTAAAAGTCTGTTAACGCGTCTCCGAGTAGTAAATTGGCCCTAAAAGTTAGTCCAGATTTGTTGACTATTTTTAACTAACAAAATCCCCTTTACAATGTATTGATGTCAGTTTGTCGTTCTATGGATGCACTTTGACTAGAAGTTAGTTGACTTAAATTCAGTGTCCCCATTGAACGTGCCCGATTTCTTTTTCTTCCCTAAAATAAATGACATACGTCAAACCAAAACAATGAAATACTTAGTTTTGTTCGATGTACCATCTACTCTGGCGCGTACTGAGAAATGTCAGTGCATTACGTTCAATTGTCAAAACTTTGCATAACTGATTGGCCTTTGATAACATCGACAGCTCTGTGCAACATCTCTAATTTTTTTGACGTTTCTTTCACATTAATTTATTATTTTCAGTAGTGGCAAATAAATAGAAGTCAATAAAATAACCAGTGCAAGTATCATTTTGTCTATAAACACATAAATAACTTAATAATTACAAAATATTCTATGAAATATATTTCCTATGTAGATATAGCACACCAAATTTGAAAAATAAATACAAACATATGTACATGTACATATTTTTCTTGTCTGAAATTCAGCTTCTGCTAACAGTTGATTTGGATTTTGACAGCTCTGATTTCTTACCCCACTAAAAAACCTGTAGCGCATAAGAGTGCACTCAGTGCGCACCCGGATTTTACATCGAACGCAATGCAAAAACACAATTTTAAGTTAGGCGATTCTGCTTTTTTTTGTCTTGAAATTTTATTTCTGTCGAATAAATTGTAGTTTCTAAGCCCACCGAGATTTCCGTTTTCTCAGAAACATGAACACAATTTCTCAGAAAAAAATATCAACTCTTCTATCAAAAAATTAATCCTAATATTTTTTGGATTCGCTTGCTCAACTTTAGTTTGTTATGAAGAACTCTGTTAAAAGAAAAGGGATACAAAGTTTTTTTTTGCTTTTGCTAAGAAATTGTTTTCACATACATTTTTCAGCTCCATCAAAAGTGACTGAAGAAATTTCTTGAGCTCTTCAAAATCTCAAAAAACGTGAACTGGCATTTTTTTAATGACATATTAAAGCTGTGCATAAGAATGGTGTGATTGTGACTGGTGAGGTAATACAAGCAAAGTGAATTGATTTTTTTGGTTTTTTGGCAGAGTTTAAGTTGTAGTCACTGTCATGTGTCATTTTTTCGTTTAGTGTTAAAATGGTTTGCACGGGAAAATTTGCTGAATTTTATAATTCACCAGTCACTTTGGCGTTGGGCCACTTAAAATATTTTCCATTGGTTTTCCTCGGGGAGCACTATTGAAATTAAATCAAATGGTAGAGCAAAATTGCTACCACCGTTTAGTTTTTTGGTGTTAAAAATAATAAACCAGCTATACTAAACTTTTTTTATAAGCTCACGTTTCTTTTTCACGTTTGAGTTTTATGGTGAGATGAAGACATTAATCGGATGAAATGGCGGGAAAACTCTGCTATTTTCTGCGATCGAAAAAGCCCCCTAAACAGGCTTAGAAAAAATAAAGCGCGACCGGCTCAGTTGTTACTGTCATGTTTTAAGAAGAGATTCTGAAAACCCCATCAAAATGGCAATATCGTTCATCATTCCAAACACAATCGGGAAAGAGGAGAGGCAACCCTAAGCACTCCTGGTACATACAAACGCAAAAACACCAGCATTTGATAGACCTCAAACATGAAACAATTCAAAACCGGGAGACTTGCCGACGTTTTCTGAGGTCAAACTGGCGCGGCCGATTTTATAATTTTATTTTGCGGTTTAGCGCTGCATAATTTGTTATTCATATGAATTAAGTTACACAACTTTATGAGAATCAACGAGAAAAAACATTTCAACTTTTTCAATATTTAGAAGATACCACTTAGCTGAGCAATAGTAGTGTTAAATGTTGGTTACCAAATCATGAGAATCTGTAAAATTCCAAGAAAAAAAAAGTAATTACTGAAAATTTCAAATATAAACAAGTTCTTCGGCCTTTCGACTATGAAATTATTGGACGTTTTTATTGTTTTTGAGAATCAAGCAAGCATATTCCGAATTCACGATGGAAATTTTAAAACGATTTCGAAATGTCACAAGCCTTATTAACTAGCATGTTTGTTAACTTTTTTAGTTATTAGGGTTTCGAACATAAATAAATAAAAATGGGCACCTATGTGCCCAATCACATTAGAAGGCAAGATCTTTGACAAAAACAAATAACATTTACGTTGAAAATAACACAGTTTAAACTAATAAAAAGTATCAAACAAGTATTTTGGTATGCAGTTTTTTAGAGTTATATATACTCCTGCTTTTAAAATGTTAAATATTTTTTTTTGAAAAGTTATAAAAATATTGAATTTTCAAAAAAAAATTCAAAAATTAATTATATAAATAGAAAAAAATTGTTTTTTTTCAAAATGATGGTATATAGAATGAATTTGGCTACCTAGGTCGTTTTAAATATAAAATTTTATTTAAATCCATTGGGCGGTTACCGAAAAAGTCAAAAATTAAAAAAAAGTTCTATGAAAGGTACCGTTAATAGACTTTTACGGATAAATTTGTTGTTTTTTTTCTATAAAATGGTAGCTAATATCTACAAAATAATTCTCAAAAAATTTCATCAAAATCGTTGGAGCCTTTTTTGAGAAAAATATAACGGTCATATGGCAGGTACCGTTATTTTCAGCACTAAAAAAAATCCAATTTCCCCTCTGAAGAATGCCAAACGAATCACACACCAACTTGCAGTTTCGAAAAGTTCGCTGGAATATTTGTGACATATGACACGTGATAAGTCGGACTTAAGTTTTGGTTTGGTTTTTTGTTGGGCCTTGTTTACATGATTCCTATTTTCAGTTGTTTTTTCAATCTTTTTTGACAAAAATGAAACTATTGGAAATATTTGGGGTAATCCAAATCAGTATAATCAGTAAGCTCTGAGATAATGACAGTTCGCTCTCACAAAACGCCATTTTCAAAATAAGACTAAACACAAACTTAGCCTAAATCCAATACAATTCCCTAAAGTTCTCACTTTCAAATTTGATATTACCTAGTACAGGGTTTATGTTTATAATTGAGGACAATGTATTGCAGAACTAAACATTTTAAGTAGTGTCAAGTTAATTTATTTAAAATAGGTTGTCTATAATCTTACGCTATTATTTTAGCTTCAAAGTTGACATTTGTAACGCCAATTTCACAGCACATATGATACAGTGAAATGTAATAAGGTATGCTCACTTTGACTGACTTTGAGTCTTACGTCACTATCATCTGAAAAAAGAAAATGTCAGGCAGAAGTTTTTTTTCTGAAAATGATAATTTACTGTTTTTTAGTCATTATTTTGCTATTTTCTTTAAAACAAAAAATTTATTAGCGAAAAACTTGTGTTGATCAAAAATAATGTAGGCAAGGCCTAAGAAAAAATTAAACAAATCCCAAAGTTTTCTCCTTAACTTATACTATTTCGGAAAGCTGAGAAATCCAGAAATTTATTAACTCTCGAGTTGTAAACCGAAAGCTGAAACTGTCAACTTCGAGTAAAAAAAAGCAAATTCACAAGTTGAAAATAAAAATCGTCAAGTTATGTTCCACTTTGACTGAACAAAATGGCCCTAAGCCGTTTAGGCTTCAGCTCGTTATACATACTGACAGACAGACAGACATTTTTTGCCCACTAACTTGTTTACACTTCTCTATGATCGTAATGTCATGTTTGATTGTTATCTCAATTTTTGTATATATTCCCGAATCCTAAACTTGTGTTATAGTCCCTATAATCGCAAGTAAAAATAGATAAATTAAAGTTACATGAACCACAAAGAATTTTTGAAAATCTGGTAAACGTAATCTCTTAAACTACGAAAGACGGTATTCAGTGCTTGAAACATTCGATCAGAATCGAATGAGTTTAGCATAACCTGCCGTACTTATCTCCAAAGGACAAAGCTTTAAATCTTAAAATGAATACGAAATGCTAAGACCTTAGCAAAACAAATGATTTACAGGTAGTAGTTTCAGACAAAAATTAATTAACGTTTTCGTCGCTCAAATAAGCAGTCCTATAGATATCATAAATTGGGTATAGATACACGAACAGATAATAATTCAAGTCTTCTAAATATACATTTAAATATAGCCGATAAGTAGTTTCTGAACACACCCCAAAACCTCACACCCAAACTATCAGAAAAAAATGTTATAAATACTCATATTATTCTAGAAAAATGACGACATGCAGTTTTTTCTCGTAAGATTTATTTGCGTAACGTTGTGATAACAAAAATTTCGAAACCTTGCAAATAATTTTTTTTGTCAACAAACCGCCATTTTAAAATTAATCCCATTTCCCATACCACATGGTCAAACATTTATCAATTTCACACAAACACAGTATGGGTCTGACTTTAAAAAATACAATTAGCACATTTTGTCCGATAAACTTCACTTCCGTTTTTTCAAATAAAACTCAACATGTTGTGCTGACTAAGGGTGGGAACTGAGAATATTTAAAACATATTTTCTTTTAAAATGCCTACTTGACATTCAAAAAATAAAACCAACTCACAGGCATCGATCCCATAGATAAACAAGAATTCTCTTCAAAAGGACACGCGCGTGATCGCATGAACATTTTCCCAAGAATTTCCCAAGATTGTCCAAATCCAAACGCAGTCGACCATATGGGAAACATATTCGCTACGCACATACCACCACATCCCACGTTTCCGTACTTCACTTTAAGGTGTCTCAAAACGTGACCGAACAAAGTATTGAAATTCAAAAAAAAAAGGTTGGACCTAGGTATGTCCCTCAACTTGTTGTCTTTTGAGCTAACCAAATAAAAAGTTATAAAATATTGAGAAATCCTACTATATGTACGTGATATGATAACAAAAAAAGAATTCCTTGATAATGCTTACCTTTTTATTAGAACTAAAATCACAGTTAATTGTTATGAACTTATTGTCCTTGGAGCATTTACAATTCGCTTCGCAGATATCCTGCCTGTCCGGTGGGTGCACTATCAAATTCCAACTCCGAAGCCCTGATGGGACCCACGACGATTGCTCCACCTCCTTTTCCAATGTTGATCGTGTATTCCGTTGCGTGATATTAACAGAGGGGAGTAATGTGGTTGAATGATTCCACGTAGATTGAAGTGCTGGTGTGGTAGATACAGGAGAACCTACTGCAACAATAGACTCTGCAGCTGGAACGGTTGCACTTGTAGCCGCCGAATCACAATAAACAAACTGAACAATTGACGTTAAGTATAACCATGCTATGGTCCAAATGCAATACATCACGATGGGGGAGTTGGTCGTTGCATAGTAAGACGACCAAGATGACGACGACGCCATGATTTTTATTTTAATAAAAAATGAGATATACGGTTTCCGGTTTCACATTTGTGTATCTTTCACTTTTTATTTCAACCGAGGGGGGCACAACTAACTACTCGAAAATCCATTGCCCCGTGAAATACGCAGCAACTAGTCATAGATACACAATCTAGTTCGTCAAATCCATCTAAACGATCAAAAACCTGTGTGCATGCGATAGAAAAACATCTGACTGTAACAACTATCGTTCGTAAAACGCACTCAGATAAGTGCACCGAAAGTAATAATTATAATGCGGACAGTGTAGGCAATCCCCGCGCGTTCTGCGACCCGTGGATTCTTGATTCCGTCTTTCGTATCTTTTATTCACTGGTGGAGTCGAAGTGGCTTATCGTGGTTAGCTAGCAGTTGACTATCGCAGTGTTTTACTGGGAAAAAAACATTCGAACGATTTTCTTATTATGGGTCGTACACTGCACACATATGGACGGAGGATAAGCCGTTTTTATTGTTCCTCATAAATGGACGAAAAAAAGATATCTAGATACACTGGTTGTTGTGAACGACAATGACGATTCGACTATCACAGACGAAAACAACAACGAAGACGACGAATTTGTCAGGTTACGTGCTTTTCACGCAAAGAAAAGAAAATTTTATTCAACAAAACAAATTAAATTAATTAACAATTGTTGTGTATGAGTGTTCGGCTGGCCCGAGCGCGGTTTTGAGTTATTTATTGTTGTTGTTATTGTTATCTTTTGGGTTGGCTGGTTCGTTGGCTTCTCTCTGTTCTGTCTAGATGTTTTCTTTTGCAAATTATACAATCATATACACTCAGATGAATTGAACTGAAAATTATTGATTTCTTAGACATAATTTTCTTTCAATCCGATTTTGATTAAAACTCATTTTCACTGTGATCACTTTTTGAATAAATCATTTTAAGCCCCTCCTCTGAATTTTTCGAATAGAAATCAATAATTTTTTTAATTACACCACTTGAGAGGGGGAAAGTGCAATGAGGAACATTTAATTGAACTACATTCACCCTCCAGATACAAATACACAACAACCCGTTTGATAGGTTTTATTCATTCAAGATATCAATCGACCCAATAGCCCCTTGCCGTCGAATGATTTTGTATAAAATTATATCTCAAAGATACTTCTCGATGGGATTGGTTTCGTTGGAGGAAACAGAAGCAACAAAAACAAGATTTTTTTTACTTTCAAGTAGATACACGCCCGTTGATCATAATAATTCTCATCTCAGCGAAACGTACTGTGAGATACTTTACAGCGCTGACTCTTCGAAACGACAACGAAATACAAACTGATGAACACTGAACTGAAGTGATCCAATCGGTGCTAAGAAAATTACTCGACCCATGGAAAGTCATGAGGGCGATCTCTCCAACTCATGTTTGTTCTCTTTTCTTTTGGTATTTGGTTTTGGATTTGGTCATCAAACCAACGAGGCGCTATTTAACCAACAGATCAGTGCAGTGCAGAGTGCACTAGCTTTTCTATTTTTCTATTAAAATGAGAGAAGTGATTGAGTGGATTTTGAGTGCTTTGAGTGTCGATTGAGTGAAATCTAGTTTGGATTTTTGTTTCTATTTAACAATGAACTATGTTGTTTTTTTTTGTGAAAAAGTAAAATGTTGCCATATTGTGTTTTTTGTGTTATAAAAAAAAACACTTAAAAGCAGTACGATCACTCGTCAGTTGTCACTTGCCACATAATCTGTGACCTCTATTTGCTATCACCCTAAAAGATAGAGGAACAAGTTGAGAGATATATATAAGGTTCTTCAAATATGCCGCTTCCGCCCAAAAAGTTTTTGGTAGATCTGCGCATCTTGAAACTTGCAAATAGCACTCATTTTGTTATGGTATTAACCGAGTTGACGTCTGCCTTTGAATACCTTATACCTTAAATGACTTCTAAGACTAATGATTGCATTATTCTCTTCCTTTGTCAAATCTGAAATTTTTGATCTGTTTGCCCTTATGATTTAAACTCACAAAACTATTCTTTGACTAGCTTACCCACCCGGCGTTGCTCGGGTATACTATACATTTTCGAAAAAACGACTCCTGCGCGACGCGGCGTGATGATGTACCTAGTTATCAAAATAGCTTAAGTTACTTCTTACAAAATTAGCTATTTGCTTGTGAAACGACAGGGTGATTAAAATAGCCTTTGTTGCTCCTTAAAACAGCAGCTAACTGCCTGCGAAAGTCCCGTGAAATTTGGGGCTTTAATAAGAATTAAAAAAAACACGACTCCAGCGCCACATAGGGGTAATTAAAATAACCTTACTACAATATCAGCTATTTGCCTGTGAAAATCCCGCCAAATTCGGTCCATAATGTATTCTTTTATATGCATCCTGTAAAAAGCTGTTATTTTGATATTAAAATCAGACACTTTGTTTTTATTTATGTGTATAGATTATGCAGTATTATTTAATATGGTTATTATAAAAATATTGTATGGTGTGGTTTTGAGTCAAATCGTTCTAAAATAATAATTTTCGAAAAATAAGCAAACTCAGCGCCATCTACGGGTAATTCAAAAAAATTTTGTTATTCCTTTCAAAATGGGCTCCCTGCCTGTGAAAGTCCTGTCAAAGTCGGTCTATAAATAAGAATTTTCGAAAAAAACGATACCAGCGCCACCTAGTGAATAATTAACATAGTCTAAAATACTCCTAAGATATCATCTACCAACCAGTGAAAGTCCCATCAAAATCGGTGCAGCCGATTGGTGGGCTAAAAACGGTTCCTCACATAGGACCGAGTTTTTTTCTTCGACTTTCTCGAAAACTGGTGATCCGATTACAATCAAAATTGATAACGAAGAAGATGTAAGTAGCCTAAGTAATTTTGCATGAATTTCTTTTCGAAAACTTTTTTTGTATTTTTAATATTTTTTTAATTTTTTTTTTTGAAAAATCAATATTTTGAAAACGAATAAGTGAATTTTCTTTTAATTTTGTTTTTAAATGTACGCTATTTTTGTGCTTAAGTTTGTATTCTTGAATTATTTTTTTTTTTTAAGAAAATTGTTTAAAAAAATCGTTTTATTCAAAAACGGCGCCTACAATTTTGAAAAAAAGTTCACACTTTTTTACATTTACAATTAAATGGCGTTTAAATTTGTTCACCCAATACAATTTAACATACTTTATTCGAACAATCAAAAGTCACAAAAATCGAGTAAATGCTTTGATGTGACCGCACATATGAGCAAGTACGTGCGATCCACTCGTGCAATTTATTTTTAAATGGTGTTCTTGTTATAAGTACTGTATAGCCTTTCGTATACATCAAGTAAAAAACTGTTATTTTGATTTTAACAACAGACACGTCATTTTTATTTATGTTTATAGATTTCAGAAAATTGATGAAAGTTTTTTTGCTGAAATCATCATCCATAACAAATGCAAAGCGATCCTCACCAATAGAAGTAGTTTCTGTCAAGTTAACATGTACTTGTACTGTTTCCTAAAATGATGCACCAGATTTTCTATTGTCTTCTATCATATTTTTCTTCTTGTTTGGACAATCAGGAGGCTTGTGAACTTTATTGTTAGAGCCGTAGCAACGTAAAGGTTTTTTCTTTGGGGGGCCCTTTTTATTTCCGCTGAAAAATGCACCTTCGCTACTCACTGACTGAACTTCTTGTAACAATTTTCTTTTGATGGCATCACTCGTCAATTTTGTATCAGTTTCAGTATTATCCAGAGCCATGATGAACATGGAAGTAAACTGTGCGGATAAACCGCACATCAAAAAAAAAAGCCAAACGTTATTCAAATGCGGTATCTGACCAAATTTTTAACTTCTCAGGGGTTCCTCAGGGCAGCCATCTGGGTCCACTTCAATTTGGGCTCGCCATAAATGATGGGGGTAGTATCATTTCCTACTCTGTTCTTTCTATTTACGCTGGTGACATTAAAATAATAAAAATGATCTCATCTGCTCATAAATCCTCCCTTCTTTAAGAAACCCTTTACCTGGTTTTATAAAAACTTTTTGGAACTCAATATATTAATAAAATGCCAATACCTATATGTCTTATTCCTGAAAACGTTCACGTTCAACTTCCCGAGCCTATCACTTCTGTAATGTATATGTTCCTAAACCTATTCTTATGATAATATTTGACAAACAGCTATTAAATTAAAGTTATTGGCTTGTTAGCTCCTTAAAGAGCCACAGCCAATGCCTAGTTACTTTTACTCTCAACCATTCCTGTGTGTGTGTTGTGATTTTGCAAGAATGGAAGGGACCTATACCATCGAGTTCGAACGGCTACATGAGGTGCACTTTTCGGAGACAAATTTTACTCTTGGAAGTTTTGGCAGTTCCTCGCAAGTGGCAGTACCCCGGAAAATAAAATGCACGACTGGATCGCACGTTCTTTCTCTTATTTCGAGTCGAATAAAATTAAAAAAAAAAAATTATTAAGAAAAATACAAAGTTTTTATTCGATTATATTTACCTAATAGGTGCACGAAGAAGTTTGCTTTTATTTGACTAGTGGCTAGGGCTCAACGGAGCAATAAACAACAAAATTTAAGGGAAAACATTAAACATGCTGCCCCCTGCATCCCCCCTGCTTGGGTTCACTATAGGATTTGAAGTAGGTGCGAGATTGGGTTCATGCAAAAGTTCTTTAAATCAAAAAAAAACGTTACACATACCCAACCTTGCTCCTTCTCCAAATCCCTGGACCTTATGTCATCGCGCCATTAAATAGAATGATGATTACTTTTTTTTCGGGATTTTTGAAAAGCGGAATTTCGATGCGCTCCCAAAATATTTGTATATAAATTTGTTTTAGCTACCTCAATCTTTTCTAATATCAAATTTGATTGTAATCGGATAACCAGTTATCGAATAAGTCGAAGAAAAAAAAACCGTCCTATGGGGGCACCTTTTTTAGCCCACCAACTTACATCTTATCCCCAAAACATACCAAACCTACAAAAGTACACTGATTTTTTTTCATACAAATTCTTGGAGCCGTTTTCTTGAAAAATAAGCTTTTACTTAATTATATGACAGGTACGATAATATTTGAGCTAAAAAAAAAAATTAAAAAAATCTGTAGAATTTCAAAAGTAATTTTAAAGATGATTGGCCCAACCGTTTAGGCTGTAGTCCAAAATACATCAAGGCATACAGAATTTCGCCAGTAACTCAAATATGTTTCTCTATCATCGTAATGCCATGTTTGATTGTTATTTTTTTTGCACGATTATAGTAATTATAATCGCTAGTAAAAACATAAAACCGAATGTGACCGAAAAGCATTTCAAGACCAATGCCAATGTAAACATATTGTGAAACAAAAATCAACATTTTAATAAAGTGGCAACAGTTTTAGATTAGAGGCATTTTCTTCTGATTACAAAAAAGACATTCTCCAATATGATATTTTTGTGTATATAAAAAGCAATTAAGCCGGTGAAATGAGTCGCACGGAAACACTCAACAGAAGGTGAAATTACTCAAACTCTTGCTTTGAGACAAAGAAGAATCCAACAAAACAACTGTGACACTCTGAGTAATATGGAAGACATTTTCTCTTTTGTTGGATCGGTCTTCTCCATTTGAGTGCCATACTCAATTCCATAATATCCATTGAAATTATAATTAAACAATTATTTAAGTATGTAATTGTCTGGCTGCCCGTTGGCCGGTTGACTCATGTAAGTAGCCACACATATAAAATGTATGAGAAGTTTTGCTACCTAAGCAGATTCTGATAATAAAAATGAGGAGTATTCAGAAACCATTATCGCAGAGATCCGGCTGTATGGACTTTGAAGATATATTCAATAATGACAAACAGATAAAAACATTTTGTTTGTATTGTTTTTATTTCTACTTAACTGTGTAAATAAAGTGAGTCATATTTGTTTTTATTAATGAGAAAAACGCCAACCGGTGTTTTGAGACTCTTTTTTCAACCTAATGCTCTGGGAAGTAATTGCTTAGATAAACTATTTTGTTTTTAGAATTTATCGAATTTTATTAGGGTCTCTAGGGAAAAGTTTGTATTCTGTTTTGTTTTTAAATAAAATACACGAAAACCATCAAAAGCGTTAGAACATGATCAGAGGTAAATAAAATAGTCCAGATATATAACAATTTTTAAGAATTAAATGAGTTTTAAGATTTAACAGTAGATATCATTGGCCACTTCCGGTTAGTTCCGGTTGGCAATAAAAATAATTGAAACTCAGTTTATTTGTACTGTACATAAACTAAAAAGGTTTTGACTAGCTTTACTATGTAAAACAAGGTGAGAGTTGCGGATAATTGAAAAGTGTTATGTTAAAGAATATTACTTTTGAAATTATGAGTATTAAAATAGTGGGAAAAAAGCACAAGTATAGCTTTCACATTCGTGTGGTGGAAAAAAGAATTCCTATATTTGATCGACTTATTTAGGTCCGCAGACCTATTATGCGGTGGACCCCCAGCTGGGCACTGGGCTTCAACTACGTTTACGCGCCATCGTATACGATTTTTCTCCTATTTTTGCTTAGTTGGATTCTTATTCTGAATTGCTGATTCCTCATCAACTGTACTACGTCATGTTCTTCTTCACCGCTCAACTCTTCTTCTTTATTGTGTGAGTGGATTCCACTGCATTGCTGGAGTTGCAATATAGTTCTTATCCTTTTCAAGAGTTGATGAGTTCCTGCACCGTTATCCTGAGGGAACTTTCGTTGGATATTCGATTAAAGAACGTTTGCAGCTTCCTCAAGACAATTTGTGCATCCATGTAGCAGTGTGGATTCTACATTGGAGCAAAACAGTCGTAGTTTCGTCCTTAAGCGAGAGTTATTCTTCCACATTTTTTTTAACAAACCGAACGCAGCTTTTGCTTTTTCGATACGGATGCTCATGTCTTGTTCGGTTTCGCATTCGGTAGAGATAATATTCTCAAGGTATTGAAAGCTTTGTACTTTCTCCACCGGCTGTTGAGAAATATTTATTATGAAGTATGACTGAATCCCGAAGCTGATCACGTTTGTTTCGCCGGTATTGATTTTCAACTCAAAGATTTCAGCTTGTCTCCACCCTTGTTGTCATTTGATAGAGATCCATGATCAGATGAGCGAGTTAATAGGCATACGTCATCTGCATAATCAAGATGATTCAGGTAGGATGTCAAAATCCATCGAATCCTTCCGTTACCTGTCAAGGCTGTGCGGACCATCGCTTATCACCAACAAAACCAGTATTGGCACTGTCTGACTCAACTTTAGCCTTCATATTCATACGACAACCAACTTTGCTCCAGAACGTGACATTGGGATCCTTCATGTGTTGATTTGATAATGCCAATTATTTTATCCTCTCCTGCTTAAAACAAGCCAAATAAATTATCTGTTGACGCTGTCGAAAGCCTTCTCAGCAGGTGCAGCGGCGATCAATTTCCTTTTTTTAACAGTTTATATCCTTTTTTTCATTTTCCTTAAGATCTCAGTCCAATGAACGACAATTCCTAAAAGATTTTATCAGTGGAGCACCTGGTTCATCAGGAGCCCGCTTAGCAACATGGCTGCAACCAGAATCACGTTTGGATCCAAATAAGTAAGCATTGGATTAGGTGATCACTTGAACCATGTATAAAGATAATGTTTTTCCAAAACATCTATAGATGTGAACTAAGCACGATTGATGAAGCTCTACGATATGGTTGGCCAACTCAAATAACAGTTAAAATTAAGGATCAATATGGAGATGCAGTTTTAGTTCCAGAGTTAAAGGTTTCACTTTTACTTATACGCCTCAAAAAAATAATGTTAAATACCACATTTTTAAAAAGGTGGAAATCAAAGCAATACCAAGTGGCAGTGGAAGTTCCAATGGAAACATAAAAATGCGACGAGTGTCCTGCACCGATACTACATCATTTGGTGGCATCCAGCCTCCGCCTCGTCTGAACTATGAACCGACAATAAAAGAAAAAATGTGCTTCAAAGCTATCACATTCATGAAACCTTACAATAATTACTCCTTTGAAGAACTTCGATTCTGTAGTCCAATCCAGACGAGGATAACTGAAACATTGTATGCTCAAGACATGGAAGACGGAACTTTTAGTGTTCACTGGACTCCGAACTCAGTTGGAAGCTATTGTCTAACAGTTTCCATTGATAGTATTCCTTTGGAAGAAGTTTATCGAGTCGAAGTTAAAGAAGGTGGGATGCCACCTCCATCACATAAGCACACTCTCAAGAAACCCCAACCCCCTAACAAGTTACGAAAGTTTATTGCAAAAAATTCAGCTGGCCTGAGAATAAGATCACATCCTACATTGCAATCGGAACAAGTCGGTGTTATTAAGTTGAATGGGATCATTTCGTTTATTGATGAAGTAAGCTTATTGTTTATTTAAGGTTCCAATAGTTTTTAAAATGTTCTATTTTTTTAGATTGAAAACGATGACGGAATATGGTTAAGACTCTCGACTGAATCCATTCGACAGCATTGCAATATCGGTTGGTATCCAACGGAGGCTTGGTGTTTGCAGTATAATCAGCATTTGGCGAAAACTCTTTTGTATCCTGTGACAGATAGAACCACAACCACAACAAACGGAGCTACCTCGACTCCAAAATCAAACTCAAAGCCAAAACACAAGAGGTGTGTCATCTTTCTTAAACCCCTTCCTTGTCATGTTTTGATGTATCTATTGATTTCAGTTTATTGGAAAACATTGGATCACCACAAGCGATTCCTCCCGATACACCATCAAAGTCCAAGTCTGTCTCCCAAAGCAACAAGTCATTTGATTTTTCACAATCTAGGGTGAGTTCAAGAATTTTTAGCTTATATTTGCCTTCCCTAATGGATTTGTTTTTTAGTTTACTCCTCCAAAAAATTCGATGGTGGATAACATTTTATCATCGACCAATCCATTTGCCCTGTCATTTATGAGCAGTGCCTCAGAACGTTCCGATGATATGGGCAGTGATAGTGAGCAGCCTAATAAAGGATTTGAAACTCAAGTCTCTACTTCGTCTAATGATTCGCACAACCAACAAGAGGAATCTATGGCAACTTCGCACTCTTCGAGCCCATCGAATATTGGTTCGGCAATAGCAGGGGTAGTTGGTGGAGGAGCCAGTAAGCTACAAGCTTTGCAGAAATGGTTTAAGGGCGATAACATCGATGGAAGAGATTCTCCGAGAAAAAGAAGGTATCTTTATTTAATTTTATCTTTATTTGGTTTCAAAACATTTAATATAGATAAAGTTTGTACCTAAAACAAAAGTATTCCTCAAAAGCAATTTTATACGTTTTAAGAAACATTGAAAGAAGAAAATTGCCAGTGGGATGCTTAAAGTTACCGAAACACAGCCTTGTTTCAAAAAGGGGAAGATTTGAATCGTTTTTTATTACTTACTTACTTACTTAGGTGGCGCTACAGTTCGGGACGAACCTGGGCCTCAACCAACATGCCTCTCCAGCCAACTCGGTCTTTGGCTAGCTGCCTCCAGTTTTGCACTCCAAGTTGGTTGAGGTCGTCCTCCACTTGAGCGCGCCACCTAAGGCGAGGTCTTCCTTGACTGCGTCTACCCTCTGGGATGGAGTCGAAGATCCTGCGAGCCGGAGCATTGTTGTCCATTCGCTCTACATGACCTAGCCATCTTAAACGTGATATGCGTATTTTTTTGACCAGGTCAATGTCGCTGTACAGCTCGTATAGTTCTTGGTTGAACCTTCTCCTCCAAAGCCCGTTAACGCAGATAGGGCCAAAAATCTTCCGAAGAATCTTACGCTCGAAACGACTAAGGATATCTTCATCCGCTTTAGATAGAGTCCATGCCTCGGCGCCATAGAGCAGGACTGGGATGATTAGGGTCTTATACAGAGTCTCCTTTGTCTTTCGAGAGAGGGCTTTGCTACTCAATTGCCTTCCTAGCCCATAGAAACAGCGATTGGCAAGAGTAATTCTTCGCTTTATTTCTGACGAGATGTTGTTGTCAGATGTTATAGCGGATCCGAGGTACACAAAGTCCCTAACTACCTCAAAGTTGTACCTGTCTATTGTGATGTTTTGTCCAATCCGCCGGTGTTGTGTGTCCCTTTTTGTGAACAGCAGGTACTTCGTTTTGGCCTCATTGACTGCTAGTCCCATCTTAGCCGCTTCAGCTTCAATGCTAGCAAACGTTCGAGTGACAGCTCGCCGAGTTCTGCCAATGATGTCTATGTCGTCAGCGTATGCTAGCAATTGCACAGACTTGAAAAAAATTGTCCCACTACAATTGACTTGCGAGTTTCTTATAATTTTTTCAAGTATTAAGTTGAAGAAATCGCACGATAGCGCATCACCTTGTCGGAATCCTTTTTTGACGTCAAAAGCTTCTGTGAGGTCAGAACCAACCTTGACGGAGCAGCGAGAGTTCTCCATCGTCATCCTGCACAGTCGGACGAGTTTTGTGGGAATGCCAAAACCTGACATGGCTCTGTATAGCTCGTCTCTATAAATGCTATCGTACGCGGCCTTAAAATCGATAAAGAGGTGGTGGGTATCAATTTGGAATTCTTGGGTGGTTTCCAGGATCTGCCGTAGCGTGAACATTTGATCGATTGTGGACTTTCCTGGTCTGAAACCACACTGATAGGGGCCAATCAGGTTGCAGGTTTCAGGCGTTCACATAGTACGGCAGAGAGGATCTTGTAGGCGATATTCAGGAGACTTATTCCTCTATAGTTGGCGCAGTTTAGAGGGTCTCCTTTCTTGTGGATCGGGCAAACGATGCTGAGGTTCCATTCATCAGGCATACTTTCTTCTGACCAAACTTTAGAGATGAGTTGGTGTATGCACTCCACCAGGTCATCTCCGGCCGCTTTAAAAAGTTCGGCGGGTAATCCGTCGGGTCCAGCAGCTTTGTTGTTTTTGAGTTTAGATATTGCTATCCTTACTTCATTTTGGTCAGGTGGACGGAAGTTTTGTCTGTCATCATCCATGTTGAATGGTTCATTCTGCCTGACAGCGGGATTTTGGCCTTCATCGCCGTTTAACAGTCTGCAGAAATGGTCCTTCCATGTACTCAGCACCGACTGTGACTCTACTACGAGGTTTCCATTCCTATCTCTACAGTCTTCTGTGCGGGATTTTTTTCCTTGGCATGTTCTTTTTACCTGTTGGTAAAACTTCCGCATGTTGTTCCTGGAGTAGCATCTCTCAATATCTTCGATCGCGCGCTTCTCATGCTCTCTTTTTTTCTTTTGGAGAAGCCGGTGTTCTTCCCGTCTTTTCTGCTCGTAAAGCTCGCGAGCAGCTCTCGTCTTTCTTTGCAGCGTCGCTTTATATGCCTCTTGTTTGGCTGCATGGGCCTGCCTGCATTCGTCATCAAACCAGAGGTTTCGTGGTGGTGGTCTGGTGAAACCTAGCACATCAGTTGCGGCATCTCTGATGGCTTGTTGGCAGTGTTGCCACTGATCTTCGACACTTGATGCTGGCGGTACTGGATTTCTTGAGAGGTTACGGGATATTCGATCGGCATAGGTTCTGGCGGTTTCTTGCGATTGCAGCTTTCCGACGTCATACTTCCTCACAGTATTACTCCGTTGTTGTGGAGTTCGGGTTATTCGCATTCTTACCTTTGCTGCAACAAGGTAGTTTTTTATTAATGCTTAAAATTATCTGAAAAAAGTATTTTGGAACATTTGGAAAAAAATTTGGACAATTCGGAAAAAAAAAACTTAAAACGCTTTTCCTTGGGATTCTTATAAGGAAACTCTCCACTCGAACGAGACTTGACAACGGATAATCTCTACTTAACAATGAAATTGTTCAAAAGCCAAAATTCTTAGAAAAAATATGATTGTAATGCATTGATAGAATCTGTTCGAATTGGCACGACCGTCCCGCGGCTGAAGCGGCCCACTACATTGCAATTGAGGAAATGGTGATGTTTAATGAAACAATCAAAACAAACAAATCCTTCGTTTAGATTAGTTTCAATTTTAGGTTGCCTTTCATTTCCGTCGTGATTTAAGAACCTTATCGATAAAAAAAATAAAAACTTCGTTTCGGAGTTTCCCAGCTTCCACAACTTTAAAAATAAATTCGACATGGCTAGTAATCCCACGTTTCGCCTTGGATTGTGACAGCCTTAATTATATGATGCCAACTTTCCCGAACATTTTCACAGTTTCATTTTTCTGCGAGATTTTCTTCCACTCCTGAAATTATACAAACTACCTATTTTAGCCCAAGTTTATGTAAAATTAACTACAACACCAATCACACCACACAGCTCAAAATGTATACATTGGTATATCCACTTCATATAAAATACGAATGCCAACGCAATATCCAATGGATATGGGAATGCACTAGAGTCATTAATTGCCCAACAATCAAGTAGATCGGGCCAAAACTGGATCTGAAACGTTCTATTTTTTTTAACTCTAAACTGATACAGCGGCGACAAAATAATTATCACATGGACTCTTAAATGTCTGTAATGTGAACGTTTTTCGTAGATTCTTAAGCTTAAAAGAGCTTTTTCATTTATGAGGAAATAAGAACAAAGATATCTCTGATGATTTATGAAAACAAAAAATTAAGTATATACATACATATGTTGAATTCATAAAAAACTACAGCAAAATGATTAATTCAATTCAAGTTATTCTAGTACAAAACAAATAAAGCAGACTCTATAAATAACAAAACCAAACCAAATAAAATAACATTAATTTTAACACAGTAAAAAGAAAACAACTAATAAAGTAAAAGTAAAGTAAAAGTAAAAATTCATTTATTATTATTTGTTTTCAATACATTTACAAATTGCAGCTTGCATTGTTTCATAGTTTACTTTCTTAGTGGCAAAGAGGATTTTATACTTTACATTGCATTCGAAGTACCATTTTCGTACTTCTTCACTAGGAGAGATCCGAAATGCATTTAAAAGAGCAAATGATTTATTCCTTGCATTAAAACACTCTCTGTCAAACCATTTCTGCTTAAATGATTTTGCTATATTCAGATTACAATTTTTCGTAGAGTTTCTTATAAAATCCGTTATTTGATTTGAAAGAGCATTAGCTGACTCGTTTAGCGTAAAAGGAATTCTTGAAATAAGATTGTCCAACGAGTGATGAAATGTTTGCAGATTTAAGTTTCCCCATTTGAGTCTTGGAATTAAATTAATATGTCTCTGTTGCGGTTCACTTTCGGATTTCCATTCAACCACTAACGGCATGTGATCAGAAAATTGTTTGTTCAAAACTTGGAATTTAGAAATGAGATTAATCCATTCATAGTTAATGGCGCAGTAATCGTTTACAGAATTTCCTTGACCTCCGATAAACGTGTATTGACCCTCAAGATCTCCTTCTGTACAGCCATTTAAAATAATACTGTCAAACATTTGTAACATTTCGAGAAGCTGTTTTCCATTTTGGTTGCAGACAATATCTTTGGACGTTCTATTGTTATTCGCTTTGATAAGTGCATTGTTGTTAATATTTATTAATGTTTTGACTTGGTTGCAGCTAATTCTTGCATTCAGATCGCCGATCAACATAACACTTTTACTGGCTAGGGAAGACATAACGCTACTCAATCTATTAAAATCCTCGGTCCACTTATTACAATTGACATAAAAGGGTACAATAAACATATCATTTCTTTTTAAGAGTTTCAGTACAACAGTGTTTTCATATTCTACAAAATCGTAGTGTTTAAGTTTCGAAGATTGTATCCCATACAAGCATCCACCACTAGCGCTTCCTCTTAAAGATGTTTTGATTGCTGGGATCCAGAATAATTTAAATCCATTAAAGTATTTGTTGAATTTACTTGAATTTTCTATGGTGATATGAGTTTCAAATAGAAAAAAAATTTCAAAAGTTTTGATAAAATTAAAAAAATCTAAAAACATGATCTTATTATTCAGACCAGATATATTATAGGACAATATTTTACAAAGACTAATACTATGCGAGCTGACGGCGTCTAAACCTCAAAGTCTAACCACACTCCTATTTTCTTGCTGAAGTGGCATCCCTGGCCTGCCATCAAATGTTGTTGATCTACTCCATTCATTCCGATTTTGACGTCCTTTTGACATACTCCTGAAATTTTTGACAGCTTCGAAGTTTATGTTTCCAAACATTTGTTGAAGTTCATATTCTCCATCATTTTGGTTACATTTAAGATTATTATTATTATCTAAATAAAATATTTTGTTTTCTATTAAAAGTGTGTTATTTTTTATTTTAATTACTGTGTCTGACTTATTAGTTTTGATTATTTTTCTATATTGAAGGAGTATTCGATGTTTCTGTTGCATGCGTTTGGACAAATCACGTTGCAGAAAAACACCTGTGTTCTTTAGTTTTGGTGCATTTTTCAGCATTTGCAAGGCAATCTCATTGGAGCCGGTGTTAATTTTAAATTTAGTTGTAGTGTTGTTTACACTTATTTTTGTTGGTGGAGGGATGCTTTGCACACAGTTAGTACCAAGAAGAAGACGAGTGACAGAACGTATCTTTTCTTCTGGATTTTCTTGCGCATCTTTGTTCGGAATAGAGATAATGATGTTCTTGCCTTTCAATTCTCGACTTTGCGACTCAAGTTCTTCTTCTAGCAAATTACATCTTTCTTCGAAATGTTGAACTTTTTTTGTTAAATCTTCGTTCTGTTTTCGGAGATGATTCATTTCTATGTTGAGCTTGCTCAAGTCTTCCTTAGTGGCCAAGTTTGCAGTAGCCAATGCAAGTTCTGTATGGAGTGAAGAATCAATGATTGTTTTGATTTTGTGCAGGTCTGCTGAGGATATGGACATCTTTTCGTGTTTAAAAATTTTAGACGTACTTTTGTTTTTTGAAAGATGTATATTCTCTTCAGGAGAAGTTTCGCCGAGTTTACGTTTATTGTCAGTCATGTGACTTCGATCGCAAATAAAATGTTAGTTTTTCTGAGTCTTTTATGCCAATTTTACCTTTTTAAATCGTAGATATTTAATTTTAAATTCAAATTAAATTAATAAGGACACTTTTTTAAAAAATACACTGTTTTTAGCTAACTTTTTAAACAATATTATAAGAGCGATAAATAAGTTCAACTTTTCACTTTTAGAGCAGAGTTGCCAACCCAAAACAACTAATAATTGGTAGGGTAACCCTTATTTTTAATCACGGCGGCACACTGGCGCTGTGTAACAAGGCTCTGACATCGTTCAACTAAAACTTAGTACCAGGCTTGCTGTAATTCCTGCAGGAGTTTGATGAAATTTGAAGTATCAGATCTATCAATCGCTTGTCCACTCCACGCTATTCCACAAATTTTCAATAGGATTGTGATCTAGGGACTGGACTGGCTATTCCATAACTAATTTTTTTTTTTGGGTAAATAATCAAGTGTTTCGCAGACTTAGCCGTATGTTTAGGATCGTTATCCTGTTGAAATTTTTAAGGGATACAATACAAATCCCTTAGTATTTTCTTGCATTGCAGTTGGCCCATAATACCCTATAATGCGATGAAGTGGCTTCACATCATGATAAGAAAAATATCTACAAACAAGAATGCTGCCGCCACAATACTTAACAGTTCTTATTGTTAAGTCAGCAATTCTGATTTTTTGAACTTTTTTAAATTGATTTGATTTTTCAACGTTCAGTTCATCACTGAGGTAATATTACCAGTTGTGACTCAATAGCCGAATGAAAACTAGAAGCCTCCCGCATTTACTTCTCCAGCTTTTTCATCCGTCGTCGTAATTTGTGAGCTTCAATATCAATGTTGCATTAAAGCTCAACATTTTTTTAGTAAACGATTATCTTTTAAACTCTAAATTCTTGTTGATCGTAGTGTTTTGATAAAAGTGGAGAGAAACCTATTTCATTATTAAATAGTTTGGAATGATCCCTTGATATGTACATGCAGTGTCGAAGAAGCCTTTTAAACAATTTGCATCGTTTACTTACCCAGATCGAGCAGACGGCACAAAACCTGAGGGTGCATATAATGAAGGACAGTCTAAGTACATGGTGGCTACATCAGCTTCTGCAAGAAGTGTTATTTCAACTATCAGGGTAGCGGAGCATGAATTTGAAGTAGTAACTACCTTCGGTTAAAGTAGCAGCCGATAATATCATGGAGGAAGAAATACGCGGGTGGCTGTTAAAATCCAACACAACCTACTATAGTCTATCAAGGCTCTTTAAATCCAGAAACCTTACCATAAAAACCAGACTGCTACTGTGCAAGACTATGGTCTTACCAGAACTCACTTACGGATTCGAGACTTGGCTGCCTACAAAAAGGCACTCTGATCTCTTATCTGCGTTCGAGAGAAAAGTCTTATGGAGAATTGTTGGCGACCCGTACCGACCATGCTCTGCAAACCCTGAAATTTTATTTTGTGTATGTGAATACATGTGAAATTCGTGTGAGGAGCAGCCAATCAGCCATACTTTTCGTGCCCACAAAAATGCAAACGTATTAGTAGTCCCCATAAGAAATTTACAGGAACTTCCAGTGATGTACATAACCCGTAGAGCAGCATAAATTCGACCAACAGCGCATGCCAAGTGATTGTCCCACGATAGTGTTTGGTTAAAAATAACCCAAGATTTTTCAGTTCAGTTTCAGTTTAAGTTTATTGTTATAATTACTCAGTAAGATACAATATCTTTTAATTTAGAGCAAACATCAGTACGTAGTACTTTCATAAAATATAAATTATTATAATATGTTGCATAAATTGACAATTCATTTTATTTTAAGTAAATAATAATTAGTTCATAAATTCATAATTTAAAGGAAATAAAAAAAAAAAAAAAATTGTTTTAACATAGTTTAAAGTTTTCCGTTGAAGTTCAATACTTGGCAGGTATGACATATCAATAGCAGATTTGCTTATAACGATTGCCTGGCATTTCATAGCTCAATGCCAGTGAATTTGTACGTCATATGCATACATATGGATTTTGCAATACTTGAGTATAGAAGGAAGGTCATTGTTGAACAGCGTGAACAAGAGTGGGCCTAAAATCGATCCTTGGGGCACACCAGGAGTTCGCATAAACTGCCTGAGTTCTATGGCTTAGGTACTTTTCTATTAATGATAAAGCTGAGTTTTCAAAAAAGAAAAAGTACTTAAGCTTTTTCAGAAGTATTTTGTGCGAAACGGTATCGAAATCCAGTAAAACTAAAGTTGTTACATAATTTTTATCAATTTGCTGTCGTATATCGTCTGTTATTTTAAGAAGCGCAGTTGTGCAGCTGTGTTTTGTTCTAAACCCAGATTGTGTAGGTGCTTTCAGATTATGGATTTCCAAAAATGTCGTAATTTGTTGACTCATAATTTTTTCAAATGCTTTTGAAATGAAAGGTTGGATGGAAAACGGTCTGTATTCTTGTTGTTGCTTATTTGACTTCTTTAAAATAGAAATTATTTTTGAAACTTTCTATAATTTTGGATAGCAAGACTGTCAAAATGGTATTAAATATATGCGCTAAGAAAGGAGATATAAATAATAATTGTTACAAACTTAGGATGCATATTGCCTAATCCAATAAAAAACTTTTAAAACTGAAGCTGAAGAGAAATTCAATATCAAGAGATTTGATATTTCTCCATAGTACTTCCATATTTTATTCGATCGCTGCTTTTTCTCCATTGTTTGAAAATCATTAACTTACGCTTTTTTAAATTTGTAATTTTCCTCCAAAACTTTTCATGCAGCCGATTAATCGCTAAAATAGCACAACATATTCAATACCTTCGGCCAGGCAACTATTCAACCAAATGCTCTTTGAAGACCGGAATAGATGCGAGTTGAGTCAGCATCAGTGCCTTAATTGTTACAAATTCGATTTGTTCTCACTATACCGAACTACCTTTCGTGAGTTTCCATAAATCCTTTCAAATATTCTACCAATATTCAAAGACTTACCTTATAGTTATACTAAACAACTTATAGATATAGTTGAGGAATTTTCGATCAAGCGTATCGAATGCTGCTTTAAAATCTATGAAGAATTCCTTGTTCCTTGTCCTAACTTAGCAAGGAATCTACAATACTCCTTAAGACAAAAAATATGATCAACTATGGAGCGGCTTTGCCCAAAACCAGACTAGAATTTCTAAATTGTTTATACTCCACAGTTTATAGATCCATCCTAGTTGTTTCCTATACAGCCGTTAGGATTTTATATGGTGCTAAAAGTATATTTATAATCTGTTGATTCCAATAACTATATAGATACCTATATAAATAAATCTTTCGGCGAACTTTGCCTAAAATAAATTGTATAATCGAATAACATCAACTGCCCAATACACTCTTAAAAGTGTCCGACACACATCGGTTGCTATTATTTCTTTTTTTCTGTAAGAATTTTCCGTAATTTATTTGTTTAGCGACAGAGTCAATGATCTTTTATCGACTTATTTCAAGCTGCTTACCGAAAATGTCTATCATTACTCAAACAAAAATGATATGATTGGCATACAGGCTGTGTTTACTTTCATTTTGCTGTTCAGTTCCCTAAGTAAACCTGGTTTAATTTTGAGCATAGTAACCCAAAAAACGGAAGTCGTTATCTTATCGCAACTACGTTGTTGAAAATGAATTTATTTGGTTTTCATTCCATTGATCAATAGTTTTGAAGCAACATTAGTTCATGTTCATGTATTTTTCTAATCCACATTGGATTTTTGTAAGCTAATTTGTTTTCATATAATCGTTATACATAAATATAGAGCAATTGTAAAAAAAGGAAATGTCTTTATTTGTATTGAGAGTTTATTTACTTATAAAAATATAACGATATAAAGTTGGTTCCGTGTTCCCTGCTCCACTGTGCACTAACAAATTTCAGTGCACTATCATTCAATTACCACAAACTCAACAGCTGCTCAAGTTGTTTTTAACACCTCACCTCTGCGTGGTAATGAACTATGAACCTTTTATTTGTAGACATTTAATTTTTCAGTTTTACATATTTTAATCAATGAGGCGTTTCAGACGTTCAACGAACTTTTAGTCGATTAACTTAACGCATTGAACGGCCTGAATAGCAAGCTAAGCTTAGTTTTTTAAACTTTAAACAGAGTCAACTGGGTTTTCAAAAAAATGTTCTTATAACCCAACCCAGAAAAAAAATGTACTTAAGATTGATTTGAGGCGACCTAGGTTTATTAAAAAACATAGAACTGACCTATCAAAGCCCTTAATATAACATTGAACTAACTAGGCACACAAAGAAAATGATTTGGGTTTGAAAACTATTGACTTATGCATACCTATCATTGCAATTTTACCAACAATTGTCTTTAATTTAATTTTTTTATCTAATCAAGTGAATGCGGTGATATTGCGCCAATATCAGCTCGAGACCTGATTCGTGCTATCGGAGTCCAGGAACCAAGAGGCAATGGAAATACGAGCTCTGCTATACCATTGAGTCGCAGTTCAAGCCCCTTACAGATTCCAAAATGTAAAAATACCCTAATTAAGTATTCACATGATAAGAAATAATGACCTCTTCTTATAGCTCTTGACGCATCTTCACGAAATCTAAGTAAATCTGCTGACACATCAGATCATTTGGATTTCCCAGATAAATCTTCATCACCCTCGTCAGCTTTTGGGGTTCAAAACATTAAATTGATTATTAAAAACTTAAATAATAAACTAAATATTGTTTAGGATCATAAACCGAATGGAATTCTTGGGAATATATCAGGTGATGTCACGGTCACAAAAGCCAATGATAGCTTGGAGAACACTGCTCTAACAAGCAATGTCTTACCCACTCCTACACATGTTGCACGCAAAGGACCTAGAAGTGAGAATATTCATTACGGCCTAAATGAATTTTAACCGTTTTTTTGTGTATACATCTTTATAGAAGAATTGAAAGATTATCGAGCAAATTCGAATCTCTCCAATCTCGATATCAAGGTTGCAGAACAAATGGGATTACTAAATGATTCCGATGAAAATCTGTTTTCTGCCAAAATATCAACTGCTGGGACTGACCCTTCGAGCCCGCCACTTTGGCCACCAGTATTGGGCCAGGAAAATTTCGCTGATCTCAAGATGAAAGCTAGAGAAACTGTCAATATGTGTCCACTTAAAAGAGCAATGCCACCATCATTGGCTGAAAGTCTTCGAGCAGTTTTTGCTGCATTTTTATGGCATGAGGGTATTGTACATGATGCTATGGCATGTGCGTCGTTTTTGAAATTCCATCCGTCGTTGCCAAAAGAGGGCGCTACAGTTATCACTCGTCGTGAATCGGGAGAAAACAAAATGACTCTTTCTAGAGAGCAAAAGGCTCAGCAGCGTCACTCGGTTGAAGTAGCCAACGCTGGAAACTATTTAAACATTAGACCTTCTACTTTAGAAGCATTGACTAAGTGCGGAAATTCTTGCTTGAACAACCGGAAATACAGGAAGAATATGGGTGAAGTAGGTCTTTCTGTTAAAAAGTAGTTAACATTTGTATTTCGAAACACTGCTATGATTCGTTTCAGACAAGTGAAAGCTCCGAGTCCAAAGCTAAACTACATTCTTTGCCGGAGATAGTTACAGTCCTGCCTCCAGCTTTGAGATGCTTGGTCTACCTCTGGGAGCAAGTTTGTCGTAATTGCATTCAGATAGTCCAGTCAAACACTTTGGAACGTCAAAAAAGGTAATTTGTTCATCTTGGCTGTTATTAAGTGGAGAAAACCCATAATCATTAACTTTTCTATTTTTAGCTCTTCGCCAACTCGTGAGTCCCTCAGTGGAAAAGAAAAAGTCGAAATAACGGAAAAGGAAGATAAAAAATCAAAGAAAAAGAAAAAAGGTTCACTGATAGAAACGCAATATTAATGTTTTTATGCTGATTTTTGTTTATATTTCAGACGATGGCTATTGGTGTGAACTTTGTGAGATATTCCTTCCTATTCCAGTTACTTATCATATGCGAACAGTCCATCCAGGTTGTGGAAAGTCGGCCAAAGGCAAAGGATATAATTCAGTTGGAATGTTCTGTGAAGGCTGGGCTGGCAATTGTGGGGAAGGTGGTAAAGGAGCTTCTAGCTGGTTCCTTATGTGTGATTCATGTCGAGAGAAGTAAGATACAACAAATCCTAAATCTTTCCTTATAGTTTTCATAATTCCAGATATGTCTCATCGGCTAAAAACATTAACAACATCAACAACTCGCCAAATGCAGTACATTTGCCAGAAATGAATATTTTCGGAGTGAAGACGACTACTCTTTTGGCCAATTCCGAGATATACACCACAATGAAAGAAAATGCTATATTCCTGCTGGAATTGTCCACTAATAACACGAATATTCCGCCAACAGCAGTTTCAAAGCGATCACCTCAACAAATGCCTGTTGTGACCGAACACCAGCTGAATAATTTTACGGACTTAAATCTTAAACCCAGTACAAGCCGAGGTGATTCGACTCCGAATTTTAATTTCAATCGACATAGTCGTGTTGGGTTGAGAATCACTGGGAAACTATTTGGACGTAAGCTAACTATGTACATTCTTTTGGGCTTTCAAGTCTAACTCTAATTTGTTGCCTTTTTAGAATCCACTCCGAATCGAAAAAGTTTCACTGGCTGTATATCGCCAGACTTCATTTGGATGGCTCCTGAAACATTTGCATGCTTGGAATCGTTAGGAGCCACCGTTGGGGATGATCTTCCCTACGAAATATTTGGAGCAAATGCAGCAGATTGTTACGAGAGGGTAAATTTCTGTTCCAGGTTTTGGAACCATAAACTCATGTTTTTTTCAATTGCAGCCTCTTTCGGAAATTTCTTTCGAGTCTTGCGACCCCAATAATTTTGATGCTATGACAGCATCTGGAACAGCTCACGGAAGTGGAACCCTTTCCAAATTCCATAGAAGTTTCTCCATGGGCCAAGGGTGGTGCAATCAACAATCGTTCAATATACGAACTGCAGTAAACAATATAGTTGACGAAGGTCAACAACCTAAAGTGGTTTTTCGTCGACGAAATAACTCAACGAATCAAGGAGGTACGGTTTGTGAGGTTAACAAGCTTCCTGGGTTAAAACACTTTTTTTATTAGAAGGTTCATTGCTCATATGCTATCCATCAGAGAATCTTCGCAAGTTAGTCCCTGATAACCTTCTCAACACATCCATCGCAGCGTTGAACTCAACAGCTCCAAGTGAGCGGCTGAATGTTGAACCAACCGGAGAGCAAGTAGCTCAAAACAAGCTCAACAACGCCAATAGCTTTCAGTGTAATGAATCTAAGCTCGACACTTCAAGTAGCAAGGATTACTTCTTCAGTAGCTCATTTGATCAACAACATTCCTCAGATCATGCTAGTGTCATGGAAATAGTCGATGCAAATATCAATGGCTTGATTAATCGACCAGCAATAGCATTCATCACACAAAAGCACGATTTGGAAAAACTGCGCTATGCTATGAAGAGAAGCTTGAGAATTGCAACTTGCAGAATCTACTCATTGCAGGCGTTAAATTGGCTTATCCGATCAGTTACCCAAAGTGTCTGTCTACATGATCTGATGTGGTGGTTTGTGGCTTCGCTGAGTCCGACAATGGATGCTTCAGAAGTTGCAAAGTTAGAAGATTGGGTAAATAGACCTGTGAACATAATCTTCAATAAATTACTATATTTTTCCTCTATAGGATTTTTCTCTTGAACATCCAGTATCCTTTACTCAGATAAGTGGAAGTTTCTGCCACATAATCACACAAAGCTTACACGTATTCTTGCAATCTGTTGCCGATTTAACTCTCTATTTACCTGCTGGTTCTCCGCTACAGAGGATTGCAATTCAAAGCTTTGGTATCAAATTCCGACAGACTGATCATCAGTTTTTGCATAGTTCTCATGTATTTGGAAACATTTCGAAAATTCTTTCAAAATCGGATGAACAGAACGAAGCAATGGGATTGTCTACGATGACGATGGGGGAGTCTAATATACACGAGGTTATGGGAGATCATAATTTTGCCAGAGGATCCGGTGCGAAGTCATTAAATTATACGGACCTAAATGGGATGTTCGAGGTATTGTTTCACGCAGCAGTAAAACCATCTAGCTTTAAAGTTTATTTTCCAGATCACAGTTTCATCTCGCCAGGCAATGGCTGAATCGCTCACAGATAACTCAACTGAAACTTTCTGGGAAAGCGATGAAGAGGATCGTAATAAATGCAAAATAATTGAAGTTTCCATGAGCAAATTGAATTACACATGCAAAACGATTTTGGTCCACATCGATAACAGCCGAGATATTCAGGTACGACTGTTTTTCTGTCCTGTCCTCAGTAAAGATTCAAAAAAAAATTTTTTTATAGAATAAAGTTGCCAACGTGGTGTTCTATGCTGGTCAATCGCTTGGGGACACAACACTTATAAAATCAGTTGATATTGATTCCAAAGCTTGTGCATGGTCATCGGTTAAGATACCCGATGAATCATACACTCATTTCCGACTTGAATTTCGCGGTCCAGAAAATACGCTTCGAGTGAGGCAAGTCAAACTCCTTGGATTGCCAAATAATCTTGATGAACTCACCCACGGAGCAGCCAAAGCTAATATGAAGTTAACAAACGCAACACGGATCCAACAACAAATATGTGAAGCTGAAACTCTCAGAGTGTTCCGATTAATCACAGCTCAGGTATTTGGAAAACTTATAGCAACCGGGGAAAGCAATCGAAAACATTCAACGCTCGAGTCGAGTAGCGTCAATTCCTTATTAGCTGATTCGCTGGATCTCCGCGAACACATGGTTGGAATTCTCTTCAGCCGCAGCAAGTTGAGTCACTTGCAGAAGCAAGTCATAGTTCACATTGTCCATGCCATCAAAAAGGAAGCACATCGTGCCAAGGAGGAATGGGAAATCGCCAATGTGGCCAATAATACGGTATTTAAAGACGCTCATACATCTGTGATCGATCATAAAAGTGAATCCAGCACTAGTGAACGTGAAAGATTCCGTGCGCCAGACACCTATTGCTTTGAAATGTTGAGCATGGTTTTGGCCTTGTCGGGCAGTGCAGTAGGGCGGTCATATCTGTCGCATCAACATGGACTGCTGAAAGATCTTCTTAGTCTCTTACATACCGGTAGCGATCGAGTACAGAGACAAGTAACTGCACTTCTTCGGCGAATTCTACCAGAAATCAGTCCAGAAGTATTTTCGGATCTCCTCTGTGTTCAGAAAATGCCACCATTTGACTTCAATATTGTCAATCAAAATCCGGAGGAATTTGATATGAATCGTTTGGGAATTTTGGACATATTCCTAGCAGTGATTGCTAAATCGTTGCAGTTGCAAATTAAAGTGAAAACGAACAGTTCCACGTCAAAGGGACATGTCGAGAAGAATCCGTCATTTGTAAGACTTTGCAATTCCTTGGATCTGTCAGTTCATCAGCTAAGGACAGCAAATGTGAAACCTTCCTCTGAAGAGAATGGGGTGGATATGCGGGACGTCTGCATGTCGCCATTTGGTACAAACACTAAAACCTCATCTGATTTTCCTGAGATGGCATCGTCAAAGAAGAAACCAAAGGATGTTACCAAAAACATAAATCAACGTTGGTTCTTGAAGTCTGGAATAATTTCAATGAAACAGGCGGAGAGTATCATTAATCTGATCAAGGATATGGCAAGCGTAAGTTTTATTTTATACTTATTTGATGAGACTAACTTAAAACTTGTTTTTTCCAGGGAAAACTATCAGATAAGTGGTCGCGAGTAACGAAGGCAGCCATTGCTGAATCAGTCCTGAATCTAACTCGCTTGGAGGAAATCTTTAGAAGTCCGGAAAACTGCATAAGAACTGCAACACTCTGGTTGGCGTTGGCAAGTTTATGCGTACTTGACAAGGAACATGTCGAAAAACTCTCATCTGGACAGTGGTCAAAAGTTTCGGACAGCCGCCCAATGTGTACTAATCATGACGACGGAGAGACTGCAGCAATAATTCAGTGCGAAACATGTGGCTCCCTTTGTGGAGACTGTGATCGGTTTTTGCATTTGAATCGCAAAACTCGCAACCATAAGCGAACAGTATGCAAAGAAGAAGAGGAAGCTATAAGAGTCGAACTCCACGAAAGCTGTGGGCGAACAAAGCTTTTTTGGCTTCTGGCCCTAGCTGATTCTAAAACCCTGAAGGGAATGGTTGAGTTCCGAGATGGAAGTCATACGATTATATCAGGGCCTCAGGAGGCTGTTGGTCGATGTAGGTTCTGTGGTGTCACTGGAAATTCAGGTCTGCTGGAAATAGGCAATGTTTGTTCTGATGTTCAATGCCAGGAGTACAATGCAAACGCTTGCCTTAAGACTAAACCTTGTGGGCATATATGCGGCGGAGTGGCAAATGAAAAGAAATGCCTCCCTTGCCTGCAGCATGTCTGTCATGCAAAGGAAAACGAATTGGCTGAAGAACTTAAGAAACCGAGATTGACACAAGATGCCGACGATATGTGCATGATTTGTTTCATTGAAGCGCTATCATGCGCGCCATCTATTCATGTAAAGTTGAATTGTTTTCTTATTTTTTTTTATTCAATTTAATTTCTCTTTAGCTTGATTGTGGTCATGTTTTCCACTATCATTGCTCAAAGACAGTTTTGGAAAAACGATGGATCGGCCCAAGGATAACATTTGGTTTTTCCTTATGTCCCATTTGTAAGGCCGATATTCAACATGATCTATTGGAAGAGGCTTTAGAGCCAATTAACTCCCTAAAGCAGGATGTGAAAAGAAAGGCTTTAATGAGGTAGGTTTGGCCTTAATTACAAATCATAAATACATTTTCTTGTAATATTCGATTTTAGGATAAAGTATGAAGGAATCGTAAAAACAACAGATGTTAAAGATCTCACTGCTCTGGCAATGGATCGTTATGCATACTATGTGTGCTTTAAATGCAAGAAGGTAATTCGAACCTTAATAACTGTTTATTTATTGTTATTTTAAACCATCCTTTCTTAGGCCTATTACGGTGGTGAAGCCCGTTGCGATGCAGAAGGTGGTGAAGTCTTCGATCCTGAAGAACTTGTGTGTGGAGCCTGCTCGGATGTGGCACGAGCCCAGATGTGCCCGAAACATGGAACTGATTTTTTGGAATACAAATGTCGTTATTGCTGTTCGGTAGCAGTATTCTTTTGCTTTGGAACAACACACTTCTGTGACACTTGTCATGATGATTTTCAGCGATTGACAAACATACCAAAGAACAAACTACCACAATGTCCAGCTGGTCCTAAGGCCAAACAACTGTTGGGAGAAGAATGCCCGTTGCATGTTATTCATCCACCAACAGGAGAAGAATTCGCTCTGGGATGTGGAATCTGTCGAAATGCTCAGACTTTTTAAAGTTTTTTTTTTCAAATGAGCTTTTTTTAAAATTAAAATCTTATCAGCTTATTGATCTCCGATATTATTTATTAAATTATTTAACAATTATACACACAACAGAACTGTAGTTTACGTATATGACTATTTATTATCAAAATCAAAAAAGCAATGTGAATTGTTTAAATATATAATAACTATTTAGAAACCTTTACAAATACTTTGTATTTTTGTTATTTTTGATTCAGATTTATTTGCATTTAGTACAATCTCTCTTGGGGGTGAGGGGCTGGTCTTACTAAACTAATGGTTTTCACTCGAAATAAAAAAAAATGTGAAGGCAGTTTAGGAACATTCTTGTACTTCAAACGAAATATCGAAACAATTTTGTTTAATACTCTGCTCAACGTATTTTTCCATAACGATGAAAGAATCTACCCTTGTCTGACTCCAAAGCCTAAGCTGTTGCAAACTCGTCAGATATCCAAGTTTTCTTCAACCCAAACGTTGTGGAATTAGTACAATCGACAGGTCGGAAAAAAACAGGTTTAGGATGACAAAGGTCGGAACTTAATGAAACTTAGGGATAATGTTAAAGGATGGTAAGTTAACATTTTTCTAGGTTTCGGATCTTGTGGGCCCTGTACAATTTATGTGGGGTGGAAACTGCAAAATTTTCGAGTTTTTTTTGTTTTTCATTAATATCTTCTTTTTTTTGCTTGCGTCCTATGTCGAAAACGTTCAAGTATATTTTGTAGAGCATAAAATTTCCTTCAATATTGACGATTCAAAAATGTTTGTATAACAATTTGTTACCAAGATGACACTTCGAAAAAAGGTTATTTCTTAAAATTGCAGATTTTCCCCTCTTTCTCGAATTATGATCAATATTTGTTGTAACTATGATTATGAACGTGAAAAAAGTATGCAACTATCAGTTTTTAATCGAACACAAAAAACCGCATGGTTCTATATCTTCTAGGTTTTGAAAAAATTGAAAATAACAAACTACTTTTCTATAAAATGTTTGTTATTTTTTGCTTGCTTACATAAATAAATCAGTGCCAGCTTCCAAGATTACAATATATAAACAGTAAAGTATGTATGGGGGGCATGCTGCCCCATGCAACCCCCCTGCTTGGCCCACTATAGGATTTGGGGTAGGTGCGAGGTTGGATGCATGCAAAGTTTCTTTTGCATTCACAGAATCTGTATTTAAAAAATTCAAATTTATTCTATTTATCCAACGCCCACTAAATACATATATACATATTATATAAGTAGCCCGAAGTTCCAGTTACAATTTTCAAATATTAACATTGTATATACATTTTCTATAGTACTCTTATGGTGGTCATTTTTCGTCTGGCCATCTTCCTGGTTGATTCAGAACTAACTGTAAATAGTTGAGACGAGAACCTTTACCGATATTTTACCAGTATTTAATAAACTTTTGTTGTCTGTACTTATTCTATATTAACACCAATTGGCAATTTCAGCACGCCTCATTGCGACTTGATTCAGAACTAAAAAAATATGCTTCATGATAGTACTATATGCAGTGTATATACAAAGATATTAAAATGTAAAGCATTATGAAAAATTCACATAACCATTGTATATACATTTTCTATAGTACTCTTATGGTGGTCATTTTTCGTCTGGCCATCTTCCTGGTTGATTCAGAACTAACTGTAAATAGTTGAGACGAGAACCTTTACCGATATTTTGCCAGTATTTAATAAACTTTTGTTGTCTGTACTTATTCTATATTAACACCAATTGGCAATTTCAGCACGCCTCATTGCGACTTGATTCAGAACTAAAAAATGATGCTCCATGATAGTACTATATGCAGTGTATATACAAAGACATAACCTAGGCACTACTGCTCGACTGCAGCAAATATATATAATTTCTTAATATGTATGTTTGTATCTTGCATACCTATTTATATAAAGCAACTGAAATGTAAAGTAGTTTTGGTAATTTTCGATTTTCTTAAAAAATTAGAAGACATAGAACCATGCGGTTTTTTGTGTTCGATTAAGAACTTATAGTTACATGGAACACATATAAGTTAATTTACAATTTCATTTCACAATTTTGAAAACAATCGGCTTAAACTTTATTTTTCACGTTTTTTTTTTATCAAAAATTGGATTTTAGATGCGAATTTCTCAAAAACCATTGACATGAGTACTTTAATTTAAATGCATGATTATAGAACAAACTTCTGGCTTTCAAATGCAGTATAGCACTTTATTGTAAGTGTTGCCGTTGTTTTTTAATATTTTTTTTCAATTTAAACCATTTTTTCCAAAAGTGCCCCTACATCCTAAACGGGTGGAGATAAACCCCCCTCCCAAAGTAAAAAGTGCTTGTTTTTGACCCCTCTACAAAAACCCTTCATCAAATCTTGTCGGCCAAGTATCGTACTCTCCCCCGGAGTTTTTTTTCCGGAGATTTGTGGTATATAAATTAGGTAGCTGGACTCAATATCTATGTGAAAGTGAAAAAAATATTTAGATAGGACTTCTACACAACAAGATATAGGCATGTGAAGGCTTGAGTGAAAAAAAGTTCTGACACGCGACCCTTCAATCCGCTCCTGTAGACGCAGTTATTATTTTGGAAGATTTTTAGTGTACATATTAAGGTAGCTGGACTCAATACCTATGTTGACAATGCAAAACATACTCAGCTAGGGGGCTAGGGCCTCTACATATCGTGATACAGGCATGTGAAAGCTTGAGTGAAAAAAAAAATTGACGCGTGACCCTCCAATCCGCCCCTGGAGACGTATATATTGATTCGCTAGATTTGTGGTATATCGATCGGATAGGTGAACTCAATACCTATCTGAATGTAAGACATACTCAGATAGAATCGTTACATAACGAGATATAGGCATGTGAAAGTTTGGGTGAAAAAAAATTATTTTCTGACGCGTGACATTTCAATCCGCTCCTGTAAATTTATTTATGCTTATTTTTCTCGAAAACGGCTGCAACGATTTTAATAAAAATTTTGGAAATTTTTGTGTTGGTATTGGCTATCATTTGATTAGAACCAAATTTACGGCAAAAGTCTATTAACGGATTTTTTTTTATTTTTGGCTCTGCATTTTGAATAATTTTTTTTTCTTATTAAAATTAATTATTTTTTCTGAAAAATCAATATTTTGAAAACTATTTCAAAAAAAATATTTTAAATTTTATAATCACATGTATATTAATAAACTCTAAAAAACTGCATACTAAAAACTAAAAAAAAATTCAAAAAACTAAAAATAAGAAACAGGATTTTATCAAAACCGGTTCTGCAATTTTCGAAATAAATTTTTCATAAATTCTTTGTTATTTAAGACGTGAGATAACGTACTTCATTTTTACTAAAAACTGTTAAGTATTGTGATATTTTGGCCTGGGGTTCGACAAATAAAACTCAATCAAAATTCCACAATAATAAAACAAATCTCTTTATTTTATAAAACACAACGTCTTTCAGTTTAAATAACACCAATTTAACTTATTTCACTTATTCACAATTCAAATACGTTTTTATAATTCAACACTTTTTATTTAATCTCAATTCAATCACTTTTTACTAATACTTCCAGTTGTTAACAATTCCACTTTCGAAAATAAACTGAACTGTCAATGCAATCTACTCTTGTATTTATACAACTTTAAAAGCTTCTGGAAGCTTCTGTCTGGTTCTGGCACAATCTAAGCTTTCGGTACTAATTCGAGTCTCGAATTGTTTCGTCAAGTTCGATTTAGTACTAAGTTAAAACATGTTGCAAATATGGAGCATACTTCTAGGAGCATGGTTGTTGTACACAATAAATGGTGGTTGTTGTACACAATAAATGTTGGTTATTGTACACAATGAATCCAACAGATGGCGTTAATTTACAAAATGTATCTAAACTTGTTGCCACATCACATTGTCCCCCTCTTAGTTTTGTTCGTTCCGAACAAGCACATCATCATTGTTTCCGTGGTAACGATGCAGTCGATCCACATGGACAATTTTCATTTTTGCTCTTGGTCCTCGTTGGATTCGGAAAACGACGTCATTAATGCGCGTAACTATTTGGTAGGGACCTTCCCAGTCCTGCTGAAGCTTGGGCGATTTTCCCTTTCTGCGATGTGGGTTATGAAGCCATACCAGATCTCCCTCATTGAATTCAGGTGCTGTTGCTCTCGCATCGTATCTGGTCTTCATGCGGTCACTCGCAATTTTTATGTTGTTTCTTGTTCTCTGGTGAATGTCGTTGATCCTTTCTCTAAGATCTAACACGTAGTCCTCTTCGCATTTTGGGTCTTCAATAGGAAATCCGAATTTTAGCTCACTTGGAAGCCGGGCAGTTCGTCCAAATAGAATTTCGGATGGAGTGTATCCAGTTGTACTATGAACCGCATTCCGGTAGGCCATAAGAAATAAAGGAATTCGCCGATCCCAATCCCGTTGGTTCTCGTTCACGACTTTGGACAGATGTTCCTTCAAGGTCTTGTTAAATCTTTCTACCATTCCATCAGACTGTGGATGAAGAGGTGTTGTCCTTGTTTTCTTTAACCCGAGTGATGCGCATACTTCCTGGAATACCTTCGACTCGAAGTTTCGCCCTTGGTCGGAATGCAATTCCATAGGCACCCCGAACCTGCAGACCCAGTGGTCCACTATCTGCTCGACAACGGTCTTAGCTTCTTGATTGGGTATCGCAAAAGCCTCCGGCCATTTGCTGAAGTAGTCCATGACAACAAGGATGTAACGGCTACCGTTTTCAGTTTCCGGGAACGGGCCTGTGATGTCAACGGCGATTCTTTCAAAAGGGGCGCTCACGTTGTACTGGTGCATTTTACCTCGTGTTTTGACTTTGGGTCCCTTGCTAGCTGCGCATGTTATGCACTTTCGACACCAGCTCTCTACATCGTTTCTCACGCTTAGCCAATAAAAGCGTTCCCGTACCTTTTCCAATGTTTTGTTGATTCCCAAGTGCCCACCGGATATTCCAGCATGCATTTCTCGTAGGATCTCCTCTACTTTCGATCGTGGAACCACAAGCTGCATCTTAAAGGATCTTCCATCCGGCATTTCCCATTTTCTTCGCAAAACACCATCTTCCACATGGAGAGAGTCCCACTGCGCCCAGTATGCTTTTAAAGTAGGACTTCTGTCGGAGATATCTCTTGCGTTTGGTTTCTCCATAGATTCCTTCCATGCAAGGATTGGCTCGATGTCAGGGTCTTCTTTTTGTGCATTACGAATTTCTTCGGCACTCCAACCCTCTACAGGTTCGGCTCTTATTCTCTGGACAGATATACCTTCATCCTTTTCCTCTTTTCGCGCACAATGTTTGCAACTGGGCTCACATGGTCTGCGGGAAAGCGCGTCCGCATTGCAGTGCAGTCTTCCTTTGCGATGCTGTACTTCGAAGTCGTAAGTCTGCAATCGTTCGATCCATCTTGCTACCTGCCCCTCAGGATTTTTGAACTGTAGCAACCATTTTAAAGCGGCGTGATCGGTACGCAGGATGAATCTCTGTCCATACAGATATTTATGGAAATGTTTTGTCGCCAGTATCAGAGCAAGGAGTTCCCGTCTGGTTACACAGTAGTTTCTCTCTGGTCGCGACAGAACTTTGCTGAAATAGGCTACCACTTTCTCCTGCCCATCTTGTATCTGCGACAGAACTGCTCCAACACCCACGTTACTAGCATCCGCGTCCACAATAAATGTTTTGCCAGGGGTGGGGTAAGCTAGTATTGGTGCCTCACAAAGTCGCTGTTTTAGATGTTGAAAGCTTCTTTCGCACTCACCTGACCATTTAAATTGTCTACCCTTCTCAGTTAGCTGGTGCAGACACTTTGCGATTCCGGCAAAATCTTTGACGAACCTCCTGTAATAAGTGGCGAGACCGAGAAAGCTCCTCAGCTGGTGTTTATCTTCGGGAACTGGCCAATTTCTCACGGTTTCGATTTTCTCCGGGTCAGTGTTTACTCCATTTGATGATATCACATGTCCCAAATATTTCACCTCAGCTTTGAACAGAGCACATTTCTTTGGATTTAGTTTCAAATGTGCAGTTCGAAGTCGTGTAAACACCTCCCTCAAGTTGTCGCGATGTTCAGCGAACGTCTTTCCCACAACGATGACGTCATCCAAGTACACCAGGCAGGTTTTCCATGTCAGACCCTGTAACACACGTTCCATTAAACGCTCAAAGGTGGCTGGAGCGTTACACAAGCCAAATGGCATAACGGTAAACTGCCATAGTCCATTTCCCGTTGTGAAAGCGGTCTTTTCTTTGTCTTCTGGATGGATCTGTACCTGCCAGTAACCACTTTTCAGATCGATGGTGGAAAACCATTTCGCTCCAGAAAGGGTATCCAAGGTGTCATCTATTCGAGGCAAGGGGTAGCTGTCCTTCTTGGTGACATCGTTGAGCCTCCGGTAATCCACGCAGAATCGAGTGCTGCCGTCCTTCTTTTTTACTAGTACAACGGGTGATGCCCACGGACTTTTTGAGCTTTCGATTAGACCGTCTTTTTCCATGGTTGATATCATCTCATCGACTTCCGGCTGTTTTGCCAATGGAAGTCTTCTAGCAGGTTGTCGGATCGGTCTGCTATCGCCGGTGTCTATTCGGTGCTGTACTAGGTGTGTTCGACCATAGTCTCCATCCTGCGATGCAAATATATCAGCAAACTCGCCAATGAGATTTTTGGCCATGGTTTTCTGCTCCTGATTTAGCTCACAGTTTCCAAGGATAGCATTACATACCTCAGCCAATTTTGTTGCAGAAACAGGACTCGCAGAATCACTCCCAGATGTTGTCGATATGGCTGCAATGGGTACGCATCTTCCAATCACCTCTCCTTGTCTGAGCTTGACGGAGTGTTTGTTCGGATTCATCAGCCTTACCGGAACCATGTTTTTCTTTGGTTCCACTAAAATCTTTCCAACGATATAGCTTGGAAAGTCCTCTTTATTATCTGCTTCAATGAAATAGAATCGGTGGTTCCCAGGATCACCCTCCAAACGCGTCCAAAGAACTGTCTCTGAAGAAGGTGGTAGGACTTCATCTCTGCTTATAACCGCCCGAAGATTCACAGCGTTCTCGTTTCCGTATACCATAGGGATCTCAACGGTTCGATACCTTAATACTTGCATTCGAAGGTCTATGATTACCTCATGTGCCTTCATGAAATCCACTCCAATGATGCATTCGTCGCATATGTCGGCTACCAAGAATGCATGTGAGAAGGTCAACCCTGCCAGTTGTATCTTTAGAAATACCTCCCCGTATACTTTTGCTACTTCTCCCGTAGCTGTCTTCAGAGTGTAGCAGCTGGTGTTATGTAGCCATGATGTCTGAACAAGGTCTCTTCTGATTATGGAGGCTGTGGCACCCGTGTCGATAGTGGCCACACATTTTCTGTTTCTGATGACTGTCTCCACTGTCAAGCTCTTGCTGCAGCGTGTAGTTTGCGAAACTTGGATGATGGTCCTGGGGGCGTCGATTCCATCAACCAACTTCAGCCCCGCGAAGTTGGTTCTTAGGCGTTTCCCGCCTGCTGTTGATCAGAAGCTTGTCCAGCAGTGTGAGTGTTATTCCTGCCAGATGCTTCGTCATTCTGCCTCCTCCTTGTGCAATGTGGGCAGCTTACCTGTCTAGGCATAGATCTGCATTGTCGCTGTAGGTGTCCTAGCTTGTTGCAATTCCAGCATCTCATTTGACCTCGAACAGTGCTCGGGTTTTGTCTTTCAATGTCGACACGTTGACATGAGCACTCTAGCGTAGCCATTTCCCTGACGCGATGGCTACCTTGCGAAGCTTGGTCTGCTGCTTCCATTGTCAGGGCAAATGCTAAAGCCTCAGCGAGCGTTTTCTTACCTGCCATTCTCACAGCCATTTGTAGTTTTCCATCTGCAATGGCATTAGTGAACGCATCGGTTGCCAGTTCGTTTATGATTTCCCTGCTGGTATTGGGATAAGACAAATTCGCCAAGCGCTCAATGTCAGCTTGCAATTGTTGTAGCGTTTCACCTCTTGCCTGGACCCTTCGGCGCAACTGGACTCGGTAAACTTGCTGCATGTGGTCGTCGCCAAACCTCATCTCGATTGCCTTGACCATGGCATCATAATCATGATGTTTGTCTTCAGGAATGGTCTGCAGCAATTCGGCAGCTGTTCCTCTGAGCGCAAGCGTAAGAGCAATTGATTTGTCTTCGTTGTCCCAGTTGTTCGTCAAGGCGGCAGCTTCGAACTGCCTCTTATAAATTGGCCATGATGTTTGACCATCGAAGACAGGGGGCTGCATTTCCTTTCTTCGTGGACCGTCACTCGAATATTCCCGAACCTTCTGCTTCTTCAAAGAATCAACTTCCTTAGCTAGATGTTCGTATTGTTGCTCTACACTTTCTACTTGCTTTCCGAACTTTTCTTCTAAGTTTTCTATTTTCTGATCTACTATTTGGAGTCTTTTGTCGAAGAGAACATTCTGCGCATCTAGCTTGTTTTCGAGAGCATCCTTTTGTTCGCTTAGTTGCTTTTGAAGAACTTCTAAAGAATTCTTTTGTTCGTCGAACTTACTTTCGAGAACGTTCTTTTGTTCTTCGAGAACGTTCTTTTGTTCTTCGAGAACGTTCTTTTGTTCTTCGAGAAAGTTCTTTTGTTCTTTCGAGGAACTTTCCAGAGCATCGAATTTCGACAGAAGCAACTTCATGAAGGTAGGCATTTCATCGGCGGTACTTACTGTGCTTTCTCTCCCTTGTTCTTCAACATCGAAAAACATATTATCGGGGTCTCCACCATCCTGAGTGATAGCATTCTGAAGTCGGAGCAATAGTTCCTTTTTCAGCCCCGAAGTTTGAAGATTTCTTTTTCCTAATTCTTCTTTCAACTCAGCTGTTGACAATTGTTCTAATTTGCGACCCATTTTATGTAACCGAAACACAATTTTCGCAACACAGTCAATTTTATTTTAATGTCTCTTCTAGAAAAATCTTTTTCAAACACTATTTTTAACAAAAATATTCGCTATTCACCGTTTTATAGCAAAATCAGTTCACTTTCACAATTATATGAGTCACCGAAACTGTTTTAGAAAATGTCACTATGGAATTTTCTAGCACTTTACTGAGTTTTATCCCACTTCTGACACCAATGTGATATTTTGGCCTGGGGTTCGACAAATAAAACTCAATCAAAATTCCACAATAATAAAACAAATCTCTTTATTTTATAAAACACAACGTCTTTCAGTTTAAATAACACCAATTTAACTTATTTCACTTATTCACAATTCAAATACGTTTTTATAATTCAACACTTTTTATTTAATCTCAATTCAATCACTTTTTACTAATACTTCCAGTTGTTAACAATTCCACTTTCGAAAATAAACTGAACTGTCAATGCAATCTACTCTTGTATTTATACAACTTTAAAAGCTTCTGGAAGCTTCTGTCTGGTTCTGGCACAATCTAAGCTTTCGGTACTAATTCGAGTCTCGAATTGTTTCGTCAAGTTCGATTTAGTACTAAGTTAAAACATGTTGCAAATATGTAGCATACTTCTAGGAGCATGGTTGTTGTACACAATAAATGGTGGTTGTTGTACACAATAAATGTTGGTTGTTGTACACAATGAATCCAACAGATGGCGTTAATTTACAAAATGTATCTAAACTTGTTGCCACATCACAGTATTGTGGTTTTGATACTTTTTGTATGTTTAAACTGTGTTATTTTTTTAACGTAAATGTTACTTGTTTCTGTCAAAGATCTTGCTCTCCAATGTAATTAGGCACATAAGGGCAAGTACGTGCGACCCAGTCGTGCCCATTTTTTTCTGCTGGAAAAGAGGGTAGACCCCTTTTATACACATAGGCATATGCTGCAGCGTGACTTAGTATTTAGGCGAAAGAGTTGAGGAGTGTAGTGGGGATCACAATCACGCAGGGACCGAGAAGCGATTCTCTCATTCTCGTTTGTTATTTTCATTGCTTGCTTTATTATTACCTTCCTCAATTTGTGGTCAGATGTAGAGCGACAGCGTTGAAATAAACAAACGTAAAGACATAGTAACGTTTGTCACACACTGTCGCGTGACGCTGATTCAACGTGTGAAGGCTACAGGCGTGCCCAAAAAAGAATTGATGAAGAATCGGCGTCATATGATTATGTGTATAAAAGGAGACGTAGAGAAATCGCTCTCAGCGAAACCGACTCTACAAACATTGAAAACATATGAACCAACACAATGATGAAAAGAAGAAGAGAAAATAAAAACGTCAAAAATAGTCAATGAAAAAATTACCCTCGACCATTGAATAAGAAGTACAGGAAGACGTGTTGTGTATATATACAGTGTACGTGAGTGAAGCTAATCAGTTATACATGTAGTAGTAAATTCTAGCTCTTCCTGTCATTTTCGCAAGGCGGTAAATAAAAAAAAAGTCATTCGAATTTTGGTAATTGTTAATCCAAAGATATTAAGCTTTTTGAGTTTTATTAAACAAGTGATTTAGTGGGAAAATTGTATAATTTAAAAAAGAAAAACAAGAATCAGGATGAGCTACATTCTTAAAACTTGTAAAACCAGCGTTCTTAAAAGGAATGAACACATTTCTTTTCACAAGTAAGTATTGCTTTATTTAGAACATAAAGCGATGTGGAGTGGTGTTTTGAATATATTTTAAATATTGTAGAACAATTTAGAACAGTTTTTTTGTGGTATTAAATAATGAAAATAATAAATTAGTTGAAAATAAAAACGTACATCTTCAATGGATACAATTCACTTTCTATCTGTCAAATGAGAGAATTGAAGTCAGGGACGTATTCGTTTTCATTGTTTTTTTGGTAATGTGTTTCAATACGTTGAGTGCATGTAGAATGAATTTATGTTTGAAAAATTTTTACATTTGTGAATCGTGAATATTTTTTGATAAAAATGTTTTTTTTAAGGTATTTGTCACAGCTAAAAATACAGTCAAAACTAATTAACGGAAAATAGACAATGTTAAAAAGAATCATTTATGACCTAACATAAAACAAGTTTTCGCTGTTTCACAAAAAAAAAAACAAAACAAATCCAAATCTATTTTACAGTAACTACTTACTTCCATTACACGCCTTATAACATTATAGTTGGCGCCCACGATGGTTTTTAATCTTCTGCACTGCGCCCCAGTGTTAATACTTGTGTGTATGTGATAACTCACACTATTAAGAAAGAGGCTTCATTTATTTTTAAGAACACGTCTTCCTATACTTCTTATTCAATGCCCTCGACCCACATGGCAAATTATTTTTCTTCTCAACTCTCGAATTTGCTATCTCTTTTGCACTTATGTGAGTCGTGACTTAACAGTCAACTTGTAAAAATGGTTTAAGAGTTTTTCATCTCAGATTCTTATACAGTCCGTCCCGATAATTAATATCTACATTTTGGAAGCTTATTGTGAAAAGAGAATAAAAGTCGCATAAGAGAAATAGCCGTTTTGGCGACATTTTTTTGACAATTTTTTATTTGTATGAAGCTGACATGTATTTAAACGTACGGAATTATTATCATTCCGAAGGCTTAAGTGGACGAAAGCCACTTTCATTCTAATTGCGTTCTCATTTGGTGAAACAGATTCCTCTGGAAACAAGAACAATTCTGCTAAAACATTTAGATAAAGTGGAAAAAGAATAAACGTCGCATAAGAGAAATAGCCGTAGTTATTGGAGTTGTTTGAGCCGATCGATAAATATAGATATACGTAGATATATTAAAAGAATGTAAAACATCTTCAAATATTAAAACACATTAGAATAAAATAATTTTAAATTGTTTTAGTTTAATTTTTTATATCTTTATTACAATATCTTTTCCATATTTTGTCTCTCTGTGTGTGACATCTTGTGTGTAATTTTTGTTTTGATTTGGATTGTGTGTGTTTAAATAAAAAAAAAGAAAACAATTTACATATTTTAGGAAAGAAAATTACTTTAAAAAATATATTTGTATATATTCTTAAAATTATAATTAGGCGGGAGCACGCTTAGGCTTCAACCTCAACTTCTTCCTTAGCCTTAGCATCACCGGGTTTGCCCTTTGACCAGTCGGGTTTTTTCTGTAATTAATTCAAATAAAAAAAAAAACAAAAAACATTTGATTAGAAAAACTTCGAAATTCATTAAAGATTTTTTTTACAAAAAAGGTGACTACAAATTGTACAACTAGTAGGTTTATTTAAAAAAAAATATAATTTATGTGCAAAGAATTGATTTAATTTTTTATTTAATATTTATTTTAAACCAATTTTACAACTAAACATAGCATGCGTCTAACATTTGAATACAAACAAAGGAATCAAGATTTGCATTAAGAAATCTTGCAACAAAACAATGCTACAGTAGGTAAACTATAACAAAAAGACAAAAGAACAAAAATATTTTTGTATTATTGACAAAAAAACTAAGAAAAAACACAGTTCACAATTACTAGAGTGTAAACAGTGAAATTACATTTGAATTTTGCATTTTTTTTGCACATTTAGGTTCTTACACTTTTTAGCAGCAGCCCCTACTTTAAGATCTTTAACTTTAGCTTTCTACAGTAGTTGGAAAAGATTTGGTTAGTAGATATAAATAGCATTTTTTTCAAATAAAATTAAAAAAAAGTATTAATTTAATTATCAAATTATCAAAAAAATGAGCAGAAAATTATAAAAAGTTATTTTTTTAATGGACAGAATTATTGAATTTGTTTATTTATTGCTTTTAGATGGCGCCTAACATGGGGTCTTTATATTTAAAATATCAGTTTTTGTTCGTTTTCTTGTTTCAATATTACTTTTTTAAATTTCAAGCTCATTTTTATAGTAAAGTTTTGAAAGTTTATAGAAAATATTATTAAAAGCTGATAGATTAAGAAATATTTTTTACAACAGATGCGATGGCAATAAAACGATGCTTCTGAATATTGCCACCTATTCTTAGCTTATTAAAATGGATTTCTTCCTGTTCTTTTTTTTTGGTTTTTGTTTAAATGTTAAAATTGTGCGAGATATGCTATTTCTAAATTTTAAGACCTCAAAAATTACGAATATACATTTTTTGGACCACCTTTTTCAAAAAGTAAAAAAAATAGTACTAGTAACTTTTTAATTAATTTTGATAAAAAATTAATTAGAAATAGCATTTTTCCGTAACTTTATTCAAATATTTAAAAAAATTTGTTTACAAAACTTACCTCCTTCTCTTCTTCTTCCAATGTGAATTCCTTCTTCTTAACGACCTTAAGTTGATTGCGGAAGTTGAATTCTGCGGCCTTCTTTTGCAATTTGGCGAATTTGTTTTCGTATTTGGAGACCTTCTTCAGAGCTGGTTTCACGCTTTAAGAATAAAAATAATAAAATGAAAATATCTTATGGTTTTTGATGAAAAAAATATGTATGAAAAAAATTAAATGTATAATCTTAATAAAAAGGTAAGCAAGTACAATTGGACTACCAAAATTTTGTCAAGCCCTTGTGTCTCTGATGGGTTAGTTGTCTCTTAAAGTTTGTTGACACTATGTCAAAAGGTTAGTCAAGGCTAATAGACCAACTTTTAACTGACAGCTTCCCCTTTGTGATATATGTATTTGGCGTTTTCCTTTAATCACTCAGAAAAGGTTTCCGAACAGAGTCTGAATATTCTGAGCATATTCTGATAATTATCTGAACCGAGAATGGTCTGAGTGCTCAGATATATTTTTGAAATACGTTTTAGCACTTGGCTGTCACAAATTGATACTTTTGATATGGCTCTTTCACATGCGGCAGTATTATGCATATAGTTATTACTATTGTCTCTTACTTTGGCTTTGGCATCTATTTTTCAGAGTGGTGTAGGCAAAGTGCATGGGATAAAGTAAAATAGCCTACAATTCTAAACTGAAGTTAAATGCTTTCAGCATTCTCTCAGAATGTTTAGTCAATTTATCCTGAGCGTATACAGGGTTCTCAGAGCACGATCTGATCATTCTCTGAACGAACAAAGAAATGCAACTTTGAAGATCTGTACGCTCTGAGCGAAAAAACAGAAATACAACTTTTTTTGACAACTCAGACTACTCTGAACGAAAAAAGAAAAACACCTATTGTGGACAGCCTGTCGTTCAATAGTTTCACCTTGATAAAAGTCAGCTTACGCATTGATACGCATTGAACGCTTTAAACGTACGGAATCATAATCATTCCGAAGGCTAAAGTGGACGAAAACCACTTTCATTCTAATTGCGTTCTCATTTGGTGAAACGGAATCTTCTGGAAACAAAACAATTCTGCTAAAACATTAGATAAAATCATTGTATATACATTTTCTATAGTACTCTCATGGTGGTCATTTTTCGTCTGGCCATCTTCCTGGTTGATTCAGAACTAACTCTAAATAGTGGAGACGAGAACCTTTACCGATATTTTACCAGTATTTAATAAACTTTTGTTGTATGTACTTATTCTATATTCACACCAATTGGCAATTTCAGCACGCCTCATTGCGACTTGATTCAGAACTAAAAAATGATGCTCCATGATAGTACTATATGCAGTGTATATACAAAGATAAAATGAAAAAATGCTCATTTGACAACTCGGGCAAAGTGCTCGGTGAACACGGTGAAATAAATTACATATTGAGCGTTGACTTTTGTTTTTTCTTAAACAATACATAAATATTTTTTTAATTTTTTTATTCAATACTTACAATTTACCACGAAGATCGTTAACCTGGGCATTGAGATCGCTGATCTAAATGTTGTAAAAAAATTAAATAAAACATAGCATAAGACCAAATTCAACTCTATTACAGGGTGTTTATATAAAAAAAAATAAAAGAAATACAACCACAAAACAAGCATTTTTTAACAAAACAAACAAGACACGAAAACATTTCGAGTCAAAGGGTTTTAGGCTTAAAGCATGATCTAAATAAGCATTTAGTAACTTTCTGGTTTTTGGCAGTTTTTTTTTTGTTTATAATATACATTGTAGTTTTTTATTTGTTTTTTTTTTTTTATTTTTGAAAATTAGTAATAGAAGCATTAAAAAGTGAGTTAAATTATATGCAATTATTTGATAGATAAAGATGGACACTAAAAGAGAATAGTTAGGGTGTAGATCCCTAAAGAAAACACATAGATTAAATACTAATGTTGTTATATAAATCTTGAAGCACGAACATCATAACATCTAAATGTAGAAATTTAGATTTGACTTTTTATTTTTTTGTAAACAAAATTTGGTTTTTACTAACGTAGATCTGGTTTAATTAAGTTTTTTTTATTAAAATTAATACTCAAATAAATGTTTTTTTTTGTAAATACAGTGAATATGTTTGACACTGCTCTACGGATCGATACAATACATATATACGTATACTTTAAAAAAGACAACTCTTCTCTTAGCATTTAAAAAAAAATTAAAAAGGAGTATTTTTAAAGAAACTTAATTTTGAGGTACTGCACAGTATGGCACATTGGCTCGACCCTAATGTTTGTGTTTTTTGTTTTATTTTTATTTTCAATATTTGGTTTTATTTTTAAATAAACATTCTTTGGAGTTTTCGCATAAGAGGGCTTGGGAATCATACATTTATTGTGTAACGAAGAAGTTAAAAACAAGCTACTAAAAAATAATAAAGTTTTTGAGGTTAAACATTAAAAAAACTATAGAAAAAAGCATATACAGGCAATATTAAATATATGCCACACAAATAGGTATGCACCAAGTATAAATTTCATTTTTTAATTGTAAAAAATTTACTAATTAGTTAAATTAAACAAAAAATCTAGTACCTATATATGTACATGTACATCTCATGATGCTACGCATTTGTATTAAAATAAGAAGACATCTTAATAAATGAATTGAAGTCCCTTTTCCTATGACAACATTTACATAAATGTAACATTTAGATGTTTATCTTATGTGCATACATGGCAATGGCATCCACCTTAATAATTTTACTACTCGCTAGAAATTGAATATCGTTTTCTAGTACTATCATCTATTGTATGTTACCTTTATTTACTAGAAGAATATTATTATATTATATATTTCTTGACGCAATAAAAAATTACAACAAATATTGGGATTTTTAAGCTTTAGCAATTGGAGCCATCGGTGCTATGACTTTTTCTGCATAAAGGTAAGAAGATTGAAATACGAAGATTTAAAAGATTGAATAGGTATATCGTAATAGATTGCGCTGCTGTAAGCGAAGCACTTTGTATGCTTTCAGTTAAAAATTTGCTTACTTCATTATGTTTGTGTATATATTTTTTTAAATGTTTTTTTAAATTATTCAAAAACAAAAATAAAACCTCCCGGTTAGTTCACATCACAGAATGGTAAGACAAGTAACGTACTAGATAAATGTTTTTTACCTACTAATGCTGGCTTCATTATAGGAAGATACATTGATTATTTCATGAACAGTAAGTGATGCAACTCATATAAACGTTTTTATTTTTTTTATTACTTTTATGATTTTTAATAGGTACCTGAAACGCATTTACATAATTGACTTGTAAAGAAGATCTATTGTTCTTGAAATCTTTTAAACAAAAAAAAATGTCTTTTAAAAGATTTTAAATAAATCCGAAACTCTCCAAAGAACTCTAATTTATTTGAAAATAATTTACCTAAGGGCGTGCGCCATACAAGTGCTTGTAAATAATTTTGTTTGCAAACAAACTGCTGCGTTTCAAAAAAAAATAAAATAATCTACGTCAAAAAGTTCTAACATTCTGTAAGTTCATGCTCTGCTTTTTACAGTTATTTTGTTTTGTTTTTAGTTCTTTATTATAATAAATTAATTTTAACTTTACATTAGGATACAAGAAACAATTAAAAAAATTAAATAAAAAAACACAAAGCATTATGAAATATTATGCATTGTTTATATAGGAAAATGGAAACGGTCATATTTGAAAATAATGATGAACAAACGAAACAGTTTTGGGTTTAACTAAAATTGTGTCATATTGGGTAAATTATTTATTAAAAAAATAAATGTGCTACAAAAAAAAATTAGGGAAATGATAAGTTTATAATATTTTTGTCACATCCGATTTAATACCATATTTGTAAATAAAAATATATTGGATTAAAAATATTATGCTGAACTCCAAAAAAATGTATTTTGATTTTATAAGAAATAAATTTATAAGTATTTCATAAACAAAAACAATATTCACATTTAAATTAACATAAACATGAAAAAACACAAAACATTGTAGATCATAGCTAGCGAATAAAACATTCGTTACACGTCGAATATTCTGTTTCATTCTTTTTCGATCTATGTATTCACTTGAAACGGAACATAGTACTCCCATTTAGCATTTAACAACACAAAGATGGCTGATGGATGGTTATTAAATTTTGGTTTGATTACTGCAGATTTTTCTCTTCATTAAACTTACATTTATATTTATATAATTTAGAAACTACCAACCTATTGAATCAAAAATGTTTTTTAAATTACAATGGGCCATATTCAAAGACATATTTTTAATTATTCCTTAGTCAAATTCAAAACTTACATATTCTAATAAAAACCGTTAAAAATTAGGTCATTGCAAATATTTAATCAATAGAAATTTTGATATTGTAAAGGATCTTCCAATAGGGGCTTCCGAAATTTGACAGATGATAGCGGCCATTTTGTTGAAGCTACATCTGTCAAATTGGCTGTCATTTATTCAGCCTGTTTAGCCAAATTACCATGGACGGATATAGCTTCGCTCATTGTACGTTCGCCATAATCGTTCTATCCCACAAACCACAGGCCCTAAAAGCCAACATAACCAATGCCACCAAGAGAAGCCACGGCGAACATTTTAATCATGTTATATTCCTCGCATCATGGCATCGACAGGCCTTTCGAACGAATACAAAATTTCGATTATATCTCATACACACTGTTTTATTTAAATTTAAAGTTATATAAATATGCAAATAACAACAAAATAGTTGTTGGCTCTTATTGCAAAATAAACACAAGGCTTGTTTTATTGTTATCAATTCATCCATTTTTATTGTTGGATCTTTTGTTTCGTTGAGAATGATAGCAGTGCATAGAATTTAACTAATCATTGAAAATTCAAATTATAGAGTTGTAGAAGCTGTTTCATTTTATCCTATACACATTGCCTACACCACTCTTCGAAAAATGCATGTCAACGAGAAAAAACAGTAATATTGTATGCAAAATATTGCGGCCCGTTAAAAAACCATTTGGCAAATGTCAATTTGTGACAGCCAAGTGCTAAAAGATATTTCAAAAATAAATCTGGGCCATAGAGTAAAGCAGCGTTCATACGCAGACAAGACAATGGGACAATAATCAATTGTCTTGTCTGAGCTTCTTGAACGGGGTTGGATGATGTCGATATCATCCTCAGAGATAGCTCGGCAGGCTAGCTCGAAGTACAATATAATGACAATTGTCTTGTCACATGGGACAATGATTGTTTTGGCCTCTGCATTGTCCTCGCTTAACAATATTATAAAGAGAGAAATCTTCTGCCTTCTTTTAACAATGTCTACAAGCTGGGCTGTCATCTCATTGATCTTTTGGGATAAGTATTAGTGCTGAACTGTCATCTCATTTACCTTTTCGGATAAGTATGAGTAAATTACAATGCTTGACAAAAAAAAACAATGAATTATATACAAAAGAGACAACACAAATGTTTACTCTGTCTGAGCGTCGACTAAAATCAGTCAACGCACCAGAGTGGCCAATTGGCCCTTAAAGTGAGTTGAGTTTTAGTTGAAAATTAGTCAAAAACTAACCGTTTCAACGTACAACGTGTTGTTTTGTTGTCAGCTTGCCGTTCAATGGATTCACTTTGACTTAAAATCAATTGACTAGAAGTCATTGCGTACGTTCACGAACGTAACTTTTGGGTAGGTTACCTTGTATGTGTTTGAGTTTTTTTGTGAACGAACAAATCCAACCAGATAGGTTACCTCTCAAAATTCGAAGCAGAAGAGAAACACAGTCAGCTGTCCATCAGCTGTTTACGTGTTGAGAAAAGTATCCAGCAAATTTTAGGATACCTTTGGATTAGTAATTGGAGAGTAAATCCAAAGGTATCTTAAAATTTATTAGATGCTTTTATGTCTAAAGAAACATGTAATGAAGCTGGCTGTGTTTCCCTTTGCTTTTGCTTGCAATTTTGAGAGGTAAGCTATGTGGTTGGGTTTGTTCGGATATCCAAAACTGCAAACCAGGTAAAAATGTGAACTCAGCCATCTTGTAAGAATGCCATTTTCCCATGATACACAGTAGACGCATACAATTCGCCATCTTGATATTTTATGACGTCACATTCTTCTTTTATTTTTATTTTATTTATTAAGTGAATTTTATTTTTTAAAAGGTTTAAACGATTTTTTTATGATTATAAGAACAATAAACTTAAAAAAACAACAAAATCGGCAAATTAATACATTTATTTACACATTAACAAAAATCAGAAGAATGTGATGTCACACGCATAATCAGACAAAGTGAGCATACCTTGTATTTCTATGTATCATGCATTTTCCGAAAAGTCAAATACATAAAAACAAATTTTTCGCCCTTGTATTTTTCTGTTGCAATAGGTTTGGGGTATAGTAGTAAAAGTGCAAAAGTGTAGCAAAATTAAAGCCATATACTTTTGCAACTTAACAAGACCGTTGCACCAGATGTCTTTTTTGAAATTTTACCCCGTCAACAGGTTCGTTCATATACGCGCACATATTGAATCATCAAGCTCTGCATTCCCGAATGCAAAGAACCAACCACCGCACCGTTGCATTCAAAACAGGCAGGCTGTGTAAAGTTTTTTGTTTTAACTCTAAAATGTTAAATATTTATTGACAAATTAAACTTATTTTATTTGGTTATATAACAATTTTTAAAGAACACTTTTCTCAATTCTTGAATTGCGACCGCTTTAATCAAAAACAAATTATTATATCAATATCAGAAAATTCTAATGAATTTAAACAAAATACCACCATAAACCTCTTGTGCTATTAAATTTTATGTCAAATACTATTTCAAAAATAAACAAAAAAAACATCCCTAATCATAGTGAAATGCTTTATTGTTCTTCGGATAGCTTCACAAAAATGATCTATTTTTTTAAAAATCGTATGTGAATGGCAAAAACAAACACATAGTTTGCCAAAAAAACAAAACATACCAAAATTATATGTTCATATGGGAAATGAACGTGCATAGGAATATGCAAATTAAACAAAAAATAAAGAAAATGTTGACACTTCTGACACATACATACATGAAAAGTACGTGTTCTGAATTGGCATATAGAGAGGGCAGGGATGACATTAAATCATAATGATTTTACACAGAATGTTTAAACAAATGAAAATGCTTTTTTTTAAACAATATATCAAAATCCTTTTTTAAAGAAACAATCGATTATGTACGGGGTTTGGCTTTTTGAAATGTGTTGTGTACATAAATAATACATTTTGGATTTTTATTTGTTTTTCTTAAATTGGCAGTACCTCCCAGTCTTTTTTCCTGACTTCGTATTCCAGATCCCATTTTTGACCTTCACAAATATACATACGCTCGTAATACTCTTCACAAATCTCTTGTAATTCGCCTGGAAAAATTTGTGTTTTTGTTTTATGATTTATTTTTTTTTATTCGATATATTTTAAAGAAATAACCAATAAATTAAATTCATTTATATTCTTTGGAATAAATTTCTTCAAAATGTTATGTGTTCTCAGTGTAAGTTGCAAAACATTAAATCATTCATATAATTATAACTGGATGTAGTTTTCTTTCTATTTCTTTTATATCAAAGAGAAATATTTATTTTTATATATAAAAGAAAAACAGCTAAGCATTATTTTAGATTGGGTTTTTGGTATATATATAATTTATAATTGTTTATATATATAATTTATTTTTTGAGTTTATGGTCAGTGTTGTCAGCAAGTAAAAAAATAGTATTAAACAGAAATCAACTAAACTAAGAATCATATCAAAAAAATAGTTTGAAATCTCAAAATCCAAAATTGTATAGGAGTGTTTACAAAACGAAAATTATGTAGTAGAGTTTAGTTAAATTTTCTTATCAACCAAGACCGTTATTTGAATATTTCAATATGTATATATAGACTTTGTTTCGTGTTTCTTTGTTGAAACAATAAAGAGTAATACACAAAAATGAAACAAAAAATCGTACAAAAATCTGTTTTAGACTTTTTCTTTGTATAAAAAGAATAAAGTTTGTAATATTTATAGCATTATTTAACTTAAATGGATGTATATATATGTATATATATGAAAAATAAATTTTTTTAATAAAGGAAGAGAGGAAGACTTTACCTCAAACGCCTTCATTTTTTGGATATGCTCTAAATCAAATTTGTCACCCTCCAAGGCATAAGCGCGTTGCCAATATTGCTTACATATTGTCTGAAGTTCAGCTAAATTATCGAGGTTGTTGTATTTTTAATTTTAGTTTTTTTTTCTTATTTTTTTTTAACTTAGCTACGTATTTTTTAGTTTATTGTGAAATATTGTTTTGTTTTTTATTTGTTTCTTATGGAATATTAAATAAAATTAAATAAAATATTTTTTTTGTAACAACTTTTTCTAGACGGTGTGACTGTTAAATGTGAATGTTTTGTGAAAATGTGAGTAGTAAAAGCTTCAAAAATCAAAAATTTATTATAAAAAAAACTATTTGTTGTTGCTTTTACGTTATGTTTTAAGTTTTATTTTGTGTTAACAAAAAAAAATTTGAGTGCTGTTAGCGTCGTACTACTTCATAGAGAGAGAGAATTCGCTCGATTATTTTTTTAGTTTTTCTAATACATTTTGTTTGTTTAAGGAGTTAAAACATTGTATTTTTGGTAATTATCTTAAAACAAAATCATGAAATCACAATGTGATAAAGTTTTCTTCCTTACTCCAAAGACCAAGGTGATTGAGAAATATTTAATTGTATAAACGAAATGTTTATTTGTTGTCAAATGTTAGAATATTGGGTTTACAAAATAAACATAGTAATCGTGTAAAAGATATGGCTTCACGTTGGGCGCCAGCTAGAATCTTCAAATGAAAGAAACTATTTTTGAAAAATAAAGCTTTAAATATCTGCATTCCCCTTAAACAAACAATTGAAGTAAACATTTAGTGTTTTACGAAAGAAAGTATAAACCTTATAGCACATCGATTACTTTAAAATCGCATTAAATTATTAGAACTGCCAAAAAAAAAACCAAGGTAACCGAAACTTTTAATGGCAGCAGCAGCAGCGTTTGCTTTGACAAAAAAAAATATCTCGTTCATTTTTGACATTCAAAACAGTTGTTTGTAAACTTTCAGTACTATTACTGGTTTGAACGAGATCGAAAAAAAATATAAAAAAAAAATAGTAATACAACAAAAAAATTGTGTATTCAATAAAATCTTGCCTCAAAATCTCTTCTTCTAACATCATATTCAAGATCGTATTTTTGGTTTTCCAATTTATGAATAAGATCGTGATATTCTTTTGCGACTTTCTTAAGGGTGTCTAAAAGTATTTTTTTATTGGATTTTAGGTATTATAAAATATATAAATTTTGTATGATTTTTGTTGTCGGTGGATGATGATAAAATTTTGTGTTTCTTTTTGAGTGAGAAAGTGAGTGAATTTTAAATTAAATATAACTACTTAATTGCATATAAGATATTTTTGTTTTATTTTTAAAATGTCGATAAATCTTGCAAAAACAAATTACTGGTGTGGTGTTCAAAAAAAAGCTTAATTATTAAATCACTATTATTTGGTGTAAAAAATCATGGAAATCCACTAAAACTGCTTTCAATATTTAAAAAAAAGTAAAATATTTACTTGCAGTTTGTTTTATTATTGTTTTAAATGATGTTGTTTTAAAACATATAAAAAAATTTGCTTAGTTGTGTTAATTATATTTTTTGGTGTATTATTTGTTTGATTGCAAAATAAGTGAAATGTCAAAAAAATAGCAAAAACAGCAAAAATCAAAAGTGTTTATGTACAAAAAATTCATTTCGCTTATTTCTACAATCGCGTGTAAAGCAAAAAAAAAATAATATTATTGTTGGTATTATTTAATTGGTTGTTGTCTTTTAATTGGTGAGAAATTTTGCAGATCGCGCCATTTTAATGTTGACAAGTGATATTAAGTACAAGAAATATATAGTGTTTAAACAAAATAGAACGTTAGGGTAGTTGTTTTGCTTTTTGTTTTGTGTGTTGTGTTGTCTCTTAATACACAATCCTTGCTGGATGCTTACATTGTTTTTTTAAAAGAAAAAAGTACTTAAGTATTGAAGAAAAAGAAAACATCGAAAGCTGACATCACTGGTTTCATAAAAGTGCGGCGAAAGAGATAGTAGTTGTCATTTATATGCAGAGTTGTTATAGAGGTAAATTTTTATTTTTTTATATAAAAAAACAATGTAAGATCCAGTTTAAAGTGGCATCGTAGTGAGAAACGTTATTACAAAAAAAAACTGAGTCAAGTGCAAGCTTTTTAAGGCTTTGTTGGGTTTTATGTTCTTGTGTACCTCAATATCCTTTCGCTTAACAACATATTCAAGATCATATTTCTCGTCCTCCAATTTATTAATCCTTTCTTTGTGTTGGCGGCAAAGTGATTTAAGTGTTTCTGAAGATATCGTGTTTTTTGTATTTATTTTTTTTTATTAAAAAAAATGTTTATCATAAATATCTATCAGCAATAAAAATAAAATGTCTTATAACTCTTTGACATTTTTGGAGATAAAAATAATTTTTTAAAATATAATGCAATTAACCTCATTTAATGATCTTATTTGAAAAAAAAACTTATAAATACGTATACAAAAATTTTAATATTCTTTATAAAGTTAATGTAGGGTAATTGCTGACAAAGGGAAAACAACTTTGTTTTTAAAAAAAAATTTCAAAATTTTAAAAATGATGCATTATTTAACGAACCGTTTAAGAAAGTTTCATTATGCTTCAAAAAGTATTAATGATTTTTTGTTATATGTTTTGATATGGTTCGCTATTTTTTCATTCATTAAAAACAAAATTGGGTTCCCTTGTGTAAACCACTACCAAATGTATATTTTATTTCGAAATAAATGATGTAAACCTATAAATGAGTGATATATTTTTTTTTTTTGTTTTTTTTTTGTAAATTACCTTCACTGGCATCGCTAAGGTTTCTGGGGCTGCCGCACCTTTCTTCAATGATACGCCTACGTTCAGCTGCTTTACGTTCTTGTTCTTTCTTCAGTTCTTCAGCGGCTTTTTTACGGAGCAACAACTATAGAATAGAGTAATGGAATTAATATTATTTATTTTAGTTATAAACAAAAAATATTTACCCTGAGTTTCTTCTTCCTTTCTGGGGTCATGAAACCCTTCTTGGCCTTCTTAGCCTTTGAAGCCTCTTCCATACGCTTGCGCACTTCAGCACGCTTGCGCTCGATTTCGGCTTGCTTTGCCTTCTTTGCCTGTTGGGGATGTTAGGAAAATGTTTTTTAAGTAAGTTTTACAATACACGATGTGATTCACAAAAAGGATCCAACATATCAAGACACCCACAGACACGAGGAAGAAGACACGAAAACATTGATTGAATTCGTTTCTTATACCTCTTCAGCTTTAACTTTTGGATCATTGGGATCTTTGGGCTTTGCTGCAGCTGCAGGTGCTCCATTTTTAGCAGGGGCTGCTGCTGCTGCGGCTGGTGCAGCTGCAGGTGCTGCTCCTGCTGCAGGGGCTGCTGCTGGTGCTGCCCCCGCAGCTGGTGCAGGTGCTGCAGCTGCTGCTGGAGCCGGAGCAGCTGGCGCGGCAGCCGCTGGTGCTGCAGCCGCTGGAGCTGGATCAGCCTTTTTCTGAAAATGATGTAAAAAATAATGTATTGTTAGTATCTGAATCGAAAAGAAATTGAATATATTGATTTATAATTTGGGCTAATATTAAGCTGGCTAATGAAGTGAATAAACATTTAAGTCATTTACTTTGAATAAGAAGTGTTTTGAATTATATAGTATACTTATAATTGCTTTTCAAGCATAGATTTTCAAATAAGAATATTGCAGAGCTGCCTAGCACGCTAAAAGAACTAGACTTTGTCAAACTACATGCATAAGTTAATACCAGCACAGCGATGAATTTAAAAAATCGGTAATATTGGCTACTGAGACGAAAGTGCTGAAAGTTTGCTTTAAGTTAAATAAAATTGTGGAAAATAATGTTCATGTCCGTTCAGTAGGTGAAGAGTGAAATATTTTTTCGGAGTGCCGCTTTCAGAAACATTTCTGAAATGTTTATTTGTTTCCATTTTATGTATCCAATTTTATACTTCAAGATGAATTGTAATTAAATAGTAATGATAACCAAAACATAAAAAAATAAAAAAAATTATAAAAACAAAAAAACCTGTCAACTAGACTAAAATGCTTGAAATATAAAGAAAGTTTTCCGTTCGGGAGAGGAAATAGAGCAACATTTAATAAACATTTCAGAAACATTTAAAAAACATTTCAGAAACAAAGAAACTATTCTGAATTATTTTTTAAATGTTTCTGAAATACCTACTTATGAAATGTTTAAGAAATGTCTCTTTGTGTTGACACATCTATACACACACGAATAGAAAAAGACGACGACTAACTTTTACTCTGCAGGACGCTGGAAATCGATAAACCTCTCTAAGAAAGTCATATGACAACTTTGGCATCACCCGCTACAGAACGACTTTTTCCTCCCTGAATTGAAAGAGTTGGGATTTTAAGATATTTGGTTAAAACAGGGTTAAGCAACGGCCGGTGCTGCAATAGCTACAACCGATATTCTGAAGCAAGCATTTCCACGTCACGTCGTCGTCTAGTCTCTCGCTTAAGCCTATCGCCTGAAGTTCTGACACAAGTGATGAAAAATGCCATAAAATTACCACGTCTGATCATCAATTTTGACCGATATATTTTCTCGAAATGATGAAAACAACATTCTAATTCTAAAATTAACATAATCCAAAGATAGCGCCAACATTTTTTTATTCCTAAAAAAAAATTTATTGCAAAACAACATCGGGAGTTGACTTTTGCACTTACTGCACTTTTGCCAAAAATCTACATGAATCTCGACATAGAAACAAATTTTGCACTCAAGCTCGGAGTTTGGAAATACTATGCTTTTTTGAGGATTGGCATGTTTCCCGCTGAACGAAATCCTGTTTCACAAATCCCGACGTATTATTATAATAAAAATCGGACAGTGCTGCACAGTTCACTATTTGTATGAATTTAAGTATACTAATTGATGAGAATCAACAAGAACAAACATTTACATGGTAAAGAGAAACTCAGGCTTTTAAAGAGATTTTCTTAAACTTTGATTCCCAGATCGTCTCTATGTGTTCAAAACTTTTTTTTAATGAGCTCATTTTTGGATTTAAAAAACAAAACAAAAACATTAATTTCTTTTTAAATGCGCTTCATCTTCTTGGCATGGTAAATTTAATGAAAAATATGTTATTTTTTACTTAAGGCTGATTTATTATTTATGTTTACAACAACATATGTATATAATGTTGACCAAAAACAAAATGTCTAAAGGTTTCCAACAAATTTGTTCCTAAAACAGAAACTGACGTCAAACACCGTTCAAGCGCTCAAAATCTTGAGGTTGAAAACAAATAAATAATCTCACATTAATATTATTGTTTCATAATTTTTTTTTCGAAAACTGCATCATCTGAATATTTTGCGTCATCTAATGTACACACCATTGTTGCCGCATTGCTTTTTGACATTTACAAAACCTTGCATCACATTCAATTTCTGTCAAAATAAATTCAAATAATACTTGTGTTGCCATCAGTGGCAAATGCTATTGAAATTCCGACAAAAAAATATTATTTTTCAAAATAAATGACTTTTGGCAAAGGATTTGTTATAAAAGCAAAATAAAAGCATTTAATTAAAGGCCGAATAGCCATGACACTCAGGAACAATTTATGCATTGTTTTTCGTATCCCATCTGAATCTAAAAATAAGCGGTTAAGAAAGCATTAGGATAAATTATTTTGTGCAAAGCATTAATTATTTATTTTTTGGCCTTCAACCTTGCATAAAACAATTGATCTTACCTTTTAAATTCTTTTCAAAAAAATGTTGTCAAACTGTACAATCCATCGTGAATAGTTGAGGAATTTTTAGGGGAAGAAAATAAAGTAAATAAAAATTTAAGTTAATATTAATTCTTTTTTTTAATTTTATTTCGATACGTACCTTACGTCATCATCACCCATTTTGAGTTGTTGTTTGTTGGAACTGAAATTGCAAAAATGTCTTAGTGTTTTCCTATATTTTTGTTAAATAAATAACTTATATAAAAAATATTTTCAAATTAAAAAAAAAACCTTTATGAAGCACGAATACGCATTTTTCCTGTATACACGTACGAAAATAGATCTTCACCTCAATACGGCCGTCCGTATATGGACGCTAGATATATACATTTCACACATTTAAAGCACATTCATGCGCACTAATAATACAGAAGTGTTGAGGATATCTTATTTCCAACTTAAAAAAATTAGAAGAATTTTTAACTTTAAAAAAAATTTCTTTTTTTAACGGAATAAAGTTGAGTGCATTTAATATGACTTGGATTATTTGTATGAGTCATTTTGAAAAATAAAAACAAGAAACAGATTTTATTTTTGACAAACTTTCTTTCAATAATTCACAATCACAAAATAATTTTTGAAGCGTGTGTGAGGTCAAAAGCGGCTGTAATATATCAATTTTTTGTTTGCATTTCTGGCCCGGTTGCCTGGGCATCTGGTATGAGTTTATTAATCAGTTGACCTTGAGCAAAGTCCCAGTTGCATATCCTGAGCAAGAGACTGGTTAATTTCTCCTGAGATTTTTCAAAAACTATTCACATAATCCAAATGTTTAAGTAGAATTAGTTCATAAATGTTTTCAAGCACTGATTTACGTTTGATTTGGGACACTTGTCACAATTATTTTTGATTTTCTGTTTTATTTTATGGCATTCGTATTTTTTATGTTGGCTGATTTAAAACTCAGTAATTAATTGAGTTTAAACTTGGGTTTAGATTTGATTTTCTAATTCAAACGACATTGGAGTTTTTCAAAATTTGACACACGCTTAAAGCGTTGCATCCTTTTTCTTAACCAGGAACTCACCTTTAAGGAGAAAATGAAATAAAAAGGAAGTGAGAGTGTCGCGATCAAAGAAACTTTCGGAATTCCTAAACTGAACGGTCCGACAACCAACGGCAGACTATATTCCTCGAAAGAATCAGTAAAGATCGTTTTCAGATTTGGAACGCAAGCGCTTTTTCGACCAAAACGTTTCTCTGGGCAGAGCCACTATACCGTGTAGATTTGAATAAAAATAGAATCGCACCGAAATAGATACTGCTGTTGCAAGCATCTGAAAGCAGAGACGATTTAATTCGTTTTTTTTTTTGGAGCAGATTTCTTTTGTTTTAATATTTGACTAATCAAAACAATTATCCTTAACAGTTTAAAGGCAATATTCAAAGAAAAAAATCAGTTTTGTCCTTTTGATAAACTAAAAGACTTTCGCATGTTCCTAGAAAACATTTAGCACGAAACCACTTATTTCTAAACTCTGCGTTTTTTTTCTGTATTTTGTGTACAAAGTTTCTGTCGAAAGTTTGTACATATTTTAAATGTTTATTTAACATCCCCCACATTTATACTCACAATCTTTTTCAAAAGTTTTTAGTTGGCTGAAATTTTTTGGTGAAAATTTGAAAAATTCATGTAGGAATACAAATTCTAAAATAGATCTTGAAACTCTATGCTCAAAAGAATTAATTTTTTTCAAGAGGAATTTTCAAAATTACTTTAGATTTTGCATTTAAAAAATTATAATTTGGTTTTGTTCTGTGTGTGAGTTATATATATTTTTTTCATAAAAAGTATGTATGTATATGTGGGAATGGTGAGTTCTTGCAGTTCTACAACAAATAGTTGCGTTTTCTTAGTCAAGATTTCAATATTACAAGACAAATATCTGTCTTTCTTTATTCAAAGATTGTAAATTTGTTGTAATAAGTTTTGATTTTAATTTTAAAATATGCATGCATTTACAAATGAAGGCGAGCGTGTTGAATTTTGTAATGTTGCCAAATTTATAGGTTGATATGTTTTTGTTTATGAAATGATAAGCAACTTATTTAACAACAATCCTAACTAATATTAGATATAAACGCAAATATAAATTTGTTTGTTTTTTATGGTGCGTCCACACTAATGAAACATTTGCTTAAAAAAGTTGGTTGTTTGTCACGTAAAAAAAATCTACTACATATATACATCTCAAGTTCGCCTGGTGCTCAGAATAAGCTTGCGATCGATTAAAATTAATTGAAAAATTAGCGTTACTTTTCTTGTCAGCATGAGTCATGTTATTTTGTATGTGTAGCGTGACATTGATTTATAAAACGTTATCACGTCAAAAACATTTCTGAAATGCTTTTTTTTCTTTCAGAAACATTTCTGAAATGTTTGTTTCTCATTTTATGTATTCTGTTCATACCAAATCCTTTAGGGCCGTTTTTTCACTATTGTTCAACTAGCTGGTAAATCCAAAGTTAGCCAACTTGGGAGTTGATATCAACTCGAGAGTTAAACAGCAAGTCGAAAATTGGTTTTGTTCATTATTTGAACTCTTCAGTTGGCCTCAAGTGGATGACAAACTTAACTTTTGGATTGTTTTTTGTTGGGCCTTGTTTACATGATTCCTATTTTAAATTATTTTTTCAATCTTTTTAAAAAAAAATGGTAAGGGTTGTAGAAAAGTAGGAGGAATGAAGTAACAAGTGAAAGAATGAAAAAATAAACATTTTCTTATTTTTGAGCTTTGACCTTTCTCATTCGAGAAAGAAAGTATTATACACGGACTGAAAAAAGAAGTTTTTAAAATTGAAAACAATTCCCAAACATGTTTCTTAGTGGTAATTATTGAATTCAATTCAACATAAAACTCATTAAATTAATAAGAACCTTTACTTTCCGAAGATTCGAGCTGCTTCTGCTAGCAGCGCTTAAATTTTACTTTTGAGGAATATTTTATTTAATTTTATTTTAACATTTTAACAACTTAATATAACTAATTTTTAGTTTAAGATTCAATGGGATTTAATTGCTTTATAGAAATAACTTACATTTTGAGATCTTCTTTTTATGATCAAAACTTCCGCTTCAAAGTCTACATTTTATAATATTCTTAAATTTAAAGGCAAGTGATATAATTCAAAAAAGGAAAAAGGCGCAAGTACAAAAAGTAGATGAAACATTTATAAATTAATTTTACAATAGTTCGTCTCCAATAACAATAAAATTTCCTAAAGGTCTCACTTTCAAATTTGATATTAACTAACAGGGTTTATATTCATAATTGAGGACAATTTATTGCAGAACTAAACATTTTTAAGGAGTGTCTAGAACTAGAACTTAAGTTTATTTTGACATTCTACAAAGGAGTTTTTTTTAATTTTTTTTGTTTAGCTCAAAAATTAACGGTACCTGTCATATAACCGTTATGTAAAAGCTTATTTTTCTCGAAAACGGCTCGAAGAATTTTTATGAAAAAAAAAACAGTGTACTCTGTACTACTGTAGCTAAGCATTATGTTTTGGTGAAAAAAAAATTAATATGGTGGGCTAAAAACGGTACCTCCCATAGGACTTTCTTCGACTTTCTCGGAAACTGGAGATCCGATTACTATACAAATTTATATTCAAGAAGATGTAGGTAGCCTTAATAATTTCGCATTAACTTTTTTTGAAAAGAATTTTTTTGTATTTTTAATAATTTTTTTTTAATTTTTTATGAAAAATCAATATTTTGAAAACGGCTAATTGATTTTTTTTTAATTTTGTTTTTCAATGTATGTTAATTTTGCGCTTAAGTTTGTATTCTTAAATTATTTTTTTTTATTAAAAAAAAGTTGTTAAAATAAACCGTTTTATTTAAAAACCGTTCCTACGATTGAATGGCGTTTAAATTATTTCTCTCAATACAATTTATCGTACTTTATTCAAACAATCAAAAGTCACAAAAATCGATGTTTGGTGTTAACTTTAATTTGCTTAAATTTTATTCTACAATGTGACGGCATATATGAGCAAGTACGTGCGATCCAGTCGTGCAATTTATTGCATTCCTCCTACTTTTCTACACCCTTTACCATTTTTGTTAAATAAAGAATTAAAAAACAATTTAAAAAAGAAATAATGCAGTCAAGGCCTAAGAAAAAATTAAACAAATCCCAAAGTTTCCTCCTTAACTTCTCCTATTTCGGGAAATTTAGAAATCCAGAAGTTTATTAACTCTCGAGTTGAAAACCGAAAGCTGAAACTGTCTATTTCAAATGAAGCAAATCCACAAGTTGGAATTAAAAATACTCAAGTTATGATCAACTTTTACTGAACAAAACGGCCCTTAGTGAACCAAGCAATGGGGGTTGCAGGATAGCTTACCCCATTGAAAAAGTAGCCAATTTCGTTCTTGTTGATTCTCATCAATTTGTGTAAATTGGGTTAACTAGAAAATTATGCAGCGCTGTTTAATTTTTGTTTTAAATATGAAACCGATGGAATTTCGTTACGCGGGATATTATGAAACGGAAAACGTATACTATTCATTAAGGGTTGCCTTATAGTATTGATTAAATACAGTGTGAGTATTTAGAAAACAGAAAAGGATATGTAAAAGGCTGTAGCGATGAACATTTGCTTTATAGTTCTGCATTTCTTAAAAGATGGGAAAAAGCAGTCCACCCTGGCAGGCAAATAAGGAATCTCTGTATTTAACTGTTGGTCCAAAGTTGGGCTCAAGGTTAAAGTGATGGGCATTACTTGCAGTGGTTACGAACAGAGTATTGTTCGGTTTTTTCAACGAGTAGTTTTCGCTTTGACGACAAAAGACAACATTTAGTTTTTATAGTTATAACTTATTCTAAATTACAAGAACACCTATTCAAAACAATAGCGACGATGCTATCCTTGTATGGTCATGAAAATTCGTCAGAAATTGGGCTTAAAGATGAACTGATGAGCATTCCTTACGAGTCTAGTACTCGACTCGTAAGGAATGCTCAAAGGGAGAAACTTTTAAGGGGAGTAATGCAGCTGGCTACTTCGAGAGAAAAGTTTTTAAAAGAAACGATAAAATAAGGAAAGACTTGAAACATTGCTTTGGTGATCCAGAATAAATAAGGATTTGTTCCAATTTCCAATCGATAGGAGGAGGGGGAGACTGGACAAATGCTGTTTTCTATCTTCTAGGAAAGACTCTGGAAGAGTAAAAGCGATGGAAAGGCTTACGTATTGGCCTTGCTATTGTGGAACAACACCTCTTCAAAAGAATGGGAGGCAAACCATTCGGGCCAGCGGATTTGTATATGTATATCGAGTCGCGAAGAACGTGAATCATCGAACGAATATAAAAAGCTGAGGGTAGAGCCGTATCAAAACAGTTTAGTTGATTAGAAGTAACAGTAACAGAAGACCATTTATAAAAATGAGGAAAAGAGTCGGAGACAGAATGGAGCCTTGGGAAACACCAGCATTTATTTTTTGGGAATCAGACTTGAAACCGTCCAATACAACTTGAATTGAACGGTCCATAAGATAGCTTCTAATCTGACGAACAAGAGTATCATCGATCCCAAAAGCACGTATTTTTGATAAGAGAGGGCCAAACTCTATCAAATGCCTTGGAAATATCTAGATATACTTATTTTCACCAGAACTATGTAAAGATTTTTTACAATGTTCAATCGGTAGGAGGAGGGGGAGCCTGGCAAATGCTGAATTTTCCATCCTCTAGGAAAGATTCCAGAAGAGTAGGAGCAATGGAAAAGCTTACGCAGTGGCTTAGGCAGCGGGGCCAGCGGATTTGTGTATGTATATCGAGATTTTGAGAACTCTTGCTACTAAATGAGTCCCATGGAAGAAAATTACATTCTCAAGTACAGGAGGGGCAACGTTGCTGTGAGGCAGCCAGAGCTAGCAGAGAAATGGGTTGCGGACAAGTTTACTTTTTATCTGAAGAGATGAGCAATGAGCGTTGGTAGAAAAGATGTTGAGAGTTTTTAATATTTTTTACAAATGGCCAAACATTTTTACTGCCTTTGGGACATTGCAGAATTTTTTGCCGTAATTATTAGTCATGCGAAAATTTGGTTCTTCTTTACACTCAGAGTTAAACCAGGAATTTTATTTAGGCTCGATACTTTTTACTGTGTTAGAAATAAAAATGCGCATCCCTAGAAGGATCACATTTGTGATCATTTCAGAACTGGTACCAATGTCAGAGTTGAGTTAAGTTAAGTTTTGAGAGCTGACGGCAGAAGTATCGTCATTGTATATACATTCTCTATAGTGCTCTCATGGTGTCATTTTTCGTCTGGCCATCTTCCTGCTTGATTCGTAACTAACTCTAAATAGTAGAGATATTGTACCTGTATTTCACACACTTTTGTTATTTGTTTTTATTCTATATCCATACCAATTGGCGATTTCAGCGCGCCTCATTGCGACTTGATTCGGAACTAAAAAATTATGCTCCATGATAGTACTATATGCAGAGTATATGCAAAGGTATCGTTCAAAGCGAGCGTAGAAACCGATGACAACGAAGAATTCAGATAAGTTTTTTAAAAGATGACTAAATACTTTTATTGTCTTTTTGAAATTTCAGTATTTGTTTTTCTCCGAATGTTTAGTTTATGTAAAAAAATTGTTTCTACGAATTTGAGCATTACAGATTTTTTCTAACTTTCTGAAACATTTCCTAAGTGGTCTTGTCTTTATAATAATGGAAACTTATTTGTTTGTGTTAACCTTTTCACAGCTCTTTAAGTTTAAATATAAAAAATAATAATAATATGCTCTTGTTCGCGATATCCAATTGCATGTAGTAAAGGAGAGTTTGCAGCATGTTGATTCAGAGAGCAGAAACATCGATGAGATTTACACATTCAACAACATTCTTAATAAAACATTAAAACTTTCGTTCATTTGTTATTTTAATTTATTAATTCTTTTAACGTTTTTTTAAAAGTATAATATCAAAAACAATGAGTACAGCTCGTAAAAAGGAAAAGAGATCCTCTTGATTTTTGATTTCTACGCCTAAGGAATTTCGGGTTGCTAACGTAAGCGTTAAGTGTATTGACAGTCCAGTTTTAACCTCTTTAATGTCGATTCTTTCAATGATGAATATTGTTTGTTAGTTTTTAAAGAAAGTAAGAATTGCCAATAAGAACAGCAGTTTATAATATGCTGTGTAGATTTTAGGAAACCATTTTGTCAATCTTTTTTGTTAATTTCCTGGTTCTTCTTCTTCTTCTTCTGAGCATAACCTTCAGGCAGACCCAAAACGAATTTCAAGTTAAAAGCCTTGAAACCAGTTAATAAAATATCGTCATTATATTAATTTACACATTTTTATTTGCAATTCTCTTTACTTACACAATACAAGTAAACTGTTTAGTTTAAGTTTTGTAATTTTTCAAAAGACCCTACCTATATGTATATCGAACATATGTACATATTACCTTGAATGGTTTTTAAAATTCAATAATATTTCAAAAGTCCTTTTCCATACTCTGCTTCATTCATCCGCAAATGCGTATTAAAGAACAGTGCACTTCATTCAAAACCATATGGGCTATGGCTGTTTTGGCCAGAATCAACACAGCTTGACGACAGTGCAATGACGTCATTGACAACTTGCAACCAAAATGATTTCCCCAAGGTTCTTGTCTTGTTTAAAACTTGTGCAATACCTTTTACAGGGCTTATCAAATACCCTTGTATACATATTTCCGAATAATTAAAGGACACGTTAATAAAAATGCTGTTACCTTCCCGACATTTTTGTCCCATAGCATCACATTAAAGTACCTTTGCTACACGGTTGGAAAAGGCTGCTTTTTTTAATGTCATGCGTCATCTTTAATGAAGTGAAGTGGCAACGGAGCAATTGATGCATTTGTGTGTGCATATGAATGAAAATTCATCCTGAATTTCTTCGCTGACGTCATATCCGAGTGCCTTACATCGACCCCGACCTCATCAATTTTCAACTTAGCCGGTCTGCAAAGGCCTTTGCGGAATATCTATCGCTCGACTCTTGTGAGTCCAAGTGGCCTAGTTATTTTTATTTTATTATTATGTATTTTTTTTTAATGTATATAGGAACACATTTCTGCCGTCGTTGTCGCCGTCGCCGATTCGATTCATGTACTTGCTTACACCGTATACCGCCCCCTGTTATACTGTGCAGCGCAAAACGCATTCTATGTGCAGCTGCAGCAGCAATTGCGATTCTTGAATGAAAATTCTGTGCAGATATTTTCAAGTTTATTAACCGGTGTTAGTACATAGAACAGGCGAACAATACATATGTGTTTAGAAGTGCATATAAATAGATACTGTTTGCGAGGGAGCACCTACAACTAAATGAATAGGCAAGCTATTTTCGGCCTTATTCCCAGCGATATACTATCGAATATGGAGCATCAATGACGCAAGATAGTACATACATATATACATATCGTGTGTCGTATACATAAACTTCTATATATATATAATCATCTATCTTCGTCCCTCACGGAATGTGTTTTCCACTCAGAACTTTAAATTTAAAAATTCTGAACTTTTTCATCGATTTCTTTTTAAGTTCAATAAATTAATTAGAGATCATATTAAGCAAAATCTGATATTACTAACGTTTTGGTGAGAATGAAGGAAGGATATAACTTGTTTTGTCTTTTTGTTTGAATCATCGTCAAAATGTCCATTATAAATCTTTCAAATGAATGGATACTACCCTTTTCTATGAGAAGCAAGAAGAACAAACATTTTGCAAACCTTAAAATGATGCCTTTTATATTAACATATGTACATATCTAAAAATGGGATATGATGATGATTAGGTTAGTAATAAAAATTCAGAAAAAAGCAAACTATACGCACGTATTTTTTATATCCAAGGTGTTCTTAGGGACTATTAAATAACTTAATTATGGAAAAGCAAGGTGAGCGATGAACATTATGTTGTTTTGATGCTATATGAATTATAAAATAAGAGGGAAACTGTTTTCATATGAAGCGCTACACATTCGTGCTGTGCGGCTATAGAAATAATGCTTGTTCTAAGAATTCAATCAATTTAAGGGCATTTCTATCAAGTGCGAATGTTTTATTGAAAATATTATAAAGAAGAATGATTCCAGTTTCATGTAAGTGGAAAGGTGTTTGCGCCCTGTATCAAGTTAATTTTATTTAAGTTCGTATAATGAACTACTGTAAATTGCTCTTCCTTGCCAAGTGCCAGCGTTCTTATGAGCGTCCATAACATTTAAGTCAAAAAAACATAGTTCATAGTTCCGTTTTAGGACGAATTTGATATTCACACATTTTTGACGTTGATAATAGCTCAAGATGAGACTAGACACTGGACAGTAAGTATTCGCAGATCATATATATGGTATGAACTAGCCATGTGATCGTCATTGATAAAATAATCGAGCCCGGTATCAATCTAAACTGTTCTCAGAAAATTATTTGACTGAAATTTTCCACGAATTGTAAATATTGACTCTTGATTTCTGTAGAAATCTATGACAGCTTTGTTGGATAACTCCAATGACGAATTTCAAGTCATATAAATATCATATATACGTATATTTGTATGTGCAGTGCTTACTAACATAGACAATTTTTCTGAGCCAATATTTCTCAATTCCTTACATGCTACACTATAAAAGTTCTCCGTACCTACCTACTTTATTTTAATTCTTTGAAACACAAATTGAATCCAAATCGCAAATCATGGCACCTTGCTCCTCAAGGATATAGTATGTACAATATGTGTTTTTTACACAGCCAAACGTATCCCATTGTTAATGCACGTATCATTTATTTCGATTCATATTAAATATTCTTAAAATAGAATCGCGCATACAAAGCTGAATTACCGAAACACAAACACACAACAACCCCCAGTGTTTGTAACACCACCACAAAATTCCCACCCAGATCCCAGAAATCCACAAAGACAACTCTCAGCCTCAGCCTCAGCCAGTATGCTCTTCCGAACAGCACGTCCTCGCGTAGTTGTCGGTCGATCCGCTGGCGCTGATGTTCTACCTCTACCCAGTCCACATGTATCAACCTTTCTCAGCAGATTCACGTCACAAATTTGGTTTATCGACCTTCCTTTGGCAGGTTGATGAACTTTTGACCCAACTTTTGTGCCATAAGGACTACTTCCCCATATTATCGAAGGGAAACCAAAATAAGTTCTCTCTCACTGATGGCACTGCCAATCTGCATTTTTATCATTGGCGAGCTTTTTTCTTTAATGAAAATCCAACACAAAACAAATAAAAAAAGCTCCAACGTCATCATTCTATTTTATGCAGAAGCTGATAACATTGTTGAGATTCCGTTATTTAGAGACTATATCCTATGTCGATGTGTTTGAGAAAAGTCTCCTCAAGGCTATCTATATTTAGGTGTCCACACAGATACTTTTTTCTTACATGCAGAACTATTTTTGAAACAAGAATCTGCCATGACATAAATGAGTATGAGTTTTGAAGGCGGGGGTAATGCATAACTTTAATAATAAACTTTTGAAGAAAAAAAAACTTGTGGAATGTGAATAACAAATAGTTATTTATGCAAACTCCCGGCCAAAACCCTGCCCAGCTACCAATTCACGCCTCTTTTACACCACCCCCTTCCTGACCAGGCGAAGATTTTCAATTCACGTTCAGACTCAGAGGGTATGAACCTACGTCATCAAAAACAGCCGTGAATGGCATTTTGTGAGAAGAATGGATGATGAAGCTTGAGGGGGTGGGCGGGCGCATTTGGTAACCCAATTTAAACGTCTCATTATTACGCGCAAAACAGCACTGCCACCACCTGTAGTAGTTAGCTCTCTTTTCCTCTGCTTGGTGGATGCTGTGTGTCATGTTTTGCCTGCTAACACACTGACCCAATGCCAATGTGGCCTACATATACAAAAGATACCATTCAAAAAGGATATCAAATATACTGCATGTAAAGGAGGACATCACAAGGTAATGACGTCACTATGTACTGGAAAATTATCTGCAAAGTTGTGTGTTGCAGACCGAGCTAGCTTGAAGCAACAGTATGAAGGATGTTGCCATTGGCACGGAAAACAAAGCTTACGTTTAATTGCAACAAAAATGGTGTTAAATTTCGTTTTTTGATGAGAGGTTTTTTTAGATTATTTTCATGTTATACATTCATACATAATGGCATAAATTTGCCTTTCAAATAAATAAAAAAAATTTTTGTTAATACCTTCAATACATACCTTTTTTTTGATAAAATATTTTCAAAGACTTAAAGTTCCGTCACACAATGAAAGAAAAGTTGCTTTCTGAAAGCGTTTTGAAAATTTATATTTTTAAGTTTTCGAGTAAGTTCTTTAAGAGAGCAGTCACACTACGCATATCTTGGAGTTAAGGACACTTCAACCTTAATTTGAATTGAATTCAATAAACTCCACTAAAAATAACAATAAACAACTAGCATGTTTTAATATATTTTTAAGGAAAATACCTTCTGAAAACGAATTTTTACTTTCCAGAAAGCAACATTTCTGAAAGTACTTTTGAGGTCGTCACACTATGAAAGCGAAAATGTTTTCTGAAAGCGCTTTCTGTAATACGTTGCCTGCAGAATATTTGCATATAAGTATTTGTATTATTATTTCGATTTATTGAATAGGTGTAGCAAAAGTGAGCATGATGCTAAATGAAAAACGTAAAGTCATAGATAAAATTAATTCTTTTCCAAGTTATAGCATTCTATATTGCGGAAACATTGTGTGAGATTGTTCATTGTTGATTATCCTATTGGTTCACTTGATGATGCGGAGAAAACACTTGAGAGATGAATTGAACTTGTGGAAGCTCCTGGTCCATTTGAGTTGAAAGCACTTAAGGGATGCACTGGACCGTTGCGCCTCGGGTTGCCTATAACTGGCTGGATTCAGAAGATGATGTGCTGGTGCTGGAGAAGAGTTCACTCTCCGTCAAGTCTAGTCTACCTGATTCAATGATGCGATCATTGAATCAGCTAAAATTAGTCGTATGCGCGCTTTGGGCCGTTTGACAATATGTTCATGGCCAAAATTGTTCAGCACACAATCTCCATCCCGAATTTCTCATTCGGACCTTTTGTTTTATTTATTTCTTTCACGCGTTTTCGAGAGTTCTTTATAAAGAGGACTCAATACAGATGCCATGTCATTGTCACCTCAATTTTGGAGGGACAGAGGACTTACTTTGGGTGAAAAACACACGTTTGCTTTCAAGAAAGCCAAAAACTTTCACAAACAGTTTCTGAAAGCGAAAAGCATTTTTAGAAAATGATTTGCTTTTTTGAAAGCGCTTTCATGAAGTACTCAGACACTCAAAGTATTTTTTGTGAAAGTATTTTTCGGAAAGCAAATCGCTTTCAAGAAATGTTTTCTAGAAAATACTTTTGAGGTCGTCACAACATGAAAATTTTGCTTTCAGAAAACTTTTTGATTTCTTTCATAGTGTAACGAAACCTTTATGCAAACGCTTTCTGAAAGTTATATTTGCCACTCCCAGCTTACGTACTTAGGGGGTGCTACAGTTCGGGACGAACCTGGGCCTCAACCAATATGCCTTTCCAGCCAGCTCGGTCGTTGGCTAGCTGCCTCCAGTTTCGCACTCCAAGTTGGTTGAAGTCGTCCTCCACTTGAGCGCGCCACCTAAGGCGAGGTCTTCCTTGACTGCGTCTACCCTCTGGGATGGTATCGAAGATCCTGCGAGCCGGAGCATTGTTGTCCATTCCCTCTACATGACCTAGCCATCTTAAACGTGATATGCGTATTTTTTTGACCAGGTCAATGTCGCTGTACAGCTCGTATAGTTCTTGGTTGAACCTTCTCCTCCAAAGCCCGTTAACGCAGATAGGGCCAAAAATCCTCATGCTAACAATTGCACAGACTTGAAAAAAATTGTCCCACTACGATTGACTTGCGAATTTCTTATAATTTTTTCAATCCTTTTTTGACGTCAAAAGCTTCTGTGAGGCCAGTACCAACCTTGACGGAGCAGCGAGAGTTCTCCATCGTCATCCTGCACAGTCGGACGAGTTTTGTGGGGATGCCAAAACCTGACATGGCTCTGTATAGCTCGTCTTTATAAATGCTCTCATAAGTGGCCTTCAAATCGATAAAGAGGTGGTGGGTATCGATTTGGAATTCTTGGGTAGTTTCCAGGATCTTCCGTAGCGTGAACATTTGATCGATTGTAGACTTTCCTGGTCCGAAACCACACTGATAGGGGCCAATCAAGTTGCTGACGAAAGGTTTCAGGCGTTCACATAGTACAACAGAGAGGATCTTGTAGGCGATATTCTGGAGACTTATTCCTCTATATTTGGCGCATACAAGGGACTATTTGTTTCGCTTTTAATGTAACACACTGCGCGGGCATTAGGAAGATAGGGAGGGGAGAGATAGGAGGTGTCGATTAACATTGGTTTTGAATGTTTGCAGATCAAAATGGCAAGGAAAAATCTCGCCTGGTAAACTATTCCAAATTCGTGTTGTTCGGCTAAAAAAGGAATCCCTATATTTCACGGTACGTCCGAAATCGGGTTTAAGGGTGAACTGATGAGCATTCCTTGCGAGACGAGTATTACGGGAGAAACTTTTAAGGGGAGGAATGCAACTGGCTACTTCGAGTGAACATTTTTTTGTAAAAGAAACGATAAAATAAGGAAATACATGAAACATTGCGTCGGTGTTCGAGAGGGGCAATTGATTCAGCGGCAGTTCTATTTCCTATCAATCTTAACGCTCGATCTTGTATATCAAGCAGGTGAAGCGATGTTTGTGAAGCACCTGCCCAGAGGTGGGAGCTATACTCGAGTTTAGGGCGTATAAACGCTTTATAAATTGTAGATAGATCAGATGGGGAAAAATACTTCTTACACCGATACAGAAAACCTAAGCACTTAGCAGCATTCTTAACGATCTCATATATATGATTGTTCCAACGGAGGTTGTTAAGAGGGTCTTCCCGATTGTGGATCGGGGAAACGATGCTGAGGTTCCATTCATCAGGCATACTTTCTTCTGACCAAGCTTTAGAGATGAGTTGGTGTATGCACTCCACCAGGTCATCTCCGGCCACTTTAAAAAGTTCGGCGGGTAGTCCGTCGGGTCCAGCAGCTTTGTTGTTTTTAGATTAGATATTGCTATCCTCACTTCATTTTGGTCAGGTGGACGGAAGTTTTGTCTGTCATCGGGATTTTGGTCTTCATCGCCGTTTAACAGTCTGCAGAAATGGTCCTTCCATATACTCAGCACCCACTGTGACTCTACGAGGTTTGCATTCCTTTCTCTACAGGCTTCTGTGCGGGTTTTTTTTCCTTGACACGTTCTTTTTACCTGTTGGTAAAACTTCCGCACGTTGTTCCTGGAGTAGCATCTCTCAATATCTCCGATCGCGCGCTTCTCATGCTCCCTCTTTTTCTTTTGGGGAAGCCGGTGTTCTTCCCGTCTTTTCTGCTCGTAGAGCTCGCGAGCAGCTCTCGTCTATCTTTGCACCGCCGCTTTATATGCCTCTTGTTTGGCTGCATGGGCCTGCCTGCATTCGTCATCGAACGAGAAGCTTCGTGGTAGTGGTCTGGTGAAACCTAGCACATCAGTTGCGGCATCTGTGATGGCTTGTTGGCAGTGCTGCCACTGGTCTTCGGCATGCTGGTGGTACTGGATTTCTTGAAAGGTTACGGGAAATTCGATCGGCATAGGTTCTGGCGGTTTCTTGCGATTGCAGCTTTCCGACGTCATACTTAGCCACTCCCAGCTTAGTTTCGTTTATTGTTTATCCAGAGCAGAGTTGTAAAAGAATGCAATCGCTTTAGATTCATCCAATTAAGTCGCAGGAAAAACTTCTTCATATTGACTTTTATCATATGAATTCAATACAATACTTCAACTTCAAATATGAAATCGTTGTTAATTTTTAAGTCATTGACTTGGAATTCATTTAAGTTATTATAAAGACTGTATTCAAAAGAATGCAATCTTTTGTGATTTCAGTGAAGTCATCAAAGTCATTCTGAAGTCACCTACAGAGAGTGACGAATGTTTCCGTGGGTATGCTGACATTTTGTATACAAAAAATTTATTTACTTCATTGCTTGTTGCAAAGGAGAGGATTCGATTCGGGTAAAAAATATACATTCGCTTTTAAGAAAGCCAACAATTTTAACGAGCAGTTTATGAAAGTTGAAAGTGCTTTGCTTCCTTGAAAACAGTTTCATAAAATACTCACACTGTGAAAGTGTTTCTTGTTAAAGTGTTTTCAAGAAAGAAATTTGCTTTCTGAAAAAGCTTTCAGGAAAATACTTTTCAGGTTTTCACAACATGAAAGTTTTACTTTTAGGTTTCTGAAACGATTTTCCTTTCATTGGCTTAGCAATTTAAACTATTAAAAGTAAATATTAAAATATACTTTTAGTTAATATGTTAAATTCATTTGACATTTTATGCTTGCTTATAAACACAAGCATCACTCATTATTAGAGTTTTTTTTTATGAAAAGCTTAAATTTCAGGTTTGTTTAGTCATAACTTAGAAGCAGTTTAGGAATTATATATGAATATATTACGAGTAGACAATAAGCCAGTTCAAGTTTCTGAGATCTCCGAGGCATCCGTTTTCTCAGAAACTTGAAGACGATTTTTCAGAAGATATCTCAACTTCTCTATCATAAAATGAATTTAAACATTTTTTTTGGATACCTTTACTGAATTTTGGTTTGTCGCAGGCAAGTCTGTTAGCTAAGAAATTCCATTCAGATTAATTTTTCAGCTATGGCAGAGGAAATTTCTTGAGATCTCCGGGATCATTAGAAAATTGAACTTGAACCATATTAAAGCTAAAGATAGAAAGATATCACGCAACTATAAAAACTGAGTCATTTCAACGGATATTAAAAATAAACCTGAACACGATTTCTCAGCAAACTTCAACAAGACTTTGTATGTCTTTCCTTCAAATAGAGTTGCTTATGAATTAAATTTGTATGAAGTATAAGGTATCGTATGAGGTAGTGAGGCATTTTTTTAAAAAGAAATGTTTTCAAGTTTCTGCTATTGACGCAGATATCGAAAATGTAAATTAGGTATATTAAAAAATAAGTTATTTTGTAAAACATCTTTTGAGCTGATTCCTACAAGTCTTATTGAAAAGATTGTAATAAACCATTTGAAATTTTGTAACTTTAGCAAAACTTCGTATAGATGATAGATCATTCTTCATGCAGATGAGTATTAATAGAAATATTTTGAACCCAAAATGTAGACGAAAATTGCTTGATGAAGAAAAAAATTCAACACACATCTCTTATTAAAATAATTTTGTAGTCCTTTCCTCATGAGTTTCAGCAGATATCAAGCTTCAAAGGCCAAACCCAGTATTTATGTTTGTATTTTAGCCTACTCAGTAAATTCCGTCATCTCAAAAAAAAAAAACAATTAATTTAAGTCTGCATTTTAAATCTTAAAACAATTCAAGGTTGCAAAAATGTATGTCGTTAGTTCGTTCGAAACAAAAAGCTTTTTATCCATGACACACATTCGTCCTTAAACAACATTTTACATTCATAACATCCGCGAAAGCTTTTCAGTTTTCACTCATGTTGCTTCAATGAAAATCTACCTTCCTTTTCGTATGACGTCACTATGAAAAATATCGGTCAAACATATATAAGCCTTATAATGTTTCATTGACAAAATGTACGTCTGCACAGACAAATAACGATAGATACATCTACATATTGAGGAATAGATTGAGGAAGGCATAGCCACAGAGCACAGAAAAGAACCTTGTGAGTCGTCTTGTTTGACGGCTCTATTTAGGTGACTTCCGTTCCATGCGAATCTTGCGATTCTAGAGCGACTCTCAGAAGTAGCAAGAACGCGTATATTGGTGGTCCTTGTGTTGGTTGTGTTGCGCCATAGTCAACCTCGGGTAACGCGGTACATGAACGTTTCATTCAAAAAGATTCTGATTCCGAAGCTGTGTCGAAGGTCTTCAGTTCGGCATCATTTATGTATAACTACTATTTTCAACTGTTTTTTTTTTTTTGAAAAAAATATACATTCATTGTGTATCCGCTCTGCACAAGTGCCCTGTTATGTACTTTTGTTTTACATGGATTTGTCGAAAATTTTCTGCAAAGGACAACAAACTGCTGTCTTTCGAAAAGGCACCTCACATTTGGAAACTGGCAATGGCGGAACAGTTTAAAGCAGCACTCTGAGCGGAGCTAAATTATACTTTGGAGAAGTGTTTTGCCAGGTAGTCGTGCTAACTCGTTGTCAGTCGTCGTTTATTCTGACTTGTGAAATTATTATTTTATTTTTTTGAAAAAAATTAGAAACAATTGGGTTAAGTCGGTGACGTTTTAAAAATCGAACCTTTTGTATTCGTTGAATAATAAATTAATTTTTCAGACTGGATAAGTGTTAAGTGCGGGTGAATATGAAGTTTAAGTTTAACCGAACATGGAAAGTTAAAAATATATGATTGAGTATTGAATTCGTTAATGGGTTTTGGAAAATATAACCTACCGTACTTCAGGAATACAAAGCAACGCAGGAGTTTTTGGATGAAACTTTAAATTCTTCTTTTTTAAGTAAGTTTGTATAAGTATGGATAAGAAAATTTAAATTTTTATCTTTAAACGTTTTTTGATTGGGATATATTAAGAAAATCTTATCTAACATCCTATGTACTTTGGAAAATATGGAATTAAGCTTATTAATATTATTAATTAAGCAATAATGCTTTAAATAATACAATAACAAGTGTCACAGTATTGTTTTCATACGAACTAGGGTCTGTCCTCTGTACTTTAATCTCCGATTAGAAGTTTCTTTTTTAAATAAACATATTTTTTATTTTTCTATTTGTTATACTAAGGTCATTTAAATCAAAAAGCTTATTAAGGTTTAGAACAAAAGTCAAATAAATAAAAATAAAAAGTTTAGCAGTTCAGTATAAGTCTATTATATTAAAACAAAATTTCAGGTTAGTACAAGAACTTTTTAACCAGATTTCACGAAAAATGCAATCTGTTTAGACTAAGGTTTTAAGCATATTTAGTATTAAAATCTCAAAATGTATTTTTCTAAATACTTTTCTGAGACATGGAAAAACAATTCGGCTAGTGGTTGCTACTTCTACTACTACTTCGAAGATCTTTGAATAAATGTTATTATGTTTATTGCTGCCTCTGCTAAAATGGGCCAAATCCTTAAAGAATAAAGTTTCCATTAATGGAACAACAAATGTTATAAGGTTATAACATAACAAAAAAATAAAATGCACGACTGGATCTCACGTACTTGCTCTTATGTACGGTCACACGTCACAGCGTCGAATAAAATTTATAAAATATTAAGGGATTTTCAAAGTTTTATTCGATTTTTGTGATTTTTGATTGTTCTAAAAGTTTTCAGCGGAATAATTTAAACGGCATTTTATTTCTTAGTGTGAATTTTTTTTTTAAATCGTAGGACCGGTTTTTGAATAAAACGTTTTTTTTTAATAATTTTTTTCAAAAATTAAAAAAAATAATTTAAAAATGTAAACTTAAGCACAAAAATAATCTACATTTAAAAACTAAATTAAAAAAATCCGTCAACCCGTTTTCAAAATATTGATTTTTGAAAAAAAAAATATTTTTTAATTATTAAGAACACAAAAAGAAATTTTTTCAAAAATATTTTAAAATGAAATTTATTAGGCTACCTACATCTTCTTGAATATTTTGGTTGTAATGGGATAACCAGTTTTTGAGAAAGTCGGAAAAAAATCGGTTCTATGAGAGGTACCGTTTTAGCCCACAATCTTAATTTTTTTCACCCAAAACATAACCCACACCTACAATAGTACACTATATTTTTTCATAAAAATTCTTGGAACGGTTTTCAAAAAAAAATAGCTTTTACTTAACGGTTATATGGCACGTACCGTTAATATTTGAGCTAAAAACTAAATTTAAAAATGTCCCCTGTAGAACATCAAAATAACTTTATATTCCAAATTTGAAGACGATTGGTTCAACGGTTTAGGCTGTAGTTCAATATACACCCGTAAAGACAGACAGACAGAATTTTACCAGTAACTCAAATATGTTTCTCTATCTTCGTAATATCATGTTTGATTGTTATCTCAATTTTTTTTATCTGCACGAATGCATAACTTTTGCATTTAGTACCTATAATCGCAAGTAATAAAGTTGACACTTACTTGCATTCTTAACCATCCCTGTGTCTCATTGTCAGTTGACAGGAAAGATGTTTGTTCCATTAAAAAGAGGGCTAAGACCAAATCAAGAAGTACAAAAGTGGGACTTTTACTTCTATCTGAATTATTTTAATTCTTACTAAAATTATCCAGAAATGTTGCACCGGTTTGAAATGAAAATTTAGTGAATAAGTATTACCTCTAACACACTTTAGACCAAATTTAACGAAGATACCAGTCAATCGCGACATTAAAACAAGCGATTAAAAGTCGACTTTCAAATTTGAAATGTTTGTCCGTTAAATTTGGACTAGAACGCAGTTTTCCTCCGTTGCAAAACTTACCGAAAATACTTGACGAAACAGAGTAATCCTCCGTTATATATATATATATATATATATATATATATATATATATACATATATATATATATATATATATATGGCTCCTATCGCCATCTTTTATTATTTATTACGGAAAGTTGAACTTGTTTGTTAAAAAATATATAATGTTGAATAACTTCCCAAAGTAACGGTCAATGGCAAACCCCCTCCGCCATTTTAATTGTTTTGAAGATGCACAAACCAGTGTCTGAACGAATTTAATAAAGTTCGGAGCAGAGAATGTTCGGAGCACTTTGATTAAATTATGAAAAAACTTGAGGACTGAACTGTCATGAATAGAAATGTAAAATTTCACAGTTATACGTCGAACCTGTTTGTTAAAAAAAAATTGCAATGATTATAAGACAACCATTCAATTTAAATAAAAAAAATGATTTTAAACAGTTCAGGCTGTGCTATTAGCTTTAAAAAGTAAAATGCCTAGAATCACAAGATATTAATTTCTTGTTTTCGTTTATTTAAGTACTTATGCGTGTGCTTCGTCCATTATAAAGGTTGTTGTTTTTCTTAGAGGTATAGAACTTTGAAATGGAATAAAACAAAGATTATTTTTTTAAATTGACATGACATTTACTTTATTTGAAGAATAATCTTCTGGCATTATAATTTAAATATGATTTCTGGCATAACGTGAAACTATGCTGTTACCAAACGTTTTGCTTTAATAAATCAATTGTGCATGGCACAAACTGTGTGACATGTTGTTTATTGACGTATCCATTCAACTAAAAGTGAGCTTCATCGCTAAACAAAATTCGCTCATGAAAATTGGGATCAACATTAATCTTGTTTTGGGCCCATTCACTGAATCTACGCCTTGTTAGGTGATCCTGTGGCTTCAATTCTTGCACGAGTTGGATTTTTTAAGCACGCAAAACAAGATCTTTTCGCAAAATCTTTCATAAAGTGGATGGACACATATCCAATTCCTGTGCATGATGGCGGATAGACTGTTTCGGGTCCTCCTCTACGCTACGCTCTACAGCAGCAATGACTTCTTCTGTGGATGCGTATTATCATTTAAGAGTAAACGTGGTGTGAAAACATTCCATAGTTAATCGAATTAATTGCTCGATTATGGACGATTATGTTGACCGTAATATGAATGTAGTGCGCGATACGCATTTCAAACAGAACCATGATTTTCAAAATAAATTTGCACAATTTGGAAGCGTTGTTCAGGCAGTCTATTCATGTTGAAATGCCAAACTATAAAAAAACACTTGACAAAATGGCCGCCACTTAAAGTAGTGTTGCCAACTTAAAGTTCTGTACCTCTAAAAAAAAAAACACCCTTTAAGTTCTGCCCTATAAGAATGTGTACCCAGCCGACATAAGTAAACATATAAACAAAGTTTAACGATGGGGTTAACTAGAGAATTATAAACCAATAAATATTATCAATTGATTATAAAGGCTTACTTCCATTGTGGGTACACATTATGTTCAGATATTTCTTTCAGCTACATCAAAAGTGATAGCGGTAACTTCTTGAGAACTCAAAAATCTTAAGAAAACTCGAGTTATTCAATAAGTTTTGTTATTATGTAGAAGAAAGCTGAATGTGTATCCTATTTCATCTATTAATGCTTAATTCATTTTCTCAGATGTTTCAAGCAAATCACTTAAAGAAAGTTCGTTCTTGTCTTCTTTTTCATATGGTTTTGAATGTCCAATAAGAAAAAGAGATTAATTTAAAAACTAATTAAAAATAAAAAAAAACTATAATTTCTTTTCCAGAAGATAATTACTTGGATTCAAATTTTTCTTTCATGCCGGATGACTTTTTTACATGGTCTCATATCCCATTCCGAAAATGGTGTTATACTAGAGCTAAGCGAAACAGAGCTATAAAAAGAGTCTTCTATTTAAAGATTAGCAAACTTCGGAACTGCAGGAACAGATATCGAAATTGATACTTTTTTCTATTCCCAGTCTAAATATGCATGTCATATATCGGTTAAGTTAAATTTATTAGAAGCAAAGACTCAAAAATTCTTCTTTGCATAAATAAAAAAACATTTTCTATTTTTTTTAATATTTCTTTATAATAGCCTTGAACAAAACCTTCCCGCCTTACGTATTTATCGGTGCACAATAAATTACATCAATCCTTCGTCGAATTAAAACGAGTTCCAGTTCATAACCTCGTACATTGTTGCCATACACGCACACCCAAACAAACACACACAAATGGATATTTCTATTTTTAGAATGAGGGTGAAATATTTTATCTATAATTAAACTGGAGGACGTTTACCCACCTGACGTCATAGTTTTGCAATTTCTGTACCACTAACCCAATATTCGGTATACATACCATATCCCCAGTCCCAGTCTTCCAGTCCCAGCCTGCGCCCCAAAAGGATATCTTCCACCCATTTTTTGCTCAAAAAAGTACATACCTTTTGAATATTTTACTTTGTTCAATCTTCTTCCAGAAGATATGCGCTCAAATTCGACGAAAAAATAGATTTAAAAAAATGTATCATAAAAATAAATTTTATAAGAAAATTGTAAGGATTCGTTAAAAATTTAAATAAAAAAAATATTAAAAAATCTTGAATTAATGCTGCCAACTCTGCATCAATATTTTTGTTGTTGTATGTTGCCATTGCCATAGGGATTGAGGAAAATTCATTCATTGAGTAAGGACAACGATGACGTACTTAGGTTCACGTACTCCAGCTCGGCTCTACATAAAGTAGGTCACGAAACCTTGCAGAACATGTACCCAAAAGAGAAAAAATCTGGTAAGGGCACTGGGGTGGTACATATGTATGTACAGATGTACACATATAATTTCCTACCAATCAAGCTGTCGTCGTCGTTGTTGTTGGGTAGGATTTTTGATTTAATTCTTGGTATTTATACACATGCCGAGAAAATGTATAACCACTTTATCTTTGAGATACAAAATGTGTCGTTTGTTTATTGTGTTATTGTGTATGTTCCTGGAAAATGTTGCAGACTCAAAACGCAATGTTGGTAAACATCTTTACAGTTTATTCATTGCGAAGTAAATACAATTCATATGTATGTAAGTGTGTTTGTTTAACTCTAACATGAAACAATTATATAAAAGCTCATTTTTCTGAAAAACTGGATAGACAATTTTGATAAAAAAAAATCCAAATAATGAGAAAGGACCCAACCATAATTGAAAAATTGAAAGGCACGTTGCCGGAACAGTCCAAATACATTGTGATTCGAATTTTCAACCCGAAATGACTTTGATAAGTTTCGTTCACTTATTTGAGTTCACGTTCACTGACAAATGCTTGTTATATCTAAAGTCTATTATGGTCAACTGATACATTTGACAGAACGGAAAGAAAGTATTCGTTCAGTTTTGACCCTAGCTTCCTATTTCGTTCGCGTATTATAGTTGGGTCTTAAGAATATACGTAAGAGTTCAGAGTTGTCAAGTTGGTTAAATAAAAGCAAACTTATTTCACGCACATTCGCTTAGTTTGCCTTACTTTTAAAACATATTTTAAATACCAAAAAAAAAAAATGATTATCTTTCTAATATCAAAAGCTTTGCCACCAATAACAAAGCATTGCCTACATGTAAAAACCGCATGTGTCAATGACCCAAAACACGTATTATATAACATTGACTATAAAAAATAAATGCGCCCTTTCGATAGATTTCGTTAAGCATTAGGTATTTTGTTATGAATGGCTATTCTATTACACATGCGCAATTGGCAGTTAAGGCATTTCACACTCAACAAAATGACAGACAGCCATGTTCATTAAAAATGACGAAACAGTTAATTTAGTTTTGACATAAATTTTAAATTGAAAACGATACTCAAATGTGTTTCTGTGTTTAAATAGATTTTTTTTGGATATTGTTCGAATTTTAAAAATTTGTTGGGTACAAAATAGCGCATTATCTATGAAAAAAACGAAAGTGTTTAGGATAATCAAGATCATTCATTGTAAATATCAATATTCTGTTCAAAAGGGAAAACAACCGAAAAGTAGAATCATGTAAACTACTTCTTGGTCATGTCTACAATAACTCGGTCTTATTGTATTATAGTCAACTTATGTATTGGACAGAGCGGAAAGAAACTGTTCGTTGTTTTGACACTAGCTTCCTATTTCTTTCGCGTATTATGGTTGTGCCTTTAGCATTGCCTACTGTCAAAACTTAACGAAATGTTTCATCATATTTCTAAAAACTATATTAATACTTGTATTTACTATGAACATAGCTATTTGTTATTTTCTTCTACTATTAGATGCCCAAGCTGTCAAATTCGCATGCGTCAGAAAAATTTACGAATTTTGTATGTGTAAATGGGCGCGTTCACATTTTTATTCTTCGGACTATATAACTCTTTGTAGTTTCAATTAGAAAGATTTTACACAGCTGATACATAACTGATGGCAGAACATACGGAAACAGAAAGAAAAACAATCAATCTGGATGTGTTTTTAATAGTTCATCCGTATTTATGTAGTTGGATAACAAGAGGGATCATTGTCTGCTTAAATTTTAAGTTGCTTACATGTAATTTTGCCGTTCGTTTCCAATTAAAATGATTGACCTAGAGAAAGGCTCGATATTTTGAAAGTCTGTACTCAATCAAAAAACTTAGCAAAATAACATGATTCTGTTATAATTTGAGGTTTTTGCCTTCATCTTCTTCGGGCTAACTTAAACACATTATTTTTATTATTTAAGTTAGCCCGAAGATGGACAAATTGTCCGAAACGCGTGTCGCTATTTAAAATAAAAATTATATGTTGTTAAATAGTTTTTTAATCTTAAATTAATTAAAATTACCATTTACAACAAATACTGTTTTAACTTTATTTATTTATTCAAATACATAACTCTGTTGTCTTGTTTTTCACCGACCGCAACTTTAAATGAGTACTTACTTCAATTACGGTCAATAAAGTAACTTAGTTTGTAGTTTCTATCCTCTTCTTTTCCCAAAGATATCAGGCAATGCCCTTTACTTTTTCATCCAATAATTGGTTTAAGCAGCATGGCGCTCCGGGTCACACTAGCAACTACTGTTATTTTATTTCACCTTTTTTTTTTAATAAAATAACAAAAGCGCTTTTAGTTGCACATCATAGTTGTTGTCCCCCTTTCACACACAGGGTCTTGTGCCTTACCTATGCCTAAATCAGATTTAAATTTGATATACATAGAAGCCCTATGCTGTCAAGAATTAAGACTATATGCATGTGTATTTAAAAAAAAAAAGCATTCTTCCAGCTCTGTCTTGTTGCCAAGAATTGTGTATTTCCATTGTGTTTGCGCGATTGCACGTTCCGTCACATATAACATGACAACCCCTATTAAATTGGATTCGTTTTCTTTTGTAGTTGATTTTATTTTATTTTTATTTTTTAAACTAATGGCCATGTATTTGCCTTAAATAAGAAAAAAAACATGGCTGATTCTTTCAGGTGGCATTTTATTAGATATGAATATGACCTAGCATATTGGCCACTGGTGAAAATAGAACGAAAATACACTATTATACGGCATTGGCTATAACGAACACTTGTGTTCACGTTAAGTGTGAGGTGTTTTTTTTCGATCGCCTTTACACATGCGTGTTTGACAGCTATGGCATTTCAGAGTAAAAAAATTGCATTAACACTAACTGTTTTCGTGTTGTTATTCTTGTTGATTTGAACATTATTTTGAAATCTTGAATTTTTTTTTCTGAAATTCGAAAAATATTATAAAAAGCAGGTTCAAGTTTGAAGGCAATCGTTTGAACGCTTAAGGGCTAACTATAATGGTCGGAAGCAAACAGAAGCTAGTGTCAAAACTAAACGAAACTTTACCATCTGTCAATTAAGCATCTACCTATAATGGATGGAAGTAAGTATCTGTGAAATGTTCTTCATTACAAACACTATCAGAGCCAGCTGTCAAATTTCTTCCGTAAAATTCGCTCATGACCGCAGTATACGTCTGTAAGAAAAACTAATCGAAACTTGACGAAATGGATTTATTCTATATATACAATCATTACAATTCAGCCTTTAGACTTCGACTTATATCCACTATATTCTCATCAAACCGAAATATCGGATTTCAGCTCAAATCTGAGATCTCAAACTTAATCTTTTTATTTCCTTAAAATGTATTTTGAAATTTTGTAAATCGAGATTTAGTCAAAATTTCATTGGAGATCTTAGTTCGTCAAATCAAACAAACCATTTTAGTATTCAGCAGTGTTTATCATACTCACTCCAATTTTTATTGTGAAAACATTTTGAAATCTTGAACCAGTAGGATCCAGGATTTAATTTTCATGAGAATAAGGTATTAGTATTAGAATATCAGAAATTACTTTTTTCATCCTTGATTAACCTTATGTGCAAGAATGCAAGACAAGCCTATAAATGCAAACCTATGTACCTACATTATTAAGTCGCTTTTAAAAAGAAAGTAGAAAATAAAAGAACGATCATTTATCGTTGTTCCTTCATTGCCAAAGTACATTATGTGCAATTTCATACGACCTAAATTATAATATGCTTATAATTAATTTGTTTGAATTGAAGCGCCACAGATTTAAGCGGAAATAATTTAATTAAGGAAATATGCGCCCCCTATTGGAGAACAGCGATACAACGAAATGCTATCACACTCACTAAGTGGACATTATATTGATTAAAATATAATTTCCAATCAATGGTCAGCTAATTTGAGGGCGCTGACGCTGATTCCTTGAAAAGGGACTTATATTTTCTTTTACTTGGATGCATGCATAATTAGGGGTGAATATCCTGACGTTGAATGACTTTTCGGGAATGTTTTGCACCATGAAGAGATCAGAAAACATGTCAAATGAACAACGCCATGTCACACTCTGTAGTGTGTCTTGGGAAATGTCATTAGAACTTCTGGAGTGCTATACGCCAAAGGTATGAGTCGGGGATGCCATAGAAATGATTTAAAATAAAATGGGGCTGTGTTATGGTTGCACATGCATAAAAATAAAAGGTAAGCACCTGCAGCCGCCACCAGCTTAGAGAATCGAGTAACCTGGATCGTATTGCAATTATTGCACTGAGGGCTTCCGCGTTAATGTAGTATAGTTGCAGGTACACTCCAGACGAACTGAGAGGTACGTAGTACGTACCTGTGCTATGTGCTAAAAACAATTTTTTTGTTTCTTCTTCGATTGACTTATTTTTTAATTGAATGCTTGATTCTATTGATTGCAAACGCTGGTAAACATTTGGTACAGGAGGTGTACCTAGTTGGGACTTTGTAGATTTGTTGTATATGTATGTACATAATATGCTAAGTATGTAATAATGTTTTTATGAGAATATTTGTAATTAAGATTACACAAGGCTTAAATATTTAAGGCACATTTGCTGAAACGATATATAAATATTTAAGACAAAAGGCAACCTCTGAAAAGCAAGTCATTCAATAGCTACATATGATGCTTAGACTTTCGTATAAAATTGAGCATTAAGGATCTATAGGACAAAAGGCCCAACTTTAATTAAAAGGCATGATCAAGCATGGCCAACTGTCAAAATTAAACGAACTGTTACGTCATGTTTCAAAAAACGTCGTAAATAACTATAATGAACATGGCTATCTGTTTTTTTTTTCTTCTGTGAAATTCCATTGCTATTTTTAATAACTAACTGCCGTTCGGAAGGTGGAGTTTATTTAAAATAAAGTGTCGGTGTACATTGGATTTGAATGTTTGAAAATAACAGTTAGAGGGAAAGACAGAGCTGTGTAGAGCATTCCACATTCATGTAGTACGGCTATAGAACTATTGTACGCCCGATTGAGATTGGCCTCAGGGGTAAACAGATGAGCATTCCTTGAATAGCGAGTATTACGGTTAAAATATTTAATGGGATTAATATAGCTGGCTATTTCACTAGAGCAATGACCGTAGAAGTAACGGACAAAAGTCATTACGATGGTGTTCAAGTAAGTTAAGCAATTCAAGCTTTAACGGCAGAAGACACAATTGAGTTCTCGAAGCATTAAATTCTACGTTTTTGTTTTACCAATTTTGGGTACAATTGTTGAAAAATATAAGAAAGCTGGCACTTTTAATCCCGAGTAAGGGATGGATGGTCAGCTAGTAAGGGTTAAAATTATACATACTTTCACGACGGACACCATATTAGGGTTGCCGTGCTAGTTGCTAGTGAAAGACGATTTGTTTTTTTTTTTTTTTTTTTTTAATTGGTATAAAAACCCTCAACCATAATTGAAGAATTGGAACGTACGTTGCCGTACGAAACAGTGCGAATACAAGTGATTTGTATAACCAACCCGAAATGACTTTGATAAAAATTCGTTCAGTTTTATTTCCGTACGTAATGTCAAAAATGCTTGTGTTTTCTTAAGGCTATTGTGGTCAACTTACGTATTGGGCAGAACGGAAAGAAGCTTTTCGTTCGGTTTTGACACTTACTTCCTATTTCTTTCGCGTATTATGGTTGGGCCTTAGAGCATTTCCAGTTCAACCGCTCTTGTAACTGATCAATCAGAAGCTCGTTAAATGATTTTTAGTAAACGGCTACTACTTAGTGATAAATATACTAAATACGTTTAATGTTTTTGTTTTTACCAAATAACTCCGTAACGGTTCTTAATATGAAAACAAATATTAAGAAAAAAGTTAAAGAAAATATAATTTTCTATAAAATGTTAGAGATAACTGGTGTCGTGAAAACTGAACCGTTCTTGTGTCGAATAAAGAACAACGATTCGTAAAACACGTACGGGATTCCACTTCTTCGGTTCCGAATCGACGCTCGTTTACAATGAATTTCTGCGATCAGCTCCCAAAAGCTGATTTATTAGCAACATAGTTAGCTGCTGATTCAACGCTGCTATAGATATGACTCATCATGTACTTAACAGTGCAAATGGTTGTACACAAATCTTCTTTCGCACTCTTACAGTTGAAAGAGCACTTAAAGTTCTTAATATACACAGTTTTGCTGGCCCGAATAGTATATCTCCATACTTCTGAAGAGGTGTGCTTCAACACTGGCAAACCCATTGCGTTTCCAAGTGAATACGTGGTATACATAATTTGTCCACCCTGTAACTAAAAAAGCGAATGTTATTCCCCTTAAAAACCATCGAGCAATTGCATTTACAGCCCTTCTTTCCGAGGTCATTAACACCCTGATTAATTATCAGATCAAGAATAAAGTAATCTGTCCACTGTTAAATAAAATGATAGGGGATAGGAGCATAATAGAAACACTTGCTTCGCTGGACCATCGAACGTTTTTTGTATCTTCATATTTTAATCATATTTCCTTAAACAATGTCCAGCGAAATAAACAGATGCATTCCTCCTGTTAAAAGTTTTCTCCATAATATTCGTATCGCTAGGAATGCCTTTACCCTTGAGCTAAATTTTTGACGCACTGTTAAATATAGATACTCGTTCTTCAGCCGCACTACACGAATGTGGAACGCTTTATCACACTCGATTTGTCTCTTGCATTACGATTTACAGACATACAAAACCAATGTGCGTCCTTAATTACTTTTATCTTCGGTCCAACTTCCCGTAACGCTCCCACTGTGTTATGTTATGAGAAGGGTATTAATATAACGCCTTAGACAGTCCTGATACAGACAAATGCAGGAACGTCAGCGTTTAGCTGTTCTGAGAATTATTTTTATCTAAAGAAACACAATTTTTTTCTTCATTTTTATTAAACGTACAATTTTTTATTTTATTTTCAAATGTTGGAATGAGATGACATTTCAAGGGAATGGTCAATCGAAATAGCTACCTTTATGCAGGTAAACCATTAATATGACAACATGTTTAGTGTTAATTGAATATAAGAAGTAATAAATAATGTCTTATTCTTATTTTTTTTATTATTAAATAACATTATGGTTTTTAAGTATAATTATTCAATTAAGTCCTAACAGATTTAGTATGATCGGTTTGAAAAGGGAAGGTTGGTTTTGGAAATCTGAGCTCCAAGCATAAAAAAGGGTGTGTCTTCGTCATTGATTATAAAGGCTTCCCAACCTCGCACACTTTAAAATGCAAGAAATTATGTTACCCATATGCAAGCAATAAGCCTAAATAGTGTCATTTCACCTGTGGGGGTAGTTAAGTTATAGTTGGTGGTGCGTCGATTTGTATGCTTCAAACATGCACTTTATGTTCTTCTTTACACTTCCACATAGCTATACGCTATCCAATGACCACATACACGGACATATGCTAAGTGGCTAACATCACTCATACCAAGGAGCACCAAATGGACACATCAATCAGCTATAAAAGTAAGAAGCTACTTGTTAAAATAGTTCACTCAAATATTGTTTGTTTTATTGTGAAGAGCTTGTGCTTCTCGTCATAAATTTTGAAGTCTATACCTAAACCAATACCCACAAAAAGGACTAATCAAAGGAGAACCATCTCAACCAAAAGGATACTATAAGTCAATTTGGATATTATTTAATTTCAGCCAGTATGTGACAGTGATATTTGTCTCGACAATGGGGGGAAAGTCATACTGTCAGCTTTGCTAAGTGCACCTAGGTGGAACTAAGCAGAAGCCCTAGGAATTATACCATCACCCAAGCAAAAGAAGCCACCTACCTACCAGCTTATAGACTTACAGATTGAAGGTTAGGACGTGGTGCCATCCTAACTACAGCAGAAGTCTTTCCCCGCCGAGGACGAAACCGTCGACAGACTTATTTTTAAAATTCGTCAGCACTCTTAATTATTATCGCGAGGTGGGCAGCGTATATTCGTTTCCAGGCTCTGCTGGTGGTAAGTTCGCAGTAACAGTAGCGGTCAGTTTTGAAAAAATTAATAATTTAAAATGTCAATAGCATGTTCCATTCGGCCTAAGGCAATTGATTTGGGTCATTTTTAAATATGAGAAACTAAAACACATGTTCTGGAGCACCAGTTTGAATAATTGATGTCGAAAGCTTCGGCTAAGAGATGCGTGTGTCCTTAAGTTTTGTTTTTATTTTTTTTTATAATAAAGTGAATACTACGACTATACGACTACTTGGAGTGCAGTGTATAAAAGAGGTTCTTATTGCAGCTGCTGGCCACTGCACAAGATTAGATTATGACTCTTGTGCGTGTGACAGCGGCTATTGTGAGACACCATAGCCAACATAAAATAGTGACAATAATATTGACAGAAACATTTGTATCTTAATCTAATTTATTTATTTTCAGGAAGGTCGTTGCAAATGGAAACAATACGAAAAAAATCGTTAAATCTTTGTATATACATTGTGTAAGGGATTAACTTAAGCCTAACGGTGTCATTCGAGCTTCTATTAGACTAAAAACTTGTAGTGATTCGCCAGCGAGTGCACAAAGTCAAGACTTACAAGGGCTTCTCGGATTAAAATTGATAAGAGTTTGTTTTTTTTTCAAAACTAGAAAAAATAAAAAAGAGTTTAATGCACTTTTATAAAATTCTCATGTTGGAAGAAGTTTTTTTTTCAATAACCTTTAACAGTTTTCGATAAAGAAATCAATCTTTTAAAATCAAAAAAACTTCCCAATTAACTTGACAAATTATTTGAAATATAATTTTTATTTATAACTTTTATTAATTAACAATGAAAATTTAAAATTAAATTTTGGGAGAGTATTAAGCACTATTTTTAGCTTTTCTACCAAAAGTTATATTTTTTGCATTTTTTCTTCACAATTACCTCTTAAACTATTTTAACGGTAAACCTTCTTAATAACGAGAATTACAAAAATTTTAAATTATTTTTTGTTGTATCTTTTACTCAAACGGATTCACCGAGTTCTTTAATTTAATTAATTAAATCTGGTCCTTAACCCTTTCGCTCTGTTTGCTTCTGTGGAATTCAAGATTCTCTGTTCTTCAATCCTCTTTCCAAAAAATATATTCTTGTACGATATACGGGCAAATTATTGTAAGTTTATTGTACTACTATAGCCGTGACTTCGTTTGGGTGCACTTCAGATTAAATTATTTTTATTTGTTTAAATCAAATTATTCACCTTTCTCCCGCAGGAACCTTGAATATTTTTTCAGAATAAAAATAGCATGGTTTGACTGCAACGTGCAACTATCAATTTTCATTAAGCCATCAAAACTTCAGGACCTGATCAAAAAATTCCCTCCGGTCTTAATCTGACGCAGCCCTACCGAACCGTAGGTACTGAGTTTCGCTCATTGAAACAATGTCTTGGTCATAAAGTAACTACATACATATCCAAAGTTTTATGTCCAACGGAATCGTATTGGCCGTCGACTGTCTAAATAAAAAATACCCTTCCAACCCTTCCAACTCGCGCTTGTGCAGCAATTAAAAAATGATTCTTCATGAGAGTAATATAAACAGTGTATATACAAAGGCGTGATTAAATCCCCTGAAATGAGCAGAGGATTCGGCGATGCGATGGTGGCATTTGCCAATTCTCCGTCATTGAACTCGGTCAAACCAAGATTTTCAGATAGCCAATGATTGATCTACGAGAACTCTGTTTTCCGGGTTGAGATTTTGGTGAGTTCGCATTCATTGGCCTTAAATAAATCCGCTGGTCCTGACAATATCCCCGCTATTGTTCTGAAGAGGTGTTCTCCTACGTTGGCAAAGCCACTGCATAAGCTGTTCTATCTATCCGACTCTTCAGAGATCGTTCCGAGCAAATGGAAGACAGCTTTTGTTCAGCCCATACCAAAAAAAAAAGGCGAATCGTCTTCCCCCACAAATTACCGACCGATTGCACTTACGTCCCTTCTTTCCAAGGTCATCGTATCACTTACTAATTATAAAATCAAGAAATATCTTGAGGAACGAAAGCTTCTAAATGACGGACAGTATGGCTTTGGTAGCAATAGGTCGATATTTCTAAAGCATTTGATAGAGTCTGGCACCAGACTCTTTTATCGAAAATGCGTGCTTTCGGTTTCGATGTTTCTTTTCTTCGCTGGATCAGAAATTACCTTTCGGACCGTTCAATACAAGTTGTACTGAAAGGGTTCAAATCCGATATCTTCAAAATAAATACTGGTGTGCCCCAGGGCTCCGTTTTGTCTCCGACTCTCTTTCTCATTTTTATAAATGATCTCCTGTCTGAAACTTCTAATCCACTAAACTGCTTCGCTGATGTCAGTACACTCAGCTTTTCATATTCATTTTTGGAGTCCCAACCGCGGTCTTCGGATGTGGATCTTCAACTGCAACTTATGATAAGCTCATTATATTCTGATCTTTACAGCATCATCAAATGGGGAATAAGAAATCGTGTAGAATTTAATGCGTCCAAAACACAATGCTGTCTTCTGTCTCTTAAGCGTAATACAACCCCCTTGCCATTATCCATTAGTGGTACTTATATTATGGAAGCTGATCATCTTGAAATTCTCGGTATAAACATCACCAGTCACCACTTGTGGAATGATCATATTTATGATGTTGCCAAAAATACTGAAAGATGTTTGGGATTCCTCCGAAGATGTAAGAAATTCTCTCTTTCCCCTTTTGATCTGGCTACTATTTACAAATCATTCATCCGTCCAAGACTAGAATATTACTCCCATATCTGGGCGTGTGCTCCATCAACTCACTTGAGTCTTTTGGATGGTATTCAAAGAAAAGCTTTCAAGTTGATTGGAGATGATGATGATTAGAAAATTCACGCCACTTGAACATCGACGTTCGACGGAATGTTTCATGTCTCTCTCTCTTTTCTACCGTTATTTCTATGGTCAATGTTCTAGAGAAATAGCCTCCCCTTAAACAGTTTCACTGTAATACTCGCGCTTCCAAGAATGCCCACCAATTTACCCATGAGCCCAATTTCGGTTGTACAGTCAAGTACAGAGATTCGTTCTTCAGCCGTACAACTCGAATGTGGAACTTTTGACTTACTCTGTTTTCCCCTCCCATTATGATGTTCAGAAGTTTTGTCTAAGTCGTCATTCGCCACAAGTCATAATTCCTATACGGTCAGGACTCAGTAGTATGTTTACGTTGTATTTCGTTCTCTGAAGATAGTTTTGATTGTTCGCTTATAGAAAGGTCAGAGCATTTAATGATATGGCGAAGGTAATTTGTAAGCCAGACAAAGAGCATTGGGCCTAAATGGGTGCCTTGGGGTACATCCGATGTGGCGTAAAAAGTAAAAAAGACAGAAGGACTGAAACTGATCGTATGGTATGGAACAAGTATCACGTGATCATCTCAATGACACATTGACATCACCAGAAAATAAGTGTCATTGATAGCAGTGATGATGAAAAGAATGACGCAAGTCCGTTTGTCCTAAATGCGATGACGGGCAAAATTTATAATCATGATTTTTGCTATTCGTCGACATCGACATCGAATAATGACGATAACACGACTGGACCACATTCAAACAGCTGATCGTTGGCGCTAAGCTGAAACCACGATGCAATAAGTAATTTTTTCGGTATGACGATCACACGACATTTCTAAATTGAGTCATTGTGGTTTGTTCTTGAAAATATTGACGTGAGTACTATAATGCAAGTTGTGTAATCGTGCAGACTAAACAAATTGAGATAAAAATCAAACATGACATTACGAAGATAGAGACATTTAATATTTAAGTTAGATATTTAGGTTTTTCTTTTTCTTTCTTTTTTTCATCTCAAATATGCCTTATAAGCTTTTTTCGGAAACAACTGCAAGAATTTTTATAAGCAAAAAATCAGTGTGCTAATGCAGGTGTGGGCTATGTGGTGAAAAAAAATTAATATTATGGGATAAAAACATTGGACTGCTTTTTTTCTTCGACTTTTTCGAGAACTGGTTTAACGATTAAGTCAAAATTGATAGTCAGGAAGGAGAAGGAAGGCAAAACTATTCCACATTGAATTATTTTAGAATATTTTTTTTTGTTTTGTTTTGTATTATTTTAAAAAAAATATTTTTTGAAAATTCAATGTTTTAAAAATGGCTTTAGCGCGACATTACGGAGCCATGGCCTAGTGAATTTTATTTTCAACCATTTCTGTGTTTGTGTTGTTAATCTGCAAGAATGGAAGGGACCTACAATTCACCGCCGTTTCCGAACGACTACATTAGATGCACTTTTTCGAGACAATTTTTTACTCTTTGAGAATTTGTCATTTACTTGCAAGAGGCTGTACCCCGGAAAAGAAAGTGCGGGACTCGAACCCAGGATCTTCGCTTAGCAGTCCGACACACTAGTAACAACTAAGCCACGGGGCAATGACTATATGTGTATTTTTTTAAATTTTCATTTCTTGAAATATTTTTTTAATTTAAAAAAAAAAGATGTTTATTAAAAAACCGTGCCTACGATTTTGAAAAAAAAATTAAACTGTTTTAAAATTGTAGAAACAAATAAATATGCGTTTAAATGTTTCCGCTGAAAACTATTTTACGAACTTTAGTAGTTTATTTAGTCTATTAGTAATTTTTTTTCAATTTCATTTCAATGTTTTCATTAGATTTTTGTGAGTTTTGATTGTTTGCAAGACCTACACAAATCTAGTAAGAACTTTGAAATGCAATAAAAATAAATTTACTAAGAGAGTTGGAAAAACTAAAAAGCCAAGAAAGAAGATGGATGATTCCCCAAATAAAGTCTTAGTAAAATCAAAATCTTTTTACTTTACTTAAACGATGCTTGTGAAAGTTCAAGGCAGAAGGTCCAACTCATTAGGGACATGACGAATAACACTATATTGCCATATTTCGTTTTTTGAATGTCAAATGCCACAGTTTTCAAATAAACAAAGATATATGTAGGTTAGAGAAAATAAGTATGTATAAGTCGTTCCTGTTTGCTGAAACAGAATGAAATGGTTAGCCTTTAGGTAGCCATTTAAAAAAAATGGGCTCGACTGGGTTTTTTATTTTTAGTTTTTTTGATTTTTTTTAAATGTTGGTATGCAATTTTTTAGAGTTTAATAATATACATGTGATTATAAAATTTTAAATAAGTTTTAAAAATATTGATTTTTGAAAAAAAAAATTCAAAAATTTATTTTTATTAGAATAAAAAACTTATTCAAAATTTTTATATGCAGAATTAATAAAGCTGCTTACATCTTCTCAAATATAAAATTTGACAGAAATCCAAAGAGCAGTTACGGAGAAAGCCCAGAATTTAAAAAACCGTTATATCAAAACTAACGTTAATAGACTTTTCCCGGAAATTTGGTTCTAATCAAATGATAGCCAATACTAACAAAAAAATTCATTAACAAAAAATTCATTTCATCAAAATCGTTGAAACCGTTTTCGAGAAAAATAAGCTTTTCCTAAACGGTCATATGGCAGGTACCGTTATTTGTAGGCCTTACATAAAATTTCAATTTCCCTTCTGGGGAACGCCAAAATAATCACACACACAAAGTTTGAAGACAATCGCTTAAGCCGTTTAGGCTGCAGCTCGTTATACATACTGACAGACAGACAGACATTTTTTGTCGATCACTTTTTTAGACTTCTCTATGATCGTAATGTCATGTTTTATTGTTATCTCAGTTTTTTTATATTCACGAATCCTAAACTTGCCTTAGTCCCTATAATCGCAAGTAAAAATGAACGTGGATATTTTCGTTTTCTTACTTTTTGTAGACCATATAAAAAAATTAACCATTTTGGAAAAAAATATAAAAATTTTACGTCTTGTTTTCTACAAAACATCTCTTAGAGTACATTTCAACATTTTATTGGTTTTCCTAGCTTATCCACCGAATCGAAAAGTTCAATTAAATGCGTATACGGCTATACGCCATACCATAAAGCTATAAAGCTAACTTTGTTCTCTTTTGTATGCTGAGGTTTTTTGTTTATTTTATATTCTAACTTTATTTACAGAACATTGTAGTAAATGCTTTATGTTGTATTTTAATATTAAAAAATTGGGACCCCTGGGTCGTACGTACTTGCTCTTATGTGCCCAAATACATTATAAAGCAAGATAGATAGAAAATAACATAGTTTGAACTTATAAAAAGTTTTAAAAAACACAATACTGTTAGGTTTGGCCTGGGGATCGACAAATAAAACTCAATCAAAATTCCAAAATAATACAACCAATCTCTTTATTTAATGAAACACAACGTCTTTCAGTTTAAATAACACCAATTTAACTTATTCCACTTATTCACAATTCAAATTCGTTTTTATAATTCAACACTTTTTATTTAATCTCAATTCAATCACTTTTTACTAACGCTTCCAGTTGTTAACAATTTCACTTTCGAAAATAAACTGAACTTTCAATACCATCTACTCTTGTATTTATAAAAAAATTACAAGCTTCTGGAAGGTTCTCTCTGGTTCTGGCACAATCTTAGCTTTCGATTCAATTTAGTACTCAGTCAAAACATATTACAAATATGTAGCATACTTTTAGGGACATGGTTGTTGTACACAATAACTGTTGGTTGTTGTACACAATGAATCCAACAGATGTCGTCAATTTACAAAATGTATCCTCCGAATATCTAAAGTTGTTGCCGCATCACATTGTCTCCCTCTTAGTTTTGTTCGTCCCGAACAAGCACATCATCATTGTTTACGTGGTAACGATGCAGGCGATCTACATGGACAATTTTCGTTTTTGCTCTTGGCCCTCGTTGGATTCGAAAAACGACATCATTAACGACTACTGGGACCTTTCCAGTCCTGCTGAAGCTTGTGCGATTTTCCCTTTCTGCGATGTGGGTTGAAAGCCAGGTGCTGTTGCCCTCGTATCGTATCTGGTCTTCATGCGGTCACTCGCAATTTTTATGTTGTTTCTTGTTCTCTGGTGAATGTCGTTGATCCTTTCTCTAAGATCCAACACGTTGTACTCTTCGCATTTTGGGTCTTCAATAGGAAATCCGAATTTAATCTCACTTGGAAGCCGGGCTGTTCGTCCAAATAGAATTTCGGATGGAGTGTATCCAGTTGTAATATGAACCGCATTCCTGTAGGCCATAAGAAATAAAGGAATTCGCCAATCCCAATCCCGTTGGTTCTCGTTCACGACTTTGGACAGATGTTCTTTCAAGGTCTTGTTAAATCGTTCTACCATCCCATCAGACTGTGGATGAAGCGGTGTTGTCCTTGTTTTCTTTAGCCCGAGTGATGCGCATACTTCCTGGAATAACTTGGACTCGAAGTTTCGCCCTTGGTCAGAATGCAATTCCATAGGCACCCCGAACCTGCAGACCCAGTGCTCCTCTATCTGCTCGACAACGGTCTTAGCTTCTTGATTGGGTATCGCAAACTCCTCGGGCCACTTGCTGAAGTAGTCCATAACAACAAGGATGTAACGGCTACCGTTTTCAGTTTCTGGGAAAGGGCCTGTGATGTCAACGGCGATTCTTTCAAACGGGGCGCTCACGTTGTACTGGTGCATTTTACCTCGTGTTTTGACTTTGGGTCCCTTGCAAGCTGCTCATGTTTGCACTTTCGACACCAGCTCTCTACATCGTTTCTCGCGCTTAGCCAATTAAAGCGTTCCCGTACCTTTTCCAGTGTTTTGTTGATTCCCAAGTGCCCACCGGATACTCCATCATGCATTTCTCGTAGGATTCCTTCTACTTTCGATTGCGGAACCACAAGCTGCATCTTATAGGATCTTCCATCCGGCATTTCCCATTTTCTCCACAAAACACCATCTTCCACATGGAGAGAGTCCCATTGCGCCCATTATGCCTTTAAAGTAGGACTTCTGTCGGAGATGTCTCTTGCGTTTGGTTTCTCCATAGATTCCTTTCATGCAAGGATTGGCTCGATGTCAGGGTCTTCTTTTTGTGCATTACGAAGTTCTTCGGCACTCCAACCCTCTACAGGTTCGGCTCTTATTCTCTGGACAGAAATACCTTCTTCCTTTTCCTCTTTTCGCGCACAAGGTTTGCAACTGGACTCACATGGTCTGCGGGAAAGCGCGTCCGCATTGCAGTGCAGTCTTCCTTTGCGATGCTGTACTTCGAAGTCGTAAGTCTGCAATAGTTCGATCCATCTTGCTACCTGCCCCTCAGGATTTTTGAACTGTAGCAATCATTTTAAAGCTGCGTGATCGGTACGCAGGATGAGTCTGTCCATACAGGTATTTATAGAAATGTTTTGTCGCCAGTATCAAAGAAAGGAGTTCCCGTCTGGTTACACAGTAATTTCTCTCTGGTCGCGACAGAACTTTGCTGAAATAGGCTACCACTTTCTCCTGCCCATCGTGTATCTGCGACAGAACTGCTTCAATACCCACGTTACTAGCATCCGCGTCCACAATAAATGTCTTGCCAGGGGTTGGGTAAGCTAGTATTGGTGCCTCACAAAGTCGCTGTTTTAGATGTTGAAAGCTTATTTTGCACTCACCTGACCATTTAAATTGTCTACCCTTCTCAGTTAGCTGGTGCAGACACTTTGCGACTCCGGCAAAATCCTTTACGAACCTCCTGTAATATGTGGCGAGACCGAGAAAGCTCCTCAGTTGGTGTTTGTCTGCGGGATCTGGCCAATTTTTCACGGCTTCGATTTTCTCCGGGTCAGTGTTTACTCCATTTGATGATATCACATGTCCCAAATATTTCACCTCAGCTTTGAACAGAGCACATTTATTTGGATTTAGTTTCAAATGTGCTGTTCGAAGTCGTGTAAACACCTCCCTCAAGTTTTCGCGATGTTCAGCGAACGTCTTTCCCACAACGATGACGTCATCCAAGTACACAAGGCAGGTTTTCCATGTCAGACCATGGAACACACGTTCCATTAAACGCTCAAAGGTGGCTGGAGCGTTACACAAGCCGAATGGCATAACGGTAAACTGCCATATACCATTTCCCGTTGTGAAAGCGGTCTTTTCTTTGTCTTGTGGATGGATCCGTACCTGCCAGTAACCACATTTTAGATCGAGGATGGAAAACCATTTTGCTGCCGTCCTTCTTTTTCACTAGTACAACGTGATGCCCACGGACTTTTTGAGTTTTCGATTAGACCGTCTTTTTCCATGGTCGATATCATCTCATCGACTTCCGCCTGTTTTGCCAAAAGAAGTCTTTTAGCAGGTTGTCGGATCGGTCTGCTATCACCGGTGTCAATGCGGTGCTGTACTAGGTGTGTTCGACCATAGTCTCCATCCTGCGATGCAAATATATCAGCAAACTCGCCAATGAGATTTTCGGCTCCAGATTTAGCTCACAGTTTCCGACGATAGCATTACATACCTCGGCGAATTTCGTTGCAGAAATAGGACTCGCAGATTCACTCCCAGATGTTGTCGATATGGCTGCAATGGGTACGCATCTTCCAATCACCTCTCTTTGTATGAGTTTGACGGAGTGTTTGTTCGGATTCATCAGCTTTACCGGAACCATGTTTTTCTTTGGTTCTACTAAAATTTTTCCAACGATATAGCTTGGAAAATCCTCTTTATCATTTGCTTCATTGAAATAGAATCGGTGGTTCCCAGGATCACCCTCCAAACGCGTCCAAAGAACTGTCTCTGAAGAAGGTGGTAGGACTTCATCTCTGCTTATAACCGCCCGAACATTCACAGCGTTCTCGTTTCGTATACCATAGGGATCTCAACGGTTCGATACCTTAACACTTGCATTCGAAGGTCTATGATCACCTCATGTGCCTTCATGAAATCCACTCCAATGATGCATTCGTCGCAGATGTCGGCTACCAAGAATGCATGTGAGAAGGTCAACCCTCCCCGTATACTTTTGCTGCTTCTCCCGTAGCTGCCTTCAGAGTGTAGCAGCTGGTGTTATGTAGCCAGGATGTCTGAACAAGGTCTCTTCTGATTATGGATAATAATAAGTTTAACTTGGTGTTATTTAAACTGAAAGACGTTGTGTTTCATTAAATAAAGAGATTTTTTGTATTATTTTGGAATTTTGATTGAGTTTTATTTGTCGAACCCCAGGCCAAAACTTCACACTGGTGTCAGAAATTGGGGATAAAACTCAGTAAAGTGCTAGAAAATTCCATAGTGACATTTTCTAAAACAGTTTCGGTGACTCATATAATTGTGAAAGTGGAATTTTCCAGAAACTATTGAACTGATTGTGCTTTAAAACTGTGAATTGCGAATATTTTTTGTTAAAAAATAGTGTTTAAAAAAGATTTTCTAGAAGAGACATTAAAATAAAACTGTCTGTGTTGCGAAAATTGTGTTTCGGTTACATAAAATGGGTCGCAAATTAGAACAATTGACAACAGCTGAGTTGAAAGAAGAATAAGGAAAACGAAATCTTCAGACTTCGGAGCTGAAAAAGGAATTATTGCTCCGACTTCAGAATGCTAACACTCAGGATGGTGGAGACCCCGATATCTTGTTGTTCGATGTTGAAAAACAAGGGAAAGAAAGCACAGTAAGTACAACCGATGAAATGCCTGCTTTCATGAAGTTGCTTCTGTCAAAATTCGATGCCCTGAAAAGTTCCTCGAAAGAACAAAAGAATTCGTTAGAAATGCTGCAGAAGCAACTAAGCGAACAGAAGAGCTTTCTCGAAAAACAGCAGAACGTTCTCGAAGAACAAAAGAACGTTCTCGAAGAAGAAAAGAACGTTCTCGAAAGCAAATTTGATGGTCTCGAAAACAAACTCGATGCACAGAATGTTCTCGACAAAAGACTTCAAGCAATCGATCAGAAATTCGAAGCCAAAATAGAAAACTTGGAAGAAAAGTTCGGAAGTGTAGAGCAACAGTACGAATATCTGCCTAAGGAATTTGATTCTTTAAAGAACCAGAAGGTTTGGGAATATTTGAGCGACGGTCCACGAAGAAAGGAAATGCAGCCCCTGTTTTCGATGGTCAAACATCATGGCCAATTTATAAGAGGCAGTTCGAAGCTGCTGCCTTGACGAACAACTGGGACAATGAAGACAAATTAATTGCTCTTACGCTTGCGCTCAGAGGAACAGCTGCCGAATTTGCTACAGACCATTTCTGAAGACAAACAGCATGATTATGATGCCATGGTCAAGGCAATCGAGATGAGGTTTGGCGACGACCACATGCAGCAGGTTTACCGAGTCCAGTTGCGCCGAAAGGTCCAGACAAGAGGTGAAACGCTACAACAGTTGCAAACTGACATCGAGCGCTTGGCGACTTTGTCTTATCCCAATACCAGCAGGGAAATCATAAACGAACTGGCAACCAATGCAGGTAAGAAAACGCTCGCTGAGGCTTTAGCATTTGCCCTGACAATGGAAGCAGCAGACCAAGCTTCGCTAGGTAGCCATCGCGTCAGGGAAATGGCTACGCTAGAGTGCTCATGTCAACGTGTCAACATTGAAAGACAAAAACCGAACACTGTTCGAGGTCAAATGAGATGCTGGAATTGCAACAAGCTAGGACACCTACAGCGACAATGCAGACATTGCGCAAGGAGGAGGCATAATGACGAAGCAAGGCAAGAATAACACTCACACTGCTGGACAAGCTTCTGATCAACAGCAGGCGGAAAACACCTTAGAACCAACTTCGCGGGACTGAAGTTGGCTGATGGAATCGACGCCCCCAGGACCATCATCCAAGTTTTGCAAACTACACGCTGTAGCAAGAGCTTGACAGTGGAGGCAGTCATCAGAAACAGAAAATATGTGGCCGCTATCGACACGGGTGCCACAGCCCCCATAATCAGAAGAGACCTTGTTCAGACATCCTGGCTACATAACACCAGCTGCTACACTCTGAAGACAACTACGGGAGAACAGCAAAAGTATACGGGGAGGTATTTCTAAAGATACAACTGGCAGGGTTGACCTTCTCACATGCATTCTTGGTAGCCGACATATGCGTCGAATGCATCATTGGAGTGGATTTTATGAAGGCACATGAGGTAATCATAGACCTTCGAATGCAAGTGTTAAGGTATCGAACCGTTGAGATCCCTATGGTATACGGAAACGAGAACGCTGTGAATGTTCGGGCGGTTATAAGCAGAGATGAAGTCCTACCACCTTCTATAGAGACAGTTCTTTGGACGCGTTTGAAGGGTGATCCTGGGAACCACCGATTCTATTTCAATGAAGCAGATGATAAAGAAGACTTTCCAAGCTATATCGTTGGAAAAATTTTAGTACAACCAAAGAAAAACATGGTTCCGGTAAGGCTGATGAATCCGAACAAATACTCTGTCAAGCTCAGACAAGGAGAGGTGATTGGAAGATGCGTACCCGTTGCAGCCATATCAACAACATCTGGTAGTAAATCTGCGAGTCCTGTTTCTGCAACGAAATTCGCCGAGGTATTTAATGCTATCGTCGGAAACTGTGAGCTAAATCCGGAGCAGAAAACCATGGCCAAAAATCTCATTGGCGAGTTTGCTGATATATTTGCATCGCAGGATGGAGACTATGGTCGAACACACCTATTACAGCACCGCATTGACACCGGTGATAGCAGACCGATCCGACAATCTGCTAAAAGACTTCCATTGGCAAAACAGGAGGAAGTCGATGAGATGATATCGACCATGGAAAAAGACGGTCTAATCGAAAATTCAAAAAGTCCGTGGGCGTCATCCGTTGTACTAGTGAAAAAGAAGGACGGCAGCACTCGATTCTGCGTGGATTACCGGAGGCTCAACGATGTCACCAAGAAGGACAGCTACCCATTGCGTCGAATAGATGACACCTTGGATACCCTTTCTGGAGCAAAATGGTTTTCCACCCTCGATTTGAAAAGTGGCTACTGGCAGGTACGGATCCATCCAGAAGACAAAGAAAAGACCGCTTTCACAACGGGAAATGGACTATGGCAGTTTACCGTTATGGCATTTGGCTTGTGTAACGCTCCAGCCACCTTTGAGCGTTTAATGGAACGTGTGTTCCATGGTCTGACATGGAAAACCTGCCTTGTGTACTTGGATGACGTCATCCTTGTGGGAAAGACGTTCGCTGAACATCGCGAAAACTTGAGGGAGGTGTTTACACAACTTCGAACAGCACATTTGATACTAAATCCAAATAAATGTGCTCTGTTCAAAGCTGAGGTGAAATATTTGGGACATGTGATATCATCAAATGGAGTAAAGACTGACCCGGAGAAAATCGAAGCCGTGAAAAATTTGCCAGATCCCGCAGACAAACACCAGCTGAGGAGCTTTCTCGGTCTCGCCACATATTACAGGAGGTTCGTAAAGGATTTTGCCGGAATCGCAAAGTGTCTGCACCAGCTAACTAAGAAGGGTAGACAATTTAAATGGTCAGGTGAGTGCAAAAGAAGCTTTCAACATCTAAAACAGCTACTTTGTGAGGCACCAATACTAGCTTACCCCACCCCTGGCAAGACATTTATTGTGGACGCGGATGCTAGTAACGTGGGTTTTGGAGCAGTTCTGTCGCAGGTACACGATGGGCAGGAGAGAGTGGTAGCCTATTTCAGCAAAGTTCTGTCGCGACCAGAGAGAAATTACTGTGTAACCAGACGGGAACTCCTTTCTTTGATACTGGCGACAAAACATTTCCATAAATACCTGTATGGACAGAGATTCATCCTGCGTACCGATCACGCCGCTTTAAAATGGTTGCTATAGTTCAAAAATCCTGAGGGGCAGGTAGCAAGATGGATCGAACTATTGCAGACTTACGACTTCGAAGTACAGCATCGCAAAGGAAGACTGCACTGCAATGCGGACGCGCTTTCCCGCAGACCATGTGAGCCCAGTTGCAAACATTGTGCGCGAAAAGAGGAAAAGGACGAAGGTATATCTGTCCAGAGAATAAGAGCCGAACCTGTAGAGGGTTGGAGTGTCGAAGAACTTCGTAATGCACAAAAAGAAGAACCTGACATCGAGCCACTCCTTGCATGGAAGGAATCTATGGAAAAACCAAATGCCAGAGACATCTCCGACAGAAGTCTTACTTTAAAGGCATACAGGGCGAAGTGGGACTCTCTCCATGTGGAAGATGTTGTTTTGCGAAGAAAATGGGAAATGCCGGATGGAAGATCCTTTAAGATGCAGCTTGTGGTTCCATGATCAAAAGTAGAGGAGATCCTACGAGAAATGCATGATGGAGTATCCGGTGGGCACTTGGGAATCAACAAAACACTGGAAAAGGTACGGGAACGCTTTTATTGGCTAAGTGCAAGAAACGATGTAGAAAGTAGAGCTGTGTCAATCGTGATTGATTCGGTCTTTATGACCCGTTCACTGAAAAGTATTGATGATTGCAATCACACTTCCATATGTCGGTCACTCACAATTTCAATACTTTTCATGAACGAGAACGATACGATGCGAAAAACGAAACAGGAATTCAATCAATCATTGAACGCAATACAGAATACAAAATACACAATACACAAAGAACCAGACCATTGTATATAAATTTTCTATAGTTCTCTCATGGTGGTCATTTTTCGTCTGGCCATCTTCCTGGTTGATTCAGAACTAACTCTAAATAGTGGAGACGAGAACCGTTACCTATATTTTACCAGTATTTAATAAACTTTTGTTGTCTGTAATTATTCTATATTCACACCAATTGGCAATTTCAGCACGCCTCATTGCGACTTGATTCAGAACTAAAAAATGATGCTCCATGATAGTACTATGTGCAGTGTATATGCAAAGACCAGACCAGAGATAGAGAATGATTGAAATAAATGAACGAAACAAAGTGAAACTGAACTGAAATTTAAGTATTTATTTTACAAAGAGAGTGAGACTAGAGAGAGAGACATACACAGATACATACACTCAACCTAATGATTTACTGATGAAACACGGATGTCGATGTTGGTGTCGGATAGATCCAAATGCAGAGATACATATCACATCATTGTATATACATTTTCTATAGTACTCTCACCGATATTTTACCAGTATTTAATAAGCTTTTGTTGTCTGTACTTATTCTATATTCACACCAATTGGCAATTTCAGCACGCCTCATTGCGACTTGATTCAGAACTAAAAAATGATGCTTCATGATAGTACTATATGCAGTGTATATACAAAGATCACATATGGAAACCATGCAAAATGTTTTATTCACAATCACATTCAAAAGTCACAACACAACATTTCGAATACCGGTATGGCATGGGTATAAATTGAAACGAGAGAAGAGGGTAGATATAGGATTGATTGGTAAAATAATTGGTTGAAAAGACCGAATCTTTGAAATGACCGAATCATGAACGATTGAATCTTTGAAAATGAACGATTGACACAGCTCTAGTAGAAAGCTGATGTCGAAAGTGCACAACATGCGCGGCTAGCAAGGGACCCAAAGTCAAAACACGAGGTAAAATGCACCAGTACAACGTTAGCGCCCCGTTTGAAAGAATCGCCGTTGACATCACAGGCCCGTTCCCGGAAACTGAAAACGGTAGCCGTTACATCCTTGTTGTCATGGACTACTTCAGCAAATGGCCGGAGGCTTTTGCGATACCCAATCAAGAAGTTAAGACCGTTGTCGAGCAGATAGTGGACCACTGGGTCTGCAGGTTTGGGGTGCCTATGGAATTGCATTCCGACCAAGGGCGAAACTTCGAGTCGAAGGTATTCCAGGAAGTATGCGCATCACTCGGGTTAAAGAAAACAAGGACAACACCTCTTCATCCACAGTCTGATGTAATGGTAGAACGATTTAACAAGACCTTGAGGGAACATCTGTCCAAAGTCGTGAACGAGAACCAACGGTATTGGTATCGGCGAATTCCTTTATTTTTTATACACTCCATCCGAAATTCTTTTTGGACGAACTGCCCGGCTTCCAAGTGAGCTAAAATTCGGATTTCCTATTGAAGACCCAAAATGCGAAGAGGACTACGTGTTAGATCTTAGAGAAAGGATCAACGACATTCACCAGAGAACAAGAAACAACATAAAAATTGCGAGTGAGCGCATGAAGACCAGATACGATGCGAGAGCAACAGCACCTGATTTCAATGAGGGAGATCTGGTATGGCTTTATAACCCACATCGCAGAAAGGGAAAATCGCCCAAGCTTCAGCAAGACTGGGAAGGTCCCTACCAAGTAGTTACGCGCATTAATGAATCAGTTTATTTTCGAAAGTGGAATTGTTAACAACTGGAAGCGTTAAAAAAAAGTGATTGAATTGAGATTAAATAAAAAGTGTTGAATGATAAAAACGTATTTGAATTGTGAATAAGTGGAATAAGTTAAATTGGTGTTATTTAAACTGAAAGACGTTGTGTTTAATAAAATAAAGGGATTTGTTGTATTAATTTGGAATTTTGATTGAGTTTTATTTGTCGAAACCCAGGCCAAAATATCACAGTATATACAATGCTTCTTTCAGAAATGACTGGAATTCCAATTTTTTTCTGTTCCAAAGACAGATTGCTGTCAGAAAAACTTTTTCGTGTACATTTCAATCAGACGAATTTGGCGGCCGTTTGATTTTCTTTGTTTTGGAATTTTTGTTTGGAATTGTGAGTTTGTTTAATAAAGATTTTGCATTGAAATAGTAATAATAATAAACAGTCAAGAAGCGATAAGATTGCAGAAGAGGGTGGCAGCAAGAGAGTTTGAGGAAAAATTAATAATGGAAGTGAATTTCCATGATTGTCTCTTCGCCAAAGACAAACCCTCGTATAGCAACAAAAATGTCCGACAGCTAGCGTGGGAAGATATAGCTCGGAATGTAGGAGGATCAGGTAAGTTCGGTTATTTTTCTAATTGGTTACCATTTATAACCACATGTTTTTTTACAGTCGAATAATGCCAAAAAAAATGGACGTCATTAAGGGACTCCTTCATAGCTTACTTCAAGATAGACCAGAACGTCCCCAGCGGCGGAGCAACGAGCAATGTCAAATGGGTACATTTTCGAGCTCTTAGTTTCTTGGCTCCTTATTTAAAGATTCCAGCAGAGTAAGTATTCTTAAAACTCTTAATTAAATCCAGGATAATAATTTAATTTGATCTTCAGCGACTGCGGGAACTTTAGTGAAGTAGCCCCAACTGAAACTGAAAGGAGTCCCTTGATTGCAAGCCCGGCGTTGCAGTGGATGTGGTGGATGTGGTAGAAGTTATGGATGTGGTGGATAGTGTCGAAGAAAACACTCCTTCCCCGATTTCTTCCATGAGGAAAAAAAAGTAATAGAAGCGAAAGGCACCTGCTAATGATGAGCCGTTTGAAAGGGTGTTAAAAGCCATTTAAAACCAAAAAAGCATTTTAATGCAAGGTGCCAAGTGCGCTTCCAACAAAAAATATTGGAAATCCTTGCGGAAGAGCTCGCAGAGGACTACAAATACCTGATAGTTGTAATGTTATATTTTTAATGTTATGAGTGCAAGTGAAATGATGCTGTGAATTATTTATTTTTGTTGTTTTTTTATTGTTTTTTATTGTTATGTTTAGTAGTTTTTATGTTTTACTAATGAATTTTATGAATTTTAAAATACATAAAAAACAAACAAAGAATCAATTAGTTAAAAAGTTTTTATCCCACTGATACTCGAGGTACCCTTCGTTGACAAACCAGTCAGCGAAGTTGCTGCGGATATTGACAGCGTTGGGCGCCGGTTGGTTTGCTCTAGTTTCGTGGTCCACTAAGTTGGAGGTTGAGCTATCGGTGGGTTGACTTGGTATCAAAAGTAACTTTTCTTTAGTATATTTGAGAAAATTGTTTAAAATGCACCAAATTAAGGGCTAAGCCAGTTGCATTTGAACTTCGAGTGGTTTTAATAATACCCTCCAAGTATGCGCGAAGATTCCAAAACCACTTTCTACCATTCGTCTTGCCCTGGAAAGTCTAGAAAAAAGTTGAAAGTTGTCTTTATTTATTAATAATAAATAAATTAATGAATAATTTACCTGTAGTTATATATTCTCTGCTTGGGTGTCAAATGAGTTCCTGGATATGGGGTCATAAGGTTATATTTCAAACCAAATGCTTCGTCTCTGACAAGAACGTAGGGCATAGGAGTTACTGTATCGGGCAATGGCACATCAGCAGGCACGTATAGGTTTTGGGGATAGTTTAGCCAAGCTCTTCCAAAGTTGGAGGATGCAAACACGGTCGGGTCAGCGTTTGAACTATGGGCTTCTATGCTTACCATTACAAATTTGTACTCTGCATCCACAATGGCCATTAGCACAGTGGAAAAACATTTCTTGTAATTGAAATGAAGACTTCCAGATTTTCGCGGGCCAAACATGCGAACATGTTTCCCATCAACAGCTCCAAGACAGTTAGGAAAATTCCAGTGTTTAAGGAAAGAACTGGCAATGTTTTCCCAATCTTCTGGGCTTTTGGGGACTGGCATTACCAAATTTTGTAAATGTTTATTGATAGCTCGGATGGTTTCAATTATGCACTTCCTAACTGTGGTTTTACCCATTAAAAATCGGAAGGATAAGTCTGCAAAACTTACACCAGTTGCAAGAAATCTGAAAGAATACAAATTCAATAACTTGCAACAGAGATCGCTTCAATTTTCTTACCGCAGGGTCAACACTAACTTTTCCTTGGCAGTAATAAAGTCAGGTCGATATAAGTTAAATTTTACTCTTATATCTTTGCGTATATTCGATAAAATAAAATTGAAGTGGTACCGACCCATTCTAAAGTACTCAAAAAATTTAATTGGGTACCTTTCAAGCAAATGCATGAGGGAAAAGAACTCTCCTTGATGTCTCCGGATGCGATATAAAGGATGCACTTGAAATTTTCGATTTTGTCGTCGATTTCTTTTTAAAACAAGCAAAGTAATTGCAAGGTATATTAACATTGTTTTTTTTCCACGCGTCATTTCACTTTTAGGATTTTTAATATTAAATAAAATATACTTAAAACAAACTAATATTTCAACCAAAATAATAAAATCAAACTTTTTCTGCATATTCTGTTTGACATTTTACGAAGCGAGTGTTTATTCGTACGCACCGCATGTCGCCAATCAAATGTCAAACAGAAACATTCCATAGGCTGCTTCCAATTGACATGTTTTTTCTGTTCGCTATAAACTATCTTCAGAAAAAAATTCCTGTTTTTGATCGTTCCAACTTTTTCTGATGGTTTTCAATGATCGCTATAACTGGCCCCTAAGATTATCTTACAATTTTAAAATTTAAACCGTCAAAAGAATATCATTGTATATACATTTTCTATAGTACTCTCATGGCGGTCATTTTTCGTCTGGCCATCTTCCTGGTTGATTCAGAACTAACTCCAAATAGTGGAGACGAGAACCTTTACCGATATTTTACCAGTATTTAATAAACTTTTGTTGTCTGTACTTATTCTATATTCACACCAATTGGCAATTTCAGCACGCCTCATTGCGACTTGATTCAGAACTAAAAAATGATGCTCCATGATAGTACTATATGCAGTGTATATACAAAGAGAATATTTGAAATCGGAACACACGAGAAAGTGTTGCCACTTTAAGCTTTAATTTGTATGTTTGCAAATTAATTAAAATAAAAATCCCAGTATTAAAGTACTTTTTGAAAAATACCCTGGTAAAAGCACCTTCGGAAAAGTTCCTTGCTAAAAGCTCCCCAAGACAAAAGATTACTTCGAATCAACTACGCAAGACCCACCTCAAAGGATTTTAATGTTTTTTCTGCATTCTTCTTCTTGTATGCCTCTTCATTTTAGTTTGCATAGACACCAAATCAGATGTCAAAAAAGGCGAATGTACATATAAACATCATTGTTGTGGCAGTAGGCCAGAGTATATCCTGCGTGAAAAGTGAGAGCCAAGAAAGGAAAAAACAAAAAATTTAAAGGATGCATTTTTGTTTTTAAGAAAATCAAATTTAATTTATTTCAGTTTCAAACAAAAACAATAACATTCTGACCCAAATTGTGTCGAAGTTTTTTGTTGTTTTTATGTAACAACAATCAATGGATCGAGGAACGGTCGACTGCTGCAAAAACTAATCGAAAATTGCAAATGTCCTTCGGTGTAGCTTTAAATGAAGTGTTAAGAGCCATCCAACATTTGCAAATAGTTTCGGTATTATGTGATTTTATCGACCCCGTGGTTTATTAGTTTTGGTTGTTTTTATTTTTTTGTTTTCATTTATATAAATATATATATATATATATAAATAGTTGTTTTTTTTTTGGTTTGAAGTCGCGTCTAGTGCCTTTTCAATGGAATTTAATAAGAAAAGTGAAAATGAAATTCACATTTGTTTCAAGGAAAATGTATACAAGAAACTCAACCTGCTGAATGGCCTTTAACTTTGAGTTGTTCAGCTTAAACAAGAAATAAAACCAGCAAACCTCTGTAAGTACATAAATATTTTAAACCTTCTATTACGCGCATCATCTACTTTTTTTTGTAATATTAATTAAAAGTGTGCAAAATCTTAAAATCAGAGGCACATCAGACAATGTAACCTAATTTCTTTGGAAAATATACTCAAGGGCCCATCCCTCTTGAGAAATTGCCTCTAAAGGTGTCTAGTACCTTTTTGACCCCTCTTCTCAAACAGTAGTTTCACTTCCTCTTCATGCGATTGTAACGTTTGTCAACTTTTTAAGAAACACAACGAAAAAAGCAAACGGGTGAGAACAGCAAGGCAGATTGTTGTCTATGCATGTAGCATGTTCATGTTAACGGTATCAGTGCCTGGCAAAATGTCATTGAGTGGTTGATGACAGTGCCACAGGGTGGCACCAGTGGGGCTGCGCTGTTAAATATGGTGCTTGATTGACATTTCTTTTGATGCTCAAATGGATGGATGATAGGTTGAGTTTCACATTTCCTGTTTATTTTAGTTCCTCTCAAAGACACATTTTTTGTACTTTTTTTTATTATTAAAAAAAGGAAGCTTTCAAAAGACGACATTGTGTTATATAGATTTCAATTAAGTGGACAGATAGGATACATGGACCATATATTTTTAGAGTTTTCTTCTAGTTTTGTATATGAAATTGAAATCGTATAGTGAAACAAATAAAACTAACAATTACAACATTATTGGATTACATTTTTTTAATGAGAACATTATTTCTAAAATGTGTCAGGTAATTTTAAACTTTGTTACTCTCCACTAATTAAATGCATTATTTATTAAAAAAGTTGCAGTTGGTTGAAAAGTTTTGAATACAATGCCAACAAAAACTGTCTTTGGTTACAATGTTTTCATTGTACAACCTAGCCATACAAGAAATTTTAATTTTTCAATTTTGGTTTGAAATTAAAAGTCAGTCAATAGATAGTTGTTCCTCGTACCGTCCTCACTCAATGAATGCACTAGAACCATGAATACAAAAGCGAATTTATGCACATAACTCTTGGCAGTGAATGTTCACTTTTACTCCATAAAAGAAGTTAAATCAATTTAAAATTATAGTTTACATAAGAAAACTCTTAATTTACCGAAGTCTTATGTCACAAAAAGATGTACAGCATTTTTCCATGCAGCCATGATAAACTACACAAGTTGTTATGAATGCAGCCATACTCCGGAAGCTACATGTAACCTGCGCTGCAAGATATCTCTATTTTTAAGGCGCCAGTTGGTATAGCCCAGTGGCTTAGTGGTTAGTGTGTCGGACTGCTAAGCGAACGAGCCTGGGTTCAAATCCAGCTTATAGCCCCTTTTTTTCTGGGGTCCTGCCTCTTGCGAGGAACTGACAAAACCTCCAAGAGTAAAATTCGTCCCGAAAAAGTGCATCTCATGTAGCCGTTCGGACTCGGCGGTAAACTGTATGTCCCTTCCATTCTTGCAGATTAACAACACACAGACAGGAATGTTCGAGAGTATAAGTTACTAGGTCTTGGCTCCTTAAGGAGCTGTCGCGCCAATAAATTTATTTAGTTGTTATAGCGATCATTAAGAATCCATCAGTAAAAGTTTAAACTGCTGAAAACTGGAATTTTGTACGTACTGGTAGTTATAGCAATCAGTAAAGTTATGTCACAATATAAATGCAAATTACACCAGCCATAAACTCAAATTTGTTTTAATGATGCAAAATGCTTCAGAAAACTTTTTACTGATGAGTGGAACATTAAAAAAATGGACCACAAAACACTTAAACGAAATGTTCCATTATTCTGTCAAATGACAATCAGCTGTTTCGTAAAACCAATTTCCATCATTAAAATAAATAAATGTTTTTTTTAATAAATAATACTGTTTCCCGGGTTCGTTTTTTGTCAAAATAAATTATTTCAATTGATTTGCCATCGACGGTATCTGACATTACTGATATTTACTACTTGGCATTGTTTGTGCTTAATAAGCCAATTCAGGTTTCTTGGATTTCGGCGATCTAGATTTCCAGAAATTTCCTAAGTCACTGTTGATAGAGCTCAAAAATGCATCTAAACAACATTATTGGATTACAAAAAACTGTGTATGTCCCTCCCCTTTTTGCCCAGGGCACTTGAGGTCCAAAATTCGAGAAAATCTTAATTTACCATCCTTGAACAAAATATCAAAGTTCCATTAAGTTCCGACGTTTTATCGATCTGAAACTAACACAAAGAGGTTTAACTACACTAGCTAGATGGTTATACTCTAGAATTCTACTTGAAAAAATAGGCTTTTCTAGTAAACAAGGAACAAAATATTCAGGATTAAAAGAAACAAATACTGGTATCCAACAATGAAGTAACCCAGTGTTGATCGTATTTTATACTCGAGATATATGCAACTGAAGAAGACGTCATAATAGCAATATTTTAACTGATGAAACGGCCATACTTGCATCACTAAGCTCAATCGAAAGAGCAACTAAAAAGCTACAGTAAGCTCTTACATAATTTTTCATCATCAATCGGGGATCAATTCATTCTGAAAATTTATTGAACAAAATCTGCTGACCGGACAAACTTAACATAGGCCAAACATGCGTCCGACCACTCTTTTCAAAAAAATTACTTTAAATTTCTTCAAATTTTCTTAAGTCAATATCAAATTGTTTTTTGACAAAAATGTCGCACCTACTTGCTCTTATGTGCCTAATTACATTGGAACGCAAATTTTTGACAGAAACAAGTAACATTTACGTTGAAAACAACACAGTTTGAACATATAAAAAGTATCAAAACCACAATACTTAACAACAAGTACGACATCACACGTCTTAAATAACAAAGAATTTATGAAAAAACTATTTCGAAAATTGTAGGACAAAATAAATAATAATAATAATGATAAAATCCTGTTTTTTATTTTTATTTTTTTTTTATTTTTTTTTATTTTAGTATGCAGAGTTTAAGAGTTTTTATCTTACACCTGGTTTTTAAAATTTTAAATATACTTTTTGATAATTTATAATAAAATCAAAAAACAACAATTATGCAAAATGTTGGTATGCAAAATTAATTTGGCTACTAAGATCTTTTCAAATATAAAATTTTATTTAGACTTTTTCGGTAAATTTGTTTCCAATGAGATGGTAGGTAGTACCAACAAAAAACTCTCAAAAATGTTTATCAAAATTGTTGGAGCCGTTTTCGAGAAAAATAAGCTTTTCCTTAACCGTTATATGATAGGTACCGTTATTTGCAGCACTACAAATAAAATTGCAATTTCCCCTCTGAAGAATGTCAAAAGATACACACATACCAAATTTAAATAAATCGCGTAATCCTTTTAGGCTGCAGCTAGTTAAACACCGGACAGACAGACAGACAGACAAAAAGACAGACAGACAGACGGACATTTTTTTGTCAATAACTTTCTTAGGCTTGTCTATGGATTGTTATCTCAATTATTTTTAATATTCACGAATCCTAAACTTGCCTTATAGTCCCTATAATAGCTAGGTCGGTTGTCCGACCAGCAGATTCTTAATGTATGTAGATTGTCTTAGCATTCATTTGATACCTTTTTGTTCGTTGACCCGATGAGGTAGGCCAACAACAAACCGGAAGTGGCCATTTTCTCAGCCAAACGGACAAGAAAAAGTGTGTCCGACCAGCGGTTTTGTACATTTTATGTAATTTGACGTTACTTGATGGCTTAATTTTCCATTGACTTGATGAGGTAGTTTTCTTACGGACGCCTCCTGGACTAATAGATGTATGAGCTGAGCAATGTGTAGAATGAATTTTATATTGAATGCTATCTGCCTTCGCCACGACTAATTTCAATAGAATGCTATCTACATAAATAAATAAGAAATAAATTTACTAGCGCGACATCTCCATCGGCCTAGTGACTTATACTCTCAACCATTTCTGTGTGTGTCTTGTTAATCTGCAAGAATGAAAGGGACCTACAATTTACACTATTTCCCAGCAAACCCCAAAAAACACTTTGTATTTCTTTCCTTCTTACAGAGCTCTCTTGGACAAATTAAATTGAGCCAGCGAATCCAAAAAAATGTTTGAATAAATTTTTTTGACAGAGATTTCTTACTGAAACTTGTATTCACGTTTCTGAGAAAACGGAGATCTCTGAGTGATTAGAAATGCTAATGTTAACGAATAGAATTTAAATAAGAATATTTCAAACCTTGTAAGCTTGAAGGCGAGCACAATATTTTGTATTCTAATATTTCTTTACCATGTCTAAAACGACTTTACCAATGCCATCTTAACTGGATCAGAAACCACTCTGTCTAACGGCTGATATAAATTGTCCACTATTCGAACGCTGATAAGGCTGGAATGTCTATCAATAAAGTAATAAGGCAGTTTAATCTATAGCATTGTTTGGTTCTCCAAAACGTTCTACATGAGGAACCGATGGTAGAACTGTGACTCTTTTATTTAACCTTTTCTCTAAAGCTGCATAAAACGTTTCTGGATTAATTATTTTTTCATGTAGCTTGTAGGTCTTAAGGGATAATTAAAGAATGAAGAACAATTTTCAAAAACACGTGCCTGTGTTGCCTTCAGTTTATTTTCATAAGCATTAAATATAAAAATTGATTTTTTCTTTGTCAGGTCCATATTCCGTTACAACTCCTTATCAACTGATTACAAAAGTCGTATGTAACTTCGGGCTTTCTGAAATCTTTCCTAAATTTTTTATGGCAGTTCCAGTTTCCTTAACAATCGTTCGGAGAATGTGCTTATAAGGTTTCAGTACTATTCGTGCCAGAATTTGAATTATTAAGCCGAGTCTTCTTTATGCAATTTGAAACGACAGTCAGTGATCAAATTTAGAAGTTCCTCCTCATCGCACTGATAACCGCATGAAGAGCGCTCAAGAAGGCATTTAACAATTTCATTTTCAACTTTCAATGAAAGTTGCTTATAATTGATACATACATATTGGCACTCCATATAAATCTTCAGCTTATTGTACTTCAAAGACCACTTTAACACATCATCCACTGAATATGATGATGGTGGCTTTGTTCAATGATCCTGTTCGGCATATTCCATAGGCTTCAAACTTTTAATAAGCATGTCATTTTTCTATTAAACAATCAAGTGCCTTGTTTTTAACTAATCATATCCTGGACTAAATTTCTTCAAGCAACCTATTTGCAATATATTACTTGACCTATTAAATTTGATATAAAATACTTTTCATTCATTAAACATCTGGGTGAAGGTCGTTGTATAGTCGGATCTTCTACTACTAACTTGTGCCTACAAACGTCTTACTCTCCACTTCTTTTAAACACTGACTAACATAATGTCATTATTCACTTTTTCTTAACTCTTCCTGTCGTTTCTCATTACTTTTGTGCTATTCTGCCCTGTTATACAAAAAAAATCTCTCGAAATTTCAAGACCGTGGTGACCAAGGTTTTAATTGCTGATTTTATAAAAAAAACTGGGCTTTCGCTTAAACTACGTTGGATCGAGTTTTAATCAGAAATTTATATGTTGTCAGTTTTTAATTGTGATCATTACACTTTTTTAGAAACGCACAATGGATCCATCACCAATAACTGTTACAAGTGTGGCCGTTATCGCCATTTTAGTTTTTATGGCGTTTCTTGCCTGCCACTACTTCAGTCCAAAAACAAAATCATGGATTCTGTCCAGCAAAGAAGAGACAATACGATTATCCAAAAATAAACTTTTCAATGCCAATGGCTATCTGGTATGTTAATGTTTTGTATATTCTATGACTGTACAAAACCTCATAACGTATTCCAAATATTCTTACAGATTCCCTCAGGTTCTGATTTTTTGCTTAGCTCCAGTGGCAGCTTCAAACGATTTGATTCGGTGGATCGCGATTGCAAAGAGCTTGGTCAGAACGCATCCCATATGCCATTATGGAATATACCACAATCAGATATACCCCCACAACCATTACGACCAGCACCAGCACCAATTCCTTCGAAAACAACCGAAAGAAATGCTGATTATTTTGAAGATGAATTTATAACAACAGCTTCCATTGTTGAACAACCCTATCAACATCATCAAATCAAACAGTCTGTCACAATAAATGCGCTTCCGAATGGTCATACAACTTCCATTAACTCTTCATCGATTAAACGAAATCTCTCCACACCTTTAAATTTTGAAATCAAAACAGTCACAACGGCAACTGCCATACCCAGACCGACAATAAAACGTATAGGTACCGCACCCAATGGTCAGTTGATAAATCTTTCTGAGGCAGCCTTTAAAATCCAACATAAAGGCGAAGAAATGCAACGTTCAAAGAGCACAAATCCTTTTTTAAGTCAAACAAATCAAATAAAATACGTTCCAAGTCCGCCAACAACACCATTGACAACAATCAATGAGATCTGTCCGACCGATAAACCGTTAGAAATGAAGACTCCAATTACCGATGACAATATAAACAAAAATCCATTTACAACTATTGAAGTTCCCGAAGAACAGATAATAAGCCTAACAAATGCGGCATTAGTTAGTAATGAAACACCTAAAGAGACATTCATTAGCGCCATCTATGATTTTATCAATCAAATCCCTACCAATCAGCCTATGTCACTGCCTTTAAATTACCAACAAACCAATAATTCCGAAGAGGCGGCAACAGGTGAAGAGTCTGGAAGAAAAGCCTTCTTTCAGTTTAGGAATAGATCGTTCTCGGAGACTGAAGCCACAGAAATCGATTTGAAACAGTTCTGCAACAACAGCAATCCATTTAAACGGAAGGGGAGTGTTGACATACAAAAGACCACTTCGGAGGAAGTTCTTTCATCAAGAAATGGGAACGTTCCCCTTTTTCGTCGTCAGTCTTCAGTGGGTTTTGGTATTGGTCGCCGAAATAGCTCTCAAACGTCATTGGATAGCGACAAAGGTTCCATGGACAATATAATATTGCAAAGGGCCATTTCTTGCGATTCGGTTAATTCAGAATCTTCCGTGCTGCTGGCAGATCTGGAACAGCCCACACCAGATATTACAGGGTACCTGTGTGTTGGGCTACATTGTGATAAGTATGTATAGAAATTTCTATTATACTTAATTTCAATTAATATCTGATTCGTTCGAACTGAAAATTCGATTAAAATCGAAGTTCGTATTCATCCGATTTAAAATTGCATTCATGTAAATTTCAAATTAATCAGAAAACTATGAACACGCTTTGAGAAAAAATAAGAGAGCGAGTGTTTTTTAATCGAATTCATCATTTCAATCGAAATGCAGATCACCGAATTTTACTTTTTCAATTCTAATTTCAAATTCGAATTTTGATAAAAATAATTGCATCTATTTTAGGAATACCATTACAAATCAAAGTGTTGACGTTGTTGTTAATGTCATGGAAGCGAAAGAGATTGCTGGGTATACAAACCTGCAGCCTTTTGACACATTTGTACGAATTTATTTAGTACCGGACCAAGCAAATGCTGTGCAAACTAAGGTGAGAAAAATTAATGGATTTAGAATTGAGTTCCGCAATGATATGTTTTTATCAAAGGTTATCAAAGACTCTCTGACACCAAGCTTTAATGAAACATTCACTTTTCAAATGCAAAGACGACAGGGTCGACATTCTTTATGGTTTCATCTTTACCATTGTGGTAATGTTCACACTTTGATTGGTATGGCTCTAAATTATTCAAAGCATTTTTACACGAAACCATTGATTATTGTTTTTGTTTTCTAAAGGTGAATCTGAATTAGAAATCGATGAAATTGTTCGTCCAATGACAACATGGCTTCCATTATCGGATACCAGAAAACAGAACGCCAAATGGGGTGAACTAATGTTTTCGTTAAGTTACTTGCCAACAGCTGAACGCCTTACCGTTGTGGTTGTGAAAGCGCGAAATTTAAAATTTGACGAAGAGCTTACGTCTAGCAATGATATCCAGGGAATTTTCATAAAGGTAAGATTTAATCAGACATACATACAGGATTACCCAAAAAAGAAATCATAATTTTTTTAAATATATTTTTGTCAGGCCTATCTGCTAAAGCATGAGAAAAAAGTTTTCAAAAAGAAAACTTCACTGAAACGCAAGGATCATCGATGTCCCTTGTTCAATGAATCGATGATATTCAGTATTCCTCCATATGCACTGAATGCAGTTCACATTCGCTTAACGGTAATGTGCGCCACAGGTAAAACAGTTATGCCTTTGGGTCACGTTATAGTTGGTAGCACCACGACTGGCAAGGGTCTGCGACATTGGCACCAAATGTTATCGAGCCTTAGAAAACCAGTCGCAATGTGGCATATTCTTCGATATGCTTCAACCAACGACAGAAATGAGAAAAAGCGAGTTTTCGTTGATCGATAATTACCATCTCCCATCCAGTTGCAAGCAGCCATGTTTGATTTTGTTTCATTTCACTTCTTTCTTTAAAATTACATTTTGTTTGTTTGTATTACACGACTTCCATTTTCAAAAATGTATTCAGAGATGAAAAAATATTTGCAATTCTATATAAAAGTTAAAAAACAAAATAAATTATTATAAATGACAGTACCAAACACGTTGAACTTAAAAGTGATGAATCTTTGCTTTAATATAGGAATCGATAGAATTAAATACAATCCATAAGATGTGTGTTTAGATATTTCAAAATACATTTAAAAAATTATTTTATCTATACATAAGTATTTCTAATTTATTTAGATTTACTTGTGAGATCTTTACAAAACAATACAATGTGAACTTAACGGACAAGATTATGTGACAAATTCCATGCCAATGTTGCTAACAAGTTTAGGAATTAGTCAACTCAAAAACTTCGATGATTTTCCAACGTCTGATAGAGTGATTATAAATTACAGTTTTTCCATCCCACTGAAACGAAAACTCTGGATTTCAGCAAAAAGCCTTCGATATTTCAAAACGGATTGAAAATTTCGAAAGTCAAAGTGGTTCCATACACTTTAGAACTTTATGGTCCTCGTGTTTGATTTTGGTGAAAGAAAATGAAGTCTTAACGAAAGCTTTTGCCCTAAAAGCTATTTGTTTTTTTTTAACATTTTTTTTACGTGATAACGTCTTATAAGTCGATGACAGGCTACACGTACAAAATACCATGACTCATGCTGATAAGACTCATAACCACGATACTGCGGTGCTTTCAACCAAAATCGATCGCAAGCACCAGGCGAAAATGAAAAAGAACATTCCACTCAAATTCAAAAAGTACAAGAAGAGAAAAATAATTACAAATAGGCGGAGTTTTTTTAAAGTAGAAAGTAGATGTAATAATGGGTTGTGTTTGTGTGTGGATTTAACGAGATGGTTTGTGGGTCATTTTTTTCAATTAAAATCCATCGCAAACGTATTCTGTGCACCAGGCGAATATGAAAAAGAACAGGCGTAGATTCCCCAAAAAATTTACCGAGTTTGAAGCAAAATCGGTAAATACATGATACAAGAAAAACAAGGTACATAATGCTGGCATGATGCAAACAAATTTTATTATTTTCTTTTATTATCATTAAGTGAAGAATTTGAATTGAAAATTTAAACGAAACCGCAAATTAATAAACTTATTTATTTTCCCTAAGAACAAAAAATGTATGATAGTGACGTCACACGCAAAGTCAACATACCTTATATTTCTGTGTATTATGGGTAAATACCCTTCAAGCGCTGTTTTTGGGTAATTCAGTTCGGTTTGGTAGTTTAATTCTGCAGTTCGGTTTGCTTTACCTATTTGGGGCCTTCAGAATATTAGTGGAATAAGTCCATCAAAGTTTAATTCGAGATATTTGAAGTTTAATGAAAAGACGTTAAAAAAATTCAGGGAAAGTAAAACAAAGAACACTTCGAAGCCATTGTTTAATGAAATTTGACACTTCATAAGTTGACAGATGGAGAACAATCTATGTTTTGGACGAAGTAGGTAATGTAATTCGTTCCAAAAGATTGTATTTTAATAACATTAAATTGATATTGAAACTTTGTTAAGATTTCAAAGAAATCTCGTTTTTGAAAACTCAGAAATATGAAATCCGGAACGTTTTTTGAAAAATGGCCCCGGGTATAACGAAAAAATGATTCCCTTTCTTGTTTTAAAAGTACATAAACTTGTCTCAATATACAAGTATCTCATAAGTTAATCTAATGATTAAATATATATTAATCCATTATTTGGACCAAAGCTTTTAACTATTCATAACATAAACAAAAAAACATTAAAAATCCTAACAATCCAAAAAATCACATTTAATACAGCTTATAGCAAATCTTTCATCAAACATTAAACCATCAACAATAAAAAAATATTTCACAAACAACTACTTTTTACTTACCTACTTGATCACATTTTTATACCTTCTAATGAGTGAAAAAAACATAAGGGTTCATACACAATTAAAAAATACAATTATTAATAACTCAAAAAAATGATATTATATTGCGACTTGTGGCAATCAGTAAAACATTGGTAAGTTACCGTTTGACTGTATCCCTTTATTTTTCAAAATGAAAAACCAAATAAACTACTTATTTCAATAATGTTGTGATAATGGATATACCTTTCAGAAAAAGCCTTCTCCTAGAATTAAATAAACAAAAAAAAAATACTTAACAAAAAAAATGAATTATTATCAAAATAGTTGAATTGTTGGAATTTCATAATAATAGTTATATTATATTGTAATACAAACAAAATGTTGTGTTTTATATAAAATATATTTGAAAATCAAAGTTAAAGCAATAAGTATAAATTTTAATATCTTTTGTTAAGGTTAAGGCTATAAGAAATATATGAACAATTAACTTATAAACACCAAATGATTATATAACAATGAATTTATATATATATTATATAATTAATATTTAATACTTCAATTTAATTAAATTATTTAACTTTTTTTAATATCTTTTTTATTATATTAACGCTAAGTTTTTGAGACTTAGGTTTAGACAAAGATTTTCTTAACAATGCATTGTCTCTTGTTAACAAACAACTGTTTATTTTAATAATTATTTGTTAATAATAACTGTAAAATGCCAGACGATTACCTTTTCTAGAAAACGTATTGTCAGTGCATATGATTACCATATTTCGCAGCACAAACTCTGTCGCGTCTTCAGTTTAGCTGAATTTACTCAGCACAATAATTTTTATTGTGAATAAAGCTAGGACTTGGATTGAAAAAACGCTGGGCAAAAAAATTTGATGATTCATATTGTAACTCTTTCCTTGTACAATTGCTACGTACGCCCTCATCTTGAGTATGCTTCACAGGTATGGACTCCTTATTATAAAATTCATAAAAACCGAATTGAAGCAATCCAACATAATTTTATTCGTTTTATCATGAAGGGTCTAAAGGGGCGAAATTGATGCTCCTTATTTATTAGCCTGTACCGTGGAGGTACAAAAGTTCAGACCAACAAATCGGCTTCTTCCAGAGTTTAAAAAAAATCAAACATCTTTCTCTAGATATCTGAACGGCAATTTGTAATAATATAATTGTTTTAAATATGAAAACGGAAAATAAAAAAATAAAAAACAGTTATGTGTAAAAACCTAAGCTAAACGATATTAAAATTATCATGATCCATACATTATACAATTTCTTCCAAACTTCAGCACAATGCATGTACAACCTAGAAATGCACAATAATAAGACTATGTATTTTATTTTTAGCAAAAAGTGTTCCCACTTACCGATATTTTTAATTTTCAAAATTACTTATTTTCGTAATTTAGATTACACAATTGTTAGGTCGTATCAAATCGAGTTTATAGTTAAATTAAACTTATAAGAAAACTATGTGCCACACTCGTTGGAGAGTGATTTTGGAATGTGGGTAAGTGGGAACATAGTACACTAATTAAAAAGCACAATTTCTCTCAAATAATTATTATTTGTAATTTTTAATGTCTTAAACAAAAATCCTATGTATGGCGTATATATCATAAACAATGAGAGATAAAATGAAGCAATATTATTTTAAATTAAAGAGCATTTTTATTTTAGCTCTGAAAAAAAAAGAATACAAATAGACTAACAACACTTTGGTGTTCGTTTTAAAACATAGATCTGTCTAGATCTAAATTTAATTTAAAGCAGCTGCGATTTAAAATTTTGAATTATATATGACAATAAAAACAACAGAAATATAAGCTTCTTCATCTATATACTTTTCCTTTTTCATCTATTACTGTTCACTCAACTTTGACTGTCAATATTGATTTTGTAATAGATAATTAAAATTGATGTTACTTTTGGTCCATATCACTGCCGAGGTTTTCAAAAAGAGGAATAATAAAATGAGTTGTCCAAAAATATCTTACATCAAAAAATTACTTAAGTGACGTTTCTTATTAGTTTTTTTTTTAATAATCAAAATCATTGAATTTGAATTCTATGTACCAAAAACTAAAACACCAATTTATAAGTAAAAATATTTTAGGCAAACGATTTTTCTTAAAAAAATATATATATATAATTTTTTTTATTTAGTTAACTATATTTTTTTATATCCAATAACGTTGCTTGGGATAAGGTTAATTTATTTATTCGTATGAATTTTTACTCGGCTTAACTTCATAAGGTGATATTGAATTTAGCTTAGCAAATTTTTCTCTTCTATTTCATAATATTTTTACAAGACTATTATAAGAAAATAAGAAACATGCTATAAATACAAATAAAAAATAGTTATAAAAGTGTTAAACTATTGATTTATTAAACAAAAAAAAACATATTTACTATAGATTATATTATATATTATACATACATTGTATTGATTGATTAACATACATTTGTAATTTCGTTATTTATTCGAAAATATAAAATTAAATATATTGTTATAAGAAATGTTTGTGTTTTTTTTTTAATTTTATTTAAAACTCACAAATGTTGTATGATTTTTTTTCTTTCAGAGTTCGAGCCAAATCATCATCTGTAAATAAACTGGTAATATAAAACTTTAAGAAAATAGCGTGTTTTCTAAATAATTTAAAGATTAAAGGTAAGTCTACGTACAAACTGACATGACCAAAGGTAAAATAAAATAAATTTACTGGCACGACAGCTCCTTAAGGAGCCGAGGCCTAGTGGCTAATACTCTCAACCATTCCTTTGTAGCCCTGTCGGAAAGTATAAACAAATGAGCTGAAATAGAAAAAAATTATTATTTTGTTATTTTTTTAATGGTAAGAGGGATTCATAAGGAGTATAAATTTCGATTTTCGAATTCTGTCTTTAGTGTTGGCAGCCATCTTGAATTTAAGGTAAATTGATTATTGTTAATCTTATTTTCAACATTTGACGAAAAATGCATGTAACAAAAGTTGTTCAAAATTTAATTTTCTACAACTTTAGTCGTCGTCGATTAAGGTTATTACCGCATATTTGCCCAGGCGGAATCTTTTGTATTGTACATTCCGCTGACATGGAAATATAAGAAAGGGTTTTTTTTACTTGCGATTATAGGTACCTACTATAATGCAAAATGATAGGCTAAAAAGGGTACCACCCATAGGACTGTTTTTTTTCTTCGACTTTCTCAAAAACTGGTGATCTGATTTCTTTCAAAATTGATATTCAAGAAGATGTAGGTAACCTTAGTAATTTCGCATTAACTTTTTCACGAAATTTTTGTTTGTATTTTTAATAATTTTTAATTTTTTTTTTTGAAAAATCAATATTTTGAAACGGGTTTTTGTTTTTAAATGTATATTAATTTTGTGCTTAAGTTTATATTCCTAATTTTTTTTTTTTTTAAAAGTTGTTAAAAATAAACCGTTTTATTTAAAAACCGTTCCTACATTCACACTTTTTAACATTTCTTAAAGAAATAAAATGGCGTTTAAATTATTTCACTCAATACAATTTAACGTTCTTTATTCGAAGAATCAAAGTAACAAAAATCGAATAAATGCTTTGATGTTAACTTTAATTTTCTTAATTTTTATTCTACAATGTGACCGCACATATGAGCAAGTACGTGCGATCCAGTCGTGCAATTTATTTAAATTTTTAAAGGAACTAATAAGGACTATAAATTTCGCCATTTTTAATTTGAATTTAATTTATTTTTGTTAAATATCTCGTTTATTTCCGACTTTTGCCGAAAAATGCACATGCACAAAGTTGTTCAGAATTTAATTTCCTACAACTTTGATCTTAATAATTTCTTGTCTACGATTGATATTTTCCAAATAATGCAGAAAAAATAGAATTTTCTACTTTTTGGAAAAATATCAATCCCAATCAATCAACGTAGCAAAACAAAAAAAATCAGTCAGAAATGTTTGGCTTTTTCAACCGTAGCGCTGCGGTCAACTTTGCGGCGCGCTAGAAGTGGGAATTTCTGTCGAAAAAAAAATAAAAATATCAAATTGTAGGTCTAATACGCTCTACAAGTTTTTATCTATCACGAGAAGAAAGAAAATAGCAAAAAACAAGTTTCACTACCGAAATTTTTTGCTTTTTCGGTCGATATCTCAATAACGGTAAGCGATAGAAGAAAAGTGTAAAGGCCTAAATTGTAGATCGTAAAAAGCAACAAAAAAAGAATAGTATCAACATTTTCGTATCCCAACGGAGAACGGAGTTATTGTAAGAAAACTCAATTTAACACTTTTTTTAAGATGGCGGAAATTCCACATATGAAAGCTTGGTCGAGAAACGAAACTTAGCTTTTCTAACCCGGAAGTTTTGAATAGTTGCGTCTTTATTTATATTGGCATGGCGAACTTTCTGAATACCTTGTTTTTCATTTTCAACCGGTGCAGATGTTTTTTCAAGTTATGGATATGTTCTTTCCGTAATATATGGTAGATAGAAGACGTTTTTTCTTGGTTGCCTCCTTTAACCATTCATGGCAAGGTATTTTTGTTCATCTTTATTATAAGATGTATTAACCAAGTTTCGAAAGCTTTTTTTCCTAGTAATTCCTGGTGGTTTGTACTTGGTTTTGTTATTTTTTATCTTTACTGTTGTAAGATTGTTTACATTTTTTTAACTATTTCTTCCTCTGCCTTATTTATAAGTAATACTCTTCATTTAATCAATAAATAATTTTATTTACAAATACGTATTATATTTACAAGGCATGGATGTCTAGAGACACAATTCAGATCATTTGTCCATTATCGAATCAATTGAAAAAGAAAGTTTAGGTCGACTTGAATATAAACGCGCTTCACAGCTAAGATTTGTATTTGCTTCCTTTAACCCAGGCAGTGTTGATGTATGCATCCTGTTAGATCTTTCCATAAAAACGTCACATTGACTGCTCAAACTTGGCTGAACTAAACTCAAATCTTGAGGGAAATAGAAATTTTGTTGAATTGCTATCTGTGTTGCAGCAACCAGGGTCGCTTCTATGACCAAGTCCAATTCTGGATCAGCAAACGCTCTTCGTTTCCGAATTCTGTCCAGTAATGGTGACTGTATGAATGCATATTGTTGACGGGATTCTATAATAGAAAAAAAAAGAAATATTAAAATCATTAAAGCAAGGAGAAAAGGTTAGTTTTAAAGGAAAATACATTTAAGTGTGAAATTAATATCTATAGATATTTTTTCGGGTTGGGAATGTATCCTTATTGCTGAGGCATCACATTTCTTCAGTTCTTTTGTTTTCGCTTGGTTTCCAAAAATTAACTGCACTTTTAAATGAAATTGGATCTAAAGTCATATCCCACAGGCAGAAGTGCCCTTTTTCACGTACAGACAGACAACACATGTTTCATAAATGTGCCAGCCAGGCGACATACTGTCTGGGAAATTCATGTCTCATTTCTTCAACTGGATACACCATTGAGATAGAAAATGTGTGTTTACCCACTTGAGTTTTCTGTCACACTTCCTTGCAATAATAATACTCTATCTTCCTGCATAAAAAAAAAGTTAAACGTACCTTCAATAGCTGCGGCCAAGTGTTGTGATGATTTTTGTAGAGAACGACGTTTTTGTTTGTAGATTGACTTCTGGGCCAATAACGCTTCCTTAGATTGGGAACTCCTACTGGATGAATCGGAGTTTAAGGATTCTAGAGTCTGTTGACGACGCAGGGCGATATGAGCTGCCAAAACTTTTTGCCGATTAACTACCAATTGGCAGTTGGGACAAGAGCAATCCCTCCAGCGACATAGTTTCTTGTGACCTTTGATACAGGAGATCACTCCATGATTACGGCATCGGGCACATTTCGGAGTTCGTAATCCTTTTTTTAACGATTCCTTATCATGTTCAATTGATTTAATTGGAATAATAGACATTGTAAGTTCAAATTAAAAAAAATACAATGTCCTTGAAGGGTTATGTTATGTAACACTGATGCACAATATTTTTGAACTCTTTGAATCCTTTTTGGTTTGTTTTCAACAATTTTCACTTCTGATTTTGGAAATCTCCTTACTCCGAGATGATCTTTCCACTTGTATGCAAAGATTGAAACTGATTTCGAGATCATCTAGCAATAGACACAGGCGACTGGATGTCTGGCGAAGACCGTTTGAGGGATGTTGGCATTTCAGTTTTTGTCTTATCCAAAAATAGAAATTGTCATAGAATGTATTTAAGAATACTTCAAGTGTTTTTATTTTTTGACTAATTTCAACCAAAACAAATTTTTTAAATGCCGTTAAATCGAAGATTGGTTGTCTTGTGAGAAACATATCCTTTTTTTAATGAGGCAGAACAGAATTTAACATTGGAATGCTCTATCTAAATAATGGAAAAAATTTATAAAAAAGATTACAATGTGGTTTTCATAAGTGTCAGTGTTCTTAAAAAATCAAAATTTAGGGAAAACTTTGTATTTTTTTTTTAGATTTGGTCAAATTGTTAAAAACTCTCCTTTATAATTCTCATTTAACTGCGTATGTACATATGTCTCATCCTATAAGACTCGCATGCAGACCTTAGTTTCTAACTTCCCAGTTTTTGAAGCCAACTATTAACAACTTTCCTATTGTGCAGTGTGCTTACAAAGGTCTGAAATACCAAACTGCGCTGCAGAAAGGAGACGCAAAAACCCTTGTGGACAAAATTAATTAGAAGAAATTGAAAGCACACTGATCTTGGAAATCAAGAACCACAGTTACTTGTACGTTAAAGTTAAGGACAACCCGGCGTACGGCAACTAGAACAAGTTAAGCTTGGAGGGTAATTTAAAGAGCCTAAGTTATGCCTTAGAATATCAGCTTTCCGACTGTGAAAGTCCCGTTAAAATCGGCCCATAAATAAGAATTTTCGATAAAAAAACGACACGAACGCGACTTAATGGGTAATTAAAATAGCCTAAGTTACTCCTTGGAATTTCAGATATCTGCTGAGATTAGCCGGGACAAACAGATAGACAGTGTGTTTAATGAGCCTGCTCTAGCTGCTCTAAACCATTCTATGTAAAAAAAATGGGCACGACTTGGTCGCACCTACTTGCTATTACTTAGGGGGCGCTACAGTTCGGGACGAACCTGGGCCTCAACCAATATGTCTCTCCAGCCAGCTCGGTCTTTGGCTAGCTGCCTCCAGTTTCGCACTACAAGTTGATTGAAGTCGTCCTCCACTTGATCGCGCCACCTAAAGCGAGGTCTTCCTTGACTGCGTCTACCCTCTGGGATGGAATCGAAGATCCTGCGAGCCGGAGCATTGTTGTCCATTCGCTCTACATGACCTAGCCATCTTAAATGTGATATGCGAATTTTTTTGACCAGGTCAATGTCACTGTACAGCTCGTATAGTTCTTGGTTGAACCTTCTCCTCCAAAGCCCGTTACACAGATAGGGTCAAAAATCCTCCGAAGAATCGTACGCTCGAAACGATTAAGGATATCTTCATCCGCTTTAAATAGAGTCCAGGCCTCGGCCCCATAGAGCAGGACTGGGATGTCAAGGTCTTATACATAGTCTCCTTTGTCTTTCAAGAGAGGGCTTTGCTACTCAATTGCCTTCCTAGCCCACAGAAACAGCGATTGGCAAGACGAGATGTTGTTGTCAGATGTTATAGCGCATCCGAGGTACACAAAGTCCCTAACTACCTCAAAGTTGTACCTGTCTATTGTAATGTTTTTGTCCAATCCACCGGTGTTGTGTGTCCCCTTTTGTGAACAGCAGGTACTTCGTTTTGGCCTCATTGACTGCTAGTCCCATTTTAGCCGCTTCAGCTTCAATGTTAGCAAACGTTCCAGTGACAACTCGCCGAGTTCTGCCAATGATATCTATGTCGTCAGCGTATGCTAACAATTGCACAGACTTGAAAAAACTTGTCCCACTACAAGTTGAAGAAATCGCACGATAGCGCATCACCTTGTCGGAATCCTTTTTTGACGTCAAAAGCTTCTGTGAGGTCAGAACCAACCTTGACGGAGCAGCGAGAGTTCTCCATTGTCATCCTGCACAGTCGGACGAGTTTTGTGGGAATGCCAAAACCTGACATGGCTCTGTATAGCTCGTCTCTATAAATGCTATCGTACGCGGCCTTAAAATCGATAAAGAGGTGGTGGGTATCGATTTGGAATTCTTGGGTAGTTTCCAGGATCTGACGTAGCGTGAACATTTGATCGATTGTGGACTTTCCTGGTCTGAAACCACACTAATAGGGGCCAATCAGGTTGCTGACGAAAGGTTTCAGGCATTCTTATAGTACAGCAGAGAGGATCTTGTAGGCGATATTCAGGAGACTTATTCCTCTATAGTTGGCGCAGTTTAGAGGGTCTCCTTTCTTGTGGATCGGGCAAACGATGCTGAGGTTCCATTTATCAGGCATACTTCTGACTCAACTTTAGAGATGAGTTGGTGTATGCACTCCACCAGGTCATCTCCGGCCGCTTTAAAAAGTTCGGCGGGTAGTCCGTCGGGTCCAGCAGCTTTGTTGGTTTTTAGTTTAGATATTGCTATCCTCACTTCATTTTGATCATGTGGATGGAAGTTTTGTCTGTCATCGTCCATGTTAAATGGTTCATTCTGCCTGACAGCGGGATTTTGGTCTTCATCGCCGTTTAACAGTCCGCAGAAATGGTCCTTCTATGTACTCAGCACCGACTGTGACTCTACTACGAGGTTTCCATTCCTATCTCTACAGGCTTCTGTGCGGGTTTTTTTCCTTGTCAGGTTCTCTTTATCTCTTGGTAAAACTTCCGCACGTTGTTCCTGGAGTAGCATCTCTCAATATCTTCGATCGCGCGCTTCTCATGCTCTTTCTTGCTATTACTTGCCTAATTACATTGAAAAGCGATATCTTTGACAGAAACAAGTAACATTTACGTTGAAAACAACACAGTTTGAACTTACAAAAAGTATTAAAAACCACAATACTTAACGGTTTTTAATAAAAATGAAGTACGCCATCACACCTCTTAAATAACAAAGATTTTATAAAAATGTATTTCGAAAATTAGATTAATTGATGTGCAATAAGAAATCCAGGAGCGGCTCAATTTAATTGTTATTAAGACATAACACTAATAATAATTTAATTGAAAAACTTAAATTGGGCCTTAGTTGTGCATTAATTATAGTTTATTGTCTGATTTTGTTTTTTTTAAGTTTTGTTTTGTAAAATGGTGGGTACATTCAGGGTTGAATACGCAAATACTCGTGTGTTAAAAAAGAATTTTTGTTCTGTATACGTCTACACTACCTTAAACAGGCCAGCTGTTTTTGTCGATTATGTTAAGAATGATGTTGCATACCAACTTCAACCAAAATACGGCCTGTGTTTTAACTCAGATTTCAACTTCATGTGGTTCAAATTCACGGTTAACAAGCGCATCAACCACACTTGTTTTATATACAGGAGCCCAAATTTAGACAGTGTGTCAACTTCAAATGAATTTGATGCTCTGTCTGACTCCATCCAGAGAATTGTTGCCCATTATCCTCACACTGAAATCCTTATTACGGGCGATTTCAATGTATACAATTCTAGTTGGCTCCGCTATTCTGGCCAGACAACACCCGAAGGAAGGTATGTTGAGATTTTTGCTGACCTCAACCAACTAACTCAGCTCATTGAAGAGACGAGCCAACCCGAGTTCCTGACATTGCAGGTCAAACTCCCAACACCCTAGACTTGTTTCTTACATCTGATCCGGATAAATACACTGTTCGTGTTTTTTCACCTCTAGGCACATCTGATCATTGCGTCATTTCTGCGAATTTCTCGTGTCAAGAAAACAAAGTTAATGGAAAAATGCCTAGGAGAACCGTCTGGCAATACGAGAAAGCCAACTGGGACGGTCTCAATAATTTTTTTAGGACCTTTAACTGGTCACTATGCTTCCTTGGTAGTGACGTAGACTCCGGTGCAGATCTGGTAATAAATATTATTCTTTTAGGAATGAGAAATTTTATACCAAATAGGTCAAAGATTATCAAACCTAAAAATAACTCATGGTTCGATGCGAGCTGCAAAGAGGTTATTAGGTTGAAAGATGTAAGTTTCCGTTGTTACAAAGCCAACACTACCGAGGAAAACCGGAAAAAGTTTCAACAAGCTAGGAAGACCTGCAATGCTCACATTCGCAAGACGAAATTTTTACATGAGCAAAAAATTCGTCAAAAAATTCTTCAATGTCCCAAAGGAAGTAAAAATGTTTGGTCTTTTGTGAAAAACATTCGGAATTCTACGTCATCATCGGTTCCTACGCTCGTCTTTAACAATACACCTGTTGTCGATTCCCAAGAAAAAGCAAATCTGCTTGCAGCCCTATTTGCAGCAAACTCAGTGCTTCCGGCAGGTGTTATCAATCCCCCTGTAATTGAGAACGTAAATGACATTATGGGACCAATTATCTTCCGCACTCGTTCAGTTGCAAAGGTCTTAAAAGATCTTAACATTCACAAATCCGCTGGCCCGGATAGTATCCCCGCTATTGTTCTAAGAGGTAGGCTTCAACGCTGGCAAAACCATTGCGTAAGCTTTTCCATCTGTCCTATTCCTCTGGGCTCTTTCCGAGCGGATGGAAAACATCATTTGTCCAGCCTGTCCCTAAAAAAGGCGAATCCTCCTCTCCCTCAAACTATCGACCAATTGCACTTACATCCCTTCTTTCTAAGGTCATGGAAACGCTGATTAACTTTCAGCTAAAGAAATATCTTGAGGACCGAAAGCTTCTTAATGACCGACAATACGGCTTTCGCAGCAATAGATCCACTGGTGATTTGATGGTTTATCTCACCGAAAAGTGGAATCAATATCTTCACCGTTTTAGTGAAAGTAAGATCATTGCACTTGATATTTCAAAGGCATTTGATAGAGTTTGGCATTTAGCCCTTTTATCGAAAATGCGTGCATTTGGACTCGATGAATCTCTTCTTCGTTGGATTAGTAATTACCTTTCGAACCGGTCAATACAAGTTGTGTTGGGCAGATTCAAGTCTGATACCCACAAAATAAATGCTGGTGTGCCCCAGGGCTCTGTTTAATTTCCAACTCTCTTCCTGATTTTTATCAACAACTTATTATCTGAAACTACTAATCCAATTGATTGTTTCGCTGACGACAGCACTCTCAGCTTTTCATATTCGTTTCCAGACTCTCATTCATGTGCTTCTTATGTGGAACTGCAACGGCAGCGTATGATTAGTTCATTAAATTCTGATCTTGACAGCATTGTACAATGGGGAATAAGAAATCATGTTGAATTTAATGCTTCAAAAACTCAATGTTGTCTTTTGTCGTTAAAACGAAACATACCCCCATTGCCACTATCGATGAGTGGCACTTGTATCGAAGGAACAGAACACCTATCAGTTCTCGGTATGTGCATTACAGACCACCTTCTGTGGAACGACCACATATTCGAAGTCGCCAAAAATGCTGCTAGGTGCAAGAAATTTTTTACCCCTTCTGATCTGGCTACGGTCTATAAAGCGTATATTCGTCCAAAACTTGAGTATAATTCCCATATTTGGGCAGGTGCTCCTATTACACACTTGAGTTTCTTAGACAGAATACAAAAAAGAGATTTGAAAATGATAGGCGACCGAACAATAACAGAAACATTTTCATCGCTTGAGCACCGTTGTAATGTTTTGTGCCTTTCGTTATTTTACCGTTAGTTTTACAATCAATGCTCTAGCGAAATAGCCAGCTGCATTCCTCCCCTGAAACAATTCAACCGTAATACTCGTGCCGCTAGAAATGCCCATAAATTTACCCTTGAGCCCAACTTCGGACGTACAGTTAAATACAGAGATTCTTTCTTTAGCCGTACCACGCGAATATGGAATGCCTTGCCAGACTCTGTTTTTCCCTCCCATTATGACTTGCCGAACTTTAAAACAAATGTGCATCGATATCTCCTTTTATACCCCTCCCTTGCCAAAATCCCTTTTGCGCGGGCCAATTATAAAAAAAAAAAAAAAAAATTAGAAAAAACGTTATTTAAAAATTTGATATGCAGAATTAATTCGGCTACTTAGATCTTCTAAAATATAAAATTAAAAATTAAAAAAAGGTTATATGAAAGGTACCGTTAATAGACTTTTCCCGTAAATTTGGATCCAATTCAATGACAGCCAATACCAACGAAAAAATTCTCAAAAATGTTCATCAAAATCGTTGGAGCCGTTTTCGAGAAAAATAAGCTTTTCCTAAATGGCCTAAAAATAAAATTTCAATTTCTTCTCTGGGGAATGCCAAGAGAATCACACACACCAAATTTGAAGATAATCGCTTAAGTCGTTTAGGTTGCAGCTCGTTATACCTACTGACAGACACACAGACAGGCATTTTTTTTAGACTTCTCTATGATCGATCAATTTTTTTTATATTCACGAATCCTTTACTTGCCTTATAGTCCCTATAATCGCAAGTAAAAAGCAAGCTGCTGTCAATTTTTCGGATTTGCTGTTCATTGACTTTTTCTAGAGGAACTTATATTGCTCTAGGCAAGTAAAAGCAATTTGGAGTGGAAGTGTCAAAATCAGATATTTTCAATGTAGGTATTTTGCTCTGACATTTAACAGCTGCTTTGCACTGCTCTACGCTGCCTTACGCAACTCTACTCTACTCAAGTCTTCTTTAAAAAAACTGAGAAACTGAGACGAACATTTTAAAAATTGTTATTTCGTTATTAGTTATTATACCGTATATACTGTGATGTGGCAACAAGTTTAGATACATTTTGTAAATTAACGCCATCTGTTGGATTCATTGTGTATAACAACCAACATTTATTGTGTACAACAACCACCATTTATTGTGTACAACAACCATGCCCCTAGAAGTATGCTACATATTTGCAACATGTTTTAACTTAGTACTAAATCGAACTTGACGAAACAATTCGAGACTCGAATTAGTACCGAAAGCTTAGATTGTGCCAGAACCAGACAGAAGCTTCCAGAAGCTTTTAAAGTTGTATAAATACAAGAGTAGATTGCATTGACAGTTCAGTTTATTTTCGAAAGTGGAATTGTTAACAACTGGAAGTATTAGTAAAAAGTGATTGAATTGAGATTAAATAAAAAGTGTTGAATTATAAAAACGTATTTGAATTGTGAATAAGTGAAATAAGTTAAATTGGTGTTATTTAAACTGAAAGACGTTGTGTTTTATAAAATAAAGAGATTTGTTTTATTATTGTGGAATTTTGATTGAGTTTTATTTGTCGAACCCCAGGCCAAAATATCACATTGGTGTCAGAAGTGGGATAAAACTCAGTAAAGTGCTAGAAAATTCCATAGTGACATTTTCTAAAACAGTTTCGGTGACTCATTTAATTGTGAAAGTGGAATTTTCCAGAAACTATTGAACTGATTGTGCTATAAAACTGTGAATAGCGAGTATTTTTGTTAAAAATAGTGTTGGAAAAAGATCTTTCTAGAAGAGACATTAAAATAAAACTGACTGTGTTGTGAAAATAGTGTTTCAGTTACATAAAATGGGTCGCAAATTAGAACAATTGACAACAGCTGAGTTGAAAGAAGAATTAGGAAAACGAAATCTTCAGACTTCGGGGCTGAAAAAGGAACTATTGCTCCGACTTCAGAATGCTATCACTCAGGATGGTGGAGACCCCGATACCATGTTGTTCGATGTTGAAGAACAAGGGAGAGAAAGCACAGTAAGTACAGCCGATGAAATGCCTGCTTTCATGAAGTTGCTTCTGTCGAAATTCGATGCTCTGGAAAGTTCCTCGAAAGAACAAAAGAACGTTCTCGAACGTAAATTTGATGAACAAAAGAATGAGCAAAAGAATTCTTTAGAAGTTCTCCAGAAGCAACTAAGCGAACAAAGGGATGCTCTCGAAAATAAGCTCGATGCACAGAATGTTTTCCTCGACAAAAGACTCCAAATAGTAGACCAGAAAATAGAAATTTTAGAAGAAAAATTCGGAAAGCAGATAGAAAGTGTAGAACAACAGTACGAACATCTGGCTAAGGAGGTTGATTCTCTGAGGAAACAGAAACTTCGGGAATATTCGAGCGACGGTCCACGAAGAAAGGAAATGCAGCCCCCTGTCTTCGATGGTCAAACATCATGGCCAATTTATAAGAGGCAGTTCGAAGCTGCCGCCTTGACGAACAACTGGGACAACGAAGACAAATCAATTGCTCTTACGCTTGCTCTCAGAGGAACAGCTGCCGAATTGCTGCAGACCATTCCTGAAGACAAACATCAGGATTATGATGCCATGGTCAAGGCAATCGAGATGAGGTTTGGCGACGACCACATGCAGCAAGTTTACCGAGTCCAGTTGCGCAGAAGGGTCCAGGCAAGAGGTGAAACGCTACAACAATTGCAAGCTGACATTGAGCGCTTGGCGAATTTGTCTTATCCCAATACCAGCAGGGAAATCATAAACGAACTGGCAACCGATGCGTTCACTAATGCCATTGCAGATGGAAAACTACAAATGGCTGTGAGAATGGCAGGTAAGAAAACGCTCGCTGAGGCTTTAGCATTTGCCCTGACAATGGAAGCAGCAGACCAAGCTTCGCAAGGTAGCCATCGCGTCAGGGAAATGGCTACGCTAGAGTGCTCATGTCAACGTGTCGACATTGAAAGACAAAACCCGAGCACTGTTCGAGGTCAAATGAGATGCTGGAATTGCAACAAGCTAGGACACCTACAGCGACAATGCAGATCTATGCCTAGACAGGTAAGCTGCCCACATTGCACAAGGAGGAGGCAGAATGACGAAGCATCTGGCGGGAAACGCCTAAGAACCAACTTCGCGGGGCTGAAGTTGGTTGATGGAATCGACGCCCCCAGGACCATCATCCAAGTTTCGCAAACTACACGCTGCAGCAAGAGCTTGACAGTGGAGACAGTCATCAGAAACAGAAAATGTGTGGCCACTATCGACACGGGTGCCACAGCCTCCATAATCAGAAGAGACCTTGTTCAGACATCATGGCTACATAACACCAGCTGCTACACTCTGAAGACAGCTACGGGAGAAGCAGCAAAAGTATACGGGGAGGTATTTCTAAAGATACAACTGGCAGGGTTGACCTTCTCACATGCATTCTTGGTAGCCGACATATGCGACGAATGCATCATTGGAGTGGATTTCATGAAGGCACATGAGGTAATCATAGACCTTCGAATGCAAGTATTAAGGTATCGAACCGTTGAGATCCCTATGGTATACGGAAACGAGAACGCTGTGAATCTTCGGGCGGTTATAAGCAGAGATGAAGTCCTACCACCATCTTCAGAGACAGTTCTTTGGACGCGTTTGGAGGGTGATCCTGGGAACCACCGATTCTATTTCATTGAAGCAGATAATAAAGAGGACTTTCCAAGCTATATCGTTGGAAAGATTTTAGTGGAACCAAAGAAAAACATGGTTCCGGTAAGGCTGATGAATCCGAACAAATACTCCGTCAAGCTCAGACAAGGAGAGGTGATTGGAAGATGCGTACCCATTGCAGCCATATCGACAACATCTGGGAGTGATTCTGCGAGTCCTGTTTCTGCAACAAAATTGGCTGAGGTATGTAATGCTATCCTTGGAAACTGTGAGCTAAATCAGGAGCAGAAAACCATGGCCAAAAATCTCATTGGCGAGTTTGCTGATATATTTGCATCGCAGGATGGAGACTATGGTCGAACACACCTAGTACAGCACCGAATAGACACCGGCGATAGCAGACCGATCCGACAACCTGCTAGAAGACTTCCATTGGCAAAACAGTCGGAAGTCGATGAGATGATATCAACCATGGAAAAAGACGGTCTAATCGAAAGCTCAAAAAGTCCGTGGGCATCACCCGTTGTACTAGTGAAAAAGAAGGACGGCAGCACTCGATTCTGCGTGGATTACCGGAGGCTCAACGATGTCACCAAGAAGGACAGCTACCCCTTGCCTCGAATAGATGACACCTTGGATACCCTTTCTGGAGCGAAATGGTTTTCCACCCTCGATCTGAAAAGTGGTTACTGGCAGGTACAGATCCATCCAGAAGACAAAGAAAAGACCGCTTTCACAACGGGAAATGGACTATGGCAGTTTACCGTTATGCCATTTGGCTTGTGTAACGCTCCAGCCACCTTTGAGCGTTTAATGGAACGTGTGTTACAGGGTCTGACATGGAAAACCTGCCTGGTGTACTTGGATGACGTCATCGTTGTGGGAAAGACGTTCGCTGAACATCGCGACAACTTGAGGGAGGTGTTTACACGACTTCGAACTGCACATTTGAAACTAAATCCAAAGAAATGTGCTCTGTTCAAAGCTGAGGTGAAATATTTGGGACATGTGATATCATCAAATGGAGTAAACACTGACCCGGAGAAAATCGAAACCGTGAGAAATTGGCCAGTTCCCGAAGATAAACACCAGCTGAGGAGCTTTCTAGGTCTCGCCACTTATTACAGGAGGTTCGTCAAAGATTTTGCCGGAATCGCAAAGTGTCTGCACCAGCTAACTGAGAAGGGTAGACAATTTAAATGGTCAGGTGAGTGCGAAAGAAGCTTTCAACATCTAAAACAGCGACTTTGTGAGGCACCAATACTAGCTTACCCCACCCCTGGCAAAACATTTATTGTGGACGCGGATGCTAGTAACGTGGGTGTTGGAGCAGTTCTGTCGCAGATACAAGATGGGCAGGAGAAAGTGGTAGCCTATTTCAGCAAAGTTCTGTCGCGACCAGAGAGAAACTACTGTGTAACCAGACGGGAACTCCTTGCTCTGATACTGGCGACAAAACATTTCCATAAATATCTGTATGGACAGAGATTCATCCTGCGTACCGATCACGCCGCTTTAAAATGGTTGCTACAGTTCAAAAATCCTGAGGGGCAGGTAGCAAGATGGATCGAACGATTGCAGACTTACGACTTCGAAGTACAGCATCGCAAAGGAAGACTGCACTGCAATGCGGACGCGCTTTCCCGCAGACCATGTGAGCCCAGTTGCAAACATTGTGCGCGAAAAGAGGAAAAGGATGAAGGTATATCTGTCCAGAGAATAAGAGCCGAACCTGTAGAGGGTTGGAGTGCCGAAGAAATTCGTAATGCACAAAAAGAAGACCCTGACATCGAGCCAATCCTTGCATGGAAGGAATCTATGGAGAAACCAAACGCAAGAGATATCTCCGACAGAAGTCCTACTTTAAAAGCATACTGGGCGCAGTGGGACTCTCTCCATGTGGAAGATGGTGTTTTGCGAAGAAAATGGGAAATGCCGGATGGAAGATCCTTTAAGATGCAGCTTGTGGTTCCACGATCGAAAGTAGAGGAGATCCTACGAGAAATGCATGCTGGAATATCCGGTGGGCACTTGGGAATCAACAAAACACTGGAAAAGGTACGGGAACGCTTTTATTGGCTAAGCGTGAGAAACGATGTAGAGAGCTGGTGTCGAAAGTGCATAACATGCGCAGCTAGCAAGGGACCCAAAGTCAAAACACGAGGTAAAATGCACCAGTACAACGTGAGCGCCCCTTTTGAAAGAATCGCCGTTGACATCACAGGCCCGTTCCCGGAAACTGAAAACGGTAGCCGTTACATCCTTGTTGTCATGGACTACTTCAGCAAATGGCCGGAGGCTTTTGCGATACCCAATCAAGAAGCTAAGACCGTTGTCGAGCAGATAGTGGACCACTGGGTCTGCAGGTTCGGGGTGCCTATGGAATTGCATTCCGACCAAGGGCGAAACTTCGAGTCGAAGGTATTCCAGGAAGTATGCGCATCACTCGGGTTAAAGAAAACAAGGACAACACCTCTTCATCCACAGTCTGATGGAATGGTAGAAAGATTTAACAAGACCTTGAAGGAACATCTGTCCAAAGTCGTGAACGAGAACCAACGGGATTGGGATCGGCGAATTCCTTTATTTCTTATGGCCTACCGGAATGCGGTTCATAGTACAACTGGATACACTCCATCCGAAATTCTATTTGGACGAACTGCCCGGCTTCCAAGTGAGCTAAAATTCGGATTTCCTATTGAAGACCCAAAATGCGAAGAGGACTACGTGTTAGATCTTAGAGAAAGGATCAACGACATTCACCAGAGAACAAGAAACAACATAAAAATTGCGAGTGACCGCATGAAGACCAGATACGATGCGAGAGCAACAGCACCTGAATTCAATGAGGGAGATCTGGTATGGCTTTATAACCCACATCGCAGAAAGGGAAAATCGCCCAAGCTTCAGCAGGACTGGGAAGGTCCCTACCAAATAGTTACGCGCATTAATGACGTCGTTTTCCGAATCCAAAGAGGACCAAGAGCAAAAATGAAAATTGTCCATGTGGATCGACTGCATCGTTACCACGGAAACAATGATGATGTGCTTGTTCGGGACGAACAAAACTAAGAGGGGGACAATGTGATGTGGCAACAAGTTTAGATACATTTTGTAAATTAACGCCATCTGTTGGATTCATTGTGTATAACAACCAACATTTATTGTGTACAACAACCACCATTTATTGTGTACAACAACCATGCCCCTAGAAGTATGCTACATATTTGCAACATGTTTTAACTTAGTACTAAATCGAACTTGACGAAACAATTCGAGACTCGAATTAGTACCGAAAGCTTAGATTGTGCCAGAACCAGACAGAAGCTTCCAGAAGCTTTTAAAGTTGTATAAATACAAGAGTAGATTGCATTGACAGTTCAGTTTATTTTCGAAAGTGGAATTGTTAACAACTGGAAGTATTAGTAAAAAGTGATTGAATTGAGATTAAATAAAAAGTGTTGAATTATAAAAACGTATTTGAATTGTGAATAAGTGAAATAAGTTAAATTGGTGTTATTTAAACTGAAAGACGTTGTGTTTTATAAAATAAAGAGATTTGTTTTATTATTGTGGAATTTTGATTGAGTTTTATTTGTCGAACCCCAGGCCAAAATATCACAATACTTTAATTTTTCATATGTATCTAGTAAAAAGCTATTATTTTGATATTAAAAAACAGCACTTCAATTTTATTTATGTGTATAGATAAACTTTGTTATTTGCTCTTTGCAGCCGACGAGTATCAAAAAAAGTGAACGATGCGACGCGACGTTGCGGAAGTCATTACGGAACTATTTCCATGCGGAAAACAAGCGAGTGGATCTGGGCCTGGGGCGAATGCAGCAGTGAAATAGGTGCAATTAATTCAGTTGCTTAAATTCTTAAGTCCTTATGTAAAGGTGCTGGGCGAGTAAGTTAAAAAATAAATCGGATGTGTAAAATAACTACATTTCAGAGTTTTTTTCAGCGACTGTGGGAACTTTAGCGAAGCAAAGCAATTAGGTTAGCGATTGGTGAAATAAAGCTAGTCAGCCGAACCAAAACTGAAACAATTAAACTGAGGATACAAAAGAACTTCTTTTCGAAAAGCCAGCCTAAAAAGTAATTTTTTAAACAAAAGGAGAATGATATAATTTTTTTCTTTAATTACTTTTCACCACAACACACCCTATTTATTTATTTTTTTCTTGTGTGTTTTAAATGCTAGGTTTTACTATGTTTAAACAAATTTTTTTTAACATGTTGGTCGTCATTGTTATGTTTTTTAAAACATATACATAATTTAATTCCCTTTTAATTTGTTTGGAGTAACGTGTACAAAGGTATGATTTAAAAAAATGAGGAAAATGGTTTTTAGGTCAAACACAGTTTTTCCTCCATATTTAGTACCTATTCCACTAGAATTCGACGTTGCCTTCACTAAACCATTGTATAAAGACTGCCTATAGTACTATCATGAGACGTGAAAAAATCATAAACACACATGCCGCTCGGAGTGCTAGTGTAGGGATATTTTATTTTTTAATTTATTAATTTAGCAGTTTATATACAATGAGAAAGAGATTAAGAGCATGGTTTTTAGTGTTATGCTTTGCGCTTCGCTTCCTGCGCATGTGCAATGTGAGGCAGGAAAAAAAGACGGCGAATATGAAATAATTAAGTTTTTTTAAGTATCTTGTTTCGCTTAGCTGAGGCGAATATTTTTTTGTTGGGATTTATACACGATCCAGCATTTTCATTGTTTACATTTTTTATGAACGAGAACTGGTTCTTAAATACGTATTTTTATACATACATATGTACGTTACGTACATATGTACGTCATTGACCAGACTTTTGATTTGAATTCTTTAGGATTTTCAAGTTTTTTACGAGCACTGGTACTTACTTATGTACATACACATTTGTCATATTTGTACATATAGGTACATAAATTCATACATCATTGACCAGACTTCAGATTCGAATTCTTTAGGATTTTCAAGTTTTGTCTTTGTATATACACTGCTCATCGTCGTTGTTGTTGGGTAGGATTTTTGATTTAATTCTTGGTATTTATACACATGCCGAGAAAATTTATAACCACTTTATCTTTGAGATACAAAATGTGTCGTTTGTTTATTGTGTTATTGTGTATGTTCCTGGAAAATGTTGCAGACTCAAAACGCAATGTTGGTAAACATCTTTACAGTTTATTCATTTCGAAGAAAATACAATACATATGTACGTAAGTGTGTTTGTTTAACTCATTTTTCTTAAAAACTGGATAGACAATTTTGATAAAAAAAAAATCCAAATAATGAGAAAGGACCCAACCATAATCTTTTTATATACACTGCATATAGTACTATCATGAAGCATCATTTTTTAGTTCTGAATCAAGTCGCAATGAGGCGTGCTGAAATTGCCAATTGGTGTCAATATAGAATAAGTACAGACAACAAAAGTTTATAAAATACTGGTAAAATATCGGTAAAGGTTCTAGTCTCCACTATTTAGCGTTAGTTCTGAATCAACCAGGAAGATGACCAGACGAAAAATTACCACCATGAGAGTACTATAGAAAATGTATTGTGATGTGGCAACAAGTTTAGATATTCGGAGGATACATTTTGTAAATTAACGCCATCTGTTGGATTCATTGTGTACAACAACCAACATTCATTGTGTACAACGACCATGCGCCTAAAAGTATGTTACATATTTGGAACATGTTTTAACTGAGTACTAAATCGAACCGAAAGCTTAGATTGTGCCAGAACCAGACAGAAGCTTCCAGAAGCTTGTAAACTTGTATAAATACAAGAGTAGATTGCATTGACAGTTCAGTTTATTTTCGAAAGTGGAATTGTTAACAACTGGAAGCGTTAATAAAAAGTGATTAAATTGAGATTTAATAAAAAGTGTTGAATGATAAAAACGTATATGAATTGTGAATAAGTGGAATAAGTTAAATTGGTGTTATTTAAACTGAAAGACGTTGTGTTTAATAAAATAAAGGAATTTGTTGTATTAATTTGGAATTTTGATTGAGTTTTATTTGTCGAACCCCAGGCAAAAATAGCACATTGGTGTCAGAAGTGGGATAAAACTCAGTAAAGTGCTAGAAAATTCCATAGTGACATTTTGTAAAACAGTTTCGGTGACTCATTTAATTGTGAAAGTGGAATTTTCCAGAAACTATTGAACTGATTGTGCTATAAAACTGTGAATAGCGACTATTTTTGTTAAAAATAGTGTTGGAAAAAGATCTTTCTAACTAGATGAGACATTAAAATAAAACTGACTGTGTTGCGAAAATAGTGTTTCAATTACATAAAATGGGTCGCAAATTAGAACAATTGACAACAGCTGAGTTGAAAGAAGAATTAGGAAAACGAAATCTTCAGACTTCCAGGCTGAAAAAGGAACTATTGCTCCGACTTCAGAATGCTATCACTCAGGATGGTGGAGACCCCGATATCATGTTGTTCGATGTTGAAGAACAAGGGAGAGAATGCACAGTAAGTACAGCCGATGAAATGCCTGCTTTCATGAAGTTGCTTCTGTCGAAATTCGATGCTCTGGAATGTTCCTCGAAAGAACAAAAGAACTTTTTCGAAGAACAAAGGAATTCGTCAGAAATGCTGCAAAAGCAACTAAGCGAACAAAAGAACGTTCTCGAAAGTAAGTTCGACGAACAAAAGAATGAGCAGAAGAATTATTTAGAAGTTCTTCAGAAGCAACTAAGCGAACATAGGGATGCTCTCGAAAACAAGCTAGATGCACAGAATGTTCTCTTCGACAAAAGACTCCAAATAGTAGATCAGAAAATAGAAAACTTAGAAGAAAAGTTCGGAAAGCAAGTAGAAAGTGTAGAGAAACAATACGAACATCTAGCTAAGGAAGTTGATTCTTTGAAGAAGCAGAAGGTTCGGGAATATTCGAGTGACGGTTCACGAAGAAAGGAAATGCAGCCCCCTGTCTTCGATGGTCAAACATCATGGCCAATTTATAAGAGGTAGTTCGAAGCTGCTGCCTTGACGAACAACTGGGACAACGAAGACAAATCAATTGCTCTTGCGCTCAGAGGAACAGCTGCCGAATTGCTGCAGACCATTCCTGAAGACAAACATCATGATTATGATGCCATGGTCAATGCAATCGAGATGAGGTTTGGCGACGACCACATGCAGCAAGTTTACCGAGTCCAGTTGCGCCGAAGGGTCCAGGCAAGAGGTGAAACGCTACAACAATTGCAAGCTGACATTGAGCGCTTGGCGAATTTGTCTTATCCCAATACCAGCAGGGAAATTATAAACGAACTGGCAACCGATGCGTTCACTAATGCAGGTAAGAAAACGCTCGCTGAGGCTTTAGCATTTGCCCTGACAATGGAAGCAGCAGACCAAGCATCGCAAGGTAGCCATCGCGTCAGGGAAATGGCTACGCTAGAGTGCTCATGTCAACGTGTCGACATTGAAAGACAAAACCCGAGCACTGTTCGAGGTCAAATGAGATGCTGGAATTGCAACAAGCTAGGACACCTACAGCGACAATGCAGATTTCCACCTAGACAGGTAAGCTGCCCACATTGCGCAAGGAGGAGGCAGAATGACGAAGCATCTGGCAGGAATAACACTCACACTGGTGGACAAGCTTCTGATCAACAGCAGGCGGGAAACGCCTAAGAACCAACTTCGCGGGGCTGAAGTTGGTTGATGGAATCGACGCCCCCAGGACCATCATCCAAGTTTCGCAAACTACACGCTGCAGCAAGAGCTTGACAGTGGAGACAGTCATCAGAAACAGAAAATGTGTGGCCACTATCGACACGGGTGCCACAGCCTCCATAATCAGAAGAGACCTTGTTCAGACATCATGGCTACATAACACCAGCTGCTACACTCTGAAGACAGCTACGGGAGAAGCAGCAAAAGTATACGGGGTGGTATTTCTAAAGATACAACTGGCAGGGTTGACCTTCTCACATGCATTCTTGGTAGCCGATATATGCGACGAATGCATCATTGGAGTGGATTTCATGAAGGCACATGAGGTAATCATAGACCTTCGAATGCAAGTATTAAGGTATCGAACCGTTGAGATCCCTATGGTATACGGAAACGAGAACGCTGTGAATCTTCGGGCGGTTATAAGCAGAGATGAAGTCCTACCACCTTCTTCAGAGACAGTTCTTTGGACGCGTTTGGAGGGTGATCCTGGGAACCACCGATTCTATTTCATTGAAGCAGATAATAAAGAGGACTTTCCAAGCTATATCGTTGGAAAGAAAAACATGGTTCCGGTAAGGCTGATGAATCCGAACAAACACTCCGTCAAGCTCAGACAAGGAGAGGTGATTGGAAGATGCGTACCCATTGCAGCCATATCGACAACATCTGGGAGTGATTCTGCGAGTCCTGTTTCTGCAACAAAATTGGCTGAGGTATGTAATGCTATCCTTGGATGAGGTGAAATATTTGGGACATGTGATATCATCAAATGGAATAAACACTGACCCGGAGAAAATCGAAACCGTGAGAAATTGGCCAGTTCCCGAAGATAAACACCAACTGAGGAGCTTCTCGGTCTCGCCACATATTACAGGAGGTTCGTCAAAGATTTTGCCGGAATCGCAAAGTGTCTGCACCAGCTAACTGAGAAGGGTAGACAATTTAAATGGTCAGGTGAGTGCGAAAGAAGCTTTCAACATCTAAAACAGCGACTTTGTGAGGCACCAATACTAGCTTACCCCACCCCTGGCAAAACATTTATTGTGGACGCGGATGCTAGTAACGTGGGTGTTGGAGCAGTTCTGTCGCAGATACAAGATGGGCAGGAGAAAGTGGTAGCCTATTTCAGCAAAGTTCTGTCGCGACCAGAGAGAAACTACTGTGTAACCGACAGAAGTCCTACTTTAAAGGCATACTGGGCGCAGTGGGACTCTCTCCATGTGGAAGATGGTGTTTTGCGAAGAAAATGGGAAATGCCGGATGGAAGATCCTTTAAGATGCAGCTTGTGGTTCCACGATCGAAAGTAGAGGAGATCCTACGAGAAATGCATGATGGAGTATCCGGTGGGCACTTGGGAATCAACAAAACACTGGAAAATGTACGGGAACGCTTTTATTGGCTAAGCGCAAGAAACGATGTAGAAAGCTGGTGTCGAAAGTGCACAACATGCGTGGCTAGCAAGGGACCCAAAGTCAAAACACGAGGTAAAATGCACCAGTACAACGTGAGCGCCCCGTTTGAAAGAATCGCCGTTGACATCACAGGCCCGTTCCCGGAAACTAAAAAACGGCAGCCGTTACATCCTTGTTGTCATGGACTACTTCAGCAAATGGCCGGAGGCTTTTGCTATACCCAATCAAGAAGCTAAGACCGTTGTCGAGCAGATAGTGGACCACTGGGTCTGCAGGTTCGGGGTGCCTATGGAATTGCATTCCGACCAAGGTATTCCAGGAAGTATGCGCATCACTCGGGTTAAAGAAAACAAGGACAACACCTCTTCATCCACAGTCTGATGGAATGGTAGAAAGATTTAACAAGACCTTGAAGGAACATCTGTCCAAAGTCGTGAACGAGAACCAACGGGATTGGGATCGGCGAATTCCTTTATTTCTTATGGCCTACCGGAATGCGGTTCATAGTACAACTGGATACACTCCATCCGAAATTCTATTTGGACGAACTACCCGGCTTCCAAGTGAGCTAAAATTCGGATTTCCTATTGAAGATCCAAAATGCGAAGAGGACTACGTGTTAGATCTTAGAGAAAGGATCAACGACATTCACCAGAGAACAAGAAACAACATAAAAATTGCGAGTGACCGCATGAAGACCAGATACGATGCGAGAGCAACAGCACCTGAATTCAATGAGGGAGATCTGGTATGGCTTTATAACCCACATCGCAGGAAGGGAAAATCGCCTAAGCTTCAGCAGGACTGGGAAGGTCCCTACCAAATAGTTACGCGCATTAATGACGTCGTTTTCCGAATCCAACGAGGACCAAGAGCAAAAATGAAAATTGTCCATGTGGATCGACTGCATCGTTACCACGGAAACAATGATGATGTGCTTGATCGGGACGAACAAAACTAAGAGGGGGACAATGTGATGTGGCAACAAGTTTAGATATTCGGAGGATACATTTTGTAAATTAACGCCATCTGTTGGATTCATTGTGTACAACAACCAACATTCATTGTGTACAACGACCATGCGCCTAAAAGTATGCTACATATTTGCTACATGTTTTAACTGAGTACTAAATCGAACTTGAAGTACTAATTCGAGACTCGAATTAGTACCGAAAGCTTAGATTGTGCCAGAACCAGACAGAAGCTTCCAGAAGCTTGTAAACTTGTATAAATACAAGAGTAGATTGCATTGACAGTTCAGTTTATTTTCGAAAGTGGAATTGTTAACAACTGGAAGCGTTAATAAAAAGTGATTAAATTGAGATTAAATAAAAAGTGTTGAATGATAAAAACGTATATGAATTGTGAATAAGTGGAATAAGTTAAATTGGTGTTATTTAAACTGAAAGACGTTGTGTTTAATAAAATAAAGGGATTTGTTGTATTAATTTGGAATTTTGATTGAGTTTTATTTGTCGAACCCCAGGCAAAAATAGCACAGTATATACAATGGTTTTGTTTACTATTATGAAGGTTGACGTTCTAGAAAAATATACACATACATTCTCGAAATTTAGACACAAACTTGCTTCTTGCTGGATATCGATATGTATACAAACGTCCTTGATGACATGGATTTTTGTTTTGAATTTTGCTTTTCATTCAGATAGGTACAAATTAAGTGCAAACTATGGGTAGAAATTCATTTGAAAAAATAGTTTGTAAATTGATTGTAGATTTGTATAATAAGTAGTAAGTAGACAGTTCATACCTATACAATGTGGAAATATAAGAAAAGGTGGAGACTATTATTTGCGTTAATTTGTATGTCTAGTTGTGTAGGAGTGTTTTTGTTAAAAAAAATTATATTACTAGCGGGCCCGGCAGATGTCATTCTGAATTTCTTTATTTTTTTTTTTTATTTGTTCACCTAAATTTGTTAAAAGTTTTTTTATAATTATTGGAAGAGTTCTCACAAAATTTCATAAAAAAGTCAGACTTTTTCGGAGGGTTTTCTCAAAGTTTTCTTTCGTAATTATTTATATATACATATATGTATATATATTATATATTTTTATTCTGAAATTCTGACTAAAATACCTAAGTTTTTTTACTTGCAATTTATATGTAGTTATAGTTATGCATTCGTAAAAAAAAAAGAATCAAACATGACATTACGATAATAGGGAAGTCGAAAAAAGTGGGTCAGAAAATTCTGCCTGTCTGTCTGTCTGTCCGTATCGATTCCTACAGCCTAAACGGTTGGGCCGATTTGATTCAAACTTGGTATACCTATAGTATTTTTAGAGTACTCTACCCGACTATTTTTCGAATTGGCATTCTAGCTCCAAAACTAACGGTACATGCCATATAACTTCTAATGAAAAACTTATTTTTCTGGAAAACGGCGAAAACGAAAACTTTCCGAAAGGTGTTTTCTATGCAAAATCTATCTTTAAGTTTTAATGGATTTTTCAGAAAAAGTTTTATAACGGAACCTCCCATGTGACCGGTTTTTTTTTAAATCAGACTTTCTCCTTAACTAATTGACGGATTTTGATGAAGTTTTCAAAATATATAGTGTTTTATGATTTAAATAATATTGCTTATTAAATTTTTTTTTAATAATTTTTTTAAAAAAATTATTTGGTTTTTTGAATATTTTGAAAACGGACCCATAGATGTTTTTTTTTAATTTTTCTCCTTGTATAGACTAAAGATTTCTTTAAATTGACATACTCAAAAAAAATTTAAATATGTTTTCGAAAAGTTTTTCAAAAAACTGGTCGAACGATTTTTTAATGAAAAAATCATTGTATATAGACTGCTATAGTACTATCATGACGACCGGTGGACGGTGGCGTTCCAAGCGGCTCTAGGGAAAATTAACTTGGTAAATTGAAAGAGGCGAAAGAGTCGAACAAAGAGAATTCTAAGAGAAACTCTGTGAACATGTACTTTACTCTTTGCAGTTTGCAGTTTACATATATACAATGATGCGAGTATAGTTTTTTTTTGCACAACTGGATTGCTTCACACAAGCAGGGCGACGAGATGGCTAGTTAAAAGGATTGACAAAAAAGAAGAAAAACGACTTTTGTACATGAATGGTGTCTGGGGGGTGGGTATATGTTTAAGCTGGTTGATAAGTTTATTTTGAGTTTTATATTTTTTTCATATAAAACATTCGAGGGTAGGTAGATATTTAGGTATGTACCTACATACATCCCTACATAATGTGTGTATTTACGTAGGTATACTTGTTATATTATCTTTGATAAAATGTTCAGCTAAATTCAGGTCGATCGGTCGGTTGTCGGTGTGGTAGATGGTGTGAGCGAGGGTGAGGGAGATACTAAAAAGGAAAACTTAATAAGCACATGTGTATGTGTATTGTGTATATCCTGTTCTCGGTGACGGTGAACAACGAAGAGGATCGACAATGATTTTATTTTTTTAATTTTCATTTCATTGGCTTCGTTATCGTTGATGTTGAAATTTATGCACAAGTAGCTTTGTGATTATAGGGACTATGAGTCAAGTTTAGGATTCGTGAACATAAAAAAATTGTGATAATAATCAAACATTACATTACGATGATAGAGAAACATATTTGAGTTGCTGGCAAAATTCTGTCCGTCTGTCTGTAGGTCTGTCTGTACGGATGTATTTTGGATTATAGCCTAAACCGATGAGCCAATCGACTTCAAATTTAGAACTTAAGGTTATTTTGACATTTTACACAGGAGTTTTTTTCAAATTTTACTTGCGATTATAGGGACTATAAGGTAAAGTTTAGAATTTGTGAATATAAAAAAAAAATTAGATAACAATGAAACATGACATTACGATCATAGAGAAGTCTAAAAAAGTGATCGACAAAAAATGACTGTCTGTCTGTCAGTAGGTATGTATAACGAGCTGCAGCCTAAATGGCTTAAGCGATTATCTTTAAACTTGGTGTGTGTGATTATTTTGGCATTCCCCAGAGGGGACATTGAAATTTAAATTGTAGGCCTAAAAGTAAAGGAAGTGCCATATGACCGTTGAGTTGAGTTGTTTTCTTGATTGAAATTTAAAAATTAATAAATTGAAAATTAAAAATTAAGAAAAAAATGTTTTTGAAAATTTTAATAAGCAATATTATTTAAATCATAAAAAACTACATATTTTGAAAATTTTATCAAAATCCGTCGATTAGTTAAAGAGAAAGTCTAATTTGAAAAAAAAAACGGTCATATGGGAGGTAACGTTATAAAACTTTTTTCTCAAAAATCCATTTAAACTAAAAGATAGATTTTGCATAGAAAACATCATTCTAAAAGCTTTATCAAAATCGTAGGAGCCGTTTTCGAGAAAAATAAGTTTTTCATTAAAAGTTATATGTCAGGTACCGTTAGTTTTGGAGCTAGAATGCCAATTCCAAAAACTGTCGAGTAGAGCACTCTAAAAATACTATGTACCAAGTTTGAATCAAATCGGCCTAACTGTTTAGGCTGTAGATATCGATACGAACAGACAGACAGACAAACAGACAGACGGACGGAATTTCCGTACCCACTTTTTTGACTTCTCTATCATCGTAATGTCATGTTTGATTGTTAGATTTTTTTTTACGAATGCATAACTTGCCTTATAGTCCCTATAAATCGCAAGTAAAAAACTATTCGATTACTACTGAATGAAAAAATTTCAATCGAGAAAACAAAAGCTTACACCTGCCCTTAAATAAACAAATTAGCACACACGAGCAAGTACGTGCAAACCAGTCGTGCCTTTTATATATTTATTTTTTTCTGAAATTCTTTATTTAAAAAATAATATGATTGAACAGACTTTTTGCTTTAAAAAAGGTATAGCACATTATTTTATTATTATTATTTTACATACAAAATTCTTGGAGCTGTTTTTGACAAAAATAAGCTTTTACTTGACGGTTATATCTCAAGTATCAGCTAAAAAAGAAATTAAAAATATCCTATGTCGAATGTCAAAATAAACTTATATTCCAAATTTAAAGACAACTGGCCAAACCGTTTAGTAGACGGACAGAATTTTGCCAAATATGTTTCTCTATCATCGTAATGTTATAGGTATTTGATTGTTATCTCAAATTTTTTTTCTGCATGAATTGCAAGTAAAAATTAAACAATTAGGTGTTACAAATGTAAAAAACCCGTGGTATTTTTAGCAATTCTATAGAAGATTAGTACAAAGAAATATTTTGGTTTAACTATAAATTTCTTTCCCGCGAGCTAAGCTGGGTGGGTCAACTAGTTCCTATTATATAAACCTCAAACAAACAAAAGATCTTTGTTACTATAAATCAATAATAATATAAATCAATTTACAAACAATTTTTGATTGGATTTCTGCACATAGTTCATTCAGATAGATACCTACACATACATATCTATGTACCTATATGTATATGTTGGTACCTATCTGAATGGAAAGTAAAATTCAAAACAAAAATCCATCCATTGCAAGGGCCTTTGTATCTTTGTATAAATACAGCAAGAAGTAAGTTTGTGTTTAAATTTCAAGAATGAATGTGTACACTATTTGAAGACGACAACCTTCATAATAGAATAGTAAAAAAATTGAAAATCCTAAAGAATTCGAATCAAAAGTCTGGTCAATGATGTATATATGTACAAATATGACAGATATGTATGTAGGTAGTGCTCATACAAAACTTGAAAATCCTAAAAAACTCAAATCAAAAGTCTCGTCAATGACGTACGCATGTATAAATACTTATGTAAGAACCAGTTCTCATATTACATATTCCATATAAAAAAACGTAAACAATGAAAATGTTGGATCTTGTATAAATCCTTACAAAAAACTAAGCCTCAGCTAAGCGAAACCATTATATATTAACTTCAAAACTGCCAGCAGTTTATACACATATATACAATGAACAAAACAAGATACTGAATTATTTCATGTTCTCCTTCGGTTTTTTTCTTGCCTCACATTGTCACATTGTACATGCGCAGGAAACTAAGCACAAAGCATAACACTAAAAACCATGCTCTTAATTCTCTCTCACTCAAATAAAATGTCCTACACTAGCACTCCAAGCGGCTCTAGGGAAAAAGATTTTTTCTCGTCTCATGATAGTACTATAGGCAATGTATATACAATGGAAAAAATCATAAAATAGAAAACAGCACAAGAAATAAGATGGCTTACAACATTTTTTTTCCAAAAAACGTCATGAATAGTGTTTTTTTGATTTCATAAAAATTGTATTTGTTTAATATTTTCCTCCAAATTTTGTTTTATATTGCTCGGTTGAGCCCTATCCAGTATCCACTAGTCTGATGAAAACAAACTTCGTTATTTGTATTATTATTTATTTATCGTTATTTATTTTAAAGCATTTCATGATCATAACAGCATAGCAGCATACAGAATAAATAATAAGGACGCCTATGATAAACACATAAACACGCAAAAACAACGAACAAATAAAAAAAATACTCGATTACCTACTGAATGCATATCTAACATAAGAACAAGTTCGTGGGACCCAATCGTGCATTCTATTTAAATTTAATAATAATAATAAATGAGAATTTATTCACTGTTTTACATTTAATTTAATAAAAATTGAATTATTATAGTTCAAAAGTGACGAAAATTGAGTCTTAAAGTTGTGGATTGTGCGACAAGAGAGTCAGTGCTTCTTGTGGTATGTAAGTAACTTAATTGACAGCCCTTTTTGACAACTCTTGGAGTTGTCAAGAAAACCTGAGGCGACCCTGGCCCTGGGTGAAGTTCAACGAACAAAGCTAGTACCTTAGTTATATTTTTAACCCAAATTACTCGTCTTCAACAAGAACATAGGTAAGAGAAATTTCGATATTTTATAGTGATGCCTGGTGCATCTGCAGGAACAAATAAACTTCGCGGGTATTTATTCCAGGCTCTGCCAGATTTGAAGGAATTAAATATGGTTGGGCCAGCATTAGAACCGTGCGCCCTAATGCTGATAATAAATAATTTTGCATCGATGACTGCCATTAGAATTGTGGAAAAACTCTTCTTATAATTAAAATTCGAGCGAGCAAACATCCAAATATGTTTCGACAGCCCCAATGCAGTTAGGAAAATTCCATGATGTTATGACATCTATATACAATGATGACATCACGAGAAATTTCTTTTCAAAATCTTGTGCTTTTTGGAACTGGCATCACAAGTTTCTGAAAATATTAGTAGTCTCGAATAGTTCGAATGATGCGATTTTTTACGGTGGATCGGGACGAAAAATCTACAAAACTAGTTCCAGTGTGAAGAAATCAGAAAAGGATAATGTGTTTGATTTACTTAACTCACGGAAAATATTTTTTTTCTATCACCGCATGTTTCCATCTCTTATATAAATATACTCTTGGCTTTAGATCAATATTTCTTTTTGATCTTATAATTTGTTTGCTGGTCGCTCAAATTCAATTCGTTTTTTTTTTTAACTTTATGTCTTTAGCCCTTTCAATACCGGAAGCTCATTGCCGTTTCTTTAAAAAGTTTTTCGAACTTCCGAAAACAAACCATCAAAATTTCTAAATAATAAGAACTTAATTGTACTAATATAGTTAGTCTGGTTTCTGACGGTTTTAGTATGTAATATGTAAATCTATTACTGTTCTCTAACTGTAAGAAAAAATTATGGGGCTATTAGACTTTAATGGGCTAGTGCAGTAATTTTAAGTCCTAATAAAACGCTATACTCATGTCATAATTCACTTTTAATTCAACACCTAAAGTTGGTTCCACAATCCAGGTGGTTGACAAGCATTCCAGACTATCTTAACTTTTCATATTCACTGTTTTCACTAACTTTATCATCTACACTTATACCAATAACGCACGCCTTTAATTATTTCAGTCAGGATTTTTAAATCAATACGAAAGGGCAATAAAAAATCATATATCTTTTTATGACATTGCACAAATTCTCCTTTACGCGACTCTGCAGTCAGCACTTAGCACATGCAAAACTTTTGTTAATTTCTAAATGCATGCCTATCTACATTTCACATTAGGTTTGTTCCCGATAAATTATTCGCAGAAAATTCGCAGCTGTCAGATTTTTAAGTAGTGGGGATATTTTCTCTCTTTGAGAGATTTCTACGAAAAAAGTACGGGAACGCTTTAAACCAAAAAATTTGCAGCATTCTTTCCTAGTGTTGCTTAACCATCGATAGTATTTATTTTCGATATCGTCGATAGTTTTGAATAAAATATCGATAGTACTGATACTATCGATCTATACATTTATCAATTGAATAGGCCCAAAGTATGAATCATCAAATTCGATGGCTTGTTCAAATTTTTAGATTTATGACCGCCTATCTATAAAACAAAAGTGAATCTTACCACGTTTTATGAATACCCTTATGGCTAAAACACAATCACGCTTCAGCTTTGGCTTCATGAAGTTACATTTCACACGCTTTAAGTGACATTTTATAAATTTCGATTGTTGTTTTTGCTTTTTTCTGTCAAAATGAGCAAAAAATCAACCAGTTTCTACTTCAGCTTTGTATTTGAATCACGTTACCTTATCTTGTACACGAACCAAACGTAACGTCAAAGCCAAAGTAACATTATGTTAAGATGTAGTGATTTCCAATGGTTGAACTTATAAACGTCAAATGAAATCGAACCTAAAGCGTGATTGTGTTTTAGCCATTGAAGCCTTTCAATTAAATTGTAAAAAGTTAAAATCGAAAAGATAACAGCACGAGTGGCATTCTTCTGCAATAGGTTTTATTCGCTTATTAACAGTATCAGTTATTTTTTCAAGTACATCCCTGCCTTCAACAGTTACAACCTTTACATAATAATGCTTTCGACTGCAGAAATTCCTCGTGTAAAAGGAAATAGTTGTGTTCGAAATTTCAAAGCACTCAGGAAGCTGCAAGATTTTATCTATTGCCTGTCAGTGCAGCAAGACCTTTTTGACCCTCCCTCATAGCTCACATATCTCAAGCTCATATCGAAAATCTGATAATTGTTTTAGCATATAGTATGAGCTTTTCCCACAGGTTTCAATCTCTTGAATAAGCTCAAGCTCAAAATGTGAAGGTAAGTTTGAATTATTTAAACTATCGATAGCCGTTCGATTGTTTTTTAAACTATCGATGTAGCCGATATTTTTTACTATCTATACTATCGATAAACTATAGGAAGTTCGAGCATCACTACTTAAATGTCAAAAGATTGGTGGAAACTAATTACTGCGAAACGATTTTTAAAATGTTTTTTTATTATTTCAAGGGAAATGTTATGCCTATTTGTTGCATCAGCTCCAAAAACAAAACAATGAGTTGTTTTGTAGGTGCTTCCACGCTTCCAGCAACAATTCTTCTCTGCTCCTTACAAACAGCTGGCTTTAGAAGACACAACTCACACTGCTCTCTAACAATTGTCTGAACCCTGAACTAAATCAGGAATCTGGACTTCGTCAACAATATTCATGGAAAAGTTCACAGAACCACCGGTTTTTTATAAACTTTTAAAAATAACTCTGCAATCTTTATCAAACGTGTCGTATATTTGATTATTTATTGTCTTTTTTTTCAATTGTCAAACTGACGTTTGGCTGCTACTTTTTTCTGCCTTCAAAAATTTCTTGAGCAGAAATTCGCAGGGTGGGGAAATTATTTTCTCTCTCAGGAGCTCTCTCTTCTGCGATTTTCTACGAATTTTTGGTGTACGGGAACAAGAATTAGCAGAAATTCGTGAAAATTCGTACGAATTTGCAGATGGGGAACAAAGCTATTACATATCCAACATATCAAAACAAAGATTTTGACAGTTGTTTTAAATAGAAAAACAGACTGGTGCTGAAGCTGAAAAAGTGAAAACCGATGTTTTACAATAAAAAAAAAATGCTAAAACATCACTTATTTTCATAATAAATATTATAAATTTAATACCAAACAACAAACATGTCGCACATGCAAGATGTCCGTCAGGAAATAACCCGAGAAAATCTTCCAAAACTCATCCAGCAACTAACAGGATTGGAGGCAATTAATCTTTCTGCAACCAACGGTGTCAAGAATTTACCATATTTTTTTCCTTTTTTTAGCCTGCCGATGAAAACTTCAAACGTTGTGAACAATTTGCAGTCTACACGATAAGAAATCATCGAAATTTAAGCGTCAACAGCCATGAAATCAAACGTAAAATCGAAGGAATGCAAGATAAATTCCGTGTGGCAAACTACCCCCAATATTCTAACCATCTGCAACAATTGTGTGAAGAATTGGTGAAACATCCACTTTGTGTTATGCATTACGAAGTAGATGTATCATGGTCGATATTGGAGTTTCTTTTCGATCTGGCATATAATCCTGTTGGAGCACTGCGTAAGAACAAGGATCAAATCGATTTGAATGCTTTGAAAGTATCTGAGAGGGAAGAATTCGATGAGGAAAACAAATTTTTGAAGAACCTGCTCAAAGAAGATTTCATTGATGATTGCCGCAGCTTAGATTCCGATTCGGATTTAAGTGTAAGATGTATTATTTTAGGAAATGTTTTTTTTTACTAAAAAAAAGTAATCGTATTCAAGGTTTGGTCAGATGAGGAAGAAGAAAGCTCTTCAGCAGAAATCAAATCTCCTCTTTCAAGTTCTACAGATGATAAAACATCAAACATTCAATGGCCTGCCAGCTGGAAACCTCCACAAAAAGATCCTCATTTTCAGCTATTCGATGGCCAAACATCTAAGGAGATTCTCGATTCGAGTGTACAAAAGGATTGGTGGAATCCAAATAGCAAACTTCTATTGACCATTCCCAGTCAAACAACTGAAGCAAATTTCGCTCAACTATACAACTGCTTTCTCAGTGAAACATCCAACAATCATATCAAACGCCAAGTTCCATCAACTGAATCCGAGTACTCATTGCTGAGGGAAATTATTTGGATGTTTAATTCCCCCCAAACATGCAAGTTTTTCAAAGTTATCGGGAACGATGTTCATGTGCAGGAAAATGTTTCAATTCCCAGCTTAAGTGTTGTAAGTAAAACTCATAGATCAACATAAAGATTAAATTGATTTTTTTAGAATGGTCTGAAAACTTATCTGGAAGAATCCTTCATCCCTCACATCAAAATGATGAATACTCTGAAGAAATTTATCGAATCAGTATACGTCCAAACTGACTCACCGCTACCCATCACCTACGAGTGTTATGCGGCTAATTTGGGGGATCTTTTGGAACCCATAAATAGTTCCATATTGGATGCTGATACGTCCATCCGAAAACAAGAATCTCAAGTGATTTCTACGATTATTCAACTACAGTACCGTCTCAGCAAAAGTCTTTCGCTCTTGAGGAAGATCCATAATATCCACGTTCAGGTTGTGCTTGATTCCAAGCAGTTTCCACGTAAGAACCAAGTTTGTTATACAACTTATTTATGAAAATTGTATCTATTTCTATTTTAGCTCACATTCTAAGCGTCCATTTACTAGCAGCTCTCCTTCATATCAACCACAACGCACAGAGCTCCGATGAAGCAAATCTATCTATGTCCTTATTCCTCACAACTGTTAAAGTTTTCTGTCAACTAATTGAAGCTTGGTGGAGTGACGGACGTTTAGATGACTGGCAGAATGAATTTGTTGTAGAAAAGTTAGTACGAAATTAGTTCCAATAATTAAACCCAAGAAGAACTTGGTTTTCCTTGTCTTTTCAGAGTTGGTGAAGGCGCTGAAATAAAGCATCGCCAATTTACCAAAAATCGAGAAATGGCTTTCTTTGTGCCAACAAATGTATCAACAATGATAACAGAGAACAGCTTCGTTAAACTGTTGCTAAGTCACTCAGAGGAAGCAGGCAGTACACTTAATTTGTTGTACCAAATCAATAAAATTTCACACTTAAGAAATTCTCTGGACATAAAAGGTAATCCTTAATTGACTGAAGAATTTGAAGATTACTTTTAGCTTTTCATTTGTCTCCAGGTAAATTGTATGATCAATTTATTGAAGAAGTAATGGGCAGTATTAAGGAATTCAGCATGTCAGAATCAACGCCACCATCAAGTCCCATTGCAGTTAGTGACTTTGAAAAGCTAAACATAGATGAAAGCTCCGAATCACACAAAACATTTGAATGTCTTGCAACCAACGACCAGTTTCTTCTTATGGCTTTTGCATGCAATTTAGATGAATTAAGTAAAAAATCTGCTGAAAAGTCAGATGACAAAATCACAGATACTCCGCCGGCTCTGAAAATATTTTCTGAATTAAGTAAAACATCACAACTCATCCTGCCATTAGAAGACATCATTCTTACGTCAATGACACGAATATTGAATGCACGCATTGCCTATGCAAATCAGTTTGTTATTCAAATGTATCTCGAAGAGTTTGAGGTGAAGAAGAACTTCCAAAACATTCGAAAAGTTTTGCTTTTTGAGTGCAGTGACCTGATGTCTTATTTTTATTCGAAGTTGTTTGTCCAAGTGAGTTTTATTTTATTCTCTAAAGAAGTAAACTCTTAATTTATCTTAATTCTTTTAGATAGAATCTGAGGAAAACTGGGCAAATCCTTTCTTGTTGACTGTGCAATTAGATGATATTATGTGTTCCAAGTTCCCAGAACTGTCATCTTTATTCCGCGTGGATATTCAATCGGCTTTTCGATCTATAACACCAAAGGTAAGCCAAAAGCAACATTCTGATAGAACATTCATATTTTGATACACATTTGCATAAGGTTACTGAAGCAGTTGATGAAATTACCATTGGGTATAACATCAGTAAAGAGCTTCTCCATGTCATCACAGAGAAATCACTGGAGGAATATAACAAAGTTTTTAGATTTCTCTTGAAAGTTAAATGGGGTATATGGGCTTTAGAGAATCTCCACTTCCCACAATCTCGAAAACGCTCAGTGCCGTATGCTCCATTCGAAATGATCGATTTGATAATGCGGCGATTAGAACAGCTTCGGTTTTGGATGATATACTCATTGCAATGTATTCATTTTCATCTTATGACTCATGTTTTGCAATCGATGGGCCAACAATTGGATGAAAAGTTCGACAAGTGCAGTCATATAAGTGAGATGCTGAGGGTACATGAGTCTTACATAACCACAGTTTGTGATCATTGTTTTTTGGGAAAGAGTTTTTATAGTATTAAAGTTGGCGTTGAACAGGTTGGTACATATTTCTAGTATTGTTTGTGCAATTGAAACTTATAAATTTTTACTTTAAGCTTCTCAATTTGGTTTATATCATCCGAATGGAATGGAATAGTTGTCTTAAAGAAATCGATTCGAAAAATATGTTATCGGTGGGTTCGTTGGCCGATGAGGACCCTGAAAGTTCTGGCAATTACGTTGCTGTCTCACAAATTGATGCCATAGAGGTGACATATATACGATGTCATCAGTTTCTAGCCAATAATCTGAACAACGAAGTTTATCTCAATCAGAATACTTTCTGTAAGTTATTTTTGTATGGTATTTAAGTTGAATGAATTAATTTATTTGAATTTTTAGTGTCGGGATTAAGCGCAGCATTCAATGCAAGCATACCATACTAAAAAGTGAGTACAAATATATGTTTAAGATGAAAATTATGGTAAATGGTTGGCCTGATTTTAAAACAATTTTTGCGTTAAAAAATAGGTGCAATTATGAAATAAATCAAAATATAAAAGCCTGTTATTAGTCATCGTGGGTTGCTTGTCATCAATGATAATCTTGGACCCAGTTCCCATGAAAAAGACAAAAATGATCCGATTTTGAATGATCGGCAGTATTGTTTTCGAACAAAACGCCCAATAATCATAACGCTACTGACCCTTGGTATAAGCATGACAGATCTAGCATTATAATAAAATCTATTGCAAAAGTGTCAAGCAAATTCGCTTCGGATTCGCATGCGATGATGGATGACAATGGATCCCTTATTTGATCACATATTACTATAGTCTCCTTACTATAACTATCAATAACGATTAAATGTGTAGTCTACAGTTATTTTCAACTTCCAACCAATTACAAGTACACAGGGTTTTATTGACATTCTACAGAGGATTTAAAAAAAAAAATATTTTAGCTCAAATATTAACCGTACCTGCATTATAACCGTTAAGATTTTTTTCTCGAAAATGGCTCCTATAATTTCTATGAAAAAAATCAGTGTACTATTGTAGGTTTTGAGGTCTATTTACATGAGAGCGACCAACGAAGGACAAATAAATGTGATTTAAAGCAACTTATAAATCTGAATTCTTCACAAACTCAATGCCAAATGATAGAAATATAATTTTAGTAAGATACTTAAATTTGCATTTTAGTTTCTAAAATATGTTAAATTTGAGAAAACAAAATTTTCGTCGCGAGTTCTAATCTGATTACCACTGCGTTCCAAATACGATCCACACTTCGACGAACAAATTGTTCGTTGGCGAATAACCTCAAAACCACCTTTGCGTGTTGATAGCTACGAATAAGAAAATGTCATGTGAAAGAAAAGTCAGAGGACGAATGTTCGTTTATTCATTGGTCGTTTGTCGCTCTCATGTGAATAGTACTTAATATATGTTTTGGTGAAAAAAAAATAAGTTTCTTCGACTTTCTCGAGAACTGGGTAACCAGGATCTTCGATTCCATCCCAGAGGGTAGACGCACTCAAGGAAGACCTCGCCTTAGGTGGCGCGCTCAAGTGGAGGACGACCTCAACCAACTTGGAGAGCGAAACTGGAGGCAGCTAGCCAAACACCGAGCTGGCTGGAGAGGCATGTTGGTTGAGGCCCAGGTTCGTCTCGAACTGTATCGCCCCTATGTAAGTAAGTAAGTAGGGTTACCAATTACAATAAAATTTAATATTCAAGAAGATACAGGTAGCCGAAGTAATTTAACATAAAAATATTTTTGAATATTTTTTTTTGTATTTTTAATAATATTTTTTTTTTTTTAAACAATGTTTTAAAAACGGCTTAGTGATTTTTTTTAATTTTTTTTTAAATGTAAGTTATTTTTGTGCTTACGATTGTATTTTTAATTTTTTGTTTTCAATTTTAAAAAAAGTTGTTAAATAAAAACGTTCCTATGATTTAAAAAAAAATCCACATTTTCACATTTTTTAAAGAAATACAATGACGTTTAAATAATTATTCTGCTGAAAACAATTTTACGTACATATCTACTTTTTTACTTTGAAGTTCTTCTAATATTTATCAAATCTTATTCGACGCTGTGACCGCACAACATATTGTGTCTTTATTGTGTTGTAGTGTTTTTCAAGCACAGTATAAGCCATGACAAAAAACCTGCCTCGCCTTTACTCAAATCGTTTTGAAACCTCAGACCATATGAGTTACAGAAATCCAACAACTGTTTTCAAAATATCTTGTATTCTACTCCTTCTTCCAGGGCAATTCAGGCATTTAAAGCATCCAAAATAAGCTAATTTCTGTTATGGTTTTCAATCATATATTCTTTAGGTTTTTAAATCGTTTTCCAAACCGTTACAGTTAAAATACGTGGGCAGTATTTAAAATGTTTTATTATTCCAAAAAGTATTTTGTTGCTTTAGTTTTAAACAACGTATACTTGATTATACCGTCATTGTAACTATTTTTTCCTTTCTTTGCCTTTTTTTTTTGTTTATTCTTAGGCCCAATGCACACGGAGCAACTCGAAAAAAAATGATTACCGATGCAACTATATAGTTTGCTTTGAATCATAACCTGTGTAATCAAATGGGACGACGCACACGACGCTACTGGTTGCAAACTCGTTGGAGATTAACAAAAACAAGTCTGTAACCAGTTGTCTGTTGATTTTCATGTCGGGTTGCCTAGTGATTTCAGTTTCTAGTTTGTCGTAAATGACCGAACAACAAAACAACCTGTTGCTGGTTCGGGAAATGGAAAAACATCTATTTAATGTAATTATTGCCTTCCCGGCTATTCAAATAAAAAAAAAGTGGAGATATGGTAAAATTGATTAGAGGTTAATAGTTCCAATCTACTGAGTCATATACATATTTCCACTGCTAGTGCAGAGAAGTTTGTGGGGATATAAAATATTTGGCTTAATAGCCTTTTTCTGAGAAAATAGTACAATATAATGGTTTCATCATCGCTCAAGTCTTCCGAAGACATTTCAGGCCCGGTATCCATGACGACACTGAACGAACTTTCCCATAAGCTTTGTTTACAAGGTATGGATGAACTCAAACCTTTCTTACTATTCTTGTCCTCTTCCTGAGATAATAGTTCAACATGATAGTTTCCTATAAAGTGTTTGATCCTATCCATATAAGAGTTTTAAATTGAAAATAACGGGTATTTGATTTCTCGTTGTACACACTACGCAAACTTTGAACGTAATCTAAATACGAGGCTTATTTCTTTAGCCGAACCACAAGAATGCAGAATGCCCATCCTGCATAAAATGTGTCTTCCATTTCATTATTCAGAATTTTAAGTCGCTCGCACTGCATTCAAATATGATTAAAGTATTCATTGTTACTTGAATGTGCGTATTTTTAAATAAAAATATTTTATTAAACCGACGATTGTTTTATCACGACCTGTTTTATATCGCCTTAAGCCTCCACTTGTGCGTTGTAACTTCTCTATCAATATGTTGAGTCTCTTGCAACTCTTTGAAATAAAATAAAGTCCTATGTTCTGCCTCTGCTATGGTAGCGTTGAATATCAATGACAATTTTATTAACGTTTATTTAAATAATTATTGTATGATTTATACCATTCAGTTTACGTGGCAGAAGAATGAGACAATAATTCTTACACTTAGCAATTTTTTTCTCATTCATGCCTAATATTTCTGACGATTTGTTTGGTAATTATATCATAGGTTTCAGTAGATAGTTAGTCACTACACACTTTGTTCAGTCACTATTCATATGGGAGCAATAACACTACCCTACATACATAAGTACATATTTTTAAACATTTTCAACAAATGCCAAAATATTCCACTGGGAATATTCCTACCCATACAATTGCCCTAAGTAAGCCAACCTACCTACTACTTCAAATTTAAATTCTTTCTGTTAACTCAGACTGAAGACAACACTACCTACAAAAATGTTATGCAATTTCGTACCCAAACTCAAAATTGAATCAAAATTAAAAAAAGCCTAACATTTCAAAACAGGTTGGCTATCGTGGGGAATAAAAACATTAAAACAAATTATAACTGATATACATCACGAAAACTAGCACATGCCACACCTATGCTGTTACACACTATACATAGCCCAAAGAAACAATCAAAATAAGTTCACCTAAAGGAAAATATAAGCATGTTGACTATAACAAGCTATAGTTCACCCAAGACATGACACTTAGAGGCATGATTTCTTCAAACCATAAGTATCTTACAAAAAACTATGCTCTTCTAATATACTGGAGAAATGGAAAATCATAAACAAAAGAAATCCACCCTCACAACTTGTGAATTCCATGGGGTTCAAAACCACCCCTTCTTTTATTGCAATAGCCGGAGATAGCATGCATAATGGTATTCTACACGAAGACCACGCTACTTGCCTATACCAGTTTGCCGTCCAGTATTTCCACCTAACTACTTTCATGATAACTCATATTGACGATTCCGTGAATTTCCTATTACCCTGGCAACCGCATTTGGTCAAAACGTATCCAGTTGTTTATTCGAGCAGGTTGTGTTGTTGTCACAATGAAAAGTCAAAAGGCTGGCATAGAAGGTTTTTGATTTTTTTCTTGTCTTAACCAAAATAATTAATAGTTTATTTTGATAATTAACAAGTGTTGTATTTTTTTTTTAGAAGTGCGTCACGGTTCGAGCTTGTTCCTGCAATTATTTTTATGGCTTAATGTACATCTATTTGTGGTTTGGGCATTGGCATATGTTTTCTTTATCCTGCACAGTGTAAGCCAACATTTAAGAAATTACGTACATATTTGGTTTTGTTTATCAAATTTTATGAATGAATGCGTGCGTGATTGTGAATCCTTGAAAGACTGCCTTTCATAGTGCGTATTTCGTATCTGTTTTGAAGTTATGTATATCATATCATAAGAGTTTTTGAAGTACGTACATACATACTGGCATAATTTTATTCCAGCACCGTCTTAGAAACTAATAGTAACTGTTTGGGAAAGATAAACAAGCGGTTTCCTGGCGGAAAGCGACCAATGTTAAAAATCTTAAAAAAAAGTGTGAAATTCGTTTTAAAATCTCTATGGATCAGTAATTTAATCTTAGTTAGGAGGTAAAGATTATGAGAAAAAAAGCCAGAATTAACTACCTAATTTTGAAACTGTTTTGTGTGCATATCTCTCGAGATTTCAAAAAATTATGTTACATAGTTAAATGAATTTGTAAATATGTAAACCAAGCTATTTGGGTTGCGTCCAGTCTACCGACATTGCTCATGCATGCATATAGTTGCTATGTTCGCCATATACCACCATAAGTGTGCAGTTACGATGTTACGAATTTGAATACATTATGATTGATTTGCCTGAATTTGCATAAGAAACAACATAATCAGTTGAGGGTGGCAAACTATGTACATACATACATTATATGGTTTTTAACAACCTTACCGGGTAATTATTGTTGAAGTTGTTAATATGAAATCGATTTTGAATTTTACTTGTCTGTTTTTTACTTGTTCAAAATTAATATCGATTAACTTTTTTTTATATTTTGTAATAGCGAGTTTCATTCAAGAAAAGATTTGCTCTTTCTGTCAAAAGATTTGATCTTTTTGAATTTTGAGAGTTTCATTGCAAGAAAAACATCACATCTAGATTAAAGATTGCGAAACATCGATGAAACCCACTTAAACATCGATACATCGTTCTTGGTGAACGATAATAGTGCCACGTATGTCGAAGGGTCCGATCTCTGAAAAGGAAAACGAAGTGATCTCAAATTTAATGTTTGTTACTGAAATTTCATGCAAATACCAGTTTTGTATATGGCAATTGACAACAATTTTTTGTCTGAAAAAAAGAAAAAATCGATTGTTTTCTCAAAGAATCGAAACCACGCATCGTGGACGCAGTGAAATGTCATTTCTATATTAAACTAGTTTACCCACCCGGCGTTGCTCGGGCTTATCCTAGCTTTTTGGTACCGAAAGCGGTCCAATTATAGCCAAAAACCACAAACGAAGTTACAAAATGTTTTCAAAATCGGCAAAGCCTTTCAAATATAATGTTGGTTATGTGAAAATATGTATATGAAATTCCATAAAAAATCAATTTTCGATTTTTTGCAATTTCCTAACTTTTCCGGAGGGTTTTTCAAAAGTTTCTTTCGTAAAAACCTTTTCCAACAAAGAAAGGAAAAAAAATTGAGCCAAATTGGCCCAGTCGTTCTGAATTGATGACTTACTATACATTTTGTACACCTTTTTTTATATATATATAAGATTTATGAAATTGCGATTGTTTATTTCCGGGAGATAATAACAAAGTTAACACAAATTCCAAAAAGAAATGATATAGAATTGATAGTGGAATTTCACGTTGTAAATAATTAAAAAACCTATAAGCAAAAAAACGGTATTTCCATTTTTTTAGTTTTGCTAACTAAAATCAAAATCGCTTTTGATGTTTTACAAACGCAATGAAACGCAACCTTCAGAATTAAAAATAGCTGGCTAGTTAATGGTTTCTTATCTTATTACTATTCGTATTCAAGAAGTAACCGCTTATTGAGCATCAAAAAATCAGTTCATAAACATTTTTTCTTAAAAATCGCGAAAATATCGATATTATCATAAAACCAATGTTTTCATGAACGATGTTGCATCCCAATGACAAAGGAAGAGTGACAGTGCCTCACTAATACTACAATTTAATCAAGAAAGAAGTTTCATTGAAAATATCAAATCTCGTTTTAATATCAAATCTTTAAAATTTGAATGAAACTCGCTATAAGTATGCATTTATGTGTCGGCAAGTCACATAGACTTTTAGAATGCAACTGGATACTGCATGACACTAGTTAGAAGAATTAATAATAACATACGACCGATTTTTTCGCAACAGTAGATCAAGAACTAAATGAATATGTTTGTATCACTAAAAACCCACGTTGGCTATAGCTTGCACTAGGAGTTAGTTGGGTGTTGAGTGGTTGGGTGCTGTATGAATAGGGTAGGCACTGAAAGGCATCAAACTGGTGATGCACAGTCGCTGCAACTATATCGTACACATCAATTGTGCTTATTTTACCTCCCCGCGGTAACCACCGGGTACTGGTCTGTCCATCCGGACATTCCTGCTAAACTTATAAGCGCGAGTGTTGAACACAGAAAAAATAGCAACACTATAATGCTCTGCTTTAATGACTGTTCTGATCGATTCGCAGAAGTCTTGCACGAGCCCCTCAGAAAGAGGACGTACGGCGGATGAGCCCAACCAACTGGACCAACGGTGGCGTCAACAGTCAACGAAGCAGACGCCCTAATGAGCTACTTCGACGTATTTGGAGATAAGGTCATTAGGACAATTCAATGCAAGTCAGGGCATTGAAATAGAGATGGTGGCGGATGAACCCTTAATGGGCCAACGGCAGCGCTCACATCCCCGAAGTGGGTTACTGACTCCGGATTCTCCGGTTCCTTTTGTCCAAGGAATCCAACAAAGGACCTGGCCCTCCAGGTTGGGGGTTGTGCGTGGGGTTAACAACCCTGCCACGGAAAAAAGAAAAAGTTACGAAGCGACCAATAGCCTCGGAAAAGGACGGATTTACTGTTGACGACCCGGAAAAACGAATCAAGGACAACGACCTTCGGATCTGCACGTGGAATGTTAGAACTCTTAACAGACCACGTGCATCCAAACAACTAGCGGAGGCCCTAGACTGCTATAGAGCAGGAATTACTGCCATCCAGGAAGTGCGATGGAATGGGCCGGGCAAAAGGAGGATGAAAAACTGTGACGTGTACTACGGTGATTGCGCAAGAAGACCACAGCGTTTATTTGGGTGCGGATTCGTCATAAGCGGTAGACTTAGGCAAGAAGTCTTGGGCTTTCGACACGTAAGTGAGCGACTTGTGACAATCCGTATCAAGGCTAAATTCGCCAACATTAGCCTAATATGCGCTCATGCCCCCACAGAGGACAAAGATGACGCCACCAAGGATGACTTCTATGAGCTCCTCGACAAAACCTATGAGCAATGCCCTAAATACGACGTTAAGATCGTACTAGGCGATTTTAATGCCAAAATTGGTAAAGAGGAAATCTTTGGTAGGACTGTCGGAAAACATAGCCTACACGACACAACGTCTGAAAACGGACTTAGGCTAATTGACTTCGCAGCGGCACATAACGTCACCATTGCAAGCACACGGTTTCCTCATCTCGATATACACAAAGGGACTTGGCGACACCCAGATCAAAGAACCGTCAATCAGATTGATCACGTTGCGATCGATGCAAGACACGCCTCCAGTATCTTGGATGTTCGCACCTTCCGAGCAGCTAACATCGACTCGGATCACTACCTTGTTGCAGCAAAGGTAAGAATGCGAATAACCCGAACTCCACAACAACGGAGTAATACTGTGAGGAAGTATGACGTCGGAAAGCTGCAATCGCAAGAAACCGCCAGAACCTATGCCGATCGAATATCCCGTAACCTCTCAAGAAATCCAGTACCGCCAGCATCAAGTGCCGAAGATCAGTGGCAACACTGCCAACAAGCCATCAGAGATGCCGCAACTGATGTGCTAGGTTTCACCAGACCACCACCACGAAACCTCTGGTTTGATGACGAATGCAGGCAGGCCCATGCAGCCAAACAAGAGGCATATAAAGCGGCGCTGCAAAGAAAGACGAGAGCTGCTCGCGAGCTCTATGAGCAGAAAAGACGGGAAGAACACCGGCTTCTCCAAAAGAAAAAGAGAGAGCATGAGAAGCGCGCGATCGAAGATATTGAGAGATGCTACTCCAGGAACAACGTGCGGAAGTTTTACCAACAGGTAAAAAGAACATGCCAAGGAAAAAAATCCCGCACAGAAGCCTGTAGAGATAGGAATGGAAACCTCGTAGTAGAGTCACAGTCGGTGCTGAGTACATGGAAGGACCATTTCTGCAGACTGTTAAACGGCGATGAAGGCCAAAATCCCGCTGTCAGGCAGAATGAACCATTCAACATGGATGATGACAGACAAAACTTCCGTCCACCTGACCAACATGAAGTAAGGATAGCAATATCTAAACTCAAAAACAACAAAGCTGCTGGACCCGACGGATTACCCGCCGAACTTTTTAAAGCGGCCGGAGATGACCTGGTGGAGTGCATACACCAACTCATCTCTAAAGTTTGGTCAGAAGAAAGTATGCCTGATGAATGGAACCTCAGCATCGTTTGCCCGATCCACAAGAAAGGAGCCAACTATAGAGGAATAAGTCTCCTGAATATCGCCTACAAGATCCTCTCTGCCGTACTATGTGAACGCCTGAAACCTTTCGTCAGCAACCTGATTGGCCCCTATCAGTGTGGTTTCAGACCTGGAAAGTCCACAATCGATCAAATGTTCACGCTACGGCAGATCCTGGAAACCACCCAAGAATTCCAAATCGATACTCACCACCTCTTTATCGATTTTAAGGCCGCGTACGATAGCATTTATAGAGACGAGCTATACAGAGCCATGTCAGGTTTTGGCATTCCCGCAAAACTCGTCCGACTGTGCAGGATGACGATGGAGAACTCTCGCTGCTCCGTCAAGGTTGGTTCTGACCTCACAGAAGCTTTTGACGTCAAAAAAGGATTCCGACAAGGTGATGCGCTATCGTTCGATTTCTTCAACTTAATACTTGAAAAAATTATAAGAAACTCGCAAGTCAATTGTAGTGGGACAATTTTTTTCAAGTCTGCAATTGTTAGCATACGCTGACGACATAGACATCATTGAAAGAACTCGGCGAACTGTCACTGGAGCGTTTGCTAACATTGAAGCTGAAGCGGCTAAGATGGGACTAGCAGTCAATGAGGCCAAAACGAAGTACCTGCTGTCCACAAAAAGGGACACACAACACCGGCGGATTGGACAAAACATCACAATAGACAGGTACAACTTTGAGGTAGTTAGGGACTTTGTGTACCTCGGATCCGCTATAACATCTGACAACAACATCTCGTCAGAAATAAAGCGAAGAATTACTCTTGCCAATCGCTGTTTCTATGGGCTAGGAAGGCAATTGAGTAGCAAAGCCCTCTCTCGAAAGACAAAGGAGACTCTGTATAAGACCCTAATCATCCCAGTCCTGCTCTATGGCGCCGAGGCATGGACTCTATCTAAAGCGGATGAAGATATCCTTAGTCGTTTCGAGCGTAAGATTCTTCGGAAGATTTTTGGCCCTATCTGCGTTAACGGGCTTTGGAGGAGAAGGTTCAACCAAGAACTATACGAGCTGTACAGCGACATTGACCTGGTCAAAAAAATACGCATATCACGTTTAAGATGGCTAGGTCATGTAGAGCGAATGGACAACAATGCTCCGGCTCGCAGGATCTTCGATTCCATCCCAGAGGGTAGACGCAGTCAAGGAAGACCTCGCCTTAGGTGGCGCGCTCAAGTGGAGGACGACCTCAACCAACTTGGAGTGCAAAACTGGAGGCAGCTAGCCAAAGACCGAGTTGGCTGGAGAGGCATGTTGGTTGAGGCCCAGGTTCGTCCCGAACTGTAGCGCCACCTAAGTAAGTAAGGAGTTAGAAAAAAATTCTACCTAGCCTGGCTTTCGAACTTACGATCGATCACCTTATCTACTGCACCACTACCGCTCACATCACGAATTAAAGAAAAATTTTGCAAGCCAAGAAGTGGTCGCTCGCGCGTCGTCCGTACGAGTGTGGTAGTAAAGGCAGTACGTGAAGGAATTCGGAAGAATCCCCTTAGGAAGCAGAAGATCATGTCCAAGGAATTGGATATATCAACTAGATCGATGTTAAGGCTGATTCGGGATGATTTGCACATGAAAGCCCCACGATCATCTTCTAACTCCTCAACTAGAAAAAATTAGGCTGGAAAGATGCAAGCGACTTTTGCAGTGGCACGCGGAAAATGGCATGAAAACATTTTGTTTTGTGTGAAAGAAGACAAAATGACAAAATTTATGCCACTTCGTCTAAGGCAGCGAAAAGTTGTTCCAAGGGTTCAACAAGGCCATTATCCCGCTTCCGTAATGGTTTGGTGGGGGATCTCTCATCGTGATGTCAAATCCCTCCATTTCTGTGAAGAAGGTGTAAAAACTGGTGCAAAGTTTTATCAAATGATGTGCTTGAGGCTTTGAACAATACCCTTTTCAATGAACACAGATGGATCTTCCAACAGGACTCTGCTCCAGAGCACAAATCCAAAACCACACAAGGATTGGATCAGGGTCAATATTCCTGGCTTTATAGCAGCAGATAGATATCCATTGGATTATGGTTTGTGGTTAGAATTGGAGAACATGGCCTGCAAGACTCCCTATAGAAAATTGGAAAGCCTTAGAACAGCATTAAACAGAGCAACGTCTACGATCTCGATTGAAACCATACGTGCCACAATAGCCCAATGCCCATACTTTTGAAAGCTTGTGTTAAATCCAATATTTTTCAACAATCAATATTGTGTTCTAGTAAATGAAATAATTTTTAATATTTGTTTGTTTTATTTTTATAGCGTTTTATATTTGTAACAGAACTTATGGCAACACTAGGTATTACAAAAGAAAGGAAAACGCCAGGGAAAGCACAGAACTCAATTACAAACGAAGCAAACAGAGTTGAAATAAATAAATTAAATCGATAGTTCCTCGAAACCGTTACTGCAATAAATTGTACCATGAGAGTTCATGTGAAATCAGTGCTCGAAAATCAACTGGGCATCAACGTGCAGTTGAAGTATATGAATCATATTTTTGGGTAAGCTCATCGGGACTGGAGAAAAGTCTTCTGAAGATGATCAGCAAATACATTTTTTTTAAAGAAACGATATTATGTCAAGTTCAAAAACCCATTTTGAAAGTTTCATTATGAGTTCATCATACGACATAAATCAGAAGTCAAAATTGTGTTAGAAAAAATTTTGACTCATAAAAAACCCTAGGGGGTAGAATGGATAATTTGATAGAGGATGTAATTAGCTCAGCTCGTTTGGAATAACACAAATACTGACAGCGTCGTAAACACTTCAGTAGAATAGTGGAATCGAACAAGGCAATTATTGAGATGAGAATATGTCGGTGCCTTCCAAAAAGAAGCAAATTTCATTTATAAAACTCTGAATTTTGTTAGAGCTCAAAATAAAGCAAGAAAACGGAAATTTGTGTGTAAGTCAAAAAGCACATAATATAAGCAAAATATTGGAAGGATTTATTTGTACACTTTAAGAATGTAGAAACCGTTTAGTATGGCATGGTTTTGACGCTTCATATTTTCATAAGTTCAGATCGTGTTGTTCTTCTTCATATTACTTGTTTGACGGCATCTCTGATTGCTAGATTACACCAAATCCAGTATTTTATGCTCTCAGAAGGTGCGAAATTTGCCAAATCTGGAAATATATCTGGCATCTATCCCAACGTGAAAGCTTTTTTTAATAATAATATCCTTGGCTTGAAGTAACCTGCTGATATTTCTTAAAATTTTGTGACGGTTCATCATGTTCACTACATCGAAATTAAAATGTTTCTTATACATATGTAATTTCCATACGTCGCGCCGTGACTATGATTTCTTCGGGTTTCGTTTTCCTGCCGCTCGTTTCGTATTTCGCAACCGGGTCCTTGAGAATTGCTTTATAAGCTTTTTTCGTAAAAATTTCTGGAACAATATATTTACTTATATTAGTATCGTACGCACTAGTTCTTATATAACAGTTGGGTCTTTAGAGCTTTGGTTTAGTAATATTTATGTATATAAGAATTTAAAATTAAAATTTAAATATTTTGCATTTGCAGGCACACCATGTGGAGAAGAGTCAAGTAATTTTCACATCATTTGGTTATTCAGTTGCAGTAGTTCTTGAATTTATTCGTCTGTTTCTCGGCTACTCCGGAAATCTCAAAAGAAAGGTTCGAATACTTTAATTTTTTTATCAAGTGTTGTTTAAACAGTTTTTTTTTCAATTATTTTTTTCCAGCCAATTGATTTGTGTGTATTTTTAGTTGTATCTACGATCATCCAAACACCTATTCTTCTATACCTCACATTGTTCCTAGACACACAAATTCACATACTAATCCTCGGATGTTTGATTTTATTTTGTTTGATATTCGAAGTGAATCTCGGTGCTTACACTTGGCGAAGAATGTCATCTCAGCAGAACAATCTGCAACGCATAAAACTGTTGATAGCCGACAGTCAGACTGCTAATAAAAATAACTAAACGACTAACATTTTATACGAATTGATACTAAATCTAATTATTATCTATTTTGCTAAAAAAATCGTTTTTTTTTTCTATATAATAAGAATCTACGTCATTTTTATTTGCAAGTTTAAGTTATTTAAGTTTACTATTTTAATTTATAATTTCTTTTGTATACACCCTATCACACACGTTATTTTGAAATATAATTTCAATAAATGCTTGAATTGAAAAAAAAAAACTACTTTAACTCGCTCATTAAACTTTGTAATTCGCTTCTAGATTGTGTTCCAGATACAAAGCATCGATTCGATCCAAAACGGCTTTCATTCGAGGTATGAATTCTTCTAAGGTTTTAATATTTTTCGTTTGAACTTCTCCACTGCCAATCAATTGCGATCGAGTTGGTGCCCAACGGGATATGACCTTGAAAAAAATAATAATTAAGGTAATGGTAGTTGAAAACTAAACCGAAAAACCGCTTACCGAAACTGTATTCTGCACAAACCATCCGTGATATGGTTTTAAACTTTGATCGTAGGCGCTTTGAAGGTGGTTCTTAAGATTTTCTAAATTTTGCTTATCATTGAAAATGTTTTCGAAGAAAGTGCATATCAAGCGAAGAGCGCGTTTGAGCCAGAGCAACGAGTCGGACGAAAACTTTTTGTCCACATTGATGTTTTTTACTATTAAGTTTTCGAGATAGTGAAATTCGTCTTTGTTTTTCTTATAGCTTATTGTTAGTTTCTGTTTAAAGAAAATAAGGAAATATCTTTTTGAACCAAGCATAATAATCAATTTTGTTTCAAAATAACGACAGATAAACAGCGCGAGTATTTCCAAACTATTAATGAAGTGTAGAGCGATTCCGATCTAACGGTTTCAATAAACGAGATTGTTTTGATAAAAATTGTAAGGATATATTAGTCATACTTAAATAGGAAACTGCGATCGGTTCGTTAAGCCGTTAGAACGTTAGTCGGATGTTTAGACCTCGCCTACATTACCGGCAGTTGACAATATTCTAGTTCAAACAAAATAAAATAAATTCAATTTGCAAATGATGATTCATGAACGTTAAGCCCACAAATATCAAACGCGGACGCCGATCACACTCTCTCACTTCATTGTTTATACAGCTTTATGTTTTGTTTTTTTTTTTCAACAATCGCTCAACTGATGGCAAATAAATGAAACAAAACACAATTTCAATTAACACGTATACCTTGTTTGATATCATCAAATGTTTTCAAAAAAATTAAAGGTAAGTACCTCAATATTTCCACCCATATCCTTAGTTATTGGTTTAAAAAGCTTTCCAAAGGTCTCTGGAAAATATTAAACAAAACACAAACATGAAATCAACTTAATGCGGCAAACTAATCAATGAACGAAGATAAGAAATAATGCGTACAGTAATCGATTATAGACTTCGGATTATGACAATAACACCCGTTTTCCTAGTGCATATTACATACCTATAATTGTAACAATTTCATGTGATGCATAGAGGAATGTTTCGGTTTCAATAAGTTGGTCTTTCTCGATCACAGGGAATCCTTTGAGAGTTTCGAATTGTATTCGCGGCACTACAACTGGCTCAGTCATCTTAAGAATATTATTTTTGAACACACACCTAGATTCTCTCGCTTAAGAATAAATACGACTGATTTATCGATCGCTATGTATTTATCAGCTGCCCAATATGATTTATATTATTTAGAAGCCATTATCTTATCGACAATTGAGCTATGATAAGTGATACAGCGATACGCAGCATAATCTGAAACGAAAATGAAGGTGAATTTAAAGAAAAAGTTTACACAGCTTAAAGAAAAGAAAGACTTAAAAATAAACTATTTGCTCTAAGCCTGAGGGAATAATTTACAATGTTTCATATTCATAATGCACTCATTACCATAGACTTTAAAAGCTTGCAAAAAAAACATATGAGAACCAAAAAAGTTGAAATTTGTTTTATACACGAATGCACGTAAAAAATAAATTAAATTCAATAAATATATTGGGGCAACAGACCCAGGGAGTCAAGGCTTAGTGCTGTAAACTCTGAACCCTTTTTGTGTGTTGTGGACCTACAATTTACCGCCGTATCCGAATGGCTAAGTGAGATGCAAGGTACAAGGTTTAGTCTTGGAGGATTTGTCATTTCCTCGTAAGGGGTTGGGTACGGGAGCCCGTTTTTGAGAATCCAGTTTTTTTAAAAAGCAGGATTGAATATAATTCTTCGGCCCAGAGTACGGGATGGTGGGTGACATAATGTCTAAAGGACATAATATTCATGGGCGTCAAGTCGTAAGGAAAGAGAAAAAAAAAACAAAAAAACATTTAAAATTCAAACAAGGCATTTTTACTAATTAAAAACAATAAAGAAACAAATAAATAATATAAAACACAACAAAGAAGCAGGTACAAAAAAAGAACATAACCAAATGACAAGAAACTATCTCTACTCTACACTATAGTTTTATAGCACAGGAAATAAGTTTTATTTATTGCTCTTGATTTCAAAACAGTTTTTTTTTTTTGAAAAATGTTTGTTCTCTATTTTAATTTTTTCTTTTTGAGATTTAACAACAAAATTTGCTTTGCTTAAATTTTCGATGAGTTTATAATAAACCTGCACTTTAGCGTACAATACCTATTTTGAGTTATATGTATCTAATTACGAAAAGGGCTAAGTGGGATTAAACGGGATTTTAAAAGGCGGGCTTTGCAGACACAGGATTGTATTTAAGCGGGATTATGGAAAGCGGGATTTTCAAAAAGCTGTATTTTCGAAACGGGATTATAAACATTTTTTGTCGGGATTTTAAAAAAACCGGATTTTGAAATACGGGCTCCCGTTACGCTCCCCTCGCAAGAGGCTTGTATCTGACGGGGAATCAAACTACACCATGGTAGGGCCGTCCATAGGGCGAACGGAGCAACCACTCCAGGCCAACCCCTAGGTGTCTGTGGCACTCTTAGCGTCAAGATAAGGGAGTCTATTTCGGGTGCATTTTTTTATGTTTGTTCCGCAATCACCCCCAACAGATTAAGATGAGATTTGCAAGCTAAATCGATAAGGTAATTAAAAAGACAATGTTTTACTATTCAAAAATGCATGGTTTTTGTGGGAGATGGTTAAATGTGAAATTATGTACATATGGCTGTGCCAGGGTTCACTTCAATCCTGACGACATGAATCGAACCCAACGCTATTCTACCATTGTCTTCACCAGGATTATAATTTATACAACTCAAACCGACTTAAACCAATTTGTGATAATTCGTAGTCTGTTCTCATGCTGGCAAACATATAGATATACATTAGCCGTGTTTTGTTGGGAAATTTGTCCGTAGCGAAGCTACACACACTACAAATACAACAACCAGCTGACGAAAAAAGTAGATGTTGAATTTGGCTGCGGATTGCATGTTCGACGCAACAAGAGAAGGTTGCAAGGTTGCAATTGGGCGTGTTGTAATTTATAGATACACAATTATTTGTTGGGATTCGAATGTCAATGCAACCATTGTTCGTGCTCGTTCCTCTTTTTTGGTTATATCTTGTGTGTAAATATTTTTTGGACTCACTGGCCGACGGTCTTTTGTGAATGATCGTTTTATGTTGCATTGTTTGAGAAGTTTGAAAGGTTGCACTGGGACATAAGACAACAGGCGGCTTGCTATGCGCGGCTGCCTATGCGTTTCTTAGCTTTCCAAAAAACACACGACTATTGACAGAACTCACGAGGCCATCATTGACTTTGGTAGCGAGTTTCCTTCAAGAAAAGATTTGCTCTTTCTGTCAAAAGATTTGATCTTTTTGAATTTTGAGTTTCATTATATCAAATCTCAACACGAAAGATTTGATCTTTGATGCGGTGGAAGATTTGATCTGAATGTGCACATATGTACATGTAAGTAATCTTTTCTGTCACTGACAACAGAAACAACAATCGATGTATTGTTCATAAACATCGATATTAAAACTCATTTAAACATCGATACATCGCTCTTGGACGATATTTAAAAATAGTGCCATGTTTTTCAAAAGAACCTATGTCTGAAAAGGAAAACGTATTGATCTTAAATTCATGTTTTTTACTGAAATTTCATGCAAAACCAGTTTTGTGTTGGGCAATTGATGACAGCTTTTTGTCTAAAAAGAAGAGAACATAGATTATTTTCTCAAAAAATCGAAACCACGCATACGGAGATGTAGTTTAAATTGAAAATAGTGAAATTTCATTTCTATATTAAACTAGCTGACCCATCCGGCGTTGCTCGGGCTTACCCTAACTTTTCTAGATACCGACGAAAACGGTCCAATTATAACCAAAAACCACAAACGTAAAAGTAGTTACAAAATTCACAAGCTACTCCAGGGTAATTTAAAAAAAAATTGTTACATTTAATTTAATTAAAATCAAAGGGATTAAAAGGGGAAAAAATGCAAGTCGAAAACGTTTTTTTCTGATTAATTTTCTGATCGAAAAATGGTCTGCAGAAAAATTGTAAATAATTAAAAAAAAACTATAATTTTACTTTAGGTTATTTTTCAACATAACCTCAAATCTTATGAGATATGGGAAAAAACGGTCTTTCGATTTTTTTAGTTTTGCTAACTAAAATTGCATTTTTTTGATGTTTTACAAACGCAATGAAACACAAACTTTAGAATTGAAAATGGCTGGCACAACTAAGTATTTTAACTCAAGAAGTAACCGCTTATTGAGCATCAAAAAATCAGTTCATAAACATTTTTCTTAAACATCGCGAAAATATCGATATCATCATAATAACATCGAAGTTCAAACATCGATGTTTTTATGAACGAAATTGCATCTTTAAATGCAAATGACAAAGAGTGACAGTCCTTCACCAATACTACAATTTAATCATGAAAGAAGTTTCATTGAAAAGATCAAATCTCGATTTTGAGATCAAATCTTTAAAATTTGAATGAAACTCGCTATAGTTTGACTGCTTGCAGTAGTGATAAAAACTAAATATTTCTTCTCAACCACATAACATTGAAGAATTAGCTAAAACATCACAAACTATAACAATTGGTTATCCCAATTTCGCTCGATTAAATGCAAAAGATTTTCGTTAAATCTTCGAATCGTCAAATGAAATGATCTTTAAAGGACAGAGTGATGCCACGAACTAAGCGAACAGTACAGAGGCACACAGATTCAGTTCAATCCCTCGAATAAAAGTCAATCAACGAGCCTCTGATTGGCAGGTTCGCCCGAAATGTTGTGCCACGCATACACTAAAGAATTAAGTTGTTGAACTTAATTCAACAATCAAAAATGTGCCCAAAATAGACCAACCCCATTGTATATATATATATATATATATATGTATATACAAAGCAAACCCTTAAAAATAAATATTTTTTTTTATAAAATAAATGCAAAAATATTCCTTTATCTAAATGAATACCTTTCATGTTAAATAGGAAAAAAAAACAAAATCCGGAAGATGATTTATTTCACTGGCAAAACAGCGGCATCCGTAATCGTTCCAATTTATCAATTTTATATCTTTTACTCGCAATTTTTCTCAGTTCATAAAGTGATGTTTTGTTTATGCAAGCATCACCCCGGATTGCCATATATGTAAATCAGGTTTTCATTTTACATATATATATATCAAATCCCTGCTTTGCTCGGAAGAAAGTTGTTATTTGTTATTAGATTTTCAAGCCACTACCCCAACCGCAAAGGTTTTGCATGATAGTTGTATCGTATCGTGATTTTATGTTTAACAAGCTGTCACCAAAATGCATGGTTAGTTTTTTTTTCTTTTTAGTAACAAGCGGTTTATACGTTTTCAATAAAGCCAACCAACTCCACAATGAAATGGTGTTTTACTTTTTTTATTTCTACATCGATTGCTTGAAATGTACATACATATGTATATATTTTCTATGTTTTCTGTATGTGTGTCATGAAATAACAATCTCGTTGTTTTTTCAAATCTTTAACAATTAAAGCATAAAGTGCGATTAAAAATATGAATACAAGCTGTGGTTTTCAAAGTTAGTACAAAGCATTTGGCACATAAATGTTAATTTATATAGTTTTAAATAGAAAGCCAATCTACATTATGTTAGCATCTATTGACATTTAATCGCTGTATCGATATGTATGCGATGGCTACAACTACAATGCCCATTTGCAGCTAGGTATCAAAAAATATACGTTTCGTTGTGCCATCTGTACAAATTGCAAACACATGATGCTTCTTGTAATCCCACTGCTTTGGCAGTTCAAACTTAGGCACCGGATCTTCTTCGGTGAATTCAAAGTAATCTACTACAAGACTATCAGCCGAATCTCGAATTTCTATTAATTTAAACGGATTACTGGACGTAATTGTAAAATTCCCTTTATCGCAACTTATTCGGGAACTTGGGGCACCGTCCAGGCAATCACATCTCAACCAACGATGAAAAGCCAATATGATTGCGCAGTTTCTGGTAAAGTAAAACGAGTCCCCACCGCTTTTCTGTTCATGGTATTTCTCTAGAAATCGATTTTGTTCCCTATTTACCCTGGTGAATCTAATAGGCACTTCCACTGGTGTTTGTGTTCCAATAATTCTATCGGGCAAACTCTCTGTCAACTTATCGATTGTGAATACTCGATTCAAATAGTCGAACCCTTTGCCCATCACCCCATCAGTTGTGTGGCCCAAATCAAAGACATGCCCAATTTCATGGCATACAGCTCCAAGACTTGTGGCTAAGACCCCAGCATATGTCCGCCTGTAATTACTGTCATCGGCAAATTTCTCCAAATCGACTTTATTATCATTCTCAAAACATCTATGAATATCTTCGAATTTACTTGGCCAAGAGTAAAAGAATGCCGAGCCAAACAGGGCCAACCCACCACCACCCAAAGCGGCGTTTGCTTTCAAGTGCCGCTTGATGTTGTCGTAGGAGAAATCACCATCGGTTATCGGCTCGTACTTGGTGCAACCGATAAAAGCCACAAACTTTACCTTCGCATCATTTCCATACTCGGAATTAATCACTTCGTACGCAAATTTATTCCACAGTTCTTCCTGTGAGAGCTTCCAGGCTTCTTCGACTCCTAAATTACTTTTAAATATCTGACATCGTGACTTTAGGGCAAAGGTTCTTCTCCCAAAACCGGCTTCATTTAGTTTTTCCGCATACAGACACTGCAGCAATTTCATATTTAAATCAATAATTGAACAAGCTTCATTCGCAGTGCCATCGACATTCTGTGCGGTCGATGAGTTAAATGAACCATCATGACCCCTACATAAGATGTAGAGCGGTAGGATCTTGTAGGGATTCTCTTGTGCTTTGTAATGGCATTTGAATTTGGTAGATGCATTGCAATAGGAAATAATAAATTCTTCGGTTAGCGTGGTTGTTGTTACAACATCCACTTGAAAGCGATAAAGAATTTTGAATTCACCATTAGCAAGGGACACAGGAGCTTCCTTATAAGCAAGTATCTGATTGTGGTGGGTTTTTAGATGAATTTTTTTGTGAGAACATGTCTTACTTATTTTTCCTTTAATCAGAAGAAATTCGTGGTTGATGATGGAATTGTTTGTTAGATTTGTTAACTCTATGACGTGAGGCACTACACAACACATTGCAAAGGAATTTTTCTTCTCTAAACTAAACACGTAAACGAAGTACGAAATGCAAATTGCAAACGAATAAACAAGATTTTGCACACCTGAAGAGTGAAAGGTGCATTGTATAACAGTTCAAATTGTCAACACGAAATGAAATAGTTTAGGGTAATTTGGAAGTGAACGCATTCAAAATTAATTGAAAGATTTTTAGATTTAAATATTATATTAAATATATTACGCAAAATTATAGTCAACCAACTCGACACTTAAATATATTTAGTGTGAAACTAGGTTAAAATTTGTATCAAAATATCAATAAGTTTCACACTAAGTTCTCTTGCGTATTTTTATCGATTATAAAATGATTCAAATTGTCATAGAAAAAAATTAGGATTCCTGTTAGGCTAGGTGCCCATGAATGATTTTTCACACGGCCGATTGGAAAAACGGTGAGCAACATCTACAAGTTTACATGTCTACGTTCACATTGCCGAGTGACTAAACAGCTGATTCGGTAATCTGTAACCAGTACCAGTCACAAAGTTCACGCCGATCGTGATCGACCGTATGCAAATCGTTAATACGCGCCCAGCCCTAAAGATTTTGAGAATATGGGAGACTTGAACTGGCTAGTCATCTGGCGTTCAGAACTAAAACAAATTCTAGAGTTTTTAAATATATCCCGATACCAAGCAGAGGACCTTTAATTTTTGTTGTATTACGAGTTAAAATTGATGGAGGTATACAATAAGTACTTTTAGTTAATTTTATTTACCTTTAGTAAAAATATATAAAGTACATCACAAATCTGGAACTGTCTATCATTGAAACGCATAATTGAAACAAATCATTGGAATTTTTTTTGAGAGATCAGTTATAGCAATCATTGAAATTTTCTGTCATTGGAAAAATTTTCCTGGTTGAAATACACACGAAAATTTTTTTCGTATACACATCTGTCATTGGAACTGAACGAAATTGGTACTCAAATCATATATATAATGCAAATTGATTTGTTCTAATCGAAAAAAAATCATTATATATCATTTGTGTTACTAATCAAAGGAAAACATATAAAAAAATCGATTTAAAGTTTTTTAATGATGCATTTCAATGATAGCTATAACTGGCCCCTTAATAGGTCCATGCTGGTTCCCATTGGATTTTGTCTTTGTCTTTCAGATAATATTTCAAATCGGCGATTGTTTGTTCAATCGATAATAGCCATAGCACCAGAAACTGTTATACTTCATTTTCACACATCTCTATTTTTTTAGGTCAACAAACTAGTATTTTTTGACAGCGATTTTCTAATCATAAATGAGATGAATAAATAGCTTTGTTCCCCATCTGCAAATTCGTACGAATTTTCACGAATTTCTGCTAATTCTTGTTCCCGTACACCAAAAATTCGTAGAAAATCGCAGAAGAGAGAGCTCGTGAGAGAGAAAATAATTTCCCCACCCTGCGAATTTCTGCTCAAGAAATTTTTGAAGGCAGAAAAAAGTAGCAGCCAAACGTCAGTTTGACAATTGAAAAAAAAAGACAATAAATAATCAAATATACGACACGTTTGATAAAGATTGCAGAGTTATTTTTAAAAGTTTATAAAAAAAAAACATAAAAAACCGGTGGTTCTGTGAACTTTTCCATGAATATTGTTGACGAAGTCCAGATTCCTGATTTAGTTCAGGGTTCAGACAATTGTTAGAGAGCAGTGTGAGTTGAGTCTTCTAAAGCCAGCTGTTTGTAAGGAGCAGAGAAGAATTGTTGCTGGAAGCGTGGAAGCACCTACAAAACTACTAATTGTTTTGTTTTTGGAGCTGATGCAACAAATAGGCATAACATTTCCCTTGAAATAATAAAAAAAACATTTTAAAAATCGTTTCGCAGTAATTAGTTTCCACCAATCTTTTGACATTTAAGTAGTGATGCTCGAACTTCCTACAGTTTATCGATAGTATAGATAGTAAAAAATATCGGCTACATCGATAGTTTAAGAAACAATCGAACGGCTATCGATAGTTTAAATAATTTAAACTTAATTTCACATTTTGAGCTTGAGCTTATTCAAGAGATTGAAACCTGTGGGAAAAGCTCATACTATATGCTTAAACGATTATCAGATTTTCGATATGAGCTTGAGATATGTGAGCTATGAGGGAGGGTCAAAAAGGTCTTGCTGCACTGACAGGCAATAGATAAAATCTTGCAGCTTCCTGAGTGCTTTGAAATTTCGAACACAACAATTTCCTTTTACACGAGGAATTTCCGCAGTCGAAAGCGTTATTATGTAAAGGTTGTAACTGTTGAAGGCAGGGATGTACTTGAAAAGTTAACTGATACTGTTAATAAGCGAATAAAACCTATTGCAGAAGAATGCCACTCGTGCTGTCATCTTTTCGATTTTAACTTTTTACAATTTAATTGAAAGGCTTTAATGGCTAAAACACAATCACGCTTTAGCTTCGGTTTCATTTGACGTTTATAAGTTCAACCATTGGAAATCACTACATCTTAACATAATGTTACTTTGGCTTTGACGTTACGCTTGGTTCGTGTACAAGATAAGGTAACGTGATTCAAATACAAAGCTGAAGTAGAAACTGGTTGATTTTTTGCTCATTTTGACAGAAAAAAGCAAAAACAACAATCGAAATTTATAAAATGTCACTTAAAGCGTGTGAAATGTAACTTGACGAAGTCAAAGCTGAAGCGTGATTGTGTTTTAGCCATAAGGGTATTCATAAAACGTGGTAAGATTCACTTTTGTTTTATAGATAGGCGGTCATAAATCTAAAAATTTGAACAAGCCATCGAATTTGCTGATTCATAGTTTGGGCCTATTCAATTGATTAATGTATAGATCGATAGTATCAGTACTATCGATATTTTATTCAAAACTATCGACGATATCGAAAATAAATACTATCGATTGTTAAGCAACACTAGGAAAGAATGCTGCAATTTTTTTGGTTTAAAGCGTTCCCGTACTTTTTTCGTAGAAATCTCTCAAAGAGAGAAAATATCCCCACTACTTAAAAATCTGACAGCTGCGAATTTTCTGCGAATAATTATCGGGAACAAACCTAATAATTTTTTATAACATTGTTTTTGTTGCTCTTTGCTAGACCCCGACTGGATATTACCACGCTAAAGTTGTTTTTGAGAATTGCAAAATCATCAATCAGTAAAGTGCAAACATGAATGGTCGCTCTATTCGTATTAACCGAATGCCTGCCCTTGTACTGGCAGTCATTGTAATATGTGGTGTGATATACACGTTAAACATCCTCTCAGATGATAAACCTCTCTATGGGATGCTCAGGAACACAAATCAAGTTAACATGCGAAAATTGCTTATCGGCTCCATACAAGCCGCTCAACGAGGTGGCTTAGAAATCTTGGATGTCGCTCATTCCCGTGACTTGCAACAGAAGAGTAAGGGCAAGACACTGGAAGGGGTCGATGATCCATATACACAAGCTGATCTAAGGTCGCATTGCATTATGAAAGGTGGCATGCATAGGATATTTCCCAAATTGAATATTGTTTCAGAAGAGGATATGGAAGGTTGTTCAGAAGGAGGAATCTTTGAATTGGATCCAACGGTGCTTCACGAAACTGCTGTGACGCCTGATGAATTAGTCGATGTGAGGGACATAACAGTGTGGATAGATCCGCTAGATGCCACTACAGAATTCACAGGTAAACAAAATAATGGAATGATTGTTTATTTATAAATAACAAGTGTTTTTTGTTTTCCCAGAAAAACTATATAAATACGTTACTACCATGGTTTGTGTTGCTGTTAAAGGTGTTCCTGTGATTGGGGTTATTCACAGTCCATTCACGGGAAAAACTTCCTGGGCTTGGCAAGGAAAGTCCGTTTCCGAAGACTTGGCAAACTTGAAAAAGGTAAGAACATAATATTAAGCTCTGTGCTGCTTAAAAACATTTCTCCTTTTCCCACAGGAAATCACACTAACGAAATATCCAATAATCACTGTTTCTCGGTCACATGCTGGAGATGTAAAGAATTTGTCAAAAGAGGTTTTCGGAGAAAACTCAAGCATCCTAATAGCAGCTGGATCAGGTTACAAGGTCCTGCAAGTGGTGGCAAATAATGCAACAGCCTACTTGCACTCTACTCGAATAAAGAAATGGGATATATGTGCGGGCAATGCAATTTTGAATGCGTTGGGTGGCAAAATGACTACATTGACCAATGAGGACATCAACTATGCGGACGGAAGTGCTCCACTTAACGACAAAGGTCTATTAGCTGCACTCACCAACCATGAGGTTTATATTGCTAAAATGTTAGAGAGGCAGAATAAAGGCCAAAGATAATTTTGTCTGAAAAAGTATTTTAAGTTTATTTTTTAAGTTATATAGGCATTAAGCTTAAACTATTCGTTACTCATTTTACACATTTTTTTTTATTTTTTTAACTGCCCGTAGGTCCAGTCTCCAGTCAGAGGAATAAACGAACAAAAATAAAAAAAACCAACTAATTTTTAGTAAATTCAAATAAAACGCACAGGCACCTTTTATTTTGCTAAATCATGAGCAACCAAAAATCCACAGCATCAATAACTACGATGCAGTCGTCGACACATCCATGCTTTGTTCGCCATCGCTACACGGTGTCACAACAATACATGGGTTTGGTTTCTTGAGTCGCTGCAGCATTCCATTGGAAATCAAATCGAATTTCAAGTGCTGCACATTGATTGCATTGCCATCCCATTCAATCAGCGATGTGAATTTAACAGGATCACAAAGATTTATCATTTCTAGAAGCACAGACAATCAGTGGGTTTTGAGAGAATTCAAACAATTTATCTTACCCATTCCACCTCCAAAGAATTCGTTTTTCTCCTTGTCCAATGTTATTGTAATGGCGTTTTTGCGTGCTGCATGTTGATTTGCGCGGTTCTTTGATATCGACTGTTTGATTGCGATTTGTTCCAGTTCTTCCTCAAAACGACTCAAATAGAGTTTGATCAGTTCTTCAAATTCATCAGGACTAAGTGAACTCGTTCGATCACCAATGTTTCCCAGAAACCAATTTAGTTTCTCACCAATGATGTTACTTTTAATTGCGTGACCTAAGCGACTTTTGTGTTTGTTGTTCATACGCTTTGCTTGTTTACTTAGCGCTTTGGTCTTGCGACTGTTGGGATGTTTGATGGCTTCTAATTTTTTCCTGAGATTAGCCTTTAAAAAAAATGTTTTATTTTTTGTTTGAATGCTACTTTTTACAATTTATTTACCATTTCGTTATAAGGGATAGTGTTCTTTATTTTTTCAGTCCTGCACGTTGTTTTGTTTATTTGGCAGAGCTTTGAATTCTGATGACATTTCGCAGGGAAAGTTAAACACTTGTCACTTGCAAACAGCATTAAAAGGGAAAGCAAATCCTTTTTTTGCGAATGTGACAACAAAGGGTACATTCAATTTAATATAGCTGGTAACCTTTCAAAATTTGAAACTAAAATTAGCTGTTCTTTATATGTCTCATTAAAAAGAAAAGTAACAAACATTTTTTTAGCATATTTTGGATTTACATTCTGTTTCAATATTCTCTTCTTTCAACTGTATGCCAGCTCTCTTTAATTTGCTAATTTCGGCGACAGAAAGATATACAATACACAAATGTGAATGCGGCTAGTGTCTTCCTATTTGTCATTCTAACTGTCAGTGAAATTATCGGATTTTACGATAGCTATCACAGAACATGACGACTTTAATAGTGAGTTTTATTCAATATTAACTTCATTTTTTGACTATCTGCGGAATAAAAAAAAATCCTTGCATTTTATGGCTCCCATTTTGTTTTGTTTTTATTTTTTCGTTATCTGCTGTTCACAATAAAAATTCACCATTGTGTGGGGAGTTTCGTTGTGACTTTCTTTGTGAAAATTGGGGGAGATTCCCATATATGTTATCGAGTCACAATAATCCTCACAAGAAATAGTCACAAGAGCTTGTGACTTGTGATTCGTCATAAGGTATATAAAATTTAAATAAAATACAAAACAAACATTTCGTCAAAATATTAGAAAAAAATGTTGTTTGAAATATACTTTACGACACATTCTCATACCTACCAAATATACACACGAAATTTAAAAAAAAAATCAGTTTAGCCATTTCAGAGGAGTAGGACCACAAACACCGTGACACGAGATTTTTATATATTAGATAATATAACTGATACAGTAAGAGAGAAATAAAAATGAGATTTAGGCAGAAACAAGAGCACGGTATACTGACGATATACTCTGAGTTTCCTGCCTTCTATTGTACAAGATAAGGTAAACGTGACGAAGACAAAACCGAAGCGTGATTATGTTTTAGCCACAATCTTGTTTATAACATTGATTACGTTCGAGGTTGGTGAGATTTCTGGTAATTTGTTGGAAAACATTCTGTGCGTTTGTAAACGCAAAAAACCCAATAGTTAACAATGCATATGTTCACGAACTTAGCCTTCGATTACGTTGCCTTTGAAGAACATATGGAAATCAGCTGTTTTTAACCATGCTAATTACAACAAAAGCAAGGTAACCTATCCGAAAGTCACGAATCGTAACTATTTGACAGGAGAGCATAATTCCAAAATGCATTGTTGAAGTGTCAAATAGTTAAGATTTGTAACAATGTTTAACAATAAATCGTTCCAAAATGAAATTGTAACAATCCCAACAAAGTATTCTATGCTTCTATGAGATACCGAACGGGGCCAATCCAAAGGTATCCTAAACTTTGCTGGATACTTTTCTCAACACATGAACAGCTGATGAACAGCTCACTGTTTTTCTCTTTTGCTTCGAATTTCGATAGATAGGTTACCTTATCTGGTTGGATTTGTTCGTTCACAAAAAAAACCAAAACAAAAGCAAGGTAGCCTGTCCGAAAGTTACGTTTGTGAATGTATCCAATAACAGAGAGTATACTATAATATATAGAACGGTGTGACACCGTGTTAGATGCAGTGAAAAAATTAATTTTCTTTGTTCAGAACGTAAAACATATAATTGATTGATTATTAGATTTTCAATATTTGTGTTTGCATTAAAAAGCAATGTGATATAAATTAACGAAACGCTTTATAAACATAAAATGTACTGCTCAGATACCGACATTTTGTTAAATACATTTCTTATAAAAAAAAAACGCTATCGGGCCTTGCTTAACTACGGCACAATTATTTATGAAAGAGAAACCATCAATTCTAAGCAACATGATAAAACAGTCATTCCAGTAAATGATATACTTGCTATTGAAAAGTCTGACAATCGTCAAATAGAAAACCACAATTTGTCCAACTTATCCTCAGCATTATCTACACAAGAGCCTTCGCCATCTGTGTCAACTCCTTCGGAGACATTGCCTCACAGTATCAAATATACAAAAGAGTCCCTTAGTATTCACTATGCAAAACGTATCATTAAATCACCTCAAGACTGTAACAGATGGCAGAAGCAAACTGTTATACTACAAAGCAGTGATGTACGAGTGGTTTCCAATTGGTATGACGCCTTGCAGAAAATTCTTAGCGAACAAAACCGCTTACGTAATGTTCTCGTCTTTATAAACCCTTTCGGTGGTCAAAAACGCGGTCTTGAAACCTATGAGAAATATTGCAAGCCAATATTTCAATTGGCAAAGATCGATGCAAGTTGCATCATCTCCCAGAGAGCTAATCAAATTCATGATATTGTGATGACACATAATTTGGATCAATATGATGCGGTATGCTGTGTTGGTGGTGATGGAACTTTTGCCGAAGTTGTCAATGGTCTTATATTTCGAACAATGAAAGATTTGGATTTAGATTTCCTCAAGCCGAAGTATATTCCGAAGCCGAAAATACCAGTTGCTGTTATACCAGCTGGCAGCACGGACACTGTGGCGTTTAGCTTACATGGTACATGTGACGTGACGACGGCTGCTATACACATGGTGCTGGGGCAGAAACGTGGTCTTGACATATGCAGCGTACAAAATCCGAATGGTCTGATAAGGTTTTGTGCCAGTGTCATGTCGTACGGATATTTGGGTGATATTGCAATGCAAAGTGAAAAATACAGATGGATGGGGACCAAGCGATATGAGTATGTAGGTTTTAAAAGCATTTTGATGAACACTGGCTACCCAGCTGAAATACGAATTCTCTTATCCAATTCAGATGTTGAAAACACCAAATCTGACCAAGCTATTGATCTATCGGTTGGTAGCAGCAACCAAGACTTAGATGATAAGAAATGTTTTGTTAATTGTCAACGATGCTCAAGTTCAAGCTTTTTAGCCAATGAAGTGTACAAAGTTCATGATCCAAATACCGAAGAAGATGAAAAAAGCGTTGCTTCCTCGATTTCAGCAAAGTGCAATAAATACAAAGTCGAGGCTGATACGAATGCAGCCTCTACAGATATGACGAAGAACAACACCAACAAATCCTGTGATAATCTGTTTAAAAAATCAGATTCAAACCTGAGTGTGATAGAAAAGCATGACGTCTATTTGAAAAATTCATATAGTTCCGAAGAAGAAGCTACGACGACTACGAAATCAGTATCCACGACTACACTAACAACAGTGGCAACTCAAAGTAATAAGATGGTTTGGAAGGCTATTAAAGGAGGCTTTTTTATGATAAGTGGAGCCAATATTACATGCGCCTGTTCTCGTAGTCCCAATGGCATGGCCAAATATTCGCATTTGGGCGATGGCTCAATTGATTTAATTTTAGTTCATAAAACAACATTCCTTAATAATTTGCGTTTACTAATAAAAATGGTCAACAAAACTGGCGATATTCGTGACTTGCCATTTGTCGAAGTTTATCGCACAAAGCAATTTTATTTCCGAGCAAATCAGAACGAAGACTTAGCCTGGGATGGTTCATGTCACCCACTTAGTGAAGAAGCACCTCCAAAGGCAAGCCAGTGGAATTGCGATGGCGAAATTGTGCAAGATTTAGAAATATTTATGAGCTCTCATTGCCAACTGCTGGACGTTTTTATGAGAGGACCGTATCCTTTTCATGAGGAAGTACTTGGTAATGCATGTTGCCCGGGATTTTGTAAAACATAATACTCTAAATTTTGGACAAGAGTGGGAAGTAGGGGTTTCTTTATAAATTGGCTGTTTTTAGAAGAGTTAAAATATTGTATAGGGATAATAAATAGGAGGAAAGCATTTGAACATTCTAAGGGTATTAATTTAAAGTCTATCATTTTTTTTTTGTTATGAAAATATTTTATTAATATTAATATTTTAATATTTTATGTGTCGGGTTGTCTTTATTTTTATAAAAAAAAATAAATACAAATATTTTAATTATTCATATGACTTGTTTATTCAATAACAACAAAAAAATAGCGGCCAAGGAAAATGAGAATTTTTGATATGGTGTTTGGAATGCCCGGGAGATAGCGTATTCCACAAGGACTTTACCCCTCCTCCCTCTACATCCCTATCATAATCAGGTACAAATTACTGAAAATCGGCACTTTTTTCACTCTCAACTTTAATGAGTACAATCCTGCACTTGGACCAACTGGAGATGTTTTTACTTCCATCGAGGAAGTAACTGACATAATCCACGAAGGAAATTCTAAGAAGTCAGCAGGAAATAATGGGATTTCTAACTGTGCTTAAAAAGCTACCAAATCTCGCCATCCTACTGCTGGCGATCATCTTCAATAACTGCCTGAATAACAGCTACTTCCCCGAAACATGGAAAACGGCAAAAGTGGTGTCCGTTCCGAAGAAAACCAACAGGTCTGGCGTCGAGGGATATCGGCCATCCTTATCATAAGCTTCATCATTTCTTCAGGGAAAGGGAATTCATACCTGAATGTTAGTATGGTTTTCGAGCACGACACTATCCGCTTCTTGGACTGCACTCCGACGTGACACACGGACTCAACAAAAAAGAGATGACAGTCACCTGTTTACTGGACTTCGAAAAGGCCTTCGACTCAGTTTGGATAAAAGGACTAATATTCAAACTGTCAAGTCTAGGACCTGAACGCTTGACAAGATTAGTCAAAAATTTTCTAACTCATAGATCCTTTTATGTACAGGTAAACAAAGAATATTCAAAAAGAAAGACGATCAGCGCTGGAGTTCCACAAGGTTCCGAGTTGGGCCCCATACTTTTCAACTTTTATACTGCTGACCAGCCTGCCAACATCCCAGGGACGAAAACGAATCTATGTATATGCCGATGACTCCTTAACATATGCAACATCCATTTCACCAGAAATCGCAGCCATGAGAGTTGAAGGCCACATAAGAAACTTTTGTATAAAGAAATATATTATATTATACATAAAGAAACAAAGTATTAATTAAAGCAAGATGTAATTTGTAAGAACTTATATTTAAATATGGTCTACTCTCAAGCTCGACTATAACACAACTGCCTCTTAGACTATAACACTACTGATCCTTATTCTATCTCCTTCTAGAGTATTGCAGGCAGTAGTGGTTATCCTTTTATAGCGTTGCTGTTGTAGTTACATGTGGGACTACTACCTTAAATGGGTGACTAAAGATAAATAGCGATAAGAGCGAGCTTATCAGCTTCGGAACCCCAACAACAGCAACAAGAGATCGAAGAGTTTTCGCATCACGCTGTGATAATATAAGTATCAAGCTACCAGACAACACAGTGATAAGGATAAAGACAATAATTAAGAATATTTTATTGACCAATTTTGAGTTATTAGTTTGTGTTTGGAAAGGTTCCTTTTGTCGGTTGGCATCAAAAACATACAGCGTCAGGCAGAATAATCAATTTTTGTTCGAACCAAGCTAAACATATCATCATGAACACTGCCTCCAACCTCGTAAAAAAGGTTTTTGCTCTCAGCAGCGAACAATTTCAATCCTCCAACGAAAAAAGAATAACTAAAATCCTCAAAGATAATGGCTATCCTCCTGCCAAAATTCGTGGTTTAATCTTCAAACACAAACTACAAGAACAGAGGATGCGAACAATGGTTTCTACAAAAGTATAGTGTACGTTCCAAAAAACAGAAAACTTCAAACAAGTTATCAACAAAAATGTAAAAGATGTTTTCGTTTAGCTTTCAAATTAAACAAAACGCTGAACCATATATATACTAAACTAAAAAACAAAACCAGACAAAGACAAACAAACGGACGTTATCTACAAAATCAATTGCAACGGCAAACCGAACGAACCTTGCAACATATGCTATATAGGAACTACAAAACAATTTCTTCGACAGCGGATCTCAAACCACAAATCTGATATAAAATCCAATAGTTCCGGGAAAACAGCCCTGGCAAATCACAGCATCGAGAGTGGTCATTCTCCAAACTTCGAAGATGTCAAAATCCTACAAACAGAGAAACATGTATCTAAACGATATACCTTATAGCGAGTTTCATTCAAATTTCAAAGTTTTGATCTGAAAATCAAGATTTGCTCTTTTCAATGAAACTTGTTTCATCATTTAATTCTAGTATTGGTCATTCACTGACGAGCATACACAGTATTTGATATCACACACAAAAATACCAGGCATGTACAGTTGATATATTCAAAATGCCATATTTGTATTTTCTCACTTCAAAAACACCTTTATTTGTTATTTTGTATATTTAATGGATATTTGTTAATTTTTAGACTAAGCACGGGCTGGCATAAGTTCACAACAAACAACAAAAATAACAAAATATTTTCTATTTGACGTTTTACCGAAAGACTATTTACATGTATGTATGCATTCAGATCAAATCTGCCAACCCATCAGAGATCAAATCTTTCGTGTTGAGATTTGATCTAGATTTGCTCTTTTTCTTGCAATGAAACTCTCGAAATTGAAAAAGATCAAATCTTTTGACAGAAAGAGCAAATCTTTTCTTGAATGAAACTCGCTATTAGAAACATTACACATACTAAACAACAATAATAATATGAATAGAAAACAAGACACACAAAACATGTAACATATTTTTTCATTGCGAAAACTACAGTGAACAAAAAGCCGACGGAGGAACCTTTCCAAACACAAACTGACAAAGACAATAGCAAAATAACTTGGAGTGAATTTCACTAACCGCTTTAAATTCAACAAGCACGCTTCATTTATGCTTAAGAGAGCCAACTTCTCCCTACATCTGGTCCACCCGCTTCTTAGGAGAAGAAACGGATTAAGCATTAATACTAAGCTCCTCATCTATTAACTGCTGATCCGTCCAGTTTTGACGTACGCTTGTCCTATTCGGTTCACCATATCACCAACATATATGAAGAAGATCGAAGTATTTGAAAGGAAGATACTTCGTAGCTGTACAGGTCTACACCGAAACCCCATTACAAGGAAATATATCCCAAACAAGAAGCTATGATATGAGTAAAAATATAGCATTGTATAGAGTCAGCTGATGTTGAGCCGACATGATAGTTAGTTTAAGGCCAATTGTTCATAAATTCTAACGAATGTAATAAAAATAATTTAATCTAAAAAAAAATCTAATCTTTTTCACGCTGGCCTATAACTCTTTTCTGGTGCATTGTAACGCAAAAAAACTCAATATGAAAACTTTGTAGGAAATAAACGTCCTACTACTTTGGTGTATAAAGTTTTTTTGTACAACCACTAGCAACAGAGCAAATTAGGGTACTTCTGTAAATTTCAACTTTCTTTTACTTTTAAAGCGTGCCGCATGTTTGGTCGATTCTTAATATAGACGGTCTTAGCTTTCACTTGATACCCCATTTGTACATTGACTCGATCCCATTGAGGTAGACCAGCACCAAAAACCCAACCGAAAGTAGCCATTTTACCGCCAAAGGGACAAGAAAAACTCTCCGACCAGCGGTTTTGTACATTTTAGATAATTACGGACAACTCCCTTATGCGTGAAACAGATTGAACCAGCAACAGCGGCCGCCATTATTTTAGCACCTATGTGTTTCAATTGCTCAAGCTAGAATAGGCCAGCAACATCAACAGCGTCGTTAGACCAAAGTCCTAAATTTGCTGTTGCTGTTCCATTGCTACCAACTTTACTTTACAGTTTTCAGTAAAGTGGTTGAAAACCTTTATTAGGTTCAAAAACGAGTAGTTTTAAGTTAAATTTTGAGTACAAAACTATTCCAAGCGAAGGTTTGTTGTGACGATATCGTAGCCGTTGCGTTCTACACTCGTTTTTGATGTTCTTTCTTTTTTTCTTTTTTCTTGCACATCGCAGGATGATGTGTCCACCTACAAATATATATCTGGCCTAACAATTCTGAGTTTAAATCGGGACGAGAACGATAAGGAATTATGACTTGAGATCCAATCAATGAAGTCCTGTTTTTCTTTCAATGAAATAGTTTCATAAGAACTTTTTTGAGTTCGGTTAGTGCCGAAAACTGCAACTAGTTTTTTTGCCCAGATCCATTTGCTATCTGCGTGTTGATACGAAATCTACTGATTTAATAACAACAATAACAAAAGAATACAAAATTACAAATTGTCAACAAGAATCTTCAGAAAATCGGACCAACATTTGAAGCAATACCCGTCATGCAATTAAAACAAAAATCCTTGTTATTCGTTTTTTTTACTACACAAATAAATACATAGAACGAAGCAACATTTTTCGTCATAGCATTGAATATTTACATATATATATGTATATTTACTTCCTGTACCACATTTGTAAAGTCTTCATGCGCTTAACTTTCTTTTGCAACTGTAGAACTCCATACATCAGAGCCTCAGCTGTTGGAGGACAGCCAGGCACGTAGATATCGACTGGGATAATCCTGTCACAACCCCGAACCACCGAATATGAGTAGTGGTAGTATCCACCACCATTGGCACAACTTCCCATCGAAATTACCCAACGTGGTTCAGGCATCTGATCGTACACCTTCCTCAATGCTGGTGCCATCTTATTGGTAAGGGTTCCGGCAACAATGATCACATCAGCTTGACGCGGTGATGCTCGAAATACAACACCATATCGATCCATGTCATAACGAGGAGCAGCTATATGCATCATCTCTACGGCGCAACAAGCCAAACCGAATGTCAGTGGCCAAATCGAACCTTTGCGACCCCAATTGAGCAAATCGTCCAACCGAGCAACGGCCCATTCACCAGCATTATTTTGTTTGGTTCCAAATGGGGAGTATCCTTTCTTTGGAGGTGGATTTTCAGGGTTAACCGTAGGCATAGTATTTTGTAGGCGCAGCGCCATAGAAGTGTTCACTGCCGGCCCAAAAACACCACTCAATTTCGTAAGAGAGAAGTCACCAGCTCCGGCCAGGAGCCTTGGTGATTTGTTTAATAGTGCGGAAGCGGATCGTAACATCTCTCCTAGGGAACAAAAAACGGTTGTTCGTTAAAACAAAATATTAAATAAGAACTACGACTTAATATTATTGGAAAATCTATTTTAATAACAATTAAAAATCGCAGAAACCTTTTTATGTAACTTTCACAGCACAATAATTTTAATAGAAATGTCAAACGATTTTTTTGTTTGGTTAGATTGGCGAAATTGTTTCGTATGACAGATGGGGATGTCAAAAGAAAAGGTACATTTACAGTACGGTCTGTATTAGTTTGATTCCCCAATTTTCGTTTTCATTTTAAAAATAAGGCTACTCAATTGCATACATGATTGTTTGTTTCAGTTGTTTCTTCATTCTTTCTTTTGGACAATTTGATAAGGGGTGTAGAAAAGTAGGGGGAATGAAGTAACGAATGGAAGAATGAACATTTTAAGATTTTCTGTGGTTGAGTTTTGACGTTTCTCGTTTGAGAAAGAAAATGCTATGCACGGACTAAAAATAAGAACTTTTAAAATTGAAAACAATTCCAAATTATGTTTTTAGTGGTAATGGATGGTTTTTAATAGCTTTTTTTTTTAGAATTTCGCAAATTTCTTTAGAATAAAACAGCATAGTTTGTAGGAAAGTATTGGATATATTCGGGGTAATCCAAATCAGTGTACACACCAGCGTACGTGCCTGTCCAAAAGAAGAATGAAGAAACAACCGAAAAAAGGAATCAAGTACACAAGGTCTATTGCGCAGGTTGTCAAAATTTTATCTATCACAAAAAAAAATTAAAATGGTGGTTGTTAGAGACCTAAATTAAAAAACGTATAAACAAAACTGCACACCTCACGTGTGTTATTTTTTTTCTTTTTGTCTTGATATTTAAAAAGCTTATTTAAAAATTAAAAACCACAAAAACTTTAAAATATAGACACGATATCTTTTTTTCAGAACAAATAAACAAACTAATGGTCTCTGGCGGCCGCCATTTTTTTGATTTTGACAGAGGCGCAAAAGATTGCAAAAATAAAAACTCTTAAGATATAACCTTATGTCGAATTCGTTTAAAAGATCAATATTTTTGATCTGAGATCAAATTTTTATGTTCGTTTTTAAAATAAGATCAAGCGTTTTTTTGATCTAGATAACTTTTTGGAAATCTGCATTTTTATCGAGATTTATACCGATTTGCACACACACTGTTTTATATGACAATTCGCAAATGTCACTGAAGTTTATGCCGAATTCGTTTTTAATTTTCAGATTTGATCTCAAATTTCCGATTTTTCCTTTGTAAATATTTACATACACTATACACTACATAATACTATCATGAAACATTATTTTTTAATTACTGCTCAGTCCCAATGAGTGGTGCTGAAATCGCCAATTATTGTGATTATAGAATAAGAAAAAAACACAAAAGTTTATTACATGTCCCGAAATGTTGTCGTCTCCACTATTAAGAGTTAGTTAGAGATTAAGATTAGCCGTAAAGATGGCCTGAAGCCAAATGGCATTCATGAGAGTACTATAGGATATAGAGAACTATACAATGGTTTAAGCTACAATTTTCTGAAAATAATATTATACTACGTTTTCATTTGAGTCGAAATTACCTCATTTCGAAATTTGCAGAAAAAGTGTTTTCACCTAAGTTTGCTAATTTCGTTTGACACTTTCTTACTTGGTACCTTAAGGCAAGTTTAGGATTTTTAAAAATACAAAAATTGAGATAAAAATCAAACATTAAATAACGATCATAGAGAAGCCCAAGAAAGGTGGTGACAAAAAATGTATGTCTGCCAGTCTAATATTTCTACGTAAATGTTAATTGTTTTCTCTCAAATATCTAGCCTTCCACTGTGATAACGAACATAAAGCAAGTACGTGCGACTTAGTCGTGCCCTCTTACTTTTTTATTTTCTTCTTTGAATTTTTATAATGTCAACTTTGATGTTTTTTATAGAACCTTGTTCAATTGTGATTCAATTGTTTTCAAGTAAGGTGTGTTCGACTTCACATTACATAAATTGCAACCTTATTTCGTCGAAATTGTGGATATGAGATAATTTTGAAATGTGATTTTGTATGGGAAATGAGATGATTTGGAATCAAATTTGGAAATTTGATACGAAATTAGCCCATTTTCCTTAATGAAAACGTAGTATTAAGCAAACTTCAGTGAAACTTAAAAAAAATAAAAAAAAGAATAGAAAATTGAATAAAAAAGCAGCACAATAAAATAAACTGATATCTTTTTATATATTACACATTCTATGTCGAGTTGATGCACAGAACTAAATGTCCGACATCAATTGTCAAGCATTTGTTGGCCTTCACAATAATCCGGCTCATTATACTACAGATGTGACGATGTTTAGATCACAAATACTTTAAACTCCTGCGATGGTGTGAAAAAGAGTTATTTTTAGTATATGCAGACATTATTTTTTAGTCAAAAATGTTTTAAAGATAAAATTGCAGAACAAGATTTAAAATTAAAAAAAAAAATAATTCGGACTTGAAAATAAACCAGGATATTTGCGATAGGTAGTAACTTTAATCACAGATAATATAAGCTGCGTTTTATTATCCACCAAGATCCATATCGATCTTTGTCGATAAATAAAACAATCCAGATCTAGATCCAGAGCAAGCATTATTTTGTGTTCAATTCCTATTACAATACTGCAAAAGAGCCATCTGTTTTTCAGAATTAGTACTAATTCTTGGATCTTGAAATAGATCCAGATAGAAAGTAGGATTTAAAATTGTTATTGTAATATGTGCTAAGCATAATCCAGATCCAGATCCGAAGATAATAAAACACAGCTATAGTTACATAGATATCGCATTCGTACGTCCCAGTTCATCCAGCTTATTTGATACATACTTACGACATTTTTTATTCAAATTTTGTTCGTTGTCACTTTCATTTTCCTTGTGCCTGCCCTTGTCTTGTTGTTTTGTTTTACTTTTTTTTTGGCATCGAACATTATCATTCTCACATAGGCAATAAGAAAATGTGTATCTTTTGATTGCAACTCACTGGTTGACCTGCTTTTTGATATATCATTTGGTTTTGTATTGTTTGAAGGTGGTTGAATTGTTTGAACTCAAACAACCCTATTTTTTATTCGTTTGAAAAAGTTGTCATTTAGCAACGAAAACAACCGGCTACTTCTTCTTTAACCGACGATTGTTATTCTCTTGACCGGGACCATTTGTTGCATATGTTTTTTCCAGGAGCTTTCGCCTGCCGCGGTAATGTGGGAACGTGTATTATTTTGGGGTTTTGCGCCTGTTCTTGTTCGCCTGGTGCTCAGAACACGTTTGCGATCAAGCTAGCATCACAAATGATGCTGCGATTTCACAAAAAGTTGACGTTTTGTATTTCTCTCATTGTATTATTGTATATAGTTAACTCACACCCACAAACCCTCTCGTTAAATCCACACACACCTCAATGTCAACATCTTCTTTCTACTTTATCAAAATTCCGCCTTTTTGAATTTGAGTGGAATTATTTTGTTCATGTTCGCCTGGTGCTTGAGATCGATTCTGGTTGAAAGAACCACAGTATCGAGTTTAACATCAGCATGACATCAGCATGAGTCTTATCAGCATGAGTCATGTTATTTCCTATGTGTGTCATCGATTTGTAAGACGTTATCACGTCAAAAATAAAAACTGCATTTGGTTTGTTCTATGATTAGAAAATGTTTATTAATAGCTGAGAATATTTACACAAAATTAATTTTATTCAAATATGGAATAGCTTTGCTTTAAAATTCGAAAATATTCTCTCCGATGGAATTTTAATATTTTGTAACACTCTTTGCTAACCCATACCCATCGCTAGATCGTAGAACATTTTGTGTTGTCTGCTACCTGTAAAAATAATGCAACGGATTAATTGCGTACGTTCACGTACGTAACTTTCGGATAGGTTAACTTGCTTTTGTTGTAATTAGCATGGTTAAAAACAGATGTTTTCCAGCTGATTGAAGAACGTATGGAAACAGAGAGAAAATCCAAAGGTATCCTAAAATTTGATGGATACTTTTTTCAACACGTGAACAGCTGATGAACAGCTGACTGTGTTTCTCTTTTGCTTCGAATTTTGAGAGGTAACCTATCTGGTTGGATCTGTTCGTTCACAAAAAACCCAAACAAAAGCAAGGTAACCTACCCAAATGTTACGTTCATGAACGTACGCATTGAATCACCTCTTATTTATTTTAGCATAGTTAAAAACAGTTGGTACATAGCTGATTGTACTCGTAGAACACATGGAAACAGAGAGAAAATCTAAAGGTATCCTAAAATTTGTTGTTATGGGGTTGGGCATGTTCGCTCAAAAAAAATCGGATTTCGGGTATGCGAAATTGCAATTCTGGTAAGAATATGAATGCACCCAAATACAACAAAAATTAATCTAATTCAAAGGATACAAATGAGAATGCACCCTATTTAAAAATATTATGGCACATACGATAGTTAGCCGACAGTTATTAAAACATTCGATTTTTTCGATAGACTATCGATGTTTAAGGAACACCAATTCCATATCATACATTAAGTGCTCGCTGCAAGGAACAAGCTTTTGGGAACATTATTTATGTATGTCGGCTCCATCATAAGTGTTCATTTACTTCTGGGTCTCCACCTTACCATCTAACATAAGTCGGGGACTGCAATAAAGAGCAAAGGACTGAAAACTTTGTACGTCTTATAGCGAGTTTCATTCAAGAAAAGATTTGTTCTTTCTGTCAAAAGATTTGATCTTTTTCAATTTCAAGAGTTTCATTGCAAGAAAAAGAGCAAATCTAGATCAAATCTCAACACGAAAGATTTGATCTCTGATGGGTTGGCAGATTTGATCTTAATGCACACACACATGTAAATAGTCTTTCGGTCAAACGTCAAATATTTTGTTATTTGTTGTGAACTTTTGCCAGCCCGTGCTTAGCCAAAAAATTAACAAATATCCATTAAATATACAAAATAACAAATAAAGTTGTTTTTGAAGTGAGAAATACAAATATGGCATTTTGAATATATCAACTGTGCATGCCGGTATTTTTGTGTGTGATATCAAATACTGTGTATGCTCGTCAGTGAATCACCAATACTAGGATTAAATGATGAAACAAGTTTCATTGAAAAGAGCAAATCTCGATTTTCAGATCATTTATTTATTAGATTGGGAGCTCTTCGGTACTCCTGCGGGGCATCTTACGTTAATTTTGAATTGCTCGTACATGTTCATGATCATCCGCATTAAGATTTCCGAATTCCGAAAATGACGAATTTTATCGTTATCCATAAAAAATTGACTGAGCAGTGCTAATGAATTTTGGTCAACGAATCACTTCTCATTCTTGTGAGAAAAGTTTGAAAATAGTTGCGCCCTACTTCATATTAGCAGGTCCAGTTCCTGAATAGCATAATTTACATCAGCAGCCGGTGCAAATATTTCTTCCAACCCTCAATATAAACATGCTCTCCGTCTTTTTTGCTTCAAGTTGGACACATTTCTTCTTTGCTTCTCTCTTGAAAAATCTATTAACCGCTCCGAGGGTCAAAATGCCCAATACTGCGTTGCGTAAATTGTCGGTTCCCTCTATTCCTGCTGATAACAACGCACATACAAGAATGCATGAGTCTTCAAGTCATTAGTTGGTTTTATTTATTTGTTTTATATAAAAAAAAAAAAAAAAAACAAATTAAGTAATTTTTTTCTGCTTGTTTTCTGTATATTTTTTTAAAGTATAGTTTGCGATGCACGTGTCAACATTTATTTATAAAAAAAAAGATTGTATAAATAATTTAGACGAAAATACACAAACCTAGTCAAATTTCGAAAATCAAGGTCTTTTGAAAAAAGTTAATAGATAGAAATATAAAAAAAACTAATACCAAAATCACTTGCTCTTTTTCAATTGTTTTTTATGCATTCACATTAACTTAAAACATTGGTGACAAAAAATGTATGTCTGCCAGTCTAATATTTCTACGTAAATGTTAATTGTTTTCTCTCAAATATCTAGCCTTCCACTGTGATAACGAACATAAAGCAAGTACGTGCGACTTAGTCGTGCCCTCTTACTTTTTTATTTTCTTCTTTGAATTTTTATAATGTCAACTTTGATGTTTTTTATAGAACCTTGTTCAATTGTGATTCAATTGTTTTCAAGTAAGGTGTGTTCGACTTCACATTACATAAATTGCAACCTTATTTCGTCGAAATTGTGGATATGAGATAATTTTGAAATGTGATTTTGTATGGGAAATGAGATGATTTGGAATCAAATTTGGAAATTTGATACGAAATTAGCCCATTTTCCTTAATGAAAACGTAGTATTAAGCAAACTTCAGTGAAACTTAAAAAAAATAAAAAAAAGAATAGAAAATTGAATAAAAAAGCAGCACAATAAAATAAACTGATATCTTTTTATATATTACACATTCTATGTCGAGTTGATGCACAGAACTAAATGTCCGACATCAATTGTCAAGCATTTGTTGGCCTTCACAATAATCCGGCTCATTATACTACAGATGTGACGATGTTTAGATCACAAATACTTTAAACTCCTGCGATGGTGTGAAAAAGAGTTATTTTTAGTATATGCAGACATTATTTTTTAGTCAAAAATGTTTTAAAGATAAAATTGCAGAACAAGATTTAAAATTAAAAAAAAAAATAATTCGGACTTGAAAATAAACCAGGATATTTGCGATAGGTAGTAACTTTAATCACAGATAATATAAGCTGCGTTTTATTATCCACCAAGATCCATATCGATCTTTGTCGATAAATAAAACAATCCAGATCTAGATCCAGAGCAAGCATTATTTTGTGTTCAATTCCTATTACAATACTGCAAAAGAGCCATCTGTTTTTCAGAATTAGTACTAATTCTTGGATCTTGAAATAGATCCAGATAGAAAGTAGGATTTAAAATTGTTATTGTAATATGTGCTAAGCATAATCCAGATCCAGATCCGAAGATAATAAAACACAGCTATAGTTACATAGATATCGCATTCGTACGTCCCAGTTCATCCAGCTTATTTGATACATACTTACGACATTTTTTATTCAAATTTTGTTCGTTGTCACTTTCATTTTCCTTGTGCCTGCCCTTGTCTTGTTGTTTTGTTTTACTTTTTTTTTGGCATCGAACATTATCATTCTCACATAGGCAATAAGAAAATGTGTATCTTTTGATTGCAACTCACTGGTTGACCTGCTTTTTGATATATCATTTGGTTTTGTATTGTTTGAAGGTGGTTGAATTGTTTGAACTCAAACAACCCTATTTTTTATTCGTTTGAAAAAGTTGTCATTTAGCAACGAAAACAACCGGCTACTTCTTCTTTAACCGACGATTGTTATTCTCTTGACCGGGACCATTTGTTGCATATGTTTTTTCCAGGAGCTTTCGCCTGCCGCGGTAATGTGGGAACGTGTATTATTTTGGGGTTTTGCGCCTGTTCTTGTTCGCCTGGTGCTCAGAACACGTTTGCGATCAAGCTAGCATCACAAATGATGCTGCGATTTCACAAAAAGTTGACGTTTTGTATTTCTCTCATTGTATTATTGTATATAGTTAACTCACACCCACAAACCCTCTCGTTAAATCCACACACACCTCAATGTCAACATCTTCTTTCTACTTTATCAAAATTCCGCCTTTTTGAATTTGAGTGGAATTATTTTGTTCATGTTCGCCTGGTGCTTGAGATCGATTCTGGTTGAAAGAACCACAGTATCGAGTTTAACATCAGCATGACATCAGCATGAGTCTTATCAGCATGAGTCATGTTATTTCCTATGTGTGTCATCGATTTGTAAGACGTTATCACGTCAAAAATAAAAACTGCATTTGGTTTGTTCTATGATTAGAAAATGTTTATTAATAGCTGAGAATATTTACACAAAATTAATTTTATTCAAATATGGAATAGCTTTGCTTTAAAATTCGAAAATATTCTCTCCGATGGAATTTTAATATTTTGTAACACTCTTTGCTAACCCATACCCATCGCTAGATCGTAGAACATTTTGTGTTGTCTGCTACCTGTAAAAATAATGCAACGGATTAATTGCGTACGTTCACGTACGTAACTTTCGGATAGGTTAACTTGCTTTTGTTGTAATTAGCATGGTTAAAAACAGATGTTTTCCAGCTGATTGAAGAACGTATGGAAACAGAGAGAAAATCCAAAGGTATCCTAAAATTTGATGGATACTTTTTTCAACACGTGAACAGCTGATGAACAGCTGACTGTGTTTCTCTTTTGCTTCGAATTTTGAGAGGTAACCTATCTGGTTGGATCTGTTCGTTCACAAAAAACCCAAACAAAAGCAAGGTAACCTACCCAAATGTTACGTTCATGAACGTACGCATTGAATCACCTCTTATTTATTTTAGCATAGTTAAAAACAGTTGGTACATAGCTGATTGTACTCGTAGAACACATGGAAACAGAGAGAAAATCTAAAGGTATCCTAAAATTTGTTGTTATGGGGTTGGGCATGTTCGCTCAAAAAAAATCGGATTTCGGGTATGCAAAATTGCAATTCTGGTAAGAATATGAATGCACCCAAATACAACAAAAATTAATCTAATTCAAAGGATACAAATGAGAATGCACCCTATTTAAAAATATTATGGCACATACGATAGTTAGCCGACAGTTATTAAAACATTCGATTCTTTCGATAGACTATCGATGTTTAAGGAACACCAATTCCATATCATACATCAAGTGCTCGCTGCAAGGAACAAGCTTTTGGGAACATTATTTATGTATGTCGGCTCCATCATAAGTGTTCATTTACTTCTGGGTCTCCACCTTACCATCTAACATAAGTCGGGGACTGCAATAAAGAGCAAAGGACTGAAAACTTTGTACGTCTTATAGCGAGTTTCATTCAAGAAAAGATTTGTTCTTTCTGTCAAAAGATTTGATCTTTTTCAATTTCGAGAGTTTCATTGCAAGAAAAAGAGCAAATCTAGATCAAATCTCAACACGAAAGATTTGATCTTAATGCACACACACATGTAAATAGTCTTTCGGTCAAACGTCAAATGGAAAATATTTTGTTATTTGTTGTGAACTTTTGCCAGCCCGTGCTTAGCCAAAAAATTAACAAATATCCATTAAATATACAAAATAACAAATAAAGTTGTTTTTGAAGTGAGAAATACAAATATGGCATTTTGAATATATCAACTGTGCATGCCTGGTATTTTTGTGTGTGATATCAAATACTGTGTATGCTCGTCAGTGAATCACCAATACTAGGATTAAATGATGAAACAAGTTTCATTGAAAAGAGCAAATCTCGATTTTCAGATCAAATCTTTAAAATTTGAATGAAACTCGCTATTAGATTGGGAGCTCTTCGGTACTCCTGCGGGGCATCTTACGTTAATTTTGAATTGCTCGTACATGTTCATGATCATCCGCATTAAGATTTCCGAATTCCGAAAATGACGAATTTTATCGTTATCCATAAAAAATTGACTTTGAGCAGTGCTAATGAATTTTGGTCAACGAATCACTTCTCATTCTTGTGAGAAAAGTTTGAAAATAGTTGCGCCCTACTTCATATTAGCAGGTCCAGTTCCTGAATAGCATAATTTACATCAGCAGCCGGTGCAAATATTTCTTCCAACCCTCAATATAAACATGCTCTCCGTCTTTTTTGCTTCAAGTTGGACACATTTCTTCTTTGCTTCTCTCTTGAAAAATCTATTAACCGCTCCGAGAGGGTCAAAATGCCCAATACTGCGTTGCGTAAATTGTCGGTTCCCTCTATTCCTGCTGATAACAACGCACATACAAGAATGCATGAGTCTTCAAGTCATTAGTTGGTTTCATTTATTTGTTTTATAAAAAAAAAAAAAAAAAAAAACAAATTAAGTAATTTTTTTCTGCTTGTTTTCTGTATATTTTTTTAAAGTATAGTTTGCGATGCACGTGTCAACATTTATTTATAAAAAAAAAGATTGTATAAATAATTTAGACGAAAATACACAAACCTAGTCAAATTTCGAAAATCAAGGTCTTTTGAAAAAAGTTAATAGATAGAAATATAAAAAAAACTAATACCAAAATCACTTGCTCTTTTTCAATTGTTTTTTATGCATTCACATTAACTTAAAAGATTCAAAATCTTTCTAACAAACTTTGTTGCTTTTATTGGCTTTGAAAGCTTCACGAACATATGTAAAGTAAAAAACAACAAATATTTTCTTATAAACAATTACATTTAAGTTTTTATTATATGTTTAAGTAAGTGTTTATGTATGCATGTTTGTTTTTTTTTTATCAATCAAAAATATTAAAAGTGCTCCCACACACACGATAGCAGGAATTTAATGTGAATGCGCAGCTTATAAGTCTCGAAGTTGTGAATGTGTGTGTAAATAAAATAAAACTAAACATCTAAAATTAATACAAAAAAAAAATAAACAAAACCATAAAAATCTTAATACATATTTAAAACTTCTCTCTCATTCTCTTCCATCCCCTTTTCATACCATTCTATATTTTTTTATGTTTACAAACAATGAATATATAATAATTATGTTTATGGTTTAGAAATTAAAGAAATTTAAGTTTTAACAATATTTTATATATAAATCATTATTAAGGGAACATTTTTCTTTTGTAAATTCGCCTACGACCGAAAACTTTAGCCATGCTTTTTAGGTAAACCAGACTCGGAAAATTTGTTTTTTTTTTGTTTGTTACATAATTTTATCATCAAAAAGGGAAACTTAATTTACTAATTTTTTGTTGTTATTTTTTTTAAATACATTTTAAAGCCGTTGGCAGTTGTTTGACGACCCAGCTTCAGACTTATTTTGCCTCCTCAGCTGCAGAGTTCTCGGTGGCAGCTGGGTTGGCCGCAGAGGCGGTGGTGGTACGTTTTCTTAATCCATCATCGTCTGTAGTTGATGATGGTTCTGCAGGTTTTTCTTGTTTATCATTTGTTGTGTCTTCATCCTCGTCAGAATAATTAGTTGGTTGTTCACCCTTCTTCAAAAGACGGCCAACATATTCATATTTTTCTACAAAAAAAGAAGAAAAAAAAAGAACATTCACGTTATATTTTCAGAAAATGTTTATTTTTATTTTACCTTTGAATTGCATTTCCCATTCTCGGACGGAGTCCATTTCCATGGCATTGAGGTCACTGAGATCATCGTACTCATCTTTGTCATTTGCTGTTACACTGAATGTGGCCAAGTTTCTTGATGCATCACGGCCTGCGAACGAGGCATATGGTCCACCTAAAAAAATTATAACAAACTCATTAGATACAGTGTGTTCACATACACGTTCCCATATTCGATAACGTTCATTAAAAAAATCCAATTACGGCTCAGTGATGCAAAAAATGCCTATTTAATGACAAACCAATTATTAAGCACTGTACGCTTGACATTGAAGATTGAAGATTTCAGCAGCCACCAAAATGGTCACGGGCAAGAAGTATCAAACAATAGCTTGAAAGGCTGATCATAACATGAAATGGCATTTATGGACATTATTGGCAATGCAATCCTTTCAAGAGTGGAATTCAGCAGGCTCTTTCATTAGAGCAGAAATAGCGATAAAATAAAGAAAGGCAAGAAACATTGCGACAGTGCTAAAGAGATGTAAATGTTTTAGGTCGGTTCTTCACATAATAAGTCGTTGATAATCATAAGAAAAAACGTCGGAGTCAAAACAGAGGCCTGGGGCACAATAGCATTTAGTTTATGAATATAAGACTAGAATCCATCCAACACAACTTGTAGTGAGCGGTTCGAAAAGTAATTACTAATTCAACGAAGAACAGTTCCATCAAGCTAGCACGCATTTTCCTTAAAATAGCTGCGTACCAAACTCTCTCAAACCATAAAAAGATTTGATCCGCTTTTCGGGGAGATATACCATCACATCCATCATAGTGGACCTATTAAAGACATTTCTTAAGCTGATAATTAATCATTGTTTTCAGAAACAAGGGACGTATGACGTAAGAGTAATTGGTCGATAGTTTAAGGGTGAAGAAGCTTCACCTTTTTTTTTGGTGTCTGGATGGACAAATGCTTTTTTCAATCCACACAGGAAAAGACCAGAAAAATAGAATCGGCTTTTTCTTGTAAGCTGACAATAGTAGTTTCGTTGAAGACGAGCGTAGGAACCGATGACTATGAATAATTCTGTGCTCAGCACAAGTACTTTGCAAACTTCTACTTCGAAGTAAAACTTTAACCCAATCATCTATTTCATGTAAAAAGTAAGAAAATTCGATGTTTTGACTGGCTGACTGTGCACTAGGGATGTCATCTCTTTCATTTTCTAGCACGCCGTTGTGGCGAGTCTTGTATTATGCTGAGCCCCAAGAATCCTTAGCTCTTTGGGACATTAAATTACAAGCATCGATTTTAATGAGATAATTGCTTTTATCACTGCTTGACTACCAATAAAAAAGCGTGTGGTATTTTCCTTATTGTCCTTTTTTTAGCATGGCAATTGCACTTCTTTTCTATTAGGGGAAATTATATGGTCTTTCGAAATCTAAACGGTATGTTGTCTTTTCTATGCAAACATTTATGCAGGCATAAAATCATTTGCTCCCTTATAGTGGAGAGGAATTTTTGAATTTGGAATACGGATATGCTTCTTCTTTGACTCCACTTTGTTGTAGTCTTATAAGAATATCGTTAACCAAGAGAAGACAGAGAAACGGGAGAGCATTTCACTTGTGGCGTGCGTCCTACTACTTTAATTAGCTCTTCTCTTAGCTCTGAGTGATCTGCCTGTTTCTTAACATGCACACTATTTCACCTGACAAGGGTGTCGTCCACATTAAGGTTTGTGAGGACTCCTTTTACTTCATCATTTTGTACGTTAATAAAGGCTTCTTCAAAACATCAGAAAGCAAAAGGAGTGCATTCGTTATGTTGTACTTTTTTTCTACAGTGTTGACGACGTTGTGAAGTGCTGTTTCCAAATGTTTGCCTTTGGTATAAGCATGCTGAGCTAGGGATCTAATTTCTGGACTAAGCTTACAGCGAATATATATCAGCATTAGTCTTTCAACAATCTTTAAGATAAATGATATTAGACTAAAATAAATACATAAATTTATGGGCGCGACAGCTCCTTAAGGAGCCAAGGCCTAGTGACTTATACTCTCAACATTCCTGTGTGTGTTGTAAATCTGCAAGAATGGAAGGGACCTACAATTTACCGCCGAGTCCGAAAGGCTACATGAGATGCACTTTATCGAGACAAATTTTACTCTTGGAGGTTTCGTCAGTTCGTGACAAGAGACAGTACCCTGTAAAAAAAAGGTGGCTCTGAACGGGAGTCGAACCCCGACGCTTCGCTCAGCAGACGACTAGGAATTCAAATGTCTCTTTACAAGACTCTGTCCAGTGTCCATTAGGTTACTTAACATATCCTAGAGCTGTTGGCTCTCTAGCAATGATCTTTCTAAGTGATTCAGCGCTTTTCTATTGCAGAATTTTATCAACAAACTTGGTTTCGTTCGCCGTATTTCAGCTTTAAATTTTCTTTTGCCTGGATTTATGGTATCCCAGTTCCTTGCCCCTATTTCATAATAATCTAAAATTGAGAAATCAATTGAAACAAAACAAATGATAAGAAAGTATGAGAACCATACGAATATCTTTGCCTCATGAAATCAATACACACGATCTGTACGTTTCCAAGGGGTTGACTTCGAGATATGCGATTTCTTGTTGTCTTCGCCCGAACCTCCTTGTCACATCACAATTTTAGCCATCATTAATACTAATGAAGACAGGACGTTATTTATAGCGAGTTTCATTCAAATTTCAAAGTTTTGATCTGAAAATCAAGATTTGCTCTTTTCAATGAAACTTGTTTCATCATTTAATTCTAGTATTGGTCATTCACTGACGAGCATACACAGTATTTGAAATCACACACAAAAATACCAGGCATGTACAGTTGATATATTCAAAATGCCATATTTGTATTTTCTCACTTCAAAAACACCTTTATTTGTTATTTTGTATATTTAATGGATATTTGTTAATTTTTAGACTAAGCACGGGCTGGCATAAGTTCACAACAAACAACAAAAATAATAAAATATTTTCTATTTGACGTTTTACCGAAAGACTATTTACATGTATGTATGCATTCAGATCAAATCTGCCAACCCATCAGAGATCAAATCTTTCGTGTTGAGATTTGATCTAGATTTGCTCTTTTTCTTGCAATGAAACTCTCGAAATTGAAAAAGATCAAATCTTTTGACAGAAAGAGCAAATCTTTTCTTGAATGAAACTCGCTATTAGTTTATCTTCAAACTTCAAACGCAAGCGTCACGCTTCAGATAAGACATAAATAAAGAATAAAAATGACTTAACAATTTTTCTTATGAATTTCAAGCTAAAATGCTCAACGATTATACAAATATATGTATGCACTAAACTGGAGAATATTCCATTTGTTAGAGATATTCCATTGCTCGAGTGTATTACATATTTAAACAAAGCCAGTGAATGATCCACGATAGGTATGGGGCGTCAGCTTTATTGTGACGTAAGTAGAAGTAAATCTAATATGATTTGAAATTTGTCTTCATATCTTTTTCTTTGTTTAATAAGTCGTCAATAAAATTTGGGTGGCGTGAGTTGTTTTCTCTGCAAGTGTTGAAAATTCGGCCTGAATTGCTTTACAAAACAAATAAATAAAAAAATAAATTCTTTTGCAACATTTCGAGAACATCAGTCAAGCATCGATATAAATAATCAACAAAAATGTGTGTACATTTCGTGAAACGCAATAAGAAAAATTGATTTATATTATCACCTCTCGAGGAGGCATGAACAAATTCAATAAAAAGAAACAGAGTTGAGCCCGATCGCATAAATAAATAATTAAGACTTAATTGTGTATTATTTTAATTATTTTTATTATTTACTTGGTTTTGGGAATATTTGTTTGGGTTTTTTGTTTTAATTTTAGTCATTCGAAGGAATAGTCATTCGAAAAATAGATTTTTTTATAAGTAACGCGCGCACAAGGGACTATTTGTTTCCCTTTTGATGTAGAGCACATTGCGTGGGCATTAGGAAGATAGGAAGGGGAAAGATAGGTGTTGATTAACATTGGTTTTGAATGCTTACAGATCAAAACGGCAAGGGAAAATCTCGCCGGGTAAACTATTCCAAATTCGTGTTGTTCGGCTAAAAAAAGAATCCCGAAATTGGGCTCAAGGATGAACTGATGAACATCCCTTGCGAGACGAGTATTACGGGAGAAACTTTTAAGGGGAGGAATGCAGCTGGCTACTTCGAGTGAACATTTTTTATAAAAGAAAATGAAATAAGGAAAGACATGAAACATTGCGTCGGTGTTCGAATGTGATTTATACGAGTATAAAACTTGAAAGAGCGATTGTCTTGATCTCATATAGCCGTTCGGAATCGAAGGTAAATTATTGTAAATCACTTCAACTTCTACAGATTCACAACGCTTACACAAGAATGAATAACATTTTAAATCGCTTCAACAATTTGATTTTGTTTTTATAAAAAAAATAAAAACCTTCTTCAATCTTCGAAATTATTCGAGCTTCTAATAAAGCCTAAGAGATTCTAAGGTCTTCTAAGAGCTTAGATCAGTATGATTGTTGCACAGAAAAGCTCTCAAGAAAAGCGAATGTTTTGAAATAGCATCCGCATTAGACGGCTTTCGTAGGGCGATGCTGTTAGTTCCAAGCCTTCTTAGGCAAGACGAACGAGCCTACGTTGAACAGATTCAATGCGGCAGGAGTGTGAAAGAAAATGTGTGGACCAGATTTAACTTGCGTATTACAGAAGAGGTTGGACGAACGTATAACAGATAATAAAACCAATTGCTGCGTTGGCTTTTTTTGTTATAAAGGTATAAACATATGTGGCGGGGACATGCGGCGTTCTTAATCGGTTAGATGTCTGCTTAAAACTTGGATTAGGCCAGCAATGCAACTTTTAGTCACGCCGAAGTTCTTGCTTTACGTCCTCGTGGTGTTACCCGGGCAATGATTTGTATAGCTAGCGCTAGTCGCCAAGGGTTGGCGAGATGCTGGTAACCTCTCACGTAAAAAAAACATTCAGAACCCGTCAACAAGCCTAACAAGTAATCTGGTTTCACGACGACTTAAACGGCTTAAATGATTTACGATTTTTTGCATGGATGATGACCTGGCCACATATAAAGCTGACATAACATTACTTCAAGAAAGGAGATGGCTAGGGAATGGTGTTTCGCAGAAAAATAACATGACATATATTACAGGATTACAGCGGTCACCCAAAACACAATATGGGGTAGGCTACCTAGTCAGCCAAAAAATTAAGTCTACCATCATCGGCTTTGACGCAATAAACGGAAGACTATGCATGCTTCGCGTGCGAAGCAAATTTAATAACATCAGCCTCATAAACGTTCACGCACCTGCTGACCAGTCGGACGAAGAAGATGAAAAAGATTCCTACTACGAACTTGTAGAGGACCCTCAATCCCTTCCCAAGGTATGACGTTAAAATCACCCTTTTCGATTTCGAAGTCAAAGTAGTTACGGATCCAATATTCAGGCAATACATAGGATCCGATAGTTAGCATGAGAACACTAATGACAATGGACTACGAGCCATAGAAATGGCAGCATCAAAGAAATTGGTAGTTGCGAGTTCCAGGCACCCGCGTTAAGATATCTACAAAGCTACTTGGGTATCACCTGATGGAGTCATTCGTAACAAAATTGACCACGTGTTGATAGATCGTCGCTACTACTCGATGTAGTCCGATGACGATACGAACGTATCCAGGTGCCAACATTGACTCCGGACTACTATCTTTTTGGTATAGTGTTCCCAGAACGGACTGCTCTGCGAAGAAGTATTGCATCCGCAACCCGGCTTGCCCTACGTGATAAAAATAAAAGCAATCTTTACAGTCGCGCACTGAGGCTCGCCCTTGGAGAGCTTGATGTCATGGGGACAGAGAGAAAAATGTTCACCTCTTAAGAACAGTTATTATTACTGCTGATACCCTCTTGGGCAGTTATCGCAGAGATCGGAGCGACTGGTTTGATGATGCAAACTAGCGTCTGAAAGTAAGAATGCTGCATACCGAGCTATGCACCTCTGTGAACAATAACGTTACAGATCAAAACGAAGTTAAAACCAGTGTGCCTCAAGGGTTTGTATTGGGTATGATCTTGTTTTTGTTATACATTAATGATATTAATTTAGCTGTTAGGTACTGCAAATTATGTATGTTTGCTGATGATGCTCTTCTCTTTATATCAAGAAAGGATATTGAGGATTGCACTGAGAAAACAAATATTGACTTACAATCAATAAGTGAATGGCTAGTAGTTAATAAACTGAAATTAAATGTAAAGAAAATCAAGCATGCATAGTATGGATGATAATGTTGTGCAAATTGATGGAGAAAATATTGTGCGTGTGAATGAATTGAATGAGTAAAGCAATGCGAATTATTTTAAAATGTGCGCGCTTAACTCATGTATAAGAGCATATTAAACTAAACGTTCTTGTATTCGTCTTTAAAATGAAAAATAAATTGCTTTCAGAATATCTACGCAAAAACTTGAAATATATCATTGATTCTCAACCCTATAATTTAAGAAGTGGTAAAAGCTTTAGATTAGACAAGGGTTCCCAATCTTTTTATCCTGCGACTCCTTTAACAGATTTTTTTGTAGAACACGAATTTATTATTATTTATTACTTACTTACTTACTTAGGTGGCGCTACAGTTCGGGACGTACCTGGGCCTCAACCAACATGCCTCTCCAGCCAACTCGGTCTTTGGCTAGCTGCCTCCAGTTTTGCAATCCAAGTTGGTTGAGGTCGTCCTCCACTTGAGCGAGGAATCGAAGATCCTGCGAGCCGGAGCATTGTTGTCCATTCGCTCTACATGACCTAGCCATCTTAAACGTGATATGCGTATTTTTTTGACCAGGTCAATGTCCCTGTACAGCTCGTATAGTTCTTGGTTGAACCTTCTCCTCCAAAGCCCGTTAACGCAGATAGGGCCAAAAATCTTCCGAAGAATCTTACGCTCGAAACGACTAAGGATATCTTCATCCGCTTTAGATAGAGTCCATGCCTCGGCGCCATAGAGCAGGACTGGGATGATTAGGGTCTTATACAGAGTCTCCGTTGTCTTTCGAGAGAGGGCTTTGCTACTCAATTGCCTTCCTAGCCCATAGAAACATAGAAGTAGCGATTGGCAAAAGTAATTCTTCGCTTTATTTCTGACGAGATGTTGTTGTCAGATGTTATAGCGGATCCGAGGTACACAAAGTCCCCAACTACCTCAAAGTTGTACCTGTCTATTGTGATGTTTTGTCCAATACGTCGGTGTTGTGTGTCCCTTTTTGTGGACAGCAGGTACTTCGTTTTGGCCTCATTGACTGCTAGTCCCATCTTAGCCGCTTCAGCTTCAATGTTAGCAAACGCTCCAGTGACAGTTCGCCGAGTTCTTTCAATGATGTCTATGTCGTCAGCGTATGCTAACAATTGCAGACTTGAAAAAAATTGTCCCACTACAATTGACTTGCGAGTTTCTTATAATTTTTTCAAGTATTAAGTTGAAGAAATCGAACGATAGCGCATCACCTTGTCGGAATCCTTTTTTGACGTCAAAAGCTTCTGTGAGGTCAGAACCAACCTTGACGGAGCAGCGAGAGTTCTCCATCGTCATCCTGCACAGTCGGACGAGTTTTGCGGGAATGCCAAAACCTGACATGGCTCTGTATAGCTCGTCTCTATAAATGCTATCGTACGCGGCCTTAAAATCGATAAAGAGGTGGTGGGTATCGATTTGGAATTCTTGGGTGGTTTCCAGGATCTGCCGTAGCGTGAACATTTGATCGATTGTGGACTTTCCTGGTCTGAAACCACACTGATAGGGGCCAATCAGGTTGCTGACGAAAGGTTTCAGGCGTTCACATAGTACGGCAGAGAGGATCTTGTAGGCGATATTCAGGAGACTTATTCCTCTATAGTTGGCGCAGTTTAGAGGGTCTCCTTTCTTGTGGATCGGGCAAACGATGCTGAGGTTCCATTCATCAGGCATACTTTCTTCTGACCAAACTTTAGAGATGAGTTGGTGTATGCACTCCACCAGGTCATCTCCGGCCGCTTTAAAAAGTTCGGCGGGTAGTCCGTCGGGTCCAGCAGCTTTGTTGTTTTTGAGTTTAGATATTGCTATCCTTACTTCATTTTGGTCAGGTGGACGGAAGTTTTGTCTGTCATCATCCATGTTGAATGGTTCATTCTGCCTGACAGCGGGATTTTGGCCTTCATCGCCGTTTAACAGTCTGCAGAAATGGTCCTTCCATGTACTCAGCACCGAGTGTGACTCTACTACGAGGTTTCCATTCCTATCTCTACAGGCTTCTGTGCGGGATTTTTTTCCTTGGCATGTTCTTTTTACCTGTTGGTAAAACTTCCGCACGTTGTTCCTGGAGTAGCATCTCTCAATATCTTCGATCGCGCGCTTCTCATGCTCTCTCTTTTTCTTTTGGAGAAGCCGGTGTTCTTCCCGTCTTTTCTGCTCGTAAAGCTCGCGAGCAGCTCTCGTCTTTCTTTGCAGCGTCGCTTTATATGCCTCTTGTTTGGCTGCATGGGCCTGCCTGCATTCGTCATCAAACCAGAGGTTTCGTGGTGGTGGTCTGGTGAAACCTAGCACATCAGTTGCGGCATCTCTGATGGCTTGTTGGCAGTGTTGCCACTGATCTTCGGCACTTGATGCTGGCGGTACTGGATTTCTTGAGAGGTTACGGGATATTCGATCGGCATAGGTTCTGGCGTTTTCTTGCGATTGCAGCTTTCCGACGTCATACTTCCTCACAGTATTACTCCGTTGTTGTGGAGTTCGGGTTATTCGCATTCTTACCTTTGCTGCAACAAGGTAGTGATCCGAGTCGATGTTAGCTGCTCGGAAGGTGTGAACATCCAAGATACTGGAGGCGTGTCTTGCATCGATCGCAACGTGATCAATCTGATTGACGGTTCTTTGATCTGGGTGTCGCCAAGTCCCTTTGTGTATATCGAGATGAGGAAACCGTGTGCTTGCAATGGTGACGTTATGTGCCGCTGCGAAGTCAATTAGCCTAAGTCCGTTTTCAGACGTTGTGTCGTGTAGGCTATGTTTTCCGACAGTCCTACCAAAGATTTCCTCTTTACCTATTTTGGCATTAAAATCGCCTAGTACGATCTTAACGTCGTATTTAGGGCATTGCTCATAGGTTTTGTCGAGGAGCTCATAGAAGTCATCCTTGGTGGCGTCATCTTTGTCCTCTGTGGGGGCATGAGCGCATATTAGGCTAATGTTGGCGAATTTAGCCTTGATACGGATTGTCACAAGTCGCTCACTTACGTGTCGAAAGCCCAAGACTTCTTGCCTAAGTCTACCGCTTATGACGAATCCGCCCCAAATAAACGCTGTGGTCTTCTTGCGCAATCACCGTAGTACACGTCACAGTTTTTCATCCTCCTTTTGCCCGGCCCATTCCATCGCACTTCCTGGATGGCAGTAATTCCTGCTCTGTAGCAGTCTAGGGCCTCCGCTAGTTGTTTGGATGCACGTGGTCTGTTAAGAGTTCTAACATTCCACGTGCAGATCCGAAGGTCGTTGTCCTTGATTCGTTTTTCCGGGTCGTCAACAGTAAATCCGTCCTTTTCCGAGGCTATTGGTCGCTTCGCAACTTTTTCTTTTTTCCGTGGCAGGGTTGTTAACCCCACGCACAACCCCCAACCTGGAGGGCCAGGTACTTTGTTGGATTCCTTGGACTAAAGGAACCGGAGAATCCGGAGTCAGTAACCCACTTCGGGGATATGAGCGCTGCCGTTGGCCCATTAAGGGTTCATCCGCCACCATCTCTATTTCAATGCCCTGACTTGCATTGAATTGTCCTAATGACCTTATCTCCAAATACATCGAAGTAGCTCATTAGGGCGTCTGCTTCGTTGACTGTTGACGCCACCGTTGGTCCAATTGGTTGGGCTCATCCGCCGTACGTCCTCTTTCTGAGGGGCTCGTGCAAGACTTCTGCGAATCGATCAGAACAGTCATTAAAGCAGAGCATTATAGTGTTGCTATTTTTTCTGTGTTCAACACTCGCGTTTATAAGTTTAGCAGGAATGTCCGGATGGACAGACCAGTACCCGGTGGTAACAGCGGGGCGGTAAAATAAGCACAATTGATGTGTATGATTATTTATTAGAAAAAATGAAAATTCGAATCAATAGCTGAGCATAGCTTATCAAATCGGGGTTAAAGTTTTCAAATAGCTACTCTCATTTCTTTTTCTAAATTAATCTGTATTTTGACTTAATTACTGCAACTGCAGAAAAACCAGTTTCAGATAAGCAAACGGTAAAAGTATCTTTAAAGCTTTACTTACTTATTTTCGTACTTACTTAGGCGGCGCTACAGTTCGGGACCTCAACCAATATGCCTCTCCAGCCAGCTCGGTCTTTGGCTAGCTGCCTCCAGTTTCGCACTCCAAGTTGGTTGAGGTCGTCCTCCACTTGAGCGCGCCAACTAAGGCGAGGTCTTCCTTGACTGCGTCTACCCTTTGGGATTGAATCGAAGATCCTGCGAGCCGGAGCATTGTTGTCCATTCGCTCTACATGACCTAGCAATCTTAAGCGTGATATGTGTATTTTTTTGACCAGGTCAATGTCGCTGTACAGCTCGAGGTACACAAAGTCCCCAACTACATCAAAGTTGTACCTGTCTATTGTGATGTTTTGTCCAATACGTCGGTGTTGTGTGTCCCATTTTGTGGACAGCAGGTACTTCGTTTTGGCCTCATTGACTGCTAGTCCCATCTTAGCCGCTTCAGCTTCAAAGTTAGCAAACGCTCCAGTGACAGTTCGCCGAGTTCTGCCAATGATGTCTATGTCGTCAGCGTATGCTAACAATTGCAGACTTGAAAAAAAATTGTCCCACTACAATTGACTTGCGAGTTTCTTATAATTTGTTCGGAATCCTATTTTGACATCAAAAGCTTCTTTGAGGTTAGTACCAACCTTGACGGAGCAGCGAGAGTTCTCCAACGTCATCCTGCACAGTCGGACGAGTTTTGTGGGAATGCCAAAACCAGTCATGGCTGGATCGGGCAAACGATGCTGAGGTTCCATTCATCATGCATACTTTCTTCTTACCAAACTTTAGAGATGAATTGGTGTATGCACTCCACCAGGTAATCTCCGGCCGATTTAAAAAGTTCGGCGGGTAGTCCGTTGGGTCCAGCAGCTTTGTTCTTTAAAGCTTTAGTTCCGATATTGGAAAGTTGTTGTAATGCAATACTCCAAAATTGAAAGTTTGTCTTTGTCGAATGGTAGTTTCAGGCTCTTATCACAAGATAGTTGCAAAAGATGTTCTTCCTCGGTTATTGAAAGTGCAGATGATGAAGTGGTCGTTTGGTATGGATTTCTAATCGTATTTTTCAAGATTCTCCGGAAAATATTTATCGAAATGAATGCTCAATGTCGATAAATGTTGGACCAAAAACAATTGTAAGCTTGGGCCTAGATCTCGAATAAAATTTTCCTGCAGGAAGCCTTTCAAAACACAGGAACAACTTTTTTTTGAAATTCCGCAATTTTGTCAGCCAGTTGTAATATATGTCGGATCAGAATCACAATAAAACTGTTCGTGTAAGTTAGACTCCTAGAGTGGAGCTAGAAAAAAACATTTCTCATCTACCACAAGCTGTATTTAGGAAATAGCAACAACAAGACCATAAACCAACCCTTTTCCGTGTACCTTCTTGGAGTCGATAAAAAAAACATAAATGAGATAAAAACGCGAAAACGACCCTACGAAGGCAACACACAGTTAGGGAATCTCTGGATTAGAGTATAAATGAACAACGCGAGCGCAAAATACAATAATGTTTAAAGGACTATATAATATTTTTCCTAATGAAATTAAAAACTTAAATTATCTTCGAAAATTTAAAACTGAAGTTATAAAGTATTTAAAATCGGATAATAATTAATATAATAATATAATATAGAAAACTTTATATTAAAAATGGCTTTTAAGCAAAATAACCCTAAAACCTCTTGAATTAATTTAAATTTTTAATTAATAAGAAAAATATATGTACATATATATATATATATATATATATATATATATACGGGCAAATCAACAATGGATCAGATCTTTACCCTTAGGCAGGTGATGGAAAATAATCTGGAATTTAATATTCCAACATACCATCTGTTTATAGACTTTAAAGCCGCCTTCGTTGGCATAGCCAGACATAAGGCCATGAAAGAATTCGGCATCCCAATCAAATTTATACGACTATGAATTGCCCCGTTGCTTAGTGGTTAGAGTGTTGGATTGCTAAGCGAATGAGCCTGGGTTCGAATCCAGCTCATAGCCACCTTCTTTTCCGGTGTTCTGCCTTTTGCGAGAAACTGACAAAACCGCCAAGAGTAAAATTTGTCTCATCTAGCCGTTCGGACTCGGCGGTAAAGTGTCGTGCATGTGTTAGTTGTTAGTAAAATTAAAATAAAATGAAATAATGCTAGCCTAACACATGCACAAAATACAAAAAACTAACTAAAATGTACAAGAAAACATTAAACAAAACAATTACCACAGTGGAGAACTGGTTCGAAATAAAGATTTTAATCCCACTTTACTTAAGTTAAAGTCTATAGAACAAGCGTTTAGATTAAAAAGTCTGCTCATACGGTTTAGAGCTTCATGTATGCCATAGTTTGCTCTATGAAAGTCAACATGCAGAAGTTCCGATGCACGCAGGTGATAAGATCCTCCACGGTAATTTAACCCAATACAGGCTGAGCATTCATTTCGCCCTTAATAATAAATTGATGAAAAAATATTAAATCATTATTAACACGCCTTTGGTGAAGGGTTTGCATATGCAGAAGCTGCATTCGCCCTTCATATGTTGGCAGATTGAATGGATCGTTCCAAGGTAGACCTTTAAGGGCAAAACGAATGAAATTGGGTTGGATTGCTTCAATACAAAATATGATAATCGAATGCATTTACGATACGTTTTCTAGAAAAGGTAATCGTCTGGCATTTTACAGGGTTAAGGGATATACCACTTTTTCTGCACCAAATAATAAAGATATCAATATCTGCCTGCAGAAGACTGCGGTCATCGCTAGACTTTATTGTCTTAAATATCTTCATATCATCAGCGAATATAAGAATGTCACTTGATTGTATGCATGAAGTAACATCATTTATTGCCAAAATGAATAGTAAAGGACCAAGGTGGCTTCCTTGAGGTACGCCAGAGTGGACCACCCAGGGGTCTGAAAGACAATTGGTAGGATCTATTCTCTAGGTATGATTTGATCCAAGCTAAGAAATAAGGAGGAAAACCAAAACCTTTTAACTTGAACAAGATTATTTCGTGACTTAGTTGATCAAATGCTTTTGAGAAATCAGTGTAAATGCGGTCAACTTCCTTTTTCTAATGCATTTGTTAGAAGATTTGTAACAGTTGGTCTATGCTTCATAAATCCATGTTGTTGCTCACCAATCCGATTTTTACTAAAATAATAACATAGTTTTGGAATGCAAGATAATTTAGAAATGGGCCTATAGTTTGCAATGTCTGCCTTATGTCCTTTCTTGAATATAGGAGTAAGAAAGGCCTTTTGCTATGTTCTTGGATATTTTCCAGCTTTAAGTGAAAGCTCAAACATAAACTTGAGGGGCTGAACTACAGAATGCTTACACTTTTTTAATACTATTGGATGAATTCCATAGGGACAATCATCGTTTAACAAAGAAAGAAGGTCAAGCACTTTACTCTGCAGGATATGGTTACAGCTAGGTATGTAGATTGTGAAAAAAAATTTCATTAACTTCATTTGTTTTTTAACAAAAGAATCACGAAATTTGCTGCAAAGGCGTTAGAAATATCGACAGTTTTTTCTAACTGAATGTTATATGGGAAGATAGCCGGAAAACCATCTGACTTTTTCTTTAAGTTAACAAGCTTCCAAAATCTCTTAGGGTTCTTTAATGGACTCCGACAAGGTGATGGTCTGGCTTGCATCCTCTTCAACCTGGCGTTGAAGAAAGCAATCTGTGACTCTGGCACGTCAACAAGAGGAACTATCGTCACAAAGTCCAGCCTGGCTTACGCAGACGACATCAAAATCATCGTCACAAGCCAACAAGCTGTACAAGACTCCTTTATCCAGATCGAGCAGGCGGCACAAAACCTGGGGCCGCATATTAATGAAGAGACGACTAAGTACTTGGTAGCTACGTCTGCGAGAAGTGTTGGTCCAACTATCAGGGTAGTAGAGCATGAATTTGAAGTAGGGCAATCCTTTAACTAACTTGGGTCAAAAGTAGCAGCTGATAATATGGAAGAAGGAAAATACGCGAGCGGCTGTTAAAATCAAACAGAACCTTAAATACGGATCCAAGACTTGAGTGTTTACAAAAAGGCACTCTGATCTCCTTACCGCGTTCGAGAGGAAAGTGTTACGGAGAATTGTTGGCCCGTGTGCAAGGGAGGACGTTTTTGAATAAAATACAATCATGAATTGTATGAAATCTACTTCGAAGCAGATGTTGTGGAAAAAATAAATCTCGATAGACTCTGGTGGGCTGGGCACCTAGCAGACCTTGCTTGCCTTGGAAGAATGGCGTAGACAAGGACGCCCGATTCCTTGCGGTGCGCAATTGGATGGCGTGAGACAGCAATCGGATTGTATGGAAGAACCTGTTGGATGATGCCCTTACCCGATCCCGGTTGTTGCGCTGTTGAAGGTGATGATGATGGCAAAGTCAAGGTAACCATGTTCATCAGCTTTTGATTATTAAATTCACTTATTGTGCCATCTTCCTGGTCTATCTGATGGGTAGTGCTGTTTTCACTGATTTTCTTTTCTAGTAAACATGTTGACTTGTACAGAAATCTAAAGTAATTCTTCAAAAGTCATCAAATTTCAGAGACAGAGGCAGTAGATTAAGAACTACAATTTCGTTTCAAACAAACACTTTTTCTTACTCTTAGGCTTTCACGTTGACCAGACCACGTTCAGACTTACGCCACAGTAACAGCCCTGGCTCTCAACACATTTAAACATTTTTTCATACCAACTTTATCCGTCTCACCTAATTTCCATTCAAGTGAGTACCTACATACATATATAATTATAATTTATCCATTTCCATTCACACGATGGCGTTTCAAATTTAAAAATCATTTATTTATTCAACAGAAAAATATCTTCGAAGAACAACCAACCTTGAATGCGAAACATCTCAAAACCTTGTTTACAAAAAGTAGCTACGATACGCTCATTGTAAGACGGTGCAAGGGGGTGGACAGTTCGATTTTCTGTATACATTGTTTTCTATCGCCCGAGAAGCAAAAAAAAACCAAAACTGCACTGCTAGATCGTTAGGCATAACGTAAAAACATACATTTTACGCATACACATGTCTACTTATAAATAAATAACATTTGACCTTAGGTGGGAATGGTCAAATTAGGTGGTCCGACATTCGAGTTCAGCGCAATTGGAAATAGAGTTCGTTGCAGACAAATTGGTAGGCATGACTCGGTTTGGCAGTTTTTTTTCATGTTGTGGACCTCCATTTACTTTTGTCAACTACAAAGGTTTTTTTTAACTTTGCTCAGCAGTTCAAGGTGCAATGGACACTTTTTTTATTCTCTTTTGATTTGTTTTTGTTTTTGCGCTTGAATGCCGGCGGAAGTAGAGCAATGGGGGAAAGTTTTATATAAAACTGCTGACATGTCATTTTTTTCATGAAGATGCAATATGGACGAGCGTGGGATTTTGCGTACGTAGGTGAAGGAAAAAAATAGAACTTACCTGGTCCGTAGAATTTCTTTCCTTTGGTGACGTCATAAACGCTTCCATTGACCCCAACTAGAACTCTTCCATCTGGTTGATTGCCGTCGAAAGATCGTAGTTCTTGGATGGTGAAATCTCTGCGGAGTTTTGGTAATTCGGGTTCCAGTGGCTTGACATCACTGTGCGGTACTTCGATGCGATCCTTGATTATTTTGTACACGAGAAACGCAATAACGGCTACGAGAGCCAAATTCATGGGACTGTAGATGATTTCATTGAAAACCGAAATAAGTAACGAAGACTCCTCCGCAGTAGCGCCTGCTGCAGGTGAGCTACCCTCATCGACGTTTTCCGCAGACATAGTTGTTTTTTACTCGCAAATATTAGGACTTTTTTACGTTTTATTTTTTTTTTTCAATTTTATGTGCACTATGAACTTTGACTTTTTTTTTTTAAATGAAGCTTTGAAAGAATTTATAACAAATTGACTGATGAACCGGCGAGAGAATTTTTGTTTGTGATTTATAAAAATTCTATGTTTTTTCGGATGTGAAAAAACCTAAATAAATGTGGGACGAAATATTGTGTAAATCAGTCAACAGACATTTGGTTTTTGATGGATAGATGGAATGAGAATGAGGAGAAATGAGAAAATAAAAAACGAAACGTCATGATGGTGGTGCAGTTACTGATGGTTGTGAATTGATCGAAGAACGAAAACTCAACGATGGGGCATTGTTTTTGGGATGTGTTCGCAAATGAATGAATTGTGTTTAAGATAAAATCGATAATAGAATGCTGAATATTTGGTAATAATATTTGTACACAATTCTTTACATATAATTTTTATATGTTTAAGTTTCATATCAATTAATTAGACTTGTTGGCTCCTAGCAATTTGCCGATTGCTTACATATTCCTAATTATACAAATTAAACTGTAATATATCAACATCTCAATTTTACAATTTCGACTTTTTTCGTTGCTTATAAAGGTGTAACAACAAATCGAAAATATGAATTTGTTTCTCTTTTAAATCATTAGACCGGAATTAAAGAATGCACCATCAGGTATGCATCTATGAAGTGCAAATAATGTAAAGTAAACAGATGGAAGATGGAAGACCTTAGCCGGTGAGTCGTGAGCCATGCTTAAATGCCTCTTTTTGGAAGTTTTCTTCCTTGTTTTATGATATATATTATGATATACTATGATACTCTGAAATACCTGTTATCAAACATATACTGGGTGGAATCAGCTAAGCTGATAATTGATTGTCGCTTTTTTGATAGTCGTTTTTGATTATCAACAATTCTTTGCTCTGTGTAAATCGATCGCCAAAAATTGTTTTTTCCTTAGCATCACTTATAATTCTGTCAAGAATTAAATTTTTTTAATAGTTATTTTTGTTTTGATTTTCAAAATTGTGTTCCTCTTCAATCGCTTAAGATAACATAATCATCTTCTCTACTTTGTTTAATGGGATATCATAATTAGGGCTCAGGAACAGAAATATTTAAGACCAATGCACGAAGTCCGTATTGAAGATAAACGACCCTTTTGGTACAAAAAAAAGATGAATGTAAATAAAGGCAGTTTCAAGTTGAATGAAAAACAAGGCGAAATCCATAGTCAACCGATGAAGGCATTTTGTAAAGACCTAACTAATAGCTAAATATCCGTTTTAAGTAAAGTTTCGAAAAAAAATGTGTCAGATTTTTTTGTTACAATTATTCAACATATTTTTAGAACGCTGTAAAATCTTTCTCTCAAGCATTTTTTTAAACATCCCCACAATTCACGGTACATTTCAACTCGATCAATTGTTTTCTGAAAAAGTGCAACTGATGTTAACATTGCATTTTTATAATCAACTAACCAATTTGAAGTCGATTAAGCCAAACCCAAAGACCCGAACATATGTAATATGTAAAATAATGTAAATGTATGAAAACGATACCTAAACACTCACAATGTATAAGTATTATCATTGTATATGAAAACCTATTGTCATTGATCAAGAAGAAAACGAACGTAGCGAATATGTCATTGATCAAAAAGAAAACGAACATAAAGAAATTGTTTCGACATCAAAAGAAGATGGCGTTCGCGATGATATTGTTATCGAAAATGAAGATATCGAAGTAGTTCCAGGACTGAAAGAGGATGGCGTTTCCCGCTCAAACAGCAGACAGCAGGTGACAAAATAAAGAAGAAACATTAGCCATAGCCAGACGAGAACGAAAAGGAAAACTTCTGCACTTCTGCTCCACTAAAAAGTAAATTTTTCATATTTAATGTAAAATAATCGTAATAAATAATTATTAACTGTCAACATAAATCCTGAACTGTTTCGTTATTTACTAAGAAGAAATATTCTACTCAGTGGGAACATTTCTGTAGTTAACTTTTTGTAGTTCACGACATCTTTACTTTTTATATTTCGCAATAAAATATATTTAGTCACATTGACGCAGAAGTTTTCCTTTACGTATAAGCCTAAGTAAAAATAAAAACAGAAGAAATTTTATTTGCTCATGCACAACAGAAGAAGTGCACGGAAGACAAAGGGACTTTTACCAGGGCAATTTAAGGATTACATCGTACAACAATCAAAGATGGCAACTAGCGCTAGGGGCGAAATGGATATTGAAAAGGTTAATGCAATTGAGGAGGACAGCACAGTAGAGGAATTAGCTAAACGATTGTCCACGTTGGAAAAGGCCTACAACGAAAGTCAAGGGCAATTGGCGGCTAGCGTACAAATATGTAAAAATCTTGAATCTCGCCTTTACATGAATGAGTCCATTCAGCAGATAACCAACATTGCACCCGATCCAACGTCCCTAACATACGTCAATCCAGTTTTGAATCCTTCAGGGAGAAGCAGTTCGCCTCAGCTTAAGCACAATTTACCAATGCAGTCAGTAACATGTCCATCAGCTCATTCATCCTACAGTCAAGCTACAGTTCCACAGCAAATGCAATTGACGGCAGCACTTACTACTGGGATGCAAGGAAGATATGCCCATCCGTCTATGACATCATGGTCAATGATGGCGAATAGAACGTTACAACAACCATATAATCAAATGTCAGCAGCTTCGGTGGCAGAAGCTCCCACATCAACCGCTACTCCACAACTGAATTCGAACAATTCGTTGGACAGGCCAACGAATACAAACATCGTCTATCAGGACAGTCGAAGAAGACTCTACGATCTGCCAGAGTTTAGTGGTCAACCTGAGGATTGGCCTGTCTTCATTTCAACCTTCAACGAATCGACAATTGCGTATGGGTATACCAATCTGGACAACACCATTCGGCTTCAAAAATGTCTAAAGGGAGCAGCAAGGGAAGTGGTAGAATCTCTGTTAATCCATTCTACCAACGTGCCTAACGTAATCGAACAACTGACATTTATGTTCGGGCGACCAGAGACTCTAGTTCGAAGCCAAATACTGAAGTTAAGATCTTTGCCAGTTATCGTCGAATCGGAAATTCAACAACTCATACCATTTGCGACCAAGATTCAAAACCTAGTTGCCTTTTTGAAGTCAGCAGGAGCGCTACCGCATCTTAACAACCCAACCCTATTGGAAGAACTGGTACAGAAACTCCCTCTCAGTAAACGTCTGGACTGGGCAAGGTACTCATCATTTGCGGGGCCATATCCGACCGTGGAATTGCTTGCACAGTGGGCTAACGAAAACGCAAGACTCATTGCCAACATCTTACCTGTTACAACTGGCATGGAATTTCAAAATTCATCACCATCTCATAATAGAACAAAAGAGAAACCTCTATTTCACATCGGTTCTGTCGTCAACTGTCCAAGATGCAAAGATGACCACCGTCTATTGGAATGTTCGTCATTTAAGAGAATGCCTACAGAATCAAAATGGAGTCTAGTAAGAGAAAACAGATTGTGCTTTTCTTGTCTCCGGTCTGGTCATACCATATTTCACTGTCGAAGCAGGAAGAAGTGTGGATTAAACAACTGCCAACGCCTGCATCATCGGCTTCTACACGACGAGACGAATGTAAATGGACCAAGAGTTGAGGACAGGTCGGTGAAAGAAGAAAAACCAACGTCTTCTGGAAAATCAGTAGAACAGACAAAGGAGTTTGTTAGTTGCTGCAAGTCCAATGAATCCATCAACCTTTTTAGGATTGTGCCAATAAAGCTTCATGGTCCAATTGGTGAAGTCGAAACATATGCTTTGTTGGACGAGGGATCGTCTGTCACCCTATTAGAAGAAGACTTGGCAAAAGAATTGGGAGCAATTGGTACTGAAGATTCACTGACACTCCATTGGATTGGAGATCAAATCACAAATGAACGATCTTACTTGGTCGATGTAAAGATTAGTGCTTGGAACAAAGACCGTAAATATAATTTGCGACATGCTCGGACATTAAAGAAACTATCTTTGCCGACTCAGACTCTACAACTTAAAGTGTTGCAAGCCAAGTTTAAACACCTACGTAACTTACCAGTTTATGATTATGTCGGAGCAAAACCAAGAGTGCTGATTGGTATCAATAATTGTCACTTAGGGGTACCACAAAGAACAGTCAGCCGACAGAGAGGTCCAGTCGCCGCCAAGACCAAGATGGGTTGGGTTGTCTATGGACCGACAGAGGACATCGCCACAAATGAAAAGACAATATTGCATATAGCCCATAGCAATCTTCAGACCTTACATGATCTTATCGAAGACTATTTTAACATAGATGAATATGGAACAAAACCACCGGAAAACCTAGTTGAATCAGCTGACATCTTACGAGCCCGTAAGATATTGCAATCTACTACTCGACGTATAGAACGAAATCGTTTTGAGACTGGACTATTATGGTTAAATGACTCAGTTATTCTTCCAAGTAGCTACTCAATGGCCCTTCGTCGACTAGAAAGCATTGAGAGAAAAATGAAAGCCGATGGAAACTTCGCTAAAGAATACGAACGTCAGTTAATGAGTTATGTGGAGAAGGGCTATGCGAGAAGAATGCAACCAGAGGAAGCCAAACAAACTGGATCAAGAACTTGGTATTTACCACATTTTGGAGTAAGAAATCCACATAAACCCGACAAATTGCGAATCGTGTTTGATGCGGCTGCTACTGTTCAAGGAACTTCGTTGAATGCTGTCTTACTAAAGGGACCCGATTTAAATCAACCATTGCCAGTTGTCCTTAGTAAGTTTCGAGAGGGGGCAGTGGCAGTCTGTGCAGATATTAGAGAAATGTTTAGCCAGGTACGAATTCGCAAAGAGGATCAAGACGCTCAACGCTTCCTCTGGAGACATGGAGACCCGTCAAACCCAGTTGAGACCTACGTCATGGAGTCTATGATTTTCGGGGCATCTTGTTCCCCCTGCAGTGCTCAGTTTGTAAAGAATGAAAATGCCCTAGAGTTTGAAGAAACTGATGCCACTGCTGTTAAGTTTATTATCGATCAGCATTATGTAGACGATTTCGTGGCTAGCTTTCAGAACGAAGACGAGGCCGTTAACGTTAGCCAAAGAGTCAAGGAAATTCACCGATCCGCCGGATTTGACATGCATGGTTTCATTTCACATTCAAAGTACGTGGAAATTGAACTTAACGACAACGTGACGAGCGGCTTTGAGAAATATCTGCACTTGAACAAGGACACGACACTGACAGCTGAGAAGATTTTAGGTATGTACTGGGACACCTCATGCGATGAATTTGTGTTCAAGATCCGACGACATCGTATCGATTTAGACGTCCATTTATTCAAACGCAAACCAACTAAGAGAGAAGTTCTTAGTATCGTGATGTCAGTATTCGATCCCTTTGGTTTCTTGGCAAATTTCGTAGTTTATTCCAAGGTTATTATACAAGATCTATGGAGAGAAGGGACACTATGGGACGAAAGCCTACCAGATCATTTATTCCTGAAATGGAGACAGTGGTATGAAGAATTGACGAATATTGAACGACTACGGATTCCTCGCAACTATTCGCCTAAGATATTAAAGGGCGTGAGAAAGTTAGAGTTGCATATTTTTGCGGATGCTAGCGAGGTGGCGTACGCGGCTGTGGCATATTGGCGTATCATAGATGAAGACAACATTGTAATCTCATTCGTTGCGAGAAAGGCTAAATGTGCTCCAAAAAAGCTCCTGTCAATTCCTCGTCTGGAACTCACCGCAGCTGTACCTGCAACAAGATTGAAGAAATCCATATTGGCGAGTCATTCTGTAGCGCCCGATAGGTGTTTCTTGTGGACTGATTCTACAACAGTTGCCAGATGGATCCAGTCAGAAGTGAGAAACTATAAGCCCTTTGTTGCTCATCGAGTTGCCGAAATTTTGGACTACACGCAAAAGGAAGAATGGTATTGGGTGCCAACGGCCCAAAACCCAGCGGATGAGGGCACGAGAACCAATTATCCACCAAAATTCAAACCAAACTCTCGTTGGATTCTGGGACCAAGTTTTTTGAAAAACACAAACATCTTTCTTCCAATCACGAAAATAGATCAGATGAATGCAGAAGATGGGAACGAGCTTCGCCCAAGTATTCGGGTCTTACATATCAGAAAAGGGGTACAGATCATTGAAGTCGAGCGGTTTTCCGATTACCTTAGTCTTAAGCGGACTGTTGGATGGATTTGGAGATATGTCACCAATCTCAAACATTTGTGGCTAAAGGAACAACCATCAACTGGAGAACTATCTGCCGAGGAGCTATTGATAGCTGAACGAATTTTATGCCGAGGCGTTCAGGAGCAAACGTATGCTGACGAAATTAGATCACTGGAGATGGGAGTACAAGTGAGTAAGTCTAGTTCAATATACCAACTTACACCTTTCCTAGATGAAGCATCAGTACTACGTATCGGAGGAAGAATAAATGCCGCTATATGCCTTCCTAAATGCACCAGATGTCCAATAATACTACCGCGGGACCATAAGCTTACATATCTAATAGCATCAAGATACCACAAGGACCTTCATCATCAGAATCAGGAAACTATAATAAATGAGATGCGTCAAAGATTTTGGGTACCTAGTCTTCGTAGTTTGGTAAAAAGAGTTAAGACTGACTGTCAACTATGCAAGTTCAACAATGTTAAGCCAATGCCCACCCAAATGGGACAACTGCCTAACGATCGCGTAACACCATTTGTCAGGCCGTTTAGCTACGTCGGGCTTGATTACTTTGGCCCAATGGAGGTGACGATTGGACGAAGTCGCGTAAAGAGATGGGCAGCGCTCTTTACATGTCTTACGGTACGTGCCATCCACATCGAAATGGCGACGGATTTGTCCACGGATGCATGTTTAGTATGCCTTAGAAATTTTATCAATCGTCGTGGAACCCCAGTGCGTATCCGAAGTGACAACGGCACTAATTTTGTGGGTGCGAACCGAGAGTGGCAGAAGAACCACCAACTGTTTGATTCAGACGTTATACAGACTGAGATGTCATCGAAAGGTATTGAATGGATTTTTAACTGTCCTTCGAATCCCAATGCTGGTGGTTGTTGGGAACGACTCATACAATCCGTCAAAAAAGTTCTATGGCAAACACTAAAAGAAGAAGCACCTCGCCCGGAAACGTTACTAAGTCTTCTCATCGAGGCCGAAAATATTATCAACTCAAGGCCACTGACACACTTGCCAGTATCATCAGACGAAGAAGAACCTCTCACGCCGAACCACTTTTTACTAGGCACAACGAATTCCACACAGACCCCGGCGGAAGACCGACGTGTAAGTCTTCGAAAGCAATATCAAATAGCCTTGCAGCTGAAGAATCGCTTCTGGAAACGATGGATGCTAGAATATCTGCCAACTCTGACCCGTCGTACGAAATGGTTCAAACGTGATACAGCTCTCAAGCTAGGAGATTTAGTTTTGATTTGCGAGACAGAACTTCCACGAAGTCGGTGGCGTAGAGGAATCATTTGTTCGATCTACCCAGGAAAAGATGGACAAGTACGAGTAGCAGATGTTCGAACGAGTGGTGGAATACTTCGAAGGCCTACTTCAAAATTAGCAGTGCTCGATGTCGAAAGTGGTGAAAAGCCAGTAGATTTTCACGGGGGCGGGTATGTCATTGATCAAGAAGAAAACGAACGTAGCGAATATGTCATTGATCAAAAAGAAAACGAACATAACGAAATTGTTTCGACATCAAAAGAAGATGGCGTTCGCGATGATATTGTTATCGAAAATGAAGATATCGAAGTAGTTCCAGGACTGAAAGAGGATGGCGTTTCCCGCTCAAACAGCAGACAGCAGGTGACAAAATAAAGAAGAAACATTAGCCATAGCCAGACGAGAACGAAAAGAAAAACTTCTGCACTTCTGCTCCACTAAAAAGTAAATTTTTCATATTTAATGTAAAATAATCGTAATAAATAATTATTAACTGTCAACATAAATCCTGAACTGTTTCGTTATTTACTAAGAAGAAATATTCTACTCAGTGGGAACATTTCTGTCGTTAACTTTTTGTAGTTCACGACACCTATAGTACAATCACGTCGGCTTCTCGCCATATTCAAGTAGCCACTTTAACTCTTAATAGAAGAGACGAGAAGAACAATACAACAAATGCGATTTCTGTGTCACACCAATGTGACAGTTTTACCTCATTTAAAAATGCTGCCTGATGAAAGCTCTCTTCAAGATTCTTTTCTCTGACCAGGTAGTACGTAATTATTGTGAATTGAACGTAAAAAAATAAATCGAAAACTTAACGATGGGCATTGTTTAAGGATGAGCCTGCATTGAATACAATTCTATTTAATTAAATAATGCTAGGATGCAAATAATTGCTATAATGAAAACCTTCTCTTCTTTTTTTTGAGAAAAAAATGTAAATTTATTTCATAAATTAATAGTTTAGTTATGTTGTTTAGAAACTCAGATTTAATTTATGCGATTCTTAAATAGGTTGGTTTTTTTCCCCGGAGCTTGTGAACACATAAATTAAAAGCCCAAAAACCCAAGTGAAACGTCAGTTGTGTTTCTTTCAAATGAAAGGGTTGACTAAAACACAATCGCTTCAGCTTTTGGCTTCGGTCACGTTACATTTTACACGCTTTGTCTTCGCTTTAAGTGACATTTTCCAAAATGTTGGTATCTCTTTTTGCTTTTTTTCTATCAAAGCAAGCAAAAGCTCAACAAGTTTCTACTTTCAGCTTTGAATTTGTATCTTGTTAATGAATCAAACGTATCACGAAGCTAAAGTGACATTGTGATAAGGTTTATTGATTTTCTATGTTTGAACTTGTAAACGTCAGGCAAACCGAAGCTATTACAATCTTCCGGCTGACCTGATTTAATCAAATGATTTATAAATCATGATAGGCGGTTTCACTGAACTATTACGCGATTTAGTATGAAATTTATGCCCACCTTGACATTAGGCACTTTAAATTAAAAGTAAAAAGTAAAATAAGGACCTTTTTTCAATTGGTTTTGCTCTTATTCACTCCTGACAAGAATAAAATAATTAATTATAATAATCAACAAAAATAGCTAAAAGCTTTCCAAAAACAATATTTTCAACTATTGTTTTGAAAGTTTGATAGTTTTGTTTTTGTTGAATAAAGTGCTGAATTACAAAACAGATGTCAGATACGTACTTTACAATAATGTTGAATTTGTTTTTAATTTTCAGATTTGATTTCAGATTTCATATTTTTCTTTGAAAAGCGTTCATGTTGGCTCGAGATGGATTTTTTGTTGTAGTTTTGTGAGCGCCTTTTGGCAACTTGCTGTCGTGACTTGTGACAGTCTAAACGGAATTGTAAACAAAGAATCTATGGAAAATTTTATTAAAACATATCAATATGAACATTAAACCAAATTGTTAAACGAGTATTGTGTAGTGACAATAAGATCTTATCGATGTTATCGTTATCATTAATAAAACGGATGCGCATTAAAATTTTGTTAAAACTACACATCTCAGTGAAATAATTCAGGGAGTTCCTTTACTTTCACCATTTTACTTGAGAAACTCATAAAATATCACAATCGGAAGACGACGACGACGTAGATATCGTTCCGGATGAAAATACTACCAAATTATTCAATATTTTGTTAATTTTTGATTCTTTTTTTCACTTTAATCAACACAAAACTTTTAAATTAAGAACAAAATCCAAATGAAATGCAAACTTCACTGACAGCTGTGAAATGTCATATAAAGTAGTGGGTGTGCAAATCGGTGTAAATCTCGGTAAAAATCCAGATTTCCAACAAAATAAATTGATCTTTTTAAAAATGAATTCGACATAAGGCGTGCTTAAATCGTCTAATTGAAATCACGTCGATGGAAATATAAGGGTGATTGTGTTTTAGCCATTACGAATTTCTTTGGGTACTTTGTATTTTAGCAGCTAAAAGTTTGGTGTCATAAGTTTGAATTTAAAAATTGAAAGTATGTATGTATGTATTTTCATTAATTTGCCAGAATCATTAAATTAATGGTACATTAAGTGATGCAAAATCAACGCAGACCATCTAGCGAATGAAAACAAATAAAAATATGAATTTCAAAATACTTTTTAGAATCATTTTAGTACAATTTCCATCTCGTTGTATTTTTTTTTTTTACATTTGACTCTTCTGTCATGCAGTTGGGTTACTGTAACTTACTACAAAAGCGTCTTTTGTTCCTTTACTTTTTCGTGATTTCTGTTTTATTTGAGAGAATTCTTCCATGTTTACCAGATTGTGTGCAGCTTGCTCAATAGTCAAAGCCATAACAATTTTAAAACAAAAACTAAACTTTGTTAAAAAATGCATTGAGTTAACGAAATCAAGTTCTACTAATTACGTCAATTCATTACTATGCATAAGTAATTGGCAATCGAGCAAGTTTTGAATCAAAATCTAGTGTAGCAAATAATGTTTAAGACAGATACAAAGTTGCTTTAAAATTTGTTGTCTTATCTATCCAAAGTGATTCCACGAGATAATTGCTTTGTTTAGATATGATACGACTAGAAATTGCCTTTTTGAATTCTCTGTACCTTCAATGTGCGTTGAACAAATATCGTTCTTAATGCACCTAAAAGAGCAGAGGACATTTTCAATTATTATAACAATCTAACAAAAACTCTGATTAAAAAAAAACACGATCGTGGGGTGTTGCAATACATAGTCAGCCATATAGGCACAGATTATATTCAGCCAACATTCCACATGGTCGAACTAACAAATGGCCACGACCACGACAAATGCGGTTCAAGGGGTTCTTTGACAGCCTGCAGCATGCAGCAGCTAACCATCAACCAAATGCTGCTGATGTAAGAGTAAAACTTGCAAGGTTTATGTGCGTATTTTGTGTTTTGTTAATAATCCTAGTATGAGCACGAGAACTAGTGTGCCGAGTAACAACTTATTTCAGTTCCTCGCTATGTGGAGTGGAATAGGAATGTAGATGCAATTAGGTAAACCGGTTTAAATTGGCCAGCCCATAAATCCATCTCCCATGGGTATCCAATAGTGATGGCGACTTCTTTGAGACCTACGTGATGTTCGTACAAAACAACACTCTTTGGTACAGATAGTCATTATTGTGCAGCAGTAGCACAGACGCTTCAAATGCTAGATTCCAGCTTTATTGCTTCTGGAAGTTTGTTAAAGAACCAGCGCACATGAGCGGTTTGAAGATGATTGATCCAGCTTCTTAAAGTGCGATATACTGGAAACCTCCAACTGTGATGTAGTATAGACGTATAGATAACTATCAGGATTTGAGTAATCATGTTGCTATAAAAATTATGGATAGGGAACTGAGAGCAATTTTATTCTTAAACGTCAGTCAATGACAAACTCTCTCCCATGGAATGACGTTTTTATTTTTTTTATTTATTCTTTCGTTGTTTACTTTCTATTTTTTCTAGCTACATATATCAATGCGTACATTCACGAACTTATCCTTCGGATAGGTTACCTTTGCTTTTGTTGTAATTAGCAGGGTTAAACACAGTTCTATATGTTTTTCAATCAGCTGGAAATCAGCTGTTTTCAGCCATGCTAATTACAACAAAAGTAAAGGTAACCTATCCGAAGGATAAGTTCGTGAACGTACGCAATAAGATTTCCTTGTATTGAAACTTAGAACTATTAAGGAGTTTGTAAAGTTCAACTAACCTGTAAATAAAATTATTTTATTATATTAGTTGCGTTTTTTAAATTCTTATTTTAAAATTTTTTTGAAAGTACTTTCAGAGAGTAGTCACACTATGAAAGGAAAATGCTTGCTGGTATTAAAATTAGATGTTTTTGCAAGAGTAAGTGAAATAGAAATATTTTAAATAGCCTTAATTCGGGGAGTTGTCTGAGTTTGGACTTTACTGCAAAAGCAGTAGATCTAATGCGTTTTTGACCTGATAACATCTTATAAATCGATAGCAGGCTACACGTACGAAATAACATGACTCATGCTGATAAGACTTGTGACTCATGCTAAGCACGATACTGTGGTACTTTCAACCCAAGCGCCAGGTGAACATGAAAAAGAACAGGTGCAAATTCCCAAAATAATTCCACACAAATTCAAAAAGTACAAGAAGAGAAAAAGAAATACAAAATAAGTGGAGTTCTGTTAAAGAAGAAAGTAGATGTAGATATTGGGGTGTGTGTGTGTGTGGTTTAAACGAGAGGGTTTGTTGGTGTGAGTTAACGGGCTATATGTTGGTGTTGCTGCCATCAATGTTTTCTTATGACGTTATCACATACAATTATCGTCCGTAAACCGACTTTACAGACAACCAACTCTTTTTTCTAAATTTTTAAATCTACTGTACCATTCCACTTTTCATGGAATCTTCTGCAATTTTTTGAAAAGCGGCACTGGTTATAGAAGTTAATGTTTAACAAAATGTCCAGATTAAAAAAAACTGTTTTCTTATTTACTCCAAGTGTGACATATTTAGATGAGGAGTATAGCGTTTTATTCCTTACTAAAGTCTATTTTGCATTTGTTTATTTCACAAATATCAAAACAGAATTGACAATTGGAAATTTGCAAAAGTTATAGCGTCTTGTATGGGTGATAACTTTTAAGAACTCAAAATATATGTAATCAAAATTCCACAGCTAAAATGTTCGTCGTCGTCCTCGTCACGAGTGTTTTCTGAAAGCGCTTTCTGAAAGTGTTTTGTGTGTAACCGGGTGTGGTATTTGCCATTCTGGGCTTAGTTTCATTTATTGTTCATCCAAGGTTCATATTCATTACGCGCGGCAAACCGACGAATATTGTTATTCAAAGCAGCCATTTAAAATGAATACCATAGTGCGCAGCAGCTTGAACATTTGCGCATTCAAACATGCCCTGTGACGAACCATTTTCGATGCATTTTTATTGCGCGGCGACTGCGCTATAAACTATTTCTTTAAAAATGCTACGAGTATCAAATGTCATATTTTTGCCACGCACGAGCATGCCGCGCATAGTGAACTCGAAACTTAAACTGTGACTGCAAAATGGAGTTCTCTGAGGAATTTTTTTACTGTAAATTCTTTTCGAGCTGTAAATTGAGTACAGCATTGGAAAAAACCTATTGAATTTGCTGCCAGATAGATCGTTGCATAGACGCAAAATGCCTGTGCCATTTTGCATTTTTGCGAACGATGCATTTTTTGCATTTTCCACAACAAACCGTGTTATGAAGCCAATGGGAAAAATAAATTTGAGCTTTTTTCAACGTGTATACAGTTAGTTATTGACTGTCCCGTTCACGACACATCGTTCAAACCCTTTTAGTGTTGCATCTGCTCACTGGCGGTTTCTCCGAAAATAGATTAGATGGAACTATGGAATACCATCCTGAAACTATCAAAAGAATCGTATCTACCGTATGCATACTTCTACTTCACAATCATTGCGTACTTTCACGAACGTAGCATAGTTAAAAACAGCTGTTATCCAGCTGATCGAAGAGCATATGGAAACAGAGAGAAAATCTAAAGGTATCCTAAAATTTGCTGGATACTTTTCTCAATACGTGAACAGCTGATGAACAGCTGACTGTGTTTCTCTTTTGCTTCGAATTTTGAGAGGTAACCTATCTGGTTGGATTTGTTCGTTCACAAAAAAACTCAAACACAGGCAAGGTAACGATATATTGATAACTTAATTTCAGAGCGTGGAGAAACAGTTCGCTGAATGTCAAGAATGTCAACTGTCAACACTGCACGTTCCATTTCGTTTTAATAAATACATATAATATAAATTACTGGCTGAATACAATGCAAAAACGGAACTGCATTACGGAGACGGAGTACGGAACAGCTGTCAAATTTGTCGTACGTACCAATTTCAATCGGAATACAATGCACGTACAGTAACTTAGACATTTAAATTCAAAAATGGATGGAATACCAAAAACAAATGATAAAAAAGAGAAGAAACTCTTATAACAACGAATTGAAGTATCATTAAGAAGAATGGAATCATCTGGTGTTATTTCAGGTATACTAAATAAAAGGGTTTGGGAGGGACAGACGTACGAAAGATTGTTCTCTCTTTCATATTTTCTCTCTGCATCGGATAAAATGTCAAATTTACTGTACGTAAAAGTTAAAAGTTAACCAACCTTTCCGTATGCGTATTGCAGTTCCGTATGCAGTAACGTACCATTGTGTTCGCAAAATACAGATCGCGTGTATTCAATGTTTGCAGTTCCGTATGCGTATTCCAGTTCCGTCGTCATTGTGTTCAGCCAGTTATTGTAGTTTTCCTTTACGGAATTTACATATATTGTCGGAACTTGTTACTTCCCCAGCCATAAAAAGCATCGCGTTGAAGAACTCTCACTTCGGTTGATTCAAGGCTCTTAGTTTTTTTTTTTTTTTTGTAGTTTCGCAAAAAAGTTATGCGTAATTTTCGATGTCTTTCTCTAGCTTCGCCCACCGAAAAACCAATTTGAAATTTGTGAAACTACTTGGGATCGCCCTTTTTCCATACGCACGGTTTGCGTCTGACTTCTGCGAGCTCGTCAGAAAACTTTTCACTTTCTGAAAGCACTTTCCTTTCATAGTGTGACAGCAACTTTAGGTTATTATTCTGTTTTTGTTTGTAAAAAATTGCTTTATTTGATGTTTGAGGAAGAAGAAGGTTTGTTCAACGTTCTTTGCTTTTGTGCTCCTACGCATGTACTACTGGGGAATGTCAGTGCATTTCATTCAACTGTGAATGTTTGTTGCGAACTCCTTTATTGTATATGCTCGACTGGCCTCACACTCGTAGGAGGGAATGGAGTCTTGATCCATATCGGACCGCAAAAAAAGAGTCATGCCAGACTTTGACGACGGTGTTAATCGTCCGCGGAAATTTGCCTCAACCCATCCTGATGCCATATGGTATCCGCCTAGATACTCCTTTTTGTGCATCTTCTGCTTGCTTTACTTCATCCTATCCTCTTTCCTTTTCGTCAAAAAAAGGGTTGAGTTACCTTATGGTCTGATTTAGTAAATGAAAGAAAAAAAATGATGTTTGTTGAAAAGCCAAATTAGATACACAATTTAAGTTTTTATTTTAGTACTCATACGCCATAGTGATCATTTTGTATTTCTTAAAAAAAAGATGTCATTTTTATAAAAAAAACAGGATTTTATTAAAATCGCTTATACAGTTTTTTTTTTTAATAATTTGATTTATAAATTCAGTATTACGTAACACTTGTGATGGTGTACTCAATTTTTACTAGATCTCGTTAAGTGTTGAAGTTTTGACATTTTTATTAGGTCAGACCATGTTATTTTTCAACTTGTATATTACCCGTTACTGTTAAAGATCATGTCTTACAATGTGATCAAGCACATAAGGGCAAAAGGGCGTTCTTTTATTAACTATCGTTGGCGATCGTTGTTGTGTCAAAAAAATTTGGTTAAAGTGTCATTGTTAGACTTTGTTGGGATTGTTACGATTTCATTTTGGAGCGATTTATTGTCAGACATATTTAATCTGTCAAACAAATATAAAAATAAAATTCAACGTATTTTTTCAAATGAATACTTAATTAAATACAGATTTTCTCATCAAAAAATAGTTCTATTTGCATTATCGTTGCATAAGATCATGTTTTTGATCATTGTCAATCCACTTTAATTTTTAAACACAACCAAAACCAAAAAAAAAATTTATGAATTTCGAATTTTGATTTGCATTCTAAACGAACTTTGACTTTGACAGATCAACAAACTCAATTCATATCATGGACATGAGTTGGAAATAGTTACAAATCGTAACTATTTGACACTTCAACAATGCATTTTGGAGCGATGTTTTCCCGTCAAATAGTTACGAATCGTAACTATTTGGCATTTTGGAACGACAAATAGTTAACAATTGTTAACGATTGTCAACGATAGTTAATAAAATAATGCCCCCGAAGTACCTGCAACCCAGTTGTGCCCATTTATGACTTTATACAGCTCTCGAAGCTGTCAAAAAAGCCTGGATTGTCGATGGGTAAATCTAAGCGAACAAAACTAATTTAAAGCATGATTATAAAACACAGAAATGCATCTGCTACATAATCCTTAATAATTTCTTCGTAAAAAGAATTATCAAGCCCCAACCAATAACACGTAGAAAAAAAAGAATCATTCATATTCACGTTATATGATTCACACAAATGCTTCATATAGAACATAGGTAAACTACACACTCCAAAACCAAACGCTTACCTTCTTACTACCTACACTCTTCCCATATTCTTCGTGAAATAATAACCACAAACCTGTGGCTTCGCCAGCTCTCACATTAAGCCTGGATGAAGGTTTCCTCTTTGCATTGGCACACCTTCTTTTCTTCGATTATTACGAAACGGGCAGCATTCCTTCATGCCTCTGTTACCAAAGAACAGAAAAAAAAATGTTTTCACTGTTTTGAAGAATTCCCGGGAAGAGTATTCAGGAACCAGTTGGTGAATTTCTATTCAAAGAGCATGCATGGAGTGGGCTTCAAAAAAGGAGGCCAAAAACTTGAATTTTTTTTTACAGTTGCATTGGTATTCCCTGAAGTATTTTCAGAAAGATCGGTGATAACCCTCAGACAGGTTTCCCATTCAAAAACACAATACAAAAGATTAAAGGTCATATCAGGTTTAATTTTATTAATGGCCGAACGATCTACTGTCTCATGGAATCTAAAGCTTTGACCAGCACTCGAATCCGACTCGTAGTTTGGACTGCTATGCTGTATGGATGGAGGCACTTAAGTGTGTGACTCTGCATTCAACGCATCCCACATTAGCACCTTTTTTTAAGTCCAGCTCTGGCTCACCTCCAGAGGAACAAGAAAAAAATGCACAAAAATAATATTCATTTGGCATTCTCATGTCAGTGTGACTTTTTGTATGACCAACAAGTTGTTATTCTTAAAATCCGCTTTTGCTCTCTTACACCATACAAGATCTGTCTTCGACGAGAGTGGAATGTTGCGTTCCTTACCCCAACCCTCTACCTACCCTAAGAGCTGAAATGAGTGAATAACAATAATTTAAAAAAAAATATTAGGAATGCGCACAGATTCCATGTGAGAGCTTCGATAAAGCCGCTTCAAGCTAAGCTACACATAAGCACGATGGCAAGACTCGAAACCAAAGACGGTAGGCTTGACGACGTTGTTGTTTGTTTAAGATGTTGCCCGCGATGTGGTTCGCTTTGGCTTTAGCTCTCAGCAGTGATTGCGATCAATCAGGGGGACTAGGGTCAAGCTTTTTATACCCGTGTGCGTCGACGTTGTCATTGTTTCTATGAGTGCGCCGTTTTCAATGAATTATTCTTAATTTTATTGGAGATTGCGAATCGGTTTTTTTTTCTTTTAAATGTTTTACTTTATTTGTTGCAATAGATGCCAATTGTTGACAATTGATAGGATATATAGGTGGTTTTTTGATTCGCGTTCCGGGATAGTGAGATCGTTTAAGTAGCCAAATAAGGAATACCTTGGCTTCCTTTTTTTTTATTTTGTGTGTGATTGTTCGTGTGGTTCGTTTTTTTTTTTAATTGTGAATGCGGCCTTGTTATCATCAGGACTTAATTAGGTATTTTTGAAGACAAAATTTATGAGACATGCTAATTCGAACTTTTAAAAGACGGGTATTTTCTAATTTATATCTATAAGTTAATGCGGGATTAACATAGCAACGTACAACGGTTCCATAGGATTACCGTTATAGCTCTGAATTTAAAATTGTATTGTACAACAGAAATCCTCTAGACATTTTTATTTGGTAGTGCAGTGGTGAATTACTGTGTGGCTGGGTGTATACATAAATACATACGTCATTATTTTTACTTAAGTGTTAGTGATTTTTAACAAAAGCATTTAAAACCTATAAGCTTGGGTTAATTTGCTTGTGCCATATAAAAAGCATTTACCTATATACATAACTGTAATTTCGGTTCATCGTAATTATTAAGACTTCATTTAAATCATTTGAAATAAATATGGCGACCCATAATGAGCTGTCATTTGACTGGAGTATCCTATTGCTAGACTATGACCAATGGACTAAGACAGGTTTGTAAATATATGAATTAAATAAATAAATTTTACTTTATTTTGACATATTTTAAGATGCAAGTGTATTTATGGGTTTTGAAAATTCCCACGAAGCTTGTAATACAAATGCCATATATTTAAATTAATAGGTTGCATGTCTAAAAACTTAATGAAGTTAACTTGAATTCATAATGTTTATTTATAAGTGGAAGGTAGCCTCGAGGTTATTGGGCTAAATGGATAATAGATGATTAGATATTATGACGTCGTGTATAATTAAACCAGAGAAACTGCCTGAGCTCTTCTTAACCCATTAACACCCAGAGGTTTTACCAATAAAAAAAAACATTTGCTTTTTAAAATATTTCATTTTGATTGAACATTTTTAAAACACCTTTACTTACTTACTTAGGTGGCGCTACAGTTCGGGACGAACCTGGGCCTCAACCAACATGCCTCTCCAGCCAACTCGGTCTTTGGCTAGCTGCCTCCAGTTTTGCACTCCAAGTTGGTTGAGGTCGTCCTCCACTTGAGCGCGCCACCTAAGGCGAGGTCTTCCTTGACTGCGTCTACCCTCTGGGATGGAATCGAAGATCCTGCGAGCCGGAGCATTGTTGTCCATTCGCTCTACATGACCTAGCCATCTTAAACGTGATATGCGTATTTTTTTGACCAGGTCAATGTCGCTGTACAGCTCGTATAGTTCTTGGTTGAACCTTCTCCTCCAAAGCCCGTTAACGCAGATAGGGCCAAAAATCTTCCGAAGAATATTACGCTCGAAACGACTAAGGATATCTTCATCCGCTTTAGATAGAGTCCATGCCTCGGCGCCATAGAGCAGGACTGGGATGATTAGGGTCTTATACAGAGTCTCCTTTGTCTTTCGAGAGAGGGCTTTGCTACTCAATTGCCTTCCTAGCCCATAGAAACAGCGATTGGCAAGAGTAATTCTTCGCTTTATTTCTGACGAGATGTTGTTGTCAGATGTTATAGCGGATCCGAGGTACACAAAGTCCCTAACTACCTCAAAGTTGTACCTGTCTATTGTGATGTTTTGTCCAATCCGCCGGTGTTGTGTGTCCCTTTTTGTGGACAGCAGGTACTTCGTTTTGGCCTCATTGACTGCTAGTCCCATCTTAGCCGCTTCAGCTTCAATGCTAGCAAACGTTCCAGTGACAGCTCGCCGAGTTCTGCCAATGATGTCTATGTCGTCAGCGTATGCTAGCAATTGCACAGACTTGAAAAAAATTGTCCCACTACAATTGACTTGCGAGTTTCTTATAATTTTTTCAAGTATTAAGTTGAAGAAATCGCACGATAGCGCATCACCTTGTCGGAATCCTTTTTTGACGTCAAAAGCTTCTGTGAGATCAGAACCTTGACGGAGCAGCGAGAGTTCTCCATCGTCATCCTGCACAGTCGGACGAGTTTTGTGGGAATGCCAAAACCTGACATGGCTCTGTATAGCTCGTCTCTATAAATGCTATCGTACGCGGCCTTAAAATCGATAAAGAGGTGGTGGGTATCAATTTGGAATTCTTGGGTGGTTTCCAGGATCTGCCGTAGCGTGAACATTTGATCGATTGTGGACTTTCCTGGTCTGAAACCACACTGATAGGGGCCAATCAGGTTGCTGACGAAAGGTTTCAGGCGTTCACATAGTACGGCAGAGAGGATCTTGTAGGCGATATTCAGGAGACTTATTCCTCTATAGTTGGCGCAGTTTAGAGGGTCTCCTTTCTTGTGGATCGGGCAAACGATGCTGAGGTTCCATTCATCAGGCATACTTTCTTCTGACCAAACTTTAGAGATGAGTTGGTGTATGCACTCCACCAGGTCATCTCCGGCCGCTTTAAAAAGTTCGGCGGGTAATCCGTCGGGTCTAGCAGCTTTGTTGTTTTTGAGTTTAGATATTGCTATCCTTACTTCATTTTGGTCAGGTGGACGGAAGTTTTGTCTGTCATCATCCATGTTGAATGGTTCATTCTGCCTGACAGCGGGATTTTGGCCTTCATCGCCGTTTAACAGTCTGCAGAAATGGTCCTTCCATGTACTCAGCACCGACTGTGACTCTACTACGAGGTTTCCATTCCTATCTCTACAGGCTTCTGTGCGGGATTTTTTTCCTTGGCATGTTCTTTTTACCTGTTGGTAAAACTTCCGCATGTTGTTCCACCTTTCCAGAATGTTTAAAAAATGGCATGTAGCCCATCTAACAATAGCTACTTGGATCTCATTTTGGTAGGGTGAATGCAGTTCTTGGTTGTCATCTAGATTGACTGGTGCAGGTCAATCATTAGCGAAATATTGTAGTAGTAGTAGTAGTAGTAATCTCTCCAGCATGATCAGTACGATAGTACAAATTCTGTATAAGGTGCGGAGAACCACTCTTGACTCCAAAGTTAAGGCTTTACGTTTTTAGCTCTTCTACAAAGCATCCAATTTTTTTACACAAATCTTACAGACTTCCCTAAAATAAATTGTTTAGAAAAATTTCAACCAAAATATTTCACCATCGATTTATCCATAGATTAGTGCTCATGCAAATTGCCAGCTTTTGATACATACAAGTTTTTGTTTTTTTTGTTCAAGTAATTAAGTATCAATCAATTAACTAAATCAAGTATTATTATCCGCAAAATCATTAAATCTTTTTATTTCTTAAAATCTGTTCCTGGCAAAGAGTTTGCAACAAAATGGACATGTGGACAGAAAGGAACCCTTTTTTATAATTAACACGCGCATAAGGGACTATTTGCTTCCCTTTTAATGTAACACATTGCGCGGGCATAATGAAGATAGGGAGGGGAGAGATAGGTGTTGAATGTTAGAAGGATTGCTTTTAAAAAGGTCTCAAGTCTTCTTCCATTAAACGTTATGCTATGTTGATAGTAGTGATGGGCGATATATCATTTTCTTTTATTTCAATAAGGGATAAGGAATGACAGCGAACATAATTTCAGCGATTTTATGTTTTCTGTTTTGTTAATAAACAAAAACAAAAAAAGTTATATGTAAAATTTAATTAGGGGACGGCTGCAATGCTGATGGATTAAAAAAATCCTAAAAAGTCAGCAATTTTCGACTTTTTTTAATCGTCAAAAATCAGCGAGCTCTCGGCTTCTGCTGTATGCTGGTTAACATTTGGCCTGATACATTGATCAAGGATCAAAGTACAATTAGTTATGCTTATTTTTGCGCGTGACATCACTATCATCTGATCTTCGTTTCCTTAAGAAAATAAATAAATTTACCAATTTACGGGGTTTTTATTGTTTTTGTATGTTTATAGTTCTCATAAACATTAAAAAATCGTTTAAATCTTCAATTCTAAAGGTGTGTTTAGATCCAAGAAACATTTGTTTAAACATTTCAGAAACATTAAAAAAAAACATTTCAGAAATGTTTCTTTGTGTAATGTTATTTTTCAAATGTTTCTGAAATGTTTATTTAGGTCTGGGTGGTTGCGAAACATTTCTAAAATGTTTATGAAATGTTTCTTTGTTTCACCTTCCAAACGGAAAACTTTCTTTTATTTTTCAAGCATTTTTAGTCTATTTGATAGGTTTTTTGTTTTTACTTGTTTGTAATCCATCTTGAAGTACAAACCTGGATACATAAAACGGGAAACAAATAAATATTTCAGAAATGTTTCTGAAATTATTTATTTCATTACCTGTGATGTACATGTTAACATTATTTGCATAACTAATGGAGAATGGACCTACTAGTGTTTTTAACACATACCATAAATTATTTCGGAGAAGTTATGTAGGTAAGATACACAACAAATTATTGGTGACAGGTTGGTTTTGGCAAAAATATTTTGAATATTTAGTGCAAACAAAAAATTCAATATATAAAAAATGACATCAGCACTTAATTCAGCAAACATTTTTTATTTTTATTTGAATGAGTTTGCCTCTATTCTTTTTACATACACTTGATGGCGCAGCCCCACGATAGTCCTTTTTTTAATTTTTTTTTTTTTTTTTTTTTTTTTTTGAAAATTCAACTTATTGTGCGAACAACATTTTTCTCAAGTAACTGACAGGTTAGTACATACAAGGCACAGCAGGTAAGAGAAGACAACACTATTTACCTTCGATGAGCAATCAATCGATGAGCTAATGAATTCGTTTGGCGAACATCGTTTTAACGTTTATTGAATACAAATGTGCAATTGTGTGAATGAATCTTTAAACAGAGTTGAGTTGGTAATCGCTTCCAAGAGTGAAGTCATCAACAACGTGTCAAGCAACTCTCTTTAGCTGCACGCCCATAATGATTCAACCGGAGAGTACAGACAACTTTCCTTTTGAGAACTGAAGCGGTTTAAATCCTTTTTAGATAAGTGCTAATGAACTAATTAGGAGCAAATGTGAATTTATGTAATGAGCAGCTTTCATTTTTCAAACATCATCGAATGCAATCAACAAAATTGTTACTTTTCATCACATTTGTGACATAAGATGTAAGGTGTTTTCTTAAATATCGAAAATATGCACTGAATGGCTAATGCAATCGTATTTTTCATTTTCTCATTCAATATTGAACGAACTTATTCAATGCAGAATGTATGCAGACCTACCTTATTACAATTGTCATGTAAGTCATTGATCATTGATAACTTAGTTTTGTATATAGATTGAATGGAATTTAGCGTGATAACATTTATCACTTCACAGTTTCACAGATCGGGATTTGACTCTCAGGACAATGTGTGGCCATTGTTGGTAACTATTTATGCTCCAATAATATTTCCTTCTGTGCTGTAGTTGTATTGGCAGTTCTTCTAAAATCAATCAATGTCAAATTTATAGTGATGGAACTTATTAATCGATAAATTAATCAACACGATTAGCCTTTAAATCATATATATCTTAACTTTTTACAACAACTTACATAAATGTATATAAAATCATTTTTAAACTTTTTTCGACATAGTTTTACAAATTTTATTTTTTAAATTAGCCACTTTGTCATATCTAAGATATCGATTATAATATGAATCCCTCATGTCTAAGATTAAGATAAAACAATGACCTTCACATCCTAAAAGTATGTAATATTTTTTGTAATGGTTTTTAAATATCGACGAACGAATAACAAAAAAGTAGAGCGATACAGAAAGCACGCGATAGTTTTCGCACAATTACTTTCGTTTTTTTGGAAAAACTAAAGATCACTTTCGTTTTGTTTTTTCATAGAAAATGGCTCCAGGCTTATATGGAACAAACCTTATATTAGTATGATGTATTTTACAAGTTGGCGGAGCTGTACTTCCAAAAAATTGTGTTGGGTGCCCGCTGAGAGCGCAAATCAAAATCAAATCATTACAATTTTTCTTATACAAACATACATACAAATATATATAGGTATGTATGTTAAACTATTTTTGAGCACAACAATCAAAATCCCTCTCAAATTTGTTGACGTTTCTTCAGATATACATAGGTAAGAACAGAAGAATAAAAATCTCATGTGATTTCTCTTCGTCGAGAGGAACTAAGCGTGTTCACAATCACAATTCGGAGCGCTCACAACATTGACTCCATCAGCTTAATGGAGCAAAACAAAAATACAATAACAAAATTACAATACAAAATCCCGCTGTCACCTGTCGTCCGGTAAACGTCAGTTATTTGTCAATTTAATTTTGTAGTGAGTATATCAAAAAAAAACATACATACATATGTACTTACATGAACTTTTTAATTATGTAATGTTTATTTACATTGATACTTCAAATGTTTTAATTAAAATGACAACTGAATGATAAAACTAAGCAAGTGAAACCAAAAAAATGTTCATCTCAGTTTTTTGACATGAATGCAACGGACCAATCCTGTTCAGGTTTCTGAGACGACGGAGCGCTCCGAGTGTTTCCAACTAAGAACACGTAAACACGTAATGTTGCGGTTAAACGTCAAACCAAAACTAAAACAATTGTGCGACTAATAAAACAACTAGTGCGTCAAAAGAAATCGTAATATGTACCTTTTAAAAATGACAGAAAAACAAGCAAGAGCTGTCATAATATTTATAAATGTAGCCATGTGGGCAGATTCAATATTACTTCTAGTGGGAGTGGGAGCCATTCATTATAGCGTCCTATCAATCGAATTAATTTTTAATTAATGTATGTAACTAAAAAACAAAAAAAGTTCGTATTTTAAATTGGTTGCAAATGTACCTGTTGCTTAAGTGGCTAAAACACAATCACGCTTTAGCTTCGGTTTTGCCTTACGTTTACAAGTTCAACCATAGGAAATCAATACATCTTAACACAATGTCGCTTTGGCTTTGACGTTACGTTTGGTTCGTGTACAAGATAAGGTATCGTGACTCAAACGTGAAGCTGAAGTAGAAACTGGTTGAACTTTTGCTTGCTTGGACAGAAAAAAGCAAAAACAACAACCGAAATTTAGAAAATGTCACTTAAAGCGAACACAAAACGTGTGAAATGTAACGTGACGAAGCCAAAGCTGAAGCGCGATTGTGTTTTAGCCATAAGTCTCAGTAAAATGTCAATGTCAGTTGTGAACGATTTCAGTTTTTATGAACATAAAACTGGCCCGTTTTTTTAATATATATGTATGTAGATACATATTTTCATATTTTCAAATGTCAATTCTATGACCTCACGTCAACTTCACACATTTTTTCTAACAATGGGGACAAATAGCCACTTGAACTTATTGTACTTTCGTACCTCGCAAAAATTGTACATAATTGATGAATGTTCGCTCAGCGAAATAATCTCACAACGTTGCCGAAGGCCTTCTTATTCAAACAAACAACTGTCAAACATTATACTTATGTTTATTCAATTCATATAGGCGTACAAAGTACCATGAGTGATGGAAAACCATTAGAGGTTCTTTTGCAAAAAAAAGATTTGTTCATATAAGGCTTTGGCTAACTATCATATTGGTGAGCACAAGGCTGTATAGGAAGTACGAATTGTTTTCGCCAATACAGTAATAATGATCGTTTTTAGCAATTGCAAGACACGAAAGTAAATACATAGTAGGTACTAATCAAATATTGATTTCGTTATGTCATTATTTGACATTTCAAGCTGATCTTGTTTGACATTTGTGCGATTGTAAATGTGAGTTTTTCCTTAAATGGCGAAATTGGAATGTTTGTGTTTCAACCTTAAGAACAAGAAACAGGCGGCAAGACACATGGATATAATATACCGCTTCCGGCAATTTTGCACAATCATAGCGTTGCTGTTGTGTCCGTTTGACAGCACTAGTATTTATTCTTATTCTCTCTTTCTTCAGGTTGTTTTGTGTAGGTAAGCTACTAATAATTTGATATAAAAACCGAATAATTGGTTCGTTTATTTAAGTCAATTGTATGATGTGTAGAAACTAGTTTGCAGTACCTTCCTTTGTACCTACTTTGAAGTTTTGGTTCTAGGTAAAAAATGGACAAGAGAGTCCATAAACTTACAATCGGTGTAATCTGTCTTGTAATTTTTCAAACATTATCTGCATACCAAAACCATACTGTCATAATTGACAGTTGCTGTCGCAGTGGTGTCGTCGTCTTATTAAACTCGATTTGTTCGATATACAAGTGCAACTATGCTCAAGTTTACTACAACAAATATGTAACAAGAACGAATTATATTTGACATTAATTGATAAATTAAATAATTATAATTCGAACGAAACCTTGAAACTGCGTTAGCTCCATATTTGTACCATCACTGTACATGACAAAAAACAAGCAAAGGTTATTGGCCATTCGGCGGATGGATGATAGAATATGAATACCTCAGTGCCAATCAATGCGGTTTGGTGTTCCACAAAACTGCCAATCTGTCTGCGATTATCAGAGAGGAACGAATAATGAACGAACACAAGATCAGACCAACAAAGACGACGACGACGCACTTGAAGACTAATCCAAGGGGCATCCGCTAAAAATCTATCGAAATCATAAAGTTTTGCAAATCGTACTTGAAGGTGTCTTATTATTTTTCTTTTTTTGTGTGCAATTTCAGAAAATTGAATATCGATTGCGGTTACAAAGAGAGCTCCACATTGTGCGATTTAAGATCGTGATGAACATGTTTGTTGGACGTTTTTCCACAAAGCTTCCAGATGCACTTCCAATTTCTGCCGTTTCGTTACCACCGCACTGCACTAAGTAAGTGCAGGGTGCCTCTAGTATTTTTTTTTTGATATTTATCTCTTGTGATACATATTTTGCGGGTGAAGTGATCGCGTCTCATGGTTATTATATCTTCGTGCTGAATGTGGGTGTTAATGAATTGGTTGTACTGCCTCGACCCACCGCAAACATGGTGACTTTCATGCAAGTATCAATACACTCTATACTCCTGTATATATTATCTATGTACGTATAGCTACAGCATGGAGTTTGAAAAATTCCGTGTTCGCAAAGGCATTTCGTAATTTATCATTTTGCGGCTCTGCACATCGAAACAGCCGTCCCAGAGGTCTGCATAATGGCATTACTGGTGTTTGAATAGAAAGGAAAATTACAATTTTCTCGCGTTTGAACAATGTAGTGACGCGAAGCCGAAGGAACGGATGGCGGGATAGTTGTCACGTTTGTACGCATGCGCACATGTATCTACCTTTCACATGAAATGACGATGGCATGGCAGCAGCAGTAGTTAGTTAGCATCTCCGGAAGGACGCGAGAAATTCGCAATAGCTTGGAGCTTCGATGAAGTTTAAATGCACATATGGGGGCTGTGATTAAGGAGCCTGATTGCCAACGTGACATGAGGTTATTTATTGCAATGTAAGTACAATGCTGATTAGGGCAAGAGAAAAGTGGGGAAGAAATTAGATAATGTTTTACATAAGAAGTCTTCTGACACGTGCATATAATAGCAGCGCAGGTATTGTGCATATAATAGCAGCGCAGGTATTGCATGCGATTATTTGATTTCAAATTTGAAAACAAGTGTTTTTATTTTGGATTTTAGTTTCAGGAAGTGGATAATGAAAGTGTTGTTTATTCCGGTGGATACGGATAGGTACATAGGGCTTTAATGTTTGAAATAGGTATATGGAGTCATTTGTCTTTCGATTTTAGGGGCTTATTTTGGAGGCTTCCATTGGTACTTTATTATTTTCAAATGAATACAAGGCGATTGTGGTCAGTTCCAGGATTTGTAAAGGTGTAGTATCTGCAGAAAAAATTATATATTGATATACATTTTCATTCATCGTGGTTTCGTTGTTAGGAGCTTATGAAGGGACCAATAGATAAGCGTGGCAAAAAAAGTAAAAAATGAACTGTCAAAATTTCTCAAATGAGAGAGAAATCTCCCTCATTTACTGAAAAGTATGCGAACACTTTTTGTGAAAATTCTTGAAAAGCTTGATATTTTTTATGCGGTCAATTTAAGCAAAAACCGTTTTTTTGAAATTGTGTTAGAAATTATTTACCCTAATAAAATTTTTGATAAGCGAATAGCGATTCCTCAGAAGTTTGGAATAAATATCGGTTGACTCTTGTAAACTTCATTTACTTTTGACACAATAAAAGGTTTTTTCTAGATAAAATTTGACTGGCTCAAAACTTGAAAATAATGAGATGAACGAAAGAAAATGACAACTACAATTTTCTTTCGTTCATCTCTCAGCACGCGAACGCTTTTTGCGGATAAACTATCAAAGCTAAGTACTATCAATGAAAAATGTTTGTCACGCAATAACGCGAATTTCAATTTAGGCCTATATCTGCCTTCTTCTTTGTGTTCGGGAAACTGCATTCAAGGACAACACTTTAACTCCTCCTGATAAATACAGCATTACCTTTTTACTTGCGATTATAGGGACTATATGGCAAGTTTAGGATGCGTGAATATATGTACAAAAATTGAGATAACAATCAAACATGAAGCTTTGCCTTGACGTGCTTTTTCATACATAGGTTACTCGAAATAATCATGCTTAGATATTTGCATTCTTTAACTACGTTGATTTCTTGTCCCAGTAAGTTCCATTTTTCGTTGCCAGCATATCTTCCCCTTGCTTTTTTAAAAAATCATAATATTTGATTTGTTGAGGTTTACTGTTAAATACCGGATATTGCAGTATTCTTCTAACCTTAAAATCGTATCTTGGAGTTGATCAGGAGACTCTACTAAAAGGATGATATCATCTGCATATAATAATCCCGGAATATATTCATCAGCAATTTGCACACCTGTTCCTAAGTACTGCACTAGATCATCAATAAAAAGAGTGAATAAAAGAGTACTGAGAGCCGTCCTTGCTTTAGCCCCATTGAAGACCTGAAATCTTGAGATATATTTTCACCATCCCAAACACATATGGAGTCATTAGCGTAAAGAGCTTTCAAAACAAAAATAATTTTAGAAGAGACTCCGCAATTGGAAAGCTTAAAAAACAAAGCTTGTCTGCCGATACTGTCGAATGCTGCTTTAAAGTCCATAAAGAAAGCATATAGTTTTTCACACGATGAAGGTATGTTTCGGCAATGTTTAACAGCAAAAAAACTTGGTCCGACGTCGAGTACCCAGAACGGACCCAACTTGAAACTCACTGAGCTTTGAGTTATGATTTATACAGGATGTTAGTCTTTGAAACAACGTACTGGAAAACTATTTCATGCATGAATTTAAAAAAGATATTCCTCGATAGTTGTCTGCAATAGATACATCTCCCTTTTTGAATTTTTGAAAAGCGGGACAATTATTTAGGACAAGATGCTTGAATAAATAGAAATGGGTTCTAAAAATATCGTTATAGCAATTGAGAAGAACGGCTAAAAATTCTTCGGGAGCATACTTAAAGAATTCAGATGGAATCCTATCTGTACCAGCTGCCCTATTTTCCTTGGCCTTATCTAATGCTAAAAGTAGCTCCTCTTCCGAAAAATCTGAGTCCAAAAGGTCATCTTCAATAAGTGGCATCGCATAGTGAAACTTACAGGACGTACACTCAGTGTTTAGAAGTGATTGAAAATAGTTTCTTAAATCGTCTGCTTTAAGTTACTACCAATACAAAGCTTAGATCCGTTTACAAATTTCATCGCTTTCCAGAAAAAAAACAGAGGCCGGCTTCCACATTAGAGTGGAAGCGATTAAAAAAAGAACCTCTGTATTTGATTGCACGTCCAAAGTTGGAGTATTGTGTTAATTGAAGGGCATTACGCTTGAATTGTTTTAGGGGAGGAATGCAACTGGTTATTTCACTATGGCAGTGTTTATATGAAAAATGTGGGAGGCGTACGAATGGCCGACAAAAAAATGTCGACTGGACAAATATAAATTTCATTGACTGTTAAAATGCCGACTGAAGTTTTTCAAAAAGTCGACAGTTTAAAATCCAGACTATTTAAATGTCGATTGAAAAATTGTCGGTAAGAATGTCGATAACATGTAAAAATGTTCTTAATCTTTTCTAAACGATAAGAAAACCCGTCAATTACTATTTGGTCCTAATATTTATTTGACTTATAAAGTAAAATAACACTGCACTTCATTTTGTTTTCCATTAAATGACCAATATTAACAGAATGTTGCAGTTGGATATGATTAAAATAAAACTATTGATATAAAAACTAGCCGTTATCGGAGAGTGGCTTATTGATCGACAGTGGCAAAGTGAATGAAGTGAACACTGTCGGTCTTTTACGAGTCGATATTTTCAAAATCCACTTTATAAGAATCGGCATTTTGATCAGTCGGTATTTTTTACCATTCGACTTTTCGATAGTAGACATTATGAAGGTCGATTTTTTTAAATCGACATTTTAAAAATGCTGCAAATGTTTCTGTTATTTTCCGGTTGCCTATCATTTTTAAAGCTCTTTTTTTAATTCTATCTAAGAAACTCAAGTGGGCTGCCCAAATATGGGAATTATACTCAAATTTAGGTCGAATATACATATGTACGCTCTTTATAGACTAGCCAGATCAGATGGGGCAAACAATTAATTGCATCTACCAACACCTGGCAGCATTCTTTGCGACGTCAAATATGTGGTCTGTAATGCACATACCGAGAACTGAAAGGTGATCAGTTTCTCCAACTTGATCTCTCTATTTGTCTCTATTCGCTGAAATTCGTATCTAAGCTGTGGCCAAGATTGCAAATTCTGTGACTGACCTGTCGTGAAAACTGTTGATTTCCAATTTGTTCATGGCCTACCAACTCACCATGCACCTTGAGGATTCCACTTAAAGCTCTGCGACAACATGCCACGTTTAGTCAGTGTGTGGTTTGTTCATTGGAATTTGTACAACTGGACGATTGGCGATTGACGATGCTTTATTGATAATCTTGATTGTTGATTTTGAGAGTCCGATTTAGCAGATTTTATTAGTATCAAAATAAATTTTATGAATTGTAGATTTGTTTAATGCAAAAGTCCTTTGTTTTGATAAATACATTTCTTATATTCTATTTTTATTATTTAACTGGTAGAAATTCATTTCCATCCCCAAAATAAAATTCAAAATATGATACCACAAAACTCAGGTTAAAAAATAAAACCAGCGACCACGTATTTGTCTAGTTTAAAGCCATTGGTTTTTCCCATCTACAAAATTCACCAACAGGTAACCCGGGTAAAAGTCGTTGTCAATGCCAATTGAATCTTCACTTTCAAATAATCTCTTCAAATTAGTTTTGCCTTCACTCATATCGCAAGCAATTTTATTGAATCGTGAATAAATAAGCTACGTGTAGTTATCCTAAACAGAAAAACATTCACTCAACAATTTTCTCAAAAAAATTGTATCCGCATATCTTACATCAGATCCTTTCATTAATCCACATTACATTCATGAACAACAACAACAACAAAAATGGATCTTTAATTCGGATTACTTTATAAGCTTATAAAGCTAACATCAGCTTAACTAAAAGGAGGGAATGTAAAAGAGTTTACATAGCATCAGCTTATATTACACATTTCCCTCGGAAAAAAACCTTTTAAGCCAATTATGGTTATAGTGCGGCAGATTGCACGACAATTTAACCACTATACTTGCCTCTTTTTCCTTCCATGGCCACATCAAATCGCTATGTTAATGCACATGCGTGCCCAGGTAATTTCAATGGTCGTTGAGGTGCGCGCACTTGTCATGCAGCGTTTGTTTGACTTGGCGTGCAAAACCCATAGAGCGCTATCTTGCCATCATCTTTCGCCAGTAAACATAACATTATGAAATGAAAACTGTGGTAAGTGTGATGTTGCCTCTGAGTTTGCGCACAAGATGCGGATTAGATGGAGATGGAGACACATAAAATTGTGCTCAGTATGAAAAAAGGTTTTTTGTGCGTGCGAATACCGTTAAGCAAATTATTTGCTTATTATCGTTGTTTATTTTGGATGATTAAAATTGACGACAAATTGATGTGATTCACATAAGGCTAAGATCGGCCATGTTTGATATGAAATAACGTTCATACTACAACTACGAACCTTATCGCCACCCACCGGGCTAAGGGCCATTCAGTGAACTCATAGATGCAACAACAATTTGTATCAAGAGTTGAAAAAGAAGTTGATCTCCTGCACGAATAAAACAAGATCTTGAAAAGCTCATATCTTTAAAAAGAATATCAGGCTAGTTCATCGCGTTCAAAATTTAGGAATTTTATACGACAGATGAAGAGAAACTAGTGCGTAAGACTGAAAAAGGCCAGACAAAAAACGTAAAACTGGTTCCTCTCCTAAACATAAACAACGAAAATAGGAATCATATAAACTAGGCCGTTAAAACTTACTTTAATGGACGAAAGCAAATGAGACCTAGTAACAAAACCGAACGAAACTCCCTTCCGATGTTTCAAATGAACACGGTAATCTTCAATGAAGGGCACGGGAAGTATCTGCTGATATTTATTAATAACAAATATCAAAGAACTCAGGTGAAAAATGTTTGTCCGCGAAATGCGGACCAGAGCGCAGTTTTTACTTACCGAAAATTTGACGAAAAGGAGAAATCCGCTATAAAAGATAGGCACACGGACACGATATGAATTTTGTTCTCGTTTTGTTCTGTGTTCTGTCCACTTTATTTCTGCCACGTAGTAGCAGAATCCAGATCATTTATTATTCTTAAAAATCGTACCCCGGCTTTTGGAAATGCTATCCATTCTCTTTAATTATTTCACCACTGCATGGAATAATTATTGGAAACTGTGTTCTTTTTCATTTTGCTATTCACCTGCAATCTGGCGCATATTTCCCAGCATTTGCACGAGCTTATTGCCAACCAACGTGGTGATCTCAACAAAGCCGATCTAAATCTAAATAAGTCAATCTATCCAAGTACAACCGCCGGGCGACGCGTCGCACAGACCAACAAAATCAAGGTGTGTTTTCACCGTGGTGCACTCATTGTCATTATTCCTTTGCAATAGTCTCTCTTTTGGTCTTCGTACTGGTCATAAATGCTGCGGACTGCTGAAAAGTCTCGTTTTATTGAGCCACCCAAAAGTCCAACTGTACGTCGCGTTGAATAAAAATTATGTCTCAGCTTTTGCAGATTTTGATTTTCACAAAATTCCTAGTCACGATGCTTTTCGGAGGTGTTCCTGTCTGCATTCTACGATAATGGAATGGGCACGAGAGACAAGATAATTCTGTAAAAAGATCATTGCTGGGTATACGAAACCCACACAATCTCTAGAATGTTTAAAATAATAGGATGTTAACACTCAGCAAGACAATCGAGCCCGGGAAAATATTAAATTTCCAATAAATGCGCAGATAGTAAAAACCTTGCAATAGCTGTTAGGAGTTTAGTACGGGTACCTGTCCCTGACTAAGGTAGGATTGTGATTGATGTGGAAACGGGGTAACTGGTGTGTGCTCTATCATCGCTTGGCGAATGTAAGACTCGTGGAATTGTATAGATAACATGTATTGTAAATGTTTACGACTTTTAACCATTTAATAGGCTTAGCATTTACAAAATGTTTGAATTTACAGTGGGGTTGTAAAGAAAAGTACAAAATATCATTTTGAGGAAAAAAATCATCGGAAAAAAGGTAGAAAGAAGGTTACCTATTGTTTTTAACCTTGACAGATTATATTTTATTATATATTATTTATATTTTATAAAAATGTACATATGCATGATTTCTTTAAGGCTGAACTATAATGGTTGGAATGGCGCGGACGGGCTCGTCCGTAAACGTGCAAGAATACGCAATTCATATCTTGTGCCCTAAATGATGGATTGCTGTTTCGTCAAGTTTCTATACGTTTTACAGCTGGCTTCTGATGGTGTTTGTAATGAAGAAAATTTGACAGATACTTAAGACTTGAGAGCTGCTTGATGTTTTTTTTAATGAAATTTGAAGAGTAATAGTCCTTGCATTGTTGTAGAAGAGAGAAGATTCTTAGTACGTTAATATCATTTACAGCAAAGTAGATAAGTAGAGAGTTTGAAATGTACAATATTTACATTTATTTCTTATAATACACACATTAAATAGAATTTCACTGACGTTGACTGATGCAATGAAACTCACGGATCATAAACTTCTTCACTAAATCTGTTTAAATGCAGTTATTGTTGCTATTAGGTTTTAAGTTAAATACACTTCTAATAAGATTTCCGAGTAATTAAATAAAAAAAAAAGTATTGTTTCATGTGCGCCCGGTATATTTCTTTCATGACATATTGTATACATACTGAAGTTACCATAGGAATTGGAAAATGGCAGACATTTGACCGTTTAACGCGCACAGGTATTTCTCCATCACTGCGCACCAGTTCCATGCATCATTATCTTAATTCCGACGGCTTTTTAAACGTGACTCCCACAACTATCTTTCGCTCTATACCTGATGGGACATTTACAATTCTCCTAATGATAGTCATTTACTTTTCTTGTATATTAATTTTAAGTTTTTGTGCCTCCCGCAATCGAAAGTTACACACCCATCTGTCGGAGCTGTCTGGCAGTTCACAACATTTGTTACAAATATAAATGGCTGACACAAGAGTGCGCTCGGCAAAGGAGTAACTTCTTTCACTTTTAAATCCGTTTAAGGAATCACATTCCATAGCTAGTGATTGTTGATGCTGCACTGCTGTCGCAGTTCTTTCCCAAACAACGAACCTACTAACTTGGAAATATCAATGAACGTTGTGCACTTGTGCGCAAATACGTATATCACAAATCACAATAATGAAGTGATTGTCGATCGGCGCGATCTCTGTGATGAGGAGGCGATCCTAACTGCCATGATCGATGGAAAGATCGATAAATGAAAGTTGTTACACGCTTAATTTATGAATAAATAGAAAACAAGGAACAACTAATGCACAAAAGCCGTGAGGCAAAGTTGGTATAATACAGATTTTTTGCATACCAAATTCATATGTCTTAATATGGAATAGTGCTGCGTATCGTATGTTCTTCTTTTTTTATTTGGCTTTCGATTGTAATTGATCGGATTTTCTGCTCATTGGGTATCTGACATAATTGAGATTCAGGGTTTGTTTTTATGCTCTGTTTTATACAATTGAATTTGAATTTTGTACTTATTAGTGGAGAAATGATTGAATTTAATAATTTAGTTGCCAACATGGAAATCGGCTTATTAACCTTCTTCTCTGGGACTTGGGAAAAATAAATAAAAAGTGTCGTTCATTTGATGCTTTAATCGATGTTCAGAAATCAAGCAGTCTTAAAAGTATCACTGAATCATTTAAGTTTCTATAATACCAAAATATGATATGAACTTAGCTCAATGCTTTTTGGATAATTATATAATATATAATAATATAATATATATAATATAATTTGTTTATATTATTTGTAATAATAATTACATTTTTGCACTCTGTATGTAGTCAAAAAATAATAGCTGCCCAATCTGTACCAGGGCAGGTACTTCAGTTTGATCGCAGATCTGAGTTAAAGTTAATTAACCAGGATAACGCAGTTCTTTGTTAGTTTGACGTTTATGAAAGTACCTCACATCTCGTTTTGTCAAAAAAAAAATCCTCACGGTCAATGCGTCGGCTAAAAGTCAGTCAACGCGTTACATTAAAATTAAAAGAATTTATTAATTTTGTATTATATAAAATAAATAAATTCACGACAATGATTATTTTCTACTAATCATAAAGATATTGGAACTTTGGTGATTGATCAATTGTTCCTAAAAGTTAGTTGACATATAACTGACAGTTTTTCATTTACAATGTATTGGTGTCAGCTTAAAGTCAGTATACGCATTGAACGTGCCAATGTTCACTATCTTGTAACAATCAACGCAAAATTCCAACTATACAAAACCATCAAGCATGGCTGACTGTCCAAATTAAACGAACCGTTTCGTCATATTTCTAACATGAGATGATTATGACTCTCTGTCATTTTTTCAAATGTGTTATGCTATATCTTTCGCATATGTCAGTGAGGTTAACAATAAAATTCATAATTAAAGAAACTTATCGAACAGCACATGTGTCCATTATAATATATGTATAAGTGTATGACTTTGAGTTTTGGGTTATTGAGACATCCGGTTTTTACAATAAGTGGTCGCTTTTGGCCGCCATTTTCTTTGATTTTGACAGATGCGCAGAAGATTGCAAAAATAAAACTCTAATGATATTACCTTAGATATGTGTACTGTGCCTTAGATGTACATAGATAAAGGGAGAGCAGTGTAAGGCAAGAACCACACCCAATCCGTCGACCCTAGCCACGCAACGACAAGCGTGCCGCCCGCCGCCCTTATACTACCACAAAGAGGTTCCCCGTGAAAACCTGCTTCGCAACAATGACTTCGCTTAGATCGGTTTAAAATTTAAATAGTCACCCACTCTAACTTCATTAACATTTCGAAATCACCTTCTCTTCAATGTCCGAAAAAATAATTTATTGTTTTAAATAAATTTTTAATTTTATTCAAGTGCACTCTATTCACATAACCTTCGTTAAAGTCTTCCCAGGTTCCAATTTTGACTCTTACCGTTACCTATGTTCGTCGTGACGCCATGCCATAACACTGAACCATGCAAGATCAATAACTCCTCTTGTCACAATTCATCAAATATCAAATACATACGTACGGCACTTCAATTGGATTGTTTATACTTTTCGTATCGCGATTGGAGGAACAATACGAAAAACCTGCTTGCTGGTTGCTGCTGCTGCAATCCGATCAGAGGGAGCTCAGCAACTCAGCTCAGGTAACAGAGCTATAGAACGCAGCATCACCCATAGTGATGATAACAATAATTTATTACTGTACTGCTTCATGTGAACGAGAGGCTCAGGCTGTGCGACATATGACGAGACAGTTCGATCATTTGATCTGCCAATGCCAACATGCTTGTCCACTTCATTCGTGATAATGACGATAGTGGTTATTCTGTCCAGACTTAGAACTGCCTTACCATATTTCTGGGACGCATTCATTGCCTTGCCTTGCCGCTCATTTTGTTTTCTTCTATTGTCTGGATGAAAATTGAAGTTGCACACAAATCACGAAATCACCGCACATCATAGAGACACAAAAGACATTGCTATGCAATCGCTACCGTTGTTTTACTTGACAGTTGACACCCTAGGTTGGTGTGGTTACAACAATTAAAGCATCATCACCATGAGACTTTGATAGATTGTGGTTAAAGTATTTCCGTAACAGAGATCTTCTCTTCTCAGTATCAACCGTACACAGAAGAGTGTCATGTGGTTTGCGTTCGTTTTGTTCTAAGATATGTTCATAGATCAGTATGGGAATGGGAACTGTCAATGTGAGGTGCGTTTGCGTTTGGTATTAAGGTTAATTTTTTGTATAAAAAGAGATATTAAAATGTACTAAAAATACGTCGATACTGCAATTTTTAAACTTGTTGACGTTTCCTGAGAACTTTCACCGAAAGCGTTAATGTCACTTGTTTTCATGTCGATACTTTTTTATCAATGTCAAAACCTACAACCTGTAAGTGAAATCGATGATAACGAAGAAGACATCTTCTTAAAAATAGCTCAATTGACAGCACTTAACTAATTTCCTTTATAAGCTAAGACTAGCTGTGCCTGCGGTTTTGCTTGCGTTAGCCTCGGAAACAAAAATCGTATTTTAATTTTTTAAACATACGTGACATACATACATATATATACTTTTCATTTAATCTTCCATTTTAAGACAAAGTCTTCGCTAAAAAAATAGAACAATAATAAAATATGATAGTGACGTCAGATGGCGACTTGTATACATCATACCAGCACACCTGGTGTAGATATCATTCTATATCTCTGTAAAATATAGCTCGTGGAGACATAGCTTAAAATAAAATGTTTTAATACCTACGCCTATGTTTTAGAGTAGAAGTACGTAACAACTGATTGTATTAAAAAAAATAAACAAATATACGTACATACTTCCTGTCATTTTGCGTGATGTGGTAAGCAATTTTCAATTTGCAAAGTTTTAGTTAAATTATTAACAAAAGTGTCCTATATGTTTCTCGAGTAAATTATCTATTATTTAGAAAAAGATTTGTTCTAATTCATATTGTTGTTCTCGCGTGATGCGCGGTCAGCCGAAAATGCTTAAATTTTGTTATAAATATATAGTGATGTATTTATTTCTTGGACAATTATAAAACAAACAGAATGAAAAACATTAACCCCTTCCTTTTTTCTACACAGGGTAGGTACCATAGAAAAAAGAAACAAGAACGACAACTGGGAGGATAATTCTCTCTTCGTCTACAAACTGAAAAAATACCCGTTTAACGACATATGTGTACGGGTCTCTGTACATTTCTTATGGGGCATTTATGTGGCATGAAACGTATGGCTGATTGGCTGCTTCTCACACGAATCTTAGAACGTACACATACACAAAATAAAATTTCATGGTTTGCAGGGCATGGTCGGTATGAGTCCCAGTTCTTTTTTCTATGGTAGGTACTTCGAAACTTCGATTAAACCTATAGAAAAAAGTAACAAAAGCGACAACTGAGAGAATAATTCTCTTTTCGCTTACAAACTGAAAAATCTCCAGTACATATATGTGTACCCTACCCTGTATATTTCTTGTTGAACTACAAATAAGTCAGAAGTTTTTGAGAGTAGGAAACGCATGGCTTCTTCTCACACGTATTTACATACACAAAATAAAATTTCAGTGTTTGCAGCGCATGGTCGCGGTCGGTATGAATCAGTTCTTTTTTCTTTTTCCTATGATTAAACCTTACGAATTGTTTGAAGTGTGCGGGAGTCCTCAGACAAATGCGTTCCCTGATCAGAGAAAGTTTCTTCTAGTGTTTTGACTTTATTGATTGGATGACCATTGCGGATGGTAGCACAATATATCACATCCGTCGACCATTCGGAGACGTTGTCCTCAAAACCAAATGCAATCTTATGTATCTGCTTGTGTTTTATTGAGATGACGACGATGACAATAACTGAAACTGAATTGAATTGGTGATCAACCGCTGATAATGGCGTTTACCGCGCTTGCGCGTTTATTGTAAACCACCTGTTAGCCAAAGATTCTGCACGATTTCTTTGAAAGTAAAAGTCCGAAAGAGTATCATTGATTGCTCATAACCCAAACAAACGTCTTGCGGCCTCTCAAATGTACTTTTATACGAATCAGCAAAAAATAAATACAAAAAGTCACCATGATGGCAAAAAAGTGAAAATGTCCATGGCATTCGAAACGCGAAGATGGTGGGCAAACTGGGCAATGGTGGTCAGTGCCACACTATATGCAACCGATGCCGATGCGCCTTTTAATTGAATCGCCAACTATAACTTTGGTGCGCCCTTCAATATATTTTTGTATAGATATTTATGTATGCATTCTTCCTTTTTTCTAAGATGGCTGCGGGTCAGAGGGTGGACTGGCGAATGAATGCCGCCTTTTATCAGATATGCAATTGTACAAATCAATGGGAAACTGTTTCGGTGGCGTAGGACTTTCACTTGTGTATTTGATTATAAATTGAATTGTTTTGTTATCTTCAGTCACGGTTTTATTAATTTGAAAGCTTGAACGGAACGATGGAAGCGATGGCATCCCTTGAAAAATTGAAAAAGGGTGTGCATGTTGTTAATGAATGTCCACATGAAAACGTGATTGTTCAATTTATTATCAGGTACCTACATTAGTTCGTTTAAAAAGTTAGTCACAATTCACAATTACAAATTATCTATAACGGAGAAATTGGACAGTTTTCGCAATCAAAAAGTTACCCTTGATTGAACATTTACCGATATTTTACCAGTATTTCATACACTTTTCTTATTTGTTCTTATTCTATGTATATCCACATCAATTTCAGGGCGCCTCCTTGCGACTTGATTCGCAATTAAAAAATGATAGGCTAAACTAGAATAATCTATCTAAAAAAGTGTTATAAAAAGTATATATGTACGTATATATGTATGTACATATGTTGGTTTTATTTGAGAGAAACTGTCAGTTAATAATTATATAGCAGGCAATTACTTAAAACATTTTTTAAAAGGGTGCTTTATACGAGCCCAAATGTAAAATAGTTGGCCTCCCTATGATAAGAAATAAAAAAAAACTGCTGATTCTTAAAATCCGTCGAGAAAAACACTCAATATTTTGTAATTTTTATAAAGTTCTATTAGTTTTGAATATTAAAAATCAACAAAACAAAATGAAATGACAAGTGAAATAACAAAAAAAAAAAGATTTTGTTGTCTGTCGCATTACGAACGATCATTTTACGTGATAACTTCATAAGAAAACATTGATGGCAGCAACACCAACATACAGCACGTTAACTCACACCCACAAACCCTCTCTGTAAATCCACACACACACCCCAATATCTACATCTACTTTCTACTTTAACATAACTCCGTCTATTTTGTATTTTTCTCTTCTTGTTCTTTTTGAATTTGAGTGGAATTATTTTGGGAATTTGCGCCTGTTCTTTTTCATGTTCGCCTGGTGCTTGTCATCGATTTTGGTTGAAAGAACCATTATCGCGGTTAGCATGAGTCATGAGTCTTATCAGTATTAGTCATGTTATTTCGTACGTGTAGCCTGTCATGAATTTATTTTATTTATTTATTGATACTTTTTCATTTAAACGTACAATATTTTTGTAACTTATTTTTGTAACGTTGTTACGTCACCCATGGCCTTGGCCTTGATAAATGTGTAAATTCTTAAACACATCACTGCACACTGCAGTAATGAAATGATGCTCAATTCAAAAAGCCAAAAATTCACAAACGCATAAATTTGGCATCACTATACATGTCAACTCTTCATTTTTAAGTTTCTTAAACTGTTGCGCTAAATTAAACAAATAAGCATCAAGAAGATATTGTGTTTAATTGTTGACGCCGGTGTTCGATTGATGTAAATATGGAGAAGGAAAACGAAAAGTAAACAATTTAAAAACAAATGAATAGAAAATTTATATGTACTTAAGTTTAGATTATTAATTAACGATCAGCATCGCATCGGCAAAAGCTGCATAGCATTAGCATAAAAAAGCAGTGATGCTATATCGCTGTAAAACAAATTGACGTTTATGAATTTACCCAACGCTTCTACACCTACGTTGCACCGCACCATTGCTTCGTTTCAACTAATGTTTGGCATTCTACAAATATTTGTACTTTTAGGTCTTAGATCTAAGATTTTTCTTCATTTTATTCCAAACGGTTTGTTTTAATTGGTGAAAGGTCAGGGCTCCTTGAAAGTCATTCCAATAAAAGAATTGCTTGATCAGATAGCAACCTCTTTGTAAACGTAGGCGTATTGCAAGAAGCCTTTATCCTGTTGAAAAATACAGTCTCACTAACTTAGTATTGGGACTGATCATTTTCCAGAAAATTTCGGTACTTCGCAGCATTAACAATTCAATTGATATTTGATAACAATCTTTGAATAAACTAATTAAATTAGATCAAATCGAAAAATATCAGTCGTAGATAAAATTAAAATTTTCAACAATTTTACACCAAAGAAACATTTCAGTAAAGCTGAAAACAAATGTGCAGTTTTTCTCACGCATAACTGCGAGCAGAACCGCACCTTAAACAGATGTGCATATTTTTTTGACATTTATGTATTGCTGTATTAATGCCAAAATGCAGCGTTACCACTGGAAATTATTAAAAAGTTGCAAAAATTGTTATACTGAAGAATAAAATTTTAACTTACAAATAATGTAAATAAAATCAAATTTGTGTGAATATTGAATTTAGAATTTAGAAAATAAATTCCAACAAATACGGCAAAAATTCGATTTTTTAAATATCGTTGTGTTTTGTTTTCTTAAAAGCGGTGGCATAAGTGTCACAGCGGCAACGCTGATTTACAAGTGTGGTATATATCAGTAATTCCAGATACCTTTTATTTACATTTGTTTCGTTTGTTTTTGTCTCAGCAATGAAACTAGGCATGGCATTTAGAAATAGAGACATCATTCAGATTCTGCAACCCTGCAGAATTTTGGGTTTACATCCCCATAAGAGCCTGTGTAATTTTTTTTACTGCACGAAATTATCAACACGTCTGTTTTGACCATAACACTTCAAAAACAAAGAAACATTTCTGAAATGTTTTTAAAATGTTTCTGAAATGTTTATTTGGGTCTGGATGCTTCGCGATATATTTCTGAAATGTTTATTAAATGTTTCTTTGTTTCCCATTCCGAACGGAATCAAAAATTTGCGTGAATCGACTACTACTATTACTGTGTTGTGCTAACAGAAACATTACCTGGTTGAGTTTTAAAAATATAAAGATTCATATTGATTTGACGTATTTCTATGTATTTGACTTCTCAAGCGCCACCTATCTAAAATAATTTGAACTATGTGAAGAACCTTCCTTATGGTGTGAGATAGAATCATATTTCCCCCTAATTCATTTTTGGCATTTTTGTTGCTTTTTCAAATACACTTGCCGAAAATATGTTTATAACATTCACAATGAAGTTTGACCAGTACGAAATTGCTTTAAAGTAGCATCATCAACATTCATGAGAAATTTTAAGGTCAATCAAGTTAAAAAAGTTAAAAAAACAAGCAATCTATTACCTTTTTTACAGAAAAACATTGTTTTATTGAACCAAAAACAGTCGTAAAATATTTCCTTTATATCTCATTAATATCTACATACCTACCTATTCCCAACGGAATTATCTTTTCGTGGGTGATATCGTTCACAATTAATAAACGAATTTAATTTTCCCATTTCTCCTTTGTCTTCCCAAAGAAATGAACCAACCTTTATATATATTGTTTAAAGCTCAAACAGACTATGCTTTTTTTCCAATTCCCAGCTGGCTGCCATGCCGCGCCGCCGTGCCATGTCCTATGCTGCGAGCAGTACAATAACGTGCTGCGGCCGGCAGCCGCTGCTGCGTAGGCATTTTGGCATTTACTTTCTTTTCCATTTAATGAGACGAAGACGTCGAATTTGTTTGAACCACATTATTTGCTACCGATGCCGGGGCATTCTATTCAATTACATAAATCAAAGTAATTACCACGGCATTGTAAACACATTCACCTGATGCCTTTGCCTTTGGTGTTGGTACCTATTGGCCGAGCCGGTACGGGAAGGCTAGCTGCCTGCGGCGCTCTATTTTATTTCAATCTTATCGAGATATTACAGTTATATTACCTGCAGGAGGTGCTGCAGCTACTGATACTACAAATGCTATTACTGCAATTGTTACCATTAATCGTAGATATTTTCCCACACTTAGGAGAAATTCCAAAAGCCTTTAAAGCCAATAGGTAGGTAAGGTATGGTATGGTACACGCTAAAAACGGACTCCTTACTTCCAACTCGGCAGCCAGCACTTGACATTTAAATGTGGTATGGTATCTGTTGGAGTGCAGCACGACATAAGGTTGCCTCCTACGAGCATATGCTGGTTGCCTAGACTCCATGGAAGTACGTGGTCCACAAAAATTCACATGCCTTGAAAATTTGTTTTGCCAACACTGCCAAGTAGGTGGGGTTTCGAACCAATTATACAAAAAAAAAACGCACCTCAACTCAAATTTAGACATTGAATGCTTGTTTTGGAAACAAGCAGAGTGCAGCACCTTTGTGGAGCTATACAGCGCTAGGATTACACTTTCAAATACAAAGTAAAACCAAAAAGCCGCGAACTTGGCAAACACTTTCCCTTTCGTTAAAATAGTCTGATCCCCCCAGCCTCTTATATTTTGTATTTTTACAGGGAATACGTAAATGGCCTTGCAGTACGTTTTGAGTTTTTGAAAAGTCTAAGTTTATGTCAAATGCAACTCTTTGATGAATGAATTGTAGAATGTTTTTATTGAGAAGCTTTCTAGAGTTTGAATCATTTTGTGTTTGGTCATAAAAATTTGGAATATGAATATTATTGTTTTTATAACTATATACTATACTATATATTGTTTTTTTCTCCTATTGGTGTTTTTTTTTATATATACTTAGTTAGCGCGCGCACAAGGGACTATTTGTTTCCCTTTTAATGTAGAACACACTGCGCGGGCATTAGGAAGATAGGCAAGGGAGAGAGATAGGAGGTGTCGATTAACATTGGTTTTGAATGTTTGCAGATAAAAATGGCAAGGAAAAATCTCGCGGGGTAAACTATTCCAAATTCGTGTTGTTCGGCTAAAAAAATAATCCCTATATTTCACGGTACGTCCAAAATTGGGCTCAAGGGTGAACTGATGGGCATTTCTTGCGAGACGAGTATGACGGGAGAAACTTTTAAGGGGAGGAATGCAGCTGGCTTCTTCGAGTGAAATTTTTTTATAAAAGAAACGATAAAATAAGGAAAGACATGTGTTGGATGTGTTTGTGACCTATAATAATTAAATTTTGAGAAGTTAATATTTTTAGAGCGGTTTATGTTTTTACAGAATGTAATGAATTCGGGCTTGTAATCGTCAAAGGATTTAAATTTTGTGCATAAGAGCTATTTATAATAATAATATAATAATATTAATAATATTTTAACTATGTGTCTGTAAGCTACATATATGTATTTAGAAGTTCAGATCTACGCAGATTGTGAGAAATTCACACCAATACAGGCTTAAACAGAAAGATGCATCAGTTTCGACCTTATTAAGTTGATAAAGACATATTAAATCATCACTACTTTAATTGATATCATATTTACTCGAGTTTTTAAATAAATAAACTAACACTTTGTAAATGAGCCACAGTAAAAAATTGCTTACCTCATCACCCAAAATGACAGAACATACGTATATTTTTTACTTGCGATTTAGGTACTAAAATGCAAGTTATATATTCGTGCAAAAAAAATCTAACAATCAAACATGACATTATCTTACATCCACACCATACATATTGCATTGTGATTTATTCAAATATACAAAAGTTGAAGATCTTTCTATTACCAACACATTTGCTATAACTTTTTTCCATGGGACTTGTAGTTTGGCCGGAAATCGAGATAAACCATTTTTTACCCTTAAACCCTTCCCGACCACATATCGCCCGTTATTTATTTTTCCTTTATTTTTTGTTGTATTCTCTCCCTTTTTCAATGAATTAATTTTACTATAATTTTTTTTACACTTTTTACCATTTTCAAAGGCTTCAGCAATCAACACTGGTCTAGAAAGTATAACAAATTTTATTCGAAGTTGTGACAGCACATAAAAGAAAGTACCTTTCATCGATTCGTGCAATTTTTACTTGCGATTATATGTAGGTACTATAATGCAAGTTATGCATTCGTGCAGATTAAAAATTTTGAGATAACAATCAAACATGACATTACGATGATAGAGAAACATATTTGAGTTACTGGCAAAATTCTGTCCGTCTGTCTGTCTGTCTGTCTGTTCGGATGTATTTTGGACTGCAGCCTAAACGGTTGCCCCAATCGTCTTCAAATTTTGAACTTAAGGTTATTTTGACATTCTACAGAGGATTTTTTTCAATTTTTTTTTTAGCTCAAAAATTAACGGTACCTGTCATATAACTGTTATGTAAAAGCTTATTTTTCTCGAAAACGGCTCCAAGAATTTTTATAAAAAAAAATCAGTGTGCTAATGTAGATATGCATTATATTTTGGTGAAAAAAAATTTAATACGGTGGGCTAAAAACGGTACTTCCCATAGGACCGGTTTTTTTTCTTCGACTTTCTCGAAAACTGGAGATCCGATTACAATCCAAATTGATATTTAAGAAGATGTAAGTAGCCTGAGTAATTTTGCATTATTTTTTTTTCGAAAACTTTTTTTTTGTATTTTTAATAATTTTTAAAAATTTTTTTTTTTGAAAAATCAATATTTTGAAAACGGGTAGGTGAATTTTTTTTTAAATTTTGTTTTTAAATGAACGTTATTTTTGTGCTTAAGTTTGTATTCTTTTAATTGTTTTTTTTTTAATTTTGTAAAAAAAGTTGTTAAAAAAAACCGTTTTATTTAAAAACGGCTCCTACAATTTAAAAAAAAAATTCACACTTTTTATATTTTCTAAAGAAATAAAATGGCGTTTAAATTATTTCACCCAATACATCTTAACGTACGTTATTCGAACAATCAAAAGTCACAAAAATCGAATAAATGCTTTGATGTTCACTTTAATTTTTTTAATTTTATTCTACAATGTGACTGCACACATGATCAAGTACGGGCGATCCAGTCATGCAATTTATTTTTTTCTGACACATCATGTTCTTGAATCTATGTACATATTTTATAGTTCTGACTTATCAGCAGTTCTCCTCTTATTTAATATGTCCTTAGGTATATGGTCTTCACTGAAAGCTAATATTTTGGGTATATAAATCTGCTTCTGATGCTGAAGATCATTGACCTATTAAGTATGAATTTTCTGAATTAATATTAATGCACTTGCAAACTTCGAGAAAATAACTTCTTTCTACTTAAATACCGAAAGTTAACAAAATTTAGCTGCATTTTAAAGATTTTTCAGCTATTAGTATTAACAATACACAAAACCAACAACACCTGCCCTCTAACACTACTAAAAAAAATCTAAAAATCAAACATGACATTACGATGATAGAGAAGTCGAAAGAAGAGGGTCCGGAAATTCCATCCGTCTGTCTGTTCGCACCTCTACAGCCTAATCGGATGGGCCGATTTGCTTCAAACTTGGTATTTAGTATTTATTTGGTAATATCTCGGGGGTGTTTTTCATTTTTGCTCTAGGTCGAAAAATAACGGTACCTGCCCTACAATCTTTAACAAAAAGTTTGATTCTCGAAAACGGCTTTTAACGATTTTGATAAAACTTTCAGGGTGTTATTTTTTTACAACAATTCATCTTTCAATTAGAATAATTTTTTCGAAATTTGTTCTGTAACGGTACCTCTCATAAAACCGGTGTTTTTCAAATGCGGTCTAATCGTAAACCATTATCCCGATTTCAATAAAATTGTGAAGTCATTTATAATTCAATTAATATTGCATTTCAAAATTTTCAAAAACTTTTTTTCGATTTTTTTAAATTTTCTAAAAAAAAAATGTTTTTGAAATATTTTGAAAACGGGTTGATTGAATTTTTTAAAATAATTTTCCCAGATTAAAACTACAGATTTTCTTATAATGACATACTAAAAAATAATTTAAATGTTTTTCCAAAAAACTGCTGTCGAACGATTTTCAATATTTTTTTTTCGCTTCCCGTGAGATCAGCGAATTAAGCATCGTTGCGCGTGGTTAGTGGAAAGATGGGTGACCGTCCGAAAACCAACTGCGTGCTGTTGACATGTGTTATATGTTTTCTGTTTTCCGTCCTCTTCCTATCTTCTGTTCTGTCCTGTATCAATGTATCAGCGCCACAATTTTCAACGTGCATCGTAAATACATGCGTGACTGCGACTGTCGTCATATCGTTAAATCTCCCGGGGTCCCGGGTCCCGGGACCGGCTCACACTTAACCAAAGCCCCTTTCTGACCGCCCCATCACCCATCCCATCAGTTAGCATCAATGGTCTCTTCCTCTCACCCTTATTAACCTACAAATAATATTTATAATGTGACTTATACTCTCAACCATTCCTGTGTGTGTGTTGTTAATCTGCAAGAATGGAAGGGACCTACAGTTTACCGCCGAGTCCGAACGGCTACATGAGATGCACTTTTTCGAGACAAATTTTACTCTTGGAGGTTTTGTCAGTTCCTCGCAAGAGGCAGTACCCCGAAAAAAGGTGGCTATGAGCTGGATTCGAACCCACACTCATTCGCTTAGCAGTCCGACACACTAACCACTAAGCCACGGGGCACTACTACTTGCGATTATAGGTACAATCAAACATGACATTACGATGATAGAGAAACATCTGAGCTATGAACAAAACAGATGTGCAAATAATTTCGTGCAGGAAAATAAAATTACACAGGCTCTTATGGGGATGTAAGCCCAAAATTCTGCAGGATTGCAGAATCTGCACGTTGTCGGTCAAAACAAATGTGCAGATAATTTCGTGCAGGAAAATAAAATTACACAGCGTCTTATGGGGATGTAAACCCAAAATTCTGCAAGATTGCAGAATCTGCACGTTGTCTCTATTTCTAAATTGCATGCCTAGATTCATTGCTGCCACAATGACAAACGGAAAAAATGTAAATAAAAGCTATCTGGCATTACTGATATATACCAAACTTGTTAATCAGCGTTACCGCTGTGAAACTATTGCCACCACTTTTAAGAAAATACTTCATCATAGTTTATGGTTATATTATATTTTTCTTCACTAACATTAATACGATACTTAAAAAAATCAAATTTTTGTCGGATTTCTTGTAATTTTTATTCTCTAAATTCAATATTCACACAAATTTGATTAAATTTACATTATTTTTAGCTTTTTTTGAAAAATCAATATTTTGAAAACTTGTGTGATTCTTTTTTAATTTTGTTTTTAAATGTACGTTATTTTTGTCCTTAAGTTTGTATTCTTTAATTTTTTTTTTATTTTTTAAGAAAAGTTCTACGATTTTGAAAAAAAATCACACCTTTTAACATTACCTAAAGAAATAAAATGGCGTTTAAATTATTTCACTCAATACAATTTAACGTAGGTACCTTAATCGAAAAATAAAAATTCACAAAAATTAATTAAATGCTTTGATGTTCACTTAAATGTTTTAAAATTTTATTCTACAATGTGACCGTGCTATCGAGTCCTGCAATTTATTTATATACATCTTCTTTTTGTTCTTTTCCTTAATCTTTACTGCTTTGCTGAACTTGCAATGCACATTTACATGTACGTTTAAGTTCTCCCCAAAAACATAATTCGAACACCGCCATGCCATCTGTTTTGTTTGATTCAATTATTTCAATGTAACGTACCTACCTTTATGGGTTGCAAACTTGATACCTTTTTTGTTTTACCACTTCTTTTAACCCTTAGTCCTCAATTGATGAATAACCAAAACACGTGCAAAAGGGGATGGATTTCCTATTGCACATTGCGAATCAATAAAAGTGCTGCCAAAATATCAAATAAATAACTTAAACGTCAGCATTTTCAATTCATGACGTGAGACTAGACGTACCTGGCAATACTTCGAACTTTGAACAAAATCAAGTTTTCCAATTTGGAGTCAAGGCAGAGGGTGTTTTTTGTACAATTCTTCCATTTCCTTCCCTTGTTTGGTCGGCATGCGCGCAAAAAATATTTGTGGCAGTCACAGGGACAGAGTATCAAATACACACGGCAATTCCCTTCTGCTTCTGGAAAGTTAAGAAGGTACACACAATTTATTTCATCAAGGATTACGGTGTGTCGTACTAATAATTACTGTTATTTTGTGAAGGTGATTTAAATGAAATTAAATTTAATATTATTTTACTTAATTTGGAGTGAATAAATGCAAAATGAGTACCTAAATAAAAATGCATTTCTGCCTAAAGTTCAAGAAAAATCAATAACATCAAGGATATACCTACGAAATGAGGATAACACAGATGCTGGGATTATATATTTTTCAATATAATTTTGATTTGTAGATACCTATTTAACTGGATAACCAATTGTGTTAAAACTATGCAATCCTACTAATATATTTATAGTTTTTGTGAAAAAGTGATTACCTATCCCTCAAAACAGTTTGAAGAAATGTGATACCTTTGTCATATAATTAATATCAAATGAGATGAGATTTTTATTTGATTCACTTACAAATTTATATTAAATTGATTTACTTTACAGTTAAAACGAAAAGTTTAGGGTTGAATTTAAATATGTATGTATGTCTGTATTATGTATGTATGTTTTACCCCGAATCGATGCCTACGCGTCATTGAAAGATTTTTGGTAGGTTACCGACAAAAATATTTTGTGTTTGTTATTTTTTTGAAAGGAGAGGGAGAGTGGGATATGTTCCTTTGTTTGAACTTGAAGTTTTGTTTTGAATCTTGGTTTCTTTTCACTTCAAAACCAATCATATCCAGATTTACACTGAATTTCGAAGCAAAACCTGCCTACCTATATGGATATACCTAATGAAAGCTTTAACATTAAGCTACCGCAACCAAAAATTTGAATTGTCATCCATAAATCAAACCTTCTGTTAATCTGGGACTAGAAGGCAAAATTAGGATTCGTATATATAAAAAGATTGAGAGGACAATTAAACATGACATTACGATCATAGAGAAATCTAAAAAAGTTAGTGGCAAAAAATGTCTGTCTGTCAGCATGTATTCCGAGCTGCAGCCTAAACGGCTTAACCGATTATCTTCTAATTTGGTGTGTGTGATTCTTTTGGCATTTCCCAGAGGGAAAATTGAATTTTATTTTTAGGCCTAAAAATAACGGTACCTGAGCGTTTAGGAAAAGCTTATTTTCTCGAAAACGGCTCCAACGATTTTGATGAAATTTTTTGAGAATTTTTTGTTGGTATTGGCTATGATTTCATCAGAACCAAATTTACGTGAAGTCAATTAATGGTATCTTTCACATAACGGTTTTTTAATTTTCGTTTTCGTCTTTTTGGAATTCTGCCAAATTAATTCTGCATATATCAAATTTTTTAATAACTTATTTTTCTAATTAAATTTTTTTTTGTTGAAAAATCAATATTTTTCAAAACTAATCAATAATTTTATAATCACGTGTACATATATTAATAATTTCAATATATCAATATAAAATTGTTTTCAAAAAATAAAAATAAAAAACAAGATTTTATCAAAATCCGTCCTACAATTTTCGAAATACATTTTTCATAAATTCTTTATTATACAAAACGTGTGATGGCGTATTCCATTTTTAAGTTAAGTGTTGTTGTTTTGACACTTTTTAAGTTCAGGATAGTATTATATTTCTACGTTAAAGTTACTTATTTTTAAAATTTTATTCGACGATATGTCCGCACGTATGAGCGAGTACGTGCGATCCAGTCGTGCAATTTATTTCTGTCTAAGTATAGTTAAGGTGAAAAAATGCAATTTTTTTTATCAATGAAAGAAAGTAGAGATCAATATAAAGTATAAAAATTCACGAATAATAAATAAATTAATCATTCACTTCAATCTGATTCACACATTTCATACTCACAAAGATTTTGTCCGCATTTTTGTTAGCGGTTTACGTGAATTAACAGCTTTCGTTTTTCACATGTACACATCCATAGATTTCCATCGTTTTATATTAACAACGTTGGCATTCAATGCGTTCACTGACTTTTGATCAACTAACGAACTAATTTCGTCCACAAACTGTGAGTTAAAAGTTAGTCAAGAATCTTTACTTAATGTCAACTTAAAGTCAACAAACTTAGAACTCGCTAATCAGAGGCCCGTTGACGGAATTTTAGTCGACGCATTAAACACCTTGAATCTGAAAGCTTCTTATAAACCTGCAATGTTTTATATTTTATTAATTAATTTTCATGTGTAATATAACAGTTTAACCAAACTACTTAAATGGATCCAAAATACTTAACTAACCTTTAATTTAACCTAAATCCGTCTTAAGTAAATCTTAGGCAACTTCAACTTAGTGCAACTCAATTTAAATTGTGATTTAATTCAATCGAACTTTATCTCAAGGCCTTAGCGTACTTACCTCAACTCAACTTATTTTCTTTTATACATATAATCGTGCTGTCAAGGAGTTGTATTGTAACCCAGCTCGGGGCATAGGGCGCCAAAAAAACGTCTCCATCCTTCACGGTCTGCAGCTAGATATCTTAACTGCAGCCACGTCTTTCTCTGAAAATTAGCTTCTGCTAGGACTGTTGATTTTCATGTTGTTCTTGGTCTTTCAATCCGCCGTGAACCCTGAGAATTCTATTCAAAAGCCTGCTTCGCAATATTATCGTTTTGTTTCCTCAGTGTGTGACCAATCCATTTATTAATATTTATACATAGATAAATAAGACAGATTTGATAAAACAAATTGGTCGTCGTATTCAGGTTCCACATAATGATCGAATAATCAAATTTTAGTAACAAAAATAAAAACTTGAGGTGCTGAGGTTACTATCGTCACCAAGATAAATTGCACGACTGGATCGCACGTACTTGCTCATATGTGCGGTCACATTGTAGAATTAAATTTAAGAAAATTAAAGTGAACATCAAAGCGTTTATTCTATTTTTGGGACTTTGATTGTTCGAATAAAGTACTTTAAATTGTATTGAGTAAATTTAAATGTCTTTTTATTTCTTTAAGAAATGTAAAAAAGTGTGATTTTTTTTTAATTGTAGGAGCCGTTTTTAAATAAAACGTGTTCTTTAACAACTTTTTTTAAAAAAATAATTCAAGAATACACAAACTTAAGCACAAAAATAACATACATTTAAAAACAAAATTAAAAAAAATGTACTTACCCGTTTTCAAAATATTGATTTTTCAAAAAAAAAAAATTAAAAAAATTATTAAAAACAAACAAAGTTTTCAAAATAAAACGTGATGCGAAATTACTCACGCTACCTACATTTTCTTTAATATCAATTTTGATAGTAATCGGATTTCCAGTTTTCGAGAAAGTCTAAGAAAAAAAACGGTCCTATGGGAGGTACCGTTTTTAGCCCACCATATATTTATTTTCACCCAAAATATAATGTTTACCTACAGTAGTACACTGATTTTTTTTCATACAAATTCTTGGAGCCGTTTTCGATAAAAACAAGCTTTTGCATAACGGTTATATAACAGGTACCGTTAATTTTTGAGCTAAAAAAAAAATTGAAAAAACTCCTCTGTAGAATGTCAAAACAACCTTAAGTTTTAAATTTGAAGACGATTGGCGCAACCGTTTAGGCTACAGTCCAAAATACATCCGTACAGACAGACAGACAGACAAACAGGCGGCAGAATTTTGCCAGTAACTCAAATTTCTACCATCGTAATGTCATGTTTCATTGTTATTCCCAGATTACCTATAATCGCAAGTAAAAATGGTATAGAAGTCTTAGGCGAGAGATCATAAATAAAATTTAGGAAGGGTGTTGTTGCGAAAGCTATAAGCGGATCGTATATGCCAAATGCGGACATTTTCCACAAGAGAGCTTAGCGCTTAACCATCCGTAGTTTTTGAATATCAAGTGCTATAAGGATCCTCTGGTTCTGGCCAGTGTAACATTTATGTACCTATCTGTCGAAATACAAATACTGATACAACCATACAACCATACACCGAGATACTTTACTACTCCCCACTTGGTCAGAGCCCTATTGCTTATTGTTTTTCGATTAGCTGGTCAATGCTTGGAAAAAGACTTATCGATTGATGATTAGCCAGAATTAACGTCCCTTCACTTCCTTGTTCGCACTTTTGTCAGGATATAACTTGATTTGAAAGCTTCAAGTTCGTTTTTCAAACAAAGCCCTTGATAATCTGATAGGTTTACAAATGGTGTATATCGAGGTGAATTTAATAAAAATCTTAATTTATGTATATTGGTTTATATATTTTTATTGAATTTCTATAAAGAAAAATTTAACAACACTGTGTTCATTCATTTGTGAGAATGGCATGCACTGGATAAAAATAAGAATACAATAAAAAAGTAACAACAATTCAGTTTAAAGCTTTGAAAGCTTTGAAAACCAGCTGATAAACGATAAGCTTTGCTAATATTATAAATTAAAACAATTTTGTTAAAAACGAACAAAACGTGTACACATGGAAACAGTAGCTTCAAAGTCTAATGTTCAAACGGTCGATAGCAATACCTTTTTCGATAACATCAAATACTATACACATGTAGACACACATTATATGTGTACATATGTATGTATATACGCATGAAAAATTTAATAACGGCTTTTTGCCATAATCAATATTTATTTCCGGCTTTGAGCCATACTTTTTGGCAATGACATTAAAACATTCGGCATGACGTTTTTGTTCAGTCATCTTATTAAATGAACACAACTGTCAACGCTCGGACAGTTTGTTAATTTCTTAGGTTTTTTAGGTGTTGTTCCAAATCCAAATGACTTCATTTGCTCATTCCGGCTTCAGTGTGAGTTTCATTTTCATGCACATAGAAGTCTAAACACACTGTTTAAAGCGCTTTTGTATTTAAATTAAACGTCATCGATTTAAACATTTAAACAGTTAACATAGAGTTGTGTATAGCACTGCGAATGGTGTTGTATGTCAAAAGCTTTTAGACCTCAGACATTTAATTTATCTTTGTTTTTTTTTAATTTTTTTTGTTAGTAATTTAATATGAGGCAGAAACATTTATGAGGTTGGCAAGCAAGACGAAAAGACGATTGTGTAGAGTGGACCTTCTTTTATTAACTACCGACGACAGTCGATGCTTACTACCCGTACCTAGTGTTGTCTTATCGTAAGTGTAAGAGCACCATCTCTCACGCGTGTGACAATTATAAAAAAGTGATAGTTATTTTTTTTTTTAATCTGTCCGTTTATAACGCTTTCTTACCGGTCATGCTTTAAGATTGCTGTATGAAAGAAGGAGAAACAAAGCAAGGTGTACATACTACCCTTAAGCTACAGTACAGATGGTGCTTGAAACCGAACAGAAGTAGAAGTGTTTGCGGAACTGGCTAAGAAACATTTCTTGTATCGCTTGTCCCGTTTTAAGTAAAAGTCCATAAATCCTTCCAACTGTCATTTATTAAATGTCAGAAAAGTTTTAATTTGCTATTAGTGTCAAAAATAAAAAAAACCATACCTACTTAAACAGAATCCGATACAAAGTCAATTAAGTGCGTGTATTTGTCCAGTTATAAAAATGTGTGACTTTTCAAGCTGTCAGCTGTTGTGTGTTATTATCTGACATAATGTATGTACTGACATTATGTGATTTGATATAGTGCTTTAGATTTTGTAGTTTGCTCTCGCAAGTCAAGGTCCATTGGTGAATATTCCAAGGCCATCAGACACCTCACCAACACCTCCAAAAATGTATTGGTGTTTATACATATGTATATATAATTAAACACATTTCGTTGAGAAAAACAAACAAATATTTTTTCCAGTTAAAGCAAGGGGGCAGTAAATTTTCTTCAAAAAATGATTCATTACGTCTTTTCACTATGATCATTCCAGTTAATTTTGTGCCAGCCGATTGAATTGAATGAGTTTATTTATGAAAGAAGATATTTTTTTCTTTTGTTTAATTAGGCCTGAGTTTTTGTGATCAGAATGCAAATTATGAAGAATAGAAATGCTAGTTTGTCACGGCTAAAAATATAAACAAAAACTGGGACTTTATTTTGCATATTATCTTTAAGTCATTTGCAAATCCAGTTTGTTTTTTTGCCGCTGATAATGGGAATGTTTTTTAAAGCTTCCCAAGGTATTTGTAAATTTTGGCATAATCAAATCCAAAAGGTGTGTTCACAACATGCAATCTTGAAGCAGATTTATCTTGTTTATGTACATAGGTACTACATAATTAATTCAGGCGGAACCTGTTATTTTTTTATTTAAGAGTAATTTACACATGTGATCAGACCTTAGGTTATGAATAAAATGAAAGGCCAGAGTACCAGTGTTGTTATTATATTCGGTTCAGTTGCGATTGTAACTTCTTTGATTTACGGAATCTTTAATTAGCAATAATTTGTTAATTGTTCCTGTAGATTTTCCTAGTAAATAGGTAGGTACGGAATATTCTTGTAATAATAATGTGTTTCCGCAATAACGCAGATTAATACCTATGAAGTAGGTACTCAAAAATTAATTGTTGCTGGTTTATTGACGTAGACATTAACACGATCTCAAAGAAATAAAGTAATTTAATGGCGTCAAATCGGGCGAACGCGATTTATATATGTAAAAGTGTTTTCATTTTGACAACTACTTGTCAATAATCATATCGCCCAAATGCGACAATTCGGTTTGTTGACCTAGCCATTCAAGCAAAATGTATGCTGTATCACTGAACAAAATATTCAAATGAAATTATCGATCAATGTCAATAGCTGGACTTTATTATCCGCCAAGAAACACAACATATAGATCTTTTTCGATAGTAAATCCATCTATATCATGAAATTTGTTTTCTGTTCAACTACTATTGCAATACTTCAAAAGTGCCATTTGTTAATCAAAATTAAAACTATAATTCGTTGATCTTTAAATAGATTCAGATAGAAATCAGGCTCCTAAATTGTTTTTGTATTACTTGTTTAAATTTTACTCCATAGATAATAAAACAGCAAATGTTAGCTTCAGCTCAACTGAGCACAGTTAGAAATTCAGTTTGTTCAATGAAGACTTGAGTAGGGTAGAGTAGCGTAAGGCAGCGTAGAACAGAGCAAAACAGCTGTTAAATGTCAGAGCAAGTTAGAGCACAGATGTAATTCATGATGTGTCAGAGAAAACAAAATGTTTTGTTGTAGGAATTCACAACTACTCATTAGACCTATGTATGACGCATTTTTCCAATTTTATTTTTAGAATCACAACATTTATCTTCTCTTGGCTAGTTTAAGCTATTAAATTTGCATTTTCAATACACATACACATACATTGAAAACATCTGCGATTTTGACACTTCCACTCCAACTTGCTTTCACTTGCTCTACCTGCAAAGCAAGCGTTGGAAATATTGTTCTAAGTTGCTCTAGACAAACTCAATGAACAAAAAAATTTAAAAAAATTGAGAGAGAGGGAAAATTTTCCAATGAACAGCAGAATCTTGCTTTTTCTACCTAGAGTGCGGTTTAGAGCAGCTATAGATCAGGCTCATTGAACAGGCAGATTGAAACATTTTGAAAATCAAAATCATAAATACTACTGAACGACGAAGTCTTTAGGGATGCGTATTACCGCTTTGAGTAAACGAATTAATCTAACTTCTAATTTAATAATGATTTTCAAAATAAATTTGAACAATTTGCAAACATTGCTCCAGCATGAATCTATGTATATGATAAATCAGTCACAGAAAACAGTGTTGCCAATTCAAATTTCTCCGCCTCTAAAAAAAAAATACCCTTTATAAGCCCTGCAAATACTCATAACCTTTATAAAGCAAAACTCAAGTTTTTAGAAATATTTTCACTCCAAATTGCTTGCTCGGAGCTCAGAACTTCTATTTTTAAGGCCGTACCAATCTGGACCAAAAATCTCGAAGATCTCGTTGCGGCTTCTCCAATTTTTATTATTTTAATGTCTGGCGCATAAATCAAGATGAATTTGGCTGGTTGCATTGGTTTTTGGTTATGTTGGCTTTGAGAGCCGCTGTGGTTTGTGGCTTTTTCGCAGAGACCTGTGACTTTAGAAAACCCCATAAGAAAAAGTCTAACGGAGTTCACATCACCTCCACGTAAGATGACCATGCTCTCGAATGGCTGGTCCAGAATTTCCAATGTGGCGTGAGCTTTATGGCACGTAGCTCGCGCTGTTGAACGTTGCCCGAACAGAACACCTATTTTGATAAAACAATTTAATCTCTTGCACGTGTTATTGAACACTACATAGGTATCCGTTTATGATGATTTGCCAAAACAGACTATATAGCCAATTTGAGAGATGTAGCTTCAGCAATATAACCGCTATCAACTGTCAAAGTTTGGAACTCCCTATACTGGAAGAACCTATATAATATCATTTAAAAATTGAATTTTTATAATTATCGGAGTTTAAAAAAAGAGAAAAAGTAACCGCTTGGTGTTATTTGTCTCAAACACTAAAGCCTTTGTTGATTTCTTAAATGTGATATTGTCATCAAATATTGTAATAAACACTAGACCCAGCAGCTTTCTGTTAGTAATGAATGAATAACGTATGTATAACGTAGTATAACAGTTAAGCAAAGTATTTTTCATACATAGATATATATAAATAAGGAAAATGATTCTGCAGAATTTCATTCACCAAACCAAACTGAAATGTTACTATGCATTTGCTTCAAATCTTTTCTCCTGGTGTCATGTATAACTATCAAGATCAAGACTAATGAACTCAACAAAATACTTTGTTGTTAAAACCATTTACAAATCAAAGTGTATGTCAACAACTTTCGATTAAAAATTCAATGAGTAGTTAATTCATGCCAAATGAGCAATAAAAACAACTATAAAGTAACATGTGAGCATGATAGTATTGTATTCATTTCATAGAAATTTTACTCAACTATCTCAAGGCCACGATGCGATACACGCTTAGGCAAATTAATTTCAAAAAACATCATTCAATATTAATTAATGGATTAATGTTACGTTAAATATCAACCACATGATATATCTAAACAAATCTATGTTTAATGTTAATACTGTTTTTTGTACATAATTCATGTCAACATAAAACTGCAAATTGTGTTAGAAGACACATTATAAATATTTACTGTAAACAAACAGATCTTTCAACTGTCAGTTGTATCTTTGCTGATACAACCAAATTTTTATTAATATCTATGGGAAAAGCTCATCAGACGATTAATGTAATTATGTGAACATAAATTGATTATTGGAGTTAAAAAATAATATTTAAAAATATTGTACATAGATTAGTATTGCTGTAAAAAACACTGACAGTTTAAAATGAGGAAATGAGGTATCACTTGTACCTAACTCACTTTCTTACCACTGATATCTTAGTGTTATACCAGTTCAACAATATTGTGCTCTGCTGTCCCATCATGGTAAAGTGAATCAATTTAAAATATTCTACACTTGACTTCAAATCGACAATTTTTTTTTGTAGTATTTAAGTTTTTGAATCTTTTAATTTAATATTACATGACGTCAAAATTAATCTAATATTTTCTTGCTTCCATGCTTAAAAAACAAGTTTGCCAAAGAAAATAATAAACAACATAATGCTCTTGTATAAGTTTAAGTGATACCTTGTGCGTGATACAAAAATAATAAGATACCCATTAAAAATAATTAATAAGTGAATTTTAACTAATTTAAAAGGGCTATACAAATAAATACTAATTTAAACATCACCCAAGCACTCAAACTAATTTTAAATAATGAGTGTGTTCAACGAAGAAAAAAAGGCTGAAGAGGATCTTTCCAAGTATATGTTAGATGGTGAGTAATAAAATACACATGTACATATTTATAATCTTAAATAAATTATTATACATATACATGCATATGTTATGTATGTACATTAATATGTTGGCAAGTTTTAAAAATTAAGGGTACCCGTAGTGTAGTTCAATGTCCAAAACTGAATGTTGAATACTTTTAAATTGTTTGATGATTTCATGGTAGCATCGCTGATAGATACATAAATCCTAAGGGTTGCACCAAAGATCTTTTAACACGTACTTGCGCTATTGAACGATTATGGCGTTAATGCCAGTTCTTGTCGAGCATACTGTGATTTGGCTGTGTTTACATGGATTCCGTCTTTTAGCACCTACTCGAAGAGTATGGAAATTTGATTTAAGAATTTTCGATATCGACTCTTGCATGTTGATCGAAGAATTTCCTGAAAAAAGAAAAAAAAATACATTTTTGTAATAAGGGAAGTAGCCCAATTGATAAAATCTTGTTTTTTTCACATCCAGGAAGCATTCAAGATTCAACGGTGACACGATGAATCTTGAAAGCTATGGAGACGTCAGATTGAAACACAAGTAACCATATCAGCTGTGAGAATAATACACAGAAATACAAAGTATGCCTCCTTTGGCTGATTATGCGTGTGACGTCACATTCTTCTGATTTTTGTTCTTAGAGAGTGTAAATAAATGTATTAATTATTTATTTATTTATTATTTTGTTATTGTTTTTTATGTTTATAGTTCTAATCATAAAAAATCGTTTAAACCTTCAATTTTAGTCAATAATTTTAGAAATCTTTTCCGGATTATTTGTTTGCTCTTAGGCTATTTGCACACACACTGATTTGGACGGCCTGAATAAAATCAACCGATATTTTGTTGGTAGCAAGTGCTTGCAAACTCACCGGATTTTTACCGGAGGTCTTGCCTCCACTAAAGAAATAAGCACATTGTTGTCAAAAAATCACCCATTGCAATTGATGTAAGTATTTATTACTAGTACGCACTATCAAACCTAGTTTTACTATTACAGACCTACAATTTCATACAGCAGTCGACTGAAATGGTCGGTAAATAATCGGTGTGTGTGTAAGCGTATACTTAGTCACGTACGCCACTACTTCCCGGTAATGCCGGCGATACAGTGACAGTGGACGGCTGCTCACCGGAATTTTACCGGTACCGAACAGCGGTCGGCGTGTGTGCAAGGTCCCGTTCCCACATGTGGTTCACTATTGAAATTTGGACGATCGGTATAAATTCGGCCGTCTAAAATCGGTGTGTGTGCAAGTAGACTTAGAGATCAGTTGTTGCAAAAGTATCATCAACATTTAATAATGTATATTGAGCCGACCAGCAAGACAAATTCAAACACATTACCACCAGCATCGTCTTCATAGAACAATAACACTGTCAGTTTTTTTAACAGTATGGTGCCCCTTAATATCACTTGGGTAAAGTTGTTAGCATTGGAACAGCAACAGCAAATTTAGGACTTTTATCTAACGACGCTGTTGACGTTGCTGTTGCTGGTCTATTCTGGATTGAGCAATTGAAATACATAAGTTCTAAAATAATGGCGGCCGCTGATGCTGGTGGTGTTGCTTTTGCTGGTTCAATCTGTTTCGCGCATAAAACTTTTTCCTAGTGGTTGGCAAAATCTTTCACTTTGTCGACTATAGATTTCAATTCGATCCTATTGTGAAGCAATACCCAAACCACTACATTTATGAAAACCAAAAAAATATTTAGGTACATACACAAATGCATTTGTTTACTTTTCAATGCCTACCATTTGTAATCATTTGAATTAAATGAATGGTCATTAACAATTTTCAATCATGATATCTTAACCTGTTCGCAAATACGATCATCAAAACTGCACCAACCGAATTCCCATATTTGAAACTTTCAACAATTTCGCAAGCCATTGAACCTCCTACATCGACAAAATACTTCCTCCCACAATCTCACCTTTTATAAACCTGCAACGGCTATGTTATTATATATCCTCTTTTCTCATGGTTTCACTTTTTACGAGGGAGACTATTGAGTTCAACATCAATGTAGTGCCTATTCCGCCTCCAATTAATCCACTTATACCTCCAAATTTCACCACCACAAAACCTGTCGCCACTATCGTTAAAACTCAATTCGATTTTATATAAAAGTCAGGTTAAGCGCAAGAGTTCAGAGCTATTTTATGCAGTTGTGGTAACAAAACAAACTCCCCATCGAAACCAAAAACACTGCACATCGTCCCGTCGCGTCGTCGTCGTCACGATGAATCAACCAAGTCTCTCTATTCGTGTTCTCAACTTGTCTGACTTCTGAACCTTCAGACCAAATTTGGCAGTAAGTGCAGCCACCGAAAGCAAATTATGTCAGTTCCCGCGTGCATTGATTCGAAGTTCAGATAGCATTGTTTCTCCTTTGCATCTTTCAGTTGTTGTTGTTGGCTTTGATAAAATTGCATCCATTTTGAAGCTTACCGACGAAAATGGCGCTGAGAACCATCAATGATTGACCAAGGCGGTAGGGAGCTAATAAATCTGGCCGCACTATTGCACAATTTGGAGCACGTTGAACATTTTGAAATATTGATTTTTTTTCTTATGCATATCACAGCGTGGGAAGGACTGTGTTGATGTAATGTACCGCTAGACTCTTTTGTAATGTTGTTGACAATAGGGGAGTTTATGTATTGTGGAGAGAGTAGAAATGAATATGACGTTTACCGTTTTTGAATAACTACCGAAGCCGCATCGAGTGACAGAACATACATAACACCTACATTACATATAACATTTGAAATCAAATCTACCATGCAAAATGTTTTGTTGTGTTTGTAAAGAGAATACAAAGGAACAAGAAAACAATTGTAATTCAATTCACCTTGACCAAATGCATAAAATATGACAGCTCTGTTTTTATAGCGAGTAGTTTTCATGCTTTCTTCTTTGTTGAAGTTTAAATAAACTTATGAGCTTTCATATACACTTTATTGTCGGTGTAATTCTATTTTTGAGGCCATTGAATGCTTTCGAAGAAACCTAAAACAAAGTGAATATAAATACTATGCATTCTATGGTTACATTCTTCCGCCTCAGCTGTCATCATGCGGGAAAGAATACATTGACTTTCGAGACAATAAAACTGCGTTAAAACGCATAAATGTCGTTCCACCCTCTATGTCTATACCCAGGTAACATACGCTAACATTGAATAAATATTTTAGTTCCTTCCGTAGACCATACACAAAATTTTTAAAAATGGAGTTTCCTCGATTTTTCGAGTATTAAATGACACGTCGTAGTTTAATGCTAATTATAAGAAGTCAGTAAAATAAAAAAAAACTTACTAGAAAAAAAATTGCAAATTTAATTAAGTTGACATAACTGTGGGGCACATAATAAATTTAACACAATGTCATATGTATGTATATTATATGTATATGATATTCATCTTCATAAAATAGTGGGTGCATTATGTTATTACCACAGTTCCGTGTTCAATAAAAAAAATCTGTGACAGAGAGTGCAACTTGTGTGTGATTAAGCTTATGTATATGTTTATCATGATCATGAACTGACATTTATTCGTTGCCACTTAATGTACCAGATACATGGTCTTTGATGTTCACACAAGCGAATTCGCGCAGACCGAAATTCACTTTCATCTCGACGATGATATTTTTTTCTTGTTTGCAAAATCATTGTTAATATTATGCAACTTTTGGAGGTCTTTCGTCCAAGTGTAGTTTATTATGATTTCCGGTTTAATAAGATGGGAAAGAGTATGATTGTAATTTTTTGTATGTAACGCATACATGTGTAAACAAAAAATTATATTCGTTTGACAGCTGCAAATTCTTATGCTCAATTTCGTTCTCGTCCCTAGAAATATTTTCTTGTCAGAAATTCGCAGTTGCCAAAAATTTAATTATTTGCATAGCGACAACAAAACTTGCTGTACCGCGGAAAGCGGTTTAACAAAAGTTCGTAAAATTTTAAAGGAACTTGTAAACTTTGAATTATGTATACATAAAAGTAAAGGGCTCAACCCACAGAATCCGTTGCGTCCGGTTGTGGCAACGAATCCGGTGACATTGCCGTGTGCTTATTTTGACAGCTTGAACACAGCAGACAACACAAAATCTGAAACAATTTAGCGATGGGTCGATGGGTGAGTTAAGAGTGTTGAGAGTAATTTTGTAACTGGTAAACAGGATACAAAATATTAAAATCATACAAGTTCGATAGAGAGGGAAACACATGGCTCTCTTCCCATAATAACACTTGTATTTAATCGAGCTGACAGTTGAATGCGGCAACGCAACGGACGAACGGATTCTATGGGCTGAGCCGTTAACAGACGTAGTGTGAAGTAAGTATAATTAATGCATGCATGGCATAATGTCAAAATAATACAAACAGTTTAGTCTATAATTATAACCAACATAGCTATATCTGTCATTTTGTTCTACTGTGCAATGCCATAGCTGTCAAAAGATCATGACAGCGATTCAAAATGAAAGACCTCAGCACAGGATTAACATAACATATCGAAAGGTGCATGCTTCCATAATAGCCATATTACTGTGTATTTTGCGTCATTAACTCATGCTGTCTAATCTCAAGGATGTGCTTGGTCATGCGTAAGCAGTTAAAGAGGTATGATAGATCGGGGCAATTATATAATGCCATTTGTTTTAGTCTCAACATATTTTCTCTGAAATTAAAAAAAAGTGCAGGATGAAAGACAAATTATCTAAGCAATAAGAAGTTTAATTGATGAATTTCAAAGACCGAGACAAGGATATAATGCGGTTTTTGAACTTCAACGTACTTAACTGATGTTTAAAAAAAGAAATCAATAATTTGCTTCTACACACTACACAGTGAAAAATAAGTAAAGGAAACGTGTTGTGTACACCATAAACATTGTAATTTAGTACGGAACGAAAATAGTTTATTTTTTTTTTTTTTTTTTTTTTTTATAATTAACGCGCGCACAAGGGATTATGTGTTTCCCTTTTAATGTAGAACACACTGCGCGGGCATTACGAAGATAGGGAGGGGAGAGATAGGAGGTGCCGATTAACATTGGTTTTGAATGTTTGTAGATCAAAATGGCAAGGGAAAATCCCGCCGGGTAAACTATTCCAAATTCGTGTCGTTCGGCTAAAAAAAGAATCCCTATATTTCACGGTACGTCCGAAATTAGGCTCAAGGGTGAACTGATGAGCATTCCCTGCGAGACGAGTATTACGGGAGAAACTTTTAAGGGGAGGAATGCAACTGGCTACTTCGAGTGAACATTTTTTGTAAAAGAAACGATAAAATAAGGAAAGACATGAAACATTGCGTCGGTGTTCGAGTGGGCAATTGTTTCAGCGGCAGTTCTATTTCCTATCAATCTTAACGCTCGATTTTGTATTCTATCAAGCAGGTGAAGCGATGTTTGCGAAGCACCTGCCCAGAGGTGGGAGTTATACTCGAGTTTAGGGCGTATAAACGCTTTATAAATTGTAGCCATTCTTACATCGATACAGAAAATCTAAGCACTTTGACAGGCGATCTCAAATATATGGTCGTTCCAACGGAGGTCGTCGTTGACACACATACCGAGTACTGAGAGCTTTTCGGTTTCTTCGATGTAAGTGCCATTCATGGACAATGGCATTGGGGGAATGTTTAGCTTTAACGACAGAAGACAGCATTGAGTTTTCGAAGCATTAACCTCCACACGATTTCTATTACCCCATTTGACAATGCTGTATAAATCGGAGTTTAATGAGCTTGACATATGGTACAGTTGCAATTGTACGTCCGAAGGCGAAGGACTTGAATTATCGAACGAATATGATAAGCTGAGGGTAGAGTCGTCAGCAAAACAGTTAAGTGGATCAGAAGTAACAGACAGAAGATCGTTTATAAAAATCCAGAAAAGAGTCGGAGACAGAACAGAGCCCTGGGGCACACCAGCATTTATTTTGTGCGAATCATACTTGATCCGTCCAATACAACTTATATTGAACGGTCCAGAAGATAGCTTCTAATCCAACGATCCAAAAAGCACGTATTTTCGATAAAACAGCTTCATGCCAAACTCTGTCAAATGCCTTGGAGATATCAAGAGCAATAATCTTACTTTCACCAAAGCGATGTAAAGATTTGTTCCACTGTTCGGTGAGATATGCCATCAGATCACCAGTGGAACGGTTGCTGCGGAAGCCGTACTGACGGTCATGGAGAAGCTTTCGATCTTCGAGATATTCCTTAAGCTGACGGTTAATCAGTGTTTCCATGACCTTAGAAAGAAGGGATGTCAGTGCTATGGGTCGGTAGGAGGAGGGGGAGGATGGGTCATTTTTCTTAGGGACAGGCTGGACAAATGCTGTTTTCCATCTTCTAGGAAAGATTCCAGAAGAGTAGGAGCGATGGAAAAGCTTACGCAGTGGCTTTGCCAGTGTGGAAGAACACCTCTTCAGAAGAATCGGGGGTATACAATTGTTGTATTAAAAACTAGTATTTAAAATGTCAGCCAGCATAGACAAACAAACTGACAGAAAAAAAATCACTTATGCATATCGCTTCTGTACAAGGGGTGCATTGATTTTATTAGTTAATCGTAAGGCGCTTTGATACGTTAAGCTCGCCTAGTACGGAGTATTTTCTTAGTTCTTGGTCGATATTCTTACATTTTTTTTTTATAATAAACGCGCACTCAAGGGGATTTAATACCCTTTATATACCAGAGGCACAGAAATACGATTAGGAAAGTATGAGTCTTGAATTTTTAAGAATTACAATCAGAGGGAAGGACAGACTCAGCTCTGCATTCTCAGTTCTCAACATTCAACATTTTTGTAGTACGGCTAGGGAAAGAATCTCTCTACTTGCCAGTACGACCGAAATTGTGTTCGAAGTTAAACTGAGCTTTAATCAAGCTTTTATACAATTTTTACAGATGATTTTCAATATTGAATGAATCTATTAGTGTCGTAGTCGTATCGGTATTATCTGTCGGCATTATATCATCGTACAGTGGTGTTAATGTGTGTAGTGCTCCGTGGCTTAGTGGTTAGTGTGTCGGACTGCTAAGCGAAGAGCCTGGGTTCGAGTCCCGCTCATAGCGACCTTCTTTTCCGGGGTACTGCCTCTTGCGAGGAACTGACAAAATCTTTAAGAGTAAAAATTTGTCTCGCAGTGATCCAAGTCTACATAAATGTTGGCACCTCAAGATCCTCATCAGGCCTGAGTAGTGGCAACGCGACGATATATCAACACTTGTCAATTTGTTTCCGAGTGGCTCCTTCAGGTGATACCCATGTGTCTTTGTAATTTGTAGATATCTTTACACGTGAGCTGGTACTCGCAACCACGAATTTCCATCGGTCACAATAGTTACGATAACTTCTTATTCACGTATACCACATGTAAGTCCCTCTATTCCGCAGTCGGAATTTTTGTCAAAAGATTCATTCTTAACTTATTTCATAGACACAACTCAACTCATACAAAATTGTTTACTTACAGTTTCTTTTTTCGGAAACGAAAAATTAAATCTAGGCAAAAGTCGAAAGTTTGCAATTTACAAAATAAGAGGTTATGTTGCATCGCCTGAACTATGACTTTGTGAGAAAAGACAGTCATCTTGAAAGTTAATGCACCTTTGTGTTGTGTTGTTGTTGTTGCTGTTGTTGTCTTTTTTTCATTTTCTTCTTGAGCTTATAGGATGCACAACATTTCTTGGTGCTCTTTTCTAAGTTAATAATTGGTACGCCAAAGAATGCCGCACAACTCTCGGGCGCAGTTTGTATATAATGTTGGCTCGTTTTTTATACCATGAAGTGGCCTCCTTTGACCGAAAGGTAATATCTATTCATTTATATCTGAAGATAGGAGTTAGATGATTACGATTCAAGTTGTACGCGGTCAAAAGAGTCATAATTACCGCACAACTCATAACTTGAAATTAGAGGAGTGTATCTGTACATTTTAAAAATAAAATGCATGCATGCGCACAAGCACATCTAGAAATAAATGGAAAAGGTGAAGATGACGTTTAATTGGATTCTTTTACCACAAAATACAAGATGAATTGTCTATTCTATATTTCAAAAGAGTAAAATCTTTATCGATAGAATGGGCTTTAGGCCAACTTTGGAGTTAAGGAAGGAATGAATGTATACACGAACAGATAATTAGAGACAATAGCTACCATTCTGTTTTTCTATGTATTTCCGCTTCCTTCTCTTAATAGAAGGTTCAAATTATTTGCAATATTACACATTAAAGTAATTTGTCAAAATATTTCTTATAAACATTTTGATCTGTATTGATAATTACAGCCAAAGCTTATACATTTTTGTTCTTCTGAGCGTTTCTCTTTATTTTTTTCTTGTTTAATTGATATTTAAAGGTGCATCCACTCCAGGTCAAGAAAGCATTCTTTAAGTAAATATTTTCTTAAATGCTTCCCAATTGTCAAAGACCACATTTCAAAAGCAATTTTTTTTAATATTTTTTTTAAATAGGTTACTTTCTATAAGACCATTTAGAAAAGGCTTATTTTTTCTCGCAAATGGGTCCAAGAATTTATATAACAAAATCATCTCGCACGAAATGATTGAACACCGTACAAGCATTAAGGAAATAAGAAGGGATGAAAGAGGATATACCGATGCACATTGGGTTTCATGTTCTGCATATCAATAAATAAATAAAAATAAATTTATTGGCGCGACAGCTCCTTAAGGAGCCAAGGCCTAGTGACTTATACTCTCAACCATTCCTGTGTGTGTGTTGTTACTCTGCAAGAATGGAAGGGACCTACAGTTTACCGCCGAGTCCGAACGGAGGTTTTGTCAGTTCCTCGCAAGAGGCAGTACCCCAGAAAAAAAGGTGGCTATGAGTTGGATTTGAACCCAGGTTCTTTCGCTTAGCAGTCCGACACACTAACCACTAAGCCACGGGGCACTGCATATCAATATGGAAAGAAAAAACAGAACCTGGCTAAGCATTCAACATTCGTGTGGTGCGACTAAAGAAAGACTATTTATACTTAACAGTACATCCGAAGTTTGGATTAAGGGTAAACTGATGAGAATTCCTATAGCAGTGCGAGTATTACGGTTGATTTGTTTACATCGAGAAATTCCTGGCTATTTCGCTAGAACACTGTTATAAAAATTATTTAATTTTGTTTTTATTTAAAAACAAAAGGCAAGAAACATACGTCTGTTCTCAAAGGATATAAATGATTCTTTTATTATTCGGTATCCTATAATTTTCAAAGTCTTTATATAATATAACCTGCTCAGACTGGGTGAAAAACTTCATGCATTTTCGCAGGAAACCTCAACACCTCGCAGTATTCTTGGCGACGACGTGACATGCCGAAAACTGAGAGGTGATCGGTTTCTCCTATGCAAGTGCCACTCATAGATTTCTTATACCCCATTTTACAATGGTATCAAGATTAGAATTTAATTAACTTATCATACTCTGCCGTTGCTCCTCTTCCGAAGAAAATGGGTGTAAATCTGGAAACGAATATGAAAAGTACTGTCAGCAAAACAGTTTATTGGATTAGTTGTTTCAGATAATAAGTTGTTGATAAGCATAAAGAAAAAGTTGAGAGACAAATCAGAGCCCTGACATATATTTTGTGAATATCAGACTTGAATCCGTCCAACACAACTTGTATTTAGCGTTTCGAAAGTTAATTCCTAATACTAATCCAACAAAGAACAGTTTCATAGAGTACAAACGTACGTATTTTCGATAAAAGAGCTTGATGCCAAGCCGTACTGCTGCTCATTAAGAAACGTTTTTCGAGGTATGTATTTCTTAAACTGAAAATTAATCAGCGTTTCCATGACCTTAAAAAGTAGGTGCAATTGGTCTATAGTTTGAGGGTGAAGAAGATTCGCTTTTTTAGGGATAAGCTGGACAAATGCTATTTTTCATCCCCTCGGACAGAGCCCAGAGGAAGAGGACCGATCAAAAAGCTTACTCAGAGGTTCTAACTACAAGCGTTAAAAAAACACCTTTTTAGAACAATAGCGGGGATACTATCTGGTCCAGCGGATTTGTGTATAATGAAATCTTTCAGGACTCTTGCCACTTAACGAGTACGAGAGAGGATTGGTCCCTTAAAATCATGTAATTCTTGAACCAAATCACTTGGCCAACAGTCGGTTGCGCAGAGAGAGGATTCAAGAGAACAAAAATGATGCGCCACAGATTTAATGAAATACTTTTTTTTTAAACTGGATAATAAGCCATGATCATACCTCAGATAAAGAAAGTCCATCGCGGGAACTTGATTGTGTGTATCTTACAAAATTAATGAGATGAGCAGGGACATTTTAAGAGAGCTGCGCAGTAGAATGGCCAACCCAAGTGAATTGGTTCAAGCTATATAGGCTCTCGAGTACAGGAGGGAGTAGGGGTTTCTAACACATGCTGGCAGTATTGAGTTTGACGCAAATCGGGCTGCAAGCAGATCTGCTTGTTTTTGAGAACCGACAGCAGGAGTATCATGGAAGACGTGCGTAGGAATCGTGCTCTGTTAATTTTCCGCTAAGAATGTTAAAAGATAAACCAATTCTTATAAGTCTCAGTTTTAAAAACTTCTTAGTAGCTGATATAAGCTTTTAACTAAGTAGTTCAGAATGACTGAAAATTTAGCTTCAACTACCAAGACAGCCATGTTAATATACCTACACAAAATATGTCTTTAAATTCGGTTAAGTCATTTAAATTTTATTTGATAAGAAATCTATATACATGTGTACAAATAAAACTATATTTTCGTAAATATCTTCACCCCAGCGCAACCTATCGGTTCAAAATGTTGCCAAAGGCTTTCCTGTTATTGTAACTATTTAAATATTATATGCTGTAATTTTAAGTCAACACCACACGGTCGGACGGTTCCCCATCCGACTAATAACAACGCGCAATGATGCTTTATTGTGCTGATCTATCTAGAAGCGAGAGCCAAGGCCTGATTGACGTCAATTGATTTCCCAAACCCAATGCATACATAGAAAAAAGCCAAAGAAAATACTATTAATTCTAAACGCTTTTTTGGTGACCTTAAAATGTCAAGAATTCGTTTGAAGCCTTTTTAAATAATTAAAGTTGTATACCTGCTTAAAGTTGTTCTAAAAAGACCAGGAACGAATCAATAACGCCCAGGCCCAGTGCAGGAAGCATCCATCTACTGCCCAACTGCCTATCGTGATCTTGTTGTTACTTTCGCCCAAAGTTCTGCAAAGTTCTGCAAAGTTCTGCAAAGTTCTGCAAAGTTCAATAGGTGCTGGTAACAAGATTTGTAATCGAATTATTCGATTTCTTTAAAATTCTTAAAAGAATTCCAAATCTCATTAACCCACCGAAACCCCTAGAAGCACGATTTTTTTTTTCCAGGAAATTGTCACTGAATTTACCGCAAAAGGCAAAGACTCAGCAGTGAATATTGTCCTAGAAGGTGATTGACACTTCCAGTTGGTGTAAACTATTTTTTTATTCAATTGAGATTCCAGAGAAAAAAAAAACACATGACCAAATATGCAACGCACGCATTTCCACCACACCCTCAACAATAATTCAACATTCCTGTACACTGTGTTGTATACATGTACATTTGCACATGGTGTATCTGTTGAATCTATCTATACATACTGTGAATTTTCACTCGATTTTCTCAATTTGTCATAGCATTCAGGTGTTCTAAAGTGTTCGGTGTTGCTGACGAAGTGCATGTGACAATGCCTAAACTGGAAAAATTCTTTTACCAAACGCTCGCGCGCTCTGCCTGCAGTTGCACGTTGCACCAACAAACCAATATGCAGGCAAAGTGAAGGTTCGTTGAAAGAACTACAAAAAGTTCAAAAAGTATCCACAAAACAACTCGAAAAGTCTCTTAAACCACGGGGTTTTGTTGTTTCTCTTTCGCATTTTATATGCACATTATGCTCCACCGGCTTCACCGGCTCGGCTCCACCAGTAACCACATCAGGCACTACACTCATTCCGATTCCTCCGTTTCTGCCGTGCCTTGCTATTCACACTCGGATTTCACTCTGTAGGTGTAGAATAAAAACTTAAATATGCTTTTGAAGGTTCCCCTAGGTTGATAGTCCCCACAACTGCAAGATTACCAACAGTCTGACAGTTAACGTGCGTTTGGATACATCGGTTTGTTGGTCCTGCAGCGGATTCGCTTTTGTTTTAAATTTTTTTTTGTTCCTGTATCTCACTGAACGTACGCCCATTTATCATCTTGCAGATTCTTCTTGTTTAACACAAACCACGCAAGTTATCCGCGGCGCCGCCGTGCTTTTGTGACCATCCGAAGTCCAAGTAGAAGTAACCAAGAACTACTATTGACTTGGACCACGGTCTATCTTGTTGTTCTTTATTTTTATAATTCTCGTCCAAGGCAATTTTAGTGCATTGACTGTTTAAATCGTTCATTCGCTGGAAGAGTGGACAATCTTATAGATTTGCATTTCTGTTCTATGCCTTCTTTTACCCACTAAGTTCTTGACTATTATGCAAATGTGAGAAGAAGAAATTCCAACGAGTTTTTTTGATGTGACCATTTTAACGGTTTTTTTAAATTCTCTAAAGTGTGAAGTTCATTGTGATTAAATGATTAATATCTGAGAAAAAAAGAAGAAGAAAAAACATGAATTCGACAAAAGATCTGTGTTTAGATGCCACTGATGGCAAACCTTTGACATGCTTGTATTATTTGCGCGATAAAACTGTCCAGGAGAATAATCACATCAACAAGAGTATTCGCGACTCTGAAGGTCGCCATCATGAAAATGGGGTCAATGGTATGATTAAAGATGAACATTCGCCAACGTCCATTTGGAGCTCGAAAAATTTAATTAAAAACACACCGGCATCGCTGATGACAAGTGTGAATAACAATATATCGACACCGAATATTTTGTCGAGATTGAACAGTTTAGATTGTTGGGATTACACGATCGAGTTGGAGTGTCTGCAGGGACCAGAAGGTTTGTTTTATTTTGATATGTTGTGTGCAATCATCTTTTTTTTTGGTTTAAATGCTGACTCATCTAGTACTTTATTGTATTTGTTGTATAAAAAAACAAAAAAAAAACAAACAGTTTTGTACATATTGGAAAATTAATTTATCTTTAAGTAAGATGTACTTAAAGATAAATTAATTTTCCAATATGTACAAAAACACTCAAGTGTTTAATGACAAACAATACACGGAATGTGTAATGTTTGCTCGTTTTTTTTGTATTCTTAAAAAAATACGCTTTGAAGTCTTCGTTTGGTCATTTTAGCTGAGGTCATCAAGGTGCTGTGGGGAATCTGTGTTTGGTATTTTAAATTGGCGAAACTTTTTGGTTTTGTTTTATTTTTTTGGTAAACAAACAAATTACATTTTTTTTTTAATTTGTTGTAATACAAACTGCGTACTTTATAATTACAAATTTGATGAGATTTAATTTCCTGTTTTGTTTTTTGTGAGTAAAACATGGAAGAATTAAAAAAAAAAACTGTTTTGAGGGTTTAATTTCATGGTAGGGTATTTTTGAACTCCTAGGCTTAAAGAAAATTACCTACAATATCTTTTAACCTCCCTTAGAGGTTTTTTGGAATTTCATTTTTAGCGTTACGTATAACGGTACCTGCCAAATAACGGCTATTGAAAATTGCTTGTTTTCCTCAAAACGACTGCAACAATTTTGATAAAAATTCTTGAGAGCATTTTTATATGTATTGATTATTATTTTATTCAAAACAAATTTACAGAAAAAGTTTAATTTTGGTATATCTTTCATGTAACGGTTTTTATAATTTTCCGATTTCTCTGTAACGGCTCCTTAGATTTCTATCAAATGTTATATCTGAAAAAATCGGCATACCTAGAGTGACCAGATAATTCATTCCTTAAGAAAAGAGGACATCACATGAATCTCAAACAGAATAAAAAAAAAAACAGAAAACCTTTTCTCAAAAATTGTTGTTTTGTTTTTTGAAACGGTTGCTTTTTAAATAAACGTGTCAAAAATTATCAATTGTTACAATTGACGAAACCGAAAGTACTGTTTATTTCAACAATATTTACTTGAAACGAAATTAATGGTGGCTCAGTTTTGTGCAGTTTTGCTTCTTAAAAAAAATTGCACGACTGAATCGCACGTACTTGCTCTTATGTGCGGTCACAGTTTGGAATAAAATTTGAAAAATATTAAGGATTATATTCAAAGATTATATTCGATTTTTCTGACTTTTGGTTGTTTGAAAAAAGCACGTAAAATAGTTTGCAGCGGAAAAATTTAAACGCCATTTTATTTCTTTAAAAAATTGAAAGAGTGTGAATTTTGTTTTTTCAAAATCGTTAGAGCCGTTTTTTAAATAAAACTATTTTTTTAACAACTTTTTTTAAAAAAATTTTAAAAAATAATTCAAGAATACAAACGTACATAATAATAATATCGTACATTTAAAAACAAAAATTAAAAAAAAAATCACTTACCCGTTTTCAAAATATTGATTTTTCAAACAAAAAAATTAAAAAAATTATTAAAAATACAAAAAAAAAGTTTTCGATAAAAAAATTATGCAAAATAACTCAGGCTGCATCTACATCTACATCTACATCTTCTTGAATATCAATTTTGATTGTAATCGGATCACCAGTTTTCGAAAAAGTCGAAGAAAAAAAAACCGGTCCTATGGGAGGTACCGTTTTTAGCCCACCATATTACATTTTTTTTTTCACCAAAATATAATGCATACCTACAGTAGTACACAGATTTTTTTTTATAAAAATTCTTGGAGCCGTTTTCGAGAAAAATAAGCTTTTACATAACGGTTATATGACAGGTACCGTTAATTTTTGAGCTAAAAAAATTGAAAAAAGTCCTCTGTAGAATGTCAAAAGAACCTTAAGTTCAAAATTTGAAGACGATTGGCCCAACCGTTTAAGCTGCAGTCCAAAATACAACCGTACCGACAGACAGACAGACATACGGACAGAATTTTGCCAGTAAATCAAATATGTGCACGAATGCATAACTTGTATTATAGTACCTATAATCGCAAATAAAACGTTCACAATCCGAAATCGATATGTCAGAATTTGAAGATCCAAGAAGATCCTTCTAATTTTTTTTAATTCGAAACAAGGAAAAATGTAAAAAAAAATCCAATTTTATGAATTTGGGATTGTGAGGAGGAATTGCAAATAAATACAAGCTGTGCAATTTTCAAAAGTTTGCTATGTACTTCTGTTTTGTACTGATTTTGTTTAAAATATTCTACACTTTTTTCTTGAACAAGTGTATTCAAAAGTGTAGGTATTTTTAATTTCGTTTAATTAAAACGTTTTCAAATTACTAATTTGGTCAAACAATATACTTTCGTTTATATCTATTTTTTTGCATTAGCTGTCAGGTGAATGGGTGCGTTCAATTAGAAATTAGAATGAGTAACAAAACACAACAGATGGCCTTGTTAATTCAGAAATAGTGAATTCAAAGATCAATATTTAAATGAATATTTTTTAAAAGCCGATTTCCTATCAAAACAAATTTTGTTTTGAGAATTGTTTCGCTACCAAAAAATTAAAAATGAAAATTTAAAAAAAAACGGACAAATAGGCTAATTTTGAAAATAGATATCGGACACAAAATTCATAGGCCAAAAAGACGACTTGTCCTCTTTGAAGAGAACGTCTCGTTAGCCTATGAATTCCTATATTTTATTTTTTTTATTTATTATTTATTTATGTTCAATAATTTTAAAACTAATCAATACATTTTATTTAATTTTTTTTTGAAAAAAAAAATTTAAATATAAAAAGGATTTTATCAAAATCGGTCTTAAAATTTTCGAAATTATTTTGTTCATAAGTTTTCACTACATTACGTTACATATTGATCTACTCCGTAGATAATTCTGCAAAATAGAGACGACATCGAAACAGGAGAAAACAGAAGAAAGAGAGAGAACGGCTACTAACCATGCGCAAGCTCAATGATGCTTAAATTCGCTGATCTTTTGGGAAGCGATGCTTTATCAGAGCCAAGGCCGTTGACATTCTCTTTTCTTTAAATGTTATTAGGGCAAGAACACTACAATACGTTTTTCTCTGCGAAATTTCTTCAAAGTACCTTTGCTATGAAATACTCATCACAAATTATCTAGCATTCTATTTTTTCTTTCTTTCTATGAAAATGACAGATACAAATAGTATTCTATAAAATATAGATCGTGGAGACACTGTGTTAAGTGTTGTAGATTTGACACTTTTTATAAGTTCACACCGTGTTATTTTACTGCGTAAATATTATTTTTTTCTGTCAAATATCTTGTGATTGGGCACAAAATTGAAGGTGCCACGCATTTTTGTATTTAAAATTAAGGAAAGCAATGTGGATTAAGCAATAAAGATAGTTTGGCTATAATTTTGCGCAAATTAGTCGTTTTATTATCATCTAAAACCGTTCTTATATAGGTAGATTATATATTGAAACATTGTATTTTCTCGATATTCACAATTTTATAACTAAATTATGTGTGTGTTTACTACAAAGCATACAGTGCAGGTGTCTGTAAACTTTCAAGTTCGCAAAAGCGGCCTAAGAATTTGACTACCTAATTTGACAATTTTTCGTCCATTAAATCATTTAAATCAGATTAAAAATGTATCATTAAATTTAAGAACGAAGATATAATTTTTGTTCTCACCTCTTGCATGGCACATTTTTTTGATTTTTTTTTTGTTTAATAATTTATGTTCTTATGTATGTTTCAACCGAATACATTAAAGACTCTGGTGAGACTTGAGAATCTTACATGTGGCACTTTGAGTCTCAAAAAATTAATGAAAAATATGCTAAATAGATTCTTACTTCTTTTTGAATCTCATACATTGTTTCTTAATCAGTTTTGCGATTAAAATGTGCGAAGTGTATTATTAAAAATCTACTTAAAGATTTCTTTGAGAAGATCCGCATCAGTGTTGGGCGTTGACCATGCTACCTAAAACTTTTAAGTTGTATGCCATCATTATTTTTTTTGTTTCACACCATTCCTTTATTTTGAAAGATTTGATTTATACAAATTGTTATCTCTTGATTGCCAGCGGTCAGAAATTCGATTCAATTTCTTTTCCACCGATTCTAAAGTTGTTGGTATGTACGTACATACATACATAAATGTATTCAAATAAATTGTTAATGTGGTGATCTTATGCAACTGATCTAGTATTGTTGGAAAAGTACAAAATTATCTCGTATTAATATAATTGTTTTACAACAGCTACATAAACATAATAAAACAGAGTAAATTTGTACTTATGTTTTTGACAGTTCGCGAAATGTAATGGCTACTATCAGTTCCTTTATTATTGCATCAAATAAATGCATCAAATTAGTGTTATTCATCTGTTGTTAAACTCGCTTTTGCCAAAAATAAGCAACAGTTTCAAAATATTTAACTTCTTCAAGCGAAATGCAAAAACAAGATAAATTTGACAGATTAAGCATGGCCACCTGTCAAAAAAAAGCGAACTTTTTCGTCATGTTTCTAAAAACATGAACTATTCTATAATGAACATGATATATATCTGTCATTTTTCATCTACATCTACTGCTATAGCTGTCAAACTCATATGTGCCAGAACGTTTCAGAATGAAATACCTCATGATTAACGAAACTAATAGAACGGCGCATGTGTCCAATATAGTCAATGCAATATGATTGCGTATTTTAGTTCATAAACACATGCTGTTTTGACAGTAGGCCATATGCTTGTCTTTATTATAATAAATTATAATATTATTTAAATATGTACATACTTTTTTGAATTGCATGTTTTAAAACATTTTAATTAAATTCAAGATTGAATTGAATGAAACAATAAACATAAAATCGAAATTAAATAAAAGAAACTATTATGTCATACGGATTAATTTTATTGTATGAAAGATTTTTTTTTAATATCTTATGGCAACGAGGGAACATTACGTAAAAATAATTATGTATGTAGATATGTATTTAAAAAAATCCATAAACAAATAGATTAATATCATTCCATTTCATTTGAAATTGATTAATTAGTTCCAAAGATGATAAGCCAGAAATTGGAATTGAGTCTTTTTTTTCCCACAAATCTTAGTCAAAGTGTAAAAGGATTATCCCCAAAGCTATCTCAACTACCTGATGCATAATCAAATCTATTCAAATATTTTTTTCCGTGACAGTAAAACAACAACAGTTTTATAGCTTTCGGCAAAAAGTTGTCAAAAGTCGCACTCTTAAATCCCAACAAAGTGAAAGTAAAATGCATATGTTTAGTTTGTGCATTTAATGTGTTCATAACTCACGTTGATTAAATTCATTAACAAATCAATTCTTATTTACGATTCATTAAAAACGTATATACTTATTTAAACATGGCTTAGTCCAGGTATTTTTGACCATGAAATTGGTGATATTTATAAATATGACTTTTAGCATTGGGAAGTTATTAAAAAATTTGAACCCTTTTATCTTTTTACTTACGATTATAAGTACTATAAGGCAAGTTTAGTTTGAATATAAAAAAAAATTGAGATAACTATCAAACATGACACTACGATCATAGAGAAGCCTAAAAAGTTGGTTACACCAAAATTCCGTCTGTCTGTGTGTCCGGGTGTATAACGGGCTGCAGCCTAAACGGGTTAAGCGATTGCCATCAAATTTTGTATGTGTAGGGGAAATTGATATTTTATTTTTAGGGCTTAAAATAACGTTATATGCCCTGTAACGGTTAAGGAAAAGCTTATTTTTCTCGAAAACGGCTTCAACAATTTTGATGAAATTTCTTAGAATTTTTTATTGATACTAGTTGTCATCTAATCAGAACGAAATTTACGGGAAAAGTCTATTAGCGGTACCTTTCATATAACGGTTTTTTATTTCTCGGCGTTCTTGGGAACGGCTCATTGGTTTTCAATAAAATGTTATATTTAAAAAAGATCTAAGTATCCAAATTAATTCTGCATACCAACATTTTGAATAATATTTTTGTTGTATTTATAATTTTTTTTTTGAAAATTTATAAATAATATTTTTATATAATATTTTTAAAACTTATCAAAAAAATATTTGAAATTTTAAAATCAGGTGTAAATTAATAAGATCTAAATATGTTACTTGTTTCTGTCAAAGATCTTTCTTTCCAATGTAATTAGGCACATAAGACCAAGTTCGTGCGAGCCAGTGAAATGGCAGAGAGCATAAAGCTATCGGATTTTTACTTGTTTTACTTCCGATTATAGGCAAGTTTAGGATTCGAATTCGGTTTTTTAAATTTTCGTCTTTCTTGGTAACGGCTTTTGAATAACTTTTTTTTATTGAATTTTAATTTTTTTTTGAAAAATAAATATTTTTAAAACTAATCAAAAAAATTATTTTAAATTTTATGATCAGATATAAAAAAAAAACTAAAAAATAGGATTTTATAAAAATCCGTCCTACAATTTTCGAAATACTTTTTTCGTTATTATACAGGACATGTGATTGCGTACTCCATTTTTACTAAAATTTGTTAAACGTTGTGGTTTTTACACTTTTTATAAGTTCGGACCGTATTATTTTTCTACTTTACTTATTTTTCTGAAAGATCTAGCCTTCCAATGTGACTAGTTTGTCAAGCATATAAGAACAAGTACGTGCGACCCAGCCGTTCCAATTTTTTTTTTACCTTTTACGGATGTTTTATGGTTGTTTAAGATATGTTTTTTTCTTAGTATTAATTTTTAAGAGCAACTTTAACCTCTCAAAAAGTTATGTAGGTACATATCTGAAGTCTTAAGATTTTTTATTGACTACATTTTTGAGAAAAAAGAGTTATTGCGTTTGATATTTCATTAGCGTTAAATGTCATCATTTATCACTCATGGCGGCTATGATACATACTTATAAGGATTCATTAAAATTGTTTAATACTTTGTTTGACGTGCCTTAACTTATCACACAAAAAAATAATTACATATATATACATATGCATATATATACATATTATATATATATATATATATATATATATATATAATAAACTGAGTAAATGCAGTAAAAGGCCCTGTTAGTATTTTTGGCGCCTACAAGATTTATCCAGCGGTGGCATAGATATTTTAACTAACTATCACTCCATAATTTTAATGTTTCCATACAGCATTGTTATTTTAAAAGATTTCTTTAGTTTCATGTGATACTGACTTAGTCGAAGTGAAAACATTGACTGCCAATAATGCATTTCAAACGAGAAACTCTCCGTTAAAAGATAGTCACGCAAAACTGATTAACTATTTGACTAAATGCCAACTGATTGACTGAATTTTAGCGACGCATTGAACTCCTTGTATATTATTGTAACAAACTACTAAACTATTGAACGTTGGCTTTTCTTTGAGAAAATTGTTCATTAGAAAACATTCAAAGCGCGGACACAAAATGCTTACAATGCTCTATTCAAAATCCTGTTAGGTAAATAACATAGTAGTTAGCAGAGAAAATAAAAGAATTGGTAAAAACATAATGATGTCCATACTTACCCTATACTTGAAACCACAAACTGTATTTACCACACAGTGGTGTATTCATAAAAAAAACTCCAGCAAAGTCTGGTTTTGCGGAAGTATGTAATTGATTCCCATCAACAATGCAGATTCTGCATTCCACTGGGAATCAAGAGGAACTTTTTTGAATCTGCTAAATTAACTTGTGTATAAACATACTCCAAAGCCCCCTATCCTAACAGTTGAATATACTCGTATCATCATCTGGGATCGTGCATCAGAGTTGAATTTTTTGTTTTACAATAAACCTAATACATATACCTACGAATATCCACAATCCTGAAGGTCAGAAATGAAAGCAATGAAGCCAGGCAAGGAAAGTGAGATTTCCATTTCACACTGTTTCACACGGGAACATAACAACAACAAGAACATACGTCTACCCAGCTAATAAATATTTTTTTTTCATCCTAACCTAACTCCTAAATGTTGTTGTTTGTAACGATTTTATTTTTAATTGCACAAAAACGAAAAATGCCATGAAATTGGTAAACTCTGCAACGGTATATGCAAAACAAGTAAAAGTATATCAACAAATCATATAGGTTGGAAATTCTTCATCCAGCAGCAGTCTGCAACTGCAGCAAGCAGCAACCCACAATGCAGCAACAATAGAGAGAAAACCGGACCAAAAAACAATTTTAATCCACCTTACAGCCGTTTAGCATGTGAATTTCATGCATCATGCATGTTTCCATGAGAGACAGAGCGAAACAATATTTCATTTCGTGTTTAGTTGTTTTTTTTTATTTTATTTGTTATTTTGTTCAGCTAAGGAATGTGCACAAGGCACTTTTCATATATTTTTTTAAATAAAAATATTTAAAATATTTCTTTAATATATGTAATACCTCGTTCTATAGAGTGTATTTCATTTGTTTTGGGTGCATATACCAGTTTTGTCCTTGTTTTTCGTTGGTTAAATGCTACATTTAAATGTATGGTAATAGTAACCATTGATTTGTACAAGCATTCTTAGTATCATGAAAAAACATTTAGGGATGCGTTCGTTATTTCCATTCATTAACTTCCTTCACCTTCAATAACAAAAGCAACTGCAAATAACAACTGCTTGGCTTGGCTCACTAGCATCAAAGATTCCAAACTTGTTGACAACACGTTTAATATTTTTTGACGTGAACGGTATACTCTTGTAGTCATTCCATGACATATTCCATTGACAATGAATAAAGGAGACTTTACTTGCATCTGCATCTCCAAATTTGAAGAAAAATGGAACAGGACCAATATAAATCACTAATATATAACATAGAAAGAGTACACACTAAAGGCTTCCCATAAATTCACTATAACTTTTTGATATGTTCTTGGGCACATTCGAGTGCTCCAATTCAATACCTACCCGAAGTATATTTTAACATAGACAACAACCAAAAGATACTAATTATTATCAATATTTAAAATAAATAAAATAAGGAAGACAAATATTCTGTGCCATTTACTAGAAAACAAAGATAATATGTAAATACACATTCTGATGCAATAAATGAGTAATGTGTCCATTTTTCGCGTAAATAATTGTATATATGTATACTCAAAAAAATACATGTCCGCAAGCATACAGTTAGTTTTTTTTAGCAATTTTCAAAGCACACTATACGATTCTGATAAATTGTCAGCGCACATGGAAAAATATAAAATGCATAGTTATTTTGAAGTGCAAATTAATCAAAAAATATTCTGAATTAAATTTAAAACAAATATGTAAATAAAATGCACAGATCACAATAAAAACTTAACAAACGAAAATGATAATTGTGGTTTTTAAGTATTTTTTTAATACGATGTTTAACATTGATTGAAAAATACTAACAAACAAAGTCACTCGAACAAATAAAACAATGTTTCAGATGAGATGCTATAATAAAGATGAACATGTTCATCTTCACTATAATCTGCAATCGTCAGATTCATACTTCCTATAATCTTCATAAATGAAGATGATCTGCATTTTGGTCTCCCCTCTCTATCGCACAAGTATGATTTGTGTATTGTGTATCCTATTTTCTTGCAGATGTCGATAAATAAAATTCCTGAAAGCCCGTTTGAAGGTTATGATAAAGCCTTTGAATGTTAATAAATTATTAAAATACATTGATAAACTAGCATCTAGCTTGATTTAGATGTCTTGAACCAAATATCACGTGCCAATTGGACATCTTAAATCTGACAACTCAAAAACATTTCATTATCTAGTCTCTCTTGGACTAGGCCAACGGTATTATACAAATTTCAATCGAAGGACTTTGAATCCAATTTTCGCAATTTGAGATATATATATGTACAGTACATACATAGTTGTGAAAAAAACCATTGGATCACTTAACTTGTTCTCTTTGTTTTGATTCAATGTTTCAATTCATAACCCTGGTAAACTATAAAAGGTTAAAAGGACCAACCCAACTGTCAAATACAAATACAGTTTGCCACAATAGCCTCCAGAAATCAAAAGAATTAAGCATTTGTCAAATTGTTTGCTTCGTCTTACGTAAGGAAACAAAAGTGAACGAAAACTTGGCCAAACTTTATCAAAAGTCGTTTCGGGTAAACAAATCACTGTTTCGTAAAGCAACGTCCATATAAACTCTTCAATTATAGTTGGGCCTTGACTAGTGAACTTAAGTTAGCTTAGTTTGATATCAAAACTGTACGAAAAACGTCAAAAATGGCTAAAACTTTTTCTGGGATAATAAGCAGTTGTCATGAATGAAAAATGCTTCTTAAATCTTTGAAGCAAAAATGGGAAATTTTGTTTTGAAGGTTCTTTATTTCAAAATTACTATATCTATCTCTATCTTCGCTTTCATTTCGCTTTCAGCATTACTAAACTTAGTAGCTTAGTAGTTTTTTTGAGGTGATGAATATTGCATCACATTCCCTCGACAAACTGTTTTGCCTTTTGCCTTTCATAATTGTTCGATTTTTTTTACGTTCACGTTTTCATAAAATGATTCCTCATTTTGAAAAAAAAAACATTCAAGATAAAAAAGTAGAACGTCAAAGTGGCCGTAGATTACATAAAGACTTCTTTAAGATAAAATGTTAAGAATTCTTTAAGAGGTTGTAATAAAACCTCTTAAAAAATAATTCGATAGAGTAAAAAGAAATACTCTAAAAACGCTTGAACAAATTCTTTTTAAAGAAGGTTTAAAGAGGACTCGTAAGGATGCAATAAACAAAATATTTGTAAGTTACATCAAAAAGATATTTTTAAAAGGATGTTTTGTAGAATTTTTTTTTTTTTTTTTTTTTGTTCCAGCAGGTTAGTTACCAGATTTTCTAATACATTTTTTCAATTCATTGAAGTTTTAAAATGTGAATCTTTGTTTTTTTTAACGTTATGAAAAACATTCAGCCTATTTTGATAGGCAGAGCATATAAATTCATGAGCGTTGTTGGTATTTCCTTTTTATCCTTTACTATCATTCTAATCTTTGTTTGCCTTTATTCAAAATTACAATATACCTAATGTCTAATCCTTTCTCATTATTTCTTTCAGGTAAGCATCATAATTTTTCCAAGTCGTAAGTACCGTTTTTCATTATTGAATGTCAAAAAGTAAGTTAACAAAAAATGGTATTTTTAAACTAACAAAACATGCTATCGCAGAGTTTCTGGAACTTTCGTAGAATACAGCAGTTTTGAAAACAGCTGACACTAAATTAGCTGGGTGAACATGTGTTTTAACTTCGTTTTGACAAAATTGTCACCTATTGGGTCTTATGCGTTCACAAATGTCGGAGACACTACCCAATAATTGAATTAGAATGGTCTGCATCCTCGAAAGTAAGCATTATAGTAATGGTGGCAACTGTCATTCTTAACCTATTAACACTGGTACATGATATATGTATCTACGTCAAAAGCGAGATGTTTGTTACTACAATAAAAGGCACGACTGGGTCGCACGTACTTGCTCCTATGTGCTAATCCTTGTTAAGTGCAGACGTCTTTTTGACAAAGATTTTATTTTAATGTTTTTTTTTTTAGTTGCATTTTCCTTAGAATTGTTGTGGTTCGAAGCCCGAAAGAACATGCGTCACGACAAAGGAATAAACACAAATATATAGGATTGTTAAGTTTTGCAATTTTTTAGTGTATTATCTTTCCACTTGTTGTTTACTGTTTATAATATAATTTGCTAATAGAAATATATAAAGGACTTTTTTCAGTTTAATTTTCATTTTGGTATGGAAAAATTTGAACAACTGGCATAAAGATTCGTGGCAATAATGCTAGGTATAGGGACCTATATAGGTCCCAATAACAATAATTTATTTTTTGAAATCAAATTAATTAAAATAGCTTAATTATGTGTGATGGATCGATAAACGTATGGTGTGGTTAGGTATTAATGGAATTTATTAAGGAATATTAGTTACCTATAATAAGGTTGGAAGGAAGAGACATTTCAACTTCTGCAAAGCGAGTGGGTATAGACAATATTAAAAGTTAACACACAGTGGTCTTGTTTATTTATAGGCAGGTGTAAACTTTTGTTTTCTTGATTGAAATTTTTGCATTCAGTAGTAGTCGAATAGTTTTTTATTTGTTAGTTGTTTTTGCGTGTTTATCATAGGCTTCCTTATTTATTCTGTGTGCTTTTATGATGACGAAATGCTTTAAAATACGTAGGTATGTATGTAGGTTGTCAACTTCTTTTATTTGACTAATGGCTAGGGCTTAGCTGAGCAATATGAAATACAATTTTGGGAAAAATATTAAACAAATGACTTTTTTATGAAATCAAAAAAACACTATTCATAACGTTTTTTGAAAAAAAAATTTGTAAGCCATCTTATTTCTTTTGCTATTTTTAAGAAAATCTATGGATTCGTTTTCCAAATATTCAAAAAACAAAAAAAAAATTTTTTAAAAATATTAAAAATTAAAAAAAAATGTTTTTAAAAAATTTAATAAGCAATATTATTTATATCATAAAACACTACATTTGTATTATTATTATTATTATTTTAAAAATTTCATCAAAATCCGTCAATTAGTTAACGAGAAAGTCTGATTTTAAAAAAAACCGGTCTTATGGGAGGTACCGTTGTAAAACTTTTTCTGAAAAACCCATTAAAACTAAAAGATAGCTTTTGCATAGAAAACACCATTCAGAAAGTTTTATCGTAGGAGCCGTTTTCGAGAAAAATAAGTTTTTCATTAAGTTATATGGCAGGTACCGTTAGTTTTGGAGCTAGAATGCCAATTCGAAAAACTGTCGGGCACAGTACTCTAAAAATACTATATACCAACTTTGAATCAAATCGGCCCAACCTGTAGGAATCGATACGGACAGACAGACAGACAGACAGACGGAAGGAATTTGCGGACCCACTTTTGTTGACTTATCTATCATCGTAATGTCATGTTTGATTATTAGATTATTTTTTTTACGAATGCATAACTTGCCTTATAGTCCCTATAAATCGCAAGTAAAATGAAGAAGTAAAAGCTTTAATAAATTATTGTAGGGTGTTTCACTCATGCAAACATACATAAACCCAAAATCGATAGGCACACCCGCTCTTCTGACGGTGTAACACAAAACTAGAGCTTTTCGAAACTACAATAGTAGTCTTCGGTTACAGATGCTAGATACTACTAGTTGCTGCTGTTCAGAGTATTTCTGTCCGCCACTATGCTTTCGTTAATCGCAACACGCAATTCATCCGCCATTAATTGTTTTTTATTGCACTTCTAGTATTATATTTTTCTCGGGGATAGGTATCGCATACACATATGTATACACATGTACAGAAGCGGGAAGCGGCGCGACGAGGCGGTGCGGGTTTCCATATCTACGCCCAAGGGGGAAACTTTCAATAAATCCTGGTCTGGTTTGGTAGCCTTTTTCCCAGCTAGACAAGGAGTGGCATTATCATGGTGATTTTGTTAATAATTCATCTTGTACTTATCTAGTAGTTACCTAGAACTTATAATTTAATCTGGATGCTTTCCCAATTAGCTCCCAAATTAAATTTCAAAAAAATAAAAAATGCGCTTCAGAAGCTAGAGTTTCTAGCGAAATAATCTCTGATAAAAAATCTTTATTTCTGCAATTATTAAAAAAAATATTAAATGCAGATGTGAACCTGGGATTGACAACGGACAGAAACACAAGTTCAGCCAATTATTAAGGCCTATTTCTATATAGCAAACAAGTGTTAGTTTCGTTTGGGATTGAGGCGAGTTTTGTTCTGATGATCTCATCAAAATGCATTTCAATTCTTTTATTTTTTTTTATAGATAATGCAACAGCAAAAATACCAGCTGCACACCAGTTCATCGGCCGATTCCTGGGGTCTTCACTTTAACGATGGACGTATAGGCTGAATTCATGTCCAGATCCAGTACTATGCAAGGCAAACAAAAAAAAAAAAACTTAAACCTGTTCCTTCTTCTCAAGATTATAATATCCGTACGCGTAATGATAGCAAAAGGAGTAGATACGAGTTCCTTGTTGGATTTTCTTTTTGTCCATGTTAAAGCCACACAATCCTCCGTCCATGGTCGCGTGGTTGATGTTCCAACGAATATAGATACATAAGTATCTATATTTACCTATTTATTCAGCTGTTTTGATGAGTACTAACAAGCGTCTGTTTCTGTTGCAGCTGCAGGTGTTGTTTTCATGAATTGTTGTTAATTTATCAACATTTTGCCACATTTGCACGAAACCAGCAAAAACGCCAAATACCTATGCAATATGTCACAAAACTTTAAGCTTATTCGATTGCACCGGCCGACAAAACATGATTGTCCATTGCTCAATCCAACAAACGCTCCAAGTACAAGCATTATGGTTAAATACTTGTAAGCATTTATGTAACTTGCAGCAGCTTACATCGGGATTCCTGCGGAACCAGTCTGATGTAGTGAGTGCGTTAACAGAGCAAGCCTAATAGTATCTGGGTATATCTGCTTTGGTCTGCCATTAAATTAATAAAGACACCTTAATATGTATTAACTAGCGTGTATTTAGGTTACTAGCCATCCATTCTCAAGAGACACTATTATGAGAAACTTTAGTCTGAAAAAGTAATATCGATTAGTAATCATTATTACTAATAGCATTAGGCAACGTTTTAAAAATTTAAAAGTGTAAATTAGTAGTAAACGATTTTGCATCGTGTTGGCATATTTTTTGCATTTAATTGTTTTACACGTTAGTGTAATGTGCTAATTAAAACGACATAATCGCAAAAAAAATTATTATTGATCATTTATCTTACAAGTTCTTTTAGATTACACCATTTAGTGTGTTCAGCCATTAACAAAAATGCAGAAAGACTGTAGACATACGAGTTCGCCTTAAATTATATTATAGTTTTATTCTTTTATAATAAGCAATCAAAGGGTAACAAATTCCCTTACCATAAATTAACATGGTATGAGCGTTTAGCTAAGTTGGGTGGAATATTAAAAGAGTTGCCGAAGCACATACATAGTTATTAATTTTTGTAAATTGTAATAGGAAGAAAAATCGAGCTAGTGTTTCTATCTAGGAAACCCAAGCAGATATGAGAATTATACTTAAACTTTAAGTACGCCTTATAGATTGTAGCCAGGTCTAACAGGCAAACATATTTCTTGCATCATCAAAAAAAAAAAAAAAAAAAAAAAAAAAAATCTTACAAAACCTAAACATTTTGCGGCATTTTTGGCAACGTTTAATACGGGTTCGTTCAACAGAAAATGGTTTGTGATACGGATACCTAGAACTAGAACCCAAGGAAAGATCACTGATTCTTCATTTGTAGTTTGTGTGAGTCTTCTAGATTTTTTCATGCCGCAATGTTGCTTTGCTTCGGGCTTCGGGGTGCCCTCTTTGCCAGGTCATCGTTAGCGTTGATTGGCGTGGTTAGCAATGTTTACTAAGATTTTTCTTTCCTTCTAGCCTGTTGATTCTTTTTTTCGAATAGTGTTAATTGTTCCTATTGTTGCGCTGCCTGTCGAAATGAAGCCGAGTTCTCTATTTGAACGAAGAAAATTCTGGAACAAAGAAAAGAAAAAAAATAATATTTATCAGTGGATGTGAAAAGTTAAGATTACGTTTATGTATAAGAGCTTCAGATCAAACGCTGCCGAATGCTTTTTCGACATCCAAGAAACATCTAATGGTACAACGATGGCTGCTGACTTGCTGAGGACGGGAATTGGCTTATAGTTGTTTACCAAATTGCTGGAGCATTTCTCAAGAATTGCATAATTTTCGTTGTTTTCCAGCTTTGTAGAAAGTAGACGTTTGCAGTTATTCATGATGATTGCCAAGAGGACCATTCTGGTATTTGGGAGTGTTTTCAGAACAAAATTAAATATTCCATTCATTTCCATTCCAGCCAACTGTTTGATCTTCACAGTTTTAGGCAATTGACTGGATTACTTGTTGCATTGGTATTGCTGAATGTTATTTGATCCAAGTTTAGCTGAAGCAAGAAACAGGTGGCTTCGTGTGAAGTTTCTTCGAAGCGTTCAACGAATGATTTGGTTTTGTCCTAAGATGATATTCCTTCTTTTCTGGTGACCATTTTTACCCAACTATGGGCTTAACTTCTGAAAAAAGACAGTGTGTATCATAGAACCAAGTGAAAAACTGCATATGTATTTTAAATAACTGATTCATTAATGTTTTTTCATATGAATATGTTGTTAGAGAGCGTAATATGACACTTAGTTACAATGTATCCGTCACTTACAAATACATTATTAATTATTTTTTTTCATTTTGAGCACACCTAATGCGTTATTACCTGCAAGACGATAGAATATAAATTCCCCAATTCCTTCTTCTTTTTTTTTCTTTTTTCCTGAATCTTAATGCTCAGTTATTATAAAGGTGTGTGTTTTGTTTGTTTGCTTGTAGTCAAAACAAATTGCTTCTTCTTATACCGAAAGCTTCTAATCAGATTACATTTTTTAAGCTCTAACAAAAAAAAAATACTGTAACCAAATGAATGCATCCATCCATTGCCCCTGTTCTAAGCCCTCCAAAATCAAACAACAATTGAGTATAGCTTGAAGAATTGGTTTCATTATTAGGGATTAACCTATTTTCAAACTAAGAATTACATTCTTTAGAAAATTCCGCCGTTACAAATGTTGAGGTGATTTAAGTTTCATTTTTAGTTTCACATTAGAAAAACAGTGACGTACATTAGTGAAGTCAGAAGGGAAGGACAACTAACCTCTCTTAACCTTAAAAAATGTAAATCAAAAAGATATCAATTAGCCAGTTAAAGATTTTGAGATCAGAAACCTTAACACAGTTTCTCAGAAAAAAATCTGATTTTGTAATTATTTTGTAATCCTTTGTTATCGTAGATATCCTTCATTAGAATTCAACGACTTTAGTTTGACAAGGCTTTGAAGAACTGTATTTGTAGGCAGACAAATTTTTGGTCAAAAATATCAACGACTTGCTCTTAAATCAGCATTTTCGCGAAGCTATTGAATAATCCTCTAATACATAATAAAACATATTGATACAAAAACGAAAAAAGAAGAAGTGGTGATAAACTGGTTTGATGTTCTGCTCGAGCGATTTTATCTAAAACTCAACAATGACGGCTTTTAAACGTTGAGATTTTCCCCTGCGGGAATAACAGCGCATATATTGTTACAGCAAATATATTAGAAAGAGCATTGAACAAGTGAGAAGTTTGAATGTGATTGTAACAAACTAGAAACTAAGTGGTTTCAAAGCGCCTGGTACGAGCTATGTTGTATTCTATAAGTTTATTGCCTTAATCTATTGTATGAAATCTTAACAAAAAGCTGAGTCATTAATTTGGCACTCGTTTTAATTATATATATTATATATATTTTAAAAAGTCGTTTTTTTGAGAAAAACTTTTCGAAAAAATATATAAATTTTTTTTAGTATCTCATTATAAGAAAATCTGTAGTTTTCATCTGGGAAAATTATTTAAAAAAAATTCAATCAACCCGTTTTCAAAATATTTCGAAAATTAAAAAAAATCGAAAAAAAGATTTAGAAAATTTTGAAATGCAATATTAATTGAATTATAAATGACTTCCTGCGTGCAAAATTTTATTGTAATCGGGATATAATGGTTAACGATAAAACCGCAATTCATTCACCCTGAAAGTTTTCGAGAAAATCAAACTTTTTGTTAAAGATTGTATGTATGGCAGGTACAGTTATTTTTAGACCTAGAGTAAAAATAAAAAAAAACACCCCCCGAGATACTACCAAATAAATACTAAATACCAAGTTTGAAGTAAATCGGCTCACCCGTTTAGGTGCGAACAGACAGACAGACAGACGGACGGAATTTCTGGACGCACATTTTTCCACTTCTCTATCATCGTAATGTCAAGTTTGATTTTTATCTCAACATTTTTAATCTGCACGAATGCATAACTTGCATTTTAGTACCTAGTAAAAACTGTCGCCTGAAAACCCTCACTATAAAAGTAGGCGCTCATGGGCATTTCTTATCCCATATAAAAATATCTGTTATTACCAGAATGTGAACGAGCGGAGTGAAGAGATTCCTCGGGTAGGTATAATATATTGTCATCTTCTTATATGCAAATCAATGCTTTATTTATTTCTTTTTCAAAACCCAGACATTTGTGCCATTTCAACATATTGTTTGCACGTTTCTATCTTCCAATAAAATGATAATTCCATTAAATTAATTTAAAACTTCCGGTCTTATGTACATTTTGTTGAATGCATATTTAAAAACAAAAACATATTGCTTCGCATGTCAAACTAAAGTGCGTTGACTTTGCATCCATTTAACAATTTTATTGTATCGATCATATACATAGATACAACTGCAGCAACGTATTTAGGTAACTCAAAAAGAGATGATCTCAACCAAGTACCCTGCATCCACTTAAAGAACTCGTTTCATCATCTCGTCGAGGAATTTCCGAATGGAAAGTTTAACAAAACACGGAAAAAGCAAAACATACATAAATTTATTCATTAGTTTTTTTTTATTAATATCATTCGTTGATCATTGCGAGAAACGAAGTCATTTACAGAATGGCGAGTTGCTTACAACATAAATACAAAAATAAATATAGTTACACTTAAAACAAAAACAATAACAACAAAATATCACGGATTTCATCCTAAAAGTAATTTATAAATATCTTGATCTTCCTTTTTCTTGTTCCTCTTTTTGGTTTTGTTTTTATTGTTATTCATGACTTTTTCAACTGTCATCGGATCGTTTGATCTGAAGCTGGCCTTTCGTTGGTACTTCTTCACGTTACGACGTAACTTTCGGTACATTTTGCGCAAATATTTGTTGAGAGCCTTCTTCGTGGAGCGGGCTTCGCTTTCATTGTCGTTGTCGTCGTCGCTGTTGACGATAGAAAGCATTTGTTTGTCCAAGCCTAGCCCAAGAAGTGGGGCGTTTTTTTCCACAACAGCCAGCAGATACACTCTATCTCCAAAGAAACTGTCACTTATATCTCGTTGTCCGTCGATGGCACTCCTGGATTGTATGTTTTCCAAAATGTTCCCAATATCCTCAGAAGTGAGATAAGTGTGGGTTTCGGTGTACATGCGTGGAACTCGTTTGTTGCTTGCACCTCTACCTCTGCCCGTAATTTCGCCGGATGGTAATTTTACTGCATCTTCACTATCCTGTGGTTGCCCTTTTACAACATGTTCGCTTACATTCTTTTCCCTTGCAGATTCTAGTATTGTTAACTGTTCACCTTGTTGTGGCTCTTTATCCGAAATTTTTACAACTCTTGCCGTTGATTCTTCCACCAATATTGGGTCACACTTGGCTGATACTGCCACAAGGACTATGATAGAAATGACTCCAAGCGGTTTCATCGTTTAAATCGAACTGCGAATTGACTAAACGATTGGCAACCTTCTCTAAACTTTTATATCTGTTTTGGCCAATGTTGAATGTATTAAGAAGGTAAATCTCGTTGGTCATTATAACAAAGTGATTCAGAATGTAGAAAGTATTTTATCATATATGAAAGAAGATACATTTCACTTTTGACTATAAATTGGAAATATTTTCCAATAGTAATGATGTGATGAGAGTTTCACTTTGTGTGTGAGCTGAAGACATTATGTTGATTTTTTTTACGACAAGGGGCAATGATTTAAGGGCTGCGTTTTTTTTTTAATCTAAGAATAGTTTCTTGGACTTTTTTGTTTTAATAAATTTTTGTATGCATAAATAAAACATTTTAAACAGTCCATTTCATCGAATCATCAAAAGAGGTTTATTTTTGTACAAGAAATTTTGTTTTATATCTCATCATCGCCGTAACTGAACAAAATTATAAGAAAGTCAAGTAAAAGATTATGTAGTATCTAAATAGATTTTTTTATCAAAAATAAAATATAAAACCTAATTTATTGGAATTGGTTCGTAGTAGTCACACATTTATGTAATACATTTTTATATCGGCCAATCTAGAAGGCTGATAAGAACTATCGCCAGATTAAAGTTTCTATGTTTAAACATTTATTTTGAACTTTTTTGAAGTATATGTAATTTTTGGATTCAGAAAATGGCAAAGATTTTTTAACAAAAAAAAAAAATAAATAATAATAATAATTGAGGGATTATGGATGATATTAGTACAAGACGTTTTTAAGGGAATATGAACCGGTGTTAAAATCAAGGATATGTTGTGAATTATTGGCTAAACGTAACATACGGGAGATAGGGTTGAAATATCCATAATTGGTGCGGTGAGTGGGAAGGTTATAGAAAGGGATGGATCTGAGATTAGGTGGATTGGTATTGAGGAAAATATTTTTAAAAAGTGCGGGAGAATCGATGGCACCAGTAATAATTTGGTGCACAAAGAGTATATCAGCAACATCACGACGACGTTTAGCAAGGATGTGTAAGTTTATTAGTTTTAATCGATCTTCATAAGGGATTCGACCAAGGAAGATGACGTAAAGCGAAACGAAGAAATCTTCGCTGTACGGCTTCAATTCTAATTGAGTGGATTGTTTGATAAGAAGACCACACCTGTGAAGCATACTCAAGAATAGGTCTAACGAATGTTATGTAGAGTGATTTGGTGAGGTAAGGATTGGAAAATTCTTTGGACCAGTGCTTTATAAAACCAAGAGAAGAGTTCGCTTTTGCAATAATTTGGTCGATGTGGGAACGGAAATTAAGTTCTTTATCGCAATAGATACCTAGATCACGAATAGAAGATACTACTGGAATAGCCACGTCACAAAAGTCGTACATTAGAGGGGGAAGTGGTAGACCTTTCCGTGAGAAAGTCATAAATTGACACTTGCTAAAGTTCAAGGAAATTTTTATGACACCAAGTTAGAAAGGAATTTAAATCGTGTTGAAGTAGTGGAGGGTCACAAGGTGTAGTAATTACATTCGTTACTTGTATGTCATCTGCATAGATAAAAAGGTCCGAGTGGGAAATAATCTTATCCACATCATTTATGGCAAGAAGAAATAAGAGAGTGGGCCAAGATGGCTGCCCTGAGGAACGCCGGAGGTAGCAGAAATTGGAATTGATAAAGAACCTCTGAACACTACCCTATAAAAACGGTCTTTCAAATAGGATTTCACCCATTGGATGAATAGTGGTGGAAAACCATAAGCTCTTAACTTAAGAAAAATAATATCGTGAGAAATGTTATCAAACAATTTAGAGAAGTCGGTAGTAACTACGTCAACCTCGTGACCTTTTCCTAAGGCACAGAGTGTCATTTCAACCCAATCATTCAATTGGGTTAAGTTCGTCGTGGTTGACCTGCCCTTTAATAAACCATGCTGTAGTTAGGAAACAATTGATTTACAGTGGAAATAAAGCATGTTATAAACAACACTTTCATAAAGTTTGGGAATTGCGGAAAGTTTAGCTATATAATTGATAGCATACACAAATTTCAAGGCTCGATTTGGCTATTTTTTTAATGTTCTTGTAAAGCAATGAAAATTGGAAAAGTTACCCGAAATAAGCAAGATAAATTCAAAAACCCCCAACCTTGTGTGTGCTTCACAGGTGGACTCCTTATAACAAAATTCATAAAAACCAATCCAACACAATTTCATTCGTTTTTCTTTGAAGGGTCTACCTTGGAATGATCCTTTTAATCTGCCACCTAATAAACAGCAACTTCTTCAGATGCAAATTCTTCACCAAATACGTGTTCCTTTAATAACAATTTAATATCTCTTTATCAACTTATTATGGGCGAAATCGATGATCATTATTTTATTAGCCTTATTTATTAGCCTTCAATGGGTTAAATGACTCACCATGTTGGCTTTTATAGAACAAAGTATGGCGTTAATAGGCTCTAAACAATGTGAGCAGACTTTTTAATCTTAACCCTTTATTTTATGGACTTCAAATAAAGTTATGTGTGGTTAAAATTATTATTTATTATTTTGTATGTATATACATAATTCTTATATTTAAGGTCTAAGGCTAAGAGCCCGACGGTAATTCAAACTTTGATTTTTGACTATTCAAAAATGCTCAACTTTGACCAAGGGCATTGATTGAGGTCTGATATGACTTTTTGTCTCTTGAATAATTATTTGTTTCTTAAACCTATAGTATTTTAATAACATCGACTCGGATCACTACCTTGTTGCAGCAAAGGTAAGAATGCGAATAATCCGAACTCCACAACAACGGAGTAATACTGTGAGGAAGTATGACGTCGGAAAGCTGCAATCGCAAGAAACCGCCAGAACCTATGCCGATCGAATATCCCGTAACCTCTCAAGAAATCCAGTACCGCCAGCATCAAGTGCCGAAGATCAGTGGCAACACTGCCAACAAGCCATCAGAGATGCCGCAACTGATGTGCTAGGTTTCACCAGACCACCACCACGAAACCTCTGGTTTGATGACGAATGCAGGCAGGCCCATGCAGCCAAACAAGAGGCATATAAAGCGACGCTGCAAAGAAAGACGAGAGCTGCTCGCGAGCTTTACGAGCAGAAAAGACGGGAAGAACACCGGCTTCTCCAAAAGAAAAAGTGAGAGCATGAGAAGCGCGCGCTCGAAGATATTGAGAGATGCTACTCCAGGAACAACGTGCGGAAGTTTTACCAACAGGTAAAGAGATAGGAATGGAAACCTCGTAGTAGAGTCACAGTCGGTGCTGAGTACATGGAAGGACCATTTCTGCAGACTGTTAAACGGCGATGAAGGCCAAAATCCCACTGTCAGGCAGAATGAACCATTCAACATGGATGATGACAGACAAAACTTCCGTCCACCTGACCAAAATGAAGTAAGGATATATCTAAATATTTAAACTCAAAAACAACAAAGCTGCTGGACCCGACGGACTACCAGCCGAACTTTTTAAAGCGGCCGGAGATGACCTGGTGGAGTGCATACACCAACTCATCTCTAAAGTTTGGTCAGAAGAAAGTATGCCTGATGAATGGAACCTCAGCATCGTTTTCCCGATCCACAAGAAAGGAGACCCTCTAAACTGCGTCAACTATAGAGGAATAAGTCTCCTGAATATCGCCTACATGATCCTCTCTGCCGTACTATGTGAACGCCTGAAACCTTTCGTCAGCAACCTGATTGGCCCCTATCAGTGTGGTTTCAGACCAGGAAAGTCCACAATCGATCAAATGTTCACGCTACGGCAGATCCTGGAAACCACCCAAGAATTCCAAATCGATACCCACCACCTCTTTATCGATTTTAAGGCCGCGTACGATAGCATTTATAGAGACGAGCTATACAGAGCCATGTCAGGTTTTGGCATTCCCACAAAACTCGTCCGACTATGCAGGATGACGATGGAGAACTCTCGCTGCTCCGTCAAGGTTGGTTCTGACCTCACAGAAGCTTTTGACGTCAAAAAAGGATTCCGACAAGGATCCGCTATAACATCTGACAACATCTCGTCAGAAATGAAGCGAAGAATTACTCTTGCCAATCGCTGTTTCTATGGGCTAGGAAGGCAATTGAGTAGCAAAGCCCTCTCTCGAAAGACAAAGGAGACTGTATAACCCCCTAATCATCCCAGTCCTGCTCTATGGCGCCGAGGCATGGACTCTATCTAAAGCGGATGAAGATATCCTTAGTCGTTTCGAGCGTAAGATTCTTCGGAAGATTTTTGGCCCTATCTGCGTTAACGGGCTTTGGAGGAGAAGGTTCAACCAAGAACTATACGAGCTGTACAGCGACATTGACCTGGTCAAAAAAATACGCATATCACGTTTAAGATGGCCAGGTCATGTAGAGCGAATGGACAACAATGCTCCGGCTCGCAGGATCTTCGATTCCATCCCAGAGGGTAGACGCAGTCAAGGAAGACCTCGCCTTAGGTGGCGCGCTCAAGTGGAGGACGACCTCAACCAACTTGGAGTGCAAAACTGGAGGCAGCTAGCCAAAGACCGAGTTGGCTGGAGAGGCATGTTGGTTGAGGCCCAGGTTCGTCCCGAACTGTAGCGCCACCTAAGTAAGTAAGTAAGTAGTATAGTATTTTAATTATACTTTATGATATTAACATATAGAAAGGATCAATCTCATCAAATTATTACAATGTCAAATCTTGAATGTTACGCATGCGCCATAGTGACTTCTTTTTTTTTTTTGCAAAAACTGTTCCTATAAAACTAAGCTAGAGTAGTAACTTTTACAAAATATACTAGAAAATAGTTTTCTTTGAAACATCAAATTTTAATATTGAATAAACCTCAAAATCCGATTTACAAAAAGCAAAACCACAAATTCATACACAATTTCCATTTACATACATATGTACTTACATAATCGAATCGCATTTATGTATGGATTTGTGTGAAATTTATGAAATTTGTGTATTTTCACAAGTCGTCTGATTTACATATGTACATACATAAGCTTTAATTTCTTACTTACGATTATAGGTACTATGTAAGTAATTTTTGTGTTAGAGTTTGCATTCTTGAATTATTTTTTTATTTTAAAAAAACCTGTTAAATTAAAACCGTTTTATTTAAAAACCGTTTCTATGATTTAAAAAAGAAATTTATTTCTAAAGAAATAAAATGGCGTTTAAATTTTTCCGCTAAAGACTATTTTACCTACTTTTTCAAACAATCAACAAAAGTCAGAAAAATGAATTAAAAACTTTGAAATTGCTTTAATATTTTTCAAAATTTATTCGACCGCACATAAGTGCAAGTACGTGCGATCCTGTCGTGCAATTTTTTTTTTTTTTTTTTTTTGGTAAATGCAAGATAAGACTTGGCTTAAGGTGTGGATGTAGAAAATCATTTTCCAATGTTCAAGAATATATTCATGTTATACCTGTTGTTTAAATGACAAACAGATTGCAGTCGATGATTAAGAAAACCAAGATGATATCGATTTACTGCCTATAGATGAAGAAACGCTGAACATATTGCTTCAGCCCTCAGAGTTTACGTAACGACCATTTTGCTGCCCTATTCCGCGAGTAATTCTGGTCACTCAAGGCAGCCCTGTCTTATATGTTTCTTTCAAAAACTCTTTGAAAGTTATAAGAGATAGCCGCTTCACAATGAACTTCTTCTTAATATGACGTCATCTTGGCGACAGAAAATTAGATAATAATAATTAGAATAATTCGTAGTACTGACTCTTTATATGTAGGTATATAGTTCTTTCGAACCACTGTGACAAAAAGTGCTTTTTCCAAACATTTATCCCGCGATTCTTTTTTTCGCTGCATCCAATAAACTTCAAAGGGACAAAGAGCACCGAAAGCATACCGAAAGAGGTATGAGTTTTTCCAAATTTCGTCATTGGCTGAGTATTCATTAACTCTAAGAAATTCGTTGTTTAAATATAAAAAAAAATGTTTTTCAAGAAACTTAAAATAAAAAACACGACTTTATCAGAACAAAAATCTACATAAATATCGACACTTATCATATTCTACCAACAAAATTTAATGTTTTTTTGTATGTTGCGTGTTTTTCAATATACGTAGTAATGCTCATTAGTTCAATGTAATTTGAATGCTGTTCTCCATTTAACTAACAAGCTAACTTTCGGGAATGGCCTCATGATGCGATCCTTCAGATGTCAATATTCCATCATGTAAATCACTTATGCACATCCACCCACCAGGAAACTGTCATTTAAAACTTACATAGTTTATTATGCTTGCACAGCTTGAAATCCAAGCATATTTTTCCGTAAATCTTGCATCATACCAAAATGTATTCATTAAGACATGTCAATGTAAAAAAAAATTGTTGAGTTAACTTGAATGTAAGTATCTACTCTATTAGAAGCCCCATTAATGGCGCCATGATTGACCGTGCAATAAGCAAACCACAGGTCTCAGCTCAGCCCACGCTGGCTCTGTTTGTATTGACCATTTAAATGCATTCATTTACTTTTTCACAAACACTCTCTACAAAATTGTTTATGGTCTTGCAGCCACCTCCACTTAATCAAAACTCATCGATGGTTGTAACGACCAAAGACTTCATCAGTATCAAGCGTACTTTTGTGAATATTTTTTTTTTTAGGATCACTATGTTACAACATAGCCGCGTCATTCATCTTAGCTTAATTGCTGCAGCAGCCGAGCAGGTAAAGACCCCATGCAGTTGGTCTCCTTGCTGTCTGCATAGCTTGAATCCACCTTTACTAGCTCTGGTCTTACACCTTATATGCGACGCCAGACCATCATAATAAGACCGACACAATAATAATGAAATGAAAAATGCGTGCAACCGTTGCGGTTTTTAAGCAAACACTCAATTCTTTTGTTGCACTCAATGGGCTCGAAAGTAGGTGTATCTGAATACCAACCATCTATATACTTCTGCATTCGTTGGATTGCTGTGGGAAGAATTAAATCATTACTCAAGAAATTATTCATAACAAACTATCGTGCGGTCTGTGAACAACACTCAATGGATATATGATAATAATTAAATTAAAAAAAAAAACACGTGAAATAATTTTTTTTGAAAGATTAACTCGGGAGTGCGTATTCTCCTATTGAAACCACGAACTTTATTCCAATTGCATAACACTGCAACAATTGCGGGTTGCATGACCTAGTATTTATATTCGGATTCGGTTTGAATTTATTGATGGGAGTCACGAGAAAATTCAAAAGATAAACCTGGGCACAAATAAAAAATTATGGTAACAATTTTATTTCCTCTTCACAATATGGAAATCATTTGTCTCGCCATTGATACATGTAATGTAAGACTGTTGTTTAGATAACTTATTTTTTAATAATAACGAAATCCAAACTTATAGTAAATCTGGAATAACTTTTAGGTACCGTTGATTTTGTTGTAATACATACAAGTCAAAATTAAAATAGAAATACTTGATGGATAAAATGTTTTTATAAACATTTAAAAATAAAAAGACGATTTTATCAAAATCTGTACAAATAATATACTTTCGATATATTATTTCTGATTAATTAATATTTGTCCAAGACACATGATGGGTATGGCGTGTGGAATACTTTATTTTTACAAGAAAGCTTATGGAATGTAATACATTATATGCATGTGACTCTTTTTAAGAAAACCTAGATTTTTTATGCAGGCTGGAGGGTGACACAAAATTAATTGCCCGGTTTTTTCTGTTTCGCTGTAATTTTGTTTAGGGATGTCAATTGTTCGTCCTACTTGTGGGTTATTTTTAATGAATAAAATTTCGTTCGTTAAGTTGGAAATAATGATATCGGCCTAGTTGCCGCCGTCAGAATTGATGACCATACGGGATAGTTTTATGACATCTTCTATCTTTTCTCATAACTTGTGTTCTCACATTCCTGATAGGTTTTCTCGTTAAGGGCATAGAAAAAAGAAACAAGAACGACAACTAAAAAATGCCCTGTTCAGCGACATATGTGTACCGGGCTCTGTACATTTTCTTATGAGACTACTAATACGTTTGCGTTTATGTGGGCACAAAACGTATGGATGATTGGCTGCTTCTCATAAGAATCTCAAACGTATTCACACACACAAAATAAAATTTCAATGTTTGCAGGACATGGTCGTTACGGGTCTCAGTTCTTTTTTCTTCTTTCTATGATTAAGGGTTTCAAAAGTCTGAGGCTTGTTTACATAACCCTGGGACTTCAAATATTACCACGTTAAGAAAATCTGAAGCCAAAACGAGAGATTTAGACGACACGGAAATGCTTCTTTAAAATATTGGTCGTTCTTTAAGGGTAAAGGTTTTCATGGCTTATCGACGTGTGTTCTGCATCTGTATACTTAACAAATTTTTAAATAGAATTAGAAACGGCGATGACGGTAGTCATTTTTGTGATGAGGATCACATGCCATTAATAAGTTAAAGGAATAAAAACTTTGATCAAGTTTCAAGTTTTTCTTCTCGGTTGTTTCTCGTTCCTTCTTTTGGACACACACGTACTAAAGAAACTTGCAAAACTCTAAACCCGAAAGCAGATGTGCAGAGAGGCGCTGTCCCTAAAACAGATGTGCATACCTTTTGCCACTTAAGTATTGCTGTATTAATGTCAAAATACTGCGTTACCACTGGGCATTTTTGAAAAGTTGCAAGAAAAAGTGACATTCAAGAAAAAAAATGTGCCTTAAAAATAATGTAAATAAAATCAAATTTGTATGAATGAATATTGAATTTGAAGAATATAAATTCTAACGCTTGATGCAGATCTTGGATTGTGAGTTCCCTCATAAGAACCCGTGTTAATTATTTTGGCTGCATGGGAAAGGGCTGCATATTTGTTTTACAATAATAATATCAATTAATAGAAAATAAACCATTACCACTAAAAAACATGATTGGGAATTAATTTTAAAAGTTCTTATTTTATGTCCGTGTCTAGAATTTTCTTTCTCCAAAGAGAAACATCTAACCTCAACATTAATAAATCTTTAAATTTTCATTTCTCTATTCGTTACTTCATTCCCCCTACTTTTCTACACCCCTCAAATTTTATGTCAAAAAAAAGAATGAAGAAACAACCAAAAATAAGAACCATGTAAACAAGGTCTTTACGATTTTTTATTGTTGAATTTTGGACGTTTCAGGTTTGACTTCGTTTGAGGAAGAAAATTTTAATTAGTAACTTTTAAAATTGATATATTTTTTCATGATTTTGTGAGAATTTGTAAAAATTTCTTTGAAATAAAATGTTTTGTTCATCATCTGGCCGTCAATTTGAATTTTTGAATACGAAATTGCAAATTTAATAGCAACACCGAAGCTTTAGAATCAAAGAACTCTAGAACCCCGAACGCCCTCATGGACAAATGATGACACAGCCAATGCAGTAACAAGCATCAAGTCAGCGCGTCAAATAAACGATGGCGGGGCTATCACACGATTGTCGAAAATGGTGACAGCGAAGACCCAAAAATGAGTGTCAGCGTGCGTGACTTGCTTATGACATGAAGACTTTAGGACTAAAAACTACGCATCATAAGGATGTTCATCGCGATTACCCATTACGATGATCGTGTATTACTAGCTTTACTGTCTCAATTGATACATGATGATGATCCATATAAAAAACTATAGTGAATTACTTGCTAATGAATTTGATGTCGTGGAACAGGCAATATATCAGGCTGACGAATTTGAAAACACGAACTTTTATGGTTCGTCCATCTTTTATCTTTTCAGAAGACACCCTATTTCTGTTATCGGGTTATACATATTAGTTCCGGTATTTTTTATTTAAAGTAGAAATCTTGAATGATTATTTTTTTTAACTGAAATATTAATATTGTATATAATAATTATTGCAGATCCCTTCACACATTTAATTGCTATCTTTCTCTTGTGAATTAAGAATTTAATTGATTATTTAATCACAGCCTCCTGTTGTATCTATTAATTAAACAATTGAATAGCTTTCATAAGTAATTAGGGACAAAAGTGAATGGTTTTGCAAAGAAAATACTGTACCAAAGAAAAAGTAAGTTTATTCCGATAAACAAAAAATTGTGAAGTTGTCATCATCTTTGAAGATTTCATTGCTGTGAAATGGCATTGTGTTAATTGTCATAACTTGAGCTTTTGCTAACCAAAACCAAATGTGAACTAAAATTGCCTAAGAAATATAAAGTAAGAATAACAGAACGAGTGACAGTTCTTTGATGTTTTTGACATTTCAGATTGCTATTTCGCAAATAACAAATGATGAAAGTTTTTTTGGCATGCAAAACTTAACAACAGTTATGTATATTTCAAAAACCGTCCCAACAAATAGATATGTATAGTGTCTCTCAACAATCAAAATACTCTTCACCAATAATAGTTATGTAATTATTGACAAAATCATCTTTTCATCGCCGAGTGAAACTATATAGAAACACAGATTTATCCCAACTCCAAATCCGATAAAAAGTTGTAAATTACATTACAGATCTTGCTGCTAAATACTATGTAAATGCAGAAAAGTCACACTAAATCAGCTATCACTTTCATTTGACCATTAGTAACAACTTTAAGAAAGTTATGAAATATGATTAAATGTCAAAGTGATTGTCTTGTGTATATTAGACGTTCGTTGTCAGTCGTCGACGCATTCGTTGATTATTTTATCACGTGTTGTTGCGTCTTGTCGGAGAGTAATAATCATAATTTCTTCATCGAATCAAGATGTTGGGTTGATGAGATATTTTTTAGTTTTTTGTTGTTGTTGTTTACTTTATTAGCAAGTGTAATATTGTTAATGCACTGCGTGCGTACATTCTAATGACAGCTAATGTGAGTGAGTGTTTTTTGTTTAATAACTCTATTGTAATGTTTGTAATGGATAGTTTAAAAGTTGTGAAACAAGGTACGTTTTGTATAAAATTATTTGAAATATTGTAAACATTAACCACCTTCAAAAGGGGTAATTATATGAATCTGTATAAACAGGGTCAGTGACAGGTAATGTTTTATGAATGAAATCATCAAGGTATAATAGTTAAGAAAGTTTATCAAGTTGAATGCTAACTAATAGCAGTTAGAAACGCAGAACATCTAGATATATTAAGATTGTAGGAAGTAGGAAATATCGAGATCAAAATTATGGTGAAGACGAACATGTTCACCCGGAGAGCAACCTAAAACATCCTCATCTACTTCTGACAATGTCCACATCTCTACACCATAAGCAGGACTGGAATGATGAAGGAGGGTCTTATAAAGGGACAATTAAGTTGCCCGAGAGAGGACTTTGCTACACAATTGCTTTCTTAACCCGAAAAAGCAGCGATTGGCAAAAGTTATTCTTTGTTTTATCTCAGCGAGGCTGTTGTCTTGAGTTTATTGGGTACCCCAGGTAGACAAAGTCCCTAACTACTTCAAAGTTCTGTCTAAAGTGATGTTTTGATGGACTTTTGATGGATTATACCTCTGATGTTGGCGTGAAAGTTCTGCTCTATTCTTGCCTGACAGCCCATCGCCTTATCTATATCCTATTTTTACTTCAAAGGTGTCGGTTAGGTCTCTATATAGCTAAGGTTCTGAAGAAGTGTATTGCAACGCTGGGGAATAAGCTACTGCGTAAACTTTTCCATCCATCATATTCTTCTTTCGGAGTGGGTGGAACACAGCATTGGCCCGGCCTGTCCTCAAAAAACGCTTATCTTCTTTAACCTATAACTATCGATCAATTGCACCTACGCCCTTCTTTCCAAGATCAATAAAACGCTGATTCAGCTTAAAAAATATCTCGAAGATTAAAAACTTCTTCATGACCGGCATACGGCTTTCGCAGCAATAGATCCATTGGTGACCTGGTCGTATATTTTAACGAAAATTGGAACCAATCTCTCCATCATTTTGGTGAAAGAAAGATTATTACTCTTGATATTTTTGTAGGCATTTAATAATGTTTGGCATCTTTTATCTAAAATGCGAGCATTTGTACTCGATGAAACTTTTCTTCATTGGATTAGTAATTACTTTTCGAACCGCGCAATACAAATTGTTTTAGACAAGTCTGACATTCAGAAAATCAATGTTTGTGTGCCTTAGAATCTGTTTTGTCTCCAAATTTTGTTTCTTATATTTATCAACGATTACTTATCTGAAACCCTTTAGTCCAACTTCGAACTTACAGTGAATTGCAGATATTCTTTCTTTAGCCGTACCACATGAATATAGAACGCCTTGCCTGACACGGTTTTCCCTCCATTTTGAAATGCCAAACTTTAAAACAAATCTGCATCAGCAATTCCTTTTAAATCCTTCCTTATTTTCCTAACGCCCACGCTGTGTTTAACAACATTATACGGGTAGCCAAAACCCCTTTTACCGTGCCCGTGCCTTAGTGGTTAGTGTGTCGGACTGCTAAGCGAATGAGCCTGGGTTCGAATCCCGCTCATACCGCCACCTTCTTTTCCGGGGCACTGCCTCTTGTGAGGAACTGACAAAAACTCCAAGAGTAAAATTTGTCTTGAAAAAATGCATCTCATCTAGCTGTTCAGACTCGGTGGTAAATTGTAGGTCTCTTCCATTTTTGCAGATTAACAACACACACACATGAATGGTTGAGAGTATAAGGCCTTGGCTCCTTACGGAGCTGTCGCGCCAATAAATTTATTTATTTTATTTATTAAAAGAATGTATTTTTTTATTCAGACATTATATATTAATTTTTTTCAGATCTACAATTAGCTGCAGAACTTGGAAAGACACTATTAGAACGGAACAAAGAGTTGGAAACAACGTTGAAACATCACCAAAACATTATTGACGATCAAGCTCAAGAAATTATAGTAAGTAGCTCCTCTCTTCCTATATACATCTTAGTAATAAAGATACATCTTGCAAATCTATTAACACTTTAATGATAAACAAATAGAAAATGTTTGTACTACAATTAGAAAATATAATTTGCTCTCAGCTAGACAAACACACACAAATATACAGCTTGGGGTTTTTAACGTCAATGTGGCCACTGGTCTGGTCAGTGTTTGCAAAAATAGAACTGATGCGTGCATTAGACAATTGCAATTGTTTGTCATGTGAGATGTGAGAACACAAATGTCTCCCTGAAAGCGCACACTTCCGGGTACGCATCGTTGCGATAACGGAATTGTTCAAAAAGTTAAGTCCACTTTCTTTGGCTTCCCAGGAATGGGGAAGACTTAAAGACACACATATGGCCAGATGACATTTGAAATACGTTGTGTACAACCTACTGATGTCCATATTTGGTGCATTCCAATTTTTCTAGGTCACGATTAAGATTTCTATCTTTTGAAGGAACAAATACTTTCTGTAAGTTATACGAATCGGTCCAGTAATTTTAAGTATATCGTTTCGGATGACCGAATCGAATCGAATCGTAAAAGAAATGGGTGTTTGATTTCACGTTTGTTTGGATTAATCGAACGGAACGCCCCGCCGACACCCAATGCCGGCGACGGACGACGCCACAGACCAAGATATTGTATGTTTAATGCAGTTGCAAGATAGGATATGGAGATATGGCATTGTTAAGGCGTGGTCCAATTTCTGAAATACAAATGCATTTTACATACAATTTGGGTCAGTTGGCCTTAAAACGATTTATGGAAATAGAGCGAATTCAGACACTCCTTAGGAAAAATAACCTTCTTTTAATCTTTCAATTAAATTGCATTCAAATGAAGGAGTTTTATAGATTCAAATAGAAACACCTATTGAATTTCAATCGGAAGAATGACGCTTCTTTAATTTCAAAAGTTATCTTGTAACGAAGCAACTAGGTTTTGTATATTGATATTGAAAGTTTCACACTTGACATAAAAAATGTGTTTGCCAGACTTTAGCATAGCCTATTGTGAGTTTGTTTTTTAAAAAGTGGAGTTTCACTTAATTTATGCGTTCCGAACCCCTTTTTTAATCTGGTATTCATTTGAAGTATATTATGTGCATTGGCAAAGAACACGCACCATGACAATCAGAAGTCACAAAAGCGGAACTCTTAAATTTTCATCATTTGAATGTTAAGTGACATGAACATGAACATCCGCATGTTGGCTTTTTAAAATGATTTTTTGAAACATATGTATGTACATACATATATGTACCTAATGTTTATTAGAGAAATTGGCAAAAAAAACTGCGGGAAGTCTTTCAAATGCTAACACAAAAGCGTTTGTGCTAGGTGACAGTTCTTTCAACGAAGAGAACAACATTTATTCAGAACTTGAAGTCAGAAATATGTATGTATACGTATGTAAATCAATATATATTCTAAATTCAGAAAAATCTGTTCGTTGGATCAGAACTGCAAACGTCATTTATAAGTCAAATAGAGGAAACGTTTGGGGTTGGTACGTTCAATGCGTACATTGACTTTTAGTCAACTGTCAGAAAAAGTTATTCAAAAAATCTTGACAATTTTTTTTTAACTGAATGTCTTCTAAAAGTTAACTTACTTTTAAGGGCTCATTGGCCAATCAGTTGCGAGTTAACGCTAGGGTTGTCTACCAAGAAAAAATTGTATGGATTGTTCTCCATATTATACTTATAACACTCAGAAAATAGAGTCCGAGGCTCCAAGCATTCAGAACATGCTCTGATCATTCTCTGACCGAAAGGGGTCTTAGCGTTCAGACTTATTTTTGAAAGATGATTTATTACTATAGGTACTATCATAAATTGACATTGTTCATATGGCTATTTTTCATAATCATCATCACCATTGGCGCAACAATATTATATTCTGTGCAATACCTACATTGTTTCTTTATTTGTTCTAGTATCTCCAAAAGCAGACAGCTGCCCTGCGTGAAGTCAATGATTCTCGTCTCAAAATCTATGAACAACTAGAAGTTGGCGTTCAAGAGTTAGAACGCTCTAATCATCGCTTAAACGTTGAAAATAATAATCATAAGAAACATGTTAAAACGTAAGTTTTTTTTACCGAATTATATTAATTTTTTTAATAAAAAATTATTTTTATTTGCAACAGGCTTGTACATAATATTGAAACCTTAGAATGTCGCTGTGAAGATCTAACCAAATCTCTTGAGGACACCAAACAAACTCTTACGATAGAAAGACGAAAAAATGAAAGATTACTACAAGAGAAAAACAACGCTAGCAATGATCAACTGGGAGTCCGCTTGCGACATCATGAGAAAGAAGTCAATAATAGCAGTGAAGGCGAAACTGAGGTAAACTGAACAAAAAATTAAATTCTTTCTAGATTCTTAAAAATAATAGGTTCATAGACATTTTTTAAACTACTATAACAAAAGTAATGGATAAGCAACATTTTATGTATTTTACAATGTGTGGTGCTGTGCTAAATTTGCTATGACCGCTGCCGAATATCAATTGTCAAATGAAATCAATACTTCAAATAAAAAAATATACCTACATATTTTAATATTGAAAAAATATAGAAGTAAGGGAATAGTTTCATGTATTAGAATTCGAGGGTGTTTCAGGCAATATTATATTATATCTAGTATTAGTATTGTATATAGTATTGTCGGAGTTCTTTTTTCTTTTTTTCTATGATTTAGTCTAGTTTACATGATTCTTCAATTCGATTGTTGTTGTCTGTGTAAAAAGTCTTAAAGGCTTAACCACATACACACTTTTTGATCGGCTTCGTCCCGTCAAGTTTAATAATAAGCCTTAGAGTGCACGTCTGTCATAAAGACTACGAATTTCCAAAAATAGAATTGAATAAAAAAAAATTAAAAATTCAATGGATACATTAAAAAATTGGCACGACTGGGTCGCACGTACTTGTTCTTATGTGCCTAATTACATTGGAAAGCAAGATCTTTGATAGAAACAAGTAACATTCACATTGAAAATAACACAGTTTGAACTTATAAAAAGTATTAAAAACCACAATACCTAACGGTTTTTAGTAAAAATCAAGTACGCCATCATACGTCTTAAATAACAAAAAAAATACGAAAAATGTGTTCCGAAAATTGTAGGACCGGTTTTTGGTAAGCGGTTTTTTAGAATTTATTAATATATGTACATGTGATTATAAAATTTAAGATATTTTTTTTGTGTTACCTAGTTTTAAAAATATAATTTTTTCAAAAAAAAAAAATCAAAAATTAATTTTAATTAGAAAAAAAAGTAATTCGAAATTTTGTTATGCAAAATTAATTTGGCTACCTTGATCTTCTCAAATATAAAATTTGACAGAAATCCAAACAGCCGTTACCGAGAAACCCAAAAACTAAAAAAAAACCGTTTTATGAAAGGTACCGTTCGTAGACTTTTCCCTTAAATTTGGTTCTAATCAAATAATAGCCAACAAAGAAATTTTCAAAAATGTTCATCAAAATCGTTGGAGCCGTTTTCGAGAAAAATAAGCTTTTCCTCAGGCGAAATCGAAGCTAAAGCGTGATTTTGTTTTAGCCATTCGTTACTTTATTCCCCTAAGCTTTACTTTCCTACACCCCTCATCCATTATGTCAAAGAGAAGAACGCAAAAAACAACCGAAAATAGGAATCGTTAAAACAATGTAAAATGTAATCATTTGAAGCATAATTTATTGTAGTAGATGTATTCTATAATCTCAAATAATATATAATAGTAAAAAAACCATCAGTAACTAAATTCAGCAAAAAAAAAATATCTGTATGAACAGCAGCTGTATTTACCAATTAAATAATTAACCAAAACTGTGGACGTAGAAGTCATGACTTTAGTAAATCTTTATGAATATGGCAAAATAAAGTTTGCTCGTAATAGCTTGTATGTATATTCCATTAAGAATATTGTATCCATTTTTTTAATAGAGTTTCCATGCAAACACAACAAATCCGGAGAACTGCAGTTTTGCCTTCCAATCATCTAGTGCCACCATCAACAAAAATGCAAATTCCACTGGTATCAGTGATAGTTCGCAAAATGAATCTTTTAACTTAAGTGTAGCTGGCGTCGAAGACAATGAAGAACTCATTCGGGTAGTTAGTGACTTGGAAACAACTAAAAAGGCACTCCTCTCAGAACAACAAAGAGTTGGTGAGCTCGAAGATCAACTTGTTGCTATAAGTAAGTTAATACTATAGTACATTTCAAAACCTATAAATATACTAATCTCAATATTTTAATAAGTCCAAGAAAACCAAACTCTGCAAGGACGCCTTTCTCAGGGCGCAAATGAAGAAATGAAGTCTGTTCATGAAGAACTCTCAATTCTCGAAGAAGTTAGGTGAGTTTTCAAAAATCAAAATAGAAAACATCATCATTTATAACACTGAATTTCCACATCAAGGCAAGGAAACATGTGCAGTCGTTGCTTACGTGCATGCGATGACAGATTAACTGCACATGACGAAGCCTCCTCTATCGCACCAACTGAAGAAGATGACGATCGCAGTCTGCTTGATATGGAAGCCGTTGGAGGCAGTGTGGATAATAATGGTGATACATCGTCACAAGTAGCCTATCATCGGTCAGCCGTTACTATAAAGGTAAGTAATTGTTTTAGGGTAAACGCATCTTCGCATTGTAGGCATGTTTCGCGGTTAGTTGGATTGGTGTCACTCCCTATCATTAACTTTTTCTCTTCATTTCTTCTTTTCAGTATTACCTAATGTTTTATTTACTTTTATTTCATTAAATTAATAAAACATTGTTTATTACTTAAGCAAGCAAGTTGTATTTAACTGCGTAAAGTATAATATTTATTCGTAATTAATTTAATTCTTTTTAAGTACAAAACAATGCAATATCTGAACAGAAAATCTAAATCTAAATAAATTAAAAATGTTTATAACAAGAAAATTTATTTTATTCACCATATCACCAGCCACCACTGCCATTTTCATTATTCGCCACCAAATCCACCCAAACCACCTTTAAATCATAAAACAAAACAAAAATATAATGTGTTGGAACACTTTTGCATGTCAATGTACTAACTTTGTGTGTAGTTATTCGTTAATCTAATAGAAATGGGCAACTTACATCGTATTTTTGTGTAAATGGTTTAAAACCACACTTTTTTATCAGTGTTTAAATTTTATTTTTATATATCATTTATTTCATTTGTCATCATTAATTGGTGTCATAATTTAATCACAACAAATATTCCTTAAAGTAACATATATTCACGGCTTATTTTCTCATTTGTATCCTTTCCACAAACAATTTTCTTTTTTGTTAATAAATTAACAGACTTTTTGTGGATTTTATTTGGATTAAAACAAAACAAAAAAAAACTTCCTTCATATCAGTCGCTTAAAAAACAAAACACAAAAAAACTAAACGCAATACTTGATTATTGATTTAATTATTTTGTTTGTTCTTTTTTGAATTTTATTTTCCATCTATTTGTTTACATATTTTATTTGATATTTTTATAGGCTAAATGTGCGATTTGTTCAAATACAACAAAGTACCTGCATGAGTTGCCTATTTCATTAGAAAACATCCTGCTCGATGTATGGCAGCGAGCGATTCGAAAATTCAATATAATGCAATGGATTGCGAAAATCCTTCAATGGCCAGCATTAGTTATTTTTCGTTTGCTCAGCTCTCTACCTGATGAAGATGATAGTACATAGATTTTATCTTTTTTTAATAATTTGAGTTTTTTTAGTTTAATACTTCTTAGTTTATTTTTTTGTATTGCATTTTAATTAAGCGTTTTTCTATTTATTCGCACTCAATAATTTAATGTATGTTTCATTCATTTTCTATCTTCTAACAAAAATTTTCAAATGCGCGTGTATGTACTTAACATTTTTTATTACAAAATATAATGTAAAAAATAGGTATGCCGAGAAATGTTTAGGTGAAGTAGTAACAGATCAGTAATCTTAAAAAAAAAACATTTAAAAAATAAGTGATGTTGACAATTACCACTTTGATTTGGGATTTGCTTTATCGCTCTTTTTAAAACAACAACAAACAACTTACCAGCATAAGGATTCTTAAGATTTTGATATTCTCAACAAATTCCTTCAGTCGCTTTGATGGAGCTGAACATACTCTCTTTCTTTCTAACATAGTTCACTTAGCCAAACTAATGTTGAGCAAACTTTTGCGCTTTGTTCTTATTCTATACTATTATTCACACAAATTGGCGACTTCAGCGTCACACATTGCAGACTGCGCCGCAATTAAAAAATGCTGCTTCATGATAGTACTATGGCCATGGGATTCTTATAAAATGGAAGTTCTGAGAAAACGTAAATCTCATAAACTTGAACTGGTTAAATGTCAAAAATGTCAAAATTGTCAATAATCTGATTTATTGGGCCTGCGCACGTGAGAGACGAAAGGCCTCACTTTCATTAGCAAGAAAAATATTTCTGAAATTTATCACCCTTATTGTGATTGTCAATTATCAACCAATTGAACATTGAAAAAGAAATTTATCAATCAAATTAAAATTCGGTATTGTATAAATAGTTTAATTAGACCTTTCCTATGGTTAATACTATTTATAATTGTGAATGACCACAATTCAAATCTAAAACTGCTCGAGCAGATAATTTTTTTCGAATTCAAATTAAAAAAATAATAAGTTAAAAAAATTGAGTTAACTAGTTTAATGACAACGAAGACTACAGTCGCGATATTTTGCATTTTTGGAAACTTATTCCAATCTCTAGCGGGAGAACCGAGAACCTAAGCCATTTAGAATAACTGCACATACTGCTCTCATTTATTTGTTACCGCTTTTGAGAAAACACCCTTCGCAACATCCAGATTTCAATCAATCCAACAAGTTTGGCCAATTTCACTTTATTGCTTACTATGTTTGCCCGTTTATAAATATATCATTTTGAACCTTGTTAAGAAGTTAAAATATTGAAAAACTTGCATTTTGTTGCAGCATCAATTGAAATTCTGCGATTGAGAAAGAAATGTGAACAAAAAATAAAAAAAATTGACACCCATACGGCTTTATAATTCACAATTTCCTAGTTGATGCTCATTCACAATAGTTTTTTTGAAAAAATGGTTGACAGTTCACAACCATAATAACGGTCTCGTAAAATGGTTGAAAATGTCAATTTAAATTAAATTTATTGGCGCGACAGCTCCTTAAGGAGCCAAGGCCTAGTGACTTATACTCTCAACCATTCCTGTGTGTGTGTTGTTACTCTGCAAGAATGGAAGGGACCTACAGTTTACCGCCGAGTCCGAACGGCTACATGAGATGCACTTTTTCGAGACAAATTTTACTCTTGGAGGTTTTGTCAATTCCTCGCAAGAGGCAGTACCCCAGAAAAAAGGTGGCTATGAGCTGGATTTGAACCCAGGTTCTTTCGCTCTATTCTATTGTCAATTATAAATTTAAAATTTACAATCGCTATTATAGTGTATCTTTGGGCAAGTTTTTTCAATTCGTTTGTTTGACTAAAAAACAGAAAAATTACTAACGTGATATACCTCCAACATTAAACCCGTTTATTATAAATATTTTATAATATTTTGCCTGGAACAGAATATAAGAAATATCAAATGTCAAAACTGTTAAGTACGATATTTTTTAGACGGATAGTTGAATTTGTTAGATATGGCTATTTTATTATGAGAAGCATTTAATTTATTTATTTTTTATGATGGAAGATATTGCTGGGAAAACTTCCCGAAGAATTCTAAAAAAACAAAATCATAGCGAAGAAGGGGTTCCAAAATTCTGTGGCATTTTACCTTCTCCTTGCATCAAAGCGACCAATCTCCGTTGTCCGTTATGTGCCTTGCACATCAGCAGCGAACTGCGATTTTCGAACAGCGAATGATTGCAAATTTTGACATTCCGTTCACATGAGCTTTTTTTTGGTCGCAGGTGGTTGCTAATTGATTTTTTTATTTGTCAGAGCAGTAGTCAGAAACAATGAAAGCATTGAAAGCAAAACGATTTTATTTTCGGAAAAAGTGCCATTTGTCTTTTGTGCACTTTTATGTATGTGCTATAAATATTTTAAGAAGGGACACTGTTTGCATGTGCACCAACTTACTAAGGATCGTAACAAGAAAGGAGAATATACTGGACGGTACTATCCGATGTCCAAAGAAACATTCTACTTCGGAATCGGATCTAAAACCAAAACCATAGCATTTAGAAAAAAATTGATATCTCCAAAAGAAAAGAAGCAGAGTGACGTGCATAAGTTATATTTGAGGTTAAATTCGAGCCAATTTTTTATTCGCAAGTTTGTGGATCGCGTTCTCATGTTGTGGAGTAGTAGTAGTAAATTTTATTGAGGTTTTTCTTTTACAGTTGTATCTTAATTTACATTTCACATTAATTTGTCCATTAAAATTATCTTAAACAAAAATTATGAATTGCCGACTTGGAATTGGCCAGGCTATATGATTATTATAAATTAATTTTGCTTTGTATTTGATGGCAAACTGATAATTGAATTTTAAAGTAACTTTCGATTCACAAATAATAATATGCGTCCACTCAACAAGACGACATCTTAATCTCATGTTGTGGATTGCGAATTGATTTTGACAGTTCGTCATTTTGTTGGTCGTACGGAACATTTAAATGCATTGTTTTTTTTTTGGAATTTGTAGAATTAATAATTTATTCATTTTCTTGATTGGCAAAGATAAATAAAAATAAAATTAATATTTCCTTTTCTGTATTTTTAAAAGATTTATTCACGTCCACAGTTCGCTTCAGGTGCTTTATATCTGTTATTTTATTTGAGCTCATAGAGCGTGCTCCTAGTATTCTTAAAATCAAGAAAGAAATACCAGTTTGAAACTTTAAAACACTCAGGGAAAAAAAACAAAATTAGGTTTTTTGACAGTTTATGATCCTTTTTGAACTAAAAAAGAAAAGAGTTATTGATAATAACACATAAGTTTTCTAAATATAGTATAATATGTTGAATATTGGCGCTTATACATAGCCCGTATTTCTATCCTGTTTTGTTTTATCCAATCAGCTCTCGGAAATCCTAAAAGATAATAATAATTAAACTTAGTTTAGTTTCTTTGTTTTATGCACATAAGCTCGACATGAACTGCACTGGACGAAAATATAATACGGACAAATGAGACGAGACATACATATATATGTATATTCAACCAATATAAAAAAGCCGAAAATGTAATTATCTGTCAAAAACTTTCAAAAATATAACTCCGTACTACGGTGCTCAAAGCATTGGAGAGCCGTACGGTACCATATAAAAACGAATGCGCTCATGTTACCTGATTACATAAAATTAGTCATTTGAGAAGGTAGTAATATAATGGATTTTTTTCAGTCAAATTTTTTTCTATGCCACTGACATTACCAATATTAGTATTTAAAATACATGCAAAAAACTTTAGTAGCAAACTCACTTAATTCTTCTTGATTAATATAGAAATTACATAAAATCACTCAAAATTATAAATAATTGTGTACAGTGTTGTGATATAAATAATGTATCAAACAAATTATCTGGCTACGTATCTCTTATTTCTCTTATCGTGCATTTATCATGCAATAGCAAAGTTTTATCAACATTTAAAGTTGTTTAAATATCTGATAATTAATCCAGCACTTTAAACAGACATGATAGCTCTGTTCATATTTTTTTTTAAACTTAAATGAATTGTAGGTAGGTATATGATTATTTTTTTAATTCATATCTTGCCATCTTGCCATATTAACTAAATCACATGTAAAAATTACAAATACCACCATCTCATCATTTCTCGGCATAACACAAATTCCAAGCAATGTGCCAAGTTTTTAATGTAGGTTTTAATATTAAGTTTATATTAATTTATTTTAATTAAAAAAACTCTTTTTAAGCATGCTGCCTATATTTGTTTCAGTGTGCAACTTTTATTTATTTTATTATTTATTGCGTAGAAGCAAATATGTTCAGAACTCAGAAACCGTTTTTTTTTTAAAATTAATTTTTGCACAATTTTGTATACCCTTGGGTAAAAGGTGTCTCCATAGAAATATTACGCGCTGTTATAAATGGAATAAGACAAGTGAACAAACCGTTGCCAAGAAAATTTCGCTTTTATTTACACATAACCTTTTTTAATACATTCATGCATTCATAAAATAACCAAATGTTTAAGAACTAACCTTATTACAAACTGTTCCTTAAGTTCTTGCCGTAGATCTTAAATCTCTTTAAAGTATTTGCAAACATCCATCTGTGTCAGGATGCCTTTTACCCCAGGTTAGGTATTAACAGGGTATAGAAAGGTGTCAGCTGTTTATTGTTAAATGTTATAACAAATGTATGTTTGTTTGTTTTTTTTTTTTACTTTTGTTGATCGTTAATTTATTTTCAAATAAAACAAAAATTAAACTTAAGCAAAAAAAAATGTTTTCACAACTTATAAGTTGTGATAATGAATGTGATGTTTTTTTAAACAATAAGAATTAAAATACATATGCATATAATTAAACATTTTTTGATAAATAAATTTGTCATAAAAACTAAATTAATAAACCATACTGCATGTTTTTATTTTATTTTTCTTATTTAAAAAAAAGAGATTTAATTTCTTCTCGGCAAGTAGCTTACAAACATATTTTATTGTAAAAAGAAACAGAAAAACAACACAAAAACTGAAAATATTTACAGGTTGCCTCAAGACATCCACAAATTTCACTGGATCTAAACGCCCCATCAAGCACGAATCCATACAGGGATCTGGTTGAAAAATACGAAGCTTTGCTCGAAGTCCAACGTCATTCGGTTCCGCGCAAGTCTGGCGTTTCTTTAACTGAAGAATTCCAATCGAGTGGTGATTATGCAACGTTGCATTTGAAGGAAAACAGCGACAAACATTCAGCTCAGAATGCAGACCAAGAAAATACCCAAAACAGTGGCAATAGCAAAGCCAATCGTCGTACACCAACCGAATTCTCAGAAGCAGAGACATCTTCGTCCGGATTCTCAGATGAGACAAGCAACAAAGGCACTCAGACCGATGATAGACCCGGTTATTTCTTGTGCTCAATTGGAGATGGCGAAGACTGCAAGTTTAGCATTTATGATGATGCTAGTCCCATTGATTCGAGATTCCGCAATCGTCCTGAATATCGTGAACTTTTCAAAGAAATCTTTGCTGTACTCAAAAAAGCTGCAGAGAACAAGGAAGAAGGTGACAAACTGCCACTACTCGATGACACTCATCCACCAGCAGCCAAGGTTCCACCTGTTACACCAGCCAACGAAGAAATGCCATCCATTGACTTTGCTGACGACGCACAGAGTATTATTTCCTCAGCTATATCGGAACAGTCATTTGCCATGTCAGAGTGTATTACGAAAATGGAGCGCAAGACTGCAAAGAAGCACATCATTGAAAAGAACCAGGAGAATCTGCCGCCATGCGCATCATTGTCAGGCTCCACAACACTGGCAGGCAAACCAGCTATCGTCGAAAATGGTCGAGTACTTACGCCACTTAAACGCGAACCCCTAGAGTACTTAATGGTTGGAGTCGGAATCAAGAAGAAGAGCAAGAAAAAGAATCGCAATTATGGAAATGAACGATCTGAATCCCCAGCTGCGCTTCCATCTCCACCCAGGGTATACTACAGTAGCGGTAAGAAACGCCGTGATATGCGACCATTTAACCCCTCGCCATCAACTAGCGGCACACCCACATCTTCAACTCAAAGTCAGGCTCGCAGACCAAATCTGGAATGGAATGGCAACTCTATGATCATCTATAATCGTGGCGTCAATTCAGCGAACTCATCAACACGAGCCCCCATTACACCACGCGGACGTGAACTTGATTTGAATGGAGTAGAATTCCGCCCAAGTACAGTTTCACAGGACTTGCACAAATTAAAGAAATTGGATCTTTCCTACGCCGAAGTACTGCGACGAGCGGATGCATGTAAGCAACCCTACCATCGTAGAAAATAAAAAACCTTTAAAAAACACCCTGTAAATGGAGTTTCACAAAGTGTAGGTGTTAAGTAATGAGGAAGCACTTGCTGCCACAGATTAAGAAAGTTTTAAATATCTAGAACGCGCGTATAAACGATACAATTCCTTATTAATATAATTTATATAAAATCTGTTTTGCTATAACAAAAATAACTAAAAAATGATTTAATAGAGGTCCATATGTTGAAAGACCATATTTAACGGTTTGGTGATATATAACACAATGATCCGCTTACTATTTCATATTTTAAACAGTTAAATACTTTTATTTTTTGTAAATATTAAATCAAAAACTTCAAAAACTTAAAGGGGAAGTAGTTTTAAAAATTATGCAATTTTCTTTCATAATAATTTCGCGCAATCCAAGTATATTCAAAAAAATCTCAAACAAAAAATAAATAAATATTAAAGATTTTATTTAATGTTTTTTTTTTAATTTTCTTTGCCTTAAAAATATACTAAACCTTAATTGCTTTTTAATTTATATACAAAATTCAATGATATTTAAAACTGAGGAATAAAATAATTATACACAAAGCATTAGGTATTCAATTGATAATAAACAAAAATCTAATATGAAAATAGGTATGAAAAAGACATTTAAAGTAAATATTAATGATAATGATTATAATAATTGAACAAAATATGTATGTAGAAAAAACAAGCCAATCAGATGGATATTTACGAGTAAGAAGTGTGGGGAAATTTTGTATTTTCTTTGGATCAAAGTGGAACAGTCTGAACTGAATGAAATATATAATATAACTACTATACAATATATAAACAAAAGTCTTTTACTAATTTCTTAAAACTTTGATAGAGGAGATGGACTCTTATCAATTGGTAATTTCCTTTTTTGGTAAGTTTGAAATATCCGTTCCGCGTTCAAAGAAAAGGAACTGTGGGCTAGACATAGACAACAACAGCCCACGCACAAGAATGAACGTAAATAAACAGGTAAAATTCATGCAAAAGTAGATGTTTTCATAGGTATTTAAATTTAACGAAAAAAACGACTGAAAGCTCTCTTTTTTGTGGTAAATCCAAGAACCTGAAACCATATCAATACCAACACGAAACACGAAATCGAAAAGAACTTTTTAATGAGGCAATATTTTTCTATTATAAAACACTTTTCACATTCCTGGCGGGTGACGGCCTTGTATCATTGGAAAAGTGCGACATTTTCTTGCACTACAACAACGTACTGGCTTAAATGTTGCAAGTATTTTGTACTTTATCTATACCCAAACCCTACTGCAACGAAAAAAAAAATGGGAACGACTGGGTCGCACGTACTTACTCTTATGTGCCTAATTATATTGGAAAGCAAGATCTTTGACAGAAACAAGTAACATTTACCTTGAAAATAACACAGTTTGAACTTATAAGAAGTATCAAAACCACAATACTTAACTATATTTAGTTAAAATGAAGTAGCCATCACACAATAACAAAGAATTTATGAAAAATGTATTTCGAAAATTGTAGGACCGGTTTTGATAAAATCCTGTTTTTTTATTTTTAGTTTTTTGAAATTTTGGTATGCAGTTTCTTAGAGTTTATTGATCTACACCTGATTTTAAAATTTAAAAAATATTTTTTTTTTAATAAGTTTTAAAAATATTGAATTTTCGAAAAAAAAAATCAAAAATTTGTTAAAAATAGAAAAAAATAATAACTCAAAACATTGGTATGCAGAATTAATTTGGCTACTTAGATCTTTTCAAATATAAAATTTTATTGAAATCCATTGAGCCGTTATCGAGAAAGTCGAAAATTAGAAAAACCATTATATGAAAGGTACCGTTAATAGACTTTTCCGATAAATTTGGTTCTAATTAGATGATAGCTATTACCAACAAAGATATTCTTAAAAATGTTCGTCAAAATCGTTGGACCCGGTGTTGCCGCCATAGCTTACATTTAAATGCTATTATAATAAATAGAATCATAACTAGTTTTAGTCTTCAATTAAATTAACCTTCAACCGTGACGGTCGTGTTATCAAAGCTTCTTATTGTAAATAAAGCTCTTTACACACAAGTTAATTTTCTTCTTTATTTCATACAGTCCACTCAGCAACGAACATTGGTCCTTTCTCGCCAAATAGAAAATTAATTGTCTTTATTATATAAATTACAATTATTCATAATATAAAACTTGCTAACCAGCACATTTAGTTTTGTTGTGTGTGTAAATAGAGCTCGTGTCACTAAAAAACCAACGGCATTTATGTATCGTTTTTTATTCATGGCACGTGCGGCTACATTTCATACGGTTTATTACGGTTAATTTGTTTTATTGAAACCCGTTGTCTAACGCACAACGTACATTGCTTTTATATTGGCAAACTTACGAAGCAAAGAAGCGAACAAAGAATTAAATATTCTTCGAATTAAGAATAGAAATAATTTGCAGTGCACTCTAATCATGAGCCTTGACTATAAAAACAGTATTACCAAGCGGGATACTGCTCGAAATTCTATTAAACGGTATTTGGCGAGCAGTAAAAAAGCAGAATCTCTTGATGAAACTGAAATCAACACCTACGTCTCACTCCTGACAGAGCAGTGGCACAAATTCCAACAGGCACACAAATAGTTCTGTGAATCAAGCCAAAGTAGACAAATTGTCATCAAATGCTGTTAGCTTCGATGGAAATTCGAAAGAATGGAAACCGTTTGAAGACGCATTTACTGCCTTTATCCATGGTGAGCCATCCATTTCCAGCGTGCAAAAACTACATTTTCTGCTGTCCAGCCTTCAAGGGCCGGCTTTGCAAGTTTTCAAAGGGTTTCATATCACGAGCCACAATTACGATGAAGTTTGGGAATTATTAAAAAAGCGCTACGACTCTACACGCATCATCGTCGATTCGCATTTTAAAGCTCTTTTTTCTTTAAAAAAATAATAATATTGAGGCTTCTGCAGCTATCAGATCTCTAGACGATGAAATACAAGAGCATTTTCGATCGCTTAAGGCAATAGAAAGACCTGTTGCTAACTGGGATGATTGCTTAGTTCATTTAGCTATAAGCATCAGTCATCAGCAAACCGAATCTTCCAACACCAGTAGCAAGAGTTCAGCAAATCAACATATCAAAATAAAAAGACCAACTCGCTTCACACTGCGTCATCTAAGCAAGTAGATAAACGTCATTATCGACGGCAACGAAACCCAGTATGCCCATATTGCTCAGGTAAGCGTTTTATTTTTACTTGCGACAAGTTTCGTGTAACAGAAGTTGCAAAGCGTATTTTATTTGTTCGTGATAACAACTTATGTTCAAATTGCTTGGCGTCTGGTCACAACCAAACAATTGTCCAAGCCAGTGTACTTGTCGAGTATGCAACTCACGTCATCACACACTGTTACATAGCGAGCTGCAACCTGACGCTCCTTCAGTGCTGCCTGCAGTTAAATCTACTGCATCTATGTCCAATTTCACGCCATCTTACGCTTCTCGTTCCAAGCACCAGGTGCTCCTTGGTACCGCAATGGTACAGGTTATGGATAGGTCTCAAAGGCTCCACCCAGCCAGACTCCTCTTCGACAACGGATCACATGCTTCTTTCATTAGCGAAAACTGTGTACAGCGACTTTATTTAAAACGCACACCAATCACAACTGCTTTTGAAGGAATCGGGGCCACAGCAGCCGGGTCATCTAAGGGCGAAGTTGAAATCACCTTAACCTCAATCGACCGAACTTTCTCTGCGTCGATTCACGCTCAAATTTTAAGCAAAATAACGAGCGATCTGCCATCCGTTCAGGTTCAGAACTACAATTGGCCGCACATCAACGGGCTTACATTGGCAGATCCCTGCTTTCACATACCAGCAGCCATCGATATATTGCTGGAATCTGATGAGTTAGGCCAATTTCTCTGCACTGGTCTAATTAAGGGTCCATAGTTGGCACTCCGATTGCTCAGAAATCAACTCTGGGGTGGATCCTTATGGGCAAAGTGGCTGACTTGGCCAGCATATACCAGTTCATCAATATGCTTGTACACTAATAATTCATTAACAAAAGCAGTTTCTAAATTCTGGGAGATTGAATCATTGCCCGAAGTTAAGCACCTTACCATCGAGGAGAGATTATGTGGGCAGTTTTTTGAGGATATCCACAACCGTCAAAAGGATGGTCGCTTCGTTGTCTTTCAAACCAGACTGTCCCTTGGGAAACTCTCGCAACTCAGCCATCCGTGCGCTGCTACGTATGGAAAAACTTTTTACAAACGACAAGGAGCTCTACAATCAGTATACAAATTTTATCCATGAGTTCATAGAACTTGGTCACATGGAAGAAGCAAGTCAAGAACCACTTCCTGGGAATCATTTTTATATGCCGCATAGAGCAGTTGTGAAAGAGACGAGCACCACTACAAAGCTTAGGGTAGTGTTTAATGCATCTTTTGATCCCTTGGGTTTGCTGGCACCGTCGACAATAATACCGAAGATGCTCTTTCAACATCTATGGAGACCTAAGGTTGATTGGGATGAGACTGTGCCATACGATGTTAAACGCCACTGGTTGAATTGCAGGGACCATATCACCAGCCTCGCAGCAATACAAGTGCCGAGGTGGGTTGGTACAGGGATCCCTAAGGCTACAACCGACTTCCACGGCTTCGCAGATGCATCGCAACAAGCATACGCCGCAGCCATTTTCGTCCGCACAGTACATAGATTTTATCTTTTTTTAATAATTTGAGTTTTTTTAGTTTAATACTTCTTAGTTTATTTTTTTGTATTGCATTTTAATTAAGCGTTTTTCTATTTATTCGCACTCAATAATTTAATGTATGTTTCATTCATTTTCTATCTTCTAACAAAAATTTTCAAATGCGCGTGTATGTACTTAACATTTTTTATTACAAAATATAATGTAAAAAATAGGTATGCCGAGAAATGTTTAGGTGAAGTAGTAACAGATCAGTAATCTTAAAAAAAAAACATTTAAAAAATAAGTGATGTTGACAATTACCACTTTGATTTGGGATTTGCTTTATCGCTCTTTTTAAAACAACAACAAACAACTTACCAGCATAAGGATTCTTAAGATTTTGATATTCTCAACAAATTCCTTCAGTCGCTTTGATGGAGCTGAACATACTCTCTTTCTTTCTAACATAGTTCACTTAGCCAAACTAATGTTGAGCAAACTTTTGCGCTTTGTTCTTATTCTATACTATTATTCACACAAATTGGCGACTTCAGCGTCACACATTGCAGACTGCGCCGCAATTAAAAAATGCTGCTTCATGATAGTACTATGGCCATGGGATTCTTATAAAATGGAAGTTCTGAGAAAACGTAAATCTCATAAACTTGAACTGGTTAAATGTCAAAAATGTCAAAATTGTCAATAATCTGATTTATTGGGCCTGCGCACGTGAGAGACGAAAGGCCTCACTTTCATTAGCAAGAAAAATATTTCTGAAATTTATCACCCTTATTGTGATTGTCAATTATCAACCAATTGAACATTGAAAAAGAAATTTATCAATCAAATTAAAATTCGGTATTGTATAAATAGTTTAATTAGACCTTTCCTATGGTTAATACTATTTATAATTGTGAATGACCACAATTCAAATCTAAAACTGCTCGAGCAGATAATTTTTTTCGAATTCAAATTAAAAAAATAATAAGTTAAAAAAATTGAGTTAACTAGTTTAATGACAACGAAGACTACAGTCGCGATATTTTGCATTTTTGGAAACTTATTCCAATCTCTAGCGGGAGAACCGAGAACCTAAGCCATTTAGAATAACTGCACATACTGCTCTCATTTATTTGTTACCGCTTTTGAGAAAACACCCTTCGCAACATCCAGATTTCAATCAATCCAACAAGTTTGGCCAATTTCACTTTATTGCTTACTATGTTTGCCCGTTTATAAATATATCATTTTGAACCTTGTTAAGAAGTTAAAATATTGAAAAACTTGCATTTTGTTGCAGCATCAATTGAAATTCTGCGATTGAGAAAGAAATGTGAACAAAAAATAAAAAAAATTGACACCCATACGGCTTTATAATTCACAATTTCCTAGTTGATGCTCATTCACAATAGTTTTTTTGAAAAAATGGTTGACAGTTCACAACCATAATAACGGTCTCGTAAAATGGTTGAAAATGTCAATTTAAATTAAATTTATTGGCGCGACAGCTCCTTAAGGAGCCAAGGCCTAGTGACTTATACTCTCAACCATTCCTGTGTGTGTGTTGTTACTCTGCAAGAATGGAAGGGACCTACAGTTTACCGCCGAGTCCGAACGGCTACATGAGATGCACTTTTTCGAGACAAATTTTACTCTTGGAGGTTTTGTCAATTCCTCGCAAGAGGCAGTACCCCAGAAAAAAGGTGGCTATGAGCTGGATTTGAACCCAGGTTCTTTCGCTCTATTCTATTGTCAATTATAAATTTAAAATTTACAATCGCTATTATAGTGTATCTTTGGGCAAGTTTTTTCAATTCGTTTGTTTGACTAAAAAACAGAAAAATTACTAACGTGATATACCTCCAACATTAAACCCGTTTATTATAAATATTTTATAATATTTTGCCTGGAACAGAATATAAGAAATATCAAATGTCAAAACTGTTAAGTACGATATTTTTTAGACGGATAGTTGAATTTGTTAGATATGGCTATTTTATTATGAGAAGCATTTAATTTATTTATTTTTTATGATGGAAGATATTGCTGGGAAAACTTCCCGAAGAATTCTAAAAAAACAAAATCATAGCGAAGAAGGGGTTCCAAAATTCTGTGGCATTTTACCTTCTCCTTGCATCAAAGCGACCAATCTCCGTTGTCCGTTATGTGCCTTGCACATCAGCAGCGAACTGCGATTTTCGAACAGCGAATGATTGCAAATTTTGACATTCCGTTCACATGAGCTTTTTTTTGGTCGCAGGTGGTTGCTAATTGATTTTTTTATTTGTCAGAGCAGTAGTCAGAAACAATGAAAGCATTGAAAGCAAAACGATTTTATTTTCGGAAAAAGTGCCATTTGTCTTTTGTGCACTTTTATGTATGTGCTATAAATATTTTAAGAAGGGACACTGTTTGCATGTGCACCAACTTACTAAGGATCGTAACAAGAAAGGAGAATATACTGGACGGTACTATCCGATGTCCAAAGAAACATTCTACTTCGGAATCGGATCTAAAACCAAAACCATAGCATTTAGAAAAAAATTGATATCTCCAAAAGAAAAGAAGCAGAGTGACGTGCATAAGTTATATTTGAGGTTAAATTCGAGCCAATTTTTTATTCGCAAGTTTGTGGATCGCGTTCTCATGTTGTGGAGTAGTAGTAGTAAATTTTATTGAGGTTTTTCTTTTACAGTTGTATCTTAATTTACATTTCACATTAATTTGTCCATTAAAATTATCTTAAACAAAAATTATGAATTGCCGACTTGGAATTGGCCAGGCTATATGATTATTATAAATTAATTTTGCTTTGTATTTGATGGCAAACTGATAATTGAATTTTAAAGTAACTTTCGATTCACAAATAATAATATGCGTCCACTCAACAAGACGACATCTTAATCTCATGTTGTGGATTGCGAATTGATTTTGACAGTTCGTCATTTTGTTGGTCGTACGGAACATTTAAATGCATTGTTTTTTTTTTGGAATTTGTAGAATTAATAATTTATTCATTTTCTCGATTGGCAAAGATAAATAAAAATAAAATTAATATTTCCTTTTCTGTATTTTTAAAAGATTTATTCACGTCCACAGTTCGCTTCAGGTGCTTTATATCTGTTATTTTATTTGAGCTCATAGAGCGTGCTCCTAGTATTCTTAAAATCAAGAAAGAAATACCAGTTTGAAACTTTAAAACACTCAGGGAAAAAAAACAAAATTAGGTTTTTTGACAGTTTATGATCCTTTTTGAACTAAAAAAGAAAAGAGTTATTGATAATAACACATAAGTTTTCTAAATATAGTATAATATGTTGAATATTGGCGCTTATACATAGCCCGTATTTCTATCCTGTTTTGTTTTATCCAATCAGCTCTCGGAAATCCTAAAAGATAATAATAATTAAACTTAGTTTAGTTTCTTTGTTTTATGCACATAAGCTCGACATGAACTGCACTGGACGAAAATATAATACGGACAAATGAGACGAGACATACATATATATGTATATTCAACCAATATAAAAAAGCCGAAAATGTAATTATCTGTCAAAAACTTTCAAAAATATAACTCCGTACTACGGTGCTCAAAGCATTGGAGAGCCGTACGGTACCATATAAAAACGAATGCGCTCATGTTACCTGATTACATAAAATTAGTCATTTGAGAAGGTAGTAATATAATGGATTTTTTTCAGTCAAATTTTTTTCTATGCCACTGACATTACCAATATTAGTATTTAAAATACATGCAAAAAACTTTAGTAGCAAACTCACTTAATTCTTCTTGATTAATATAGAAATTACATAAAATCACTCAAAATTATAAATAATTGTGTACAGTGTTGTGATATAAATAATGTATCAAACAAATTATCTGGCTACGTATCTCTTATTTCTCTTATCGTGCATTTATCATGCAATAGCAAAGTTTTATCAACATTTAAAGTTGTTTAAATATCTGATAATTAATCCAGCACTTTAAACAGACATGATAGCTCTGTTCATATTTTTTTTTAAACTTAAATGAATTGTAGGTAGGTATATGATTATTTTTTTAATTCATATCTTGCCATCTTGCCATATTAACTAAATCACATGTAAAAATTACAAATACCACCATCTCATCATTTCTCGGCATAACACAAATTCCAAGCAATGTGCCAAGTTTTTAATGTAGGTTTTAATATTAAGTTTATATTAATTTATTTTAATTAAAAAAACTCTTTTTAAGCATGCTGCCTATATTTGTTTCAGTGTGCAACTTTTATTTATTTTATTATTTATTGCGTAGAAGCAAATATGTTCAGAACTCAGAAACCGTTTTTTTTTTAAAATTAATTTTTGCACAATTTTGTATACCCTTGGGTAAAAGGTGTCTCCATAGAAATATTACGCGCTGTTATAAATGGAATAAGACAAGTGAACAAACCGTTGCCAAGAAAATTTCGCTTTTATTTACACATAACCTTTTTTAATACATTCATGCATTCATAAAATAACCAAATGTTTAAGAACTAACCTTATTACAAACTGTTCCTTAAGTTCTTGCCGTAGATCTTAAATCTCTTTAAAGTATTTGCAAACATCCATCTGTGTCAGGATGCCTTTTACCCCAGGTTAGGTATTAACAGGGTATAGAAAGGTGTCAGCTGTTTATTGTTAAATGTTATAACAAATGTATGTTTGTTTGTTTTTTTTTTTTACTTTTGTTGATCGTTAATTTATTTTCAAATAAAACAAAAATTAAACTTAAGCAAAAAAAAATGTTTTCACAACTTATAAGTTGTGATAATGAATGTGATGTTTTTTTAAACAATAAGAATTAAAATACATATGCATATAATTAAACATTTTTTGATAAATAAATTTGTCATAAAAACTAAATTAATAAACCATACTGCATGTTTTTATTTTATTTTTCTTATTTAAAAAAAAGAGATTTAATTTCTTCTCGGCAAGTAGCTTACAAACATATTTTATTGTAAAAAGAAACAGAAAAACAACACAAAAACTGAAAATATTTACAGGTTGCCTCAAGACATCCACAAATTTCACTGGATCTAAACGCCCCATCAAGCACGAATCCATACAGGGATCTGGTTGAAAAATACGAAGCTTTGCTCGAAGTCCAACGTCATTCGGTTCCGCGCAAGTCTGGCGTTTCTTTAACTGAAGAATTCCAATCGAGTGGTGATTATGCAACGTTGCATTTGAAGGAAAACAGCGACAAACATTCAGCTCAGAATGCAGACCAAGAAAATACCCAAAACAGTGGCAATAGCAAAGCCAATCGTCGTACACCAACCGAATTCTCAGAAGCAGAGACATCTTCGTCCGGATTCTCAGATGAGACAAGCAACAAAGGCACTCAGACCGATGATAGACCCGGTTATTTCTTGTGCTCAATTGGAGATGGCGAAGACTGCAAGTTTAGCATTTATGATGATGCTAGTCCCATTGATTCGAGATTCCGCAATCGTCCTGAATATCGTGAACTTTTCAAAGAAATCTTTGCTGTACTCAAAAAAGCTGCAGAGAACAAGGAAGAAGGTGACAAACTGCCACTACTCGATGACACTCATCCACCAGCAGCCAAGGTTCCACCTGTTACACCAGCCAACGAAGAAATGCCATCCATTGACTTTGCTGACGACGCACAGAGTATTATTTCCTCAGCTATATCGGAACAGTCATTTGCCATGTCAGAGTGTATTACGAAAATGGAGCGCAAGACTGCAAAGAAGCACATCATTGAAAAGAACCAGGAGAATCTGCCGCCATGCGCATCATTGTCAGGCTCCACAACACTGGCAGGCAAACCAGCTATCGTCGAAAATGGTCGAGTACTTACGCCACTTAAACGCGAACCCCTAGAGTACTTAATGGTTGGAGTCGGAATCAAGAAGAAGAGCAAGAAAAAGAATCGCAATTATGGAAATGAACGATCTGAATCCCCAGCTGCGCTTCCATCTCCACCCAGGGTATACTACAGTAGCGGTAAGAAACGCCGTGATATGCGACCATTTAACCCCTCGCCATCAACTAGCGGCACACCCACATCTTCAACTCAAAGTCAGGCTCGCAGACCAAATCTGGAATGGAATGGCAACTCTATGATCATCTATAATCGTGGCGTCAATTCAGCGAACTCATCAACACGAGCCCCCATTACACCACGCGGACGTGAACTTGATTTGAATGGAGTAGAATTCCGCCCAAGTACAGTTTCACAGGACTTGCACAAATTAAAGAAATTGGATCTTTCCTACGCCGAAGTACTGCGACGAGCGGATGCATGTAAGCAACCCTACCATCGTAGAAAATAAAAAACCTTTAAAAAACACCCTGTAAATGGAGTTTCACAAAGTGTAGGTGTTAAGTAATGAGGAAGCACTTGCTGCCACAGATTAAGAAAGTTTTAAATATCTAGAACGCGCGTATAAACGATACAATTCCTTATTAATATAATTTATATAAAATCTGTTTTGCTATAACAAAAATAACTAAAAAATGATTTAATAGAGGTCCATATGTTGAAAGACCATATTTAACGGTTTGGTGATATATAACACAATGATCCGCTTACTATTTCATATTTTAAACAGTTAAATACTTTTATTTTTTGTAAATATTAAATCAAAAACTTCAAAAACTTAAAGGGGAAGTAGTTTTAAAAATTATGCAATTTTCTTTCATAATAATTTCGCGCAATCCAAGTATATTCAAAAAAATCTCAAACAAAAAATAAATAAATATTAAAGATTTTATTTAATGTTTTTTTTTTAATTTTCTTTGCCTTAAAAATATACTAAACCTTAATTGCTTTTTAATTTATATACAAAATTCAATGATATTTAAAACTGAGGAATAAAATAATTTTACACAAAGCATTAGGTATTCAATTGATAATAAACAAAAATCTAATATGAAAATAGGTATGAAAAAGACATTTAAAGTAAATATTAATGATAATGATTATAATAATTGAACAAAATATGTATGTAGAAAAAACAAGCCAATCAGATGGATATTTACGAGTAAGAAGTGTGGGGAAATTTTGTATTTTCTTTGGATCAAAGTGGAACAGTCTGAACTGAATGAAATATATAATATAACTACTATACAATATATAAACAAAAGTCTTTTACTAATTTCTTAAAACTTTGATAGAGGAGATGGACTCTTATCAATTGGTAATTTCCTTTTTTGGTAAGTTTGAAATATCCGTTCCGCGTTCAAAGAAAAGGAACTGTGGGCTAGACATAGACAACAACAGCCCACGCACAAGAATGAACGTAAATAAACAGGTAAAATTCATGCAAAAGTAGATGTTTTCATAGGTATTTAAATTTAACGAAAAAAACGACTGAAAGCTCTCTTTTTTGTGGTAAATCCAAGAACCTGAAACCATATCAATACCAACACGAAACACGAAATCGAAAAGAACTTTTTAATGAGGCAATATTTTTCTATTATAAAACACTTTTCACATTCCTGGCGGGTGACGGCCTTGTATCATTGGAAAAGTGCGACATTTTCTTGCACTACAACAACGTACTGGCTTAAATGTTGCAAGTATTTTGTACTTTATCTATACCCAAACCCTACTGCAACGAAAAAAAAAATGGGAACGACTGGGTCGCACGTACTTACTCTTATGTGCCTAATTATATTGGAAAGCAAGATCTTTGACAGAAACAAGTAACATTTACCTTGAAAATAACACAGTTTGAACTTATAAGAAGTATCAAAACCACAATACTTAACTATATTTAGTTAAAATGAAGTAGCCATCACACAATAACAAAGAATTTATGAAAAATGTATTTCGAAAATTGTAGGACCGGTTTTGATAAAATCCTGTTTTTTTATTTTTAGTTTTTTGAAATTTTGGTATGCAGTTTCTTAGAGTTTATTGATCTACACCTGATTTTAAAATTTAAAAAATATTTTTTTTTTAATAAGTTTTAAAAATATTGAATTTTCGAAAAAAAAAATCAAAAATTTGTTAAAAATAGAAAAAAATAATAACTCAAAACATTGGTATGCAGAATTAATTTGGCTACTTAGATCTTTTCAAATATAAAATTTTATTGAAATCCATTGAGCCGTTATCGAGAAAGTCGAAAATTAGAAAAACCATTATATGAAAGGTACCGTTAATAGACTTTTCCGATAAATTTGGTTCTAATTAGATGATAGCTATTACCAACAAAGATATTCTTAAAAATGTTCGTCAAAATCGTTGGACCCGGTGTTGCCGCCATAGCTTACATTTAAATGCTATTATAATAAATAGAATCATAACTAGTTTTAGTCTTCAATTAAATTAACCTTCAACCGTGACGGTCGTGTTATCAAAGCTTCTTATTGTAAATAAAGCTCTTTACACACAAGTTAATTTTCTTCTTTATTTCATACAGTCCACTCAGCAACGAACATTGGTCCTTTCTCGCCAAATAGAAAATTAATTGTCTTTATTATATAAATTACAATTATTCATAATATAAAACTTGCTAACCAGCACATTTAGTTTTGTTGTGTGTGTAAATAGAGCTCGTGTCACTAAAAAACCAACGGCATTTATGTATCGTTTTTTATTCATGGCACGTGCGGCTACATTTCATACGGTTTATTACGGTTAATTTGTTTTATTGAAACCCGTTGTCTAACGCACAACGTACATTGCTTTTATATTGGCAAACTTACGAAGCAAAGAAGCGAACAAAGAATTAAATATTCTTCGAATTAAGAATAGAAATAATTTGCAGTGCACTCTAATCATGAGCCTTGACTATAAAAACAGTATTACCAAGCGGGATACTGCTCGAAATTCTATTAAACGGTATTTGGCGAGCAGTAAAAAAGCAGAATCTCTTGATGAAACTGAAATCAACACCTACGTCTCACTCCTGACAGAGCAGTGGCACAAATTCCAACAGGCACACAAATAGTTCTGTGAATCAAGCCAAAGTAGACAAATTGTCATCAAATGCTGTTAGCTTCGATGGAAATTCGAAAGAATGGAAACCGTTTGAAGACGCATTTACTGCCTTTATCCATGGTGAGCCATCCATTTCCAGCGTGCAAAAACTACATTTTCTGCTGTCCAGCCTTCAAGGGCCGGCTTTGCAAGTTTTCAAAGGGTTTCATATCACGAGCCACAATTACGATGAAGTTTGGGAATTATTAAAAAAGCGCTACGACTCTACACGCATCATCGTCGATTCGCATTTTAAAGCTCTTTTTTCTTTAAAAAAATAATAATATTGAGGCTTCTGCAGCTATCAGATCTCTAGACGATGAAATACAAGAGCATTTTCGATCGCTTAAGGCAATAGAAAGACCTGTTGCTAACTGGGATGATTGCTTAGTTCATTTAGCTATAAGCATCAGTCATCAGCAAACCGAATCTTCCAACACCAGTAGCAAGAGTTCAGCAAATCAACATATCAAAATAAAAAGACCAACTCGCTTCACACTGCGTCATCTAAGCAAGTAGATAAACGTCATTATCGACGGCAACGAAACCCAGTATGCCCATATTGCTCAGGTAAGCGTTTTATTTTTACTTGCGACAAGTTTCGTGTAACAGAAGTTGCAAAGCGTATTTTATTTGTTCGTGATAACAACTTATGTTCAAATTGCTTGGCGTCTGGTCACAACCAAACAATTGTCCAAGCCAGTGTACTTGTCGAGTATGCAACTCACGTCATCACACACTGTTACATAGCGAGCTGCAACCTGACGCTCCTTCAGTGCTGCCTGCAGTTAAATCTACTGCATCTATGTCCAATTTCACGCCATCTTACGCTTCTCGTTCCAAGCACCAGGTGCTCCTTGGTACCGCAATGGTACAGGTTATGGATAGGTCTCAAAGGCTCCACCCAGCCAGACTCCTCTTCGACAACGGATCACATGCTTCTTTCATTAGCGAAAACTGTGTACAGCGACTTTATTTAAAACGCACACCAATCACAACTGCTTTTGAAGGAATCGGGGCCACAGCAGCCGGGTCATCTAAGGGCGAAGTTGAAATCACCTTAACCTCAATCGACCGAACTTTCTCTGCGTCGATTCACGCTCAAATTTTAAGCAAAATAACGAGCGATCTGCCATCCGTTCAGGTTCAGAACTACAATTGGCCGCACATCAACGGGCTTACATTGGCAGATCCCTGCTTTCACATACCAGCAGCCATCGATATATTGCTGGAATCTGATGAGTTAGGCCAATTTCTCTGCACTGGTCTAATTAAGGGTCCATAGTTGGCACTCCGATTGCTCAGAAATCAACTCTGGGGTGGATCCTTATGGGCAAAGTGGCTGACTTGGCCAGCATATACCAGTTCATCAATATGCTTGTACACTAATAATTCATTAACAAAAGCAGTTTCTAAATTCTGGGAGATTGAATCATTGCCCGAAGTTAAGCACCTTACCATCGAGGAGAGATTATGTGGGCAGTTTTTTGAGGATATCCACAACCGTCAAAAGGATGGTCGCTTCGTTGTCTTTCAAACCAGACTGTCCCTTGGGAAACTCTCGCAACTCAGCCATCCGTGCGCTGCTACGTATGGAAAAACTTTTTACAAACGACAAGGAGCTCTACAATCAGTATACAAATTTTATCCATGAGTTCATAGAACTTGGTCACATGGAAGAAGCAAGTCAAGAACCACTTCCTGGGAATCATTTTTATATGCCGCATAGAGCAGTTGTGAAAGAGACGAGCACCACTACAAAGCTTAGGGTAGTGTTTAATGCATCTTTTGATCCCTTGGGTTTGCTGGCACCGTCGACAATAATACCGAAGATGCTCTTTCAACATCTATGGAGACCTAAGGTTGATTGGGATGAGACTGTGCCATACGATGTTAAACGCCACTGGTTGAATTGCAGGGACCATATCACCAGCCTCGCAGCAATACAAGTGCCGAGGTGGGTTGGTACAGGGATCCCTAAGGCTACAACCGACTTCCACGGCTTCGCAGATGCATCGCAACAAGCATACGCCGCAGCCATTTTCGTCCGCACAGTAGCTCCTAATGGAAATATTTCGGTGTTCCTCCTTACTGATACAACTAGGGTCGCCCCGTTGAAGACCACAATTTTGTCACTCCCTCGCTTAGAGCTATGCGCTGCAGCACTCTTGGCACAGCTGATGAAGTACGTCAAAGCCTCTGACACCACACGTACGCAACACTTACGGATGGACTGATTCCAGCGTCCACTCCATCTCTACGTGCTAAACGATGCTCCAAGCTTTTGGATAAAATCGACCCAGGAGGGTTTCTTCTCCAGTCAGCCAATTCGCAGGTGAAGCAAGCTGTTAAGGTTGCATCCATTTCTCGATCGAAATGGCCTCAAGATTTGGTGGAAGGTTGTGCAATTCGTCTTTTCATACCGACAAAAAACATCCATTTGTTGTTCCGGGAAGTTCAAAACTTACATTGCTCCTTGGCGAAGACATCCATCGTTTTATGCTTCACGCAGGACCACAAATCATGCTTGCAAAACCCCAACGACGCTACTGGATCATTGGTGCACGCAAAATCGTTCGCAAGGTTTATAGGTCATGTGTCAAATGCCGCAGGCATTCTCCTGCCATTCAGCAACTTCGCTTTTCAAAAGGACGTGGTGCCAAAGCAGTGAAAGGATACATTTCCATCTTTGTGTGTATGTCTACTGGTGCCATGCATCTGGAACTGGCAAGTGACCTCTCATCTACCACCTTCATCGCTGTCTTCAAACGCTTTGTGTCACGCCGGGGTCACTGCAAGGAGCTGTTTAGCGATAACGGCACAAATTTTGTAGGAGCTGAAAAGGAGCTTAAAATGCTTCTTACGCTTGCCACTAAGGACAAACAACTTGCCAAGTATCTTGCTGATGCTAGAACTGTCTGGCACTTTAATCCTCCCGCTTCCCCTCACATGGGAAGCTATTGGGAAACTGATGTTAAAAGAGTCAAGTTCCAACTGCGTCGGACCTTGGGAGAAACTTTGCTTACCTACGAAGAATTCTCAACGCTGCTTATAGAAATAGAAGCTTGTGTCAATTCAAGGCCACTTTGTGCTACCTCTTCTGATGTCGATGATTTGTCCGCTCTAACAACAGGGCATTTTCTCATTGGAGAGCCGATAAAGACAATACCCGAACCCAATGTAGACGAATTCAAAGGAAATCTGGTGAGTAGATGGCATCTTAATCTAATTTGCGACAACACTTTTGGAATAGGTGGAGCTCGGAATATATTGTCCAGTTGCACCAACGCTCCAAGTGGAATTAAGCAAGTCCTAACTTCAACATTGGGGATTTGGTGTTGCTTAGGACGAAAAACTGTCGCCCACTAAGTGGAAACTAGGCAGAATTACTCACTTACACCCAGGAACTGACGGACATGTGAGAGTTGTCACCGTTAAGACCGTGGATGGAGTTCTAATGCGACCAGTCGTCAAAATATCACCACTATTATGTGTAACCAATGATGCATCTCCGATTTCGTATTAATTTTGAATTTTGATCAAATTATTTTTCTTTATTCTCTCAAGGCGGGCAGTATGTTGGCGCCAAAGCTTACATTTAAATGCTATTATAATAAATAGAATCATAATTAGTTTTAGTCTTCAATTAACCTTCAGCCGTGACGCTGACGGTCGTGTTATCAAAGCTTCTTATTGTTAATAAAGCTTTTTACACACAAGTTAATTTTCTTCTTTATTTCATACAGTTACAGTCCACTCAGCAACGAACAGCCGGTTTCGAGAAAATTAAGCTTTTCCTTAACGGTTATATGGCAGGTACCGTTATTTTTAGCCCTAAAAATAAAATTTCAATTTTCCCTCTGAGGAATGCCAAGAGATACACACATACCAAATTTGAAGGCAATCGCTTAACTCGTTTAGGCTGCAGCTCGATATACACCCGGACAGACAGACAGACGGACATTTTTTGTCAGATTTTTTTAGGCTTTTCTATGATCGTAATGTCATGTTTGAATGTTATCTCAATTTTTGTTTATATTCACGAATCCTAAACTTGCCTTATAGTCCCTATAATCGCAAGTTAAAATGGAAAATGGGAAAAGACAAGAAACATCTACGTAGAAAAGGAACTTGTAAAAAAGTGTCACCACAACCCTTAATGGTTTTAGTAAAAATGGAATACGCCACACAATCTTTTGGATTTTTCCGATAAATCTGGTTTTGATAAAATGATAGCTACAAAAATACTTTCAATAATTTCCATCAAAATCGTTGCAGCCGATTTCCAGAAAAATAGGTTTTTCCTAAAGGTTTATGTAGCAGGCACGGTTATTTATTTAAAAAATTAAATTTCAAAAACCCCTGAAAAATGATAAAAAATAATAAAAAAAAAAATCATACCAAATTTGAAGGTACCTTACGTTACCCAATCACTTAAGCCGTTTGTGCTACAGATTGTTATACATACAGACGCGCGTCTACAAATTTAACCACAAATCATCTTGCACTGAAACTTGAAAAATTGGAAAAGAGAATTCTTTTCTTGAACGAAACTCGTAGTATGTAAATGTTAACTAACTTTTAAGGCCAATTGACTAATCAAAAGCGCGCGTACTGACGCTAATTTGACCCAATGAACGCAGAGAATAACATTTGGCAAGCTGCCAAATATACAAGTGCACATTTTACTCTATTCTATTTATTTGCGATTATAGGTAGTTACTATAAACTATTAGGCAGGGTTAAAATTCGTGAATATAAAATAAATGAGGTAACAATGAAACATGACATTGAGATAATAGAAAAGCCTAAAAAAGAAAGTGACAACAAAATTCCCGATTGTCTGTCAGTCTATCTGACCGTCTTGGACAAGTTAACAATGTTAACAATTTAACAAATCGTTCTAAAATGAAATCGTAACAATCCCAACAAAGTCTAACAATAATAGCACAGTAGAAATCAATCGGTAGACTTGATGTAGTTCTGCATTTTTGGTATGTTGTATGGACCAGTTAGGGTAGTGTTAATCCAGATTTGCAACTTCGAAAAACTCGTGCTAGCTGCGCAGCACGCGAAAAACTGCAACATTCAAAATTGTGTACATTTTTTAAGTCCATTAAATTTCCAAAAATTAAAGCCTAACCGCAGCTCTATAAACCCTATACAGACCAAGCTATGTCTCTTTGAAAATGAGCCATTTTTATCGAAAATTGACAATTTTTAGTTTTGATGCCGCCCGGATCTAAATATTGGCACAACCGCTCAGCTCATCCCATAAAAAAGTTCGTTAAGAATAAATTTTTTGCAAACTAAATTTTCTTTCATTGTATGTTTAATATTTAACTCACAATCCGGAAAGACTAAAAGAAAGTAAAACTGGATTTTTGAAGAATTGAGACAAACACCTATTTGCAGTCCAGTCAACAGGTAGTTTTAGATCGACATTCGACAAAGATCGGAACTTAATGAAACTTTAGAATAATATTTAGGGACGCTTAATTAACATTTTTCTCAAGTTTCGGTGCTCGTGGACCCTGGCAAAATTTGCGACCTTTCTTTTTTTTTCATTAATAACTTTTATTGCTTACGTCCTACGTTAAAAACGTTGAGGTACATATGTATGTATATTTCGTAGAACATACAATTTCCTACAATATTGACCATTCAAACATGTTTGTATGTATGTCAAATCTTTACCAAGATATGGCGGTTAGAAAAAAATTTATTTTTCAAATTTCTCTAAAAAATGCCAAAAACTGCAGATTTTTACCTCATTTCTTCTGTTATACTCGAATTATGAGACGCAGTTTTTTTCGGGAGATTTTCGATGTATGGATCAGGTAGCTGGATTTAATATTAAAAATCCGAATTCGTTAGTGACTTATAAAACGAAGTGTTTCTTAAAAATACCTTCAAATGATGTGAAAGTTATGCAGTAAAATTGATAAAAGTAGTAGAATTTCAGATGACAAAGAAAATTAGTGATAAATTATTTAAATAAAAGAAAAAAAACATAAGCTTAACTTCAAATAAAAAAATGTATTATCGGTTTTATTGGTAAAAATTTAACAGTTTCCAGTCTTCTGTACTCTGTCGCCGTCCCAGTGGCCAGTACTAATACTTGCGTGTTTGTGGCAACCCACACTATTGAATTTTGGCATTTTGAATTTTCCACTGGTATTTCTGTGCCGACAAAATATACTGTCTCTGCTATCTGCCCATCATTCATTTACCAGTACTACCTACTATTAAAAGTGAAACAAATTTCATTGCAAAGAGCAAATCTCGATTTTGAGAAAAAATCTTTGAAATTTGAATATGCATATAAAATCCCCGCACTATCATGAGATGATTTTTTTCTTTAGTCCCCTTCTTATTTGTATAGTAGAAGATCCGGGAGTATACAAGGACCTTCACCCAGCTGTTTAATGAGAGTTCGCTCTAATCGTGATCATTCACAGCGAGAGCATAAGCGGTGCGACGAAAAAAAAACTGACAAAAAAACGATTTAAAAACAAAAAGCGTCACTAAATGCGCCTAAAACATTTGTATAGATAATTACCTAATTTGAGTTTAATTAAATAAAAAGTGCAAGAAGTAAGATTAGTGCTGTGGCCCAAACAATGGCTCCCGAGGGAGATGGGGAGCAAGAAATTAAGGTCACCAAGCAGATGTATGTACAAGCCGTGTTAGTAATCAAGCAATACAAAAATTTGCTAGCAGGGCCAAACAAAAACGACAAAAATAAAAAAATCACCTGAGCTCAAACGAAAAAAGACTACAACTTTAGATCAAAATGATAAGGAAAACAGCATTCAAAACAACAACGCATACGGATTATTAGATAACATTGACACCCACCCGATGGATATGCAGACAAGCGATACAGAGCATGCAATACCAACAACATCAATCAGTGCATTGGTCGCCCAGTTAAAGAAACCAATGAGGAAAAGAAAAAAAGAAAAGTACATCATTTCTAACTAAAATCAACAACGATGAAGCAAAAAAAAATTTGCAAAAAAAAATTTGCAAAAAAATAAACCACTACCACTAATATTTTTTTTTAATGAAGACAGCAAAAATATAAGTAAGATATTAAATTATAGAATTCAAAAAAGAGCTTTGAAAATGATAGGCGATCGAAAAATATTTACATCTCTTGAGCACCGCCGTAATGTTTCGTGCCTTTCGTTATTCTATCGTTATTTTTACAAACAATGCTCTAGCGAAATAGCCAGCTACATTCCTCCCCTAAAACGATTCAACCGTAATACTCGAACTGCTAGGAATGCCCATCAGTTTACCCTTGAGCCTAACTTCGGACGTACTGTTAAGTATAGAGATTCTTTCTTTAGTCGTACGACACGAATGTGGAATGCTTTGCCAGGCTCTGTTTTTCCCTCCCATTTTGATATGCAGAACTTTTAAACTAATGTGCATCGGTATCTCCTCTTTTATCCCTCCTCATTTCCCTAATGCTCGTGCGGTGTTTAAACATTTTAAGAGTACACACAAACCCCTTTCGCGCGTGTAAATTATATAAAAAAAAAAGATAATATAGGTAGCAATAGTTTTATTTTAAAACAAATAAGTAAGGATAATGTTTATCTTTAAGTCAATAATAAAAATGACTATAGCAAAGTCAAAGATATCCTTAAGGAAACAAATTCCGAATATTATACGTACACAAATAAAGAAGACAAGCTACAGTCATTTTTATTAAAAGGCCTTAGTGTAAGCTTCAGCCCAGACGAAGTTCTAGAGGAACTTAAAAGGTATAAAAGTTGAAAAAACATTCAGGTATGCGATTAGTCAAAAAAGAACCCTACCTATTATAGCGGTACAGTTATCATCAGATAGCAAGGCCGAAAATCTCCGGGCCATGTAATTCACTTTGAGAAATTACGTAGATAAGATATTTTTCAATGCCGCCGATGTCAGAGGGTTTGACCATGATGCTTCGAACTGTAGCATGGTGTATAGGTGCGTCAAATGCTTAAGTTCACATGAGCCTGGTAGTTGTCAGGTGCACAAGGAAGCAAACAAAAAGGATTTGTTTTGTGTTCTCTGTCAGAAAAGTGGTCATCCTGCTTCATGGAAGGGATGCGAAAAATATAGAGCAATGTCGGAACGACTTAAAACTCGAAAAAGGGATGCACAATTGAGTACTTCCCGGAAAGTCAATAAGGTAGAAAATTATGTTCAGTTCAGGGGGGTATATACTTCGAAAGTGGAGCCAATATAATTGGTTCTGGGGCCGGGTCTGGAGCTACTCCTAGCAGCACCGCAAATAATACTTTGCAAACTCAAGTAAATAATCTTGCTAAAACTGTTGCAGATTTATCGGTGAAGGTTAATGCCCTTCTGAACCATCTTTTGCCGTGAAATGGCTGGGTTCAGTTGTGCATCTCTTAAAATAGCGGCCCTTAATGTAAATTCAATAATTTCCATAAAAAGGCGCGGTGATTTGTTGCGTTTTGCAGAGGATCATAAACCATATGTGCTTTTTCTTAGCAAAACCAAACTTAACGATAGACATCACGTACATTTTCAAAATTATAATTTCATACGGACCGACAGACGAAATTCAGTCCAAGGTGGTGGAACGGGAATGTCGGGAATACTCATTCGTAAGCCCCTTCGCTACACCCTCATAGACAGAAGTGATATTAGAAACTTTGGTTGTCTTGAGACAACCATTATCTCTCTTCTTTTAAAGGATAATGGTTGTCTGCATTTAATATCGGCGAACGCTCCGCCAGCTTCCGCTAGTCAATTTAACGACGAAATCGAAAAATCCGGCATGGTTGGACACGATGGCGAACGGAAGAGGCAGATTCCTGCATCGCTTTATCGAAGACAACCAGGTCGAGTACAAAATGAAATTATATAGCCCGGTTACACCAAGTTTTCCGTCGGGGAATTCATATCTTGATCTTTGTATCGCGGATACTCGATTGCAAATAGAAACGGTCCACAGTAACAAAATTCCATTACTACCGTATGATAGTAATCATCATGCGATAGAAATGCTGATGAAATTTGCTGACGACTCTGGGATTAGCTTCGCAACGTGGCAGTTCGTCCCTAAATTAAATTTTAGGCAGACAGACTGGTGCCGTTTCCAGCGTTGTGCCACCAGAAAATATAGAAATTGCCCTACCTCTTCTAGTATTCCTAGTAATAGGAATCTTTCGAACGAGGAAACCTATATCTATATCGGAAACCTATATCGGAAACCTGAACACGGTGGTTTTACAAACTATAGAGTCGTCAGTTCCGAAAATAAAATCACAAAATAGTATAGAATGTTATTTAAACAGTGATATAAAAATACAAAGGCACAAAAGCTTCTTAATCACCCAGATAAACCGCATACATCGCCAGTTTCAAGATGTATCGCACAACTTGGAGCTTCAGAGATTGAAATCTATCCTAAGAAATGTGAAAACTCTTCTTGGTCAGCAGTTTAGGAATAGTGCGAACGATTACTGGAAGCAAAGAGCTGAAAGTGTCGTCAAACAAGACTCGAGGAATATGTTTCCAAAAAATAACAAAATATATAAAACACGTGACGTTCTCACTATCCCGAAGCTGAGGTTACCGCTTTTTTCACAGTCGCTCCTGGTCCAAGCACGGATAAATATACAGGACTGCCCTATCACCGACAATCAATTTGTCATATAGTGAGAAAGACAAGCTCAATCTGTTAGGCTCTCATTTTGAGGCGATTCATGCTAGGGAATCCCCTAGCTGCAGAACTGGCGAAGTAAGAGATGAATTGTTGAGATTTCGCAATAGCGAAATACCAGCTCCATTAAGATTTAAAGCGGACAAACTAACAACTGAACAGACAGACAACTATTTTACAACATTAGACGAATTAACATACATATTCAGGAAACTGAATAACAAGATGTCAAGTGGTTTGGATAACATTCCTAACATCGCTCTTAAACATATCCCAATTGAAATCATACGGTCGTACTGTGTTATCTTCAATAATCTTTTAAACAACTACTATTTCCCGAGTTATTGGAAAATATCGAAGGTATATCCAATAATAAAAAAAGACAGATCCTTCTGATCTTTCTAGCCATAGGCCCATCATTCTCCTGCGTAATATCGGGAAGATTTTTGAAGTAAATCTATTTTATACGAATGCGAAAAAAGGAGACCATACCGCGGAACCAGTTTGGGTTCAAAAGAAACCATTCGGCAGTGCATGCTATTACAAAATTGGTTTCAGATATTAATTGGAACTTAAACGCCAAGAGAAATACAACTGGTTGTCTAGTGGATATCGAAAAAGCCTTCGACACGGTTTGGATCGACGGGATAATTTATAAACTCATACGATATTCATTCCCTCCTCACCTTATAAAGATGGTCATGGCAATGATATATGACAAAAAATTTGTTGTAAAAGATAGAAAATACACGACGACCAAAGTTTTTAAGGTCATAAATGGTCTTCTGCAGGGTACGGTAACTGCACCGCAACTATTTAATATATTTATATCTGACAATCTCAGGGAACTGGATGACTCGATAGCGTTTGCTGACGACGTTAGACTGTATGCAAGCGGGCCAAAAATCGAGGAAATAAAAACCAAACTTAAAGGTAAGTTTGACAGGTTTCAAGGATTTTGTTCTGAATGGAAACTTATACAAAATGTGAAACCATACCGTTCCGCACCCCAATAAGACGCGGAAATTCAGATTTGAGACATAATTGGAAAAATTTCAAAATAATTGGTTCAAATGGTCTGCACATCGAGGTGAAGACTTTTGTGAAGGATTTGGGTTTTCATTTGGACAAGTTTTTATGTTACAATTAACACATTATAGGAGCGAACATTCCGACTTTCGGCATTACGTTTCTAATAAGAAACTGTTGGATGCCGCCGGAGTATCTATAGAATTGATAATGTAATACTTGACTTTGTGAGAAATCATTTTGCCGGTCAGCAAGCGTTACAGAGAACGAACTCATCTCAGGTTTGTTTTATCCTAACCCTGAGTATTTCAGGAAAACATTGCAGAGTGGACACATACCACCTGAAGCACTCCTGTTTCTTGATGCACACGGCTATCTGTCAGACTCAACCAAAGACGAGCGACTGACAAGACAATAATATATGTGCCAACAAGCGAAGGAGATGGCGATGCTTCCTTAAGATACTGCGTAAAAAAAAAATACAAGAATAGTTTCGTAAGATATGATCGGAACAAATATTGGTGGCTTGATTGGGCTGAGGTGAGCTTATAATCAGGCCAAACCAGGCCCTGTCATGTGATTTTCAGTTTAGCTATCACTAGTTTACCTAAAACTATTGATCGATGGAGTGCGGATCACATGACAGGGCCTGGTCCCTTAGAACTTAAGTGTAAGTTTGATTTAGGTAGTTAGTTAAAGTTAGGTTTAAGTTTAGTTTATACATTTTATATAAAAAGATCAAATAAAAAAAAAAACAATATTATAAAAATAAAAACAAAAAAAAATCCAATAATTATACCATTTATGTAAAAAACATAAACTGAAAAAAAGGAAATTTGAAATGTATAGTTTTTTTAAGTTTATTTAGGCTAAAAAGAAATGTAATAGAGTTAAAGTTGAATAAATAAACATTAAAAAACAGCTGTTTAATGGATGAAAGTATTCTATATCGATGTTATTCGAGCTCAAATCGTCTTGGGCCTTTTCATTCGTTTTGAGGCATGACTTCTTGCAGTCAATAATAATTGGTTACGCCGAATTTAAAAAAAAAATTGTTTTTTTTTTGCGATTTTTAAAGCGTCTGGCAACATTCATTGCCGAATTGTCTTGGAACAGCGCTTTTGCAATCAAATACACATACTCTTTGCAACTAGGCTAGAAGCCTAGAGAGTAGTTGTAACAATATTCTCCATTAAAAAAATACTGTTTTCAACTTACTATAACGGGTTAAAGCCACGCCTTCACGCTGCCAGACTTTGGTTTCTATTATTAGATTTATACCCCCTTTCAATACATCCCAATTTTAATCGGTAACCTCTTATACTCAAAAGTCAAAACCATTCTGTGGGCTGCGGGAGTTAACACGACGAAGACTTTAGTCTTTGAGATAAAAAATGTTTTTATTATTTTGTTCACAAGACAAAGATAAAATAATCGCCAGATGAAAGACGCAAACGACGCCAATGAACAAACACAAGATACAATTCTAAGAAACTATAAACAACACCAATAGGCAAACACGTCATGACAATCGCCAGATACAAATTGAAAGAACAAGATAAGAATCCAAACAACACTAATCCCATTATAGACTAAGATAAGGGATGTAGAAATATAGTTATAAATATTGGTACCCAGATTGATATTCCTCACTTCTGCTACTACTACTAACAAAAAGTATCTTATAAATAAGAGAAAATATTTAAGGTAGTAATAAGTCATTATATTGAGTACGTTCACGAACGTAACTTTCTCCCTATCATGTCTGTATACTGACATGTCCCTATATTAACAAGATATCAACACCGGCAAAGTTGATCCTTGAGATCCATTCCACAAATTTAAAACACCGATAAATAATTTTCTTATAAACATATTTTTTATTTGTAACCAAATAGGAAATCAATTCACTTTATTTGGGCTACATGCCCAATTGGTATGTCATTTGATTGAATTAACAAAATTGTGTATGTTTCTCTAGATTCTGCATACCTACCTCCATTATATTCTCCAATACGTATTTATTCTACATAATAAAAAAAATATATTTAACTTTTTATTTACAAACTAAATTCATACTTAATAGCACAGAAGAACAAAAATAACACATAAGACGAATAATCTTAAAGCTAAATATCAATTAATGGCTTTTCGGCGAGTGACTTTGTCGCTCGATACAATTCAACGTCTTTCATAACATTCTTGTGAAAATGGTCGTGCATCGTTTTAAATAATTGAATGGTGGACAATACTGTTTTGGCATTTGTTTTACTAATTACTGATGAAGATGATGTGCCAGCAAATGTTTCGATTGTGTTGCGAGCCGGCCCCGCTACATTGGTTAGAGATGTTGATGATTCTGCAAAAGATAAATAACCATTGGCAGTTAATCGATGTCTGAGGTAGATTTTGTAGAAGTAATAGATGAGGAAACCCAAAGACACAATAATAAGGACTGTGCCGATGCCAGTTGCAAAGATATATATGAGTATCTCAAGCTTTAATGCGATTTCCATGTCACTCGGTATGCCTGCCCAGACGATGGAAGACATTACAGCTTACTAACTTAACAAAAATAATTCTGTAGTTTTTGTTCTTTTGTTCAGCTAAGCGGTTTTGTTAAGTTCGATTAATAATAATATTGAGGTAATTCGAAACAGAATGAAGCGAAATAATTGTGAATTGAGAGCGTAATCTGATCGGATTATGAATAGTCAACCTGTTGATTGAATGAGGTTAAATTATGTGTTATCTGCGTCTGTGACAAAGACATTGTCATATAATGTTGAGAACAAAAATAATATGAAGCATTCAAATCAAAGATAGTATTTTTCTTATTTTTATAGAGCAAGCAAATGATAAGTTGAGAGGCTTTTGGTTGATGGTTACGTTCAACTCAATCTGTAGAGTGATCGAAAAAAGATGCTAATTTGGGGACTGAATTTAAGTCACTAGCTTGTGGTCAAAATGCGATCATTCAAAGGTGAAGGACAAACTGGGACATACCACATCACTAAAACAAAACCATTAATTGAAATTTATTTAAAATATTGACTAAAACACGTTTATTGAAGTTTACGCAAGGAACTTAACGAAATGGCGACACACTAAAGCGATCGGACTAAACAAATGCAACATCCATTTCAACTCATACATGAAACAATCTAATTCTGAAGTCAACCCGACGGATGTTGATGTGGAGCCTTATGGCACATAACCAGATTAAGAGGTTTAAGAAGAAGAAATGCACATATTATGCAATCATAAACTTATGCACATATAAACACTCCCCCTTTAAAAATGGTATTCCATTTACTTTTTCAGAAAAAGCTAAGTCCATGGGGCTTGATATGACACAAATTTAACGTGGCCACCTTAAAAAACCTAAAATAGTCAGAAAAGCTACAATGGCACTTTTCTTTTGCAAAAATAAATATAAGGAACAATGGAGTCCACATAGTACCATCTAACTTTAAAAGCGGTTATAAAAGCGATACTAAGTAACGGGGTATCACCATGCGTGTGCATGAGCTTTGATCTCTGTTTGACACTTTCCCGCTGTTTAAGACATACTCCTTATACTCATACACCTCGATATGTATGTATAGCAAATGAATGACTACGAGCACAGGCATTCTTATCCCAACTATCAATGAATGAAATTCTATTAGTCATACCATCATGGTGAACTCATTTAGATATAAACCAAATCACTCCGACTACACTAAACCTCTTATTGTTTGTTGGCAACAACTTTCAGATCACCATTCTACCTACATAGATCTACTTGGAACAATCATGAAATTGTGGGAGATAAATAATTTCATTTTTTTACCAAAGGCTCGTATATTCAGACAGATTAAATCTTAGCATTTTTAGCACGTCTTTCCGTCTCTCAGGTCAATGTAGCTTTTTCCAATTTTTTGACATTACAAGAGGTCCAATATTGGCTCATGGAAATCAGAATATTCACATCTTAGTTTTTATTTCGAGGTGTCAGAATGGTTCAACATTAGCCTGTTTAGGATGCCAAGCCACAGAGACAATTCGGAAAACTATTATAACGACAAATTCCACAGGAACTATAACACAATCTTACCCGACAAGATAAACATGTAAACTATCGGTATCAATATGGACTTTGTGGAGATTACATACTAAATCCATTAATAGGTATCTGTCGCTTCTCAAATGAATTTTGCAGAAGTTGCATGGAGGAAACCATATCTCCTTTTTTGCTCATGTCTTGCTTCATCTGATTTTTCGTAGATCATTCGAGGAGCTGCAAAAGATAGATGGTCAACAGTTGACAACAGTCGGGTTTCGAAAGTCTTTCATCGAATATCTCTAACAAAAACAAAGTATACATTCTAAAGCTAAATAGGCCTCAACAGTCCCTCTTGGTTGGTATCCTTACAGGACACAACTAAATGGGAACTCACTTCAGCAGAATGTCCATAAGCAAATACGACGTTGATGCCGAATACAGATCATATCAGTTTGTCTATGAATGTCCAGTCTAGCCTACCCCAGTAAAGCAGCCCTCAGAGACTACTTTTTCAATGAACTGGATCAGTAGGCAACCCACACCTTATTCTCCTAAATAAGCTAAATTTCTTTGAGATCCGAGTGAGGTGTTGCGGCTTGCCAAATCATATACCCTATTAAACTTAACCTAATCTTCGAAGTTGAACTCAAGTGTAAGCTGATGGGAGATCATACCAGTTCGAGTATTATGATGGAATCGTTCCAAGTGCGAAATTCAGTGAGTTATAGTTTTAAAAACTCATAAAAAGAATTAAATGAAGAACATCTCCGGCACCGCACTGTAGGTATAGATGTGAATGTTTAACAGTCTCTATCGCGTTTTTGGGTTTGTATAAGCAATTCCCAAGTCGCAGAATTATGAGAAAACTTTATAATTATCGTCGAGTGTCAATAAGTCGCAAATAAATCCTAAGATTCCCATTAGAAAATAGTCGGATCTAATTGCGTTTAACAATGTAAAGTGGTACGTAGATCGTAGATGAGATGTGTGCATCTGTACACCTGTACATGTTCCCTTGGCTATTGTTCAATAAATAGTTAAATATATATAATTAAGTAAGTGATATTGGTCTAACATGCGTTCAACTACAAGTAGATTGTGTGACAATTAAAATTAAAGCAAATTATCGATCACGATGTTTGCTGGTTGGTAGTGTATAATGTCTTATTACCAGTATTTACCTGTTCCTAGTGAACCATTGAATGCGACCAATTTGTCCGTCGATACTTGCGAAGGAGGAGGCGGTGCAGGACGATTGAATGGATTTGTCCGCGTACGTGGAGGCTTTAATGGTATCGTAGTGGGAGTCACTTGGCCTAGCCGTTCTACAATGATAAAGTGTGCAATGATAAATGATCTTAATAAAAACAAATACTTATCTTAAACTTACGTTTCTTTGTAATCTCTATTTCATCCAATTGCCTTTGCAGCTCCGCCACAATTAGCTTCTTGTATTCATAACCGGCACAAGTTAAGACTTTCATCCATGCTTCCATTACTTCTTGATTATCGGCACTCAGCACATAAGTACGATTGCCATTGAAGACAATTTGAAAACAATATTGTTCGCTTTCTTCACAAAGTTCTTAAAGGCACACAAAATTAAATCATTAGCTTTCGGAGAAAATAAAACTGTAAATGCTTACTCACCAATGGTGCAGCCTTCTACAATGATAACACCAAGGGGCTCTTGGGTTTTCTTCTCGAAATAGAACAGCAAGTTGCCTTTGAGCACAAAGTAGCGGCGTTGGAAGGCCTTATTAACTTCGCCACGTTTATTTAGATATCCTTCGTAATCGTAGGGTGGGGTGTTTGCGAAAGTGCATAGAATTTTTTCGTTTATTTTCATTTTGTTTGACGATAATTTTTATTAAACAAAATAGAAGTAATCGTCTACTTATTGATGTAACTATTGATGACTGTCTTTAGAAATGCAAATTTAATATTCATTTAAAAATAAGACATGCATAACACACAAAGGAGAATTGGTTAATTTATTTGTATTAACATAATTTATTTTATTTTATTTTGTTAAGAGGAAAACTCAAGGAATTGTGAGGAGAAAAAACTCGTTGAAGGCAACTCCTGTGACCATATTTTGAAAACTATTTTGGGATGGGATGATCCAAAATTACAAATGTCATTTGGATTTATGGTAATGCAGTTCGATTTCACTCCACAGTGCCGTCGCCATTGTATATACACTGTTTATAGTACTCTCATGAAGCAGAATTTCTTAATTGCTGAATGGCGCAGTGTATATACAATGCTGTCGCTTAAAAATATTTTAGTACCTGTCCACATTAGTTGATTTGTCACTAAGGTGCCATTCATGGACCTAATGCCAAAAAACACATACACGCTTTAGAACCGACTTTGTCCCGTTACAAATATAAAGCTTTAGAGTGCTGTTCTGTCATCGTGAATGTGAAAATATTGAGAACCTACTGTTAAAATAAAAAAAATCTAATTTGAACGTATTCATTGAGTAAAATGTTAGAAAGCGAGTAAAATCTCAGTCAAATCGAACTTTTTTGTATATCACTCGCTTTGTTACGTTAACCTTACGTACGTCAAACAAAGCGTTTGTAGAGAAAGCGATGTGATTTGTGATACATATTTCGTATTGTCGAACTTTTCATTATTGTCAAAGTCGGTCGTAAAGCGTGTTTGTGTTTCTGCTTTAATAGGTATGGACTGCTAGGAGCCAACTTCACGTTGGTTTCTTACATTATACGCAGTAATACAAGGTATGTTAGTAGACGCAGACAAATCGCTATCTTGATATTTTATGACGTCACATTCGTCTTTTATAATAATTTTATTGAAGTGAATATTATTTTTTTTAAATTGAAGGTTTAAACGATTTTTTTATGATTATAAGAACAATAAACATAAAATACAATAACAAAATCTGCACATAAATACATTTATTTACACTCTCTAAGAACAAAAATCAGAATTATGTGAAGTCACAAGCATAATCAGCCAAAGTGAGCATACCTTGTATTTCTGTATATCATGGTTTCTTATGGAAACAAAAATTCTCTGTATTGGTAGAGGCAGAAAGGCCACTTATCCCTCTATATAAAATAATAAATGATAACTAAGATTTACTTGTGCAAAATGGTTTATTACTATTTTTGCATTGCAAGACTGTCAACAAATTGTGTGTTGTAAATGTGTATGCTATCTTGAACAAAACGGCAAGAACTTGATTCTTCTTTAGTATCATATTCATGTAAGTAAACGAAATCATAATATAACAATGAAAACTATGATGAATTGTTTTCTTTCAGGGAATTTAAAAAAAAGTATCAGAAAGAAAACTGGTAGCAAAAGTGTCACAGTGGTAACGCTGATTGACAAGTGTGGTATATTTGTATCAGTACTGCCAGATATATTTTATTTACTTTCTCCCTTCTTTGTATATGAAACCTAATAGTATAATAGCGCCATCTAGTGCGTCTACATCTCCCTAAAGTTTTTCTCTGAGTGGAGACTGCAACGTAGTTTTTTTTTAACAAAACGACAAAGTATGTATAAAGTAATAGCAGTCAGAAGGAAACAAACCATGAATACTTTTGCATGTTATTTCATTATCATTTTCTTTAGAATAAGCGATAATGAGAGATTGAAAGATAGAAATTTAGACAGGTATGTGATGAGTTTTCATTTCTGCCTTGGAAATACACTGTTTTTGTTTTTTTTTTATAGATACGACAACAGTCCGAAATTTACCGTTTTAACGATTTTAGTTGAAATTTGATTATTGGTTTGGTTTTTTGTGTACAATTTTGAATGGTTACCATGTTTGATTATTTTATCAATTTTTTAAGTCTGCAGAAAAATTAATTAGTTGAAGTAACCTACCTAGTTACTTATTTTACAAATAAAACACATTGTTTGCAGATATTTGTACCTGTTATTGCTTTAGAGTATCTTCACTTATCACGTCAAATATCTAACACTAAATCTACTACTAAGTACTAAATCTAGTACTAAATATATTACCAAAACTACGATAGTACTAAATTCTAGTACTATGCACTAAAAATCCAGTACCAAAATACTATTGTACCAACAACATAGTACCAACTGGCACCAGTTTTATATTTAACCATTGTATATACACTGCCTATAGTACTATCATGAAGCATCATTTTTTAGTTCTGAATCAAGTCGCAATGAGGCGCGCTGAAATTGCCAATTGCTGTTAATATAAAATAAGTACAGACAACAAAAGTGTAGTAAATACTGGTAAAATATCGGTTAAGGTTCTCGTCTTCACTATTTAGAGTTAGTTTCGAATCAACCAGAAAGATGGCCAGACGAATAATGACCACCATGAGAGTACTATAGAAAATGTATATACAATGATTTAACTAACGTTCGAGATTGAACAATATTTATATTAAAACTTTAAATAGTTGAATCCGAATATGGCAACATTATTAGTTGATTTTGGTATAAGAAATACAGAAAATACAGAAATAACAAAATTTCTTGAAAAATGCAAAATCCAAAAAATAATTGAAGAATAATTGGTTTGTTTACGAAAAATCAAAGGGAAATCCATTAATGTTTGTTTCCTTACTCTGCCATACCATATGGTCACTTTTTGAACCTTTCACTCATACTTATTATCCATTATTTCTGCCTATTCTTGTACTCGTTCTAACTAAAGACTTTTTTCAAACAAACCATACAACCTACTCTATCATCATTATATTTCTTTCTACTCTCCAAAACCCATACAAATGTATATCGCGTTGGCAGAAAAAGCTATTACAGCGACGTTGCGGCTCTACCTCGCTAGAAGCTGCCTCATGATACTACTATAGGTTCTATATACAAGGATGGGACCTTAAGGAATTTAATTCAAATTGTCTAAGATTTTCTCCATCCATCTTTCTATCTCTCTGATCAGTACATTTGTGTAGTACTCAGTATTCAGTATCAGTACAGCAACTCAGCAGAGCAACTTAAAATCCATTTCCAATCCAAGTTAAGTTGAGAAAAACAAAACAACTTGCAAATAGAACGACTCCCAAACTTCCAAAGTTGGAACACAAATAAAAATTACATAAAAATGTCTTATCTACTTACCGAAATCGCCCTCGACATGTTGGGATACAAATTCTACGACATTAATGGCACCTATCGCATAACAGACTTTCAAGCCGATATACCACCCACCGATATCAATGAACCTAATTTGGAAGATATATTGTTTCCTAAAGATCAATCTAAATCGGCTAAAGATCAGTCTAAATCGGCTGATACAAATCCGGATGATGATTCCGATGAATGTATTGTGGTTCCCAATACACCCGAACCTTCAACATCTGGTAACCGGGATCAACATCAACTTATTCTGCAAAACATCAAAGAATCTATTGATAAAGAAGTTGATACTCTTCAAGAAGAGATATATCAACATAAAACAAAGTTTATTGAAAGCAATATTAAAGTCATTAAAAAGCGAGATAAGTCGGCCAAAATAAATCCCAAAGAGATCCTTAAATCTTTTAGCGAACAGGAAAAGAATAATATACGTAGTGAGGCAGAACTGATGGGAGAATTCTTGAAAAATGTAGAACAACAACTCGAGGAAGCAAACCCTGAGCAGTTTAAGAAACTCAAAAGGTATAGAATGGAAGAGTACTTATAATTTCAAATATTTAGCGGTTAATAATAATAAAAATAATCAAAATTAAAAACGCAGTAGTTTTATTTTTGTTTTCAAATTTCATATTCAGTGTGCAAGTCCCAAACCCCAGAATTTGCGTCAGGTGCTAGGCCTATGTCGCTATCTACCCCTTAATGTTCCTCGTAGTATCTCCTTTTCTACTTGACATTTATGCATACGGGACCAAAAATTACCCCGAGAATTTTTCTCCCGAAGCTAGGCCTCCACCATGTGTGATGATGAGGACCTTATAAAGAAACACTAGTTGCCTATACCCCAGAGAGAACTGCTGCACAATTGCCTTCTAAGTCCCAATTGCCAGTAATTCATTTGGAGTAATAAATTAAAATAAATTTTATTTTATACAAATTAATTTATTATGAAAAAACGAGAAATAATAAATATAAAAACACTTTCCTTAATGCATAAGAATTTCTGTCTGCACCAAACGGTTATTTGTATCGCCGGGCATTCGGTACGGAACTGTTGCAGCCATGTTTGTAAGCGCCTTAGCCTTTTCTCTCAAATGGGCTAGTTGCTAATGAAAAAACGATAAAATTGTTTTAATGCCACTTAACTTAGTACAAAATTAATCATCTTACTCTATCTCGTCCACTATCAATAAAACCACCTCCTTCCTTTCCGCGAATACTCTTGTACTGACTATAGAGAATGTCCATTGTTGCCAATAGAATGTCTGGATAAACCTTACAGATTTCACCTCCAATACGTTTGAAATTATTAATCGAGTCTTCCAAGTCATTCATTGACATTGGAACTAGTTTCGTATTGGCCAAAACTTCCAAAGCTAAATTATATTTCTTTTCGTGATAGAAATCAAAAAATTGTACCAATTCATTGAGAAGATTGAAAGTCGCAACGATTTGTGGTTCGCATTCAATTTTGTTTCCTAAAAAAAAAAATGTCGAATGTGATTTTTTTTAAGATGTAATTGTAATTCTAACCTCTAAGTCTGTCGCTGAAATCAATTGCCATGACCTGCAACCGTTCCCGCAGGGATCCCTTCTTCGAACTCAAATGAACCACTTGCGACAAAAGAATTGATATATAACGAAGGGCTTGACTTTGTATCTGTTTGAACAAAGATTAATTAATTGTTTGAGGTCAAAGAAATTAAAAATAAAAATTGACCGCAAAACCCCTTTCACTTCCACTTACCCCAGCAATATCAAACATCTTAATGGCATCTTCAAACATTCCCTTCTTTACCAAATCTTCTGCAACCATACCGGCTGCAGTTCTTGTGTCGAAGTCAACACAATCAAACTGTTGGAAGAGGCCTCTGAAATTTTACAACAACAATGAGTTTCCTTTATATTTTGTTTGAATGATCTTTCCAAAACCTACCCCACCAGCACCCCGTTCGGCTGCATTTTTCCAAAAATAAGATCATAATTCCGACACTCAATAGCCAAATCACTAACACACACTAAGAATAAATTGCGTCCTTCAGGATCTTTGAGATTCCTCAGGAAGAAGAAGTACTGCAGCGCTTCAGCTGGATCAGTAATCTCAAATTTTTTCACATACAACATAACCAATCGAGCAATGTTCAGTCTTCGCATAGGAACAGGATCTTCGATATCGACCGATACTGGAATACAAATAATTTAAATGTTTAGAATTTCATGAGACTCCATGTGTGAACTTACATAATGGTTCTTGAACATTCCTAGTGCCACCAAGAAGAAACAATTCATTCAAGGCAAGTGCAATATGAACAGCATGTGTTCGATACTTTTCGGTACGCGATAGAAATTCAATAGCTGCTTCAAACTGTCCAGTCAGAGCTAAGACTTGGAAGTAGAGATGACGTTGTTCGCCAGCATTGAAGTGCTTCTCGCCGTACTTTTCTAAAATCATCGTTTGCAAGCCGGAATAAGTAAGAATTTCCGAGTTATCTGGGGAATCAGTTCGCAGAATCGACAATTGTATCCACAAGAAGTCATCTGTGGTCTTGGCCACTTCTAAATGTTGTTCATTTATGTCACAGCCGGCAATGATGCAGTAGACCTGACCGGAAAGATGTCCATCAAAAGTTTGTCTGGTTTTCAATATTTAAATAAACTTACGGCTTTTTTGAAGGGATCAGTGGAGTTTTTAATTTTATTGCAGTAATGCAACTTTAGTTGTCCCTCCAGCTTTGAATTTATTTTCTGCTCTGGTTTGTTGATTTTGTCTTCCAAAACCTGGGTAAAATCTTCATGTCCGGCTCTGTAAGGAGCTCATTATTACATATTACTTTGAGAAACATAGACAAGAATACTGACCCTCCCATTTGCATACACCGCAAAGCTGATTGAAGATCTCCACAACGCATGCAATAGTACACCATTGGCCATAGTGGCTTGCCATCAATGGTCACATCTTGCAGGCCAAAGCAAGAACCCTGATTTAGGGTCAATCCAACAAATGACGAAACCAAATTAAAAATACTTGGAACACCACCTCGTTGAGCTTCTCGCAGATTTCCACTGATAATGGTTGACATATACAGTTTGTATCTATTTTCCAGATATTTTTTTGCCTGATCGATGAATTGATGAACTTGACATCTGCTCTGAATGGGATCGCGACTTCTTGAAACTGGTGTCACATTCACCATGTATTTCATTATCTCCCAGATTTCAGAGATTTTCTGGTCTTCGAAGTTTTCAGCTATTTTGGCGAACTTTTGTACGAGATTAGGACGCAGAGCTCCTTTATTAACAAGAGAATTGTATTCGCAAACTTCACGTGCGTATGCCATTTCCTAGTGGGTTAAGAATAATTTTATCGTTTTGGTTGTTTTTTGAGTTGAAGAACTTACAATGTGGTTCAGACACGACCGAGTACCAGAAGTTTCATTGAGGATAGTCTGTTCGGGTATCTTTTGAATGTCTATCCAGTTTTGCGATGGGCCAATGAGAGCGTTTAATAGCTTGAGTTTTTCCTGACGCCAGTCGGCTTTGATGTGCTCCCATTTTTGCTTTTGAGCCGATTGATAGGACTAAAAAGAAGAAATCTATATTAGTAGCTCTCTCATGAAATGGAAAGGAGTTATGTGAATTGACATAGATAGACAATGAATAACGGAATCTGTAAATGAAGAATTAACTTTAGCGGATCTGCTTCAAGATGAATAGTTATCTGTTAGTTGTTGCTCAAGAGAACATTGGTTAAACTAGTCGACATGTATGTATATTCTCGAAAAAGAAGCCTACTCCCAACTCCAAGGCTTGATTACATGCAGAAAAACCTGCACTTTTTTTATTGATATTAGAGAAACATAAGATAAATTGAAGGGATGGGAAAGTTGAAAGAAGTTAAAGAAGAAAGTGAAATCAAAGATTGTTCAGTCTTTTATTATTTCCAATATTTTCTACGTCCTAAGTTGCAGCACCTTCCCTGATCTTATATCTTTTGAGCTATTTTAGACTAAATACCCATTATTAGCTTAATAATAAACGAGGTATCTGTAAACATTCAGTCATTCAATGCTCATACGTATAGAATTGAGGCAAATCGGCCAACATTGACAAGTTTTAAGAGTAGATAAAAGATAACAGTATCCCGTCAAGAAAGCAGTAAACTAAAAAAAAACATTTACTTGTAACTTACATTCTTGTGGACTTCTTCGATGACCGACAGAATTGCATTTTCCTTTTCGTTCTTAAGGAAACTCTGAATATCTGTATCGGCAATTGGATCAAGTGGTTCAAATGTTTTCCTTGAACTAAGTGTTTCTAGTTTTTGAGAGATTTTTGGCAAATCAATACCCTTTGACCCAAGCAGAATGTGCCTTTAGATAAAATTGAAATTGTTTTAGATGTCTTGAGGTATATTAAAATTAAAATTATATTTACGCTTGAATATCTTGAGCGCCAGTTTGAGTAACGCGTGAGTGCAATTCTTGTGTTGCTTGCAAAACTTGCGATATAGTTCGCTCAACCCTTGGAAGTTCTTCGGAGTTTTGTGTCTCATTAGTAAGCCGTTGGGCTTGTTGTAAGAGTGTACTAAAATCCATCCTTTATAAATAACAAAATGCACAAATAAATTCAATTAAAAACTGATTTAATATAAAATACAAAAGGTAAACTGCCGGGAAGTTCTTAACCAACAAAATTCAGTTTGTGACATTAAATTGACAGGTGTAAGATGAACGTATTCAGGAAAATGAAAATATAACAGTGGTGGCCAAAAAAATTCAACTTCTGTTGTTGACCTTGTTTTGTTAACCTTGTTTTACCTTCACATTACGTAAATACTAGACAAATCATTAGAAGGAAGGCTTAGAAATTTCCAATTTTCTCAAAAACTGGTAGTAAATCTTAGTACTATCATGGGCAGATTTTTTGTGTAGTCCCTCTATCGTGGCGAGTTCAAATTAAAATGCACAATTTGTGGAATGTAAGAGAATAAAGAGGCATGTTGTACCAAGAGAACATTATAAGTGAATATCACATTAAGAGGGTGAAGGAGGCGTTTAATTTACTTAGGTTAGGGGTGCAAATATGGTATATGAATGAATCCTTATAACATGTTTTGCTGTCAAGTTTTGAAGTGAAGGTAGAAAAATGTAGGGGTGGAAAAAATACATTCTTGGAACAAGTATTGAGTATTAAGTAAGGTAAGGAAATTATCGAGATGATCGTATATGCTTATATTGCTTGGTAGGTAATATATGAATACATCCTTGGAACATGTTTTGCTGGCACGTTTTGAATGACGGTTGAAAAATAAGGTAGGGGTGGAAAAATGGTATTTGGTTATATTGCTTGAATACATCGGTATATTAATACATTCTTTGAACATGTATTGAGTACGGTAAGTAAATCATCGAGACGACGAGTAAAATAACACGTTGCCACTTTTTAAATGATGGTAGTATTGTACGATAAGGTGTATTTTCGGATATTCTATAAGAATACAATCTTGAAACATGTATCGTGTAAGGTAAGAAAATTATAAAGGGACCTTGAGTAAAACAAAACGTTGTCACTTTTTCAAATTATGGTAGTAAAATAATGTCGTGAAATGCTTTTAGAAATTTTTACTTATTACTATTATTTTGTTTAATTGTGAGGTATAAGGTAAAAATGTAAAAGTTTGTGAAATGTTTGTACATACATAGTGTTATTTGATTTTATTGTAAAGGAAAAGATGAAAAAACGATTACATATATTGTTTATGCAGTTTGAGAAAATTGTAAAGAAGAAAAAAATTAAGATTTTATTAAATTAAAAAAATAATTTTAAAGCAAAAGAATTGTGAAGTACAAAAATATACCTATTATTTTGTTTTGAAAATTGTAAAGAAGAAAATAAAAGAAATGTATTTATTGATTTAGTTCATATATTTAGAAAATAAAAAATAAAAAAAGTAAGTGAAGTTTTTTTTTATAATTAAGTGTGTGTAGTGTTTTAAAGACTTTATATATTAAGCTTTTTATCGGAAATTAGGAAAATATGTACTGAATTTTCTTTCATTATTTATTACTCCTATTGTTTTTTTTTATCGAACTCTTTACATTAGATGATTCTATGACGTTTTTCTATGAAGTTTTTGAGAAAATTGGAAATTTCTAAGCCTTTCCTTTAATAATTTGTTTGATATTTACGTGATTAGTAAAGGGGTGCATAATGCCCCCCCCCCTTGCAACAGCCCTCCTTGGCATCACTATTGGAATAGGGGTAGGTGCGTATGCTTGGGAGAACTTATTATTTTTTAGTTTGAAATTATTTTTTTTTTCAAAAAACTGTTAATTAATTTAACCTGTTTTAAAAAAAAACTAAAATTAAGTGCAAATTTCTATCTTTCAGAAAACAAGGTTTATAAGGACTATAACAAAAGTTATGCATTCGTAAAAACAAAAATTGTAACAATCAGACATGACATTACTATAATAGGGAAGTCGAAAAAAGTGGGTCGGAAAATTCTGTCTGTCTGTCTGTCCGTATCGATTCCTACTGCCTAAACGGTCCAGTACTCTACCCGACTGTTTTTCGAGTTTTTTGTTTTTTGAATACCTATTTTGAAATTGAATCGATAGATTTTTTAAATTTTGTTTTCCTAGTACAAACTACAGATTTCTTTAAATCAAGAAATTTTGAAATGAGATCTCGAAATGAAAAATTCATAAATTGAAAAGAGCAAGGTTTTTTGATTTCATATTAATTTCTTTGATTAATGTTTTCCGCCAAATTTTGTTTTATATTGATCGGTTGAGCCCTAGCCACTAGTAAAATAAAAGCAAACTTCGTCGTGCACCTGTGTATTTTAAAGCAGCACAGAATAAATAGTTAGGACGCATATGATAAACACATAAAACGCAAAAACAACTAACAAATATAAAAAACTTTTCGCAAGTACGTGCGACCCAGTCGTGCCTCTTATTTTCTTATTACCTTAAAACACGGTATCTACTATATAACCATTAAGAAAAAGCTTATTTTTCTAGAAAACAATTCGAAAATACCTAAAGGAAATTAAAATAGGTATCTTAAGTAATCCCGAGAATAGTAATTATATGCCTGTGAAAACCCCGCCAAGATCTGTCAACAAATACAAATTTTCGAAAAACTATCCCTATCGGATCCAAACTTTACAGGATCACCCGCGGAGCTAACAATAATAGCGAGTTTCAGTCAAGAAAAGATTTGCTCTTTCTGTCAAAAGATTTGATCTTTTTTTCAATTTCGAGAGTTTCCTTGCAAGAAAAAGAGCAAATCTAGATCAAATCTCAACACGAAAGATTTGATCTCTGATGGGTTGGCAGATCTGATCTGAATGCACACATACATGTAAATGGTCTTTCGGTCAAACGTCAAATGGAAAATATTTTATTTATTTATTTTTGTTGTTTGTTGTGAACTTCTGCCAGCCCGTGCTTAGTCAAAAAATTAACAAATATCCATTTTGAAGTGAGGAAATACAAATATGGCCTTTTAAGTATAAATACTGTACATGCCTGGTATTTTTGTGTGTGATATCAAATACTGTGTATGCTCGTCAGTGAATGACCAATACTAGGATTAAATGATGAAACAAGTTTCATTGAAAAGAGTAAATCTTGATTTTCAGATCAAATCTTTGAAATTTGAAAACTCGCTATAAGATTGCCTGAAAATTTTAGCGAAATCGATCACGACACGGTTTGGTTAACAAATATGTATCTGACTCTTTGAATTTTTTTTCTCGCTGCTAAAACACAAGAATAAAGTCAAATAGGTACTTATAAGAGAATTTTATTATTATTTTTTATTATTTATTATATCATTATAGTGACCCAAATTAAATGACCTGAAAACCTAAATCAATTGAATCTACTTTTTACCTAAAACCGAATTTAATTTGGTCAATAAGGGTCACTGACGTCAAAATGCGGGAAGGCTTTGCATTGCTTTCTTGTATCCTGATATGTAGGTACCAGTGTATGTTTCTGGCTATGGAAGTTTCTGTCTGGGATTTCTTTTTTTAAAACCAAACTAAAGGATTCATATCCTACATAGCATTGTAAGAATAATTTCAGCAACTGACACACATTGTTTATTTATGTATTTAAAAAACCTTGTAACATACTTTATTTCCTTAAGAAAAAAATAAAACCAAAACAAGTCCTGTGTAGCAACTGCGATTGTATATACAATCCTGCAGATGATCATATGTATCTACAAAAAAGCCACCTCCTCCAAGAGCTCCCTCTCTTACTCAATATTTATTTCTTGCTCTTACTTTCTTGCTTCAATACTCATTTCCACAATAATCCATTTTAATTCCACAAGTTACAGTAGCGCCCTCACATGAGCTGAGTTCAATAGGCTACTATAGATTTTATATACAAAGACTGTAGGCAGTGTGTATACAATGTCAAAAAACAATCAGCTGACACGAAAAACGAATTTGCATCAGGAAAACAGATAAATACATTTTTAGTAAAAAATTATTTGTGCAAATTGTTTTTTTCTTGTCGAAAAGAATTCTGCGTATCATTTGCTATAGATTGGTATATCATTTGTGTTACTAATCAAAGGAAAACATGTAAAAAATCGTTTTAAAGTTTTTCAATGATGCATTTCAATGATAGCTATAACTGGCCCCATAGTTCAGAAACATTGAACTAGCCTATTTTGTTCCTGTGAAATGTCAAGATGAAGCTGAAGCGTGAAGCGCAAGTTGAAGTTGAAAGAACTTGCGCTTCAGCTAAATTTCAAGCTTTAGCTTCTCGTTGTGTTCGCCTTAGAGGGTTCGCCGTTCACGCATATTAAACTTTTACAGCGCTTCATACTTCAGCTTCAGCTTCACCATTGTGTCAGCCAGTAATATAGAATGTTTTTTTAACTACGAACTACAGCCATGATAGACATAAATATAAAGTAAGCTGACTGCGCGTAATTTTTTTGTTGGGGAAAATAAATAAATAAATTATTTTTTATAGTTTTATATATGGTAGGGGAGCCGCTTGGTTCAGGCAATCTCAATTAAAAAAAATTGTCATTTCGCAATTAGTATTCAAATTGAAGGTGTTATTTTATTTCTTGTGTTGTTTTATTCATGTTTCTTGAGCAACTACCCGAACATCACGTAACGACGTAAAACATTTTAAAAGGGCATTTTAAAACGGAGGCATGCCCTACAAAGCTCTTTATAATAACCAACATTGCTGTATAGTTATTTCAACAAAAAAATGAATACATTAGCTTGTTCGAAATGTCAGTGTATGTTCGAGTTTCGAAATGTTTCGACTAAAACTCGCTATACATTTTTGAAACATTTTATATCTTAAACTTGATGCAGAAAACTCTCCATTTGCACGAGACCCTCGGTGTCAAAAATCTTAAAATTGTACACTTTCACTTCACGTGACAAGTTCAAAACCGTTTCATATGCAAAACCTCTACAATGCCTTCTAGAAAAAAATCTACTTTGTTGACTTTTTTCTCAATAATTTATTCTAATTTTTAAATGAAGCAAAGACTGGTTTATATTTTCAATAAATCTGTTTTATTAAGTTAGTCCATTTGGATGATTGGAACGTTTATTTTTTTTAATGGTATGAGTTATATGATCACCCAAAAAGGAATAGATAAAATGTTTAACATTATGCAATCATGTAAGCTTCGTGAACATTATGATTTAATTGCTTGGTAAAAAGTATGAATTTCTACTTTAAATACATTGCTAGTGTAAATTGTCACCGTTAAATATGTTTTATTTGTATAGTATGTAAATGCGTTTTTTAATATTGTGCGTATTTTTGTCTTTTTTAGCATACATGCATGTGTATATTATGTACTACAAAGTTTTTTTTTTGTTAAATGCAATAAGTTTTCTAACGAAACATTTTTAAAGCTTAAAAAAATTACACATTAATCCCTAATATAATCTGTCTTTTTAAAAATTGTTACAAAATAATATTTAAACTTAAGTAATAAATAAAAACAAATACTTGTCGAACTTTAAGCCGTATAGATTTTCTTGCATTGCTCTTTGCGTCTCAAATACATACATAAGTACATGATGTTTTTTTCTATCCACCAGTTTTTTTTTTTTTAATAATTTTAACCCATATACTGATACGAGGCACATACAGGCTCTGTGTGTCTGGCATGAGGCGATGCTTGCAAGGCCAATCTTTGAAGGTGACATGATCGGCATAATAACCTTCCGTCCAGCGGATAGCATCGCTTATCTGGTTCGTCAGTCAATTGCATTCCACATTCTTCACAAATATAGCAATCAACATGAAAGTCTTTGTCCATAGAAACCACACGGACAGTTTCATCAGTACCTTCAACAGGTGTTATACCTAAATAATAAAAAGAATGGTTTTTATAAAAATAATCATGAATGTAATGGAATTATATTAATACCCTTTCCACAACTAGCACACTTTGGGGCAAACATCCTATGGTAATCATTCACACAATAGATCTTGTGATCTACATCTACTGTGAATGGAACACCGTCCAAACATTCATTACAAATGCAACAACGGAAACAACCCGGATGGTAAGATTTGCCCATCGCTTGAAGTATCTTAAATGCAAAACATAAATGATCAACCGAACTTAATTTAATTAAAAAAAATTACCATTTCCATAATAAGATGACCGCATATTGCACATTTCTCTGCAGTTTGTTGGAATCCTGAGTACTGAAAATTAAGAGGATTCTTTAATTTTAATGTTATCTGTCTTTGATGTCAGCTAATATACGAAATACCATATAATCTTCTTCGCAGTAAACTCTTCCATGGACATTGTAAAATGCCTTTCCTCGTAAAGCACGACCGCAGGAGCAACAGATAAAACAATTCGTATGATATAAATTGCCCATTGCTTGACAAGCCTGTCCAGCACCTTTGACTTTGTCCCCACATGTATGACATATTCCTGAAACAATAAAAATGTTTCAATTTTAACCTAATCATTTCAGTAGATCTTATTGGACATTAAAAATATTATATGTTTTCAATGTTCGTGTAAGGAACTCCTTTATTAACATTCGGCTTACCAAAATATTCCCCATGTTCTTCGCTCAGTTCTATTTCCTCTTCAAGTTGACGTGTTAGTTCTTCGATTTTCCTTTGAGCTTCGGTGGGCCCAGCTGGACGTGGTGGAGTCACACTGTACGGCAATAGGTTCTTTGATAGTCCTTTAACATCAACAAAGACAAAATCGATAAAATCTAATGAATTTTAAACAGTTTTTTTCTTGTGACTTTACCAGTGCTTCCTTGAGAAGGTGTGGGCGAAGTTGCTGACAAAGACGGTGACCTCATTCCAGCAGCACTATTAGCCCTCTCCACACCCATAGCCATTGCGGTCTGTTGATGATGTTGTTGTTGTTGCTGCTGCTGCTGTGTTTGTTGAACGGGCTGTTGTTTTATATCTTTGGATTGAACTTTAGTTTTGTCTAGTTGTGGAACAGGAATGGGAGGTTTCCTGCTTAAATTAGCAGTCATGCAAACATAATCGGAACTATTTATTTCTTCAATATAGTTTGGATTTAAAGATATATTGATTCCCATTTGACCCGGGGCTAATGGTTTCGGTGATGATATCAATCTATTTGGAATGTGATGCATTGGTGACTGGAATGAAACATATTGAACGATTAACAAACACGAACTTTGACTTTTGTATATATCTCAGGGCCAGAGATAAGGACCAAGTGTTGATTTTTGGATAATTGCTTAACAAGCTGGTACGCAAAATTATTTTTTATACTCTTTCAACTAGATCGAGTCGGCGGCAAAAAACCTGGGAATGCATATTAATGAAAGACAAAAACACCAAAAACATGGAGATTTGTTGGTCCAACAATCAAGGTAGTGGAGCATACATTTGAAATATTTCAACCCTTAACTACCAGCAGCAGCTGATACAAATATTTAGGAAGAAATAATTAGACAGCTGCTAAAATCCAAGGCTCTGGAATTCAAAAATCTTAGAAAAAATAAAGCTTTGTATACTCCGGTGGGCTGGACACCTAGCTCGCATAAGCGAGGAGCGTGGACCAGGACACCCGAAGCCTTGGATGCGAAACTGGCCAGCAAACGGAATGTATTGAACTATGGAAGGGACTTGTTGGATGTGGCCCGAACTGGATCCTAGTTTTTGTGCGTTAATGCATATCAATGGTTTGGTTGTTTGGTTTCAATGGCATCAACATTTTTTTTGTAACGAATGTTATAATTGACAGTAATGTTCCTAACTTGTAGTAAGCTCTTTGATTTAAATTCCATGAGTAATACAGATTAAACAATGATATCATGTTTGGAATCTCTTAGGATGTGCTAGTAAATGGCGACCAGATAAAAAATAATAGATTTTTTCTAATTATTGTTTCAAGTTTAGCAATGGCATCCAGATGGCAAAATGTATGGCCGTCATAATCTGGAATGAGGCCAATTTTTGGCTTGGTGATCATGCAAACTTGAGACCATTAGATCATTTAGTCTGCTCGTTAATTAAAGAAACGGATGCAACTAGAACATCCGAAAAAAGGGGGTATGATCCTGCCCTTCAGCATTTTTTTTTGTTCATTTGCGTTGCTGCATCTTGCGGGTTTTGCGGCGAACAGCATTTATTAATTGACCAGTACCTATTGTGCTACTTTGAGTATTCATGTATCTGTAGGTAGGCGTCTTCTCCTAATACATAAGAACATTATTTCAATTACCTGAGGAATTTGATTCAGTTTAACATTTTGCGCCTGATAATCAGGAACTTTGTTGTTTGATGGCGTTTGGTTGGGCGACATCAGATGACTTGGCAACGATAGATTCCGATATCGTTGATTCGGAGAGGAACTCACCGCAGTTTCGTTCGTTTTCAGTAACGTGTTTGAGGTACTGCGGCGATGCTGTGGTCCAGCTAAGGCATTTGCGCCATCACCCTGGCTAGTCAGAGAATTAGGTGAGTCAAGCGAGTGATGAGGGGAATGTTGTTGCATTTCAACTAGTTGGTATATAGTGGCTGTTGCAGGAGACGCTTGTGGCTGTGCCCTTTGACCTAAAATTATTATTTAATAAATATGTATTCATAGTTGACGAGTAAAGGAAATAATACCACAGTGAGGTATAACATTTTCATAGATTGGAGTTGGATCCACATCCGGAATGGGTGTGTGAGCATATCTAGAAGTGATTGCTCCCTGCATAGGCAGATATTGCACCCGATTACTGTTACTGTGCATTCCATAAGTGCTCTGCGGCGATTGCGGCTGCGCTCTGGTGTTGTTGGAGTCGAACTGTGCCTCCGAATAAAAGTCCAAGTTCTCATAAACTGGTGAATGTTGTTGCTTTAGTTCATATTGAGTCTCGTTGTTCAAGGAAAGCTGCTCAATAGGCCTCGGTGTGGCGTATTTTGATGCAGCAATTATGTTGTTTCTCTCGTAGATTTTGTATGAATCATTGGGTAGTTGTTGTTTTGTTGGTCCTACTGCAGTCGACCCACCCATGTGAGTATCACGATTGAACGTTTCTACGGCACTGGGTGGTCGTTCGCGGTGGTTGTATTCTTTAGTTTTACCTTCGTTGTTAATGTGCATTTGTTGGAGCCTGTATTCCATGGTGAGAGCATCATTTTCCAATCTTTTTGCATTGCTGTTTGGCTTTGGTTGTTGTTGGGATGATGCCATTGTCCCTTCTACGAAAGTGATTGAACTTTCGAGTTATGTCGATTTCTTTTAATTCAATGCTCCAAAGGTAGATGGGTTGTGAAAAGGTGAATAAAGGAAATACACACAATTTTATACAACCCTGGGTGATTTGATTTCAATTTGTCGGATGAGTGAAATTTTTGCACTCCTGCTCCTGTTCTTCTGTTTGAAGGAGACGGAAAAAATTATGACAATGTCAAAAAAATTTAATCGTAAAGGTTTGTTTGTTTTGGTTTTAATTTTTCTTGTTTCTACTATTGCAAAGTCAGAAAGAAGGCAGAAGCCTGGGCAATCTTCATTACATTTTTTTTTCTAGGAACTGACGGGTAAATAGAGAAATTATCCGGTATTTCACAGAACTTCGGGAGGCATGTCTCTAGTTTAAATTTCTTTTTCAATGTTCATTCTGTAATGCTACTACTATTTTTGTCCTGCTATTGTTTTGTATTGTTGCCTGAAACATAATGCAGGTATTCATGTAGTTTCTAAAAGCAAATAAACAAAATAAAGACATGCTTTAAAATAACAAACAAGAGGAAAGAAAACCTTCAAAATAGCGGCATTCAAATTCAGCACACAACTCGCCAGGTGAGTTCCCTTTTATATACATCATCATATGACGCTGCGTGACGAAGTATATTGGCGAGGGAGTTGGGAAGGGAAGTAGGAAACAAAATCACCCCGGAAACGAATATTTGTTGCGTTTTTCTCATTCTCGTTTTTTTATTATTACCTTCGTCAGTATGCTGTCAAATGTATGTTTTGCTATAAGAAAGAGCGAGGGCGTTGAAATAAACAAACGTAAAGACATAGTTAGTTTTTCACACACTGTTGCGTGACGCTAATTCAATGTGTGAAAGCTGCAGGTTTGCCCAATAGGGAATTAATGGAGAATAGGCGTCATATGACGTTGTGTATAAAAGGGGACTTACATACCTTTAAAATATCGTCGTTGAAATGAAGTTTCACTGCCGCTTTGCTTTCGCCAAATATAACAAATGGAACAAGGACAGTAAATTCATTTTATATCATTTCAGGTTTTTTCTCTTTCATAGTCACTGCAAATCCTGACTTGTGAAATCTTTTGTTTATTTTGAAATCTGGAAATCCCTTTGCCGAGAAATCCGAGATTTCATTTGTTGAGAACATAGTAAAAGTATTCATACAACGATTTAAATTTCCGCCAGTATTTGCAAGAACACACCCTATAATTGCGTATATGTGGGAAATAGTTAGCTGTTCATTTAACATCATATTGAAATTGACTTTTCTCAGTTTATCGCTTTTATTTCTTAACTTTTCGCAACAAATTTTTGAAATAAATTTATCTGGTACGGAGGAATAAATGTCCATATATATTTTGACAGTCCGTTTACAAGGGGATACATTTACAAGATGTTCTATATAGTTTTCCGCTGTTGCATGAATATCTTTTTATTTTTGTTTTTGGTTGTACAACTGAAAATATTTTTTAACAAAAAAAAAATCGTTCAATTTTAAAAAAAGGAAACATTACATTTACATACAGAATCCAGAATCTTCTTACTATCACATCCCTGCAACCAGATGTGCTCACCACCAGGAGCGTTAGTATCGCACGTTTTGACAACACATAAAACTTAAAATTTGACACGTCAATCGGCTAAACACTTGTTTTATTTTTTGTTCTTTGGGCTCCGTGAAAAAATACAAATTTCACTAAAAAGAAATTAAATATTTCACAATAAAACATTTTGTTTCACTTCATAACATTCAAAACATTATTTTTAATCGGTCAAATAGTAAACATTCAAAATGGCTTTTGCCGAAGGACCATGCTACACTATCATCAACTCTGCCGACATGGAGCCCTTCAATGAAATGCAATTGAAGCAAGATTTGGAAAAGGGCGATGTGAACTTAAAAATCGAAACTCTGAAAAAAGTTATTCAACTACTTTTGAACGGAGAGCGACTTTCGGGTCTGTTGATGACAATAATTCGATTCGTTTTGCCACTGCAGAATCACGTCATCAAGAAGCTACTGTTGATTTTCTGGGAGATTGTACCAAAAACTTCGTCTGATGGAAAGCTCCTTCAGGAAATGATCCTTGTCTGCGATGCTTACAGAAAGGTAAGTGTGTATGCTATTTTAGATTTAAATATCTTTCAAGCTTAAGGTTTGCACGGAAATTGACTTCATGGCACATGGTTAACGCTCTATGGACGATAGGCTGAAATTCATCGTTTGTGTATCATGATTTGGTGTCGGGTTGTCAGAAAAAATCCAAGTGATTTTGTGTAATTCGTAAGTTGAATAAAGCACCACCAAAAACAAAAAGCAAACCTCCATTTTCTTCTCGTGGCCAATAGCCATTCTACATTACTTTCCACACCAGAGTTCTCTGCACCGACTTGGGCATTGGGCTTATTTCTTAAGGACGTTTTGTTATCATAATTTATGTATAAGAACGTCTCATATCACTATGGTTTTTTCCAAGATACACACATGGTCGCATTTACGTCAAATGTTTAGGCGCTGACGAAATATTCTGCCTCGTCCCTGCGCTGCGAACATTAAATTTTACCTTAATAAATAAATTTAATTTTCATTTTGTTCATAGGATCTTCAACATCCCAACGAATTCCTTCGCGGATCAACTTTGCGTTTCCTGTGCAAACTAAAGGAACCCGAACTGTTGGAACCTTTAATGCCTGCTATACGGGCATGTCTAGATCATCGCCATTCTTATGTCCGGCGTAATGCCGTCTTGGCAATCTTCACAATATACAAAAACTTTGACTGGCTAGTGCCCGATGGTCCAGAGTTGGTTGCGAATTTCCTTGACACCCAACAAGATATGCCATGCAAACGAAATGCATTCCTAATGTTATTGCACGCAGACCAGGAACGTGCCTTAAACTATCTGGCATCTTGCATCGACCAGGTCAACAATTTTGGAGACATTTTGCAATTGGTTATTGTAGAATTAATTTACAAAGTTTGCCATGCTAATCCAGCTGAACGTTCTCGATTTATTCGCTGCATTTATAACATGTTGAATTCTTCATCGAATGCCGTACGTTATGAGGCTGCTGGAACCCTCATAACGCTATCATCGGCACCGACTGCAATAAAAGCAGCTGCTGGATGCTATATAGAATTAATTGTTAAAGAAAGTGACAACAATGTCAAACTTATAGTATTGGATCGTCTCATTGCCATGAAAGAACATGAAAATATGGAGAAAGTAATGCAGGATCTGGTAATGGATATTCTAAGAGTACTTGCAGCTCCAGATATTGAAGTTCGTCGAAAGACCCTTGGCCTTGCCATGGATTTGGTATCCTCTAGAAACATTGCTGAAATGGTTTTGGTTTTAAAAAAAGAAGTATCTAAGACGCACAATGTCGAACATGAAGACACTGGCAAATACCGACAATTACTGGTGCGAACATTACATAGTTGTTCAATAAAATTCCCAGATGTTGCTGCAAATGTCATTCCAGTGCTTGTCGAGTTCTTATCGGATACCAATGAACTAGCTGCTGCAGATGTTCTTATATTTATACGCGAGGCAATACAAAAGTTCCCTTCGTTGCGTAACCTTATAATTGAAAAACTTATCGATGCTTTCCCCCAAATTAAGTCTTCGAAAATTCATCGTGCTGCTGTGTGGATTCTGGGAGAATATGTTGATTCAAAGGGTCAAGTTAAGGAGGTAATTGAAGTCATCACACAGACTTTGGGTGAAATTCCAATGGTTGAAGCCGAACAGAAACGTCTTTCGGGAGACCAGTCCGAAGAAGAGAAATCCGCCGAAGCCCAAAAAGAAGCTCCTAACAATAAAGTTACTTCAGATGGTACTTACGCAACCCAAAGTGCCTTCAGTTTGGCTCCGTAAGTCTTGCAACGCTGTGATCCTTTTATTTGTAAATTATATTGTAACCTTTAAAGAATTGTCAAGAAGGAGAAACGTCCACCACTAAGGCAGTACCTCATGGATGGGGATTTCTTCATCGGGGGCTCACTTTCAGCCACTTTAACTAAGCTAGCCCTACGCTTTATTGAACTCGAAGGGGATAAGGTACTTGTTTAAAAACTTTGCATAATTAAAGTCTTTTCTAACTATTCTTTGACAGATTGAACAGAATCGTCTTTGTGCACAAGTGATGCTTATCATGAGCTCTATTTTACATTTGGGTAAATCTGGCTTCCCAACAAAAGCTATTACCAACGATGATATGGATAGAATTTTTATTTGTTTAAAAACTCTAAGCGAAAGAACACCTGAGACGGTAGAGGTATTTAAGAACTATTGTCGTGAAGCACTTGGAAAAATGTTGGATGCCCAACATGAGGTGATGGGTTGAACAAGTATTAAGAAAAATAATGATCATTAATAATATGATTTTCAGGAAGAACAACGCATAATTAAAGAGAAACAAAAAGTTGCGGCTAAAGTACAACCAGACGACCCGGTTGTGTTTGCTCAGCTTTCCAATGGGCGTGACAATCAGTTGGGTGAAAATGTTTTCGAATCCAGCTTAAATCAAGCCCTTGCCGGCACAAAATCAACCAATCTAAGTGACATTACATCACCCAATAATAAGCTTAATAAGGTAACTCAGTTAACTGGTTTCTCAGATCCAGTTTATGCTGAGGCATACGTGAATGTCAACCAATACGACATTGTTTTGGATGTTTTGATTGTCAACCAAACAAGTAAGAGTGAAATATTTAGGTGTTTGATGGAAATCAATATATTTTCTTATTTAAGATGACACCCTTCAAAATTGCACGCTTGAGTTGGCTACTCTGGGTGATTTGAAACTTGTAGAACGTCCCCATCCAGTTGTTTTGGCTCCGCATGACTTCTGTAATATAAAGGCCAACGTTAAGGTTTCATCCACTGAAAATGGAATAATTTTTGGCAATATTGGTAAGTGTTGTTTTGAGGCTTACATCAGTTTTCTATGTACTTTTTACACACAGTGTATGACACATCTATCAATACAAATGTCGTGGTATTAAACACAATCCATATTGATATCATGGACTACATTATACCAGCTTCGTGTACAGATAATGAGTTCCGTCAAATGTGGCAAGACTTTGAATGGGAGAATAAGGTGAAAATAAATAATATTTCTATAGTTTTAAAATTAAGTTTTTTGCTTTTGGTTTTTTCAGGTTACTGTTAACACAACATTCACTGACCTGCATGAGTATTTGAAGCATCTTCTCAAGAGCACCAACATGAAATGCTTGACTCCGGAAAAGGCCTTGTCTGGGCAATGTGGTTTTATGGCGGCGAATATGTATGCGAGGTATATTTTTTAAAGCCTTTCTTTTAACTCCCATAAAACACTAAAAATGTTGGAAATTAGATCAATTTTCGGTGAAAGCGCTCTTGCCAATTTGAGTATTGAAAAACCGCTTGATGATGCGGATTCTAAAGTGACAGGACATATTCGTATTCGTGCTAAGAGTCAAGTAATATTAGAATTTTATTAAAATTAAAACTGTTAATTTGCAATAAAACAATCATTTTTTTCAGGGTATGGCACTAAGCTTAGGCGATAAAATTAGTTCTTCACAAAAACAATCTGTGCAAGCAGCATAAAATGCAAATAAATATTAAATGTTTTTTTTTTATTATTATTATATGCTGATATAAAGTTTATGTTATTTAAATAATCAATAAACACAAATTAAACGAAAATAAGCAGTATTTAAATTTTACAAAAACAACATTACGAACTTCTTGTGGGTTTTTATGTAAGATATCGTGATGCAGCTTGAGGTCTTGCCAATAAATCTTAAATTTTTGTTTTACTCTTGGTGGCGCTACATAGCACGGCTCCTGGGCGTGGTTTAATATACCCAGCATACCGGGTCGATCACTAGCCTGCCGTATCCAATTTCTCACTCAAAACCTTCCTCTCTCTGCTCGCTTCATCGAAGATGAGGTCTACCTTGGCTTCTGACTCAGTCGGCTATAGCGTCTAAGACTGCGCCCTTGAGCGTGGCTGTTTATCCGCTCTACATGGCCGAGCCATCTTAGCCGCTGGATAAGGATTCATTGTACCCATTCACGAAGAATTGAATCTGTGCAGCGTAGATTTCTTTGCGTAATGTGCCATGGTGGCCATGGTACGACCGTTTAATTTTACCATTTTATGAAGATCGCTTGCAGCTAATAAACCTGCATACCCTCGCCAAACGCCGTGATATTGCAGACCAATTTATTTCATATTCCATGGATCTATTTACAGCTATGGCTCGATGCCAAGTTTAAAGTAAAATAAAAACTTCTGTATAATAAAAAAAATGGAGGCAACCGGAGGAGTTTCGTTCAACCCAAATATTTAAACGGATAACGTTATTAATATTGTACATATATATATCTACTGGTACTTACTTTGAATCTGTTAAATCCAAAGAATTTGATGCCGATCTAATCCTTCTTCTTTCTCTCAATAATTTAACTTTTGCTTTCGTCCACCCTATCCTCTTCATTGCTCACTTTAGCACTGTTATTTAACAAAATAAAAAGTACAACGCTGTTCATTTCTGCTTTTTTTAATTTCGTTACAAACAATTCGAATTTAAAAGGAGAATTTTATTCCTTTGAATATCAATCTGTCATAATCAGCTGCTCATGTAGAATGTGTGTGGATGGCAAAAAATAGCCTAGCAACGCAATACCTACCGACCACTTCTTCTTCTCTTCGAAAAGACCTTTACAAAACCTACTCCTGAATCCCCAATCCTATCCCCAAACTATTTAGTTTGTTAAGGTAGTTAGTATATAAGTCTAGATTGTTGAAGTATCGTTATTAGTCGCTTGTACTAAGCCAAATAAATAAAATTAGACAAAAAAAGGTATAACTCATAGGAGCAGTGGAGAAATGATACGCTCAGAAGATTTAACCCAAACACGAACTACATATATGCTCATGCACAGGCCTCACAAGCCGGTCATGTAGAAAGTATTGTGATGAAAAACAATAGATATGTCCCGGATGAACTAACCAATAATGTTACCTATGAATCTGGGATTGGAAAAAACAGGCATATGCCAATTTTTAATTTTCGGACAAAACCCACATTTATTAGGCTTAATACAAGCTTTTTCTTAATCTAACTTAAGAACTAAGAAACTTATGAGCTAAATGGTTGGGAGGTTTAGGAGACGAAGCTTTTGGCAGGGGGTACTGATTTTTAAGTCAAAACAAGTAGTGCTTGAATTGACACTCCTCAGCATTCGGGAGATGGTTTCATTGGAGCCATAAGAGGTTCGATGGTTGGGAAGATAAAAGAGGCGAGGATTACGTATGTTACGATGGTTAGTGGTGAGAAAGATAGAATCGTTAAGGGCTGTACAGTTAACGGTACCTAAAAATATTCGATGAATGAAGAGAATGTCAAATATTTCTCTTCGATCTTTCAGCGAATTCAAGTTGACAAGTTTGAGTCGGTCTCGATATGGAGGTAATATCAATGGATTACTCCAATTAAAACCTCGAAGAGCAAATCGGAGGGAACGGCGATGTATGCTCTCAATTCTGGCAATATGCACTTGTTAGTAGGGCGACCAAACTTGACAAGCGTATTCAAGAAGCGGACGAGCAAAGGATATGTAAAGAAATCGGGTAACGTAGGGATCTGAAAATTCCTTAGACCATCGTTTCACGAAGCCAAGTGCTGATTTTGCTTTTAGAATTCAGAATATCATCGATATGTTTGAGAAAATTCAGCTGTTGGTCGCAAATAATGCAAAGGTCACGGATCACCTGATCAGGGGAAATGCTTTGATTGTGGAGCAGAGACGAGCAGATTTGATGCGTTTTGGTGAGAAGGTTATTGATTGGCATTTTGAAATATTAAGCTCCAAGCAGTTTTTGGAGCATCAAATTGAAAAATTATCGATATCTTGTTGGAAATGGAAGTCTTCATTTGAAGAAAATTCAGCTCTAAAAGTTGTTTGAAACCATTTTCTGTCTGCCCTAACGATTTTCAGTTCACATATTTGAGAACCTTATAGTAAGGTTTGCTACGAAGTTTTTTGTGCAACAGTATTTTTTTGGGGAACAGTTTCGGAATGATTATGATTATTAAAGTCAGTCAACGAACCTCTTATTGGTTAGTAGCACCTAGAAGTTAGAGCATTTTCCATCCGATTTTCAAATGAAGCGTTTGCTAATTAGAAAATGTAAAGTAATTATTTTTGTTTGGATTTTTTTTCAATCTGACACAATCTGTAACTAAAAAACTGAGCTGAAGCAACTGTACTCTTCCATTGGATTTCTTTATCAATTTAGAAAATATTAGTGGGCTATAGGTCAAAACACAGATGTAATTATTTTAAGTGCGACGTTTCGAGCATGTATATGCTCATCATCAGGCCTTTATTGGACAAAATAAACAAATAAAATACAAAAATCCATAAGTCAACACCAAAAATTGAAAAAAGATGTTGATATATCAACTTACAAAAATATTTAAGGACAAAAAGAATACAAGTCTCCTCGCATCTTACACTTATATGTATAAAAACAATCTATTAGATTTAAAAAAAAAAAACATTTTTTTTTGTTTTTTTGATTAATTTGGTTTACAATTTGAAATCTTAAAATATTTAAATTACTTTAAATAAAATTTCGTTACAAATAACACTTTATCAGGGGGCTCACATATACTTTATTTTATAGTTGGTTATGTGAGGCTTTTTTATAAGCTGGCTGTATGTGTTGCTTAAATTTTCGCAGTCAGATCTGCGGTTAATGGCATTTTTGTGGTTTCTGATGTGCAACATTTTTAGCAACATTCTTTTAGAATAATGTTGCTCCGTCTGTAAAACTTCAACATTTTTAAAGTCTGCCTTATGTTTTTCTTCTAAACAGTGCAGTTCCATTGTTTACATCAGATGTATGACCTGCGATTCTACTCTTTAATTTCTGTTTGGAAGTGCCTATATACACGGAAGAGCATGCCACTTCTTTACCCCCCAAACAATTTATTTTGTATATAATATTAGCTTTGTCCATCACCTCTATTTTTTCCTTTTGTGTTGGTGAAAACTTGACTTTTAAGAGAATTAGCGGACTTGAATGCAATTCTCGTTTTTGTTTTGTCTCTGATAGGCGCGGCGTTGATGCGGTTAGCGAGATGAGGGATGAACAACATACTCCTGCATTCCACCGTTTTTCTTTCTTTTTCAGCTATATTTTGTGTTTGAGTTTGCTGTTTATTTTTGATAAGCTTCTCTATTAGCGAGTTTCATTCAAGAAAAGATTTGCTCTTTCTGTTAAAAGATTTGATCTTTTTAAATTTTGAGAGTTTCGTCTCAATCTCAACACAAAAGATTTGATCTCTGATGGAGTGGAAGATTTGATCTGAATGCACACATACATGTAAATAATCTTTTCTGCCAATGTCAATAGGGATGCAAAATACAAGCGATACATCGATGTTTTAAGAAATCGATGTATCATTCATAAACATCGATGAAACCCAGTTAAACACCGATACATCAGGAAAACGTAGAGATCTCAAATTTAATGTTTGTTACTGACATTTCATGCAAAAACAGTCTTATGTTGGGCAATTGACAAGTTTTTTTTTTGTCTGAAAAGAAGAGAAAAACGATTCTTTTCTCAAAGAATCGAAACCGCGCATCGTGGACGCAGTTTAAAATTCAAAATAGTGAAATGTCATTTCTATATTAAACTAGCCCGGCGTTGCTCGGGCTTACCCTAGCTTTCCTTGATACCGAAAGCGGTCCAATTATAGCCAAAAACCACAAACGTAAACGTAGTTACAAAATGTTTTCAAAACTGGCCAAGCCTTTCAAATTTAATGTTGGTTATATGAAATTCCATACAAAAATCAATTTTCGATTTTTCCAATTTCCTGACTTTTCCGGGAGGTTTTCCAAAAAGTTTCTTCGTAAAAACCTTTTCCTGGCGATTACAAACAACAGAAAAAATTGAGCCAAATCGGGAAGACGTTTTGAATTGATGAATTACTATACATTTTTCACACTATTTTTATATATATAAGATTTATGAAATTGCTATTATTTATTTCTGGGAGACAAAATAAACACAAATTCCAAGAAAGAAATGATATAGAAGTCGAAGTTTAATTTCTGATCGAAAAATGGTCTGCAGAAAAGTTGTAAATGATTAAAAAAAACTATAATTTTACTTCAGGTTATTTTTCAATATAACCTCAAATATTATGAGATATCGACAAAAAAACGGTCTTTCGATTTTTTAGTTTTGCTAACTAAAATCGCATTTGATGTTTTACAAATTCAATGAAACACAGCCTTCAGAATTAAAAAAAAATAGCTGGCTAGTTATTGTTTATTTTTTTATTTTATTACTATTCGTATTTTAACTTAAGAAGTAACCGCTTATTGAGCATCAAAAAATTAGTTCATAAACATGTTTCTTAAACATCGCGAAAATATCGATATCATCATAATATCGATGTTTTTATGAACGAAGTTGCATCCCTACAGTCCAGACAGTCCCTCACCAATACTACAATTTAATCATAAAAGAAGTTTCATTGAAAAGATCAAATTTCGATTTTGAGATCAAATCCCTAAAATTTGAATGAAACTCGCTATATGATTGCGGGAGGGAAAGAATTTGAGTATAGGGTGTCCCGAATTATATTCTTATTTTGTTGATGAAAAAAATATCAATCGTTTCGAGAACACGATTGACGAAGTTCTGTGCTGTGTTTATAAATACGTGTTTTGGTTGTTTAGAATGGAAATTTATAACGTAACGACATTTTATTTAAAGTAATTTAAATATTTTAAAATTTCAAATTGTAAACCAAATTAATCAAAAAAACAAAAAAAAAATTTTTTTTTTTTAATCTAATAGATTGTTTTTTATACAGAGACTTGTATTCTTTTTGTCCTTAAATATTTTTGTAAGTTGATATATCAACATCTTTTTTTAATTTTTGGTGTTGACTTATGTATTTTTGTATTTTATTTGTTTATTTTGTCCAAAAAAGGCCTGATGATGAGCATATACATGCTCGAAACGTCGCACTTAAAATAATTACATCTGTGTTTTAACCTATAGCCCACTAATATTTTCTAAATTGATAAATATAAAGGTCACAAAAATTAACATTTATTTACCAATTCCTTATACCTCCTTATTCCTTCATTTGTCCTAAAATATTTTTTAATGAATTCATTACATAATTTTTATTATAATCAATTAAATATAAACAATACATAATATTCACAAATAGGATAACAAGGCGAACAAAATAAAAATCAAAAATAATATAAATATAAATATAGCTACATTTAATAGTAAAAATGTTTAACGATAAAATAATACAGTTATTCCCGTAAAATGACCATCATTCCCATAATAGTTGGACATTTTCAGTTTTCTCATCTTCTTTAAAACTTATGAATCACTATAGTCAGGCAAAATATTAGGCCCATTACCCGATTCCGAGCTACTGCCAGTACCCATATTATCACCTCTGCTTCCAGTGTCACCTCTACTTCCAGACGCATTGCTGCTTTCAGCCTCACCGCTACTTCCAGCCCCACCACTATTGCCACTCAAACGTCCATTCCGTCGTCTAAACGCTACAGCTGCAGCTACAACCGCAGCGGACGGAGCAGTAGCTGAACTCGTAGACGCAGCACCACCAGTTTCGGGTGCAGCTGCCGCCCTTTCGCGATTCCGAAGTGAATGGATATAAGCCAGCATTCGAATCATAAACGCTGCGGGAACTGTAATAGTATCTTTGGTTTGCTTTAACATTATTGCATTTCGCTCCATAAGCTAAAAAAAACAATAAAAATATGTTAACAAAAACATTAAGTTATAAGCAAAAAACATACATCGTTTGCTTCTGTTTCATTAAAACTAGCATCTTGTTGGGTGGGAGCCCAGATTTTCACATCATAATCAATACCCGATGTAGCAAGATAAGGTAATTCCGGATGTGGCTGCACACAATTGACGACATGCTGATCAGCCTGTAACAACATCACCAGCTTTCCAGTGTGACGATTCCAGGTAAAAACATGACCACAATCTGAACCCGACATAACGTAATCGTTGCCCCAGAATGTTGCTTCTTTTATCATTGTGCGGGCATTTCGATGACCTACGAATTTCATTTTCATATATTCAAATACTTTTTCATTGGTTTCTCTCTCGAGATCTGCCAATTGCTCGTTAATTTGTTCTTCTTGAAATTCGTTTTCCACTTCATTTGCATCTGCATCTACCGTTGAGGATATTGGCTCAGTATCAGCCGAAGTGGATACATTATTGTTTTCTTCAATAGTTGCAGTGTCTGAGCTGGACGAACTGCTGGATGGGTTAGCTGTAATTCAAAGATGTTTAAAATTACTTCACTTTTTTTGTTTGTGTATATATTTAAAATACCTTCTGTTCTGTCAGATGCAACCGCTACAACAACGGCAGCCACTGTAGCCCTTGTCATTTCTTCGTTTTGCTCCCTTGTTAAAGGCTCTTCTTGTGTGAACAAAGGCACCTCTTGTCGCATATTAAAATCATTAGTTTGCTGGCCTGTCAAGCCGATTCGAGTTCGAGGATCATTAAGCATTCTTGATATTACTTCTGTCATTCGATGCATAATATTCCCATGCAGCTGAGGCCGCACTTGCCCAATTTCAACACGTCCATTAGGATCTCGTTCAGGCCTCGCATCCGGCCCGGTATCCGACCAATCACCTCTAAGTCGAAGCTTCCTTACTTGCGGTGGAGTTTCGCCACTAATTGAATTTTTTCCTGAACGCTTTGAATGCAATTCACTTAGGTCGATTCCTTGATTATTCAAATCGAACATATACAAATAGTCAGATGAATAGTTGACCAACAAGTCCGCTTCGTCAGGACTGTATTTAACCGAAGTTACACGATACGTTCGTTTTGTTGTGGACGGGATAGGAAAAGCTTTTACGGGAATTGTGTGTCGTTCATTTGACGTTGCTGCATTAGAAAAATCAATAATAGACAAGTATCGGCGGTCATAGATTCGTATTACACTATCTGAACTTCCGACTGCAATACAATGATTCGTGATAGGTGCCAGGGACATGGCGGTAATAGCGGACGGACTAAAAATTAAAATGTTGTCTTTGCAACAGGTCCTGTAACAGCTATAAATTAAATCAAAGTTATGATTTTACTTTCGAAGAATTGTATAGCATTTTACGAACGTACCTTGAATTTTGTCTCAAGTCAAATAGGCGAACTGTACCGTCTTCGCCACAAGTCATAAATGATTTTGGTTCGCTCGGTACTGTCATTACTTCGTAGGTTGTGCCATTTTTATGGCAATTAAAACACATTTGTTTGACCTTGTTCTCATAATGATCTACATCTTGTCCGCCATTGACGGGTCGCATATACGGTGACATGAGCTCAGTATACAAAACAACCCCATCACCAGAACATGATACTATTGCACTGTCATTTGATTGTGGCATAAATCGTGCACTGAAGATGTTCGCCCGATGTGCTGATTTGTATTTAAGTAGAACCTTTCCATTATGTGGGTTTGTTACAGCTATAAATTGATCATCTGACCCCGAAAGGACGTACTCGCCGGTATTGTTCCAGGAAAGGCTGTTCACGCATCCTGAATGTACTTGCAGGCGACATTGTAAGGCAAGTCTTTGCAAATAGTCTAGACTGTCTTTGGGGAGTAAAACAAATTGAATTATTAAATTTTAATTTCTTTTATAGAAGCTTTATTTGTTAGATGTTATCTTCTCAGAATTCCTCTAATTCATGCTTAGCAAAGCTTACGAATATGGAATCCATTACAGGCTTGTTCATTAGAAAACAACAAATCTTCTGACCGATTTGCTGTGATTTTTTTTAGCTGGGATAAACTGGTGATGGCCCCCTCTACACTATGAGTCAGACATTGACGACTCATCAGTTGGTCGATGGGATGGCCCTGCAATGTTCCTTCGCCACTACACGATGGTGAATTTTATTTTCGATTTTGCAGTGTAAAAGTGGGATGAAAACGCCGCCGCTGCTGCTGCTCCGATTTCATATAGAAGTTCAGTCAAATAATGAGTAGCTGGCCACGTGCGGATGCGTACCACCACCAATGCCCACCAACTATCCTTTGATGGTCGGACGAAAAATCGACCATCGGAGACCAAACCCTCTGTGCCATAAGCCATTCGTCTACCGTGATGACCTATAGTTTAGAGGGGACATATGATGCGTATATAAATTCAACTTGAAATATTGAACCGAAGAAAGAAAGAATTGCAAATCGATACCCACTATCTAGCCACAAAAAAATTATTGGAGAAGGTTTATACCTTAATTGGCCTTGTACTTAGAAACAAATTACTGAACATATGATTTTCGAAATCGGATATAACAACCAAAAACAAAGCAAACTATATTTATTATTTGTATACGACTTTACCTTTTGAACTGTTCACAAAGTTTTTTCTTGCTCGCTTTGAGGGATACAATTCCTTGTTGTATATATCACGGAACACGCTTGGAGGACCCTTTGACATCATCTTTGGTGTGTTTTAATTTTGTTTCCCCCTGCCAGAGAACTCAATTCAGACGAAATTCCCTGAAACTAAAAATAAATGCATGGTTAGCAGAAATATTTATAACTAACATAGCATGAAGTAGACCTTGTGTCTTGAAAAGGAAAAGGAAATTTGGTTTTAAAAACAATCTTTCGGCTTGATTTTCATTAAAGTAAACACCAAGTTTAAATTTAGAGTTGAGATAACAATGAAACATGACATTACAATCATAGAGAAGTCTAAAAAAGTGATCGAGAAAAAATGTCTGTCTGTCTGTCAGTTTGTATAACGAGCTGCAGCCTAAACGGCTTAAGCGATTATCTTCAAACTTGATGTGTGTGATTATTTTGGCATTCTCCAGAGGGGAAATTGAAATTTTTTTTAAGCCTAAAAATAACGGTACCTGTCATATGACCCATTAGGAAAATCTTATTTTTCTCGAAAACGATTTTGATGAACATTTTTGAGAATTTTTTGTTGGTATTGTCTATAATTTGATTAGAACCATATTTAATTTTTTGGATTTCTCGGTAACGGCTCTTTGGATTTTTGTCAAATTTTATATTTAAGAAGAGATAGGTAGCCAAATTAATTCTGCATATCAAATTGTTTAATAACTTTTTTCTAATTAAAATTAATTTTTGAATTTTTTTTTTTTGAAAAATGAATATTTTTTAAAAATTTATAATCACATGTATATCAATGAATTCTAAGAAACTGCATACCAAAATTTCAAAATATTTTTTTTTGTTCAAAAAACTAAAAATAAAAAACAGGATTTTATCACAACCGGTCCTACAACTTTCGAAATACATGTTTTATAAATTTTTTTGTTATTTAAGACTTTTCAAACTGTGTTATTTTAAACGCAAGTGTTACTTGTTTCTGTCAAAGATCTTGCTTTCCAATATAATTAGGCATAAGAGCAAGTACGTGCGACCCAGTCGTGCCCATTTTTTTTATAATAAACGCGTGCTTATTATATTATGTTTTTAAAAATGTTACAAAACTCTTCGCGAGCATTAGGGAAAAAACGAGAAGTCCATGCACATTAGTTTTGAAATTCTGCACATCAAAATAGGAGGGAAAAACAAAGCCATCAAAGCGTTCCACATTCGTGTGGTCGTAATGCCACTAAATAAAGAACCTCTGTACTTAACAGTACATCAGAAGTTGGGCTCAAGCAGTGCGAATATTACTGTAGAATTGTTTCAGGGGAGGAATGCAACTGGCTATTTCGCTAGAACATTGTTTATAAAAATAGTGACACAATAAATAAAGGCAAGAAACATTACAACGGTGTTCTAGAGATGTAAGCGTATCTGTAATTTTTATATCACAAATCATTGGATACAATCCAAAAAAAAAAAACTATAGTAACTATAAAACTATACATAGTAGACCTGTCCAAATATGGAAATTGTACTCGAGTTTTGGGCAAAAATATACGCTTTGTGTATTGGCAAGATCAGATGTGGTAAAAAATGTCGCGATTTTTTTTGGCATCATCGAATATGTGGTCGTTAGACAGAAGGTAACCTGTTATGCACATTCCTAAAACTATTAGTTTGTCCGTTTTCAAATGCAAGTGACACTAATCGATAATGGCTTTGTTGGTACGTTTCCCTTTAACGACATAAGACAGCATTGAGTTTTTCAAGCATTAAAGTCTACGCTTGGTCTTATTCCCCACGCTATCAAGATTAGAATTTAATGAACTTATTATACGCTGCCGTTGCAGTTCAACATCCGAAGAACATGAATGAGAATCTGGAAACGAATACAAAAAAGCGAGTGCTGAACCCAGAAAAAAAAAGAATTTATTGGATTAGTTGTTTCAGTTCAGACATAGTTATTGATAAAATGAAAAGAGTCTGAGACAAAACAGAGCACACCACCATTTATTTTGTGAATATCAGACTTGAAACCTTCCAACACAACATGAATTGCGCGGTCGAAAGATAATTTAATTACTAATACAACTTCTGAATATTATAACAGGATGGGAAAATAAGTATGTACGATCTCAGAATAGGTTGTTAGGTTGTTGGGCTTACATATAGAATAGAGAATTTAGTTGTGGTCGGCTTTCATGATGCATGTGCCCCTCATGCTCATGCCTCATGGGTAGGGTAGTTACAAGGACGATATATTTCACTGTAGTGACAAGATTATCTTTTCGGCTCATTAAATTCCACACGATTACTTTCCATTTGATGATAATATCAAGTTCAGAATTTAATGAGCTTAGCATACGGAGCCGTTTAAGATCCACTTCAAAAGAGCAGAGTTGTGACTCCAAAAAGGAATATGAAAAGATAAGTGTACTGTCGTCAGCGTAACAGTTAAGTAGATTAAGAGTTTCAGACAGGAGATCATTTATAAGAATAAGAGAGAGCCCTGACGCACACCATTATTTATTTTAAAGGCACCAAATTTGAACCCACCCAATACAACTTATATTGAATGGTCTAAAATGGAGTGCAATAATTTAACTTTCACTGAAACGATGAGTGGTTTTGTTCGAATTTTCGGTTAGCTAAACCATCAGTTGTATTGCTACGAAAGCCGTACTGCCGGTCAATAAGAACAATTTATAACCAACTACATGGCCCATCCAGCGTTACTTGGGTATACCACACATTTTCTGGATCCCAACAACAGCGTGGCATATCAGGTCCAACAGTGAGTGAACACACCCAAACGCAATTATGTTAATAAGCCAACAAAATTTAATAAATATCTACTCCTAGTCTTTTATTATTTTTATTTTATTATATTAATAGCGGGCCCGGCAGACGTCGTCCTGCCTTTCCTCAAATCTATTTTGGTTTAAAGGTTATATGATAGCTATAACTGGCCCCTAAGCTAGCCCTTTCGATGCGTTCTATATAATGTGTCGTTTCCAAGCCACAAATTTCACAATGATTGAAGTTGTAGGATAATATAATAATGGCGTCGCATACAATGCAACAATGTTAATGTTCCAATTGTCTTTTCAAACCCTCATCAAACCATAATTGAAAAATACACACAAAATTTAATTCAAAACGGTCCAGCCGTTTAGGAGGAGTTAGGTGACAAACATACGTACAGAAGAATTGTATATATTTAGATATGGCATGATTTATAGTCAAATCGTTCCGTTAATGAGAATTTAATGACAAAGGCACCTCATCGCCAGTTGAGGTTAGTTCAAATAGCCAGTCATTCCTTACAGCTTCAGCTATCTGCCTTTGAAATTCCTGTCAAGATCGAGCCATAAATAAAAATAAAATAACGACCCAAGCGCCATCTATTTAGTATTTAAAATTGCCTGAGTTAATCCTTAGAACATTATCTGCCAGTGAAACACCCATCAAAATTGACGCAGCTATCATAATGAAATGCTTATAGCGAGTTTCATTCAAATTTTAAGATATCAAAATCGAGTTTTGATCTTTTCAATGAAACTTCTTTTTATGATTAAATTGTATTATTGGTGAAGGACTGTCACTCTTCTTTTGTCATTTCTATTTAGGGATGCAAAATTGTTCATAAAAACATCGATATTATGATGATGATATCGATATTTTCAGGATGTTTAAAAAAAATGTTTATGAACTGATTTTTTGATGCTCAATTAGCGGTTACTTCTTAAGTTAAAATACGAATAGTAATAAGAAACAAGATATTAATGAAGTCCAAGAAAGTAAAACTGATGTGGACTCCAGGCCATGCTAATATACGTGGAAACGAAGAAGCTGATAAAGCCGCAACTTCTACCGACAAAGCACCACTCTATAAATTCAATATTTACACCAAACGAACATAAATCTCACCCTCAATACCCTACAAACGTATCAAAACAACAAATTTCTAACTACACCCGCTTAAGACTTGGTTACACCTCAGCAACTTTTAAACACCTTCAACAAAAACAATCCACCGATATGCACCACCTGCAATACAACGATGAGTTTAACTCACCTCCTCGAAAACTGCCAGTCATCGAAACCTGTTCTTTCATCAATCTTCAAAAATATATCGATCTATGACGTATTAAATAACCCCAGTAGCTCAAATATTGAAAACGTGAATAAATTCCTTACAACTCTTAACTTAATTGTATAAAAAAATTCAATAACAAGCAGAGCTAATAGTCTTCGCAGCTAGGCTCTCTCCTTTTTGTATTACCTTGAAATTTTAATTACCAGTTAATAAATTATAATAATAATAATAATAATAAAAACAATAACTAGTCAGCCTGAAGTAAAATTATAGGTTTTTTAATTATTTGCAACTATTCTCCAAACCATTTTTCGATTTGAAATTAAATATCGACGGAAATAAGAAAAAAAGTTTTCAAACCCACCCTCACACACCTCCTCACAAAAAAAAAAAATTACCCTGGAGTAGCTTGTGAAATTCCACTATTAATTCTATCAATTCTTTCTTGAAATTTGTGTAATCTTTTAATAAATATTTATATATAAAAATGGTGTGAAAAATGTATAGTAATTAATAAATTAAGAACGTCTGGGGTGATTTGGCTCCGTTGTTTGTAATTGCCAGGAAAAGGTTTTTACGAAAGAAACTTTTGGGAAAACCCTCGAAAAAAGTCAGGAAATTGGAAAAAAATGAAAATTGATTTTTGTATGGAATTTCATATATTTTTATATAGTCAACATTAAATTTAAAAAGCTTGGCCGATTTTGAAAACATTTTGTAACTACGTTTACGTTTGTGGTTTTTGGCTATAATTGGACCGCTTTCGGTATCAAAAAAGCTAGGGTAAGCCCGAGCAATGCCGGGTGGGTAAGCTAAGTTTAATATAGAAATGACATTTCACTATTTTGAATTTTAAACGATGCGTGGTTTCGATTATTTGAGAAAAGAATCGATTTTCTCTTATTTTCAGACAAAAAACTGTTGTCAATTGCCCAACACAAAATTGTTTTTGCATGAAATTTCAGTAACAAACATTAAATTTGAGATCACTCCGTTTTCCTTTTCAGGAATCGGACCTTTCGACACACGTGGCACTATTGTCGTCCACCAAAAACAAACTATCGATGTTTAAATGGGTTTCATCGATGTTTCGAAATCGATGTTTATGAATGATACATCGATTTCTTAAAACATCGATGTATCGCTTGTATGTTGCATCCCTATTGACATTGGCAGAAAAGATTATTTACATGTATGTGTGCATTCAGATCAAATCTTCCACTCCATCACATGATACACAGAAATACAAGGTATGCTCACTTCGGCTGATTATGCGTGTGACGTCACATTCTTCTGATTTTTGTTCTTAGAAAGTGTAATTAAATGTGTTAATTTGCCGATTTTGTTATTGTTTTTTTATGTTTATTGTTCTTATATAAAAAAATCGTTTAAACCTTCAGTTTAAAAAAATAATCTTCCCTTAATAAATAAAATAATAATAAAAGAAGAATATGACGTCATAAAATACATGATGGCGATTTGTATGCGTCTACTGAGCATACCTTGTATTTCTGTGTATCATGACTCCATCAGAGATCAAATCTTTCGTGTTGAGATTTGATCTAGATGTGCTCTTTTTCTTGCAATGAAGCTCAAAATTCAAAAAGATCAAATCTTTTGACAGAAAGAGCAAGTCTTTTCTTGAATGAAACTCGCTATTAGGAAAACAATTGTGAAATCGTATGGAATTATTTTGGCGCCTTATTCATTTTCAGATTTTTTATTTAATTTAATTTACAGAATTATATAATTTTGTTGAAATATATTTATATGCAGTTATGGCGTATGGGCTATTTGAAGTTAACGACTGTCGGCTAAACAACTGAACGTCAATCTGTCAATGTTTTGTCAATATATTGAAGATCACTCACAGCATTCTGTCTCACTCACTTTTCATATTATGAAATTAAACAAAAATTCTGTTCGATTTTTTTTATTTTCTTACAAACCTTGTCCTGATCCTGACAATAAGGAACACGAAACAAACAAAAATTATCCAATTTGGTGCAGCAGTTCGGAAGTTATGCGCGTACATATATTTTATTATTGGACAAAGCCATTTTTCCATCTGCTCGGAACAAGCCCTTATGAATAGGATAAGTAGAAAAGCTTAAGCAGTAGCTTTGTTTTGATTGGGTGCCATAGTTATTTAGGCTCTCAAGTATGGGCCGCGTCTTGACACTCTCGGGCAGAGTATTATTGACGGCGAATTGCCGTCGAGCGTTCGTATCGAAATAGATTTTTTTTCTTACAAATGACCAACCTTGCTACCTTTGGGACATTATAGCTTTTTTCAATCTGCAGTATTACCTGATTGATGATTAATTTCTCAAGAAATTCCAGAAATGAATTTCGGGCTCAATGAAATGGTCTAATTGAATAGGTTGTATATAAGTGATGATCTAAAAAAAATCAATATCAGCTTGTGTGAAAAGAGGAATGTACGTTTCGTTTTATATACATATATGTATAAATGTTTATTAAAAAATTGATTTTGAGTGATGAATAACAAATAGTTTTATAATGAACTACATGTTATCCTCGTTATAAACTTTCTTTTACTCGTATTCCGAACTTTTATAACGAACTTTTTCTGATCTATTACTGAAACTATTTAATTTTTAAAATTGTAATGTTTTTTTCATTTAGAACGTTTGTTTGAAAACTATCTGAGTTGAAGTCTATCCATAAAGAAACTGACCTCTCTGAAAACTTGGCGCAGCAATTACTTGGTTAATTTTGTATGCACGGAATATATGAAAGTGAACTAACTAGCAGTCGCTCTCTAATATGTCAATAGTTCACTCAGCCGACCCCTCAACATTGACGCTTATTAATTTGCCTTAAAAACTAGGCTACATCGAGAAATTGTTATCACAGATGTGCTGCCGCCAATAGTTTGCGTACGCTCCTTTCTTGATGGTTCTGTTCTGTAAGTATAAAGTTAAAGTCGAAAAAAACAATAATACCTAGTCGTTGAGGATATAAACTGTATAAAACTATTTTAAAGTTATGAAAAGCACGGGCGATGCGAGGTCCCTAGGCAGTTGCCTACTCTGTCTTAGGTTAAATCCGACATTGGGCACCTCGCCTTGTTTTAATGCAACTGGACGATGCACGACACTAGTAAGATGAATTAGAACAATAGGAAAGAATTTTTGTTCGGTCGAGAATTAGGTGAACATTTTCTCACTTAAAACCAACGGAGGGCTCCAGCTTGTACTAGGATTTAGAATAATTGCTGCCAATCTCGGGGTTAGCTAGCAAACACCTTATCTACTACACCACTGCCGCCGGGCCAGAGAATTTGTGTGATGGTTATGCGACATAAATGGATTATGTGGGCAGTGGGCACTAGCATTAAGCTGGATTTTTTTTTTGTTGAGCTTCAAATAGACTTAAAAAACATAATTTTTTTTTTTTATTATTATTTACTCATTTCAATTTATATTTTTGTTTGTTTCAAATTTCTCTTGAAATTGAAAGATCTTCGGATTAACAGTAAGGTACATAGGTCTAGTTCTACTAACATGGCATCACTGAAACAAACGGAAATGTAAAAATAAAACATTCGGGTTTGTAGCTACATAATTACTTTTCTAGTGAAAATCCAAAAATTTGAAAATTAAAGAAAAATTTTTTTTTAAATAAGTCCTTTTAAATAATAAAAATTTAAGAAATAAATTTGCTTAGTGAGCATAATGGAAACCTATACAACGACATAAAGAGACTCTACTGTATATTTTCTTCTGCATATTTATTTATATTCCCAACAAAAAAATTGCATAAAATGGAACATGCAGATAAATGCATTTATTTTTGAATTTATGATGGCATCATTGATGGAAGGTACATAGAACATATATGTACATATATAGATACATTAATAAAATTAATTATATAAAATGCATGCGAAACTTTTTATTTAACTCACCTACCCTTTGTTGTCTTTTGTATCGATTATTGCAATTCAGACATCCATTCTGTTAACGGAAAGGGGAGTATTTGCACTTATTTTAATAAAGATTTCATACTTTGGCTGCAGATTTACACAACACAAAAATGGAAAAAGCAATTTGATTATCTCATCGTTGTATGTATTTACCTTTGTCTGGAATAAAAACTTACTTCGTTTAGTTCTTTTTTAAAATGATTTTAAACCTTTTTCTTATTAAATGAAAATGAAAATTATACTTAAGGAAATTATTTGACAGTTGTTTTCCCCAGGTTTTCGGATGGGTTTTTTTTTTCAACATTCAACTAGTTTTCTTCTGTCAGAGCATCTTTTGAAGTGTGATTTTTTGAACGGATCCATAATTTAAACCTAGCTTACATGATTTTTCTTTACGCTGTGTTATAGTGTTTTTTTTTGGTAATCCGGAATCAGTAACAGACAGAAATCACCCCGATCCGGAATGCCAAACGAACAAATTGCCAAAGCAGTTTTAATTCTGAAGTTTGGGATTCATTGTATTTGTAAAACGTCAAATGCGATTCAAATAATTTTTTATTTGAATTTCATTTACTTGTAAACATGGCGGATACAAATTTGCGGGATTGAATTTCATTTGGAATGAAAAGGGAGAAATTATAATATATTTCTATTTCATTTATATTCTTTTTCACTTTATTTGCTTTCTTTCGTAGATTTTGTGTTTATTTTGTTATTATCTCCCTCAAATCAACGATCACAATTTCATACGTTAAATAAAAAAATTGTCGTTACACGATTTTGAATTTTAAATCGTGTCTATGTGTGCGTGATTCTGGTTTTGATTCTGACTACGAAAACAGAATCGATTTTTTGTTCTTTTCAGAATAAGAACTGTCATTGAGTACCAAACGAACAATTTCAGAGCATTCGGAATGCATCTGGACTGTTCTGGACGACCAAAAAAAAAGGATATTACTTTCATACACGTACGTTGATAATTAATTACCCCGAATATTTCTTTCACTTTCATATAAAATGAGCTATTTTATTGCAAATAAATTTACAAAATTCTAAGAAAACTTAACATAAGCAAGATTCCCTAGAAAGCTAGATAGCATTCTATGAAAATTGCTCGTGGAGACTGCAAATAACATTCTATAAAAAATTTCATTCTAGACATTGCTCAGCTCATAGCCTTCTATGGAAAGTATTATATTTGAAAAAAAATTTAGAGCGTTCTCTTTTCTTTAAATGCTATTAGAACACAACCATACGATTTTCTGCGCCACATTTCTGCAAAGGGAATAGTATTCTAGGAACTGCCCATCACAATTTTTCTAGCGTTCTCATTTTTTTTCTATAAAAATGACATACTATTCTATAAAATAAAGATCGTGGAGACACCAGTAATGAAGAATTATCCATACTACTAAAAAACATCATTGGGAAGTGTTCTAAATTTTTGGCGGTTCATTGTTCCTACTTTTTGTTCTTCATCATTCTTCGTCCTTAAATACTATTTATACAAGAACATAATCTATTTACATATATCTTATCCTATATTCGTAATTAGCTTTGTTCGATGAGACCTGAAGTCACCCTGGGGTCGCCACAACTCGTTTTTTGAAATACCTCAAGTCGCCCTCAAGGGAAAATTCTCTGTTTTTTGAAACCTGGGGTCGTTATGAAGTCACCCTGAAGTCGATCATGGTATTATGCTCGGGCGAGTTGAGGTAACGATCAGCTGTTGTTTACTGACATTAGCTGCCAATTTGTGATTTGTGTTGATTTGCTGCAGGTAAGTTGTAAATTCGTATTTGCAAATACAAAATTATAGCAAATGTGAATTTATTCATTGTTTTACATTTAATTTAATAAAAATTGAATTATTATAGTTAAAAAGTGCCAAAATGGAGTCTTTTGAAGTTGTGGATTGTGCGACAGGAGAGTCAGTGCTTCTTGTGGTATGTAAGTAACTTAATTGACAGCCCTTTTGTGTTTTTTGAGATTCAAAAAACCCAGGTTTTTTTGACAAGTTGGAGTTGTCAAGAAAACCTGGGGCGACCCTGGGTAAAGTTCAACGAACAAAGCTATTATCTAATTCTTCTTGCTACTTACTTCTTATCTCTAGATAACCGTCAGTGTATGTTCATTTTAATTTATTTACATAAACATTGGTTATCTGTAAATACGTACAACATGTTCATGGTTAAACGGAGTGTATTTTTACTAGATTTTGTTTTCACTCACAATAGGCGTTTTTCTTTTTTCGTTCAGAGCAGTGTCTGAGTTGTCAAAAAAGAAGTTGTATTTCTTTTTTCGCTCAGAGCGTTCAGATCTTTAAAATTGTATTTCTTTTTTCGTTCAATGATGATCAGAGCGTGCCTAATATACACAAAAACATTAAAACTGAGAAGCAATTTTGCTGTTCCATTGCATTTTGAGAATGAGTGGATCTCCGATTTCTGTTTCCAAATTTCGAGTTCGAAAAAGTCCACACAAACCTCAATTTTTTTCTCGAACAAAATGAAACTATGACAATCTTTAACAATTTGTCGTTTTAAAATGCCAAATATTTACGATTCGTAACTATTTGACAGGAAAACATCGTTTCAAAATGCATTGTTGTAGTGTCAAATAGTTATGATTTGTAACTATTTCCAACTCATATCCATGATATGAATTGAGATTGTTGATCTGTCAAAGTCAAAGTTTAGTGGTGTTTAAGAATTAAAGTGGTTTCCTTGTATATAGAACCTATAGTAGTATCATGAGGCAGCTTCTAGTTAAGCGAGGTAGAGCCGCAACGTCGCTGTAATAGCTTTTTCTGTCAACACGATATACATTTGTATGGCTTTGGAGAGTAGAAAGAAATATAATGATTACAGAGTAGGTTGTATGGTTTGTTTGAAAAAAGTCTTTAGTTAGAACGAGTACAAGAATAGGCAGAAGTAATGAATAATAAGTACGAGTGAAAGGTTCAAAAAGTGACACTAGATCATATGGTATGGCAGAGTAAGGGAAACAAAAATTAATGGGTTTCCCTTCGATTTTTCGTAAACAAACCAATATTGTGCGTCTACAATTATTTTTGGATTGTGCATTTTTCAAGAAATTTTGTTATTTCTGTATTTTCTGTATTTTCTGTATTTCTTATACCAAAATCCACTACCAATGTTGCCATATTCGGATTCGACTGTTTAAGTTTTAATATAAATATTGAATATTGTTCAATCTCGAACGTTAGTTAAATATAAAACTGGTGCCAGTTGGTACTATGTTGTTGGTACAATAGTATTTCGGTACTAGATTTTTAGTACATAGTATTAAAATTTAGTACTATCGTAGTTTTGGTACTATATTTAGTACTAGTTTTAGTAGTTAGTAGTAGATTTGGTACTATATATTGTAGTTAGTAGTATATTTAGTAGTAGATATTTGACGTGATAAGTGAAGATACTCTAAAGCAATAACATAGGTACAAATATCTGCTAGCAATGTGTTTTATTTGTAAAATAAGTAACTAGGTAGGTACTTCAACTAATTAAATTTTTTGCAGACTTAAAAAAATTGAAACATGGTAACCATTCAAAATTGTACACAAATAACCAACCCAATAATTAAATTTTAACAAAAATCGTTAAAACGGTAAATTTCGTACTGTTGCCGTATCTATAAAAAAAACACCCAAAAACAGTGTATTTCTACTAGATGGCGCTAGTTTTCGAACACTGATGGTAGTACTATAGGTTTCTTCTTCTCACCCTGATAAATATACCATTAGTGTAACTTCTCCTTTTGGCACTTCAGACCATTGTATCATTTCAGCTAATTTCTCATCCCCCACCCATCCAGTTAAAGAAAAACTTCCCACCAGGACCGTTTGGCAATACGAGAAAGCCAACTGGGACGGCCTGAATTTCTTTTTCCGAAACTTTAACTGGTCACTATGCTTCCTCGATAGTGACATTGATGCCAGTGCTGAAATGATCACAAATGTGATTCTTCTAGGGATGCGTGCTTTTATTCCTAACAGAGTAAAAAGCATCAAACCTAAAGAAAAGTCTTGGTTTAATTCTGAGTGTAAAGAAGCTATCAGGCTCAAAGAAGTAAGTTTCCGATCTTACAAAGCCAACCCTACAGAGGAAAATCGGAAAAAGCACAAACAAGCAAGGAACTCATGCAACTCCGTTATAGAAAGAACCAAATTTTTGCATGACCAAAAATTACGGCAAAAAATTCTGCAGTGTCCCAAAGGCAGTAAAAATTTTTGGTCATTCGTAAAAAATATAAAAAACTCCTCGACATCTTCGGTTCCAACGCTCATCGACAATAACAAACCAATTGTTTACTCTTCAGAGAAGGCAAACTTGCTCGCCGCCCATTTCGCTGCCAGCTCCACGCTGCCTCAAAGCAACGTTGCCCCTCCTGTACTTGAGAATGTAAATTTTTCCATGGGACACATTTTTTTCCGCACTCGTACAGTAGCAAGGGTTCTCAAAGATCTCGATATACACAAATCCGCTGGCCCGGATGGTATACCCCCGATTCTTCTGAAGAGGTGTTCTTCCACACTGGCAAAGCCACTGCGTAAGCTTTTCCATCGCTCCTACTCTTCTGGAATCTTTCCTAGAAGATGGAAAACAGCATTTGTCCAGCCTGTCCCTAAGAAAGGTGACCCATCCTCCCCCTCCTCCTACCGACCCATAGCACTGACATCCCTTCTTTCTAAGGTCATGGAAACACTGATTAACCGTCGGCTTAAGGAATATCTCGAAGATCGTAAGCTTCTCCATGACCGTCAGTATGGCTTCCGCAGCAACCGTTCCACTGGTGATCTGATGGCATATCTCACCGAACAGTGGAACAAATCTTTACATCGCTTTGGTGAAAGTAAGATTATTGCTCTTGATATCTCCAAGGCATTTGATAGAGTTTGGCATGAAGCTCTCTTATCGAAAATGCGTGCTTTTGGGATCGATAATACTCTTGTTCGTTGGATTAGAAGCTATCTTCTGGACCGTACAATACAAGTTGTATTGGACGGATTCAAGTCTGATTCCCATAAAATAAATGCTGGTGTGCCCCAGGGCTCTGTTCTGTCTCCGACTCTTTTCCTCATTTTTATAAATGATCTTCTGTCTGTTACTTCTAATCCACTTAACTGTTTTGCTGACGACTCTACCCTCAGCTTTTCATATTCGTTCGATAATTCACGTCCTTCGCCTTCGGACGTACAATTGCAACGGTGCCGTATGTCAAGCTCATTAAACTCCGATTTATACAGCATTGTCAAATGGGGTAATAGAAATCGTGTGGAGTTTAATGCTTCGAAAACTCAATGCTGTCTTCTGTCGTTAAAGTTAAACATTCCCCCAATGCCATTGTCCATGAATGGCACTTACATCGAAGAAACCGAAAAGCTCTCAGTACTCGGTATGTGTGTCAACGACGACCTCCGTTGGAACGACCATATATTTGAGATCGCTAAGAATGCTGCAAAGTGCTTAGGTTTTCTGTATCGGTGTAAGAAGTACTTTTCCCCATCTGATCTGGCTACAATTTATAAAGCGTTTATACGCCCTAAACTCGAGTATAACTCTCACCTCTGGGCAGGTGCTTCGCAAACATCGCTTCACCTGCTTGATAGAATACAAAATCGAGCGTTAAGATTGATAGGTAATAGAACTGCCGCTGAAACAATTGCCCCACTCGAACACCGACGCAATGTTTCATGTCTTTCCTTATTTTATCGTTTCTTTTACAAAAAATGTTCACTCGAAGTAGCCAGTTGCATTCCTCCCCTTAAAAGTTTCTCCCGTAATACTCGTCTCGCAAGGAATGCTCATCAGTTCACCCTTGAGCCTAATTTCGGACGTACCGTGAAATATAGGGATTCTTTTTTTAGCCGAACGACACGAATCTGGAATAGTTTACCCGGCGGGATTTTCCCTTGCCATTTTGATCTGCAAACATTCAAAACCAATGTTAATCGGCACCTCCTATCTCTCCCCTCCCTATCTTCGTAATGCCCGCGCAGTGTGCTCTACATTAAAAGGGAAACACATAATCCCTTGTGCGCGCGTTAATTATAAAAAAAAAAAAAAAAAAAAAATATACAAAGGTGGTTTGACAATGAATTAAAACATGATCTTATGCAACGATAATGCAAATAGAACTATTTATTTATTTTTTTATTATTATTTATTATTTAATTAAGTATTCATTTTGAGAAGTACGTTGAATTTTTTTGTTTTAATATTTGTTTGACAGATTAACAATGTACAATAACTGGCTGAACACAATGACGACGGAACTGGAATACGCATACGGAACTGCAAACATTGAATACACGCGAACTGTATTTTGCTAACATAATGGTACGTTACTGCATGCGGAACTGCAATACGCATACGGAAAGGTTGGTTAACTTTTAACTTTTACGTACAGTAAATTTGACATTTTATCTGATGCAGAGAGAAATTATGAAAGAGAGAACAATCTTTCGTACGTCTGTCCCTCCCAAACCCTTTTATTTAGTATACCTGAAATAACACCAGATGATTCCATTCTTCTTAATGATATTTCAATTCGTTGTATAAGAGTTTCTTCTCTTTTTTACAATATGTTTTTGGTATTCAATCCATTTTTTGAATTTAAATGTCAAAGTTACTGTACGTGCATTGTGTTCCGATTGAAATTGGTACGTACGACAAATTTGACAGCTGTTCCGTACTCCGTCTCCGTAATGCAGTTCCGTTTTTGCATTGTGTTCAGCCAGTAAATCGTTCCAATACCAACAAAGTCTAACAATGACACTTTAACCAAAATTTTTGGTACAACAACGATAGTCAACAATAGAAAGTGTGTTTTTAAACCTTGCGACTTTTGCTTGCGATTCGTTACTTTGCTTCAGCTTTTAGGAGAGAGACGTATGTGGTGGCCGGGGTAGACAGAATCACACGAGTAGCTCGAGTCGCGCGACTATAGTTCTTTCTTCTTTGTGCTTATTCGGAAAATCATTAATTTTTGTTAATCCCTTTCATTGCTTGTTCGCCATGAACGAGTAATGTGATGTTTTTTTTGTAACAGGTAGAACGTTGGCACAGTACAGCAGTTGCAAATGTTCACTCTGGAAACTTGAAATGAAAAGGAATTCAAGAAATGACATAGGGAAGAGTTGCAGGCACAATCGGTTCGCGTCCCTTTTTATACACATAGGCATATGCCGTAGCGTCACAATGACGCAGGGACCGAGAATTTGTTGCGATTCTCTCATTCTCGTTTGTTATTTTCATTGCTTAATTTATTATTATCTTCCTCAGTTTGTGGTCAAAAGTATGTTTTGTTATAAGTAAGAGCGAGAGCGTTGAAATATAGAAACGTAAAGACATAGTAATGTTTGTCATACACTGTCACGTGACGCTGATTCAACGTGTGAAAGCTACAGGCGTGCCCAAAAGGAAATTGATGGAGAATCGGCGTCATATGATTATGTGTATAAAATGGGAATTCTCTTAAAAGTATCTCTGCGACAAGGAGAATCAACGAAAGTCGCAGTGCTCTAGTCGCAAGGTTTAAAAACAGTCTAATTAAAGAACGCCCTTCAAAACTATCCCTCTTATTATTCTTTTGTATCTGTTAAAAACTTTTGTTGTTTGTTTGCCTTGTTGGCTGAGCGCTGTCAAAGTCAAACTACTTTTAAATTCTACACATTTTTTGTCTTGAAGAAATGATGAATCAATTTCAAGAAAAAGAAGTCATTCAAGCAATTTTAATTGCTGACAATAATGTGAACAATTTCCGACCATTATCCGATAGTAAATCTACCGTAAGTAACTGGGACTACATACGAAATTTATTTCAATTTTTGCAATTCTTTTTCAACCGAATAATAAGGCTCTCTTGCCGCTGGTCAATGTCCCGCTCCTCGATTATGCTTTGGAATCTCTCAATCACAGCGGCATCGAAGAAGTATTTGTCTTTTCTAGTTTTTTCCTAAATGATGTCAGAGAACACATCAAGTAAAGAAATTATTATTTTGTACAAATGTTCCAGTCATTTATTTTTCATGCAATAGGAAAGGTATTTCATCATGCTGTTCCTGGTCACTTAATATGACTGTTCAGGTCATTGGTGGAGAGTCATGTCGTTCTTTTGGTGATGCTATGCGGGACTTAGATGCCAAAGGATTGATTCGTGGAAATTTCATTATAATGGGCGCCGACACTGTCACTAACGCTGATCTCAGGCCAATTTTTGATCAACATAAGTAAGATAAAAAGGTTTTCCTTAATTTTTTTTAGTTACCCGAAATTGCCCATACTCACGGTTCATTTATGCACATCTTTCGTAAGTCTAGCGTTTATGATTTTTAGTCTCAAAACCGCACATAACTAATTAAACATAACCGACTCAGTCTATATTTTTATTTTATATAATTTCACAAATTAAGAAAAGTACAAGCAAATACCATCCATCAATCTAATTATTCGCTCATTTGCAATAATTTACAGAAAAACATTAAAATACGACAAAGGAGCAGCAGCAACTGTTATCTTTAAGGAAGCATCGACATTCTGTCGAACTGGCAACGAAATTATGATTGCAATGGACGCACAAAATAATCGACTCCATTATCACCAACGTATAAAAATTAATTCCAAAGAATCACACTTTGGAATTCCATTGGACATTTTTATGGCAAACTCTCAAATATCACTTCATCACAACTTAATTGACCCACAAATTGCCATTGGTTCGCCTTCGATGCTGTCGCTTTTCAGTGACAATTTCGATTTTGAAACACGAGACGATTTTATCAGGGGCATTCTTATCAACGAAGAACTGCTGGACAGTCGAATCTACGTTTCACTTCTTCCAAATGAACAATATGCCCGGAAAGTCAACAATTGGCTAGCCTATCAAATTGTTAGCAACGATGTCATAAATCGCTGGGCGTACCCCCTTGTTCCCGACATGGGAGTATGTTGTCTGTGGCAGAACTATATCTTTCTTAAGAATAACATCTATAAAAGCCCAACGGCTAGTCTGGCAAAAGTTACTTTACGAGAGAATGTGGTTATCCAAGAAAACACTCTCATTGAGGCTGGGTCAGCTTTAATGTCTAGTGTGGTAGGTTCGAATTGCCGAATTGGTAAAGACTGCACATTGACACATGCATTTGTGATGGACAACGCAGTTGTTGAAGATGGATGTGTATTAAACTTTTGTGTGATTGGCCCTGGAGCGAAAATCGGGGCGAAATCATCCATCGTAATGGGCTCAGTTGTCGGAGATGGCTGTGTTATTCCTCAGAAATCTAACTTGCAGAAAGTCCTTATTCAGAAATCGACTTCAGATGGTGGTAAGTTAAAAATGTTGAAGAAATACTCTTAGGTAGAAATTTCGTTTTCATTAATTTGACAGAAAAAATCGGAGATAAGGCATACATCCTTAACGACAAAGAAGAGCACTACGCATCTGATTCGGAAGACGAGGAACACCTAGAACCTGTAAGCACTGGGATTCCAAAAATGATGAAACTACCACTTGTTAACGCCGATGACAGCGACTACAGTTCAGAAACCAGCGACGAAGAAGGGGAATCTCGCCAGGGCTCACCGATACCCGACGATGCCAATAGTAAACTTCTGACTATACAAACTAATTTCCTGTTTACCATAATGCTGGTCCTTTTTTGCATGCACCTCCTTAGTATTTTTGTCAGAAGTTTTGGACTCTTTGGCTCGTGGCTACCAAGAGAAGTCAAATCCGGATTTCTTGATTCTTGAAATCAATTCTTCGCGCTATGCTTATAATATGTCTTTAAAGGAGGTGAATTTCAATGTCGTCAAAGCCGTTTTCAGCTTAGAACCAATCAAAGAGGCGCCTCATACCAATGTCCTGTCTGCCATCAATCAGGTTCTTAATCGGTTGGGTTCGGTTGTTTCAAATTATATAAAAAGCGATGATGCAATGTTGGATTGTCTTAAGGCTATTGAGGTTTGCTATTTTTTCCTAAAAAAACTTGCTTTATTGATCTGTATTACTTATTGATTCATATAAAACTTTCAGGAATGCTGCGGTGAACTACCTGCTTTGAGAGCTAAAGTAGCTCAAATTATTCATTACCTATACGATAAGGAAATCGTCTCTGAAGAAGCCATACGGACGTGGCACAATGAACTGGATGATGATACCGAATGGTTGAAAACACCGTTGAAGAAACTGATTGAGTGGTTAGACCAGTCCAGCGAAGGAAGCAGCGTAGAAGACAATTAAATACCTTTCCCTAGTCATACCTACTATTTTTCAAATAAAAAATGCCTTTTTGGACAAAAAAAAGTTTAATTCCTTCAAAATTAATCTGCATACATAAGATAATATGAAGTTATAGAAAATTTAAACTGGAGTACTACGTCCAGATTCGTCGCTGGTGTCTGCTGCAACAGCGCCCGTCAAAGCCTTCTTGTTCATATTCCTGCTGGGTGACATCGCCAACTGACCGATACCTAGCCGAATATGATGCAAATGTATTTGGACGTGTTTCTGAAACACTTCTACATTGTCACTATCCAGTAGGCCAGACTTGACCTCTTCGATGCAACCCTCTAGCACTTTAGTTACCTGCGAATTGGAATCGCTGCTCAAATGTGAAGCAACCAGAAGCACGGTAGCCAAATTTTTAATCAAGCGAAGAACTTGTTTGTCTTTTACCGTGCCTTGATTATTGCGTTGCACCGAATCATCGGCCGATTCACGGCATTTTTCTCGTAAGTAAGATGGGGCTAACATTGCTTGAACTTGTGGATCACGAGTCAGATCTCCTGCAAAACTCTGTATGTTATTCAGATAATCCTGCATGTCGCGATTCATTTTCTCCATTGATATAACAATACTTGCGTAGCGACGTTGGAACTCTTCTGAGAGATTGTGTTCCCCAGCGGACGAAGACGACGAAGCAGCTGCTGTGGCATTTTTCATTTCTGCCTCTGCATTCATGTCCTTCAATCGATTCAGTTTGGATTTTTTTATTGCGATTGCTCTTTTCAATCGAACAATTGTTTCTAAAAGCTTCACCGGGAAGCCACCGATAGTATCGAGTTCAATAACTGGATTTTTGAAAGGACTATCATATTGTTGCTGCCCTAGAAGAGGATCGCTGCGATTCAATGAGTGTCGGCCTCTTGAGGGAGTATGAATAAGATTACCATTAATAGCATAGCGTGGACGAAAATCTTGCATGAAGCTGTTTAATGGCAACATTTCGTCAAAGTTATCCGAAACAATTTCAAAATCTGGAATTGAATGTGTTCCTAAGCCATTTCGGTCAAATGACACACGATAAGTTGAGCTAAGTGAATCAAATGCGTCAACGGTGCCACTAAATATACCATCCTGGGGTATACGAAGACGGGCTGTCACCTTTGTACCCACTGGCAGCGGCAGTGGTATCTTATCGGGAAGATCGCGAACAAAGTTATTTATATCAACGGCCTGTTTTCGTGTCTGGAGGAATCGTATCTTCTGCCTTTTACGCTCGAGCTCACGTCTTTCTTCTTCAAAAAATGCCTGAGAACAACGTCGTGGTTTTCCCATGAGCGAACGCACTTTTTGCCATTCTGGTCGCGTAAGATTGCGTGTTTTAAGACCCGGAAATGATTCTTTTAGACAAATTTGAAAATCATTTTCACCTTCAAATAGAGGCTTGTCAAGAAACGAGTAAAACCATTCAAAAATAACCCATTTGTGGGCTTTTGGAAGCTTCAATAAATTACGCAGACGCAAGCCGATTTGTTGCCCCATTCGCTTGTCCGCTGGTATGAGTGCAGTGGTCGATGGGGATACTTTTGATGACGCCAAAAACTTTGTGGAGGGTTTTTCCTCAGTTTTTATATCCCCACGGTCCACAAACTGTGTGCTGGGCATCATTTTTTTCCTTTTTAATACTTTTGAAGGAGTTTTAACGGGAGAGCTTGGCTTTGACTGCATAGCATATTTGCGAGGCGATAGATTCACGCCAAGAGCTTTATTGTCATTTATCAGCTCATCGTCAAAGAAGAGACGGTTACGCTTGCGAACTCTCGCTGGCATTCCACGGGCATTTAACATTTGAATCGGTTGGGAGGGCTGTGGCTTAGGAGGCAAAGTACCGACCCGGTGTAGCCCAAGGGTAGCTGGACTAAAAGCGGGCGGTTCTATATCTTCATCGTCCGATAGAGATGATTTGGAACATTTTTGTAGCGTTTCTTCGTCCGACATGATATAGTCTAAAAATATATATAAGAAAATAATTACAGAATTTAAATTGAATCTACCCATTTAATGGCATGTGATAGTGTTCTTATACTATTTATATTTTTGAAGTCCTAACAACCTAATTTCCTCGAAAACAAAGAAGGAAATTCAAGTTTATTTATTTAAAATTCCACTTAAGTGTCAGTGGGCTAAGCCAAACCGATACATTCATGCCACCTAAAAGATTATCAATGAGCGGATTATTGTTATCGATGTAAACTGCGATTTAGACATTTATCTTAGCGTTACCAAACCAAAAATTACCTATTTTACTGTGAATACTTCCGGAAAAGTTGATTCAATAGGTAGTTTGAAACATAAGCTTTACTTGCCATAATTTACCCAACACATCAAAAAAACACTCAGTTTGTTGAATATATGTATATATTTAATACTTTTATTCGTTATAATATTGAAAGTACGTAAAATACATTTATAACTAGTTGCAGTTAGTTTGCCATTTAAGTTTTTTTTTATAATTTGGATAGATTAACACGTTAAACATGAACAATATTACGCATAACAATTTAAAGTATTAAAAAAATGATTTTAAATATTTTTCTTTTATAATACTCTAAAATTAGGAATGAAATTAACAAAATACAATAAACAATAATAAATTATGCAGATGGATATTTTTCTTTGCAAAATTTAAACATTAAATCTGGTTTCTGAACCATCGGCCAACATAAGGCTAACGGTCCTATTATTTATCCAGTACAATTTAGCTAAACGCATTGGATTCAAACGGACAACATCCGGAATCGGTGCTGTAGAATATCCTTTGGTACACCTTGTCTGTGATTGTCCCAGACCAAACATACCTGTGCTGGTCTGCCAGAAGGATAAGCGATTCTCACTGCATGAATAGCTTACCAAGTATTTGCCATCTGGGCTAAAGGCCAACGCGGTGATTTGATGAGTATGCGCGGGAATCATTTGACATTTATTTTGACGTAGCTCGTATATTGCAAGATGCCCATTGCTAGCACCGACAGATATGCGACGACTCTGTGGACAATGCGATATCTGATTAAATTTGCAAATAGAAGGGAACACCTCATTCAGGCCACGGTTCTTTAATTCGTTGACGTCTACACAGTGCAAAGTGATGTCCATCACCTCCACAAGGAGGCTGGCAATTTCGTTCTGCATTTTATCAATCAGCATTTCGACACATTGTAGAATCTCACCCTTTGCTTTGTATAACACTGACTGTGTGAGTGGGACGTTTATTGTTTGTGCATTTTGTTGCATTGTATTATAGCGAGCAACTTCTCGAGCCATTGTAGTTATGAATGCTGCTGGTCGGGCTGTTGCAATCAGACGAAGAGCATGTCTAGCTGTGCGACAAGCATCCGCCTGCGGAGTTAGAGGCAATTTATAGTTCAAGTTTGGCACCAATTTACCAGCATCGCATGAAATTTCTAATAAGCCCAGTAAAACTTTGCTCACATCCAGATAAGGTTCCCACACTGTAAAGCCTCGCCCCAGTAAATCGATAGCTGCACGACGTAATGGTGTATATTGCGGAAGTTTGGCAGAAGGAGGTGCATATAGCAAATGGGCTAATGCCATTGAAGTCAAGCGTGCTAAGTTATTTGCTATTCCAAATCCTTCGACAACAGAACTCTTTCTGCGTTCTCCAGTTGCCGTTGACTTACCCGGTCCAGACTTGGGACTATCCTGGGATATATCTTGTCCAAACTCAGCTCCAATTACACCTAATAGAATCACAGCCGTATTTTGCTTGCGCTTCAGTTCTGCCAAACTTGACGGTTTTCTAATGATCTCCTCCTCTTCTTCCTCATAGTCTTCATCCTGAGGCTCTGCTGATTGGACCGCAGTGCCTATATTAGAACCAGGTGCACCAGCTACAGTGTTTCCGGCATTTGCAGTTGTCATAAGAGGCTGTTGCTGTACAATAGGCTCGGTGTGCGTGTAAAGTGGTAGATATTGAGCCCAATTTTCAACTAACTGCTTGCGACCCTTCTTACCCATACGTGTCAGTTCACCCAAAAGAATTTGCTGTGCTGCTTCTCTTATCTCAATGCAATGATGTTGCCAACGTTTAGCCATTGCCTCTACCTGGGGTCGTTTAAAGTTCTTTGGTTCAAGCGCATCTATCTTGTCGGGTAGCAAGAAGCAATGATGGGTAGAAAGTAAGCTCCAACCCTGCTTAATTTGAGTCATATGAGTGTTGATGATTTCTTCGCGTTCTTCGTCATTCGACCATACCGAGTCTGTACGATTTGCCAAACGCTGAAGTTTTTTGCTCTTCTCACTCTCCGGTAGGAACGAAGCAGATCGCATTGACATAAGCGTGTTCGACATTGCCACCAAAGCGAGAATATGATTGGATGTCAAGGTCGTACTTAGCTGCCAATGAAGACGAGATGTAAAAATATGTGTGAGTTTCTGCAGGCGCGCCATTTCTGGTGGAATACCTTGAAATTTCTTTAACTCAGCAGCTGGAATCATCAACATATCATCCGATATCTGGAAATTATTCTGCCATGTGGGCAGGAGCAAAGACATATAACCGGCTTTTGATAAAACTCCAAAAGAAATTGGGACCATTGGCCGTAGCAGGCCTAATTGAGATTCACATACTTTATCCAGATGCGGGTCAAGACCCCAGGAATGCAGCAGTGACAAAAGTAATTGAGCCACTTCCATAACATGTGTGGCTTCCATTTTCGATACAATTTTGCGACTGTTCTCTTCCGTTTTGTCATCACTAGTTTCAACAGCTTTGTGAAGACTTTCCACCTTAGCTTGAACTTTTTTTTCAATATTTTCAGCACCTTCTTTAACTTTCTGCAAAAAGCCATGCTTGTCCTTATCCTTGAGAATTTTTTCCATGTCACCAGCTTTGTTTTTTACCTTCCCAAAAAAGTCTGAAATCTTCTTAGACGCATCCAATTGAGCTGACTGTGCATCCTGAGCAGCAAAATTCAGACCTAATTCAGCCAAAGCCTCGGGACTTAAGGTCGCATACTCTTCGCTGTGCAATTCAAATATTAAGCCTTCAATGTCGAAAAACAAAATGTGACTTTCAGCATCTTTTGGATTTGTACGCAAGCCTTGAATTATAAGTGGACTACTGCGATGCTTCATCAGGAACGAGTTTTCACCATGATGGCTGGCATGAAGTTGCTGCAACTGATGTATTCCTCGTTGAGTTGCATGTCGAATGGCATTTAAATTACGTGACTTCAATCCACGGAAAAAATGCACAGCCGGATTGGCTAAGCCCATCTCAGATGTTGATCCGGACTGAGTTTCTTCCGTGTTGGCTTGTTCATCACATGCCATAAGGACTTCCTCAGCCAGCATTCCATGAAGTACACGATCTAGATGACCAGTTTCCATTTGCCATACATAAACCGTTCCATCTGAACAACCAACTATTAGAAAGTCATCGAGAGGTCGCCATTTAATGGTCACTACTGGAAACAAGTGACGACTGGCCAGTGTTATGCACTTACGTTCTTGCAAACTCAGCAAAGTTACTGAATGATCAGAGGCCACAGAACAAATACACTTCTGTATTCTGGCACTGCAATTATCTGGTGGAACCAACAGCTGAGTTATCTCCCCAGCGTGAACACAAAATCTGTGCAATAGATTTCCACTATACAGATCCCATAAGCAAACCGCAAAATCTACTCCTCCACTCAAAAGATGAGCTTTTTCGTAGCGTGTGTGTGCCAAAGAGGGACATAACAAGCAATTTACACGTCCTCGGTGACCCGACAGAATTTGGTGGGATGGCCAGTCGCTAAAATTCTGCTGAATACCCACCAACAACTGCAGCATTACTGTCTGTGTTGCTGGAACAATTACAATTGTTCCATCCTCTCGTCCAATAACGAGACGGCTCTGTTGCGGCAGATAAATACTTGATGTAAGTTTTACCGGGAAATCTGTAATGCGACTCAATTGGTCAAGAATGCCAACTGGCGGAGGATCCATCATTGACCAAGCCTCGACTAGACTAGTGCAAACGCTCGACTTAAGATTTCTAGGAGGGCTTTGCTTAGCTTGCATGATACTTATGTTGTCCAGAGGCAAGTCGGGGATTGACCAAACTGTTATTAAACCTTCTGAGTCACCACGCAGCAAATGGGTTCCTTGAACAAGTTTCATGGCTGGAGGGCAGGATAATATTTTTTCTCCAGGTTGAGAGAATACACAGTAAAGGTAGGGGGCATCACGTACCACTGATTTTGAATGGAACTCCTTGTTGTCTGGAATACAATTCGCAGGCAATTTATACAAATAACCTTTTCCCTCATCCGACCACAAGATAACCCTGTCTGATGAGATGAAATCTCCACCCTGCCATCGCTCCCTTGGAGGCGAGATTACGCTGCACAGGACTGTGAAATCTCCAGCGTCATATATCTGCCAATATTTAGTACAGACAATCAGCACAGTTCGTTGATTTGTTGCACAGCAGTTTAGGGTGATAGCGTTTAAGCATCGAATCTCTTTCGATTCATTTTCGTAAATTGGCTCGGAATACTTGTTTTCATTACCAATTAGAGTCCACACTTTGACAGTGCCAGTTGTGGTGATGGCCAAGACCACATCATCCTTGCGCTTGGAAGGCCTCAGTACATGCAATGCAGATATCCAATCTGGCTTCACTTTGGAACTGAGAACAAAAATTACCTCCAAGCTAAATGGGTCCATAACCATGATTTCGGGATAGTAGCCATTGCAAAACAATCGAACGCCGTCTGTATTGGCCATCAAGTAGGCTTGTATGTTGGTATGTACTTGCGGGAGTTTGATACTTTCGGTGCACTTTCCATCGACCAAGTCCCAGGTGCACATTTCTCCATTTTCTGATGAGCTGACAAGAAAATTGTTATCAGCGAGAATGGAAGCTTTAGCCAGACAAAGTACAGGAGCCGAATGTCCAACTAAAAGGCATCGCGGTGTCATTTTCATTGACGTAGGCTCCACCTGCCACAAACAAATTTGCCCATCATAACATCCAGTGACGAGAATTTTTTGATCATCCGACAAGTAGACACTGGAGACACAATGCGTTGGGGCAGTTGGTCCCCACAGGACCACTGGCACCACTAGATTTGTACTAACCATTGCAAAAAATGGTATTTAGATTATGGATTGCTCTTTACTTTCTTTCGTATTGAAAAAAAACATATGCGAAGATTAGGAAAATTGATAGAATTTATTTTATCCTTTTGTTTTTTAAGGAACGAAGTTAGATCTCTGTTTGCTAACTACAATATCACGAGTGCAATCTTGTTATTTTACGCAGCAAATTTTTAATTTTCACTTGAGTTTGAAGAAAAATATATTTTGAGAAAATTTTATCGATTCGTCTTGTGGGAAATGTCATAAAAGTCAAATTTTAACGTCATAAATACGTCATTTTAGTGTTCAGGGTGTGGCAACAAAAATCCTTCCGTATGGGATATTCATTTTTTTACATTTACAAAATAAGTTATTGATTATGCTCATGATACACAGAAATATAAGGTATGTGGTGAGTTGATATATACAAACCAACATCTTGGTATATTGTGACGTCAAAAGATTATAACTTGCGGGCGGCAGTTGTACAGTAGATAAGATGTTTGCTTTTGCACCCAGAGATCGAGTTCGAATCTTAGGTTGGGTTGTAACAAACTCCTAATGCAATCTAGACGCCATCCGTGGGTTTTAAGCATAGAGTAAATATATTATATAGAGGAAAATCTTTCGTACGTTCCACGCCTCAACACACTCAATTTTCGTTGTTGCTTTGGTATATCATTCATTGTGTTTCGTGTTCTGTTTTGTATATCATTCATTTTCTGCGTAAAAAAAAAGAAAAAAAAAACATGAGGTGAGTTTCTAAAACGTCAACAACAACAAAAAACTAGTTAAAGTTATAGGTTAGGTACAAACAAATTGTTTTCGATAGAAAATTTTATTAAACTATATGAATATGAACATTGACGCAAATTGTTTAGTGAATATTGTGTATAAAAATAAAACACCACCAACGACGGAGAATACTTAATACAAGATACAATTCTCATCAGGCACGTCGTCGTCGTCTTCCGATGGTGGAATTTTGTGAAATTCTCACAAATTGTTCGAAGTGAAGGAACTCCGTGAACTATTGTGTCCTTTTTACAAAATTAAACTGCTTATTTGTTTTATTAATGATAATAAGCACTAATTGTCACTATCACTACACAATATTCACTAAACAATTTGCTGAATGTTCATATTGATATATGTATTTTAATAAAATTTTCTATCGAAAACAATTTCTTTTATGTTGTTGTTGACGTTTTAGAAACCCACCTCCACCATATCGAGCGGGATGTGTTCGAAATGTATTCCTTTAGGCTTAAGGTGATCTTCTTAGACCTTCTTGCGTACATGATTCCTTTTTTGAAGAAACAACCGAAAATAGGAATCATGTAGACAAGGTCTATTCGTACGAAAAAAAAATATAATGTGTACAATTTTCTAATATAAACCAATATAATGCATTGTTTTTCTTGTTAAGTTTGTAGGACTAATAATTTGTTGGTATTATTTTACGCTGTGTTGAGTTTATTTTACAACGGCATTCTAAACACGGCGTTAGAGAATGTCAGACAGAGAGCTATCCGCAGCGCGTTAATATTTGAATCTTGATTTTCACTTTCTTACTAAATGCCAATTACAGGTTTTTTTTTCATTTAAAGAGAACAATATTAAATAACACAAAATAAGTAAAAAAGAGTAATTTATAAATTTCTACAACAAATTAAGATTAACTTAATTCAACAGGCACAAAATATTTACAAAAAAAAAAACTTTCTTTAAAACGCCGTCAAAATAATCTGAACACTGCGTAAAATAATCTCTACGTCGCGTTAAAAACGCGTTCTGTTTAAGGAAGAATTAACGCGACGCGACGTCAATAAAAAAATATTTGTAAATAATTAAAAAAAATTGACGCCTTGTGGAACTTGACGCGGCGTTGAAAATGCGCTCTATGCGACTTGGGATATGTTATACTATATATTACATCGCTGCGTCAGAACGCGCTCTGTTTGACTAGGCTTTTACTCCTATGTATGCAAGTATAATAGGTTGAAAAGAAATATAATTTATCTTTAACAAGTACACCTTTATCGCTACTTTGTATAATACAATCTTGCAAATATATATTCTGACCGAATGCCTGTTTAAATTCATTCTTAAAACAATCAATACACTATCATCAGTTTAGGTATCAGGTAAAATAGTTGAAACTCTTGAATATTGTTTAACCAGTTTTAAACGTTTAAATATAGTTTTCAAGCACATAATCTGTAAAAGACAGGGGAAAAAATAATGTATAACAACTTGCATTCGAGTAACTTTGCTAGTGTCTCCTCATGATACAAGAAAACAAGATAGCGACTTTCATATTTTTACGTCATCAGTGACCTTTGTTGAAAAAAATAATTTCCGTTTTAGAAAAAAAAAACGGAAAAGTAAGTTTTAATTGATGTAGGTTTGGTCCAATGTCTTATCTGATTGATTTAATATACATTTTAAGTCCACTAACCCTTCGGATTCTTTCCAAAAATGGTAATTTAATTTAGTCAGTTTGAGTCACTGATGACGTCAAATTTCAGGATGGCGCTTTTTATTATCAAGTATCTTCCAACACGCCCAATTTCGTGGTGAAAAAAAAAGAAACTGAAAAAAAGAGGTCAATTATTTGACTACTACACTCTCAATCGGCGTCATTATTTGACAGTTCAGCACTACTACACTCTCAATTGGCGTCAATTATTTGACAGTTCAGCACTACTACACTCTCAATCGGCGTCAATTTTTTGACAGTTCTACACCAATACTTATTTGACCAGCTTGTAGGCATTGTCAAAAGAAGGCAGTAGATTTCCCTCTTTATAGTATGTATAGTACTCTATGGTTTTAAGTGAGAAAATAATCACCTAACTCTCTATCTACTGCGCCAAAAAAAATTCTTTCCTTTCTTTCTAGTCTCTTCTAACTAGTGTCGTGCAGCATTCAGTTGGATTCTAAAACACAATGTGCCTTACAAACACATAGTTAAATATTATAAGTAGTTAAATAATATAAATATTATTATAAAATTATCTTATAGTTGAAGATTTAAACGATATTTTGTTTTGTGGTTATAAGAACTATAACCATACAAAAAACATTAAAACCCGGCGAATTAATAAATTTATTCAATTTATCTACGAACAAAATAAGATAACAGTGACGTCACACGCAAAGTCAGCATAGCTTCAATTTCTGTGTATCATGGGTTGTTCTCATGATTCATTAATGAATGGTAAAATGTTATGTTTTAAGTTAAATAAATGGCTTTTCGTTTCTAATCTAAGAAAATGAGCACCAACATTTAACAATAAATCTGCGAACAATCATTTTTGTTAACTACAATAATCATATGTTCATTTTTTACGAACGCATTTTTGCAAAATGTAAGTTAATTGTCAAATCAGTTTGTCAACGAATTGATTTCACATGCGCATCACTTTCCTTTCCAAGGAACATAGAAAAAAGAAACAAAAACGACAACTGAGGGGATAATACTCTCATCGCCTACAAACTGAAAAATGCCCCGTCAGCAACATTATGTTTTTATGTGACTACTAACACATTTGCATTTTTGTGGGTACGAAACGATTGGCTGCTTCTCATACGAATCTCACACGTATTCAGATACACAAAATAAAATTGCAGAGCATGGTCGGTACGGGTTGCAGTTCTTTGTTTCTTTCTTCTATGTTCACACTTAAGAAAAACATGAATTATCACAACACAATGTGGATACATTGTGCGTATTGTCAATCGATCGAAGAATCACCGTGCGGGCATGTACTAAGTGCCTGTCCATACGGTGATTGTTGAGTGCACTCACGGCACAACAGCTGTGTCCATATTGTGTTGTGATAACCCATGTACTATTGCTTAAGTGTGACAAGGAAAAATAATAATAAAATATCCTTGGCTCTTTCACACCTACAAACTCAATAATAGAAAAACGGAACAGTATAGAAATGGAACTGTACTATCCGCAAAAAAATCAGTTCGGTTCATGAGTATCTGCACCCTTCGCCACTTCACCCTTCCTGTCCACAAACTCACCCGTGAGTGCACTCAACAATCACCGTATGGACAGGCACTAAGGGATACGAAAAATACAGAACCGGTTTTTTCTACTTCGGGCAACCGGTTTATTTATTCCTTCATCGGAAAATCGACCAAACACTGGGCAAAAATACATCTAACAAGAAAAACTCTCTAAAAATTTTAATTTTTTTAATTGAATTTTCAAAAATTTGATCATTTTGAATTAAAAGCTTACATAATATGTATTGTACTTTCAATTAACGAGCAAAATGGGGATAGGCATTCTGTAAATCTATCGACTTTTCAGCAAATGGTCATATTTTTGTATGTTTGGATGTTTGTTCCCCAATCACGCCTCAATGGCTTAACGGATTTTGATGAAATTTGGTAGGTACATGGATAATGTGCTGGATTGAAACATAGGCTACAAGTTATCCAGAAAAAAATTAACGATTCCTGTGGGAGAGGTATAATGCAGTGCTGGAGGTATGTTCGATTTACTTCCGTGCCTTAACGACTGCACAGTTTTGTGAAGTTTGGTAGACGGAGGAGTTTTGGTCAAAGATGTGCAGATAATTTCGTGCAGGAAAAAAATACACAGGCTCTTATGGGGATGGCCCTAAAAGTTAGTTGACTTTTAGGATGACATTTAGTCAAAAAGTTAGCGAAGATTTCTTGACTAACTTCCAACTAACAGTTTTACCTTTACAATGAGTGTGTTTCTTTATTTTGTCCGAATAAGGAATAGAAAAGACAGAAAAGGCAAAATATCTATCCAGAATATCCAGAATAAATAAATAAAGAAACAGAACTAGAATGCAAAGAATATTATTATTATTATTATTACCAAATAATTAATATTGCATGATAATATTAAGCTTAACGAGCCTAGCTGCCAGGACTATTAGCTCTAGAGTATATATACAAATTAGTATTGCAGGAAGGACAAATTGGAGGGTTGTTTTTTGTGAGGAGGTGTTGATGAGTGGTGTGGGTGTGTCCCAGTCGTAGGCGAACATAGTTTGAATTTTTTTGTTTGGAGATGTCTGTTGGATACATAGGCTGTAGTTTTTCAGGGTTAAATTTCTTATAGTGATGTTGGTATTGACTCTATTCGTTTTTAGAGTTGGTATTTATGGCGTTTGGTGCAACTCTGAGCAGATCTTGTTTTGAGAAGACGTTGAATTGAGCAAAGAATAATTATCAGCAGTTGTTAACTATTTGTCGTTCTAAAATGCCAAATAGTTACGATTCGTAACAATTTGACAGGAAAACATCGTTCCAAAATGCATTGTTGAAGTGTCTAATAGTTACTATTTGTAACTATTTCCAACTCATATTCATGACCTTGTGTACATGATTCCTTTTTTCGCATGTAGGAATCATGACAATGGGTAAGGGGTGTAGAAAAGTAGGGGGAATGAAGAAACGAATGGAAGAATGAACATTTTAAGATTTTTTGTGGTTGAGCTTTGAAGTTTTTCGTTTGAGAAAGAAAATGCTTGGCACGGAATAAAAATAAGAACTTTTGAAATTGAAATCAATTCCCATACATGTTTTTATTGGCAAAGGATGGTTTTTAATTGTTTTTAAATTTTGCAAATTTCTTTAAAATAAAACAGCACAGTTTGTAGGAAAGCGTTAGATAAATTCGGGGTAATCCAAATCAGTGTACACACCAACGTACGAGCCTGTCCAAAAAAAGGATGAAGAAACAACAGAAAAAAGGAATCAAGTACACAAGGTCCATGATATGAGTTGAGCTTGTTGATCTGTCAAAGTCAAAGTTGGTTTAGAATTCAAATAAAAATTCAAAATTCAAAAAAAAATTATTTGTTTCAGTGGTGCTTAAAAAATTAAAATGGATTACAATGACTAAAAACATGATTTTATGCATCAATAATTCAAATAGAATTATTTTCAGATTTTGACAGATTAACAATGTCTAACAATAAATCGTTCCAACATGAAATCGTAACAATCCCAACAAAGTCTAACAATGACACTTTAACCAAAATTATTGACACACCAACAATAGTTAACGATAGTTAATAAAAGAACGCCCTTCAGCTGTGTGTTTTCATATCAAAATATATTAATCCATGATTACTTCTCGCAATGAATGAAAATTTTAATTTAGCCATCTCTTCGAAATGCTCCCAATGTTTTGGGCTGTTTCCACTTTTGTTATTATAGCCCTTATTTTTTTGTATTGGGGTTTTCATAGATACACAAATAATTATAAATGCTCACCCATTTCTATTTTAGGTACTTTTATGTCGAATTCGTTTTAAAAAAAATTAATCTTTTTTTTGATCTGAGATCAATTTTTTTGATCTGAGATCAAATTTTATGTTCGTTTTTAAAAAAAGATCAATTTTTTTTTATCTAGATCACTTTTTTGGAAATCTGGATTTTTATCGATATTCACACCGATTCGCACACACACTGCTTTATATGACAATTCGCAAATGTCACTGAAGTTTACATTTCATTTGGATTTTGTTCTTGATTTGAAAGTATTGTGTAAATTAAAGTAAAAAAACATCAGAATTGAATAATTTTGTGGTATTCTCATCAGGCATGATATCTACGTTGTAGTCGTTTTGCGATATATAACCATCGCGGTCTTTCAAGCAAATTGGACGAAGTGAAGGAACTCCGTGAATTATTGTCCTTTTTACAAAATTAAACTGCTCATCCGTTTTATTAATGATAATAAGCACATAGTTCTCATTGTCACTACACAATAGCTTTGTTCGTTGAACTTAACCCAGGGTCGCCCCCAGTTTTCTGGACAACTCCAAGAGTTGTCAAAAAAACTGAGTTTTTTGAATCTCAAAAACCACAAAAGGGATATCAATTAAGATACTGATATATCAAAAACAGGGTAGTGACTATTCGCACGCTACTGCTCAACCAGTTTCGCCTGTGCCAAATTAAGAATGTAAATTGAAATGATTATTAAAAACAATAAACTCACACTTGCATACTTAGTTCATAGTAAGAAACTAGGTGGAATGAATTGTTTCATTTTGAGTGAAATAACAATCAGCTGATATATGTAAAATGAGTTTTATAAGAATTAACAACTTACGTGCAGGAAATCAACACAAATCATAAATTGACAGCTAATGTCAGTATACAGCAGCTGATAGTTACCTCAACTCGCCTTAGCAAAATACCAAGATCGACTTCAGGGTAACTTCATGGCGACCCCAGGTTTCAAAAAACAGAGAATTTTCTCTTGAGGGCGAGTTGAGGTATTTCAAAAAACCAGAGTGACTTCAGGGCTCATCGAACAAAGCTAATATTCGTTAAACAATTTGCTTCAATGTTCACATTGAATATAAAAAATTTGTATCGAAACCAATTTTTTTGTACATATCTATATCTTGTTTTCTGTTTGTTTGCAATTCCGTTTAGATTGTCAAAAATCACCAAAGGAAGTTGTCAAAAGGCGCTCACACAACTACAAAAAAAAAGCAATCACGTTTCATATTCGTCTTTACAATACAAATCTGAAATCTGAGACCAAATCTGGAAATTAAAAACGAATTCGACATTAGTTTCTTTTTCTCCCAACGCAGACAAAACAACAGTAAACAGTGAAATGTAGCTGTCAAACTAGAGAATTTTTCATTCCACTAGGAATGAAAATAATGCGTTCCAAATATTCCAGTGAATAAAGAAACGCAAAATCCGTATTCAATATATTCCGAATATATGGAATAAATAAAGAATCACATTCAATGTGTTGCTGTCAGTTTTTCGTTCAACGTATTAACTTTTACTAAAAGTCAGTTGACTAATAGCGAGTTTCATTCAAATTTCAAAGATTTGATCTGAAAATCAAGATTTGCTCTTTTCAATGAAACTTGTTTCATCATTTAATCCTAGTATTGGTCATTCACTGACGAACATACACAGTATTTGATATCACACACAAAAATAGTATATATATTTAAAATGCCATATTTGTATTTTCTCACTTCAAAAACACCTTTATTTGTTATTTTGTATATTTAATGGATATTTGTTAATTTTTTGACTAAGCACGGGCTAGCACATAGAGTAACTATACTATATATAATATATTTACTCTATGGGCTAGCACAAGTTCACAACAAACAACAAAAATAACAAAATATTTTCCATTTGACGTTTGACCGAAAGACTATTATAATAAAAAGAAAAAAAAAAGCTAGGGTAAGCCCGAGCAACGCTGTATGGACAAGCTAGTTTAATATAGAAATGACATTTTACTATTTTGAATTTTAAACTGCGTCCACGATGCGTGGTTTCGATTTTCTCTTCTTTTCAGACAAAAAACTGTTGTCAATTTTCCAACACAAAGCTGGTTTTGTATGTTTTACGTTTTCCTTTTCAGAGATCGGACCTTTCGACACACGAGGCACTAGTTTAAGTGGGTTTCATCGATGTTTCGAAACCGATGTTTATAAATGATACATCGATTTCTTAAAACATCGATGTATAGCTTGTATGTTGCATCCCTATTGACATTGGCAGAAAAGATTATTTACATGTATGTGCATTCATATCAAATCTTCCACTCCATCAGAGATCAAATCTCTCTGAACTCGCTATTATTCAACATGACGTAAGAGAAAACAATCCGAGACTCTGGCACGTCAAAAAGAGGGACTACTGTCACCAAGTCCAGCCAGATATTGATAGCGAGTTTCATTCAAATTTTAAAGATTTGATCTCAAAATTCAGATTTGCTCTATTCAATGAAACTTGTTTTACGATTTAATCGTAGTATTGGTTATTATCTGACGAGCACACACAGTATTTTGACGACACACAAAAATATCTATGCACAGTTGTTGATTCACTCAAAATGCCATTTTGGTATTTTCTGACTTCAAAAACATCTTTTATTATTATTTTGTTTCTTTTATTGCTTAACACAGGCTGGCACAAGTTAACAACGAACAACAAATTACAAAACATTTTCCATTTGACGTCTGCCGAAAAGACTATTTACATGTATGTGTGCATTCAGATCAAATCTGCCACCCCATCAGAGATCAAATCTTTTGTGTTGAGATTTGATCTAGATTTGCTCTTTTTCTTGCAATGAAACTCTCGAAATTGAAAAAGATCAAATCTTTTGACAGAAAGAGCAAATCTTTTCTTGAATGAAACTCGCTATGAGTTACGCAGGAAGACAGATCGGGGGCATCATATTAATGAAGGGAAAACCAACTACATGGTGGCTTCGTCAGCTAGCTGAACGAAGATGAACCAGCTCGGAGTCTTTTGCAGTTCTTTTATTCCAGAAAACTACGTGGCAGTGAGTTATTCGAACTCTTGCTTTTGACTCTAGGACAAAGCTTAAAAAAACATTATAAAGGTTCAGTTGCCCGCCGCAAATCAAGTCACTTCGTAACTGTAAAAATACGTGTGGGCTTTAACGGATTTAACTTAGATAGACTTCATGCTGAATCGGTGTATTCTATTCAGTCTAAAAATAAAAATGAATTTAATTTTGTAATTAAAGGGAAAGGGGTTAGTGTGTCAGACCCTACCAGAATCACCTTGTTTTCTAAATTAAGGAGCTTCTCCGCTCCGGAAAATTCAAATCGTACACAAGAACGGTTGAGATTTGAGATTATAAGTCACTAAATCTTGTCTCCTTAACAAGCTATTTATTTGTTATCTACGTACGTTTTGCCATGACGTTTTTTTTATATTTTGCAGAATTGAACGTCAGTGTGAAGAAATTGGTGTCCGTTTGTGATTCACTATCAGAAGAATCGAGTCTAAAAATACTTTACTACTGATTTTACTTTGTGACCACAGACGGGGATATTTTCAGGAGATAGTTACTGTAACAATATAGTCCGCCAATCATTTGGGCAGATGAATTCCACCTACTGCCTAGTGCCAGACTAGATGGTTATTTGAGACAAATAATAACGATTATACATTTCATGCATTTAAAAACGTAAGGTATGAAAATTCTATTGTTTTCGTACTTAAATTTGTATTGTGTTCAGCTTTAATGTTTAGTTTCTTTAAGTAATTTTATTCGAATATGTTTCTTCAAAAGTTTATGTGTATATAGACAAAAATATACACATAAGTGGAAAATATAGAATTCGTGGTTTTTTAAACAAGTATTGTCATTCAACATTTTTTTTCTTTTGTAATTATTTTTAAATGTTATTCACTTACATAAAGCTTAAGAACACTTATTTGAAATTAATTATATTTTGAATATTAAATTGTTATCAACATTCATTTTCAGTTTGAAATGAAAACCACTGAGTTTGTTTATACAAATATAAGTAGTGTTTGAACTTACCTAAGAAAATGGGAAAATCAATATATCTTGTTTATTTTTCTAAATAAATTATTTCTCTTTGGTCTGATTCGCTATTTGATTAAAGTTTTTAATAATATTTGAGAACCAAAATTTAATTTTAAACAGGAACAATTTGACATTCCGTGATTATGGTAAGAAAATAGGAAGTGCTTGGAAAACCATAAAATGAGTTCATTCAACAAATTTAAATTAGAAGCGAATGTCTTCAATGAGAGTGTTTACATACACCGATTTTTGATGCCACATGTTTTGTATACAATGATTTTAAAGCGTTGTGAGGAATAAATATTTCATTTTATTTAATATAATTTATTTCATGTTTTACAATAGGCTAAGCCTTTTTTAGAAAAAGTTAAGATAAGTTAAATTAATATATTATATAACAAACTAGAATTTAATACTCGTATCACTGTATTTTTAGTGATTTCTACTTAAAATTTGTATGTGCCTGGATACATTGACGCAAATGCGTATGAAACTTGAATCAAAATCTAAAAGATATGGAATGATTTTTAATAAGAGGGAAAGAGATAGTTTGGAAAGTTAAATAACCAAAACGAATCTCATAATTTATTATGAAACTATCAGCGCTGATTCAAGTTTCATTCTTATTTCGTTGAAATTTTGACAGATAATCAAATTTTTATTTTGTCGTCGAAGAAGCAGGTTCAGTTTTTTTTGCTTTCTCCGTTTTATTACTATTTTTTTCACATTTTGTTCAGACATTTTTAAAAAATGGTTAATAAGAGACGGAGACAAAATGAAAATAAACTTATTCGAAAAAAATTATATTTGTTTTACTTTCCAACTGTTCATCTGCTGTCAATTTTCTTACATCAGCAAGTAAGTTTATTTTTGTATTTAGCCAGGATATGTGCGGTGCCGTATTGCGACTTTCCGTTAATGTGTCCAGGCAGTATGAAAAATTCTGAATAAATTTAACGTGTATTATTTAATTTATACAGTGTTGCTACAAAAAAATCTAAAATAAGAGATTTTAAACAATGATAAATTTAAAAGATTTAAGCATATAAAGTATATTTAAAAAATTCAGCCAAATAACCAAAAAGAACGCGATTGAAATGTCTACTTCCTCGAAGTCTCCTTATGTCTATGGGTAGGGAGTTTTAGAGTTTGGCGTTCTGAAATAGTGCAAGTAAGTATTGGTTAAATACATATAAAAGACCGAATCGAACTAGAGAAAACGATTTTGTTATAAAGATACAAGGGCTCTTTTTTGCTATTACCATAGTTCTGCAAACCCTGAAATTTTATTTTGTATATGTGAATACTCGTGAGATTCGTTTAAGAAGCAGTCAATCAGTCATACGTTTCGTGCCCACATAAATGCAAACGTATTAGTAGTCCCATAAGAAATGTACAGGGACCGATATACATAATGTCTCTGAAAGGGTATTTTTTCAGTTTGTAAACGAAGAGAAGAAAGAAAAAAGAAAGAACGACAACTGGAAGGATAATCTTCCAGTAGTCGTTCTTGTTTCTTTTTTCCGTGGCTATGCCTAAAGGCTGAACTATAATGGTTGGAATGGCGCGGACGGGCCCGTCCGTATATGAGCGAGAACAATTAATTCGTATATTGTGCCCTAAATGGCGGATTGCTCCATTTCGTCAAGTTTCGATGACACATGATTAAAACGTTTAAGGTTTTACATATACCGAGTTATTTTGATGAAAGCAAAATTTAAATTTCTTTTAGATTCTGAGCTAAAACTGCAATATATCTGACATCCGTATATGTTCCCCATAATATTTTGTACGTGGCAGTCCCAGCTAAGTGTAGAGTTGAAAAATATCCCGAGATTCCTGTCTTTTCACGTGTTCACGTGTTGAGAAAAGTATCCAGCAAATTTTAGAATACCTTTGGATTTTCTCTCTCTGTTCAAGAATGAAAGTTTTAATATTTTAAGGGTTAAGCTTTGATGTTCTCGTTTGCAATATTGTATATAAACTGCAGTTTATATACAATGTTTTGAAAAAGAAAATGTTTGACATGGTCTAAAATAAGAACTTTAAAAATTGATTATAGAACATATGGAAACAGCGAGAAAATCCAAAGGTATCCTGGAATTTCTGCGACATATGAAGAACGGCTGCCTGTTTTTCTTTTTTGTTTCGAATTTTGAAAAGAAACCTTTTCAGTTGGAATTTTAGCACAAAAAAAGAAAAAGGAGAACCTTCATTCTTCTTTTTTACAGACGTACGTTGATGTTTACGTTGATCTTGATTATCACGAATATTACCAATACTTCCATATATCTAAATAAACTGCGCTGTTTTATTAAAAAAAAATCAATATAAAATTATCCATTACCATTGTATATAGAATCCATAGTACTATCAAGATGGGTGTTTCACCAAGCGCCATCTAGTTTCTCAGTGTAGACTTTTAGTCGGGGAGATGAATTCAACACATATGCAACGTTAGAAATTGACAGAACAGTTAGCAGTCAGAGGTAAGCAAATTACCAAGTCTTTTTCGTGTTATTTCTTTGTCAATATCTGATAATGAGAGAATGGAAGATAGAAATTTAGACAGGGGTGTGAGGATTTCTCATTTCTGCCTTGAAAATACAGTTTTTGGTAGGTTTTTTTATAGATACGGCAACAGGATGAAATTTGCCGTTTTAAGGATTTTTTGCTGAAATTTGATTATTGATTTGGTTTTTTTGTACAATTTTGAATGGTTACCATGTTTGATTATTATATCAAATTTTTTAAGTCTGCAAACATTTTATTTGAGTGGTAGGTACTAGTTACTTATTTTAGAAATAAAACACATTGTTTGCATATGTTTTTAACTATGTTATTGCTTTAGAGTATATTGATTTCGGTATAAGAAATACAGAAATAACAAAATTTCTTTAAAAATGCAAAATCCAAAAAATAATTAAAGACGCACAATCTTGGTTTGTTTACGAAAAATCAAAGGGAAATTGATAAATTTTTGTTTCCCTTACTCTGCCATACCATATGGTCTAGTGTCACTTTTTGAACCTTTCACTCGTACTTATTATTCATTATTCCTGCAACTGCTTGTAATTATTCTAACTCATACGTTTCTGAAAATATAACATACAACCTACTCTTTCAAACAAATGCATATCAAGAACTACTGCAGCGCTATTACGGCAGTATCTCGCTAAACTTGATGCTGCCTGATGGTAGTACTATAGATTCTATACACAATTCCATTCCCACAAAAGAAAAATATGATTGCGAGTCTTGTATATAGAACCTATAGTAGTATCATGAGGTAGCTTCTAGTTAAGCGAGGTAGAGCCGCAACGTCGCTGCAATAGTTTTGTTCTGTCAACACGATATACATTTGTATGGGTTTTGGAGAGTAGAAAGAAATGTAATGATGACAGAGTAGGTTGTATGGTTTGTTTGAAAAAAGTCTTTAGTTAGAACGAGCACAAGAATAGACCCCCGTATAGTTAGCAGCACTATGTCAGGAATTTTGATTTTTTTGGTGCCCCGAATTTGGAAAACATTTGGAAAAATTTGGAAAACCATTTTTAGAATTTGGAAAACTATAGTTTAAAAGTTATTAACAATTAAAGATTTGGCGTAGTATTATATAGAAAAAAAGTGGACTTTTTGGGTTTCAATCGATGGGGAATTGCAGTTTTCTTGTCCCAAATTCTGTCGCAAGCAATTGACAGCGAAAATCAAAACAAAAAATCCAATTTCATTTTCAAGGTAGATAGATTTTAAAATTCCTTTGTTATTTTATTTTGAAATAATTTTCCGTAACTCAATATATTTTTTTTCTAGCGCTATTTCATCCAGCGGTGACGATGTGCGGATATAAGGAATGTAGTAGTCCGATTCAACCGACTAAAGTTGATGGTCAAATGTCGCTATCTTGCCTGTCTTCTCACAATGGCAAACTCGAAGAAAAGCCACTTCCAACTACAAAAGTCTGGGATACGGGTAGCCACGCAAGTGGAAATTTGAGATCTATTCAGATTTCGAAGATAACAAGTGCAACCGAGTTTATCTAGCACAACTGCCGCTATCAATCAGCTGGCATTCTCATCGGATTTGGAGGAAATAATTATGAATTTGCCACCGGATTCCCAACAAACACCAGGTTGCCAAGAGGAAGCAGACGAGAATATAAAAGCAAAAGAGCGGAAGGCTAAGAAAGCACAATCAGTGGTTTGGCCTAAGTCTGCATTTGAAGAACCACCCGTCGAAAAAAGACTCAACTTATTTGTGGTCGAAATTGTCTGAGATGCGGATAAAGACAATAGTATTCCGGATGGGGTCAAGATGTCGTCAACATCTTCAGGTGGTGAATCTAGTCAAGCAAGTCAAGTTGCATTGTAGCAAACTTATTTGCTACCGCCTATAAGTTGGACGGCAGCGACATCAAATCCATAACGTCGCCAGACTCCATTAAACAAAATTACTATCTGGTTCACGATTACGGATATACATCGTAGCCAGCTGTTAAGGCAGATGTTCCGTAACCAGAAGTTTTCAATTCTAGTACTCCAGTGATATATGGTCCAGGTCGACCAAGAAAGGGTTTAATTCAGGCACAAAAGAAAAAGGATGAAAAAAGGCCTGTTCTCTTGTTCTGCCCAAGAAATGATTTTACTTTATGAATTTCTCACGCATGGAATGGACTACATTCGAAGAAGGTGGATCACTGTGTGACATGAAGAAACATCCGAGCGGCTGTGCCCTACCGAAGGCTACTACAAACTTGACGTCAAAGACAAGGTCAAGCACTTATACCATCACCCTAAAGCAGCATATACGCACGTCAAAATCTCATCAAGCATTGGAGGAGGAGGAGTGTAAGTAAATTCTGCTTTACATTGCATATACACACTCTAAGCATAAATCTTCAATCATTCATCTTACGTACATAATGAATTGAAAGGACGTAGAGTTTCTTATCGTTCGCTTTGTATTTTGTTTAGTTCAAGTAAGTTGCTCGTCTCTGTCCTGAATATAAACACATCAATGCTTGCTACTTGATTAAACAAAAATCAAAAAGTTTTCATATTTCTTCAAGCAGACACACAACATATACATGTTATATTTTCGCAAACACAATCTCCCATGCTTGATGAGATTTTGACCTGTGTGATAAAGTAAATATATTATAAGGAGGAAAATATTTCGTACGTTCCATCCTCCAACACCCTAAACACACATCGGACGACTCTGATCTATCCGATCTAAGTGGACTCATCAATTGGGTAAAAAACAAATCCATTCGGGTGCAAATCCCTGCGATCTATTATCGCAGATTCCGCCAAAAAGAGGTAAAATAAAAATCTTTTTTTTTTGTTCAGTCAATTCATTATTTTTTTATTAATTCTTATAAATAAAAGCAATTTGGCTCCAACGGCTGACGATAGTACATTTCAATTCATTCCAAATTCAGCACAGATTTCCGACAGCACATACAATATTTAACCTCTTAACAACAAAATTCAACCACAATTTTCTTTATCTACACTGCGAGAAAATTCAGAAAAAAGAATGAAAAACCTACAACAACAACATGCAATAATAGAGTCCATAAATGGTGTATGTACATATATTTAAATATTGGAATTTCAACAACAGAAACCGTGAAACAAAAATATAATTATTACTGAAGAAATTCTTATATGAAAAAACAAACATGATGTGATAAACCCATAAAAATAAAAAAAAACTATTCGATTACTGAATGCAAAATATCAATCAAGGAAACCAACTTTTAGTACCTACTCCTTCCTTCCTTCCAACCTGAACCTTATTATAGGTCCATAATATCCTAAATACCTACCCACATCATAAGTTTTTCATTCCATCAAACATAATTAAGCTATTATAATTTATTTGCTGATTCCTAGGAATCTTATGCCAGTTGTTCAAATTTTTCCATACTAAAATACAATCCAAACTGAAAAAAACCTTTATATCTTTTTATTTTCAAATATTATATTATTATAAACAGGAAACAAGCGGAAAGGTAATATACTAAACAACTGGAAAAGCTAACAGTCCTATATACATATTTATGTGTTTGTCTCTTTGTCGTGACGAATTTTCGTTTCATTAAGCTTCAATCAGGTTTGCATCCGGCAAGAAACTGCATTAAAAGATTTCTATTTAGAATGCAGTCTTTTGAAAACCAAATGAAAAGATAGTGAGAAAATTCAAAAATAAGAATAAGGATATCTCCGATCCTAGAAGTCCTAGAAAAAAGATAAATACATTTCCAGAATCAGGTTTGCATCCGGCAAGAAACTGCATTCAAAGATTTCTATTTAGAATGCAGTCTCAAAAAAGTGTCTTTTGAAAACCAAATGCAAAGATAGTGAGAAAATTCTCCGAACCTAGAATTCCTAATTATAATTTAGGTACAAAAATTGAAGAGAATCTGTTTAGCCGTTAAGGCCAAAAAACCATGAATTCACATGTACATACGTATATATTCAAGCAGACAGATAACTATCTAGTTTTTTACACTGTTATATCATAGTAGTGACATGTAACATGTTTGATTGTTATTCCGATTTTTTTCATATTCACGATTCCATAACTTGAAAAAATAGCTCTTCAAAATATTACAAACATTGACCTAATATATATGGACTTGCAGGAGCCAACTTCACGTTGAATCAAACTGGTTGTCAAAATTTCAATGAAGAAGCGTACCTACATCGGTAGGAGGCAGAAGGGCAACTAGACCCTCTTATCCAACAATATATTAAATAATAAATGATAACTAAGGTTTACTTGTACCAAATTTTATATAACTATTTTTTGTATTGCAAAACTTTATACTTTTGCTTATATTATTTAATTTAAAAAGTTTGGAAAAAAATCACATCATAATGAACTTCAGTTACACTCCTTGTTCATATTCTAGAGACGCTTACTGAAAATTAATTCTTTTGTAGGAAGTAAATGTGTAAATTGAACAATTTATGTATTTAAAAAAATCGACTCAAAATCCTATTCTGGCTTAGTGTGTTCTTTTTTTTTTTTGGTAGTCCGAAACCGGTCTTATATATCATACATAGAATATAGATTTAAAATAAATTTATTTTGAATTCCATTTGTTTGTAAACAGTTTTTTTATTTTCAGAACATTTAAATGTAAGAAGGCCAAATGTTGTAGTTTTTAGTATATGAATTTGAATTCAGGCTGCTTTTTTTTATAAGCTGTCGCTTCATTTTCATATTTGAGTAATGTGTTTGTCTTCTTGAGTAGATTCTGACTTCAAGTTGAGAAGCAAAATTCCCTTCTCAGAATCGTTTTTGTTGCAGTGGAACGATTGCAAAAGATTCAGACGACTAATTCAAAATGCTCTAAAAGAAAGAAGTATTAATATCAAAATCCTCTTCCGATAATGTGTGAACTTATGTCGAATTCGTTTTTAATTTTCAGATTTGATCTCAGATTTCAGATTTTTCTTGCAAAGGTATTTTATTTTCCGATTTCTAAAATAAAAGCTTCAAAATCAAAAATAAAAATAGAAACTGACATAAGATTGTCAAAATCGTGATCGCGCAATTTGGGACAGGAAGTCCCAATATACTCGCGTTCATTTTTCAGATCGATAGCATATAGATAATTTGATATAAATCCGTTATTCACTTTGATGAACTGTAAACTTGAATAAATGTACGATATTTAAACAAATGTTAATAACTAATTAATTAAGGTTTTCCAAATTCTGGAAATTTGTAAGGAGTTTACTGAAATAATTCTTAAATTTGGAAAACCTTTTTCAGAATTTGGAAAAGCATATTTTAAAAGTAATGGACCTTTGTTTCAGAGAGATATTTTTGAGAATATTTCGTATGGGTGATTCTCAACAAATAAAAAATTGTTTATAAGTAATTAATTAAGCTTTTCCAAATTCTGAAAATTTGTAAGGAGTTTATTGAAATAATTCTTAAATTTGGAAAACCTTTTTCAGAATTTGGAAAAGCATATTTTAAAAGTTATGGACATTTGTTTCACAGAGATATTTTTGAGAATTTTTCGTATGTGTAATTCTCAACAAATAAAAAATTGTTTATAACTAATTAATTAAGGTTTTCCAAATTCTGGAAATTTGTAAGGAGTTTACTAAAATAATTCTTAAATTTGGAAAACCTTTTTCAGCATTTGGAAAAGCATATTTAAAAAGTTATGGACATTTGTTTTACACAGATATTTTTGAGAATTTTTCGTTTGGGTAATTCTTAAAATTTTAAACAATTGTTTATAACTAATTAATTAAGGTTTTCCAAATTCTGAAAATTTGTAAGGAGTTTACTGAAATGATTCTCAAATTTGGAAAACCTTTTTCAGAATTTGGAAAAGCACATTTAAAAAATTATGGACATTTGTTTCACAGAAATATTTTTGAGAATTTTTCGTATGGGTAATTCTTAAAATTTTAAACAATTGTTTATAACTAATTAATTCAGATTTTCCAAATTCTGAAAATTTGTAAGGAGTTTTTTGAAATAATTCTCAAATTTGGAAAACCTTTTTCAGAATTTGGAAAAGCATATTTAAAAAATTATGGACATTTGTTTCACAGAGATATTTTTGAGAATTTTTCGTATGGGTAATTCTTAAAATTTAAAACAATTGTTTATAACTAATTAATTAAAGTTTTCCAAATTCTGAAAATTTTTTTTTTTTTTTTTTTTTTATAATTAACGCGCGCACAAGGGACTATTTGTTTCCCTTTTAATGTAACACACTGCGCGGGCATTAGGAAGATAGGGAGGGGAGAGATAGGAGGTGTCGATTAACATTGGTTTTGAATGTTTGCAAGTTGAAATGGCAAGGGAAAATCTCGCCGGGTAAACCATTCCAAAGTCTTGTTGTACGGCTAAAAAAAGAATCTCTATATTTCACGGTACGTCCGAAATTGGGCTCAAGGGTGAACTGATGGGCATTCCTAGCAAGACGAGTATTACGGGCGAAACTTTTAAGGGGAGGAATGCAGCTGGCTACCTCGAGTGAACATTTTTTATAAAAGAACCGATAAAATAAGGAAAGACATGAAACATTGCGTCGGTGTTCGAGAGGGGCAATTGTTTCAGCGGCAGTTTTATTTCCTATCAATCTTAACGCTCTATTTTGTATTCTATCAAGCAAGTGAAGCGATGTTTGTGAAGCACCTGCCCAGAGGTGGGAGTTATACTCGAGTTTAGGGCGTATAAACGCTTTATAAATTGTAGCCAGATCAGATGGGGAAAAATACTTCTTACACCGATACAGAAAACCTAAGCACTTAGCAGCATTTTTAGCGATTTCAAATATATGGTCGTTCCAACGGAGGTCATCGTTGACACACATACCGAGTACTGAGAGCTTTTCGGTTTCTTCGATGTAAGTGCCATTCATGGACAATGGCATTGGGGGTATGTTTAGCTTTAACGACAGAAGACAGCATTGAGTTTTCGAAGCATTAAACTCCACACGATTCCTATTACCCCATTTAACAATGCTGTATAAATCGGAGTTTAATGAGCTTGACATACGGCACCGTTGCAATTGTACGTCCGAAGGCGAAGGACGTGAATTATCGAACGAATATGAAAAGCTGAGGGTAGAGTCGTCAGCAAAACAGTTAAGTGGATTAGAAGTAACAGACAGAAGATCATTTATAAAAATGAGGAAAAGAGTCGGAGACAGAACAGAGCCCTGGGGCACACCAGCATTTATTTTATGGGAATCAGACTTGAATCCGTCCAATACAACTTGTATTGAACGGTCCAGGAGATAGCTTCTAATCCAACGAACAAGAGTATTATCGATCCCAAAAGCTCGCATTTTCGATAAGAGAGCTTCATGCCAAACTCTATCAAATGCCTTGGAGATATCAAGAGCAATAATCTTACTTTCACCAAAGCGATGTAAAGATTTGTTCCACTGTTCGGTGAGATATGCCATCAGATCACCAGTGGAACGGTTGCTGCGGAAGCCATACTGACGGTCATGGAGAAGCTTACGATCTTCGAGATATTCCTTAAGCTGACGGTTAATCAGTGTTTCCATGACCTTAGAAAGAAGGGATGTCAGTGCAATGGGTCGGTAGGAGGAGGGGGAGGATGGGTCACCTTTCTTAGGGACAGGCTGGACAAATGCTGTTTTCCATCTTCTAGGAAAGATTCCAGAAGAGTAGGAGCGATGGAAAAGCTTACGCAGTGGCTTTTACGAGTATTTGTTTATAGATTCTGTCAATACTTTTAAATTTTTGTTGTTTATTATTAAATTCAGTTTTCCAAATTCTAAAAATGGTTTTCCAAATTTGTCCAAACTGTTCCCCATCGATTGACACCAAAAAAGTCTAATTTTGTTTCTATGTGCTGCTAACTATACGCCAAACCTTTAATTGTTAATAACTTTTAAACTATAGTTTTCCAAATTCTGAAAATAGTTTTCCACATTTTTCCAAATGTTTTCCAAATTCGGGGCACCAAAAAAATCAAAATTCCTGACATAATGCTGCTAACTATACGGGGGTCAAGAATAGGCAGAAATGATGAATAATAAGTACGAGTGAAAGGTTCAAAAAGTGACACTAGACCATATGGTATTGCAGAGTAAGTGAAAAAAAAATTATGGATTTCCCTTTGATTTTTCGTAAACAATTCAATTATTTTTTGCATTTTGCATTTTTCAAGAAATTTGGTTATTTCTGTATTTTCTGTATTTCTTATACCAAAATCAACTACCAATGCTGGGATTCGACTATTTAAAGTTTTAATATAAATATTGTTCAATCTCGAACGTTAGTTAAATATAAAACTGGTGCCAGTTGGCATGTTGTTGGAACAATAGTATTTTGGTATTAGATTTTTAGTACATAGTACTAGAATTTAGTACTATCGTAGTTTTGGTAATATATTTAGTACTATATTTAGGACTTAGTAGTAGATTTAGTGTTAGATATTTGACGTGATAAGTGAAGATAGTCAAACAATTTGTTTTATCTGTAAAATAAGTAACTAGGTAGGTTATTTCAACTAATTAATTTTTTGGCAGACTTGATTGATATAATAATCAAACATGGTAACCATTCAAAATTGTACACAAAAAAACCAAACCAAATATCAAATTTTAACAAAAATCGTTAAAATGGTAAATTTCATCCTGTTGCCGTATCTATGAAAAACCCACCCAAAAACCGTGTACTTCCAAGGCAGAAATGAAAACTCCTCACATCTCTGTCCAAATTTCTATCTTTCATTCTCTCATTATCGCTTATTCTAAAGAAACTGGTAATGAAATAACATGAAAAAGTGTTCATGGTTTGTTTCCTTCTGACTACTATTACTTTGTATACATCTTTGTCGTTCTGTCTTTTTCTAACATTGCATATGTGTTGAATACATTTCCCCGCCTTAAATATACGTTGCAGTCACCACTCAGAGAAAAACTTTAGGGAGATGTATACGCAATAGATGGCGCTAGTTTTCGAACACTGATGGTAGTATTATAGGTTTCATATACAAAGTTGGGAGTATAAAAAAACTCTTGTTTTTAGTCCGTGCTAGCATTTCTTTCCCAAAGCTCAACTCTTACATTTTTTTTAATTTTCATTCAATTCGTTTTTGTGCCAAAAAAGAAAAAAACAAAGAAACACGTATTCACATACACAAAATTAAATTTCAGGTTTTGCAGGACATGGTCGGTACGAGTCGCAGTTCTTTTTTCTTTTTTCTATGACACTCTTATCCTATCCTGTGCTAAATTAGTACAACAAAAAGTTTTTTAATCAAACAAATAAAAATCTGAATGCACCCATATGCTTTATCTCCCTTACTTCTCACACCCGGCATAGAATAAAAAAGCAAGACTTTTAATTTTGTTACTCTCCGTTTACTGTCATTGTCAATGTCAATTATTTCACGTCTTTTGTAGCCAGTGTTTATATGAAACCATTTATTTTTAATTTCCTATATTTAAGCATTTAAGAAATTATTATAGCCTTGAGCCTTTTAAATTTAAATGGCTTCAATTTCTACTGGAATACCTGAATCATCATGGCAGCCCCCGTTTGTTCAATTCGAAACGACGTAAGTTTGTTATTTCATACGAGATACAGTCCTTATCATTGGGAAACATGAACGTGCACTGGTGCGTTGCTTTTGATTTGTTGTCATATTTACAGAATAGGAACATTTACAGTAGAATTATATTGGAAACATGCTCCCAACACATGTCGCAATATTGCCGAATTGACACGACGAGGATACTACAACAACACTATTTTCCATCGAATTATTCCGGGTTTCATGATTCAAGGAGGTGATCCAACAGGTACTGGTCGTGGTGGCCAGTCTATTTACGGTCCTCAATTTCCCGACGAAATTCATTCTGATCTAAAGCACACCGGAGCTGGTATCTTGTCAATGGCAAATTCCGGTCCCGATACAAATGGTTCTCAATTCTATATAACATTAGCCCCAACTCAATGGTTAGATGGAAAGCATACAATATTCGGGCGTATATATTCTGGAATTAAAGTGGTGCAGCGTCTAGGGATGCTGGAAACGGACAAAAACGATAAACCTGTTGGTTCTGTGAAAATTTTAAAGGGACTAGTTATGGAAAGTTAAATATACAAATAAAACAATTGTACAAAGATCGTTTTTTTACTATAATGTCGCTCATTTATTAACACCTTTAGAACTCGAAGTTGTACGATAAAAAGTAGTTTTTAAAGCTTTAGTATTTAGAATTTTTCTCTCGAAGCAACCTAAAGATTCATCAGTGATTCCATCAACGGTCCTTTTGATCGTCTTTACAAGGTCCAGTTCGAGCTCCAGTAGCTTTAACATTTTCTTTTACCTTTTGGTAACACTTTCGAACTTCATTCCTGCAGTAACAGCTATCCAATTCCTCAATCGAGCGCTTCTCATCATCTCTTTTTCTTCTGAGAAGGTGTTCATCTTTTCTCATCTGCTTGTAGAGGCCGCAAACAATTGTGGCCCTTCTGTGCAGTGCCGCCTTTTATGGTTCCTATTTAGCTGCATAGCTGCGTGTGCTTGCTGACACTCATTTTCAAATCAGAGGTTTCGTTGTGCTGGCCGCGTTATACCCAACACTTCAGGGGGCGGCTTCCCTGATGGCATTTTTGCAATGTTGCAGCTGGTTTTTCAATAATTAATGCTGGCGGTAAAGGACTCCTTTGGAGGTTATTAGACTCCACAGTACACAGTTATGTAGACTCGATCGGTAAAGTACCTGGTGACTTCTGGCGAATGCAGCTGTCTGCTATCGAACTTCCCCACACTATTACCTTTTTCATTTCCACTCCCAAATTTGAGAGTTTAACTAACTTCTAACTCAAAAAATAAAGTAAACCACATGCTATTTAACCTTGAGCAGGTATAAAGTATCCAATCGCGGATTGGACGCATCGAACGATCGCCCTCAGCAATCTGTCATTATTTTAAATAAGCAAATGCAGTAAAGGAAATAAAAAATCGAGAAATAAACTTAAAATTAATTTTTATTTGCGGTTAATATGGTTTATATGTTGACATGAATAGTAATGAATTGATTAAATCTATAATAACTAAACGAAATACATAGGGTTAAATTTCATAACGTCATTAGACACGATGCGCTTACTGTATTCCCCTTTGAGATTTTCTAGGTTTAAGTTAGATCTACAAAAAAAAGAAAGAAAAACATTCATGTAATTCGGCATAGTAAACAAACAAAATTTATAGGTTGCATGATACTGCGAGTTTGCTTGCTAACCGAAACAAGTGAATTCAATTTGGGTAGCATTTTGTCAAACTCCTAGTGCAAACTTGTATTTGCCTGTGGGTTTTAAGTAAGAAAATATTCACCTAATCCTCGATCTACTGCGCCGAAAAATTCTTTCTTATCTTTCTAATTATCTAGTGTCGTGCAGCACATTGTTGCATTATTGAAGGCAATATGCCTTACAGACACATAGTTAAAATATTTTTATTTGGCCAGTTGAAGACATCTTCAACGAACCGGTAAAAGTTAAATTTCGTTATTGACGAAGTTTTACATTTAATTTGTTAATTCTTATAATTTTAATTCTAATCTTCATTCAGTAAAAAAGCATAAAGGAATTTCGAAAAAAAATATTAACATACCCTTCTATGTAAGCCCGACCTCTGAGTCCAACCAAATGAGCCAAATATGCTGGGGCAGGGTACGATACCGATCGATTACAACGCGGGAATAAATGGCACAAGTTATATGTCATTGCTTGTAAATCATCGATATTAATGTTTGCATCATCGATAATGACGTTGTAGCGTGTCGGCTTAGATGTTCCTTGAATCGCCTTATGACTCACTAAGAAGAATTGAACCTCGTTCGGATGACATATTGTTTGGTCAACAACTGTTCCCGCTTTAACATTATTAAATTTGTTTTCCCCGTCACTGCCTTTCGGAAAGAAACGTGTGTGATGCCGCTTGACGACAATGATCACAGTAAATTTAGCTTTGCACTTCATCTGAAATAAGAAAAAAAATTCAAATTAAAATTAAAATTTGAAGTAAAAAATATTTAATAGTTGCTAAAATTTAATTTTAAAAATTTCGAAACAAATTTATTAAAAAAATGCGAAACCTAATGCATTATAAAATGTATGTGAAAACATAATTAATTTGGCATTTAGATTGATTGAAGTTCCAAAGCACCAGGTACAAAAACTGTCGAAACTTTGTTGAAAGTAGGAATTAATATCAGTTTAAGAAATGGTCTTGAAGACCTAAGCATCATTTTCGTACAGTGTAATTACAAACGTTTTCAATAATCATTTCAATGTTGTTTATAGAAAGAATGGAAAAAAGGTGTCTGTCCTGAGGGACACCGGAGGAGGAATATGGTATTTAAAGCAGCTATGAAATAATGTAAAATCGTATAGGTAGAGATCCATATTAATTAAATTTTCTAAAGCTGTGAAATTTAGCAAAATTTTACGAAAAACATCCAAATGCTATTCCACATGAAACAAAATTCGTAGTTATTGACAAAAGAAAGAACTCACGAAAGACTAAAACATTTCTCTCTCCTGACAATTTTAGTCCAAGAAATTTCTTTGTACAGATGAGTTTCAGTTAAGTCAATTTCAAATTTAAAAAAGATCAGCGAAGCTGAAGCTGAAGTATGAAGCGCTGTCAAAGTTAAATATACGGGAACCCTATAGGCGAATTAGAAGCTCAACTTCAACTTGCGCTTTACGCTCCAGCTTCATCTTGACACAGGAACAAAACAGGCTAGTTCAATGTTTCTGAACTATCCGAGATATCTTTTTCTCAGATCCATTGAAAAGGACTAAGAAAATTTCTTGATCACTCCGAAATCTCAAGAAACTTGAACTAGCTTAATCAAACGAAAACAAAATATGTGAGGGAAAGACGGAATTATTTATAGTGCTGGTAAAAAAAGAGAATATTTTATGGAATTTAAGCAACCCCAACTATAAAAATATTGAAAAGAAGGCGAAAGTGTGGAGTAATATTTCCATACATTAAAGATATACATATAAAAACTCCACAAAAAAAAAACAACAACTAGCAATAGTTTTTGTTTTTGCAATATATATATGTATATAATATTCTTGGCAGCAAGAATTGACATTCCGTACTTCACCATTGTGTTCGAGTGGAGGTGGAGGACCACCCCAACTTGGAAATCCAGCAACTAGAGCCCAACCATCGCTACCTGAATTACATTGGACGGCAAGATCTTTGAAAAAAAAAACAAATAACATTTACGTTGAAAATAACTTTGAACTTATAAAAACTATCAAAATCACAATACTTAACGGTTTTTAGTAAAAATGAAGTACGCCACCACACGTCTTAAAGAACAAAAAATTTATCAAAAAAGTATTTCGAAAATTGTAAGACGGATTTTGATAAAATCCTGTTTTTTATTTTTAGTTTTTTGAAAAATATTTTTTTTTTAAATTTTGGTATGCAGTTTTTTAGAGTTTATTAATATACATATGATTATAAAATTAAAAATTATTTTTTTTTAAGTTTTAAAAATATCGATTTTTCAAAAAAAAAATTTTAAAATTAATTTTTATTAGAAAAAAAAATTTTCAAAATGTTGATATGCAGAATTAATTTGGCTATCTAGATCTCTTCAAATAAAAAATTTGACAGAAATCCATACCGAGCAAGCAAAACATTAAAAAAAACGTTGTATGAAAGGTCCCGTTAATAGACTTTTCCCGTATATGTGGCTCGGACCAAATGATAGCCAATACCAACAAAAAAAATTCTCAAAAATTTTCATCAAAATCATTGGAGCCGTTTTCGAGAAAAATAAGCTTTTCCTAAACGGCCGTATGGCAAGTACAGTTATTTTTAGCCCTAAATATAAAATTTCTATTTCCCCTCTGAGGAATACCAAAAGATAGACATACCAAATTTGAAGGCAATCGCTTAACTGCCTGAACACAATGCAAAAAAGGAACTGCATTACGGAGACGGAGTACGGAACAGCTGTCAAATTTGTCGTACGTACCAATTTCAATTGGAACATAATGCACGTACAGTAAATTTGACTTTTAAATTAAAAAAAATGGATGGAATACCAAAAACAAATGATAAAAAAGAGAAGAAACTCCTATACATCGAATTGAAATATCATTAAGAAGAATGGAATCATCTGGTGTTATTTCAGGTATACTAAATAAAAGGGTTTGGGAGGGACAGACGTACGAAAGATTGTTCTCTCTTTCATAATTTCTCTCTGCATCAGATAAAATGTCAAATTTACTGTACGTAAAAGTTAAAAGTTAACCAACCTTTCCGTAAGCGTATTGCAGTTCCGTATGCAGTAACGTACCATTGTGTTCGCAAAATACAGTTCGCGTGTATTAAATGTTTGCAGTTCCGTATGCGTATTCCAGTTCCGTCGTCATTGTGTTCAGCCAGTAACCCGTTTAGGCTGCAGGTCGATATACACCCGGACAGACAGACAGACGGACATTTTTTGCCAATGACTTTTTTAGGCTCCTCTATGATCGTAATGTCATGTTTGATTGTTATCTCAAATTTGTTTATATTCACAAATCCTAAACTTGCCTTATAGTCCCTATAATCGCAAGTAAAAATGCCACTAACTTGGCAGAGGTTAGATTAGAATCTGCTAGGCGAGATCAATGAAGGTGGAGTTAGAAGTAATGTATACCGATTGGCCGTCTGATAGTCCATTTTAAGAAGGAACTATCGTTACCATGGGTTTCGGTTTTCATGCCGGTCGTTTCACTTGATGTCTTGATGCTTAAGCTTATGTAAACACATTCCATTTGTTATTCAGACATCGACCGATCAAGAACATTTTCCCATTCCTAAATTTTTGTAAACCTAAGTACATCCTACATATTAAATGTGTTTTTTTTTCGATTTAACTCCTGGAGCTGGTATATTCCTCCACAATAATTTTACCTTTGCTCAGTCAAGATTCACGAATGAAGATACTGAAAGAAGGGAATAGTCAATTGTGTTGATAACAGTAACCGATGCTCCTGCTTGGAAAATCATCGATTCCACCCCCAGAGGTAAGGTTGTTATATTCCTTGGTTAATAATAGAATCTAGAGCAAGAAAAATTCATAGTAGGGGAGTTTACGATGCCAAATGGAGATTTACTCGAGCTTCGTCTAAGGGACCTAGTGGGTTTTGAAGAAAAGGTGGTAGAAACATAAAAAGTTTATGTTTACCGCTCACTGGTGGGGGAGTGCCAAAAATGTACGTAACGTGTCTCTGATATCAGAGTGATGTTAATCTGTCGGTTTGTACGGTGGATCAGAAAATGATAAAAAAAAATTATTCGACCAACGATTATTTGGAGAGATTTTCCTAATCTGATAGTTTGAAAAAAAAATTGATTCACAACACGCCCATATATATTTATTGCAATGCCCCGAACGCATGTGATCTACTTCTGTGATGGCGTCATGGTGACGGAGATTGAGAAAAAGTGATAGGAAAATGAAAAGATTGGCGCGGAGTGGGAAATCGGCAGATTATATTTTTAGTTATTCTTGAACAATTTACTTTAAAATAAAAAAATCGACCACGCTCGATAATGTCAAAGTGACCATTTTTGCAAGTTTGTGATCCTCCCACTACCTTCCGTCACACTCAAATCGTCAGATATTTAAATGGACACTTTTTAGTACGTAATTAACCCGCCTTACCTTAATGTTATGCACTCGAATATGTATTTCTAACGATCAATTTTTGTTTGTACTAATCTAATTGGCTGCCCTAAACTTCCTGTAAAAAGGGCTACTATATGTATGGTGGAGGTATTCAACAGGGCGCAAGGCATCCTCCTTTATGTTAATCTGCTGCGCTTGAGCAAATCCCTATTAGGCTCGACTAGTCTCATTGTGGCATAGACCATTGGTTCTTAATTAAGTCCCCACTAAATGATTCAATTGATAACATATGGATTTGGGTTTGTTTTTCGATCAATTTGGAACCACCTTTAGTCACACTTCACATTCATCGAGTATTCTATGGCTGAGTAATTCATCCACACTTTAATGCATCATCAAACTTGGACAGCTGTTGCAAACCTTTCTTTTGGTACAACTTCAGACTGATTGCCATCTGGTTTAACTTATCACTGGGAAACCTAATTGCAAGCATTATGTGCCAAAGCCAAATCTGCTTAAATATGTAGCTGCTTATTTGCCACGACCGACACAGGTAGATTTAAAAAATGTTCTCTACTTAATCCACTTCACACAATTACATTTGCACACCACATTTCAATTTTCCGCACCTTAACATGATTTGAGTTGATGTTTTTAGGTGAGGCTTGAACTAGGCTAATTGAGAAATGTATAAAGCACTGCAAAAGTTCAATGAGGAAAATGACAAAAAGTGATGATGAGAAGAATTTTGTAAATTGAAATTGTTTTTTTTTTATGTTTAAGGAGATTTGATTAGGAGTGGAAGCCAATTAAAAAAAAATACGTCCAAATTGTTTGAAAGGCAGAACGGAAAGTAAAATAATTAAAATTCAGGTTAAGTATTGCACGTACTTCAAGCGGAAATGTCAGTTTTGCATTGAGGTATGATTTACTTGTAGCGTTATTGCTTGATAGTCCGAAGGAACTGTATGAACAAACGAAAAAGTAGCATCACTCCTTGATTCTGAAGTATGTATTAATTTTCTTTTCTTTTTTACAAAAACTAAAAATTAGAAAGCATTAGGAATTGGAATGCATCTAGACAAACAAACATATATTCTAATCATTTTGAAATGAATAACACCTGTTAAATTATATCGCAGTTTCCATAACATATTTAATTAAAAAATAAAACAAAAACTTACCGCTGTACATGCAGCCCTCATAGCGGTCACTTCAATGTTTTTAACCAATGGAAACTGTCCGTCAGACACACCATCTCGGTAATAAACTATATTGTCTGGCAGACTACCCGTAAACGTTTTAAAACAATTCAAATGCTGCGTCATTATGTTCTTCATGTCTTCTATTGTTTCTAGCTTAGCTGTTTGTAAGCGATACTGCATGTTGTATTGAGTTCCATAGAGATCGTGCGAAGCAACTACACCAACAATGCTTGGCAAGTTGGTTTGCAATGGCGACGGATGTGATACATCGGCTCCAACAAACATCACCTTGGATTTTTGCAAACTTATTTCATTGGTAGGTGAAATCTTATGATTTATACCATTAAGTTTGGCATTAACTTTTAGAAGTATATTGCCTATGGTCATTTGATCTATTACTTTGATAGAATTGAATCTTTTATTAAAAGAGCGTATTGTTTCGCCCTTGATACATTGCGTTACTATTCCACAAGAGAGTTCTGCTTCTTGCTTGACTTTAGCATACGCATCGGAGAAATATGGCAGAATAACAAAAACTATGCTTATTTTCTTCGTTTTAAATGCACGCAGCTCTGGCAAAATACTAACTGGACCACGTCCTCTTGGAGAAATCTCTTTAATTTCAGAACAATTAAAATTCAGTTTGAGTCCCAGTTTGTTTGCTTCTCTTCCTATCTAAAAAGAGAAAAAAAAAATAATTTTATAATCAGGATGGATGCACGAAACTATATATGTATGTAATATTGAATTCCATATGTTCTAAACAGTGTACCAAAAGACAAACTGTATGCTTGATTTTAGATTCACGTTTCGAGTTATCCAGCCCTATCACATATTCCATCGTAACAAATATCCGAATTAATTGTTGCGCTACGAATTTATTCAGTGAATCCGAATGAAATCGAAAAAAGGATTCACTCCTATTGTCAATTTTGAAATTAGTTGATACGGGTCAAATCACTTTCAATAAGTGCTGTACTGAGGTTTTTGGGAGATGGCGGCTACCAGCTTGGCAGCCTGGTGCTGGTGATAGGTACAAAAATCTACAAATTTCGATTCAGACTTTTTACTACGAATGGATTTTGATCGATTAGATTAGAGATCTTCAAGAGTAATTATTTTGCAGGATACAAAAAAAAATAAACAAAATAAAAAACGATGTATCTATCTCTCTCCTTGGCTATTTTAAATTGAACAAATGAAACCAAACAAGTATTTGAATAGATACAGTAAAACTTCCCTAAAGCGAATTCGGACGGGACCAGAAAATTACTTTGTTATATAGAAAATTAGTTACACAGAATTTTTGCGTTTAGTACTTAATTCCTCATCTTTAACATTTCCTAAAATCACTGGTTTATTTTTTTTTAATGAATGATAACCTACGCATGGTGTTATTTTAAACAGAAAATTATTTAAATAAATTCATTATATGAAAAAGAAGACATGAGATTTGGATTTTCAGCAACAAAATTTTTGTTCGTTATAGAGAAAAATTCGCTATAAGGAGATCAAAACCCACTAAAAAAGTAATGAAAAAGCTGTGTACTTCAAATCAATTCGTATAGAGAGCCCTTCGCTATGTAGAAGTTCGTTAAAGGGAAGTTTTACTGTACTGAATTGGCTTATTAAAGATGCAAACATATTTTAAACTTACTTTATCCACAAAATTTTCCTTTAAGAACATTGTATTAATGTCTCTATTTTGGGCAATATTTATTATGGCCCACTCATGAATGCTTTTGTTATCGCATTTGTAGAATAAAACATTTCTATTCGCCCATTCTCCAGGTTTTTCAATGTTGATTTTAGCTCCACCAGAGTATTCGATTGCTGGCGATGACAAAAGGCGAGCCGCTACAGTAATGAAAGACCTACCAACAGACAGGCCAAATCTTTCCACCGTTGGATGAATGTAATAATCAAAAGAACGTAGAAGATCAAATATCTTTTCTTTGCGGACATCTGTACTAGTGGCTGCATGTCGAATCATTTGCCGTACCTGATTTTCATTGTCCTTGCGCATAATGGCTTGACCAGGAGGCACTTCAAGAAGTTCCAGTGGAATGTAAATATTCTTTACAGTACTACCAACATGCAAACATGGCAAATGTGGTTTTTTCAGTTGATATCCTTTTGAAGCAAAATATTTTTCTATGGTAAGCGTTTCACCGTTTTCGTTTTTAAATGTCTGCTTCGAAGAAGAATCCATTACTTTTACGAACTTAAAGTCTTTTTCAGTGCTTTTGAAACAAGCGGGGGGCTTGTAGGTAACACGAAGTCCTTTGAGTAAATCGGTGAGTGTTCTTGCACTTTGATCGCGTGATCTTTCAAAGAAATCTACTAAATTTACCCTACTGGGGAATGATTTGTGCGATACGTCAACATTGAGCAAAGGTTGATCGCATAGCATGGCTGCTTGATAAAGGCCATACCATAACTCAAATCCGTCTCCCAAATCAATTTTACTTGCAGGCTCTCTAAAAAATGATCTTCCTGCACGTATACCCTTTTTGTGACACGGTGTGCTGAGCACGACTTCTATGCATTGCAATGCACGCATTGGTTTATCGAAGACTCTCTCTTTGTGATAGCTAGCATTTAAAAGAATATAAAATAGAATGTTTAAAGGTAATCCCACCATTTTGACGAGTTTCTTACGCTTTAAGAGATTTTAGATCGATTTCGATGTCATCAGTGGCCTTCAATGTAACTTTAAATGGTATCTTTCTGCCTTTTTCATCTACCTCAACCTGTGAAAATAAAACTTTTTTGAAAGAGGTATGCATCATTTTAAAATAAAAAATAAAACTTAAACTAAATAATAAATCGTTTTATAATGTATTGCGCAAATCGAATCCTATAACTGATGTAACATAAATTAAATAAAAACATCAAAACCACAGAAACACAAGTATGTACTTCTCGAAGCAGACAAATTCTTCAGTTACATAAAATTAGCCTACAAAGAAAACGAGCAAATCTTGATCAAATTTTAACACGAAAGGTTTGATCTCTAAAGGGGTGGGAGATTTGATCTGAATGCACATATACATGTTGTTGAGTACATCCTATAAGGTAGCTTCATACGCGAAAATCATAATCGGCAACTATCATGGTGGTTTCATACCAGGTAAATCAGCAATTGATCAGATTCTTATCATTAGGCAAGTGATGTACAGACCAATCAACATCTTTACTGGACGCTTAGCCCATGTACCAAGTATATGGTCTGCGAGAAGTGTTGTTCCAATAATCAGGGATCATGAACTTGAAGTAGTGCAATCCTTTAACTACCTTCGGTCAAAAGTAGAAGCCGATAATACTATGGAGGAAGAAATATGCGGCCGGCTAAAATCCAACAGAACCTACTATAGACTAAAGCTAGCGTAGGCCAGCGATCGGGATGTATGGAAGAACTTGTTGAACGAGGCCCGGGCGGTTGTTGCGTGGATGATGATGATGCACACATTGGTCTTTTCCGACAAATTTCAAATAGAAAATGTTTTGTTATTTGATCTTAAGATTACTATTTGAAAAAAGGAGATTTTAGTAACTTGAATAGAGTAACCTGAAACTGGAAGACTTCAACGTCGATAGAAGTAAAATATTATTAAGGATCGTTGACTTAATTACGAATAAATTGTTCTATTTAATACAATACTAAATAAATAAAAATTAATTTATTGGCGCGAATGCTCCTTAAGGAGCCAAGGCCTTGCGACTCATACTCTCAACCATTCCTGTGTGTGTGTGTTATTAATCTGCAAGAATGGAAGGGACCTACAGTTTATCGCCGAGTCCGAACGGGTCTACATGAGATGCACTTTTTCGAGACAAATTCTACTCTTGGAGGTTTTGTCAGTTCCTCGCAATAGGCAGTACCCCGGAAAAGAAGGTTGCTCATTCGCTTAGCATTCCGACACAATCACCACTAAGCAACGGGGCACTACTAATACTATTCTTATTCAATAAATAAACAACTGGAACAACTCTACAAAGCAAAAACATGTACATTTGCATTTAAAAAAAATATTTACCGTTATTTCCGAGCCCAATTGATCTTCTGGCAACAAAACTGCACTGTAGGCATTGGCTTTTCCATCATATGCCAAATCGTATTTAGGAAAGACCTTTCTTACATATGCATCAAAAGCTTCACGTAAAAATTTCTTTGGACGATCAGGATCGACTTTTACGTCGTAGTGATAAGCTGTATCAGGCATTTTATCAAGGTTGAGCAAGAGATAATTAGTCTCTACTTCAAACTTTTTGCCAAGCGTTCCTCTTGGAATGGAATTTGGAGGCGCTGGAACACGTACAATAGCGTTTCCACTTGTGCCTACGTGTTGTGGATAGCCTCCTTGCTGTGGATATCCTCCATGTTGCTGGGGTCGAGCGCCACCTGCCTGCTGACGATCCTGGCCTCTTTGACCACCTTGTTGTTGACCTTTGTTAGGCCATCCCCCTTGTTGCTGGGGGCGAGCGCCACCATGATGGGGACGTTCTTGTCCACTTGGCCCACCCTGTCGTTGACCTTGATTTGACCACCCCTCTTGTTGCTGGTAGCCAGCGCCACCCTGCTGCGGACGTTCTTGTCCTCTTTGGCCACCCTGTCCTTGACTTTGATTTGGCCATCCCGCTTGTTGCTGGTGGCCAGCTCCACCCTGCTGCGGACGTTCTTGTCCTCTTGAACCACCCTGTTGTTGACCTTTGTTAGGCCATCCTCCTTGTTGCTGGGGGCGAGCGCCACCCTGCTGCGGACGTTCTTGTCCACTTGAACCACCCTGTTGTTGACCTTTGTTAGGCCATCCTCCTTGTTGCTGGGGGCGAGCGCCACCTTGCTGCGGACGTTCTTGTCCACTTGGCCCACCCTGTCGTTGACCTTGATTTGACCATCCCGCTTGTTGCTGCTGGCCGGCGCCACTCTGCTGCGGGCGTTCTTGTCCTCTTGGGCCACCCTGTCGTTGACTTTGAGTTGACCATCCTCCTTGTTGCTGGTGGCCAGCGCTACCCTGCTGTTGACCTTGTCCACTTGGTCCAGCCTGTCTTTGACCTTGATGCTGGGACCCAGCACTATTCTGCTGTTGACGTTGTTGCCCTCCTTGACCTCCTGACTGTTGAGGACCTTTATTACCCCAAGCTCCTTGTTGTTTTGAACTCGTTTGATCGCCTTGTTGTTTTTCTTTATTGTGCTGCAGGTCAGATTCTGAAAGAAATTTGTTTATTAATTATTGTTTATAAAATAGTGAAAATAAAGTTATTTAGTAAATAATTTAGGTATTTGTTTTTATTCAATTAATGAAACCAAAATATGTGCTTAAGTTGAAATAAGCAAATAGGATAGGTAGGGGGATAGGATAGGTTAGGATTAGGATGGGTAGGATTAGGAAGGAGGGAAGGCTTCGGATGGGATAAGGTATACGATAGGAAGCGGATGAGAGGGTAAGAGCAGGATGTGGCATAATAAGGGTATCAGGAAGGAAAGGGAATATGGGGGAAGGGGAATCAGAGATGAGGTAGAAGCATCGGAAGGGCAGGATAGGAGAGGAGGCGATGAAGAGGAGGAAAGAAATTAGGGAAGGTAAGAGGAGGGTTGTCAGAGCTGGGAGGTAGGTAGGTAGGTAAGACATGGGACTGGCAAAAGGAAATAGGAAAATGAAAGGTAGGTATGTAGAGGATATGTGGAGGAGGGTTAGGTAGGGATGGAGGAAGGGACCCGAATGTCCATTGTGGAGGCGATGGCACGCTGGCGTCGCACGACTAAGCTCGCCGGATAAGGGTGGGATCTTGCTCCCACAAATGGACCTCACCTATTTCAAAGAAAACACATATAGTGCCAATCTTAACTGTCCCGTAGTAGGACCACACTCTGGAAGCCCTGCTGTTGTTGCTGCAGGGAGGACCGGTTCCCACCCATCCTGGAATTCCGTTGGTCCAATAATTGTCGAATTCACCTATCTAGCTGCTCCATCAGCTGTCAAGTCACGATCTCTTACCCGTTATTCAGGCCCGCCTTAGCGCGTCCCCCTAAATTGAACCTGTTCTATTCCATAATAGAAGTCACTGTCAAATCAAAAGGAAACCAACAAGTGTTCTTGAAACATAATGGGTTGGTGAGACCTTCAAATTTTATTAATTATGTATTTCATATATAAACATGTACCGAATATAAAAAAAAACATTTGATTGACATAACTTCCATTAATGAATATACAACTTAGTGATATGATTAACCAGATTAACAAATAAATAAATAAAATAAAGAGGTGTCAAAAAGTGACCAATTGGGCATCAACTTAACTAAATATAGGTAAATGAAAATGTACGAATGGACAAAAAAAAACGTCAAAAAAAAGGAAACCAAAATTAGTGGCTCAAGCAAAATTATATTTTTTTTTGTTTTTGTTTTTACGTCACCCGTGAGCTACTATCGGGATTCGCCCGAAGATTCCCTTATGTTAGCCCGCCAAACTACCTTAGGAGCGGAAATGCTTCGCTTCCTGATTTAATTGCTCACCCCCGGGCACCTACCTCAAGAGAGCTGTGAGGGTTTGTATCAACGGGGAGGGCAAAATATTGCCGCAAATAATGGGGAGAATGATTTGGGAAGACCCTAGGCACCAAAACCCGGATAAGCGCTTAGGCTGTTCTGATCTTAAAGTTCAGCGGCGCACTTTTTTTCCTTTTCCTTTTAAGCGGTTAATATCCCGCCAACATCGACAATATATAATATCAACCACTAATATTAAACAATATAAACAAAAAAAAAACAGAAAATTATAAAAGTCCAACGGACTATAAAAAGATTAAAGACAATATGACGTCACATCAGGCCATGTATGGAGGCCTTTATGATTTTTCTTCGTTCGGCCCAGATAAGTTCCTCCCCGTCTTAGTGAATCCTTCACAAAGGATCGCTTTTAGTGCACTTTCTGGTTACTCGTATATCTGATTAATTCAATTAACACGTACGTATTATTTAATATATATGACATAATAACAATAAGGGGTGAATTTTCTTTTTATTAGCTTTTCCGTTGTCCTGGTACTTGGACTAACGGTTACTTGTGAACCCGGGTCATATTTGCTTTAGAGCATCTATCGAACCGTTGAAAATCTTGTTTCCGTTTTTTTTTTTTTATTTCTGTTTACAAGTACCGCTCGCAGCTCTATTAGCCAGAGGGTACATTGACTTGTTTAACACATTTATATACTTGAGAAATCGGGTGTTGACCCACTCAAGTATATAATTCGGAGTGGGAGCACTGAACTACCCTTTTTTTCTTTAACTCACAACTTTGGCACTTTATCGACCCTAACCTACCTCATCTTATTCAGCGTATTAACCTGTATACCGGGACCGGCAGCCATTATGAATTTCTATCGCAATCGCATGTGGCTTTGTTTTCGATTCGTGTTTATTATTCGGTTTCGGATTTTTAATACGTTGACGATCATCAAAAAAAAAACATAAGGAATAAAAAAAAATATTGAACAATTTATAGTGTACTCCTCAAGCAAAATATTTACGTCGTCGTCGTCTCCCGGTGGTAATTTTGTGTTAATTTTTATTGCAGCGACTTAGTGATTTAACAACAAAAAAAACTCCCTATATTATTTCATTAAGACGTTCGATTCTTTTTATTTCTACTAAAAAAAATATTCGTTAAACAACCCTCTTCAGGGTTATTGTTGAAAATTTTAATACAATTTTCCTTCGAGCCAATTTTCCTTATTGCTTGTTTTCTGTTTGTTTACAACGCCGTTTAGAGTGTCAAAAGTCAGCACAGAAAGTTGTGTAAATGCGCTACCGCAAAAAAAAATCAATCCTGTTTTATATTCGTTTTACAAGAAAAATCTGAAATCTGAGAATTTAAATACAAATTTGACATAAAACTGTGTGATAATTGTGTGCCACAAAGATAAAACCAATAAAATATCGTGCTGTAAATGTAAAACAAGTGCCGTGCGTGTTTACGATTCCTAACTCCCTACCCAGCATCTCCACCATTTGCCTTCCGATCGTGTCGTTGCCGCATTCGTTGTCGGACGGATGTATCGCACGCGCGCGCATCTTTGCATTTTTTACCCTTTTTTTGTATACCTATTTAATACTAGTCTCCAACTAGGCCGCAACAAAGTTTCTGTTATTTTTGAAAACCAATCTTTGGTTTGACAAACATTGTTCAAAGGTCAGACATGTGCACCCAAGTTTATTTTAATTATTTTAATTTTAATTTTTTTTTTCAAAAGCTATATACAGATAGATATTACTTTATTTAAAAACAAGATGTTAGATGACTTTAAGCTTTACCAAAAAAAAATTGTAAAACGTAATTGTAAGTGTTTTCGTTTTTTTAAAATATTTTTTCCATTTTTAGTGTTTTTTTACGTCTTTTATCTAGGCAACCCTGGATAAGTACCAATTTTGATAAGGAAACCCTATAACGTTGGATTGAGAATGAAATAAGCTTTTATTTGATGTATAATTCGTTTAAATAACATATGTTTATACATGGAAACCCTTCACTTGGCACCAGAGGATGGTAGGCAACGTAGGCAACCTGTTTTTTAAAACTCCTCGGAGTATATCCTTCAGCTGATAGTCAATTTTCATTAATAACAAATGAGGGTAATTAATCAATAAAATTTAATTAAATATTTTATTGTTTAACATCATCGGCACCTGATTTAGCTAGACAACCTATTTGCGATGCATTAATGTATATATGTCATTATCTTATTATCTATCATTAAACTAGCGGTACCCGGCGTTAAATTTCTTTATTTTATCTTAATGCTAGCGGCACAAAATCTTCACAGGAACTATCCTTGGACAAACCTGTATTTACCCCACAAATTTCATAAAAATCCGTTGGGCGGTTTAATAGTCCATATCGGACATACATACAACCATTTTTATATACAGGGTGTTCCATAAGTGAACGTCATGCATCCATGAAAATCGATTCCCTATGCCACATTTTAAGGTACAGTTGTCACAAATTTTCAAATTGTATATGATTCACATTACGGCAAATCTTGGAAAAAAATCAAGAACTTCAAATCGATACCCACCACCTTTTCCTCGATTTCAAAGCCGCGTACGACAGCATTTATAGAGACAGTTGTATAGAGCGACGCGCAGTTTTAACATCCCGGCCAAACTCGTCCATCTGTGTAAAATGACGATGGATAACGCACGCTGTTTCGTCGGTAAAGACTTCACCGACACCTTTGAAGTCAAAAAAAAGATTTAGACAAGGCGCTGTCATGCGACTTTTTCAACATCATACTTGAAAGAATAGTGCAGAACACTCACGTTAACACCAGAGGCGATCTTTAAAAAGTCCGTCCAATTACTCGCATACGCCGACGATATTGACATAATAGAACACAGCGTGATGTCAGTGGGGCTTTTGTGAGTATTGAGACAGAAGCGGCGAAGATGGGTTTAGCAGTCAATGAGGGCAAAACCTAGCATATGCTGTCATGAAGAGACACCAGACGCATGCACGTTGTCAAAAGCGGACGCTTTAGGCTGCTTCGAGAGAAAGATTATCGGGGTGATTTTAGTGCCGTATGCATTAACGAAAAGTGAAGAAGATACTATGAAGAACTGTACCGACTGTACAGCGACACAGACCTAGCCAAGAGTAAAAAAAAAAAGGAGGAGCGATGGAATTCCAAAAAATTGCTGTCGGCTCTCGGTCTAAAATAAAAATAAAAACGAAATGATACAAGCAGAAAACACGTAGGACAACACCTTCTTCTTTAAACTTAAAATATGTTCTCATAAGCTCTAAAAAAGCTTCAATTCTGAAACTTCCATAGCAAAAACCAAAGAAAGAAGTATTATAATTTCCATCAACGACAGATGGTTACTCTGAATCAGTGTTTTTTTTTTTATAAACACAATAAGCGAGAGTTAAATTGGCAATCAGTCTCCTCACTTCGTTCATATTAAAATATGCACCTAAATATATATACCAGGCATGATGACACATTCAGTTTATTGTCACTTTTTGAAGTTTTCAATCGTATAGGTACTATTTCAATCCTCCTACAAATGTTTGTTTTCATTCTACTCTCCAAAACAATTTTCAAATACTGACTACTGAATACTGACAGACTGACTCGCTACAGCCTTTCCTCGCCCGAGTCTTCTACTACAAGATCGGTACCATCTTCGCAAATCCAATTAACTCACATCATACATCGAAATGTATCACAATGTCTATTAAACTGCTATAAATGACTATTCACATTGGCGAACGAATAAATGTGATTTAAAGCAACTTATAAACCCGCATTTTTCACAAACTTAATGCCAAATGATGGAAATATATTTTTAGTTATTATTTAGATACTTAAATTTGCTTTTTAGTTTCTAAAATATGATTAATTAGAGAAAACAAAATGTTAGTCGCGAATTCCAATCTGATTGCTACGAACTGCCTAATGCCAAGCTCTATTCGCGTTCCACATACGAGCCACACTTTGACGAACAAATTGTTCGTTCGCGAATAACCTCAAAAAACAACCTTTGTGTCTGCTTCCTTGGTGGTTGATAGCAACGACTACGATGCTCTGTGAAAGAAGTCAAAGACGACGAATTTTCGTTTATTCGCTCTCATGTGAATAGAACTTAAAATCAATTTTTTTTTGTCAAATCGAGTTAATTTTGTTTGCACTGAAAAGTTAACCGAAAGTTTTAGTTCATACTCCTCGAATTTTGCGGAAATCTTATTCAAATAATTTGTGAAGGTAAATAAGAACCCATTAAAGAAAACCAATGACAAAATAATGAAGAACTCTTACTCTAATAGAATTCCAATATATACAGGATAACGTTCCACGGCAAAACAATACATTTGCTGGCATGCATATATGTACATATGTAAGTACATCGGACATAAAGACTCATTATTTTGTTAACATTTGAAAAATACATATAGGTAAACAAATAATTTGTATTGGAAGTGATTTAAAAACACTTTCTCTAGCATTTAATAACATCGCAAAAATTGTTTTGGTACACGTAATCGTTCGTTTTCTTTTAAGTAAAATGGGGATTCCCCCATTTTGAATACTAGTGGTGAAATTGTTAAATAGTTGAGTCAAATGATTCTAGTTTATTCTAGGGAAGCCTGCTCAGAAATGAAATCAAAAAATAAAAAACAATATTAAAATTACCTTTTTTCTTTTCACCAGATTGGTTACCAGAGCCGCTGGACTGATTCTCAGATCCTTTTCCTTTGCTATCGTTCGGCGGTTTATTTTCCTTCGGATCTTCGTCAGACTTCTTTTTATCTAAATTTGAATTATTAAGTGTTCAGAACATGGTATTCATATTCACATAAAATTGTTACTTTTTTTGCCCATGTTTGTTTCGATAAATTTGTTCTTAACAAATGAAAAAAATTCACTTTAATTTTTATTTTACCCAAACTAGTATACGAACTTATATGGTTGAAGTTTCAATTAAGAATGAATTAAATAGATTAGATAGAGTAGAGGTGAAAAAATAATAAACATGAAAATGAACATTGACAGTTTGGCAGATGATTGGGGGCGTTCAGTGCCGTATAGCTTTGTGTTATAATGGCCCCGTTCGGTTGCGTATAACTTTACACTACAATGCTATTGAAATATACTGTGCGTTTGTGAACGCATAAAACCCAATAGGTAACATTTGCACAACCAGCTGACTTCGTGGTCAGCTGTTCCATAGACTGTTTTTAAACCTTGCGACTTTTGCTTGCGATTCGTCACTTTGCTTCAGCTTTTAGGAGAGAGACATATGTGGTGGCCGGGGTAGACAGAATCAAACGAGTAGCTCGAGTCGCACGATCATCGGTCTTTCTTCCTTATTCGGGAAATCATTCATTTTTGTCAATCCCTTTCATTGCTTGTTCGCCATGAACGAGTAATGTGATGTTTTATGTAGCAGGTAGCACGTAGGCACAGTACAGCAGCTGAAAATGTTCACTCTCGAAACTTGAAATCAAAAGGAATTCAAGAAATGACATAGTGAAGAGTTGCAAACACAATCGCTACGTTCAAAAGTATCTCTGCGACAAGGACAGGTAACAAAAGAGAATCAACAAAAGTCGCAGTGCTCTAGTCGCAAGGTTTAAAAACAGTCATACGATACCAAAGTATACCACAAATTTATCGCTACCCGTGTTACGATTTGAAAGTCATATGTTTCGTTTTTGTTATGGTCATCAGGTGTTGATCAGCTGTCTTTTTACACGTATTACAGCAACAATGCGCTACTTCGATTTCGAGACCATGAGATACCGAACGTACCCATTGTTGAATCGTTGAAATCTGTTCTCTGTTGTTTGAAGAACCAAAGCCAGAAAGACTCGAATAACAGGTTAAAGCGCGGAACACATTGAACCAGCAACAGCACCAGCACCGTCAACAGCAAACAGCACGCTGACCAGCAAAAGAAATTGAAACAAATTGCCACCAGCACCAGCATCGTCTTCTCACTTCTGTTTGACACTTTGTGTCATAAAAAAAGTATACAAAGTTTTCTTTTGCAGTATGGTGCCCCCTAATTTCACTTGCGCAAAGTTGGTAGCAATGGAACAGCAACAGCAAATTTAGGACTTTGGTCTAACGACGCTGAAGACGTTGCTGGTGCTGGTCTAATCTAATTTGAGCCATTGAAATACATTGGTTCTAAATTAATGGCGGCCGCTGTTGCTGTTGCTATTGCTGGTTCAATCTGTTTCACACATAAGAAACTCTGTTGAACAGCTTGACATAGGAGACGTTCGGTGTCTCAAAGCTTTGCAATGCGCTCGTTGTTGTAATACGTGTTAAATAACAGCTGATTAACAGCTGACGACCATGACAACGAACAAAAAATATGATTTCCAAATTGAAACCAAGCTTGCGCTAAATTTCTGGTATACTCTGGTATCGTTTATAACAGCTGACCACGAAATCATCTGGTTGGGCATATGTAGTACGTTTTGACAAAAATTGTTTTAAGCGTTCACAAACAACAATTTATTAGAAACCTCACCAACCTCGAATGTAGGCATTGTTACCTATTGGGTTTAAATCCAGGCCACCATTACAAATAATTATATCGGTCATTATGTTAGACATTATGTCTTAAGTTTATATTTCCTTAATTTTATGGGCAAGTTATTTTATGAAATTCCTTTTTTTCTAATGATTTCACCAAATAAATAACTCCGGGTAATTTTTATTTTTCGTGAAAATGGAAGCGACTGCAAACATTTTCTACTTCATTATTTATTTTCAGCTCTTTTTTATTTTATTTGCTAATAAATACCCAAACAATAAAAACAACACAAGAATGACAGAAAATGAGCGTTCTTGAAACTTCAATTTTTATTCTTCCAATTATTTCTTCTACTGTGTCAAGAAATAAATTAAGAAATAAGAACAATCTAGACATGGAGGCCCACAAGAAATATTGGGCACGTTCACGAACGTAACTTTCGAATAGGTTACCTTGCTTTTGTTGTAATTAGCATGGTTAAAAACAGCTGTTTTCCAGCTGTTTGATGTGTTTCTCTTTTGCTTCAAATTCTGAGGAGAGTTAACCTATGTGGTTTAATTTTTTTGTTCAAAAAAAAACCCAAACACAAGCAAGGTAACCTACCCAAAAGTTACGTTCGTGAACGTACGCATTAGCATGGTTTAAAACAGCTGATTTTCATATGTTCTTTAATCAGCTGGAAAACAGCTGTTTTTAACCATCCTTATGGGTACGTTCACGAATAAAACTTTTGGATTGGTTACCTTGCTTTTGTTGTAATTAGAGTAGGTAAAAACAGCTGTTTTCCAGCTGATTGAAGAACATACGGAAACAGAGAGAAAATCCAAAGGAATCCTAAAACTTGCTGGATACTTTTCTGATACCTGACTGATGAACAGCTGAATGTGTTTCTCTTTTGCTTCGAATTTTGAGAGGTAACCTATCTGGTTAGATTTGTTCGTTCACAAAAAAACCCAAACACAAGCAAGGTAACCAACCCAAAAGTTATGTTCGTGAACGTACGCAATTACAACAAAAGCAAAGGTAACCTATCCGAAGGATAAGTTTGTGAACATACGCACAACATTGGCTACCTGACACATATCTTGCAATCTTCTATTTCAAAAGGGATTAGTGGTATACGTTCACAAACGCACCATATATTTTTCAAACATTTATCAGAAAGCTCTGCAACCTGGAACGTAAGCAATTACAACAAAAGCAAGGTAACATGTCCAAAGGATACGTATGTGAACCTACCCATTGTATCAGAAGGATATGTACGTGAACGTTCCTGTTTTTTCTTCCGTTTGACTTCTGCACAAAATAAGGATACAACATAATGGCTGTCCATACGGTGATTTTTCAATCGATTGAAATAAATATGTAAATAAATATTGAATTTGTTTTTGTAAAATATTCGAATATTCGACGTAGCCAACAATGCTGTGCGCCGCTGGAAAAGCTCTTCTACTGCCAACCGTCTGTCAATGAAGAACACCAAAGTCGCAGCTTCGAACATCTTCCCATCCTCAACTCTTCCAAAACTCATGTGAATAAGAACTATAAAAAAGAAAAACTCAATCCAAATTGCATTGAAACGAATAGTTTGTTAAAATATGTATTTTAATTGTAAATTTACTTTAAACTTTGTATATACACTGCATATAGTACTATCATGGAGCATCATTTTTTAGTTCTGAATCAAGTCGCAATGAGGCGTGCTAAAATTGCCAATTGGCTTTGGATATACACTGCATATAGTACTATCTTTGTATATACATTGCATATAGTACTATCATGGAGCATCATTTTTTAGTTCTGAATCAAGTCGCAATGAGGCGTGCTGAAATTGCCAATTGGTGTGAATATAGTATAAGTACAGACAACAAAAGTTTATTAAATACTGGTAAAATATAGGTAAAGGTTCTCGTCTCCACTATTTAGAGTTAGTTCTGAATCAACCAGGAAGATGGCCAGACGAAAAATGACCACCATGAGAGTACTATAGAAAATGTATATACTGTGCTTTAAATTAGAAAAAAAATCAACACGATAAATAAAGCAAGGATGTGTGATGTGTATTACATAAAACAACTCTTATTACTAAACAACTTGAGTGGATATCTGAAGTGTTTCAACTGGGATTTCTCGAGCTCATTTTGTGCTTCAGACAAACATCTAATAACTATAAGTCACAAACATTTCTTTTTTTTTATAACAACTTATATAACACTGAATTGATTCTTATTGTTCTTTCAGCTACATATGATTAGAGTGTCTTCTTGTTATTTAAAAGAGTGGAGTATTTCAACTTGTTGAAGCCATATAATGTCCCAAGTGGCAGTTTAATTGTATTCAAATCTAAAAGTTCGTTGAAATGGAACGAGATTAACAATAGGTAGGTATCCACACTTCTTGGCGAAAATTAATGTCGCTCGCAAATAATATTCAATTATGGCCACACCCACTCGGGTCCTTGATGGTATTTGGCACCGTTTGCAAATGTTGCATCACCTGAATCATCACTGTTGTCATAGTTTCCACGTTAATTCCAATCATCTGGATCGAGAGTCTTCATATCAAGAGGCTCTAACAGGTGTTTTTTCACTACTTCTAGTGCTTGCCATGCATTAAATAGACTAAGAAGTTCTGTAGCAACAACCATGGAAATCGGGAAGTTGCATCTCAGCTGGTAAGGAGATAGACGTATGTGCCTGTCCATTCGGTGATTTTTGAGTGCACTCACGGCACAACAGCTGTGTCCATATTGTATTGTGATAACTCATGTACTATTGCTTAAGTGTGACCATTGTATATACATTTTCTATAGTACTCTCATGGTGGTCATTTTTTCGCCTGACCATCTTCCTGGTTGATTCAGAACTAATTCTAAATAGTGGATACGAGAACCTTTACCGACATTTTACCAGTATTTAATAAACTTTTGTTGTCTGGACTTATTCTATATTCACACCAATTGGCAATTTCAGCACGCCTCATTGCGACTTGATTCAGAACTAAAAAATGATGCTCCATGATAGTACTATATGCAGTGTATATACAAAGGTGTGACCAGCAAAAATAATAACAAAATATTTTTGGCTCTTTCACACCTACCAACTCAAAAATAGGAAAATGGAACAGTATAGAAACAGACTGAAATTTTATTTTTTGAATGTGAATACGTGAGATTTGTTTGAGAAGCAGCCAATCAGTCAGATCAGAACTCTAGATTATAATGAAGGTAAACATGTTATATATCCATTGTATACCTACAATTTAGTGACAGGGAGTTGAAACCTAAATGCGCGGCGGATTGTATTGAAAACGATATGTACATACATTTACATACATACATACATATATAAAGTGAATTTCGATCAGCACCAATGGGTTGGCTATTCTCAAATGCAATCATCTTTCCAGCACCGTTTATTTATCACCATTTAGGGGCCAGTTATAGCGATCATTAAAAATTTTCAATTGGATATTTTTGTATGTTAGAAAAAGATTTAAAACATGAAACTTATGCCAATCGATTGAAATAATTTATTTTGACGAAAAACAAACACGGGAAACAGTATTATTTATTAAAAAAACATTTATTTAAATGATGAAAATTGGTTGTACTGACAGCTGATTGTCATTTGACAGAATAATGGAACATTTCGTTCCAGTGTTTGTGGTCCATTTTTTTAATGTTCCAACCCATCATGAAAAAGTTTACTGAAGCATTTTGCATCATTAAAACAAATTTGAGGTTATGGCTGTTGTGGTTGGCCTTTCAATTGTGACACAACTTTACTGATCGCTATAAGGGGCCAGTTATAGCTATCATTGAAATGCATCATTGAAATACTTTAAACCGATTTTTTTATATGTTTTCCTTTGATAAGTAACACAAATGATATACCAATCGATAGCAAATGATACGAAGAATTTTTTTCGATAAGAACAAATCAATTTGCACACATATTTTTTACTAAAAATGTATTTATCTTTTTTCCTGGTGCAAATTCGTTTTTCGTGTCAGCTGATAGTTTTTTGACAGAATATGGAACAACTCGTTCCACTGATTTGAGTACCAATTTCGTTCAGTTCCAACGACAGATTTGTATCCGAAAAAAATGTTCGTGTGTATTTCAACCAGGAAAATTTTTCCAATGACAGAAAATTTCAATGATTGCTATAACTGATCTCTCAAAAAAATCCAATGATTTGTTTCAATGATAGCTATAACTGGCCCCTAACTACCCGTACGTAAAAAATTCCAGTTTCCAGGTGTTTCAACTTTTAATGATGGATTTTTAATGATCGCTATAACCGGCGCCTAGGTAGTTGTAGCAATTTTCTAAAATAAAAAAAAAACTTGCAATGGAAAAAAATATATTCAAAAAATAAAAACAAGACTACAATAATAGGTTTGTTCGATGTTCCCCGCCACAGTGCGCACTGGGGAACGTCAGTGCATTTCGTTTAACTGTCAAAAAACTGTGTTTCTGCTCGGGGTTTAATTTAACATCGAACAGTTCAGTACTGTTGCACTATATTTTTTGACATTTCATTCATGTATTAATTTTCTTTACAAAGTCTACAGTTTTTCCGTTTCTATCAGATAGGGTATATCTCGGCATTTTATCTAAAATCACAAAAATAACTTAATCATTGCAAAATAATCTTCAAAATATTGCAGATATTGCACTCCAAGTTTGTAAAATAAAATTTGTTTTAAACTTCTACCACCAAGCATCAGCAGCTGATTTGAATTTTGAAAGCACTGATTTCTTACACCGACCAAAAACCTGGGGCGTAAGAGTATGAACACAGTGCAAAAACACTGGGGTGAAAAAAGTGTCACATAAAACACCTCAGTGCGAATCCAGTGTACACCAGTGCGCCCCAGGGTACTAGACATCGAACAAAGCTAATGTACAATCGCTTTTGGGAACTGCGCCAGTGCATTGGCTTTCCTCAATCCTCGTAATTTAATGGAAAGCAAATCGAGAAAACCAAAAGTTCAACTCTGCCATTAAAAGCCATCCGCTGCACTTTTGAAAATTACGTGCAGTGCTTTTACTTCCCTCATGATTAATTGGAAACCGAAACCCGAGAAAACCACGACATAGAGCGATTATTAGAAACGGAGCAGAGTATCGAAGAAGACCCGAACAAGTCCATCCACCATCGCGCGCAACAATTGGAGCTGTGCCCATCCACTTTATGGAAGGTTTTGCGAAAGAATCTTGGTTTGCGGGCTTACAAAATCCAACTCGTGCAATAATTGAAGCCGAACGACCATGAAGCGCGCCGCACGTTCGGTGAATGGGCCTAAAACGAGATGGCCACCAAGTTAAAAAGCAAAATTGTCGGATTTGGAGTCATCATAATCCACAAGTCATTGTTGAGACGCCGTTACATTCTCAAAAAGTCACTGTTTGGAGTGCTCTATGGTCAGAAGCAATCATTGGTCCATATTTCTTCAAAAATGAAGCAGGCCAAAATGTTACAGTCAATGGGGAACGCTTTAGAGCCATGATTAATGACTTTTTCGTGCCTGCATTGGAGGATGTGGATGTGAATGACCTTTGGTTCCAACAAAACGGCGCTACATGCCATACAGCCAATGAAACAATCTGCCTGTGGCGTGGCCTCCAAGATCTTGCGATTATCCACCGCTGGACTTTTTTTTGTGAGTTTATGTGATGTCGCTTGTCTACGCAAATAAGCCCGAGACGATTGACGCGTTGGAAGAGAATATTCGGCACGTTATTGCTGACATACGGTCCCAATTGCTGCAAAAAGTGGTCGAAAATTGGGCCTCTCGACTGGAACTTATTCGAGCCAGCCGCATCAACCACTTAAATTAAAATGCGTTTTATTTGAAAACGCCTAAAAAAAATTATTGTTTGTAGGAGCTTCAGGCTTCTTCGGTGACTTCACCCAAACTATTCCTGAATACGAGTCGAGTGAGATGTCACTCGAGAGCTCACAGTCAAGTCGAGTAAGAATCGGTATTCCACAACTCTAGTGAGAGTCAAAAACATGACATGACTCCGAAAATGTTGAACACACCCGTTGAATTGTAGCTAACTTCACTAAATGTTGACTTGACGTTTTACAAAAAAAAATCTTTTGATTTGAGAACTAATTTTTGAATGTAATTTGATAGTAAATTAATCAGTTTAAATCGTAAAAGTGCAAAAAAAAATTAATATGATGAGTACAGAGATGTTTTATAAAACAATTTTTGTATATTTGCTGCAAGTAACGGAGCACAAATTTAAAACAAACGCCAGATCGTCGTTTATGCCAAATACCTACTACCAAAAAATATTTAAATTTTTTTTCAAACACTTCATTATTCATAACAAGTAGAAAATGTGTCTTGTTTATTTTTACCTACATTTTTGCATCCATCACTGCTGCTCTCGAACACTTTTTAAACATGAATGATTTCTCACAGAAAAAGCGTCACTTTCGAGTTCAGGAATTGGTATGTATAATTCGAGTGTCATTTGACGTTCGACATTCGAGTTGGGGAATACCGACAATTAGTGAGTCGTGTTCTAGAATACCAATTTATCGATCTCACATGAAAACTTACTCGACTCGTGTTCAGGAATAGTGCCCGGTTTATGAAATATGATTTCTAGAATACGGTGAATTACAAACGATAACCATTTTACATAAGCCTCTGTCTTAGGCTGGGCTCAATCAATAACAAAATCTACTATGCACTTCAATTGGTGGCAATCCGTTGAATATGTTGAGAACTCTTAGCCTTAAACAAGATTATGTTAAAAGAAACACAAAATATTTAAGTAACAAATATTTCTTTATTCATTTACATATCAAAAATAGTTTTTATTTAATTATTTGATCTACAAAAATTATCATTGCGAAGAATTATTGTTTACACCCCTTTATACTGATGGAGATTGCTCTGCAACCTTTGTCGCTGTACACGTCATAAATTCATTCTTTTTAACTCGATTCATATAAATACCCTTAGCACGTATCTTTTTCAGGAACATTTGTTCGTCAAACTTTGGTCTTGGCGGAGGCGCAGGCTTAATAATAGAATGCACAAATTCTTTTAAAATAGAATTATTGGTGGGCTCTTGAATTGTTATTTCTGATTGTTGTTTGACAAATCTTTGGGCTGAACAGGTTTCGGTCACCTCCTCGCCATTTGGTATTTCAGAAATGATTGTCATCAGATCGTCATTCTTACAAGTACCCCCTTTGCTATGCTCTTTTATTTTGCCATCTAGTGGTGATGGTTGTGTTGAAGCTGAAGTTTTCTCTTTGTTCTTGGTTTCTATTAAAATTTGCAATTTTCGGAATGTTTCAAGCATGCGTTTCTTAAGCTGAGCTAATCTCTGCAACTTGCCAAAAAGCTCTATATCAATAGACTTAGTTTGTGGCATCTCAGGAGTAGGAAGCGAAGCCAGTGTCTCAATAGATTCTATGAGAACATCATTTTTATTTTTATAATCCACGGCAAACAGTGTTGTAAATTTGAGCATACTAATGGCATTCGTCATTTTTTCTTGATACCATCGTTGAGCACTTAAAATAATATGTGAAACCCTAGAGCCAATGGGTGGCTGTTCTAATTGTTGCGCTGTAGAGTTAAGAAGTTCTAAGATTTCAGTCAATAGGGCATGTGTTTCGTTATAATCTTTGTCAAATTTTTGAAGATTTAATGTCTCAACCACAACAATATTTACTCGAAGCCGCTGCTGTTCCACATATAAACTCCAAATGGATCGTGGGTTTGAAGAATCTATTTCCAATGAAGCAGATGAGTCTATTTGAAACATGCTTTTGATCTTTTTAGGTGCAATTATATGGCTATTCATGAATTCTAATAAAGCTTTAGGCATATCATCTATTGTACTCACATCGTTTATGGCCTCGATTATATCTTTGATGGAAAAACCTGCAGGTAGCTGTTGTTCCTGCATATCAAGACCCTCAGTTTTAATTTTTTGAAAATTTTCTACCATTTCACCACTTTCCTTAGCATCAAATAGTTCGATGTCGATTGAAAGTTTTTCATCTGTTTTATTGGTATCAGCTGGATTCTTAGTCTCAGCACTGCTGTATTTTTTAGGTGTTTCGTCTTCAACTTCGGCTTCAACTTCAGCTTCAACTTCAGCTTCAACTTTAGCTTCAACTTCGGCTTCAACTTCAGCTTCAACTTCGGCTGCGCAACGTTCACGTTCATTACGAATAATCATATCACGTTCAAAGTCATCAAGATTAAAATTGGAAAACAAAACTTCTTCCGGGAAATCATGGCAGCATTTTAAGGCTGATGGATCGATGGGATGCGCTTCTGTGTTAAAAATGTAACCACCAGATTCAATAATGCAAATACCATTAGGTGTTTCAAAGAGACGGCCATTTCCACCATTATTATGGAGATAGTTATCTTCATCAAACAGAAGATATAGATATTTTGTGGTTTCAGAGAGAAAAAACGATTCCATCCGATTTTCTTGGCGGTGGTCGATAACGCTTTTTATCTGAAATTGAGTTATCAAGAGTTAATTTCAATAAAATATTTATAGATAACCAACTGTGGACTTTAGAATTGGGTTCAGAGAATATGTGTGTAATCAAAAAGTTAAGGTTTTTTATAATTATGAGGAATTCATTCATTCTTGGCATTCTCGCTATATGTTACTGAAACGGTCGATTCATGTGGTTATAATCCTTTATTGTATTTCTGAAGGCAGATTTTGTTAATGAGGATTGATCTGAGGCCCTTCTGTCCATCTGAGCATTTTAGCTGGATATAAAGCAGCCTATTTTTCAATACAACACCTCACTCAACTACCTACCTAACAAAATTTTACCTAAGTCGGTTAAGAGGTTGAGGCGTGATTGCGGAACTAAGATCGAAACGCACACGTTGAATTCACACCAGATTCTAACCGCAACTTCATCTGCGTAGACTTTTTCATTTAAATGAAAACCCGTAAAAAAAATTAGATTTCTCCCGTAGTAAGGAAGTAGTATAGTGGATTCTGTACTCATCCATCTTCCAAACTTTCACAAATTCATGCAGTAGTTGAGGCATTGAATTATAACAAACAAACCTCCAGCCATAGGACAACTCACGTTTAAGCCTCCCCTAAGGAACATTGCATTTTTTTTTTGGATAAAAAGTAGCCTATTTTTCAATCCAGCACCTTGTCCATCTACATACCAAATTTCATTCAAATACATTAAGCCATTGAGGCGTGATTGCGGAACAAACATTCACATTTATAATAATAGTAATATTGAGTCGATATAAAAAAAAACTCACCGTTGCATATCCACAAGACGTTTTTGCACTGTATTCAATGCTTGTCATCATATCCTCGCCAACTTCCAAAAGCCACGGATCTCTAGTAGCTCTGTACAAGTACATTGCAGACTCAGCTAGTTCTGGTCTCAGGGGGTAGCCCTCACGATTCGCGCCAGCTTCAGCTGCAGGAATGTTATAGAACTCTGGTAAAAATCCGTATTGTCTCCAAACGGAATGGTAATTTTGAAGAGTTTTCATGGCCGGTGTAATGTCGCCTATTAGACTTAAGACACCTGGCCAAAATGCTTCTAAAGACTGAAAAACAGGCAAAGTTACTTGCCCTTTGTTCATTCCCACCCAGACATACCAGTCGTCACGTCGCATATACTTATCGATTTGCGCTCGACCTTCGTGAAACAATTCTAGCAAATCTGGCCGATTGAGCAATATTGAACCTTTCACAAGGTATTCAAAAAATGAATCAACACCTGCACCTATGCCAGCGTCTAGAGCTGTCCACCTTCCTGTTTGTACATCAATGTGATTGCCTAACAAACCAATACTCGAACGATGCTCCCACAACGAGTAAATAGCATTAAGAGCTACTTCTTCATAGATAGGGTCCCCCGTCAGACGACTTAGAGCTCCGAATTCAACGATAAAAGTTCCAACACCGGCAGTACAAGTAACTGATGTTTCTCCGGGCGGAACTCCATGTTTCAAATTAACCGTTCCATATGGCATTCCAGTGTTCGTATCAAATGCTGGCAATAGCCGCTTAGCGACATCTACGGCTAGCCTAAGTAAAGGACCATTACACGGCCAACCAGGTTCGAGTTCCATGCCTGCCTTTCGAGCCATTAAGTGGGCGCTTAATAAGCCTCCAACTATACGAATATTCGTCTCAAACACCGACACATTTATGTCGTTATCAAAGTTGATTGTTTCAATAATTATATGTGCAACACGATTAAATTCCGTATAGTTTCCCATAACAACCAATGTATCCAAGGCATCGATAAGAGTCAGAGAGTAGCTTCCCCAAGTGTTGATGCCATCACAAGTGATTGGGCGCAGTTCGTCATAATCACTGGCATATTTCAGGTATCCGTTATATGCATGCTGGAACATACCACGGGCCTTCTCTCTGTAAAGAATTGGTCCTTTTATTTTTTATTTTTTTTTTTTTTAATAGTACCTTAGGTTGGCTTTGCGATCAGTTGTAAAATTTCGCATACATAATGCAATTGATGGAAACGCAAGGTAAATCAACAAATAATTTCTTATTATCATTGCGATTTCTTTAAAATATCCAAAAAACGGAGTTTCTTATCAAAAACAACATTTTTTGCACAAGTTTGTGACTCGTGCCAGGTGGCCATATTACAGTTGGCGTTTTTCTTTTTTACTTCAAACTTCAAAGCAAGCGATAAAGCTGTCAAAAAAAGTTGTGTTTGTTTTTTACTTTAGAACGTTGAGACCAGTATGAATTGGAAACATTCAGTCCGGAACTCACGATGTATCTTTTTTTTGGCAAAATGAGATATGAGGACTGTCTTGCGGCAGTTACCAATTATTAAAATGAAAGGTACGCGTTTTTTTATTTCCATTTTGTTCATAATCTGTTTGATGGTGCTATTATCGTTCTTTTTTTTGGTCCGAACAGTCCGGAAGCATTCCGAATGCTTCTGAAATTGTTCGATTGGCACAGAATGACAGTTCTTGTTGTGAAAAAAAGAGAAAATCGATTCTGTTTTCTTAGTCGGAATCAAAACCAGAATCACATACATACACACAGTTTACATATACGACATTTTTTTATTTAACGTATGAAATTTTGATCGTTGATTTGAGAGAGATAATACAAAAATAAACAAAAATTATAAGAAAAGAAGCAAATAAAATTAAAGAACATATATTTTAAATAGAAATATATTTTATAATTTCTCATTTTTCATTGCAAATAGGATCCTGCAAAATTGTATCCACATTTGATGTTTTACAAATACAATGAAACCCAAAGTTCAGAGTTAAAACTGTTTTGGCAATTTGTTCGTTTGGCATTCCGGATTAGGGTGGTTCTGTTACTGATTCCGGACTACCAAAAAAACTATAAGAATCAAAGAAGCGTCAAACTTAATATATGTAAACGTTACTATTTATTATTATTGCTGTAAAATATTGTTTTTGTTAAAAAAGTTTCGTAATTTCAATAACATTTTTAAGTTCATCAAAATGTTTTAATTGTCAACTGTCGCAAGAGTTTGCGCACTTAATTAAAATTGTTCGTTTCACAAATATGTCGGACCTAGTTTATGTGACTTTGAGCCAAAATGTGGAGTAGAATAGCTATCTATTTTGCAGCAGTAGTACAATTTATTAAATTTAGTCAAGCTAATTTTTTGTCAAGGATTTTAGTCGCAGCTTTTGTACGCAGCTTTCATATTTTTGTTTCCCAGTGTACTGTTAAAATTTACCGGACAGATAAATTGATTTTAACACACCGTAGCTAAAAACGAGGTCGCCCGGGTTTAATACTCCCCGAAAAAACTGTTTAAAGGCATTTAATGTTGTTTTGATTAGACACAAATATATTAAATTTAATATATAAAAATAATCATATAAAAGAAATTGAAACATGTATTTTAAATGGTAATTTTTTTTACAAGACTAGTTCTAAACCTTATCACTCTCTTAATTTTTTTTTAATTAAAATAATTAAATAGATGAACAACTGCTTTTTTCTCCACAACGCCCGTCTGTCAAAATTTAGCTGGAATTTTAGCTATCGCTTGGAGAGACTACATGCAAGCTAAATTTTAGCTCGAGCTGCGTACTATGCTTATAGCTAATATTTAGCTTGCATGTTACTCTCAAAAAATAAAGAAGGTGATAAGGCCATAATAGTTTAGAACTATCCTTTAAAAAAAAACAATGATTTAAAATAATTCTTTATAAAATTAATACATACAAGGTGGGCAATAAGAAATCACTCTATTTGAAAGATGCTTTCATTTTTGCAAATGGCCTCCAATGCCTCATCTCTTGTTTTGGCGATTTGCACTGGCCGGCAAGATCGCCTGATTTAACCGTTTCAGACCTTTTTTGTGGGGTTTTTGAAGTCCCGTGTTTACGTGAACTAGCCCGAGACTCTGGAAGCCCTCAAGGACAACATTCGACTCAATAATCTGTCGCCCGAAGTTCTCGCTGAAGTGATGAAAAATGCCATAAAACGAGCCCGTATGTTAATCAATTATGACGGCGCCCATTTGGCCGATATCATCTTCTCGAGTTGACCAATACAATTCTAAATTTTTTGTAAATTGCAATTTGTGAGTTTAGAAAAAATTGAAGTTGATTTGATCATGATTCATCATATTGCAGAACTTACTTCGAGTATGAAAAGTAGAATATGTACAATAGCTCAGAATGATTAAGATAAATATATTGTTAATGGCTCTAAATTAGTTTTTTTTTGTTTATAGTTATCTGCTGTTCCAGAAGTTACAACAAATGTCACCATGGTATGGTGAGTTTGGGTGTGACTTTTCTAGCAAGAATTATGGGAGAATCCGACTAATGTTATCGAGTCACAACTCACAACATGTCTTGTGTCTCCTCACAAAGGGGAAATCAGGCTTTAAATGTTATGCTCAAACTAGTTTATATTTTTCACCTCTTCAATGGTCACAACTCAATTCAGCTCACTGGCTTTCCAAAATTAATTCAATCTGCAGATTCAAACACAGAATGCCTGGCAAAAAAAGAGTCAATCAGTGAAAACATGCCCTGAATGTGAGTTATATGTTTGAACTTTGATTTGAATTTTTAAACGAACTTTGACAGATCAATAATCTCAATTGATATCATAGACATGAGTTAAGCGGGGTTCATATGGGACAATGCAGAGGCCAAGACAATGGGACAAGACAATCATTGTTCCATGTGAACAATTGTTTCCAGGACAAGGCAATTGTCATTATATTGTCCTCCGAGCTAGCCTGCCGAGCTATCTTTGAGGACAATATCGACAATACAAGACAATTGATTACTGTCCCATTGTCTTGTCTGCGTGTGAACGCTGCTTTAGAAATAGTTACAAATCGTAACTATTTGACACTTCAACAATGCATTTTGAAAAGCATGTTTTCCTGTCAAATAGTTACTTTTTGGTATTTTGGTACGACAAATAGTTAGCAATTGTTAACAATAATTGTCAACGATATTAATAAAATAACGCCCCATGCCCCAGTGGCCATAGCTTTTACAACACTTATTTTATCACTCCTATTTGATAAAACGTTTCATCTCGCCTTGTTTTTTCTTTCTAACCTATACGCCAAGTTTTTTTGGCTGTAATTTATTTGACACATCTGTCAGTAGTTTGTTGATGCTATGCTTTTAAATAAAATTTGAAGAAAAACGATTTAAAATAAAGATATACAAGGATTAAGAAGAGGAAACATAAAACATGGAAGCGGTGGCAGATATTGAAAGCCTTATAACGAAGCTCAAATCATTGTTGCCAATCTGCAGAGTCTGCTTGGATATTTCCATGGACTACATCGAGTTCGAAGCTTCGTTCTGTGTTTTTAAAGGACACGAGATAACATACTCCGAAGCATTTCATGAACTTGCTCCGGACTTCAAAACCTTGCCAAATTACAAAATGCCAACAAATTTTTGTGCCTCATGTGCCGAAGACTTACTCAATGCTTATTTATTTTTAAAACGTGTAGAAAATGCCAATAGTATATTGAATAAAGTTAAAATCTTTGCCGAAGAGAATACCAGTTATGTTAGCAACGAAGAAGAACAGATAGATGTCTCAGAAGCAGAGAGCGATAGTAGTGACAAGGAAAATGTAAAATTAGAAATTATCCATCAAAATAATGGTGTCGGTGTTGACAAGGATGATTTTAAGACTTTGGTAATTTAAATTGTTTATCTTTTCGAAAATATAAAATCAGTTTTATACTTAAACTTAAAACCAGTCAACTTCGTATGAATCTATAAAAACAGAAAATTTCAAAGAAACAGAATCAGATCATGAAGCCTTACCTGTATGTATTTACGAATTATCCATGGACAAACACGGTCAACAAGACCAGGTAAAGCAAATTTTTTTTTTTTTAATACAATTCCTTATCATCTAATGACCAATGCTTAATGAAATTTTTATTTTTGAGAATCTACTTCTAAAGATGCATTATTACTGATTTCGAAAGAATTTATAGCTTTACTCTTAATCATTTTTAGCCAGAAACACCAAGCAGAACACAGGAATCGAAAGATGAAGAAGAACCGGACTACGATAGCATACTTGGGGAAAAAGCTTTGTGCTTTCAAGAACATAAACACAAATCACATGCAAATCTCAAGAAAAACCGTCATTGTAAGAAACAAAATGCGGAAAGTGAAACCCATTTGTCGTGGCATGGACACCAAACGCTAGAGGAAAATGAAGCGCTCTGTCAAACAGGTAAAAACATATTGATGTTGGACATTTGGGTAAGTCAGAACGTAGTCTAGATAGAAATTATTCATATTCCGTTTGAAAAAAGAAATTAAAGAACAAAAACTTTAAATTTATTCTCATTTTAAACATACAAAATTATGTTTCATCTTTTTGTTTTGGGAAATAGTCCGCCAAAAACTCAGTTGGCTGTAGCCATCATCAATCAATCGTCCCGAATATGAACACGATTTTTGTTGACCCTGTCATATCCAAGGCCCACTAAAGGTTCTTCTGATTGATATCGATGATAGTAGTGGCTGGGTTCCTATTACCTTCCTTTTGTCTGTCCAGAAAATAATTTTTATCTTTTTCGGGATAAGTTTAAGTATTTACAAGTTTGTAGAAGAGCAATGGGCAGACATATTTGTCCCATATTTCAAATATGAATTGTAAAATTTTTCATCACATTTATGATAATGAATGTAAAAGTTTTAGTTTTAAAGAACTCCCCAAGTCTTTTACGGGGTTTTTCAATATGAACTGTTATAAAATAAATGGCACGACTGGATCACACGTACTTGCTCTTACGTGCGGGCACAGCTTCGAAAAAATTTTGTGTTTGTTGAGATTCAACAAACAGAGTGACAAGATCAAAGGTGTTGCTTTTAAGACACGCAAACGGAAGACACAAAAATATTCTTTTCACAGATGAAAAAATTTTCACAGTGAAACAGAAATTTAATCGCCAAAACGACAGTATTTACGCCCATAGCCCCAAGGAAGCTCCTGAAAAGGTTGGAAAAGTCCAAAGAGGCCATCATCCAGCTTCAGTGATGGTTTGGTGGGGAGTGTCGTATGACGGTGTTACAAATTTGCATTTTTGTGAGCAGGGAGTGAAAACACGTGCTTCCAACTATTAAAGTGATGTTTTAGAGAATGTTGTGAAGCCCTTAACTAACACCTTATTTGCGGGCAAGCACTGGATTTTTCAGCAAGACTCTGCGCCGGCTCACAAAGCAAAAACCACCCAACTTAAGGACAATTTACCGGGGTTTATCGCCGCTGAAGATTGGCCCTCGGGCAGCCCGGATCTTAACCTTGCTTGCTGTAAGCCTCACCGAAATATTGAGTCTCTTAAAGCTGATTTGGTGAAGACAGCAGCTTCGCTACCACTGGAAGTGTTTCAAGGCTAAGAGTGGCCACTTTGAATAATTTCCTACAAATTTTTAACGTCAATTTAATACAAAATAAATATTGTAAAAAGAATTTTGATAACTTGTTTATTATTTGAATAAGACGTGTTTGTGTGAGGAACAGAACTTATGGCAGGACTACGTATGTATGTAAAATGAGTTTTCGTCAGTAAAATTAAATTAATATTTTTTGTATGAATTAAATTCACATTTGCGATAATTTTGTATTTGCAAATACGAATTAACAACTTACCTGCATAAATAAACATACAGAAATACATACATTTATTGGCGCGACAGCTCCTTAAGGAGCCTAGTGACCATTACTCTCAACCATTCCTGTGTGGGTGTTGATAATCTGCAAGAATGGCAGAGACCTACAGTTTACCGCCGAGTCCGAACGGATACATGAGATGCACTTTTTCGAGACAAATTTTACTCGTGGAGGTTTTGTCAGTTCCTCGCAAGAATAAACACAAATCACAAATTGACAGCTAATGTCAGTATACAACAGCTGATCGTTACCTCAACTCGCCCTAGCAGAATACCAAAATCGACTTCAGGGTGACTATATGGCGACCCCAGGTTTCAAAAAACAGAGAAAAATCTAATGAAACAAGTTTCATTAAAAAGATCAAATCTCTATTTTGAGAGCAAATCTTTGAAATTTGAATGAAACTCGCTATAAGTTAAATGGGTTCCCATCAAAGTTAGTGAACATCATATTGTGATGTAATAGTTATTTTGAGTTTCATGGATCGAGAGATATAAAGGTATAATTCTTGAATGAATTTTTTTAAATTTCTCTAAAAGTTTGAAAAATATTATTCTTGTTCACTGTGCGAGAAGATGTTTTCGTTAATAGGAGACAGTTTTTTCCATAAGACTAGACGGCCAGGTCGCCCGGCCTAAAAAAAAAACATTGCGGCACACACACGACCTGATGGCCGCTGCGGCCACTTATTTGTTTGAAATCATATCATTGTGCGCGCATTTATCACAGCGCAAGAGCAAGAGTAAACATAATTGTTTCTTCTTTCACGTCCATTTCATAGGAGTATGATCATCGAGTGATGCGGTCGCCTTTTGTAGAATTGAAAAACTATGTTCGATATCGATTGGAGGAAGAAAAACCATTTTGGTAATAAGGGACAATTGAACATACCAATGCCCAGTTTCTTCCAAATATTAATTGGAATGGATTCAAATTTTATCAGGCACATGTACATCTGCACAGACACTTCTAAGAGAGCAATAAGCCATTTCCAAAAACAAACTATAAAGTTAATTGTTTTTTTTTTTTTTTTTTTAGATTAGATTATTTTTATTATATTCGTTAGAATTTATGTACAATTGGTCTTAAACTAACTTATAACTAAAATAAATCATGTCGGTTCAACAACAGGGGCCCGACTTACTTCACCTGACTCTATACAATGTTATATTTTTACTATTCCAACAATATGTTTGCATAATCTTTTAATTGAAATTCTTAATTATAATTTACTGTCTTTGGTTTAAAAAAATTGGGGTTAGGATGCGGTGTTGCTTATCCTCTGTTGTGTCCGCTGCTGGTTCTCTCGTAGAACGGGGCTCCGTCATTGTTCATTATATCCTCGAATCGATCGTCTGTGATGGCTCGAATGTTGAGGTAGCGATGGCTGGGCTCTAGTTGTTGCTGGAGTAGTTGCTGGATTTCCAAGTTGGGGTGGTCCTCCAAGTTCCTCAAAATATTTTTGGAGAGTTGTATCATGAACTGATTTATTGGGATGACTTTGCTGTCTTCATATAGCTTCTTGTTTGCGACATATTTCCTTGTAATGGGGTTTCGGTGTAGGCCTGTACAGCTACGAAGTATCTTCCTTTCAAAAACTTCGATCTTCTTCATATATGTTGGTGATATGGTGAACCAAATAGGACAAGCGTACGTCAGAACTGGACGGATCAGCTGCTTATAGATGAGGAGCTTGGTATTAGTGTTTAGTCCGTTTCTTCTTCTAAGAAGCGGGTGGACCAGATGTAGGGAGAAGTTGGCTCTATTAAGCATAAATGAAGCGTGCTTGTTGAATTGGAAGCGGTTAGTGAAATTCACTCCAAGGTATTTTGCTGTTGTCTTTGTCCTTATCACTGTGTTGTCTGGTAGCTTGATACTGATATTATCACATCTTGATGCGAAACGTCTTCGACCTCTTGTTGCTGTTGTTTGGGTTCTGAAGCAGATAAGCTCGCTCTTATCGCTATTTATCTTTAGTCCCCATTTAAGGTAGTAGTCCCACAAGTTTCTTATGTGACCTTCAACTCTCCTGGCTGCGATTTCTGGTGAAGGCCTTTTCGATGTCCAGTCTTGTTGAGTCCGTTTGTCACGTCGGAGTGCAGTCCAAGAAGCGGATGGATGGTTGAATGTCATGCTCGAAAACCATTCTGACATTCCGGTATGAATTCCCTTTCCCTGAAGAAGTTAATTGTTTTAGCTCATTTCATTTGGTTTGGTTATCCAAATCAGTTGTTATTTAGGGTGCTATATTCATAGGAAGGAATAGCCACCCAAATCAGTAAAAAGTCAAAACGTCTCCAGGCTTTGTTTTAAACTCTGCGAATAGTCTTCATACCATGGAATGACTTGGTCAATGTAACCACAAAATGACTATCCCTCTGAGGTTCACAGCACAATTAAAATCAAACTATGTGTTTGGCCGCCGAGCAAGCCGCATGGGTACAAGCATTTAATAACTGGCCGCTGCGTCCTGGCCGCTTAGTGCGCGCCTAGCCTAACTGTTTTTCAATGTATGGATTCTTTTATTCCAATCGTCCAGGGTGTAGCCAGATCAGATGGGGAAAAATACTTATTACACCGATACACAAATCCTAAGCACTTAGTAGCATTTTTAGCGATCTCAAACATATGGTCGTTCCAACGGAGGTCGTCGTTGACACACATACCGAGTACCGAGAGCTTTTTGAATGAAAAACTTAACCCCCATTAGGTTTCCTGACCATAACATACAATTTCCTTTTGTATTCTTTTTATTAATTTTTTCTATGGTTCTTGTTTTGTAAAATATAAAACTTTTATTATTATTTCGTTGTTCAGAAGAAAAGCAGCACATTGATTCTGTTATCAATGTTAATACTTTTCATCCGGAAAACTGCCTTGTACAATATGAACTAAGCACTGAAACTTGTAGTGAACCAGATGATCGAAACCTACGAGTTTCTCCTTTGGAAAATCATTTGGAAACTTTCTCAGTAAATAAAGAATATGTTTGCAATTTGTGTGGTGAGCCTGACTATAAACAATTATTATGGCTAATTTTTTTTTTTGAATTTCAGAAGAAACGTTTCCCAACGAATTTGGACTAAAGCAGCATTCTCACTTTCATACTCAAAGCCACCACCGATACGCCTGTCATATATGTGGCAAAATATGCTCAAGGCCATTTACACTGAGAAAACATGTCCAGTACATGCACACATCCGAACGAAGGAAATACCAATGCGAAGAATGTGGCCTATTTTTTCCGTTCCCCTCATATCTAAGGGACCATCGAAGGAAACACAACAAAAGCAGCCGATTTAAGTGCCCGTATTGTGATCGAACTTTTCTGCGAAAGACACAGCTAGTTATTCATACACGCTATCATTTCAATGAGTTTCCATACAAATGCGACAGCTGTGATAAGTGTTATGTGACGAAAAGCAATTTAACTGATCATATTAAATCGAAGCACACAAAAACAACTTATGATTGCGATAAATGTAATCAGAAGTTTAAGTCGCAAACAGGACTGAGAAAGCATAAGTATTCACATGATGGATATCCTTATAATTGTCCGTTGTGCAATGCTGGAGCAACTTCACGTTCCAGGTTGGCATGCATATTGTTTGTTTTTGTAGAAAATATTTTAATTTTATGTCATCTTACAGTATGAAACAGCACATGATGGGAGTGCACAAAGACGCTGTGTCAGAGGATGAATTCGATGCTATGTTTCCGATAATAGTTCCAAAGACCGGATATCGTAGGCCCAAGGATATCTTAATATTGAGTATAAATGAATGTCACTAGATCTATTGAAATCAATGTTTTATATAAACAAGAATATGAAGATGACTATTACCGGTGTTATTCGTCAGTAAGTTTCAAAACCTTGAGGTTTTACTTTCTTAGCCCCAAGGAGCAGCGATGGCAAGGATTTATTTTTTGTTTGATCTCAGCGCTTATGTTGTTCTCTAAATTGATAGCGGATGCCAGGTAGATAACTAACTAACTACATTCGGTCTCATTTGATTACGAACAGGGGAACAGGCAGATTTTTTCGTTTTAATTTTACGATATTTTTCAAACCCTCCTCTAATCTGGGGAAACCAATTGCACAATGAATGAGGGACATATGTTTATATTGTAAAATTGTTGTTTTTTTTTTTGCTCACTAGATTACGAACATTAGCTTAAACTACTTGCTAGAAGCTTCAAAAGTAAGAAAACAATATAAAATTTGTTTGAATAAATACATTTTGGTTTTATTGCCGGCGGCAGTAGTGTAGTAGGTAAAATGTTTGCTTGTGAACCCGGAGATCGTGAGTTTGAATCTCAGTTGGGTTGAAATTTTTTAAACTCTTAGTGCAAGTCAGACGCCGTCCGTGGGCTTTAAGTAAGAAAATAGTCACCTAATTTCCTATCTACTGCGCCGAAACAAAATCTTTCCTATCGTTCTAATCCTTCTTAATAGTGTCGTGCAGGTTCAGCAAGCAGTTGCATTCTAAAAGGCAATGTGCCTTAGAATTTACAAGACATTGTTAAATATTATTATTATATTGCTATAAAAAGTAACAATAGGTTTTAGTAACGGGTACTGCCTCCTGATTGCTAAATCACTTCACAAAAAAAAAACAAAACGAAAACAAATAAATTGCGCAAATTGAAGTCGCGAGTGTGTCGAGAGAAAAAAAATACTCCCACGCGTTTGTGAAAAGAAAAATACACCACTCGCGTGTGTTCTGAAAAACAAAATAATACCCACTCGCGTCGCTGAAAGGAAGATAAAAATACCCACTCGCGCTGTGGAAGAAAAAAAATACACACTCGCGTTGCAAATCCCTTCCCTAATCTGTCCACGAGACCTTTGTGCTTAAAAGCCTATTACTTATCTACTGCAGGCATTGTATAACCATCATAAAATGTTTGCGGTGAATAGATAAGGGCATCTGAATCTATCCTATCGTGCTAAAAGTTTGAAATGATTTATTGTATGCAAGCTGTCTTATGGGCATGACACCTTAGCGAGTTTCATTCAAGAAAAGATTTGCGCTTTCTGTCAAAAAATTTGATCTTTTTCGAGAGTTTCATTGCAAGTATAAAATCAAATCTAGATCAAATCTCAACACGAAAGATTTGATCTTCGATGGGTTGGCAGATTTGATCTGAATGCACACATACATACATGTAAATAGTCTTTCGGTCAAACGTCAAATGGAAAATATTTTGTTATTTTTGTTGTTTGTTGTGAACTTGTGCCCGTGCTTAGCCAAAAAATTAACAAATATCGATTAAATATACAAAATAACAAATAAAGGTGTTTTTGAGGTGAGAAAATACAAATATGGCATTTTGAATATTTCAACTGTACATGCCTGGTATTTTTGTGTGTGATATCAAATACTGTGTATGCTCGTTAGTGAATGACCAATACTAAGATTAAATGATAAAACAAGTTTCATTGAAAAGAGCAAATCTTGATTTTCAGATCATCAAATCTTTGAAATTTGAATGAAACTCGCTATAAGACAGTTTGTTTATTATAGAAATCAATTTGGAGTTCAGAGTTGTGTTTTGTGTGTAAGTGTTAGTGTTGTGATTTTAATGTCGTCTATTTCAATATTTGCGGCCTAAGAAAAAAATTCTTTCACGTGTACATTCTCATTGTGCAATACAGGTCAGCTGTTTTGGCACTAATACTGTTTTTTTTTTTTTTGGGAATCCGGAATCAGTAACGGAATCACCCCGATTGGGAATGCCAAACGAACAAAAGACAAAGCAGTTTTAATTCTGAAGTAAGGGTTTCATTGTATTTGTAAAGAGTCAAATGCGATTCATATAATTTCTTTTATTTCATTTATTTATAAACATAGTTGTAGTGCCCCATGGCTTAGTGGTTGGTATGTCGGACTGCTAAGCGAATGAGCCTGGGTTCGAATCCAGCTTATAGCCATCTTCTTTTTCGGGGTACTGCCTCTTGCGAGGAACTGACAAAACCTCGAAGAGTAAAATTTGTCTCGAAAAAGTGCACCTCATGTAGCCGTTCGGACTCGGCGGTAAACTGTAGGTCCCTTCCATTCTAGCAGATTAACAACACACACACACAGGAATGGTTGAGAGTATAAGTCACTAGGCCTTGTCGCGCCAATAAATGTATTTATTTATTCATTTATAAACATGGCGGATACAAATTTGCAGAAATGCATTCTATTTGCAATGAAAAAGGAGAAATTATAACATATTTCTTATTTCAATAATGTTCTCTTTCACTTTATTTTCTTTCTCTCTTAGAATTTGTGTTTATTTTGTTATTATCTCCCTCAAATCAAGGATCACAATTTCATACGTTAAATGAAAAAAATGTCGTTACACGATTTTGAGTTTTAAATTGTGTCTAAGTGTGCGTGATTCTGGTTTTGATTCCGACTACGAAATCAGATCAAAAACAACTGTTATTGAGTGCCAATCTGCCAATCGAGCATTCTGAATGCTTCCGGACTGTTCTGGACGACCATAAAAAAACCATATAAGTGGGACTCAGGTTGGAGTAAATACTGATTTATCAGAATTTGCTCTACATGGGTATAGCCACAACATTTTCCCCATCATGATCTCCTCGTTTATGTTAGAAATGATATTGTTTGCCAGAGCCTTCTCCAATATGGGCAATGTTCCAACACGGACTTTACCTTTTTGTGGCTCCAATTCACTGTCCGCAAGCATGTCATTCATTATTGTTTTATTTACATGAGTCCAAATCTCGACAGTAGTTCGACTTGTAACGAGTTTGATGCGTTGTCTGATTCCATCTCGAAAATTGTTTCCCTTTGTCCTCGCACTAAATTCGATATTTCGGGGGATTTCAATTCCAATTGTCTCCGCTATTCTGGTCAGACAACACCCAATGGAAGGTATGTCGAGCTCTTTTTACGGATTACATCACCTTACCCAACTGATCGATGTGCCAACGCGTATACCGGATGTTGCTGGGCAAGCCGTTCATATTCTTGACTTGTTTCTTACTTCTCACCCTGATAAATATATCATTAGTGTAACTTCTCCATTTGGCACTTCGGACCATTGTGTCATTTCAGCAAATTTATCTTCATCCACCCATCCAGTTAAAGAAAAACTTCCCACCAGGACCGTTTGGCAATACAAGAAAGTCAACTTTGACGGTCTGAATATAGTTTCCGTAACTTTAACTGGTCACTATGCTTCCTCGATAGTAGAATTTGTGGTCATTTGTAAAAAAATATTAAAAACTCCTTAACATCTTCGGTTCCAACGCTCATCGACAATAACAAACCAATTGTTTACTCATCAGAGAAGGCAAACTTGCTTGCCGCCCATTTTGCTGCCAGCTCCGCACTCGTAGAGTAGCAAGAGTTCTCAAAGATCTAGATATACACAAATTCGCTGGCCCGAATGGTATACCCCATTGTTTTGAAGAGGTGTTCTTCCTCACTGGCAAAGCCACTCCGTAAGCTTTTCAATTGCTCCTATTGAAATCTTTCCTACAAGATGGAAAACAGCATTTGTCCAGTGTGTCCCTAAGAAAGGTGACCCATCCTCCCCCTCCCCCTCCTTCTACCGACCCATAGCACTTACGTCCTTTCTTTCTAAGGTCATGGAAGCGCTGATTAACCGTAAGCTTAAGGAATATCTCGAAGACCGAAAGCTACTCCATGACCTTCAGTATGGCAGTTCGCAGTAATCGTTCCACGGGTGATCTGATGGTATATCTCACCGAACAGTGGAATAAATCCTTCCATCGCTTTGGTGAAAGTAAGATTATTGCTCTTGATATCTGCAAGGCATTTGATAGAATTTGGTATGAAGCTCTTTTATCGAAAATGTGTGCTTTTGGGATCTATAATACTCTTGTTCGTTAGATTAGAAATCGTGTGGAGTTTAATGCCTCGAAAACTCATTCCTGCCTTCTGTCGTTAAATACCCATGTCCATGAAGTAACCGAAAAGCTTTCAGTACTCGGTATGTGTGTCAACGACTCGTAATACTCGTATCCCAAGGAATGATCATCAGTTCACCCTTGAGCCCAATTTCGGACGTACAATGAAATATAGGAATTCTTTTTTTAGCCGAATAACGTGAATTTGGAAATTTACCCGGCGAGATTTTTCCTTGCAATTTTGATCTGCAAGCATTCAAAACCAATCGCCACCTCCTATTCTTCCCCTCCATATCTTCCTAATGCCCGCACAGTGTGCTCTACATTAAAATGGAAACAAATAATCCCTTGTGCGCGAAAAATAAAAGGACAAATATAATAGTTTACATCTTATATTTATTATGCATTAAATAAATAATAATAAAGTTTAAAAGTAAAACAGCAACTAACTTAACATTTACATGACGACTTATTCTCCATCACATTCAAATCTGCACATCATTCGCTCGTAGAATCTCAAGCTCTTCAGGCAGTGCACACACCCTCAACTGTTTCTCAATCAGCAAATCTTGCAGATGAGACAACTCTTGCGGAGCGAAAATTGCTCCATCCAAATAGATAGCCTTATTCCATGGACAATCATCCAGAGCGGCTAGAAGGCATTTTTTTGTTTTTTCAAACGGCGTCCGACTGTCCGACAAGCATCGTAAATAAAATCTCCAATACAATGCGTTTCGCTGAAACATCGTTGTACCTTCCAAAGACTGAAGCATATTTAATATTCGATTTTTATAAGTACTCTCATTGTGTTGTTCATCCCAGGATGTGGCAACAGCATCGAAAATTTCATTCGACCGCTTAAATCTGATTCTAGCTAACGCTATAAGAAAAATAATCGACAATATTGAATCGGAGCGCAGCAGAGCACCTCTGATTTTAAACCACGGTTGATTATGTAAAACACAGCATGATTGCAGAAAGGACAAATTTCCTGGAAATTCGGTTAACCCCTGAACTATTTTATCAAAAATAAGAACATTAGAAACAATGCACGTCGAACTATCGCATTGCATAAGAGTTATCATTAACTCGTAGATTTGCTCCCTGATGAATTTATGTCGCTCATTCTTTTCAATGAAATGCCGCATAACAGTTTCCAAATAAGCTATTGCTTCTAGCTTCTTGCCTAAGGCATAGAGAAACCATGTTTTCATGTGCAAAAGATTCAAAAGAAAATCGGGAAGAAAATACTGCTCGAGTTCCATAATTTTAACATTTTTTTCAATGTTGATCAATGTATCGAGTCGAACTGATAACTTTTTCAATCCCGATTGCTTCCGAACTGCAGTAAAATTATCACTCGCCTCTAAGGATGCGTCCAATGGGAGTGATAATGAATAACACACAAGAACCTTCAAGGCCTTTTCCAGTTGTTTTTCCCTAAATAAGATGTTGATGTAGCATACATACGCATTAGACAGATCTGAATTGACATTGTCATGATCGTTGTTAGTCAAAATTTGACCAAATATAACCTCACAAGTGTTCAAATCTCCCATCTCGTACTCAAGTAAGGCGTACTCAGTGTAGAAGTTCAGGACGTTTCTATTTTGTTCTTTCTTAAAAAGATTTTTTACCTTAGACCGGAGCTTCTTCTTATAATCGGCATCAATTTTGTTGGCCAATTTCTGTAGGATGAGGAGGATCCTTTCGAACCGCAACCAAGTAAGAATGAATATTATTCGTTTCCTTTCATCAATTTGCTCAAAACATTCGGCGCAGGTTATTAAAATTTCACAGACAGTCGTCGCATAGATTTCATAACCAATGGTTGTATTCAAGAATGTTGGGCAGACACAAACTTCCTTGGAAAGCTCGTAGATGACTTCGTAGAAGGTCTGAAACTTGTCGGCAGGAAATATGTAGTTATTAAGTAGCACGGCCAAGATATCTTCTATTGAATCGGTGTCTCCTATGCTTTCCACTTGGGTATTGAATCGACTACGTAGAGAACTGCTGTTTACTAATGGTATTTTCAGTAATCGCAGAATAATCAGAATCATGTAGAAGGAGTTGTCACGCTGTTGCAGGGGGTAAATGTAGAAGCAGATATCTTCATTGAAGACAATACGCTGAGGGTCACTGCATTGGCTGTTTTCAGGGCAAGGAAGGAAGTTAAAGCTCTGTCGGAGTTTTTCAATTCGAAGCCAAATTTCATTCATGGGCAGACCGGATTGTAACACTAGTTCTTCATATTCAATTAATGTCTGTTGGTCCTTGTCCAAGGGTTTAAGGGAAGAAAATTTATCTGGAGAGACATTCAGCTCTAAAGCAAGCAAAATAAGAGCAAAGAAGAGTTCGTTTAGGCCCGATTGTCTGAGGAACAGAGCACAGTTGTTGAAAAGCTTTAACATAACCCTGTCGTCTTGTAGTTTTCTGTGCATTTTTTGCATACATTGTTCGTAGATTTTCAGTACATCAGGAACAATACAACGAGCCATGGTACATTGAGTGGTAAGTATTTGAGCGGTCCAAAGGACATAGTTGTAGGGATCTTTGGAAAGAAGTTTATCGATAATCTTACTCACCTCAAAGGAAGGATAGCTGGCATTGATTATGTCTATGTACAACCTGTAAAGTGTTTCGTTGCCGAGATGATGAAAGAGTGCACGTTGGAGAATTTCCAGCTTTTTCTCGGACAGGAATGTTTTTGACCACTTGTAGGGATTGCGATCTTGAAGCTGAACCAAGTTAACCCAGTGCAAGATTTCGCTAGGATTTTGTGCTATGTTACGATTAATATCCGTCGTCGACTGTGTGAAAGAACTCTCATCCATTTGATCATTTCCTTTTTCTTTTGCATGGATTTCATGGCGTAGCTCGGACTTGTAGTATCTTTTGAAATGTTTAGTTGGTCGAACAGAAAATAATTTTTTTCCAATAAATGCACGACGAAGGTGTAACCGGTACCTCGGACAGGCTGGTTTATGAAGGGTGTCAATCGTGCGGTATTGTGCAGCACCTTTTTTGTCAATATAGAATTCCTCATCGCCATTGAATTCAAGTGCGGGTTTTGGTTTTGAATGATGGTGGTTTTTGCTGCTTTTGGTTCCTTTTTCATGTGTTGATTCTGTTTCGGGGGTAGTTCTATGTGATTGAGTATCTGGAATTTGTTTGGATGTTATATTTTGGAGAATTTCCGTATTCAAGTTGGTAAAGCTGGAGTTCTCAAGCCATTTGGCGTCGGTTGACGTTGTGGGTTCTATATTTTTGATGCGATCATTTTGTTCTTTAAGTTTTGGATCGGCGTAAGCGGGAAATAAGGACATTTTACTTTAATTTAAAAAAATGAGATTAAAAAAATATCTTTTTGCAGCCTGCTTTGTTTTGATTGATGAAAACATCACATTCTAATTCTGACAAAATATAGAAATATGGAAAAAGGATTGGGGAATATTTTACTAAGCGAGAGGGAGTGTTATGGTAGATTTTCGAACGGGGGAGATATACGTCATTTTACAAGAGTGAAGGAACAAACATTATATGTATTCGTATTTCCTTGCTATAATTTTTTACAGCTCGTTATTGAAAAAATAAAAATTTGACAGTTGTTGGCTTTGTTGCGTTCAGGTTCATTCAGAGGCAAAAATTTCAATTTTGATCATGAAAATTTGAAAATTGTTGTAAAAACGACAAAAAACTGCTCACCTGAACTATGAAAATTATAGGGACCTCCAAATGCAGAAGAACCTGCTATAATCAAGATGAACACGTTCTTCATCACCATAATCTTAATCTTCATTTCTCCTATTTACTATAGTCTTGATTTGTCAAGATGTTTTTGATTTTTATCTTCCCTCTATCGAACGAGTATGATTTTTATATGTTATATCCTACTTTTTTGCAAAAGTTAAGTTGCAGAATAGTGAAAATCCACCATTAAACTACCTCGAACGTCCCCATTAACATCGTTAATTGTTGAATAATGGGTACGGTCACATTTGTATCCTGTGAATTGGAGTGTATACGTTCACATTTTTCGATTTTTACAGTTTTGGATATAAAAAAAAAACAGTCGGATGTTCATCAAATATTCCTTTAAACCATAGAAAAAAGAAACAAGAACGCCAATAATAATTCTCTCTTCGTCTACAAACTGAAAAAATACCCGTTCACCGATGTGTACCAGTTCCTGTACATTTCTTAAGGGACTATTAATGCGTTTGTATTTATGTGGGTACGAAACGTATGTCTAATTGGCTGCTGATTGGCTGCTTCTCACACAAATCTCACACGTATTTACATATACAAAATAAAATTATAGGGTTTGCAGGGCATGGTTGGTACGATTTGCAGTTCTGTTTTCTTTTTTCTATGCTTCAAACAAAAAATTATCCTACAATATCAAGATAAAATTTAGTTTAGCGCGATCTGAGTAGTAGGCTTTACTGTCAAACTATAGCTGTGTTTGTCTACTCCCTAAAACAGCTTATTTTGCACAATTTTACACAAATGTTGTTCGTTTACTTACATTTTCGAGAGTTTTCAGGAGAAGACATGTTGCGAGAGAGAAAAACATTTCCTCTTAATTCCCTATTTTAAACCAAAAAATTTCTTGGGGGAGAAAATGTGAATTCTGTCAAACTCAAAAGTACATTTAAAATTTGACATTTTGCAAAGGATTCGTATTTGAAGAATTTTAAATTAGAAAAAAATGTAAAGTTAAATCCAAAGTAAATAATAAAATGACCTTACAATGGCCTAATAAAATGGTTTCCATTACCGCTTTTATTTCATCTGCACCTATTTGATCCATTTCGTTTAGTTAATTTTTAATTTTTTTGACTTTTAAAAAGTTTCCCTATTTTCTTCCACAAAGCGTTCTTTTACTTTTGAGCGAATTTATTATTTTCTGAGAGATTTCATCTCCACTCTTCAAAGTTTGACAGTTTTCCTAAAGCAACCGAAAAAGTAGACGAACACAACTTATATGGAGACTTTTTGTGTCTTAAGCTTAATGTAAGCTGTTTGACATATGCTATTTTTTTCCTTAGACAAATGCCAACAAACAAAACCTTTCACTGTCGTTTCCTTTCAATTTGTGCTTACATTTAAAATAATAATTAATTATTGTAAAATAAATCTTGTTTTAAATCGATTTAAAATATTCTCTAGTATAGATATGGAAGAATATCTTATTGAATTGCCAGTGTGTCGGGTATGTCTTAAAGCATCAGAACAATGCCTAGAAATGGATTCCTTTGTGCTAAACGAATTGGATGAAGAGGATACAAGAACTTATTTGGAATGCTTCAAGACATGTACTCAACTAGATATCCATATGGACGATCCACACCCAAAGCATATATGTATCTTATGCTCCAATGAACTATGTGCTGCTTATCAATTTATAACAAAAGCAAGGATGTCAAATGATATACTATCGACGCAAGCATTCGATGAAACTAAACTCGACGAAATAATTGATAACAAACACGATCTCATAACTGAAATGATAGGGGACGATCAATTTTTATATATGACAGTAAAAGATACCGGCGAAATTGTAAGTTCTTCTCTTGGTGTAATTCTCAATTAATGGTTTTGAAATTCAATTAAACAGGTGGAAGAGGAAGTCGAGGGTTCTCAATTGGAAACAAAGTACAAAATGGAAGATGCCAACATTAGTTATCGTGACAAAAAAATATCGGAATCAGAAACTCTAGATGACGACGAGGTTTCAATTGTTGAATATAACGAAGAGGAAAATATCGAGGATGAGCAAATAACTCAAGCAACTTATAAGTGTAATTTGTGCTCCCTATATTTTACTAAATTAAATGACCTTAAGGAACATGGAGAACGGAAACACCGTAAGATGAAGTGATTTAATTTAAATGTTTTAAAGAATTTAAAATTTTGTTGGGCAAAATTAATCCTTTTAAAAAGCTATCCCAGATAAAACGACAAACACGTTTTATATACCACATTACATTACCAACATAAAAATATAATTCTCATTCTCAGTTTTATATAAGTCAATGTCTGCTAGATAAGGTTGAAATGAGGTAATAAGAGGGAATAGGTAGGAGGAGCAGTGGTGATAGGTAGGTAGAACATGGGAACGACAAACGGGAAAAGCCAACGATGGGGTAAAAACTGGGACTTGCCGGAATACGGAGGGAATATTGCCCTCAGTTAGATCTCATCTCTTTCAAAATAAAAAAAAGGTAAAACATTCCATTCTTACCACCATCGTTGTAAAATTGCACTCGGGAAGCCCTGTTGGTGTTGTTACAGGGGAATCTTAACCAGCCCTTCCTGGAATTCTAGCGGTCTTTTTGTCCGAATTTCCCTATACACATACTGCCGTATGCTCTCAAAACATTCTTTACTTCTCGTTACGCCAATCATACCGCAACGCCTGAATAAATTTTTAGCACCCCATGACGTTGCTCTTGTTCACGTCAAAAATACCATCATCACAATAATCATCGGCCCAAAAACCGGGATAAGTTTGGAAAACACTCCGAATTGGATCCTCTGTTCTCATGCAAGCTTGGTGCTTAGCCCACGTAGTCTACCGAGCTTTCAATACAATCAAAACAAATAAGAGCAAATGTGAGCACTGGTAAGACCATAATCTATGAGTGGAACTTACATAGAAAAAACCGAACACCTCCCAGTTCTCGGAACATGGATTATAGACCACCTTCCAAGCCAAGAATATTGCGAAATGTTAAGGTTTCCTTCCAAAATGCAAACAAATTGCCATCTCGTCTTTAAAGGGTATATTCGACCACTTGAGTTTTCCTGACATAATTCAAAAACCATAAGCAGGCGCTCAATAACAGAAACATTAACATCTCTTGAGCACCGTCGAAATGATTTTTGTTTTTCCTTATTTTATTGCCATTTCTATAGCCGTCTAGCGTATTAGCCAGCAGCATTCCTCCCTGAAACTATTCAAGCGTAATACCAACAGTCCATAGAATGGCCATAAGATTACCCTTGAGACTTCGAACACTTTGTCGGGCTCTCTTTTTTCCTCCAACTTCAAAACGCAGAACTTTCAAACTAATGTGCACTGGTACCTTCTTTTACATCTTTCCCTATTATCCTACCTGAGGATTTGCTCTGACAAATGATTATAGCTTGAACTAATTCACTTGGCCATTCTACTGCGCAGTTCTCTTCAAATTTCTCTGCTCATCTTATGAATTTTGACAGATACACACAATCACGTTCGAGCGACGGACTTTCTTTACATGAGGTATGGCCATGGCTTATTATGCAATTTTCAAAAAAGTATTTCATCTCTGGCTTGTGCTAATTAAATCTCTTGAGCACCAGTTTTGTTGAATCCTCTCTCTGCCCCCGACCGTGCGACCGTTGGCTAAATGATTTGGTTCAAGCTATATCTATCTTATTCAGTTTTTTTTTTTAGATTATTTTTATTACATTCGTTAAAATATATGGACAATTGGCCCTAAACTAACTTATAACTAAAATAAATCATGTCGGTTCAACAACAGTGGCCCGACGTACTTCAGATTCAGATCATATATTTGTTTGCATAATCTTTTAATTGAAATTCTTAATTATAATAACTGTCTATGGTTTAAAAAAAAAATTGGGGTTAGGATGCGGTGTTGATTACTTACTTACTTAGGTGCCGCTACAGTTCGGGACGAACCTGGGCCTCAACCAATATGCCTCTCCAGCCAGCTCGGTCTTTGACTAGCTGCCTCCAGTTTTGCACTCCAAGGCTAGGTCTTCATTGACTGCGTCTACCCTCTGGGATGGAATCGAAGATCCTGCGAGCCGCAGCATTGTTGTCCATTCGCTCTACATGACCTAGCCATCTTAAACTTGATATGCGTATTTTTTTGACCAGGTCAATGTCGCTGTACAGCTCGTATAGTTCTTGGTTGAACCTTCTCCTCCAAAGCCCGTTAACGCAGATAGGGCCAACAAATCTTCCGAAGAATCTTACGCTCGAAACGACTAAGGATATCTTCATCCGCTTTAGATAGAGTCCATGCCTCGGCGCCATAGAGCAGGACTGGGATGATTAGGGTCTGATACAGAGTCTCCTTTGTCTTTCGAGAGAGGGCTTTGCTACTCAATTGCCTTCCTAACCCATAGAAACAGCGATTGGCAAGAGTAATTCTTCGTTTTATTTCTGACGAGATGTTGTTGTCAGATGTTATAGCGGATCCGAAGTACACAAAGTCCCTAACTACCTCAAAGTTGTACCTGTCTATTGTGATGTTTTGTCCAATCTGCCGGTGTTGTGTGTCCCTTTTTGTGGACAGCAGGTACTTCGTTTTGGCCTCATTGACTGCTAGTCCCATCTTAGCCGCTTCAGCTTCAATGCTAGCAAATGTTCCAGTGACAGCTCGCCGAGTTCTGCCAATGATGTCTATGTCGTCAGCGTATGCTAGCAATTGCACAGACTTGAAAAAAATTGTCCCACTACAATTGACTTGCGAGTTTCTTATAATTTTTTCAAGTATTAAGTTGAAGAAATCGCACGATAGCGCATCATCTTGTCGGAATCCTTTTTTGACGTCAAAAGCTTCTGTGAGGTCAGAACCAACCTTGACGGAGCAGCGAGAGTTCTTTATCGTCATCCTGCACAGTCGGACGAGTTTTGTGGGAATGCCAAAACCTGACATGGCTCTATATAGCTCGTCTCTATAAATGCTATCGTACGTGGCCTTAAAATCGATAAAGAGGTGGTGGGTATCGATTTGGAATTCTTGGGTGGTTTCCAGGATCTGCCGTAGAGTGAACATTTGATCGATTGTGGACTTTCCTGGTCTGAAACCACACTGATAGGGGCCAATCAGGTTCCTGACGAAAGGTTTCAGGCGTTCACATAGTACGGCAGAGAGGATCTTGAAGGCGATATTCAGGAGACTTATTCCTCTATAGTTGGCGCAGTTTAGAGGGTCTCCTTTCTTGTGGATCGGGCAAACGATGCTGAGGTTCCATTCATCAGGCATACTTTCTTCTGACCAAACTTTAGAGATGAGTTGGTGTATGCACTCCACCAGGTCATCTCCGGCCGCTTTAAAAAGTTCGGCGGGTAGTCCGTCGGGTCCAGCAGCTTTGTTGTTTTTTAGTTTAGATATTGCTATCCTTACTTCATTTTGGTCAGGTGGACGGAAGTTTTGTCTGTCATCATCCATGTTGAATGGTTCATTCTGCCTGACAGCGGGATTTTGGCCTTCATTGCCGTTTAACAGTCTGCAGAAATGGTCCTTCCATGTACTCAGCACCGACTGTGACTCTACTACGAGGTTTCCATTCCTATCTCTACAGGCTTCTGTGCGGGATTTTTTCCCTTGGCATGTTACCTGTTGGTAAAACTTCCGCACGTTGTTCCTGGAGTAGCATCTCTCAATATCTTCGATCGCGCGCTTCTCATGCTCTCTTTTTTTCTTTTGGAGAAGACGGTGTTCTTCCCGTCTTTTCTGTTCGTAAAGCTCGCGAGCAGCTCTCGTCTTTCTTTGCAGCGTCACTTTATATGCCTCTTGTTTGGCTGCATGGGCCTGCCTGCATTCGTCATCAAACCAGAGGTTTCGTGGTGGTGGTCTGGTGAAACCTAGCAAATCAGTTGCGGCATCTCTGATGGCTTGTTGGCAGTGTTGCCACTGATCTTCGGCACTTGATGCTGGCGGTACTGGATTTCTTGAGAGGTTACGGGATATTCGATCGGCATAAGTTCTGGCGGTTTCTTGCGATTGCAGCTTTCCGACGTCATACTTCCTCACAGTATTACTCCGTTGTTGTGGAGTTCGGGTTATTCGCATTCTTACCTTTGCTGCAACAAGGTAGTGATCCGAGTCGATGTTAGCTGCTCGGAAGGTGCGAACATCCAAGATACTGGAGGCGTGTCTTGCATCGATCGCAACGTGATCAATCTGATTGACGGTTCTTGGATCTGGGTGTCGCCAAGTCCCTTTGTGTATATCGAGATGAGGAAACCGTGTGCTTGCAATGGTGACGTTATGTGCCGCTGCGAAGTCAATTAGCCTAAGTCCGTTTTCAGACGTTGTGTCGTGTAGGCTATGTTTTCCGACAGTCCTACCAAAGATTTCCTCTTTACCTATTTTGGCATTAAAATACCTAGTACGATCTTAACGTCGTATTTAGGGCATTGCTCATAGGTTTTGTCGAGGAGCTCATAGAAGTCATCTTTGGTGGCGTCATCTTTGTCCTCTGTGGGGCATGAGCGCATATTAGGCTAATGTTGGCGAATTTAGCCTTGATACGGATTGTCACAAGTCGCTCACTTACGTGTCGAAAGCCCCAGACTTCTTGCCTAAGTCTACCGCTTATGACAAATCCGCACCCAAATAAACGCTGTGGTCTTCTTGCGCAATCACCGTAGTACACGTCACAGTTTTTCATCCTCCTTTTGCCCGGCCCATTCCATCGAACTTCCTGGATGGCAGTAATTCCTGCTCTGTAGCAGTCTAGGGCCTCCGCTAGTTGTTTGGATGCACGTGGTCTGTTAAGAGTTCTAACATTCCACGTCGTGCAGATCCGAAGGTTGTTGTCCTTGATTCGTTTTTCCGGGTCGTCAACAGTAAATCCGTCCTTTTCCGAGGCTATTGGTCGCTTCGCAACTTTTTCTTTTTTCCGTGGCAGGGTTGTTAACCCCACGCACAACCCCCAACCTGGAGGGCCAGGTCCTTTGTTGGATTCCTTGTACAAAAGGAACCGGAGAATCCGGAGTCAGTAACCCACTTCGGGGATATGAGCGCTGCCGTTGGCCCATTAAGGGTTCATCCGCCACCATCTCTATTTCAATGCCCTGACTTGCATTGAATTGTCCTAATGACCTTATCTCCAAATACGTCGAAGTAGCTCATTAGGGCGTCTGCTTCGTTGACTGTTGACGCCACCGTTGGTCCAATTGGTTGGGCTCATCCGCCGTACGTCTTCTTTCTGAGGGGCTCGTGCAAGACTTCTGCGAATCGACCAGAACAGTCATTAAAGCAGAGCATTATAGTGTTGCTATTTTTTCTGTGTTCAACACTCGCGCTTATAAGTTTAGCAGGAATGTCCGGATGGACAGACCAGTACCCGGTGGTTACCGCGGGGAGGTAAAATAAGCACAATTGATGTATACGATATAGTTGCAGCAACTGTGCACTTTGTATATAAAATCTATAGTACTATCATGAAGACGATTTTTTTAATTTGAACTCAGCTCATGTGAGGGCGCTACAGTAGCCTAAGTGGATTGTAGTGGAAATGAGTAGAGAAGCAAAAAAGTAAGAGCAAGAAATATATATTGGGTAAGAAGAAAGAGTGAACTCTTTACTTTTTTGGACGATGTGACTTGTAGATACATTTGATCAAGTTCAGTAAGTTACATACATAGTTGTTTTGGTTTTGTTTTTTTTTTTCTTAGGAATATGCAGTAAGATACAAGTCTACCGATATAGGTAAACAAATGTGTGTTTACTACTGAAAGTATTCTTACGTTGCTATGTTAATATGAATCCTTTATTTTCGATTCAATAAAGGGATCGCAGACAGAAAATTCAGAGGGAAAAACATAGATACATACATATCCTTTATTAAATCCTTATTAGCGATATTGATGTTGTTGACCTTGTTTTGTGTACCTTTTTTACCTTCACTATTCACTTGCCTACATTTTAAATGTTGAATTTTGTGTGTTGTCGTTGATTTAACACACACATTCTTATAATTAACTACATAGTTTTATGTTTGCTGTGAGAAAAAATATTTGTTGGTATTTTTGTTGGAATTTGGTAACTTGTGAATGATTTCAAGGCAGGTATTTTGTAACTTGTGAATGAGTTCAAATTTGTGTACCTATCTAGCAATTTAATTTAAAGTCAACCTAAGGTATTTGAATAGTATAAGTAAAGGTACCTATGTTTAAATATTAAGGTTTATTTTTTTCCGAAGGCGCTTAAATAGGTATAATAATGCAGATAAGATGTTTAATAAAATTAATTGATAAGTTTTACAAAAAATACTTAAAATAAAAAAAAAATCAATAATTAGTTAGGTAGGTGTAGGTATACCAAGATATAAGTTAGAAGAAAAAAATATTCAAAATATTGGTAAAACTTATTAGAAATTCAAAGAGTCGTTACAGAGAAAGGGGGAAAGACGAGTTATATTCGTAGTCGGAAACATACAAACAATTAGAATTATGAAAATCGATAACTTTGGCACCGCAAATTAATAACGGAATCTTGTAGAGGGACTAGATACAAACATTTTATACTAAAGGAAAAGGGGTCTATCTCCTCGCGTTTATGCAGGAGGTGCAATTTTCTAAAAAAACACTTGCATTAGAAAAAAATATATTCAAAAATAACTGCATTACATACAATTATGTGCTAAGTTTTTTTTTAAAGCTCAAAGTCTGTTCTATCATAAAGGTTTTCTAAATCTGTAAATATCTATAAGAACTTTTGTAAAAACTTATTTCAAACTCAAAATTTCAGAAAAAAATTAAAAATAAATATTTCATATTGATTTTTTTTCAAAATTGAAAAAAAATGTACTAAATTTGCTTTTAATATTTAATATTACTCCTATTAATTCTTAATTAAACACTGAAAACGAGATGATATTATGTATTCTAGTGTTCGAGAAAGTTGAAATTTAGCAAACCCACTATTTTATAATTTGTTTGGTATTTAAGTGGTCTTCCCTCTACACATTTCGGGTGAAGTAGGTACAATAACTTTGGCGCTGCAAAATAATAAAAGATTCTAGTAGAGGGACTAAATACAAGTATTTTTTGCTATGAGAGGCGGGTCTATAACCCACCTTTTAGGCGGCAGGTACAATTTTATTAAAAATTACTTTTAATGAAAAATTTTTTTTTTTCATTAAAAGTAATTTTTAATACAATTTTATTAAAAATTACTTTTAATGAAAATTTTTTTTTTTTCATTAAAAGTAATTTTTAATAAAATTGTAAAAGAACGATAAGACTTAAAATTAAAAGTTATACTTTTTTCTGAGAGATAGAAATTTGCACTTAATTTTAGTTTTTAAATTAATTAACAGTTTAAAAAAAAAAAAATAACTTCAAAATCAAAAAAAAAACACAAAAATGATAAGTTCTCCTAAGCATACGCACCTACCCCTAATCCAATAGTGAAAACATTTCTTTTATTTTCTTCTTTACAATTTTCATACACTTTAGTGTATTTTTTACTTAACAATTCTTTTGCTTTAAAATTATTTTTTTAATTTAATAAAATCTTAATTTTTTTCTTCTTTACAATTTTCTCAAACTGCATAAACAATATATGTAATCTTTTTTTATCTTTTCCTTTACAATTAAATCAAATAACACTATGTATTTACAAACACTTCACAAACTCTTACATTTTTACCTTATACTTCACAATTAAACACAATAACAGTAGTAAGTAAAAATTTCTAAAAGCATTTAACGAAATTATTTTACTACCATCATTTGAAAAAGTGACAACGTCTTGTTTTACTCAAGGTCCCTTTATAATTTTTTTACCTTACACGATACATGTTTCAAGATTTTATTCTTATTAACAATATCCGAAAATACACCTTATCGTACAATACTACCATCATTTCAAAAAGTGGCAACGTATTATTTTACTCGTGGTCTCGATAATTTCCTTACCTTACTCAATACTTGTTCCAATAATGTATCAATACATCTAAATATTCAAGCAATCAAATCAAATACTATTTTTCCACCCCTACCTTATTCGTCTACCATCAATTCAAAACGTGACAGCAAAACATGTTCCAAGGATACATTCATATATTACCTACCAAACAATAAAAGCATATACCATATTTCCACCCCTAACCTAAGTAAATTAAACGCCTTCTTCACCTTCTTAATGTGATATTCACTTATATATTCTCTTGGTACAACATGCCTCTTCATTCTCTTACATTCCACAAGTTGTGGAAATTAGTTCTGCTTCAGCTCTATAGAGGGACTACACAAAAAATGATAGTACTATAGATTTTATATACAAAGCTGTGCATCACCAGTTTGATGCCTTTCAGTGCCTACCCTATTCATACAGTACCCAACCACCAGCGGTGTTGATTATCCTCTGTTGTGTCCGTTGCTGGTCCTCTCGTTGTTCATAATATCCTCGAATCGGTCGTCTGTGATGGCTCGAATGTTGAGGTAGCGATGACTGGACTCTAGTTGTTGCTGTAGTAGTTGCTGGATTTCCAAGTTGGGGTGGTCCTCCAAGTTCCTCAAAATATTTTTGAAGAGCTGTGTAATGAACTGATTTATTGGGATCAGTTTGGTGTCTTCATATAACTTCTTGTTTGGGACATATTTCCTTGTAATGGGGTTTCGGTGTAGGCCTGTACTGCTACGGAGTATCTTCCTTTCAAAAACTTCGATCTTCTTCATATATGTTGGTGATATGGTGAACCAAATAGGACAAGCGTACGTCAGAACTGGACGGATCAGTTGTTTATAGATGAGGAGCTTAGTATTAATGCTTAGTCCGTTTCTTCTCCTAAGAAGCGAGTGGACCATATGTAGGGAGCATCACAGCGTGATGCGAAACCCCTTTGACCTTTTTTTGCTGTTGTTGGGGTTCTGAAGCAGATAAGCTCACTCATATCGCTATTTACCTTTAGTACCCATTTAAGGTAGTAGTTCCACAAGTTTCTTATGGGATCTTCAACTCTCCTGGCTGCGATTTCTGGTGAAATGGATGTTGCATATGTTAAGGAGTCATCGGCATATAGCTTCGTTTTCGTCCCTGGAATGTTGGTAGGCTGGTCAGCTGTATAAAGGTTCAAAAGTATGTGGCCCAACTTGGAACCTTGTGAAACTCCAGCGCTGATCGTCTTTCTTCGTGAATATTCTTTAACTGTACATAAAAAGATCTATGGGTTAGACAATTTTTGATTAGTCTTACCAAGTGTTCAGGTAGTCCTAGACTTGACAGTTTGAATATTAGTCTTTTATTATCTTATTCAGTTGAAACCTTAAACAAAATATATTGCACGGATTGTTTCAATCAATTATAAAGCTCTGTGTGACTTGTACTTGAGTTTTGGGCAAACGCTTTATACATAATTTGCAGCCAGATCTGATGGGAAAAAATTATTGCAACCATACAGAAAAGCCAAGCACTAAGCAGCATTTTTGGTTATTTCAAATATATGGTCCTTTCAACGAAGATCGTCGTTGACATACATATGTACACACTGAGTACTGAAAACTTTTTTGGTTTCTTCGATGCAAGTGCCGTTCATGTATTGGATAAGTTAAGCTTTAACGACAGAAGATAGCATTGAGTTTTCCAAGCATTAAAGTCCACGTTTGACAATGCTGTGTAAATCGGAGTTTAATTATAGCGAGTTTCATTCAAGAAAAGATTTGCTCTTTCTGTCAAAAGATTTGATCTTTTTCAATTTCGAGAGTTTCATTGCAAGAAAAAGAGCAAATCTAGATCAAATCTCAACACGAAAGATTTGATCTCTGATGGGTTGGCAGATTTGATCTGAATGCACACATACATGTAAATAGTCTTTCGGTCAAACGTCAAATGGAAAATATTTTGTTATTTTTGTTGTTTGTTGTGAACTTGTGCCAGCCCGTGCTTAATCAAAAAATCAACAAATATCCATTAAATATACAAAATAACAAATAAAGGTGCTTTTGAAGTGAGAAAATATAAATATGGGATTTTAAATATACATACTGTACATGCCTGGTATTTTTGTGTGTGATATCAAATACTGTGTATGCTCGTCAGTGAATGACCAATACTAGGATTAAATGATGAAACAAGTTTCATTGAAAAGAGCAAATCTTGATTTTCAGATCAAATCTTTGAAATTTGAATGAAACAAGCAGTTCCTTTGTCATTAGACGTGTTTTTTTTTGGCAAAGTTATCCGCAGCGAAGCTGGATTTTACACGCATATCAAAAACAACAACCACCTGCCGATAAAAATATTTAGCTGCCCATAAAATGCATTTCTGTGTATCTGAAAGGCTTCGTTCATAAAATAGATTATGTGATTATAGGTGCTCAATCAAACAAGATTATGGGAAGTAGGAGAAATCATGATTATTCAATTTGTTTCAATTTTCAAATTTCATTTATTTATAATAAGTTTTCAATTTTACATAATTTAAGAATTTTGAAGCTATGCCTTAGCCTTCAGCCTAGAAATCATGATTATGTTCATTTTGATTAAATAGCATTTCGCCTGCACGATAGTTTGATTATCGTTTGGGTGACTCGTTTTCTGAGTTTAGTCAGTTCTGACTAATGCTGTGCAAATCGGAGTTTATAGTCGGATATGAAAAGTTGAAGTTACAGTAGTCAGCAAAACAGTACGTGAAAAGTAACTGGTGAAAGATCTTTTATAAAAAAATGAAGAATAGTGTCGGAGACAGAACAAAGCGCTGGAACACAACAATACAACTTGTACAGTACGGTCCAGAAGATAGATTTTAATACAAAGAAAAATAGTATTATCTATATATATAATATTTTTAAGGCATAATGTCTTTTAGGATGCAATCTGATGTTGCACGACACTTGTTAGAAAAAAATAGAGATATTGGATAGAATTTTTTCGGCCCAGTAGATCGAGAATTATGTGACTATTTTCTCCATAGTTGCCCCTCGACTGGAAAGTCAGGGAATTTCAAAACCGGTCAGGGAAAATATTTTCAAAATTGATCTTTTTCATATTAAGAGTTTAATCTTTCGTTATACTCTGTCCATACTTTCGCGTTTTTGGCATATTCTTATAACTCGTTTCTGGTATATTTTAACGCAAAATGACTTAATATGCCAACTTGTAGCAAATAAAAGCTCTGTAAAGCTTTTTTTGTACAACTTGTATAGCGACGGAGCTATTAAGCAGCCAAAAATTCCCACAATTTTTTTTTTAAGTTTTCAGTTTCTTTTACTTTTATAGCGCGATAACGTCGTACCCGAAGAATTAGGCGCAAAAATGTTCATAATTGGAAATTTTATTATCTACATATTTCAAACTCCCTTTCTATTTTATTTATGTAAGCGTGAAGGTTTATTGAAAAATCTACATTTAACAAAATTTAAGTTCAATGAAGTGCCTTTATAGTCTAGTCGACTGGTAGTTGTAGATGGAAAACAATCGGAACTTAATAAAACGTTAAAACGTTATCTAGTTTTGGAACTGGAGGACCTTGTGCAAAAAGGGAAGAGGGGGAAAACTGCAAAATTTTCGAGAGTTCTTAGGTTTTTCATCAATAACTGTTCCGTCTCACGTCCTACGGCAAAAGTATCCATTTATTTATTTATGTATGTGGAGCGTCAAATTTTCTACATTTGAACTATTCATTCATGTTTGTATGTCAATTCGTTATTCCCGAAAAATGGTATATTTTTTCTTAAATTTCGCAAGAATCGCAAAAAAAAAACAAAAATGCAGAATTTCACCTTATTTCTTCTGTTATATCTGAAATATAATGAAATGTTGTTTCAATTAAGAATTCTGGTTAAAGTCGCCAACTTTTGACACCCTCAAAATTCACCTTTACCCCCACCTTCCTAGACCCAACAATCTGGTGGATGTCATCCGGCGCAGCATTTTTTGTTGTGGGGAATGATAGTACTCTTCGTAAGGCTTCAACCCCAAACTGATAGGATAAGCTCATTGCCTAGCTTGCCTATAAAATTTCTGGTTGATGGACCCGGTAGATGAATTCCATTCCTACTTGACAGTGCAAGAACCACTCAGCTATAACTTCTTAATAACGAGATAAAGGCGTATGAAGGCGTGAGTGAGGAGCGAAATTTCACGGGAACTGCAAGCTTCTTTATGTGTGCTTACAAGGAAATTTATTGTTAAAAAATGCAAAATTGATAACTTTTCCAAAATTTTTATTTAAAAAACCCTGAGTGAAAAAACTACTTTGCTTTTTAAATTTGATAAACAGAATACCAAAAAAAAAGGAAGAATTGTATTGGGTGTATTTGCCTCACAAAAATTCTACGTATAACTTAATATTAAATTACATTTTTAGATATGCTTTGAACAAAAAAAAAAAAAAAAAAAACAAAATTATCGGAGTACAATTCCTTAACTTATTTTTTGCAAAATAAAATTAATTAAAACAAAATAAAGAATTGTCCCATGATCAGGATTAAAATATCTCCCAAAAACACGTAATTTTTGTTTTTGCTCTAGGTTAGGTTGAGCGGGATAGTAATTCGATAGTCAAATCATCTCACTTGGATCTGAAGGATCCATTACGGTCCCCAGGAATAGGAGGAATAGGTGAAAAATTTGGGGAGAGTTTTTTTTTTATAATTAACGCGCGCACAAGGGACTATTTGTTTCCCTTTTAATGTAACACACTGCGCGGGCATTAGGAAGATAGGGAGGGGAGAGATAGGAGGTGTCGATTAACATTGGTTTTGAATGTTTGCAAATTGAAATGGCAAGGGAAAATCTCGTCGGGTAAACTATTCCAAAGTCGTGTTGTACGGCTAAAAAAAGAATCCCTATATTTCACGGTACGTCCGAAATTGGGCTCAAGGGTGAACTGATGGGCATTCCTAGCAAGAGGAGTATTACGGGCGAAACTTTTAAGGGGAGGAATGCAGCTGGCTACCTCGAGTGAACATATTTTATAAAAGAAACGATAAAATAAGGAAAGACATTAAACATTGCGTCGGTGTTCGAGAGGGGCAATTGTTTCAGCGGCAGTTCTATTTCCTATCAATCTTAACGCTCGATTTTGTATTCTATCAAGCAGGTGAAACGATGTTTGTGAAGCACCTGCCCACAGGTGGGAGTTATACTCGAGTTTAGGGCGTATAAACGCTTTATAAATTGTAGCCAGATCAGATGATAAAAATACTTCTTACACCGATACAGAAAACCTAAGCTTTAACGACAGAAGACAGCATTGAGTTTTCGAAGCATTAAACTCCACACGATTCCTATTACCCCATTTGACAATGCTGTATAAATCGGAGTTTAATGAGCTTGACATACGGCACCGTTGCAATTGTACGTCCGAAGGCGAAGGACGTGAATTATCGAACGAATATGAAAAGCTGAGGGTAGAGTCGTCAGCAAAACAGTTAAGTGGATTAGAAGTAACAGACAGAAGATCATTTATAAAAATGTGGAAAAGAGTCGGAGATAGAACAGAGCCCTGGGCACACCATGGAATGGGAATCAGACTTAAATCCGTCCAATACAACTTGTATTGCGATGTAAAGATTTGTTCCACTGTTCGGTGAGATATGCCATCAGATCACCAGTGGAACGGTTGCTGCGGAAGCCATACTGACGGTCATGGAGAAGCTTACGACCTTCGAGATATTCCTTAAGCTGACGGTTAATCAGTGTTTCCATGACCTTAGAAAGAAGGGATGTCAGTGCTATGGGTCGGTAGGAGGAGGGGGAGGATGGGTCACCTTTCTTAGGGACAGGCTGGACAAATGCTGTTTTCAATCTTCTAGGAAAGATTCCAGAAGAGTAGGAGCGATGGAAAAGCTTACGCAGTGGCTTTGCCAGTGTGGAAGAACACCTCTTCAGAAGAATCGGGGGTATACCATCCGGGCCAGCGGATTTGTGTATATCGAGATCTTTGAGAACTCTTGCTACTGTACGAGTGCGGAAAAAAATCTGTCCCATGGAAAAATTTACATTCTCAAGTACAGGAGGGGCAACGTTGCTATGCGGCAGCGTGGAGCTGGCAGCGAAATGGGCGGCGAGCAAGTTTGCCTTCTCTGAAGAGTAAACAATTGGTTTGTTACTGTCGATGAGCGTTGGAACCGAAGATGTTGAGGAGTTTTTAATATTTTTTACAAATGACCAAAAATTTTTACTGCCTTTGGGACACTGCAGAATTTTTTGCCGTAATTTTTGGTCATGCAAAAATTTGGTTCGGAGTTGCATGAGTTTCTTGCTTGTTTGTGCTTTTTCCGATTTTCCTCTGTAGGGTTGGCTTTGTAAGAACGGAAACTTACTTCTTTGAGCCTGACAGCTTCTTTACACTCAGAATTAAACCAAGACTTTTCTTTAGGTTTGATGCTCTTTACTTGGTTATGGAATGCCTCCTCAAACCATCTTGATGAATTTTAGAATGTTTTTAAGTGCCTTTTTTGAAACGTCGTCGCCAAAATTGTCGAAAAAAATGCTGGGGCATTCACAAAGGAAGTGAAAAACAGATATAATTATTGGTGGGTTTATCGAGAAGATACCAGACCCTACCCTGCTTGCGTTTTAGAACCGTCCGTATAGACCGAGATATGATTTTTATTTATGACCCGGTTTACCCTCCAGCATTTTTGGGCTAGGACCCCATCTCCTTTATTAAAGACCGAAATAAACCTAATTTTGGGTCGTTATTATTTAAAATTTAGAAGTTTCGTCAAATTATGTAATATAAGTAGTTTGATTTTTTTAGACTACTGTACAGAATTAAACAAATAAAAAAGATTGTAATGATTTTTAATACTTATTGTGTTGTTATGTTATGTTATTTGAATTACGTCCCAGTGAGTTTGCAAACCCTTACGTAAAATTTTGGATTTTTTAATTTTCTCTTGAGAATTTCAGGTCCAATTTTTTTTAATTTTTTAAAGTTAAAATATTTTGTTAAGCTAATTTACAATCGAAAACTTTTTATTTCATTGAAATGTTCCGAAAATTGTGGAAGTTAAATAACAACGCGAAGCTCTAAACTATTTTTTGTATGGAAACCTTTCCTTAAGTGCCTCAATTTCATGTGATTTATTTTAAGCATACAACAATTAAATGCAGTTAATTATTTTTTTCTTTTGGTCAGGGAAAATTCGAAAATTGGTCAGGGAAAGTCTGGGAATTTTATTTTGAAAAATAGTGGCAACTATGATTCTCACTTAAAACGCACGGATGGCTCTACCTTGCGCTATGAGTTAGAAAAATTGCTTCCCAAACTGGGATTCGAACTCAGGATCTCTCGCTTACCAAGGAAACATCTTATCTACTGCACCATTGCCGTCCGCAAAAAAAATAGAAAAAGAGCTTGATGTCCAACTCTATCAATTCCCTTGGATATATCAAGCGCAACAATTTTACTTTCGCCTAAGCGATGTCATGTAAAGATTTGTTTCACTGTTCGCTGAGTATGCCGTCCGAACACACGACTGCTGCAAACGCCATATTGCGGCCATGAAAAAGCTTTCATTCTTTGATGTATTTCTTAAGTTGATGGTTAATAAGCCTTTCCATGACATAAGAAAGAAAGTGCGTAAGTGCAAGGGTGGTGACTGGATAAATTCTGTTTTCATTCTTGTAGTATTGATTCCAAAAGAGTAGGAGCAATGGAAAACCTAAAAATGTAGTTTTGCTAATGTGGAAGAAAGCCGTTTCAAAGGAATTGGGGTATACCATCTGGGGCAGCGGATTTGTGATTTGAAAACTCTTGCTACTGTACGAGTGCGGAAAAAAATCTGTTCCATGCATTCTCAAGTAAACAAAGGGCAACGTTGCGGTGAGGCTAGCAGCGAAATGGGCTGCGAGCAAGTTTGCCTTCTCTGAAGAGTAAACAATTGGTTTGTCATTGGCGATGAGCCTTGTAACCGAAGATGTTAAAGAGATTTTAATATTTCTTACAAATGACCAAAAATGTTTACTGCCTTTGGGACAATAACAGAGTTGCATGAGTTCCTTACTCGTTCGTGTCTCTCCCAATTTTCCTTTGTAGGGTTGGCGTTGTAGGATTGGAAACGAACTTCTTTGAGCCTGATAGCTTTGTTACACTCCGAGTTAAACCAAGACTTTTCTTTTTTTTTACATAGATTGTGCCCTTGAAAACTATCTCTTTCTCAATTTGTATTACAGAAAGTGCAGAATTTCGCTGCGAAATTTGTTTCCATCGCTTTAATCATAAGTATTCATTGAACGATCATATAAAGCGGAAGCATGATACCTCCTTTGTAAAATGTAATATATGTGGATCCTCAGTACAAAGAAATTTGTTACGCGCACACAAAAGGCAGGAACACAAGTCAACAAAATTTCTTTGTACGGCATGTCGTAAGTATAAAAAAAAAACTTTCCCTTAAAGCGTATATCAGTTATTTGTTTTAATTGTTTGTAGCACGCATTTTTACAAGCCTAACAGGCCTTCAAATACACACTGAAACGCACAAAGAGAATCGTCAGCGTAATTTTGAATGTGAGCAGTGCAACAAGAAGTTTCTCACCGAACGAACGTTCAAAGTTCATGCCAGAACACATTGGAAACGAGAACATTTTAAATGCAAACTGTGTGACAAACAATTCTTGCAAAAGATCAACCTCAGGCTTCACATGCAAATGCACCGTGGAGAAACTATGGACTGTATGTATTGCGAAAAGAAATTTGTCCGCAAAACCGATTTGACCGTTCACCTGCGATTCCATACGGGAAATTTCCCATACGAGTGTCAGTATTGTGAAAAACGTTTTGCCATTGTTAGTCATTTAAATTACCATCAAAAACGCCATCAAGGCTACGTATACAAGTGCGATGTGTGCGACAAGGAATTCGTTAACAAATCAGGGTTGAGGAATCATTCGTTCCTGCACACAATGATGCCGTTCAATTGTACACTTTGTGATAAAGGATTTCCTACAAAATTTAAGTGAGTTTTTTACGTGTCTGATACTTTATAGGTTAATTAAGCTGATTTTTCTTTTTTTTATTTGCCAATAGAATAAAAAGGCATTTAAAAACTGTTCATCATGTTGAAGAGAACGACAATTTTGAACAGTATATAAAAAAGAAAACAATAAAACTTGAACCAAACAATGAAGAGACGAATGACGAGCAACTATCGGATGAAATTGTGTTTGATCATACAGAAGAGGACTGAGAAGTTCTTTTGTAAATTTGTATATTTGAATTGATTAAACTATTGATTAAAAACTTAAGCTATTGTAGTGAAATAATTTAAATAGGGACCCAGTTACGACTTTTTAGCTCCAATGTTTAATCCATACTGCTATATGGATTCAGGACTTGGAAAGTTACATCAATCGAATCTCCGCAGGCGAACAGGTCAGGAAATCATCGACTCTATTATACGACGGCAAAGTGGCAGTGGATTGGACATATGCTTCGAAAAGTTAAGGAATGTATTGCAAACTAAGCAATGCAGTAGAATCCGCTCACACAGGAAGGAAGAAGAGTTGGGTGGCCGAGAAGCACATGGCGTAAGACAGTAGAGGAAATTGCACACGACGGCGCTAAGGCGGATTTGAAGCCGTGAGCCTCGCGGTCTCTCACGGACTCAACGGTTCTGTGGACCTAATTAAGTATTATTTCAAGCTTTTCACAGCAATTGTGTGTGTACTTGGTCGTAGGAGCAATTCATAATATTTTGTATACCCCTTAACTAGAGGCCTATACATCGCCACTTAAGTCACTAATTGGCATAGTATGACATTTTATTTCAATTGATATTTGTTTAGTCTTCCACAAAGTTTTTGCCAGAGTGATAGTTTTCCCTTGAAGTGTTGTTCCATCTTCATATAACTGAAAATATTATTTTTAAATACCAAAATCAGCTCGGTCCCTCGCTCGATGCCTCCAGTTTCGCACGTGGTGTCAGTTAAGGTCCTCTTCCACTTGTGTGCGCCACCTGAGTCTCGGTCTTCATCTACTGCGATACCGTCCCTCTGTGGTGGAATCGAAAATTTTCCGGGCTTTAGGTGTTCACACAATACAACAGAAAAAATCTTCGTGCAGTTCAGAGGTTCTCCTTTTTAAGCATCGAGCCCGGAAGCTCGGCTCCAGCGGCTTTGTTTCTCTTAAGCTTAGATACAGCTGACTTTACTTTATCCTGATGTGGTGGGTGGATTTTATTGTTGGTCTACTTCTCCCAAATAATATAGACCATGCTGCCTGAAATCGGAATTTGTGTCGTCATCGCCATTATACAGTCTGCAAAAATGGTTTTTGCATATTCTCAGCATCGACTGCGATTCCACTACAATATTCCCTTGATCGTTTTTGCAAGCTTCAGTTCGAACTTTCGAAGTTCATTCCTGCAATAACAGCTCTCAATTTCCTCTATCGCGCGCTTCTCATGATGCCTTTTTGCTTGCGATTTATAGGGACTATAAGGTAAGTTATGCATTTGTAAAAAAAATTCTAACAATCAGACATGACATTACGAACATATTTGAGTTACTGGCAAAATTCTGTATGTCTGTCTGTCTGTCCGACTGTACGGATGTATATTGAACTACAGCCTAAACTGTTTGGCCAATCGTCTTTAAATTTATAAAATAAGGTTGTTTTGACATTCTACAGAGGACTTTTTTAAATTTTTTTTAGCTCAAATATTAACGGTGCCTGTCATATAACCGTTAAGTAAAAGCTTATTTTTCTCGGTAACGGCTCCGAGAATTTTTATGAAAAAAATTAATCAATTTTAGGTGTAGGTTATTTCATGGTGAAAAAAAAGATGGTGGGCTAAAAACGGTACCTCCCATAGAACCGTTTTTTTTTTCTTCGACTTTATCGAAAACTGGTCATCCAATTTCAATAAAAATTGATAATCAGAAAGATGTTTCTAGCCTTAGTAATTTGATTTTAAAATATTTTCCAAAACTTTTTTTTTATATTTTTAATAATTTTCTTAATTTTTTTTTTCAAAAATCAATATTTTGTTTTTGTGTTTAAGTTTGCATTCTTGATTAATTTTTGTTTAATTTTTAAATAAAAACCGTTCCTACAAAAAAAAAATCGCACTTTTTCACATTTTCTAACGAAATACTTTTAAACGTACGCTACGTTTAAAAGTATCTGCGACAAGGACAGGCAATAAAAGAGAATCAACGAAAGTCGCAGTGCTCTAGTCGCAAGGTTTAAAAACAGTAATGCCGACACTCATCATCAAACCAGGGGTTTCGATGTGGTGGGCTTCCCTGATGACATTCGTTGGGTTGAAATTTGGAATTACGACGATGATGGTAGGTACAATCGTACAATTTTCTTTTCATAATTTTTGGTTAGTCATTTATTTTGTTAGCATGGAAGTTTCGTTAACTATGCAACATTTATTTTTTTACCTACCATTTTCATATTTATCAATTTATTTGATTTAAAATTAGGTATTGAGGGTTTAAAAATATAAACAAATATTGAATGATTTGTGTCTAGTTATTAAATGGTTAGCGTATACAATGTACATATTGACCACATTAATGAGAACCAGAATCGGTTTGGTTTTCTTAATGTACATTGACAACGAGAGCATGTAAAGATCAATAATAATTAATTCAATGAATATTGACAGTTAGCAGTGACGTGAAATAAAGCCAAACGAAATAAGACCAAATTTCAATGTGGGTCTTATTTCGTTGTCAAAAACGAAATAACGCCGATTTGACTTTATTTCGTAAGCCCCACTGAAATAAAGGAAAAAAAATATAGAAATAAGCCCAAATTTTCGTATATATAAGTTTTTTGGCGTTATTGCATTTTCAAAATTGAAATAAAGCCAAAATCGGGTGGCATTGGTACAGTAGATAAGATGTTTGCTTCTGACCCACAGGTCGTCAGTTTGATACTCAGGTTGAGAAGAAAATTTTCTAACTCCTAGTGCAAGCTAGAGTTTTAAATGAGAAAATAGTCACCTAATTCTCGATCTACTGCGCCGAAAAAAAGTTCTTTTCTATCTTTCTAATTCTTCTAACTAACTAGTGTCGTGCAACGTCATGTTGCATTTTAAACCGCAATGTGCCTTACAGACACTTAGTTAAAAAAATATTATTATTATTATTATTAAATTCGTTTAATCTATTTGTTGGCTTTTAAAATAGAAATAAGACAACATTTAAGGGTATGCAACCCCCTGCTTGGGGTCACTATAGGGTTTGGAGTTGGTGCGCTTGGGTATTTGCAGAATTACTTTTGTATTTAAAGAATCTTTTGGATATAAAGAAACTTTTCATATACCCAACCTCGCACCTACTCCACTACTTTTATTACATAATGAAACAAAACCCTAATAATTTATTAGCCCCTTTGAAAATTCTAAATTCGCTGATGATTTTCAAAACCAGCCTCACATTGCCTATAGCTATTATGCTTCATAAGCTATATTTGATGTGGTCGCCCAACCCACTGATGAATATTATGTATGTATCTGTGTAATATCTAAGATTTTTCGGGATGATATTGTTTCGTTTCTTGTAAGCATCATTGTATATAGACTACCTATAGTACACACATGCCGCTTGGAGTGCTAGTGTAAGGATATTTTATTTGTGAGAAAGAAAATAAGAGCATGGTTTTTAGCATAGAGTAACTATACTATGGTTTTTAGTGTTATGCTTTGTGCTTGGCTTCCTGCACATGTGCAATGTGAGGATATAATTAAGTATCTTGTTTCGCTTAGCTGAGGCGAATATTTTTTTGTTGGAATTTATACACGATCCAGCATTTTCATTGTTTACGTGTTTTTTATGAACGAGAACTGGTTCTAAATACGTATTTTTATACATATGTACGTACGCCATTGACCAGACTTTTGATTCGAATTCTTTGGGATTTTCAATTTTTGTTTACCTACTATTATAAAGGTTGGCGTTTTGAAAAAATATACACATACATTCTTGAAATTTAGACACAAACTTGCTTCTTGCTGGATATCGATATGTATACAAACGACCTTGATGACATGGATTTTTGTTTTGAATTTTGCTTTTCATTCAGATAGGTACAAATTAAGTGCAAACTATGGGTAGAAATTCATTTGAAAAAATAGTTTGTAAATTGATTGTAGATTTGTATAGTAAGTAGTAAGGAGACAGTTCATACCTATAAAATGTGGAAATAGAAGAAAAGATGGAGACTATTATTTGCGTTAATTTGTAGGTATGTCTAAAAAATACCTAAAGATAAATGGCAGCACTTAATGCAACCGTCAAATAACAGATTTTTTATAATATGACGTTATCGCAACCTTTTCAAATTAGCAAATTTATATGTTCAACAAGTGTTCGCGAAAACATATTAATTCATGAATTAGCTATGAACGTTTCTTTTGTGCAAGCCGGTTAGTTAACTGGACCTTCAAAGAGTATATCATTTTACGCGATTAATAATGCATTGAAACTGCAATTTGAAAAAAAAAGAAAAAGAAAAAAATTTCAACAGCGTTTTGGAAAATTTTTCTGAATGTAACGTAAGTTATAATGGAATTGCCCTCCTACGATTTTGATAAATCTTTCTGAATAGTGTTTTCAATGCAAAATCTATCTTTTAGTTTTAATGGATTTTTCAGAAAAAGTTTTATAACGGTACCTCCCATGTGACCGTTTGTTTAAAATCAGACTTTCTCGTTAACTTATTGACGGATTTTGATAAAATTTTCAAAATATGTAGTGTTTTATGATTTAAATAATATTGTTTATTTAAATTTTCAAAAACATTTGTTTTTATTTTTTTAATATTTTTTTAAAAAAACTTATTTTGTCTTTTGAATATTTTGAAAACGAATCTATAGATTTTTTTGAATTTTTCTCCTAGTATAAAAATAGATTTCTTTAAATTGACATACTTAAAAAAATTTAAAATATGTTTTTGGAAAGTTTTTCAAAAAATGGTCGAACGACTTTGAAATGAAAAATAAATAAAATAGAAAACAGCAAAAGAAATAAGATGGCTTACAACATTTTTTCCGAAAAACGATATGAATAATGTTTTTTTGATTTCATAAAAATTTTATTTGTTTAATATTTTCCCCCAAATTTATTATTTTATTATTATTATTATTTATTTTAAAGCAGCATCATGATCGTAACAGCATACAGAATAAATAATAAGGACGCCTATGATAAACACATAAACACGCAAAAACAACTAACAAATAAAAAAAAATACTCGGAATATTACGAATGCAAAAATTTCAATCAAGAAAACAAAATTGTACACCTGCATACAAACAACCACTGTGTTAAGTTTTAATGTTGTCTATACCCACTCGCTTCACAGTGGTTATTTTAAAATATATGTAAAGTACATACATATATCCTGCCTAAACGGGGCGAGATAGACTCCCTCCTGGTAAACAATGTTTGTATTTTGTCCCTCTACATGAATTCGTTATTAATTTGCGGTGCCAAAGTTATCGTACTCTTACCTCGTAATGTCATGTTTGATTGTTATCTCAATTTTTTTATTTTCATGAATCCTAAACTTGCCTTATAGTACCTTTAAAGTTCACCTACCCGTTTTCTAAATATTGATTTTAAAAAATATTTTTTTTTTTAAATATTAAAAACACTACTTACATTTTCCTGAATATCAAGTGTGGTTGTATTCGGTTACCTAACCAGTTGTCAAGAAAGTCGATAACAAAAAAAAGCTCCTATGGGAGGTACCGGTTTTAGCCTACCGTCATAAATTTGTTCACAAAAAATTAATGCACATTGATTATATATATAGAAAATTCCTGGAGTCGTTGAGAAAAATAAGCTTTTACGTAACGGTTGGTACCGGTAATATTTCAGCTAAAAAGGAAATAAAAGAAATTCTCTGTCGAATGTCAAAATAAACTTAGGTAAATAGGTATTCCAAATTTAAAGACGATTTGCCAAAAATTTAGTAGGTACACGGACAGAATTTTCTAGTGTCTTAAATATGTTTCCCTATCATCGTAATGTTATATTTGATTATCTCATTTTTTCTGCACGAATGTATAACTTGTGCTAAGTACCTACCAACGTATAATCGGAAGTAAAAATTAAACAATTAGGTATTACAAATGCAAAAAAAACGGGGTATTGTTTAGCAATTCTATAGAAGATAAGTTGAAAGAAATATTTTGGTTTAACTATAAAATTCTTTCCCGCGAGCTAAGCCGAGTAGGCCAACAAGTACTTATTATATAAACCTCAAACAAACAAAATATATTTGTTATACATATGTATGTAGGTATATGATATGTAGGTACCTATCAGAATGGAAAGCAAAATTCAAAACAAAAATTCTGCAAGGACGTGTGTATAAATACAGCAAGAAGTAAGTTTGTGTTTAAACTTCAAGAATGTACATACATATGTGTACCTACATTTTTTGAAGACCTTAATAGTAAACAAAAATTGCAAATCCCATTGTATATACATTGCATATAGTACTATCATGAGAAGAGAAAAAATCTTTTTACCTAGAGCCGCTTGGAGTGCTAGTGTAGGGACATTTTATTTGAGTGAGAGAAAATTAAGAGCATGGTTTTTAGTGTTATGCTTTGTGCTTAGTTTATTGCGCATGTGCAATGTGACATTGTATATACATTGCCTATAGTACTATCATGAGACGAGAAAAAATCTTTTTACCTAGAGCCGCTTGGAGTGCTAGTGTAGGGACATTTTATTTGAGTGAGAGAGAATTAAGAGCATGGTTTTTAGTGTTATGCTTTGTGCTTAGTTTATTGCGCATGTGCAATGTGAGGCAAGAAAAAACAGAAGGAGAACATGAAATAATTCAGTATTTTGTTTTGTTCATTGTATACCTATGTATATGTATATAAACTGCTAGCAGTTTTGAAGTTAATACATAATGGTTTCGCTTTACTGAGGCTAATAGTTTTTTGTAAGGATTTATACACGATCTAACATTTTCATTGTATACGTTTTTTTTACATGGAATATGTAATATGAGAACTGGTTCTTACATAAGTATTTATATATGCGTACGTCATTGACCAGCTTTTGATTTGAGTTTTTTAGGATTTTCAAGTTTTGTACGAGCACTACCTACATACATATTTGTCATATTTGTACATATACCTATACACCATTGACCAGACTTTTGATTCGAATTCTTTAAGATTTTCAATTTTTTTTACTATTATGAAGGTTGTCGTCTTCAAATAATGTACACATTCATTCTTGAAATTTAAACACAAACTTACTTCTTGCTATATTTATACAAAGATACAAACGTCCTTGCAGTGGATTGATTTTTGTTTTGAATTTTACTTTCCATTCAGATAGGTACCTACATATACATATAGGTACATACATAAGTAGGTACATATCTGAATGAACTATGTGCAGAAATTCAATCAAAAATTGTTTGTAAATTGATTTATATTATTATTGATTTATAGTAACAAAGATCTTTTGTTTGTTTGAGGTTTATATAATAGGTACTAGTTGACCTACTCAGCTTAGCTCGCGGGAAAGAAATTTATAGTTAAACCAAAATATTTCTTTGTACTAATCTTCTATAGAATTGCTAAAAATACCACGGGTTTTTTACATTTGTAATACCTAATTGTTTATTTTTTACTTACAATTATTATAGGTAGGTACTAAGTACAAGTTATGCATTCGTGCAGAAAAAAAATTGAGATAACAATCAAATACCTATAACATTACGATGATAGAGAAACATATTTGAGTCACTGGCAAAATTCTGTCCGTCTACTAAACGGTTTGGCCAGTTGTCTTTAAATCTGGAATATAAGTTTATTTTGAAATTCGACATAGGATTTTTTTAGTTTCTTTTTTAGCTGAAATATTTACGGTACTTGCGATATAACCGTCAAGTAAAAGCTTATTTTTGTCAAAAACAGCTCCAAGAATTTTTTATGTAAAAAATCAATGTGCATTCTATTTTGGTTAAAAAAATATGACGGTGGGCTAAAACTGGTACCACCCATAGGAGTTTTTTTTTTGGCATCGACTTTTCTGAGAACTGGTTAGGTAACCGATTACAACCAAAATTGATATTCAGGAAAATGTAAGTAGCCTAAGTAATCTTACACTAAAATATATTTATATAGGTATATTTAAAAATAACGACAACATTTAAAATAATGTGCTATACCTTTTTTTAAAGCCAAAAGTCTGTTCAATCATATTATTTTTTAAATAAAGAATTTCAGAAAAAAATAAATATACATATAAAAGGCACGACTGGGTCGCACGTACTTGCTCCTATGTCCTAATATGTTTATTTAGGGGCAGGTGTAAGCTTTCGTTTTCCCGATTGAAATTTTTGCATTCAGTAGTAATCGAATAGTTTTTTACTTGCGATTAATAATGACTATAATGCAAGTTATGCATTCGTAAAAAAAAAATTCTAACAATCAAACATGACATTACGATGATAGAGAAGTAAAAAAATGTGGGTCCGGAAATTCCGTCCGTATGTCTGTCTGCTGTCTGTCCGTATCGATATCTACAGCCTAAACGGTTGGGCCGATTTGATTCAAACTTGATACAAAGTATTTTTAGAGTGCTCTACCCGACAGTTTTTGGAATTGTGGCATTCTAGCTCCAAAACTAACGGCACCTGCCATATAACTTTTAATGAAAAACTTATTTTTCTCGAAAACGGCTTCTACGATTTTGATAAAACTTTCAGAATGACGTTTTCTATGCAAAATCTATCTTTTAGTTTTAATGGATTTTCAGAAAAAGTTTTATAACGGTACCTCCCATATGACCGGTTTTTTGAAATTAGACTTTCTCGTTAACTAATTGACGGATTTTGATAAAATTTTCAAAAAATGTAGTGTTTTATGATTTAAATAATATTGCTTATTAAAATTTTCAAAAACATTTTTTTTTTTAATTTTTAATATTTTTTTAAAAAACTTATTTTGTTTTTTTGAATATTTTGAAAACGAATCTATAGATTTTTTAATTTGTTCTCCTAGTATAAACAATAGATTTCTTTAAATTGACATAGTCAAAAAAAATTATATACCTATATGTTTTCGAAAAGTTTTTCAAAAAACTGGTCGAACGATTTTGAAATGAAAAAATTATAAAATAGAAAACAGCAAAAGAAATAAGATGGCTTACAACTTTTTTTCTAAAAAACCTTATGAATAGTGTTTTTTGATTTCATAAAAAATTATTTGTTTAATATTTTCCCCCAAATTTTGCCACTAGTCTAATGAAAGCAAACTTCGTTATTTGTATTATTATTTATTTATCGTTATTTATTTTAAAGCATTTCATGATCGTGACAGCACACAGCGTACAGAATAAATAATAAGGACGCCTATGATAAACACATAAACATGCAAAAATAACTAACAAATAAAAAAATACTCGATTACCTACTGAATGCAAAAAATATGGCACTTCCTTTACTTTTAGGCCTACAATTTAAATTCCAATGCCCCCTCTGGGGAATGCCAAAATAATCACGCACAACAAGTTTAAAGATAATCGCTTAAGCCATTTAGGCTGCAGCTCGTTATACATACCTACTGACAGACAGACAGTCATTTTTTGTCGATCACTTTTTTAGACTTCTCTATGATCGTAATGTCATGTTTCATTGTTATCTAAATTTTTTTTATATTCACAAATTCTAAACTTGACTTATAGTCCCTATAATCACAAAGCTACTTGTGCATAAAATTCGACATAAACGATAACGAAGCCAATGAAATGAAAATTCAAAAAATAAAATCATTGTCGATCCTCTTCGTTGTTCACCGTCACCGAGAACAGGATATACACAATACACATACACATGTGCTTATTAAGTTTTCCTTGTTAGTATCTCCCTCACCCTCGCTCACACCATCTACCACACCGACGACCGACCGATCGACCTGAATTTAGCTGAACATTTTATCAAAGATAATGTAACAAGTATACCTACGTAAATACACACATTATGTAGGTACATACCTAAATATCTACCTACCCTCGAAAGTTTTATATGAAAAAATATAAAACTCAAAATAAACTTATCAACCAGCTTTAACATATACCCACCCCGCAGACACCATTCATTTACAAAAGTCGTTTTTCTTCTTTTTTTGTCATTCCTTTTTCAAAACTAGCCATCTCGTCACCCTGCTTGTGTGAAGCAATCCAGTTGTGCAAAAAAAAACTATACTCGCATCATTGTATATATGTAAACTGCAAACTGCAAAGAGTAAAGTACATGTTCACAGAATTTCTCTTAGAATTCTCTTTGTTCGCCTCGTTCGCCTCTTTTAATTTAACAAGTTGATTTTACCTAGAGCCGCTTGGAGCGCCACGGTCCACATGTCACCATGATAGTACTATAGAAGTTCATATACAATGGAAAATCCTAAAGAATTCGAATCAAAAGTCTGGTCAATGACGTACGTATGAAAGAACCAGTTCTCGTCCATAAAAATGTAAACAATGAAAATGTTGGATCGTGTATAAATCCCAACAAAAAATTATTCGCCTCATCTAAGGGAAACCAGATACTCAATTATTTCATGTTCGCCTTCTTTTTTTCCTGCTTATGCGCAGGAAACTAAGCACAAAGATAACACAAAACCATGCTCTTTATTCATCTCTCACAACCTACCCAGTTAGTAAACACACATGCCGCTTTGAACGCCACGGTCCACAGGTCGTCATGATAGTACTATAGCAGTCTATATACAATATGGTAAGCATTTGAAAATGTTTGCTGAACTTGTGCAAAAATATTTACCTACTTTATTATGGTGAATTAAGAGTATATGTTTTCAATTTGGCGTTATTTCACGTCACCGCACTTAGCTTTAATCGCTGTAATAGGTACATACTTCTATTTCGCCCAAAATATAGGCGCAAAATAATAGTGAATGTTATTTTTTTAGTAAAGTTTTTTTTTAAATCTTTAATTATCTAAAAAAAAAACTTTTGAAAAAAAATTATTTCAAATTCCAAAATTCAGAAAAAAATAGTTCATATTAATTTTTAATTGAACACTGAAAACTAGATGATACTCGCGAAAATTTAAATTTATCAAACCCATTTTTTATAATTTGTTTGGTATTAACGTGGTCTTACTCTTTAGACATTCCTGGAAGAGTCGAATTACTTTGGCAACGCAAATTAATAACAGATTTCTGTACAGAGACTAAAAACAAGTACATATTTTTTACTATTAGGGTCTATCAACCCACGTTTAGGACAGAGGGGCAATTTTCTAGAAAAAGGCAATTGAATTGGAAAAAATATATTTAGAAATAACGGAAAAATCTACAATAATGTGCTATACCTTTTTTTCAAAGCTAAAAGTCTGCTCTATCATATCATTTTTAAATTAAGTAATTTTTATCAATATTAAAAATAAAATTATTTAAAACTTGTCATTTTGGAAAAAAATTAAAAATTATTTATTTCCAATTTTTTTTTGGAAAATAGGAAAATGTATACTGCATTTTCTTTTATTATTTGTTACTCCTATTTTATTATTTGATTTGATTAGCTATACTAAGCTTACGGCCTAAAAAACAGTGAGTTTCAGTTTGAGTTTGAAGTAATTTTTTTCCAAAACTTTTAACTAAATTAAGCTGCTTTAAAAACAAAAAATAAGTGAAAATTTCTATCGCTCGATTTTGCCATTCATTTGAAAGGCATTTGAAAAATCATGTGTCAACTCGCAGATCAGGTCATTTATATCCGATAATAAACTGCTATCGCCGATTCAAGCTGGCTTTAGGCGACAGCATAGTTACGTGACAGCTCTTCTAAAAGTAGTGGATGATATTCGCGAGGAAATCGACAAAGAAAAAGTTTCCACGATGGTGATGCTTGATTTTTCAAAGGCCTTTGACTCTGTATCCCATCGCATTTTATTACAAAAACTGAGTGATAACTTCCATTTTGTAAGTACTGCGGTGGCCCTTATTAAAAATTATCTGTCCGGGAGGAATCATGCTGTCTACATTAACTCTCAACTCTCTGATTTTCTCCCAACACATTCTGGTGTTCCACAAGGATCAATTCTTGGTCCTTTGCTTTTTTGGATATTTATCAACGATCTTCCCGATGTTGTTATGTTTTGTAAAGTACTTATGTATGCCGATGATGTACAAATGTACCTTAGTTACCCATTACATATGGTTGAGGATGCTACCTATCGTCTGAACTTAGATCTAGTTAGGGTATTCAAGTGGGCCGAGAAAAATCGGTTGCGACTAAACCCGAAAAAAGTCAAGCCATTGTTATCAGTAAAAATGCAACTGACACCTCTTGTTTTTCTAGCAGAGAACTAGGTAGTTCTACGCTTCCCTATGTTAGAACGGTAAAGAACTTGGGTATAACTTTTAACCAAACCTTAACTTGGCAAGATCACCTGTTGTCTGTTGTCGGCAAAACATATGGTGCATTTCGGGTTCTTAATATCACTGGTGGCTGCCTTCCTGTAAAAACTAAGATAACACTTGCTAAAACACTAGTTATGCCAATTCTACTTTATGGAAGCTTAATTTTTTGCAATATTGATAGTAGAAGTCAAAGAAAGCTTCAAGTTGCCTTCAATAATATCATACGCTTTGTCTATAGTCTTCGTCGGTTTGATCATGTTTCTCAATACACGAATACCATATACAACATGCCCTTGCAAAGTTATCTAGACTGTAATGTATTATTATTTTTATTTAATCTAATGCAGACAAAGGCACCTGACTACCTATTTGAAAAACTTGTATTTCCGCAATTTCATAGAAGCAACATTCTAATTACGCCTACGTATACATTGTTTCAAAGCCACAATTTTTTGTGTACGCCGTTGACCTTTAGAAATCCTTACCTGACGACTTGAGAAGACTGAACAGCTGCGCAATGTGTAGAAAGGTTTTAGTAAATCAATCTAAGTGTTAAATTAATTTCTATTATTCTCTTAATCTATTTTTTGTTTACTGTAAATTTTTGTGAAAATGTTGTTGCCATTGTTTCTCTTTCCCAAATACATTTTTTTTTTTTTAATTTTCTAATATTATCAAGTGAAATCAACCAAGGTATCTATTAAAACAATTTACCTTAGAACTAAGTATTCCTTAAAAAACGAAATGTTTTTAATATACAAATACAAAAAAAGTATAACTTACTACTTGTAAGTGTTGACGTTTATATTAAATAATTGTTTTTTTTTTATTTTAGGTAATTTTTAGAATAAAAATGGGGGTTATTGGCCCCCTAAAGTACTTGTATTTAGTCCCTCTACAAGAATCCGTTATTATTTTACGGCAATTTGTTTCGATAAAAACCCCATTAGCAGAAATGAACTAGAGACATTTTAAGTGTATAGCTTTTTATTCTAGGCGTAATATGTAATTATGTTTGTATATAATAATTAATGCTTAGTTTCACAAAAAAATTGTACTATTTATCACGCAGTATCTGGAATCAAGTGGAGTCACCAAATACACACGTAATCTCTCAGTTAGCTTAAAAATAAATCTTACGGACCAAAAACACGACTAAAGAATATTACAAATAATATAGAATGTTTATAAATCACACAAATTAACATTTTTTACACACCTATCAGTTCTATAAAATAAAATAAAAAAAAAAACAATAAAATAATAGAGGAAGAATTTTAGCAGTACTGAAGGTCTACAGGAATAGGAATGTTGTGTCTGTTAGCGAATTCGAGAAGGGCGTAGTACTTGTTTCTCCAATCCATTAGGTCCCTATTGTTGGCTTCGTTTTCCTGGTGCAACCGTTCTAGCTCTCGCCATTCATTTGTTTTCTCAGACTCCAGGGTGTCTTTCTGTTCGATCCGTTTGACGCGACAACTTGCAGCATATCCTCGATTTTTTAGTGTTCTACGTCGTTGCTTCATGCGAACTATCTCTTCTCTCGTCAGGCCACGCATTTTCAGCATTCGATTAAGATCTCTCACTGACATGGAAACCAATTGGTCATCGGATATATCTGGAATGGGGCATGGCGACATGTCGGACTGTTCGTGCAAAAAAAAAATAAACAAAACATTAGTGTATAATCACGTGCAATTACATGCTAAAAATTTAATGAAAAAACATTTCTTGATAAAATGTTTGTACATTAACTTTTTTTACCAACGGCGCAGGCGGCCTCATTTCTTCTGTTGGCACTGGATATTGATAAGCCATGGCCATTATTTTATTAAAGTTTATTTATAAATAGTGAACAATTTTAACAACTTATCGAGATGTAAATTGTTATCTTTATCACACTTGCTCGCGAGAAAAGGTACTTGTGTGCTAGTTTAGGATATGGTATAGCAATTAGCAACTAACAACAAATAACGATGACAAATTGATTTTTTAAAGTCTGTTTGTAGAAAAAGTATTTTCTGGACGTGGGGTTTGTTCGATTATGTTAAAATAACTGAATTGACTGAGGTGCGTTCATTACTATTATCGTTGATTGCTATTGTTGTGTCAAAATAATGTGTTGGTGTGTCATCGTTAGACTTTTTGGAGATTGTTGCAACGGACAAAGAGGTAACCAGATAGGTTACCTCTCAAAATTCCAAGCAAAAGAAAAACAGAGTCAGCTATTCATCAGCTGTTCACGTGTTGAGAAAAGTATCCAGCAAATTTTAGGATACCTTTGGAGTTTCTCTCTGTTTCCATATGTTCTTCAATCAGCTGGAAAACAACTGTTTTTAACCATGCTAATGCGTACGTTCACGAACGTAACTTACTGGTAGGTTACCTTGCTTGTGTTTGAATTTTTTTTATGACCGATCAAATCCAAACAGATAGGTTACCTTTCAAAATTCGAAGCAAAGAAAAACATAGTCAGCTGTTCATCAGCTGTTCACGTGTTGAGAAAAGTATCCAGCAAAATTTAGGATACCTTTGGATTTTCTCTCTGTTTCCATATGTTCTTCAATCAGCTGGAAAACAGCTGTTTTTAACCATGCTAATTACAACAAAAGAAAGGTAACCTATCAGAAAGTTACGTTCGTGAACGTTCCCAATTCAAAAGTTTTGTTCGTGAACTTACACATTAGCATAGTTAAAAACAGCTGTTCTCCAGCTGATTGAACATATGGAAACAGAGAGAAAATCCAAATGAATCCAAACATTTGATGGATACTTTTCTCAACACGTGAACAGCTGGGGCCAAATTTCCGCATCAGTTATCGAGCAATAAGTGACTGAATTATATGTGTTTGGCGAGCATTCTAGTACCATTTTTTGATATTTTCACTTCAGCCATCGAGCAGATTTTCATTCGATAGATAAAGTGCTCACTGAACGAAAATATATGAACTTTTATTATGCTGTCGTTGTTTTTTAGACATTTCTGCCCAAATGAATTTGAATCATTTTACATGTTAAAATAATTACAAAATTTTCACCTTCTTAATCGAAACGTTGAAATTCTTTTATCCAAAACAAAATGTATCATAATGAAATCTGTTAGGCAATAGAGAAATCAATAAGTATATAAGTAGTTGAATAAAGCTAGTACAATTTATAATAGTTAAACGATACGTCAGACTACGAATGCCATCATCCGAAAGTGTTAACTCGTGCATTCGATCACTGTTGGCACTCACTCATTCGCTCACTGAAGCCGTAATTCGGCCCCTGGTGAACAGCTGACTGTGTTTCTCTTTTGCTACGAATTTTTAGAGGTGAGGTAACCTATCTGGTTGGATTTGTTCGTTCACAAAAAACCTAAACACAAGCAAGGTAACCTACCCAAAAGTTACGTTCGTGAACGTACGCCATGGGTTACGTCTCTAAATGGATACGTTCACATTTCTAACTTTCGGATAGGATTGGGGACCCAAAACCGGATTTTTGAACGAAAGAACACAACAACATAGGTTACACATTCAAAAAGAAAAAAACACAACTGCGACTCGTCCGACTGTGCGATGCAAACCGTACAATTGTATTATGTATATGTAAATACGTGTGAAAAGCAGCCAATAGTCATACGTTTCCTAGGAAGTCACAGTTGACTCTAATAGCGAGCTTCATTCAAATTTTAAAGATTTGATCTGAAAATCGAGATTTGCTCTTTTCAATGAAACTTGTTTCATCACTTAATCCTAGTATTGGTCATTCACTGCTGAGCATACACAGTATTTTATATCACACACAAAAATACCAGGCATGTACAGTTGACATATTCAAAATGCCATATTTGTATTTTCTCACTTCAAAAACAGCTTTATTTGTTATTTTGTATATTTATTGGATATTTGTTAATTTTTTGGCTAAGCACGGGCTAGCACAAGTCACAACAAACAACAAATAACAAAATATTTTCCATTTGACGTTTGACCGAAAGACTATTTACATGTATGTGTATATTCAGATCAAATTTGCTAACCCATCAGAGATCAAATCTTTCGTGTTGAGATTTGATCTAGATTTGCTCTTTTTCTTGCAATGAAACTCTTGAAATTGAAAAAGATCAAATCTTTTAACAGAAAGAGCAAATCTTTTTTTGAATGAAACTCGCTATAATTCTCTTTTGCTTCGAATTTTTAGAGGTAACCTCTGTGGTTGGAATTGTTCGTTCACAAAAAATCTGGTTCAGGTTTTCATCACATGTTCCTTCAGAGAGAAAAGTATTTAGCAAATTGTTGGATACCTCTGCAAATTGGTTAATATTGTGAACTTAGCCATTTGAATCCATGATAACACTTTTTGTTGCTGCAAATAGCATGGTGAAAACAGCTGATAAAGCGCGAAACAGATTGAACCAGCCACAGCACGAGCGCCGTCAACAGCAAACAGCATGCTGACCAGCAAAATAAATTGAAACACATTGCTACCAGCACCAGCATCGTCTTCTTACTTCTGTTTGACACTTTGTGTCATAAAAAAGTATACGAAGTTTTCTTTTGTCCCTGAATTTCACTTGCTCAAAGTTGGTAGCAATGGAACAGCAACAGCAAATTTAGGACTTTGGTCTAACGACGCTGGTGACGGTGCTGGTGCTAGTCTAATCTAATTTGAGCCATTGAAATACATTGGTTCTAAATTAATGGCGGCCGCTGTTGCTGGTTCAATCTGTTTCACGCATAACTCTCATGAAGCATCATTTTTTAATTGCGAATCATGTCGCAATGAGGCGCGCTGAAATCGTCAATTGGTGTGGATATAGAATAAGAAAAAACAACAAAAGTGTATTAAATACTGGTATTATATCGGTAAATGTTCTCGTCTCCAGTATTTAGTTTGTTACGAATCAACCAGTAATATGACCAGACGAAAAGTGACACCATGAGAGTACTATAGAGAATGTATGTATATACAATGCCTAAACTATGTTGCAATTTTGAACTGTCATACTGAAAACTTAACAAAATGTTATTTTAGTCATCACAGTAATTGGGTTCAACCCATAGAAAAAAGAATTACTACTGGTATTGCCCATAGCGCCACTGCTTAACCCTGAAATTTTAACTTTGTGGTGTATATGAATACATGTAACAAAATGGGTGACGGAAATTAAATTGGTGAAATTACATCAAACGTCAGTATGAAATACCCAGAGACAGCTGAATCTGTTGTGCTTGCTTAGTTAAAATATTGATTTGGAAAATGGAAATAATATAATTAATCTATTGCCTAACTTTGTTTTCCCCTCCTATTATGATGTTCAGAAGTTTAAAACCAATGTGAATCGGCAACTCCTATTAAACCCTCTTCTTCTTCCCTAAGCTTGCGCTGTGTCCATCGACATCAAAAGGGTAGTCCAAATCCCATTAGCGTGTGCAAATTATAAAAAAAAAAAAATAACTGCTGTTAAATTTAAAATCATCTGATGTGATCTAAAAGTTGTTAACTTTACAAGGAATTTCGACGTAGCACACCCTTGCCCAGGAAATATTTTAATTCAGAAAGCCTTAGCTGTAGTGTTGAAAATTTGTTAATCCACGAAAAATACCATAGCTCCAGGAAGAAATCACTCTTAACCAAGAAACCCACCATACTTTTACTCGGGGCGGGAAATAACATTAAAGACTGCCTTGTACCACAAAGAACTGCAAGACTTTCCGAGCTGGTTCCTTTTTGCTCAAACGAGCAAGGTGCCTAGGCCACCGGAGTCTATCAAGCTTTATTTTTCTCCAATATCGGCTTCGAGGTTGATTTCATAGAATTTATGCTTACGCTTACATATATCTTTTTCGGGAACGTCCTTCTTCGAACACGGCGTACTCTTATTATGGCTTTGGGTAAGTGGGAGGTTGGGTTATTCAAAAATCCTTTCAATTTAAAGAAACTGCATATATACATACATACATAACATTGCTTTTGTCTTTTTGAGTTTGAAGTTATTTTTTTCAAAAACTAGCCTGACCTAAAAATTGAAATTTAGTTTTGCCACTGTTGTGATACAAGAGACCGCTTTAGGGATCCTACATATATCCGGAATTAAAAAAGACGGTTAGCGTGTTTATACATATGTATATTAGTGTTTAGTTTGATGTTTTAGAGAAAATGTAGGATTACTGCAATAAAGTCATGAAACAAATTTGTTTATTAATATTATCGAATGTTTTGTATTTTCACCAAATAGTTTTCAGTTTTTTGTTGAATAGAATACAAGCGTATACTATCAAAAATAAAATACTATGTTTGTAAGTTCCTAAAACAAAAACAAACAAAACTAAAACTAATGACTTCTGATACACCCTTCCTTAGAATCAGTTTTTATCCATTCTACTTTTTCTCTAACTCTAACTGCTGGCGACTTAGGATATATTTTTTTTAGCTCTTCCATAGGGATATCCATCGAATGAGTTGCTTTCAAATGATACCTCAATCTGAAGAAAAGATTCAAATTAATTTTTTTTTATTTTCAATATAGACCACAACTTTACTTTGATTTTGTAGCATATCCTTTTGGACAATGTAAACATTTGAATGGCATACCAGTGTGTTTGAACGCATGATCTGAGTATGCAGATCGAGTTGAAAATAGTTTACCACATTCTTTGCATTTAATTTTCCAACCTAAATGCATTTTAAGGTGAGCATTTAGATGGCCTTTAGCGTTGTATCTTTTGCTACACATTTCACACTGATAAGGATAATCCATTGTGTGAAACCGTAAATGAATTTTATATTCAGCCCTGCTCACAAACATCTTGGGGCATTGTATACATTTAAATGATCCTCCAGTATGCCACTTCTTATGATTATAAAGTGCCGATTGTGCTAGATATACTTTGTCACAAAAAGGACATTTAAATCCTCGACGATCCTTGTTATGGGTTTTTTTGTGTATTCTTAAACATTGGCGGGAAGGGTAGAATTTGCCGCATACGTCACAAGGTAACGATTGCGATTTAGGCTTCTTCTCGTTCTCATGCATTTTCAAGTGAGCCCTTAACGTTGCCGATCGGGTGAAAGTTTTGGCTGAAAAAGAAAATAGTGATACATAGCACATTTATATACGTACATACATAAACCACATGAGGTCAAACAATTGTGATTTCCCTGAAAGTAAACTCAGTTTACATCTTTCAAAATAATAAGCAAAGGTCTTTTTCAAAAATGCAAGCACATCAATGACCTTCACTTAAAAAAAAAATACCGACCGATTTTAAAAATAATGGCGCAAAATTATAGACAACCTAGCGCAAAATTATAGACAACTATTTTTAATACATTAACTTCACACTACTTAAAATGCTTAGTTCTGCACTAAGTTTTTCTTAATTATAAACATTGAATAAGAAGTACAGGAAGACGTGTTGTGTATATTTATACAGTGTACGTGAGTGAAGCTAATCAGTTATACATGTAGTAGTAGTAGCTCTTTCTGTCATTTTCGCAAGGCGGTAAATAAAAAAAAAGTCATTCGAATTTTGGAAATTGTATAATTTAAAAAAGAAAAACAAGAATCAGGATGAGCTGCATTCTTAAAACTTGAAAAACCAGCGTTTTTAAAAAACACATTTCTTTTGTATTGTAGAACAATTTAGAACAGTTTTTTTTATGAAACAATGAAAATAATAAATTAGTTGAAAATAAAAATGTACATCTTCAATAGATAAAATTCACTTTCTATCTGTCAAATGAGAGAGTTGAAGTCAGGGACGCATTCGTTTTCATTGTTTTTTGGTAAGGCGCATCAATACGTTGATAATGAATTTATGTTTAAAAAAATTTTACATTTGGGAATCGTGAATATTTTTTGATAAAAATGTTTTTTTAAGGTATTTGTCACAGCTAAAAATACAGTCTAAACTAATTGACGGAAAAGAGACAATAAAAAGAATCATTTATGGCCGTATAATTATAAATAGGTACGCAAACAGAATTGATAGGTAAAACTATTTTTGAAGGACAATCAAAAACTCTGGTCATTTTAGCATTGTCTCCAAAATGTTCATAGAAATCTTCTTAAAAACAAGATCCTTTATATAGCGTGAAAAAAATGAAACCTTATTAATAAGAACAAAACTTAAAAAAACAATACATTTAAGTGGAATGTAGCTAACAATATACTGTGACTGAAATACAAACAATTTTTTATTAAAAACCGAACTTAACAAACAATACATTTGAGGGGAATGCTGATAATAAAATTGATAAAAACTGTTATAAATTATTTAAATAAAACATAAAATAAATACATTTTTTGGCGCGACAGCTCCTTAAGGAGTCAAGGCCTAATGACTTTTACTCTCAACCATTCCTGTGTGTGTGTTGTTAATCTGCAAGAATGGAAGGGACCTACAGTTTACGTGTCCGAACGACTAGATGAGATGCACTTTTTCGAGACAAATTTTACTCTTGGAGGTTTTATCAGTTCAGCGCAAGAGGCAGTACCCCAGAAAAAAAATGTGGCTATGAGCTGGATTTGAACTCAGGCTCATTCGCTTAGCAGTCCGACACACTAACCACAAAGCCACGGGGCACTACATAATAAAACATACCTAACTTTAAAGTTAAATAAAGAGGTGTCGCTGTTTCACTTGTTTGTATTTTTCAGATTTTTGTAACAGGTAAGTTTTAATAAAACAAATCCAAATCTATTTTACAGTAACTATTTATTTCCATTACACGCTTTATAACATTATAGTTGGCGCCCCACGATGATTTTTATTTTTCTGCACTCCGCCCCAGTGTTAATACTTGTGTGAATGTGATAACTCACACTATTAAGAAAAAGGCTTCATTTATTTTCCAAAACACGTCTTCCTGTTCTTCTAATTCAATGATTATAAAAAAAACTCCACTAGTTAAAATGTAAAATCTAATTTGAAAGTTTGAGAGCCTTAGGGAATTTTGTTGTTATTGGATTTAGGCAGTGTTTGTATTTATATTTTCAAAATGGCGTTTTGTGAGAGCGAGCCGTCATTCTCTCTGAGAGTTTTTAGTTTCACACTAAGAGAAAATCAATTTTTGAATCGTCTATAATAATTGAAGAACTACACTTTTAATGTTAGTGCCCAACTTTATTTCTTTTAGTTTAGTATTAAAGCGTCTATAATTTTGCGCCAATGATTTTTCAAATAAAAAAAGGATTTCAAATATAAATAAAGTGCACGGCTGGGTCGCACGAACTTGCTCTAATGCGCGACAGTGGTCTTGAGGCTTGAGATTTTTGAAAAAAAACAGGTAAAAAACATTTGAAATTTTGTTAATCACTTAAAAATCACTAGTTAAAACGTTTTTAATTTAATTTCTTTTATCGTTTGACCAGTTTTATCCAAAATCAGTTTTGTTTTTAAAACATTTTCGAAACATATTCCAACAGCAGCAGTCATGAAAGGGAAAATTTATTTGATGAAAAATGCAAGATATGCCTCGGATGACCAAACCAACAATGTTGACGACCCCCCCCCCCCCCCCGCAAACGAAAAACGGACAACGATTTACGTATATGCACTTGGAACGTGCGTACGTTGAACAGGCCGCGCAAGGCCGAGCAGCTAGCCGAGTCCCTCGCCAGGTTCCAAGCTGATGTAACAGCCCTCCAGGAAATGCGATGGGATGGACCAGGCCTGAGAAAAACAGAAGACTGTAACTTTTACTATGGGAAATGCTATCTTGATGGGAGATCGCGCTTGTTTGGATGCGGATTCGCTGTCAGAGGAAGACTAAGGCAAAAAGTCTTGTGCTTTCGCGAAGTCAGCGAGAGAGTGACAACAATCCGCATTAAGGCCAAATTCCACCACCTGAGCCTCATAAGCGCCCATGCCCCTACAGAAGAGAAAGACGACGCTACCAAAGAAAGTTTCTACGAGCTCATCGCCAAAACTCATGAGCAATGCCCCAAAAATGACATTAAAATCCTTTTAGAAGACTTTAATGCAAAAATTCCGATAACGGACTCAGGCTCATCCATTTTGCAGCGGGAAAAAACATGGTGCTGAGTAGCACGCGTTTCCCACGTGCCGACATCCACAAAGGCACATGGCGATCCCCAGATGGTCGAACCTGCAACCAAATTGTCCATGTTGCGATTGACGGAAGGCACTCCTCCAGCATTTTGAATGTCCGTACATTCCGAAGAGCAAACATCGATTCGGACCACTACCTAGTCGGTGCAAAGCTTAGAGTACGGATCTCAATGGAAGCTCTCAGGCGAACACCAACTACGCCGAAGAAATTCAATGTTGGAAAACTTCAATCGGAAGAGACCGCCGCTGCCTATGCAGACCGCGTATCCCTTGAGCTTGCGAGAAATCCTTCGACTGATGATATGAACACGGAAGACCAACGGCAGCTATGTCAACAAGCCATAAGAAATGCTGCGTCAGAGGTATTAGGTTTCTCACAGCCTCCCCCTAGAAACCCTTGGTTCGACTCCGAATGTGCTCAGGCAAACAAAGCTAAAACGGAGGCATACAAGTCGTGGCTCTAGAGAGATACGAGAGCCACCAGAAATCTCTATGTTGAGCGAAGGAAGGATGAGAAACGCATACTCAGGAGGAAGAAAAAAGAACACCAGCAACGCGAAGTCGAGGAGATGCAGAGATGTTTTTGCAGAAAAGAGGTGCGAAACTTCTACAGAAGAGTAAAACAGTCTACATCAGGTTTCACAAGTCGCCCTGGGCCCTGCAAAGATCAGGATGGAAACACCATTGTGGAAACGCAGGCGATGTTAGCCATCTGGAGAGACTACTTTAACCAGTTGTTAAATGGCGATGACAGCCAAGATCCCGCCCAATATCAACTTGTACCAGTTAATCTAGATGACGACCACGAACTGCACCCGCCCGACCAAAATGAGATCAAAGTAGCCATCACCAGGCTAAAGATGAACAAAGCAGCTGGATACGATGGTCTACAAGCGGAGCTTTTTAAACACGCTGGGGATGAACTGGTCAGGAGCATACACCAACTCAACTGCAAAATATGGTCGGAGGAAAGTATGCCCGATGAGTGGAACCTCAGTACCATCTGCCCGATCCACAAAAAAGGAGACCGCCTACTCTGCGCCAACTATAGAGGCATTAGTCTTCTAAACATCGCCTATAAGATCCTGTCAAGCGTTTTATGTGAACGTCTCAAGCCGTTTGCTGATGATCTAATAGGTCCTTACCAATGCGGCTTCAGACCTGGAAAATCTAGCACCGACCAAATATTCACATTACGACAGATCTTGGAGAAAACCCAAGAATATAACATCGACACCCACCACCTGTTCGTCGATTTTAAAGCAGCGTACGATAGTGTTAATAGAGTTGAAATGTATCATGCTATGTCTAACTTTGGAATCCCTGCTAAACTGATACGCCTTATCAGGATGACGTTGGAGAATGCTCGCTGTTCCGTCAAAGTTGGTAGAGACTGTACTGAAACCTTCGAAACCACCAGAGGGCTTAGACAAGGAGACGCGCTGTCATGCAGCTGTTTTAACATTGTGCTTGAAAATGTAATACGGAGCACCCATGCCGGTACATCGGGCACCATTTTCAATAAATCGACACAATTACTTGGGTTTGCAGACGACATAGACGTGAAAGAAAGAACAAAGCGAGCAGTAACCGGTGCTTTCACTACTATGGAGTCAGCAGCAAGCAGAATGGGGCTGAAAATAAACGAGGACAAGACGAAGTATATGCTTTCATCAACAAAAGCCCAATCCCACCACCAGCTTGGTCAAAATGTGACCATTGATATGTATAACTTCGAGGTAGTCAGTCAATTTGTCTACCTGGGTACTGCTGTAAACTCGGTCAACAACATCAGCGCTGAAATCAAACGCAGACTTACTCTTGCTAATCGCTGTTTCTTTGGGCTGAATAAGCAATTGAGGAATAAAGCCCTATCGAGAAGAACCAAGGAGACACTATATAAAACACTCATCATCCCGGTCCTGCTATATGGTGCAGAAGCATGGACCCTCTCCCAATCGGATGAAAAGTCACTTGGAGTCTTCGAGAGAAAAGTTCTGCGTACGATCTATGGTCCTATTTGCGTAAACCGAGAAGACAACATTTGGCGACGAAGATACAACGACGAACTATACGAGCTGTACAGCGACATAAGCTTAGCCAGAAAAAATAGAGTCCAACGACTAAGATGGCTGGGCCATGTAGAGCGAATGGACACCAACGCTCCAGCGAGTAAAGTCTTCAAAGCCAAACCAGAGGGAGTCAGAAGCCAAGGTAGACCTCATCTTCGATAGAGCGACCAGCTAGAAGGAGACCTCCGCCAACTTGGAGTGCGAAATTGGAGACAGCAGGCAAGGGATCGAGCCAGCTGGAGGGGCGTATTGAGCAAGGCCTAGGAGCACCACGCTCTAGTTGAACCAACATAAGTAAGTAAGTAAGCTGGTAGTTATTATCAGAAAACAAAAAAAAAATAATTTTTTTAACAAACCGTTTTCAAAAAAAATCAAAAATAAAAAAAACTCCAAAAAAATTCTTTCGTCTTTTTAATTAGTTTAAGAGTTTTCTCGGAAAAATTAATAGCGAGTTTCATTAAAATTTTAAAGATTTGATCTCAAAATTCAGGTTTACTCTTTTCAATTAAACTTGTTTCACGATTTAATCGTAGTATTGGTGATTATCTGACGAGCACACACAATATTTTGACGACACACAAAAAATATCTAAGCACAGTTGTTGATTCACTCAAAATGCCATTTTGGTATTTTCTGACTTCACAAACATTTTTACTTGCGATTATAGGGACTATAAGGCAAGTTTAGGATTCGTGAATATAAAAAAGAAAGAGATAACAATCAAACATGACATTACGATCATGGAGAAGTCTAAAAAAGTCATTGACAAAAAATGTCCGTCTGTCTATCTGTCTGTCTCTCTGCATGTTTTGTCTGTCCGTCCGGGTGTATATCGATCTGCAACCTAAATGGTTTAAGCGATTGCGTTCAAATTTGGTATGTGTGTATCTCTTGGCATTCCTCAGAGGGGAAATTCAAATTTTATTTTTAGGGCTAAAAATAACGGTACTTGCCATACGACCGTTTAGGGAAAGCTTATTTTTCTCGAAAACGGCTCCAACGATTTTGATGAAAATTATTGAGAATTTTTCTGTTGGTATTGGCTATCATTTGATTAGAGCCACATATACGGGAAAAGTCTATTAACAGTACCTTTCATATAACAATTTTTTTTATTTTTGGCTTTCTCGGTAACGGCTCTATGGATGTCTGTAAAATTTTATATTTGAAAAGATTTAGATAGCCAAATTAATTTTGGGTATCAAAATTTTAAATAACTTTTTTTTCTAATTAAAATAAATTTTTGAAATTTTTTTTTGAAAAATCAATGGCGCAAAATTATAGACGCTTTAATACCAAACTAAAGCAAATAAAATTTGGCACTAACATTAAAAGTGTAGTTCTTCAATTATAGACGACTCAAAAACTGATTTTTTCTTAGTGTGAAACTAGATTTTTAATAACAGGAATCCCCTGCATTATCTTTTTAGTGTGAAGCTAAAAAATCTCAGAGAGAAGGACGGCTCGCTCTCACAAAGCGCCATTTTGAAAATAAAAATACACCCAAACCCAGCCTAAATCCAATAACAACAAAATTCCCTAAGGTTCTCAAACTTCCAAATTTGATTTTAACTAGTGAAGAGCTTATTTTGTTTATAATTGAGAAAAACTTAGTACAGAACTAAACATTTTAAGTAGTGTGAAGTTAACGTATTAAAAATAGGTTGTCTTTAATTTTGCGCCAATATTTGTAAAACTGATTAAAAAAAATGTTTTTAATTTTATATTCACATGTATATTAATAAACTCTAGAAAACTGCATTGCTGCATTTTCGAGAAAAGCAAACTTTTTGTTAAAGATTGTATGGCAGGTACCGTTATTTTTCGACCTAGAGCAAAAATGAAAAACACCCCTCTAGATACAACCAAATAAATATTAAATACCAAGTTTGAAACAAATCGGCCTATCCGTTTACACTGTAGAGGTGCGAACAGACAGACAGGCGAACGGACGGAATTTCCGGACCCACTTTTTTCGACTTCTCTATATCGGAATGTCATGTTTGATTGTTTTTTTTTGCACGAATCCTTATAGTACCTATCTATAAACGCAAACAAAAAACTGTTCGAAAATATTTAAATGCGAAATAAATCCTACATCTTCCTGAATATCAATTTAAATTGTAATCGGTTAACCAATTTAGGAGAAAGTCGAAGAAAAAATAACAATCGTATGGGGGGTACCGTTGTTAACAGTGCAGGGAAATAACTTCTTGAAAAGTAACAGTGCATTTCGAAATTCAATTTACAAGATTCCGAAATAATCAAAGAAAAAAAAGTGTAGTTTAGTTCATGTAATTATTTTTGTTGGAATATGATTGCCCCTTCACGCTTCTAAGTGTGTACTAAGTTCCCACAAAAAATGGAGTGAATTCCCACCTTACATGGGAACTAAGTCCATTTATCAAAAGTTGACTAAGTGAACTTATTTTCCTGCACCGTTTTTCACCTACCATCTTAATTTTTTTTCACGAAAACTTAATCCTAGTTTAAAGTTATCATTATCACCTGCGCATCAACCTGGATCCGATACGGGCCTCTAGACATCAACTCGGCTACTTTTACTTGGCTTTTAAAATTGGTCATGAGCCAACATAGTTGTGGCATTGGGGATACCGAATTCTCTCAACGCCTTATAAAGTTTTCTTCAGGCTGTGGCTATGCTAGGCGGCTTTAAATTCTATAAAAAGATGGTATGTTAGAATTTTAAATTCCTGACTTGTCCATCACCTGCCTGAGGGTACAAAACCACATTAATAATTGCCGAATATGGTTTTCGTATAAATGCTATCCTTCTTCTTGTAAGATAGAGGAGAATATCTTAAAGGACGTCTGTCACATAAATTTTCTTACTCAGGGAAGCAAGAGCTTTCGGATGCGACTAATTTTAAGTGGTTTCCCAAAAGTCTGAAAACGTCAAAAAACCGCTTGCGACAGAGAATGAAACAACAAAGAAGAATTCGAACAAGATGCATGCAACTAGTTTCATTGTCTAATAGCAGACAATAAAATGAAGTTTAATGGATTCAATAAGTGTGTTTTTATTGTAGAAAATGAAATAGGAAGGAAAGAAAATGTAACAGTTTAAATACGCACAGTAACGTTTTGAGAAGTGGGTTTCTCCGCTCGATATCCCTAACCAAGAGTGAGTGCTGAGTGAATATTTTGATCAGAATTTAAACGTTTGTTTACCTAGGTGTTTTAAATTGTTTCGACTCAAAGAGAGTCACAGTAGCTTCTTAAGTTCCATATAGAAACTGGCCGCTTCCCTTATATTCCTAGCAGAGGGTTCATATAAAGAGAGTGTTGGGCAAAACAATACACATCATGAAAAAGAAAGAAAAAAGTCACCGAAAAATTATAAATTCTATTAAAAAGGCATTTTAAACACAAAATTGAAAGTTTACCCAACTTCAGTAGTCTCAGTTTTATTAATCATTTATATTTTTTTAAAAATCCACCAGCAATCAATCACCTAAATACCTATCGCTTTCAATTTCAATGGAAAAATGACATTGGAAAGTGCTTTCGCTTTACTTTTGGTCGAGTGAAAAACGAATCGTATTTGGGAATACGAAAACAGCAATGCGCCTTCCAAAGCGATCCGCCGCGCATTTGGGAATAACCTCCCTGTACGTTTAATGTTCAAAAACAAAATGTTGTAATTCTTAAATATATATTTAATGTTAATTCCAATAATTAGTACTCATTCAACGGCATCTTAAGAAAGAAACATTTATGTTATGTATTATGTTGTATTGTTGGAATAAATAAATAAAAAAAATTAAATGACTATGCATTGTGTTAATCATCAATATTATCAATCGAATCCTTTTTTCTTGGTTCCATTTTAATCCATTCTACTTTGTTTCTCAGCTTAACTGTTGGGTTTTTAACATACATTTCGTTTAGCGCTTCAATAGAAACATTTATTGAATGACTTGCATTTAAATGAAACTTTAGTCTGCAAAAAAATGATACATATTACACAAAGGTCAAGAAAACATCAAACTTTATCTTACTTTGATTTTGCTGGGTAACCTTTTGGACAATATAAACATTTATAAGGCATACCAGTGTGCTTAAACGAATGCTCTGAGTAGGCCTTTTGAGTGTTAAAGAGTTTCCCACATTCTTTACACTTTAGCTTCAAACCTAAATGCATCTTTATGTGAGCATTCAAATGGCTTTTGGTAATAAATTTCTTTGGGCACATCTCACATAGATGAGGAAAATCTAGTGTATGAAAACGCAAATGGACTTTATATTCGGCTCTGTTGACAAACATCTTTGGGCATTGAATACATTTAAATGTATCTCCTGTATGGAACTTTTTATGCGCATTTAGCGATGATGGCGTAAGGTATATCTTGCCACATTCAGAACATGGAAATGTGCGACGAAGTGTATCATGTATTTTTTTGTGAGTTTTTAAACGTTGACGTGAAGGATAAACTTTGCCACATATATCGCAAGGAAGAAGGAGTCTATTATTTGTCTCATGAGTTTTCATGTGAGTTTTTAAAGTTGATATTCGTGCGAAAGTTTTAGCTGAAATGAAAAGAAGACACTTTATTCGGCAGCTTTATTATTATGTTGGTTAGGTTAAAATGTACAACCAGGGATATCATAAAATTAGTTTGGAAAATTGTTTAGTTTTAAATAAAACAAGCTGTTACTTGGCGGTTGCTGCCACTTTGTTTATTTCTTATGCATTCAAATATTTCACTTCTTTAATGCTCTTTCAAATACATTTGCCGGTACGACATGGACGTTACTCATTGCAAGTTTATTGTACTTGTGTACATAACTATGTAGCATGTATTTTCACATTAAATTTTGAACGACGCAAACTAACCATACAGGACATTCATACATTGTTAATATATTTAAAATCCATTAAGTTGATATGATGCAGAATGCAGTTCCAACCATCTTTCAAATACATTTGCGGTACGACAGAAGCGATCTCTACTACAAGTTTAATTTTAAAACTTTAACCTTCCGGAAAGTGAAGGAAATAAGTTGACAAAGTTTAATTGCGATCGGATGAACGGTATAAGGGTAAATAAGACGAACAAACAAATACTAATTTGTATATTAGATGAGCTTGATAATAAGCTACCGAACTCTTGTTTACCACATTTCGAATGAAAACTAATTTTGTACCCACTTTTTTTGAAATCTCTACACATATATAAAAATAAGTTTTAATTTTTTGTGTGACCTTATATCTGGAGTATAGCTGGATTTTATTTTTAAATAAAAGGGTACCATGGTTTAGAAACAAAAAAATTGAAAACCCATCCTACGGAAGTCCAAGTTTTTTTAACCAATTTTATAACCTGATAGCAACAAGTATTTTTCGTTAAGATTTTTGTTCCCATTGAAATTTATTTCTATACATACATAAAAATAAGTTTCAATTTTGTGTTTGACCCTATAAATAAGCCACGGGGCACTACAAGAAAAAAGAAATAATTTATACCATTTTAATTATCCACCAATTGGCACTGAGTTCGCGTTTTCCGATAATGCTTATTTTCTTACAGATTTTGATGGGACTTTCAAAGGGTGCCTATTGTTTTTTTTTTTTTTTTACATTGCATTTCGTTGTTTCGCCATTTCTTACAATTATTTCTCTTTACCTCGTTTATTTTGTGTTACTTTGTTTTTCAACAATCATTTCGCCTTACGATCACTTCGCATTTCTTTCTCTCTCACTTTACTCGTTTTGCATTTTTGTTAAAAGTGCGATGAGTTATTTAGGTCAAGGTTATCTCGTTAACGGTTTGGCAATGTAGATTAAGATACTAGAATTAAGAATATTCTTAATAAACAAGATGACTATTCGGATATTAGCCTGTTAAAATCATTGGCGTCTAATATAAAACTTTATTAAAACCTATGTAAATTAATTTTTTGTTTATGTTTTTGTATAATTAAAAAATTATTTAATACATCTGATACAGAACCGACAGCGCTGACTAACTAAAAAGGGAGTCAATAGAAAGAGTCAAAGAAAAGGCACATTTTGAGTTCAGTATTCATGGTGTGAGGATGAAAAGCGATTGAGATTGTACTAACCATTTTTTATTTAATAAAATTATATGTTAAACTAAGTGTCTTAATTTTGATTGTTTTAGTTCAGAAGTCAGATTTGTTTTGTATTGTAGGTCCTTTAAATATTTTGTAATTTTGGGTGAAGCATCTATTAAAGCAGATAAATTTTGAACATAGATGATTTGAAAGTGTAGTATATTCATTTTGTTTTTAGGGTAATGGAGAATATGAATGTTAAGCAGCTTCAGGAGGAGCTTAAGAGCAGAAAGCTTCCAGTAACGGGATCAAAACATGTACTGCTCAAGAGACTACTAACTTTTGATAGAGGAAATTTAGAGCTGCAACAGCGACCGGGAACATCTAACAATGAGCAGGCTGAAAATGGCGTGTTGATCTAAATAATTCAACATTCAGCTCTAGAACTGAAATAATAACCGATGAAAACCTTCGATTAAGATAATGGGATATGATAGAACGCGAGAAGAAATTACTAGAAAAAGAGAGAATGCTAATGAAACAAGAGCAGGAGTTGGCTGCGAAAATCAAGAACTACGAAGCACGAACCACAGCAAATTCTAGAACTACACACAAGGTGGTTTGCAGTAGTAAGGAAATAGCCGACTCGATTCCTTTTTTTTCATATGGAGAATTTTCTTCGTTGTCAACGGAGCTGTGGCTTAAAAGGGTTGAGAGTTTGTCCAAGTTGTACGAATGGGACGAAAGGGCCTTGCTAATGGCAGTTGCATCAAAAAGTACCATATGCTCAGAGAGATATACTCACTTCAATCATCAATGAACTGCTGGATTGTGGTATCAAAAAATAATCTCGGTCTAATTTTGCTTCAAAAAATGGGGAGCATCTCATGTGTGTTGATTATCGACGGCTCAACAAAAATATAAAGAAAATTAAATTCCCGATATCATTGATGGAAGAACAATTAAATAATCTGGCGGGATGTAAATATTTTGTAGTACTAGATATGGCTTCTGGGTACTACCAAATACCTATAAAACCAACACACACACTACAGAGCCTTTATCACGCCGGCAGGGTTGTATAAATTCCTCAAGATGCCTCTTGGTTTGGGTATAGCTCCTGTAAAGTTTCAGAAAGTCATGAGCGTTATAATTCAACAAATGAAACCGCATAAAATTATAAACTTTGTTGATGATATAGTGATTCCGGTCAACTCGACTCAAGAAGGCATGATTAAGTTAAAAAAGTTTTTTAAAACTGTTGAAGGAAGAAAACCTAACCTTAAATTTAAATAAGTGTCATTTTTTCAAAACCTAAATCGACTTTCTAGGACATGTTGTGAGAGAATTCGATACAACCTGGGCGAATGAGGCCCATTGCCGTAGAAAAGTTTCGAACTCCGAAGAGTGAACATGAGGCTCGGCAATTCCTCGGCTTAACAAGCTATTTCCGGAGATTCATAAAAAACTTTTCAACAATTGCCCTGCCTTTAACGGAATTGACCAAAAAGGACTCGACCTTTCGATGGGAAAGCCCCCAACAGAATGCCATTTTCCCCATTTCATACCATACATTTGGGTCACCTAGGTCCGTTTGTGAAGTCGACGAAGGGTAATATGTACTTGATTGTTATGGTGGATGCATTCGCCAAGTTTCTTATCATGAAGGCTTTGCCTAGTACCCAAACAAAACCAGTTCTGAACTTTCTAATAGAGACTACGAATATATTTGGCAATCCACAATGAGTAATTACTGACAGAGGTTCAGCATTCACCTCTAAACTGTTTCAAGAACATATTCATAGCCATGGTATTCAGCATGTTTTGAATGCAACAACGACTCCAAGAGCGAACGGGCAGGTTGAGCGCTACAATAGAACGATACTCCAAGCACTTCTCCCCATGGTAGAAGAAGATGTTCGATGGGACCAGAAAGTCAAAATGATTCAGTGGGTAATCAACAACACATATAATAAATCAACTTACAAAACGGCACAACAAATGTCAATGGGATACATTCCTCGAGAACCCTGGCCAAGTTCTCTCAATTGGCGTCTAACTCAACCAGAACAAAAACGATATGACACAAATCCGTTCTGAAGGTCATGAAGCCATCCTCAAGTCTTAAACCATTCAAAAGCAACGGCATGACGCGAAGAACAAACCAGCCAAGACCGATAACGTTGGAGATATGGTAATGATTCTCAATGATGGAGTATCGGCAACAGGAACATCACGAAAACTTGAAACAAAGTATCTAACGGCGGTATTTCCACATGATCGATATCATTATAAGGACATTCCATCTGCGCCACGAATGCAGAAACCATATTCTGCAACGTGTGCTGCGGATCGAATGAAAAGTACCTCGACGAGGGCGTCGAAGATATCAGGATGGACGAATCTGATACATCTGATACAGAACCGACAGCACTGACTAACTAAAAAGGGACTCAGTAGAAAGAGTCAGAGAAAAGGCACATTGTGAGTTCAGTATTCATGGTGTGAGAGGATGGAAAGCAATTGAGATTGTCTTAACCATTTTTTAATTAATAAAACTATCTGTTAAACTAAGTATCTTAATTTTGATTGTTTTATATTTTGTTTAATAAAATTAATTTTTTTTTTAATGAAATTCTTTGCTTTTTATTTTCATTACAGTTGGTATGGGTTACGTGGATATGGTTGGTATTAATTTAAAAAAAAAAGTTTTGTCTTAACAATCTATTGGCTTACAAGAGGATCTTTGTAAAATAACAAAATAACTAATATGGTTGGTGATAAACGGGAAAAGGAGAAAATCATAGGGGACAAATGGCAAATGAAAAAAATAATAATTAATAACTAATTCATGGAAGAATAAAACAGGCTTCTTCGTGTTCTTTATTTAGATCTAAAATATGTTTATATATAAAGTAAATATAGTAAGAAATTTAAATTGTTATTATGTATTTAATATATTTAATTACTTTTTTTATGAAAAATTGAAATTGAAACTAAAATTAAATCCGTAAAACTAAAAACATTCAACTTCTTCCCTAATTCTTTATTTTTGTATGTAAAGAGACCAAGGGCACTAAAATTCGCGCGAATTTTAATGCCTTAATCGAAAAAAAGACTAAATAATAAAAGGCGAAATGAACTTAAAACGAGCTAAGTAAAACCCCTAATGATTTTTTGTCAAAGCAAATATAAACCAAATAATTAAAAAAAATATGATTAAAATGCTGAAAGAACGATATGCGAAACTACTAAACCGAATTAATACCAAAACGAGATAAAAAAAATCATACAAACCAGGCCCCTTTCACAGCAGATAGCTGAAAAGCTGATGTAAGGAATAACTAAAAGTAATTACCCCTACCTAGGTGATTGGGATCACTTTTTTTAATTCAAATAAAAAATAAAAAAAGCCTTTACATTTTGATCTGATAGTCGACACTGGGCAGGAGATACATATTATATTGAAGATCGAGGTTTTCCCTGTACCAACCTATGTATCAACAATATTAAATTTAAATGACCGATTAAAAAAAAAATCTTTGTGTTTTAACATGGTTAGTTGGTAGCCTCGTAGTTTCTAATTGCGTGCGATTAATAGCGCTGTTGTCGGGATCATGAAAATGTATTTTAAACCCGAGCGACGCCAGGTGGGTTTGCTTCTTTATATATACAAATCTCAGGTCACGATGTTTGTCGCCAAAAGACTGCAAAACTATTGTACCGATTTTCATTTCTATATGCAATTTGGCCTAACTTGAGGCATAGGATTGTTTTTATCTCGATTAATGGACTCTATATTGTTTTATTGCAAATCAAATGAGCAACAGCAACGCGTGGACGGGACTGCTAGTAATGTATAAAAAAGAAATTCAAATACAAATCATGACGTTTCATTATATGTACTGGACTCTACTGAGATTCATTTAGATGCTTGCGTTCTATGGCTCGTAGTCAATCGACATTGGAAAGAAGAAAATTGTAATCAGTCGATTAGTTAAGGGCTAAAAAAAGGTGTTTTTTTTTTTTGGATGAGCTGAACAAATGCTAGCTCGAATCAAAACTAACAAATTAGCACACACTATTGGATCGGGTATTAAAAAAATTCATATGTACATCCTGTTTGTATTTAAGAACTCATTTTACTTGAAATAATTCTATTTCATCGTTGTTTTTTTAACAAAACTTATTTAAATTATTATTCAAAACAATATACAAGCATATTTTTAGAAATACAAACCAGTATTTTTAGTTTTAAATTTATTGTTTTTAAAATAAGAGTTAAGATCATACAATTTTCAAATTCGTGATGTCTTAATTGTCTTAAATAAAGATGTAGAGTAAAGTGTATTATTTCCAATTGGAAAACATTCAGCGAAAATTATTGTTATTGAAGTCACAAAAAAATAAAAGCATTTGATGTAATAGTTATGATTATCTTTCACGTTAGTGCACTGTAAAAAGTTTAATGGAAAACAGTGTTCAAATACTTACCTAAAAGTGCATCGAAAAGGATGGAAGAACCTGGACGCCAAAGATATGGAAATTATACCACCACACTCCTTTTAATTCGTAATTTTACTAAACCGTTTTGAACCGTCCCAAACTGAATCGAAAGTAAATTTTTGTCAAAAACCCTAAGTTGTAGTTTCCTGTCATATTCACTAGGAAATCTAAATGTAAAGTTTTACCAACCGTTTGAGCCATTTTTTGGAAACTAAAACCGAATTGGAAGCGAAGATATACTAATGGTGTAAAAAATCCTCACACACGCAAACAATTATTACTTTTATAACATTTTACATTTGTGAGCAAATGTTTGTATAGGCGAGAATAATATATTCCTCGACCAAGTTTTATAACTATACTTTTTATTCAGACTTGGGCTGTACAACTTTTGTCAATAAAATGATGTTAAACAAACACTAATCCTTTTCTTGAGCATCAACTTTGATCCATTCTAACTTTTCTCTCACTATGACTTTTGGTTTTTGGGGATACATTCTTTTCAGCTCTTCCATTGGAATATCCAATAAATGCGTTGTTCTCAAATGAAACCTGAGTCTGCAGAAGAAAATGTGGGTATTATTACATAATAGTTGCTTGTAAAATAAACCAAGTCTTACTTTGATTTTGACGGATAGCCTTTTGGACAATGTGAACATTTAAAAGGCATTTCACTGTGTTTATACATATGCTCTTTGTAAGAACTTCGAGTATTAAAGAAACTGCCACACACCTTACATTTAAGCTTTAAGCCTAAGTGCATTTTTAAGTGAACTTCCAAATGGCATTTAGTGTTGAACATCTTTCCGCAGATATGGCATTTATGTGGAAAATCGTGTGTGTGAAAACGCAAATGAATTTGGTATTCACGATTTCTTGCAAACATTTTTGGGCATTGCACGCATTGGAATGTCTGGCCTGTGTGAAACTTCCGATGTTCTTTAAGTGAAGACGCTGAAAGATAGACATTGTCGCAATCAACGCACTGATATGTTTTACGCGATTCACTATGTATGTTTTGGTGAATCTTTAAATTTTGACGTGATGGATAAGCATTACCACATACATCACAGTTATAGATTTCTTTTGTTTCTTTTTTTTCGTGAATTTTTAAATGAGCTTTTAAGGCATAAATTCGGGAAAAAGTTTTGGCTGAAACGAAAAGAATACACTTGATTCTATAGCTGGAATGTTTTAAACTAACAGAAAATAAAAGATGCACGGTAGGAGTTGGCAATTGTTATTTTTTTCGGAGGATAAATATAATTAAACTAGTTTGTATAAAGCTCACATATGAATGTATTTCGGACTTAATCACCTATAGATATTAAGGTATATCACTTATCCTCTTAAACCTTATCCATTGAGGGTCTATTCCGATAAAAAGCTGATTATGGGAGAAGAAACCAATCGCCAAACACAATAGGATATTAAAACGCATTAAGCATTAAGTCTCTAAAGACAACTACAAAATACATATATGTATGAGGCTTTTTTCAATAAAAGCAATAAATTGGGTAGGTATGTACATACATTTATTTTGACTAAGATGTATATTTTTTTTTTGGCATTTGAATAGAGTTGTTTTTAGTATTCAGTTGCTGGATATAATTGCTGACATCTTAATTAATCTGCAAGAACAGTTTTTCGGATTCTTATAGGGCTTAAGTTTTACTTTTTTACTTTTTAAACTAGAAAAACAAGTTGCCCAAACCGTATCAAATTTATACACAGTATAGTTGGTTCCATTAAATTATATTCATTCCATATAATTTAGTGTTGACTGTTTAATTAACCACTTAAATCCATTTCCTACGAATCAACTTTGATCCATTCTAGCTTTTCCCTCACTTTGGTTTTTGGTTTCTTAGGATACATTCTGTCTATTACTTCCATTGGAATATCCAAGGAATGAGTTGTTCTCAAGTGAAACCTAAGTCTGCAGAAGAAAACGAGTATTATTACATAATAGTTGCTTGAAAATTAAACCAAATCTTACTTTGATTTTGAGGGATAGCCTTTTGGACAATGTCTACATTTAAAAGGCATTTCACCGTGCTTATACATATGCTCTGAGTAAGCTTTTTGAGTATTACAGAGATGATCACACACCTTACATTTAAGCTTCCAACCTAAATGCATTTTAAGGTGAACATGCAAATGGCCTTTCATGTTGAACTTCTTTCCGCAGATATCACATTTATATGGAAAATCCAAGGTATGAAATCGAAGATGAATTTCATATTCACTTCTTCTTGTGAACATTTTCGGACACTGCACACATTTCATTTTCGGGCCTTCATGCCATTTTCGATGTTGTTGAAGTGAATTTTCTGAAAGGTATGTATTGCCGCAATCAACGCATTGAAATGTTTCACGCGATTCGTTGTGTACTGCTTGGTGAATTTTTAAATAATAAAGCGACGGATAAGAGTTACCACATGTTTCACAACAATGGTTTCGTTTTGTATCTTTTTTTTCGTGAACTTTCAGGTGGGCCTTTAAAGAATAAATTCGGGAAAAAGTTTTAGCTGAAACGAAAAGAGTACACTCGATTCTTTAGCTGGAATATGTTTTAAACTAACGGAAAATAAAAGTTGCACAATAGGAGTTGGCAATTGTAATTTTTTTCCCGCAGGATAAATATAATTCAACCGGATCATGTCAATAGAAATGTTTTCTTTTATTCGTCAACTAATGAAGTTTATCATTTGAGTGTTTACTTAGCCGATTCCAAAAGAAGAAACCAATCGCCAACTACAATAACATTTTAAGATGCATTATTCATTTTTTTCCTTTCTTCCTTAGTATATAAAGCCAACTTACAAAAATATATGAAGCTTTTTGCAATAAAAGCGATGTATATTTATTTTGGCCATGATGTTTAAATTTGTGTGTACGTTTGATAAGGTCGTTTAAAGTACTCAGTTGCAGGATGTCATTACGAACAACTAAATTATAGCGAGTTTTATTCAAATTTCAAAGATTTGATCTGAAAATCGAGATTTGCTATTTTCAATGAAACTTGTTTCATCATTTAATCCTAGTATTGGTCATTCACTGCTGAGCATACACAGTATTTTATATCACACACAAAAATACCAGGCATGTACAGTTGACATATTCAAAATGACATATTTGTATTTTCTCACTTCAAAAATACCTTTATTTGTTATTTTGTATATTTAATGGATATTTGTTAAATTTTTGGCTAAGCATGGGCTGGCACAAGTTCACAACAAACAACAAATAACAAAATATTTTGCATTTGACGTTTGATCGAAAGACTATTTACATGCATGTGTGTATTCAGAGATCAAATCTTTCGTGATGAGATTTGATCTAGATTTGCTCTTTTTCTTGTAATGACTCTCGAAATTGAAAAATATCAAATCTTTTGACAGAAAGAGCAAATCTTTTCTTGAATGAAACCCGCTATAATCTGCAAGGAAATTTTTTTGGGAGCTAATGATCTTTTTAAAAGAATCAGGAAGACAGGACCCCTTCAAACTAGAAAAACAAGTTGCCCAAGCCGTGCCAAATTTACATTTAGATCTTGTCGTAACACAAACTAAAAGAATCAGTTTTCATGAAGTTAAAAATTATTCATTAAGTGCAGATGCTTCCATTAAATGATATCAGTTCGCGAATATGAAAATAATAAATATGACAAAAGCCTTAACAATACAAATATATATGTATATTAGGTCAGATTAATGGAGAATAAAAAATATCGAAGCCCAAAAAAACTCAATACTCTGTATCGCTATCCTAATTGCATACAATTTTATTGTGTGTTTTATTACACGCCTTTGGGGTATAAATAAGTGTTGATTGTTTAATTAACCACTTAAATCCCTTTCTTGCGAATCAACTTTGATCCATTCTAGCTTTTCCCTCACTATGATTTTTGGTTTCTTAGGATACATTCTGTGTATTTCTTCCATTGAAATATCCAATAAATGTGTTGTTCTCAAATGAAACCTGAGTCTGCAGAAGAAAATGGGTATTATTACATAATAGTTGCTTGAAAAATAAATCAAACCTTACTTTGATTTTGAAGGATAGCCTTTTGGACAATGTCTACATTTAAAAGGCATTTCACCGTGCTTATACATATGCTCTGTGTAACCTTTTTGAGTATTACAAAGATGACCACACACTTTACATTTAAGCTTCCAACCTAAATGCTTTTTAAGGTGATCATGCAAATGGCCTTTCATGTTGAACTTCTTTCCGCAGATATCACATTTATGTGGAAAATCCAATGTATGGAATCGAAGGTGAATTTGATATTCACTTCTTCTTATGAACATTTTCGGACACTGCACACATTTAATTTTCGGGCCTTCATGCCACTTTCGATGTTGTTGAAGTGAATTTTCTGAAAGGTATATATTGCCGCAATCAACGCATTGATATGTTTTACGGGATTCGTTGTGAACTGCTTGGTGAATTTTTAAATACTGAAGCGACGGGTAAGAATTGCCACATATCTCACAACAATAGTTTCGTTCATTATCTTTTGTTTCGTGAACTTTCAAGTGAACCTTTAAAGAATAAATTCGGGCAAAAGTTTTAGCTGAAACGAAAAGAATACACTCCATCCTTTAGCTGGAATATGTTGTAAACTAACAGAAAATAAAAGATACACAATAGGAGTTGGCAATTTAATTTTTTTCCCACAGAATTAATATAATTCAACCGAATCATGTAAATAGAAATGTTTGCTTTTATTCGTCAACTAATGTGTTTAAAGCTTATGCCAACCCTATAGATAGAGACTGAAGTTTATCATTTCGGAGTTTACTCGGATCAAAAGTTGATTTCAGAAAAAGAAACCAATCGCCAACTACAATAACATTTTAAGATGCATTATTATTTTTTTTCCTTTCTGCTGTGGTCCCCCAAAGACAACTCTCAAGAATACATGAAGTTTTTTATAAGCGATGAAGTAGGAACATTTATTTTGGCCATCGTTTTCAGTATTCACCTGCAGGATATCACCACGAGCACCTAATGTCGAATTCGTTTTTAAAAAAGATCAATCTTTTTTTGATCTCAGATCAATTTTTTTGATCTCAGATCAAATTTCATGTTAGTTTAAAAAAAAGATCAATCTTTTTTTTTTGATCTAGATCACTTTTTGGAAATCTGGATTTTTATAGAGATTTACACCGATTTGCACACACACTACTTTATATTATTGGCAAATGTCACTGAACTGAAGTTTGTATTTCATTTGGATTTTGTTGTTGATTTGAAAGTTTTGTGTTGATAAAAGTGAAAAAAGGATCAAGAATTAACAATATATTAAATAATTGTGTAGTATTCTTATCAGGCACGATATCTACATACGTCGTCTTCGTCTCCCGATTGTGACATTTTGTTTGTTTTTTAAGCAAATTGGTAGAAGCAAAGGAACTCCGTAAATAATTTCATTGAGGATGTTGTGTCCTTTTACCAAATTAAACTACTTATCCGTTTTATTAATGATGAAGATCACATCGTTTTCATTGCCACTACATAATATTTATTAAACAATCTGCTTCAATGTTAATATTGTAATATTTTAATAAATTTTTGTATGGAAAACAATTTTTTTGTACCTATACATTTTTATTGTTTGTTTACAATTCCTTTTAGACTGGCAAAAGACAAGACAGAAAGTTGTCAAAGAGCGCTCACACAACTACAAATTAAATCAATCTCGTTTCATGTTCGTTTTTACAAGAAATCTGAGATCAAATCTAAAAATTAAAAACGAATTCGACATAAATTAGTTTGCACAGATATTTTTCGGGAGCTGATAGGGCTTAAAATTAAATAGATTGATTGGCGTGACAGCTCCTTAAGAAGCCAAGGCCTAATGGCTTATACTCTAAATCTCAATTATTCCTGTGTGTGTGTTGTTAATTTGCAAGAACTGGCTGATAGAGATTACTTTTATCTTTTTTAGTGAATTAGGAAAACAGGACACCTTCAAAATAAAAACAAGTTACCCAATTCGTGTCAAATTAAGATGTTATGTCGTAACAGAAACTACAAGATTTTATTTTGTTTCCTAGTTAATAATTTGTCATAAGTGTAGATTTTAGATGCTTCTATTAAATGATATTCATTACGCGAATATGTATATAAAAATATCAAATATGACGAAAACATTAAGAATAAAAATATCTTAGGTCAAATTACGGAGAGTACAAATATCGAAGCCCAAAAAACTCAACCTTATTAAATTAAATTTTATTGTAGCTATTTTTTGTTTTCTTACACAACATTCGGGTATAATTTAGTAATGATGGTTTAGTTGTTTATTAACTACTTGAGTCCTTTTCTTGCGAATCAACTTTGATCCATTCTAGCTTTTCCCTCACTTTGATCTTTGGTTTTTTAGGATACATTCTGTGTATTTCTTCCATTGGAATATCCAAGGAATGAGTTGTTCTCAAGTGAAACCTAAGTCTGCAGAAGAAAACGAGTATTATTACATAATAGTTGCTTGAAAATTCAACCAAATCTTACTTGGATTTTGAGGGATAGCCTTTTGGGCAATGTCTACATTTAAAAGGCATTTCACCGTGCTTATACATATGCTCTGAGTAAGCTTTTTGAGTATTACAGAGATGATCACACACCTTACATTTAAGCTTCCAGCCTAAATGCATTTTAAGGTGAACATGCAAATGGCCTTTCATGTTGAACTTCTTTCCGCAGATATCACATTTATATGGAAAATCCAATGTATGAAATCGAAGATGAATTTGATATTCACCTCTTTTTGTGAACATCTTCGGACACAGTACACATTTAATTTTCGGGCCTTCATGCCACTTTCGATGTCCTTTAAGTGCATTTACTGAAAGGTATATATTGTCGCAGTCAACGCATTGATATGTTTTACGCGATTCGTTATGTACTACTTGGTGAATTTTTAAATTGTGAAGCGACGGATAAGATTTGCCACATTTTTCACAACAATAGTTTGGTTTATTATCTTTTGTTTCGTGAACTTTCATGTGAGCCTTTAAAGAATAAATTCGGGCAAAAGTTTTGGCTGGAACGAAAAGAATACACTGGATCTATAACTGTAATTTGTAAAAAATTTACAGATATTAAGGGATATACTTTATGAGATTTTCATTAACAGTGATTTTTCTTTGCGATATAGGTATTGTTTGGGTAAGTTTAGGATTACTGCATATACAAAAAAAATGAGATAACAATTAAACATATCATTACGGTAATAGAAAAACAATGGAATTAATTAAAAAATTCTGTCTGTCCTATGTATAGCGCTATGTACCCTAACTGGCTGTAATGATTTGTTTACAAATTTGGTATGTCTGGTACTTTTAGCATTGCTCAGAGGCGTTTTTGAAATTTAATTTTAGGGCCTAAGATAACGGTACCTGCCTTGTAAAATTAAAGGGGTGAATTAATATTGCCTCTCATATAACGAGTTTTTTTTTTTTTTAAGGTTTAACTTTTCGGTAACGGCGAAATTTTCTTTGTAAGAACCTTTTGCTGGCAATTGCGGATAACTGAAAGAACATTTGAGCCAAATCAGCGCAGCCGTTCTCAATTGATGAATTACTATGCATTTTTAACACCTTTTTTGTATGTCCCGAAAATCAACGTCTAGCTGGTACCGGGGGAAAGAGGTTATATCCATACTGGGAAAAACAAGAAAACAAAATCCATCTTGCTTGGTTCAGATTTAAGGGCAATATTTAGAAAAATTATGAAAATGGATTCCCTATGCCACATTTTTAGGTACGCTTGCCACAAATTTTCAAATTGTGAGCTGTTTTATTTTTATATCGTTACGTAATCATTGTATATACACAGACTATAGTACTCTCATGAAGCATAATTTTTTATTGCTGCACAAGCCGCAGTGAGTGGCGCTGAAATCGCCAATTGGTGTAAATATAGAATAAGAACAAATAACAAAAGTGTATTTAAATGTCGGTAAATATTCTCGTCTCCAATATTAAGAGTTAGTTAATACACAGCCGTAGAGATGGCCAGAGGCATTGTGTATATAGTGACGTAATCCATAAATTAATCATGCAATCAAAAATCTTCGTAAGAACAAAATTTTCGCCGAGTTACTCTTTCCAAATAAAATATCAGAATTTCCATTTTTTGTAGTCAGAATTTTAAATGCTCGAAAACGGTTTATAATCTTGACAATATTTTTACGGAATTAGCAAGTGTTGTACCATTTTGAAATCTTACTAAATTGACAATTTTTTTGAATAACTTGCTGAGGATAGTACGGTACAGAAGAGGAAAGATGAGCACCGTCTTCTCAGAAAGAAAAAAGGGATCATGAGAAAAAAGATTGAAGAAATAGAAAGCTGTTACTACAGGAATGAAGCTCGATTGTACCAAAAGGTTTAAAGAAAATGTCAGAAATTAAGAGCTCGAATTGAAACTTTCAAAGATAATCAGGGGAACAGGATAATAGATGTAGAAACGACAGAATGATCCATTATTTTTGTGCAGTGCTTAAGAGCAAGCATGCATACCAATAAAAAAAAAATATTAATAATATTCCCATTCCAGAACACACAAACAAAGACATGGTATTGGCAATAGTGGAGATACCCAATATGACAGGCAAGTCAGATGTGGTAATTTGCTCGGCTTACCTGCCGGGTAACTCCAGCGACTATAACTTTCTCCCTTGCGGACTATTGTGGCGATAGGCACCTACAACTAATTGTAGAAAGTGACATTACACCATCCGGAGAAGCACAAACATTAACCGAAGGGGTAAGTCTCTACTAGAAATAATTAACTTACATAATCCGCAAATTATTAATCAGGAAAAGACCCCTACTTTTATAAATAGAATTAGGGCAGAAGTGTTAGATATCACCCTTTCAACTTCATTTATATAAACGAAATTATAAAATAGTGGCATGTTTTATTATAAACATCAATGTCTGACCACAAACATACTATTTGACTTAAATATAGGTCAACTGGTTGAGATGTATATCGTCAAGAACGTATGGACAATTTTGTCATGTGCAACCAAAACAAGAGAGATATTGATAACTTTGAACTTACATCCAATAGAATCAATACGGCAATAACATCTGTCTATCATCAACCCTTCCCTGAAAAGAAAAATCTGGCAACCTATCACTCCTTGGTGGAGTAAAAATCTAGCCAAACTATGATCGAAAACCAGAAAGCTCATCAACAGAGTTCGAAAACCAGAAAACATTTTAACAAAGTTAACCTCAATGGAGAATGGGAGCCTACAAAGTAGCACTTTCCATTTATAACCATGAAATTAAAAGAGCAAAGAGAATCGTGGAAAAACTTCTGTCAGACATTGTCTGATACCACAAGTAGTGCCCGCATACATAAAGGTGTCTCAAAACAGCACACTTCATAGGACTAATAAAAAAAAAACATATGGTACATACACTGAGAACGGACTACAGACGCTCTTAGCTGAAACTCACTTTCCGGATTCCATTCCACTCTGAAAAACTCAAGACATACCCCTCCAGAGAAGGGCAACAGACCGAGCGTGAGGACTGGAAAAGACCATAGAAAATGTTTCTTGCTAGAAGACCAAATAGTTAAAACGTCACTAGGAAGCAACAAACTAAGCGTATTAGATACAAAAGGATGCCGCAAGAAGGAGTACTCTCCCCTCTGCTATGGTTCATTGTTGTGTATGAACTACTTAACATGCTCAGTACTGATGGTTTCTAAACGTGTTTTTCTTTATTCACTCAGAAAACGTCTTTGAACAGAGTCTGAGCATACTCTGATAATTATCTGAACGGAGAATCGTCTGAGCGCTCAGATATATTTTTTGGAAATACGCACTTGGCTGTCATAAATTGACAGTTTTGATATAGCTTTTCCACAGGCGGCAATATTATACATATAATACTATTGTCTCTTTCACTTTGGTATTTATTTTTCGAAAAGCGAACGTTTATACAGCGTTCTCAGAGTACGCTCTGATTATCCTCTGAACGAAAAAAGAAATGCAACTTTGAAGATCTGAACGCTCTGAGCGAAAAACAACTCAGACAACTCAAGAAAGTTAAATTCCTAGAGGTCACCCTAGATGAGAAATTTATATGGAATTTTCATCCTACCATGACCATAGACAAAGTCAGGAGCAGCAGCAGACCTGGAAGAGTCTCCTGGGCAAAAATTGGGCACTAAACCCAAAAATGAAACTATGGATGTACGGAGCAATAATAAGGCCCATAATAATTACGCGGCTCCCGTTTGGTGGCAAAAAAAGAAAAAAAAACAAACAAAAAATTAGCTCAGGTGCAGCTAAACAAGCTACAAAGGCTTGCTTGTATTTGTACAACCGGTGCATAGACAAAAGCACTTACCGCAGCATTAGAAATAATTCTAAATATACCCCCTCCTCATCTACAGATCATGAAAGAAGCAATCTTAAATGGCTACTTGCTCATAGTAGATGATGAATCCAATTCCAAAAATTTTCAGAGTGATACCATACAAGAAATCAAAACAAAATTAACTACTTGGAATTCAATTGACAGATTAATGTCTACTAAGATTTAACTGGAATATACGGATCTCGCTCAGAAATATAACATATTCGCTAGCATGGACTCAAGCAGCTCCATTTTTCAGGCCTTTGGGATAATTTAAACAGATCTCCAATTACCGAGAACATTTAAATTCTATCCGACAGCAAAGCAAGATTGCTTGCTAGTATGGGATTGTCTTCAACTTCTACTAGAACTAGCTACTCCAAACAGAGTTCATCTCATTTGGGTACCTGGACATAATGGACATGAAGGCAATGAGAAGCCAGACCAATTAGCCAGAAAAGGATGTGAAACTCAATACTGGAGGGAAACCGAAGTTAACAGGCAGTCAAAACAGTTCATGCCATACCCTTCCCACAAAAGAACAAATCAACTCCAAGACTAGTCACAGGCTTCCTCACTGGATACTGTAGACTGTACCATGGGAATAGCACAAGACAGCACCTGTAGAATGTGCTCTTCATTGAAGAAACAGCGGAACATATTCTTCTGAACAGTCGCCTGTTTACTGGACATCGAAAAGGCCTTCGACACAGTTTGGATAAAAGGACTAATATTCAAATCATACCAGGGACAAAAACGAAGCTATATGCCGATGACTCCTTAACTATGCAACATCCATTTCACCAGAAATCGCAGCCAGGAGAGTTGAAGGTCACATAAGAAACTTGTGGGACTACTACCTTAAATGGGGACTAAAGATAAATAGCGATAAGAGACGGAGACGTTTCACATCACGCTGTGATAATGTAAGTATCAAGCTACCAGACAACTCCGTGATAAGGACAAAGACAACAACAAAATACCTTGGAGTGAATTTCACTAACCGCTTCAAATTCAATAAGCACGCTTCATTTATGCTTAAGAGAGCCAACTTCTCCCTACATCTGGTCTACCCGCTTCTTAGGAGAAGAAACGAACTAAGCACTAATACTAAGTTCCTCATCCGTCCAGTTCTGACGTACGCTTGTACAGGCCTACACCGAAACTCCATTACAAGGAAATATGTCCCAAACAAGAAGCTATATGATGACAGCAAAGTGATCCCAATAAATTAGTTCATGGCACAGCTCTCCAAAAATATTTTGAGGAACTTGGAGGACCACCCCAACTTGGAAATTAAGCAACAACTAGAGCCCAGCCATCGCTACCTCAACATTCGAGCCATAACAGACGACCGATTTGAGGATATTATGAACAACGACGGAGCCCGTTCTACGAGAGAACCAGCAACGGACACAACAGAGGATAAACAACACCGCATCCTAACCCCAATTTTTTTTAAAACCATAGACAGTTATTATAATTAAGAATTTCAATTAAAAGATTATGCAAACAAAATATGATATAAGTAAAAATATATCATTCTATAGAGCCAACTGAAGTACGTCGGGCCCCTGTTGTTGTGCCGACATGATTTATTTTAGATATAAGTTAGTTAGTTTAAGGCCAATTGTACATAAATGATGAAGATGCTGAAATTACTAAAGCTACTGAAAGTGTCGTAGCACTTGTTGGTGAAAATGGTTTTGCTGTTGCTGTTGATGATAATGTTATAATAGCTAAAGTTCCGAATGATTTCAATGTGCCTGCTAAACAAACTGAGATTGCATCTAGAGATCAAAGTTATATTGATAAACGTCCTAAACGCACCCGAGTGGTTTCTGGTTCTAATATTCAAAATGGTGAATTTGTAGTTTACACGAATTTAAAATGGTTTCACTTGTCCAAGTTCAATCCATCAACTTCGACTGATTCAATCATTGAGTATTTATCATCGAATTTAAACGTGAACTCAATATATTTCAAATGCTACAAGCTTCTGAAAAATGGATCTGACGCAAATATGAGATATGTTTACTTTAAAATCGGAATTCCTGCTAAATTTGTACAATCTGTTTTCAAGGCATCTTTTTGGCCTTATGCAATTTGTAAATTTGACTACATTCCAAAAAAACGTATTGTAGATGGAGAATACAAGAACAAAGATGTTTTTCCATCTAATTCTGATTGCTTAAAAGTGTATTATCACAATTCTAGTGGAATTCGTACGAAAACCTCTGCGCTTTTCCTTGCCTCATGTAATGTTGACTACGATGTAATCATAATTGTGGAATCTTGGCTTTGGAGTGGAATTTCTGACTCGGAAATTTTTGACAGTAATTCTTATACGGTTTTCCGAAGAGATCGCTGTCTTTCTGTTGAAGATCGTGGAGGTGGACTACTTGTAGCTGCTCGATCACACTTGTCATGTCAATTAATTGTACAAACTATCACCGATATTGAACAAATTGTATTTCCATCAGTCTTGAATATGGTATCCTAATGTAGGTTATCGTAAGTTATATACCTCCAAAAAGTAACATTGAGCTTTATGAAAAACATCTTGCAAACATTGAATTTGTAGATAATTTAAATAATAACTTGCACAAAATGTTTATAATTGGTGATTTAACTTAGCTGATATAAATTGGTCTTATTCTTCTAGTGAAAATATGCTAAAAAAGAGATTTTGAATTAACTTTTGTAGACCATCTATTTGCTCTGAATTTGTGTCAAATTAATAGTATTGTTAATAATTTAGATAAAATCCTCGATCTAGTTTTCACTTCTCAAGATGAATTGAAAGTATCAATCAGTGATATCGTTCCACATAAATTGTTAAACAATTCAATCCACCATAAAGAATTATACATAGAAATCCAATTATATAGTTATCTAAAACCAAATTCTTACAATTCTAGATCATTTAACTTTTTAAATTCATATTTCATTGAACTTGATAATTATCTTGCAACTGTTGACTGGAAAATAGAATTTCTAAATCTAAATTTGAAGAATATGCTTAACCATTTCACAATTATCTTATATACGGCTTTTAACCTATTTGTACCTTATAGGATAAAAAGGAATGTCTCTAAACCTCCTTAAAAGGTTGACTCATTTAAAAAAAATTAAAAAATAAATCATTCGCTAAGTATAAAATATCAAACACATTAGATGACAAACAAGCATTTTGTAAACTTCGTACAGAATTCATAGTTCTCAGCAAATTCTTGCATAGAAACTATATCTCGAATGTTGAGTTAGATTTGAAGAACAACCCGAAACGATTCTGGAATTTTATTAATTCTAAACGGAAAACGATTGGGATCCCTTCAACTTCAGTTAATTTTAAAGGGGATATTTCTACGGATTTAAATAAAACTCTAGAGCTCTTTGCTAAATTCTTTGAATCGGTTTACTCACACTCCCAAGAAAACCCCCAAGTTCTTTCAGAAAATGTCCCTAAAGTGTATATTGGATCGATGCAATTTGACTTCTCCGAAATTCAGCCAATGTCTCACTTACATCATCATCATCGGCGCAACAACCGGGATCCGGTCCGGGCCCCCTTCAACAAATTCTTCCATACATCCCGATTGCTGGCCGACGCCATCCAATGTCTCACTTACGCTGATGATCTTATTTTTAAAAAGTGACTTCCATTAATGACTGCCTTAAACTTCAATCTGACCTCGATAGTTTATCTTCCTGGTGTAAGTTAAACCGTTTCAAACTTAATGTCAAGAAATGCTATGTTATCTCTGTATCTAAAAAAATCTCAACTTACGAGTTTGCGTATTCTCTTGATAGTAGCTTTCTACAGAGAACTACTAAAGTAAAGGACTTGGGTGTTTCCTTTGACTATAAGTTTTCAGTTACTCCGCATATTGATGCGATTGTTGCAAAAGCCAAAACAATGATTGGTTTCATCAAAAGAAACTCAACTGACTTCTGGGACCCCTATACACTTGTATCAATATTAGTAAGACAATCACTTGAGTATGCTGATGTCATCTGGAACCCTTACCAACACACGTTTTCGGATAGAATGGAAAAGGTTCAGAATCGTTTCACAAGGTTTGTCTTTTTAAAATGCGTTGGAATTTTTGCCCAGCTTCTCAAGCTCGACATTATCTTCTGGGTTTGAAATCTCTCAATTCAAGAAGAACTATTCACGATATAGTATTTGTGCGAGCTATATTATGTTACCATATAAAGTGCCCCAATCTTCTATCCTTAATTTGTTTGTATACTCCAGTGAGACCATTGAGAGAGAGACATCTTCTTTTCCAGCCTAAACATAGGACAAATTACGGTATGAACGAACCAATTTCAAGGTCAATTAGGGAGTTCAATGAAATTAACGGCTATATTGATATAGCATGTCATAGAAATAAATTCAAAAATGAGTTGTATTATTTATTTTTATGAATTTAAGTTCATATTGTAAATTTTTAGTTTATGTATATATGTATATCTTGCATCTGTTGAGTCTGATATTCGTAGATTTAATAAATAAATAAATAAATTTTAACGATGTAATAAAAATAATCTAATCTAAAAATCACATTCTATGTAAGTGTAACTGTCTCATAAGAACACGTCATCATTACCTAGGTAAATTCTACCTCTTAAAGCAGCAGATATAGTTTATATAACTATATTTATATATTCATGTATATATGCGTCATCATTATACACCATTGACGTTTTGAAAACATCACGATAGACAGTTATAACTTTGAAGTAGTTAGGGAATTTGTCTACCTGGGCTCCGCTTTTAACTCAGGGCACAAAACCTGCGCTGAAAATAAACGAATCATAATTCTTCCCAATCGCTTCTTCTTCGTGCTAAGAAGGCAATTGAGTAGCAAAGCTCTTTCTCCCGCAACTAAATAATCCCTTTAAAAGACTTTCATCATCCCATAGAGAGCAGATGGATTTCACCCCGGAGGGACGGCGCCGTAGAAGAATCCCGTGGCTTAGGTGGTAAGAACAAGCAATTGGAAGAGGACCTTGACCGATTTGACGTGAAAAACTGGAGACAGCTAGCTAGCGGATTCCTAAGCATCAATTGCCCGTTTTCGAACCATTTAAATTTCGAATCGGATTTCAGAGTAGGGCCCAGTTCTACCCCGAGCTGGAGCGCCACTTAAGGTAAGCATACTCTGCTTTTACTAGAAACCGTTACTTGTTGTGATTTTGACAGTTTTTATTTTTTTTTCCTATTAAAGACATGGGCTTCTAATGTGATAAGGTAAATAAGAGCAAGTACATGTGAATTAGTTGTTGATTTTTTTTCTTTTTAACTTTTATGATTTGCTACACATACACTTTATATTTAAAATTTGAATAGAATCTTTTAAGACATTTCGTTGAATTCTTACTTCTCTGTCAACTGTTATTTTTGATTGGTGTTTCATTTAAAAAACATAACCGCCTAATGTTGCACGGAATTTCATTTCACTCTAGATTTCAGTGACTCGAAACATTCTAATTTGTTTTTAAAGATTCTCTTTTACAACATTCTATTTTTTTCTCCTGGCCGCAATGTTTTTTTATCACATGGAAGTCTACATGTAAATACGTAAAATCTAAAAACATAATTGTTGGGAATAACAATGGCTTCAAGAGCTTGACCTACATAATAAAATGTTTAAACTCCTTAAAGTCTCGTTTTTTGCTATTCCCTCGAAACTAGTAAATAATTAATTATGCTCTCGATAGTAAACGCCAAAGATTAATGGAATATATCTGTTGAATATTTATTTTCAAAATTCATTACTCAAATTCTTTTTCCAATTTCAACGATAGAATTTCTATTCTAACTCATCTTTTGTATGGACTTCAACTTCTTTAACAATGGTGTCAGCCTGAACTAATGTAAACTTCTTCGTTCTAGGTCGCTTGGGAATTGTGAACTTAATCATTTTTTGCAATTCCTCATTGGAGAATTCAACCAAGTGAGCAGTTTTCAAATGAACTTTGAATCTGCAAAAGACAAAACAAAATTAGTTTCTGAACTGGTGAGTTGAGAACATTTTTTTTTCTACTCACTTCGGTTTCGAAGGATAAGCTTTTGGGCAGTATGGACATTGGAATGGCATCTCCGAATGATAGAAAGAATGCTCTTGCAACGCTTTGGTGGATGTAAAAAGTTTTCCACATTCTTCACACTGCAACTTGAGACCTTGATGGCGCCACATATGTGTCCTTAGGTGTCCCTTAATGGCGAATTTTCTGTGACACAGCTCACACTCGAATGGATATTCTTTGGTGTGAAAGCGCATATGAACATTTAGTTCGTATTGTCGGCCGAATTGCTTTTTACACAAAACGCATTTAATTGTGTCACCCGTGTGAATTCGCATATGATTATCTAGGGCATTTTTAGAATGATAAGTCTTATCACAATAACTACATTGAATTAGTTCACGCTGCTCCTGATGTGTAAGCATATGTGATTTAAGGTAGTGATTTGAGGAGAACACTTTGCCACATATATCACATGCGTCTGACTTGATATTAGATTCTTTTCTTTCATGATATTTCAAATGGGCATTGAGTATGCCAAGCGAACTGAATGTTTTAGCTAAAATGAGGAAAAGAATTCTTTGAATGAGGACTTGTACAAACATGTACATTATGTGCATATAATAAATAAACTCAATAAAATGGAACAGTAACATTAAATGCTTTGTTGTACTGTCATGTTAAAAAAGACTAATTTGTGAACCTCACAGGTTGACAACTTAACGCAATTGAATGATGACATAAAATTAAGACCTTATAGTTTCCTTATTTCAGCTCGATTGCTGCTTACAACACTAAGGGTAAGTTGTAATTTGCAAGAATTACTAGTTTTTAAATGTTGCTGAATGCTTTTAAAAAATATAGCGCGCAGTAAATTAAGTTCAAAGAAACCTACCTACCTAGATACCAATGAACTTCTGTTAAAAATAAAACAAACTTTCAGAATTGGTGCTTTTTTAAAACCAATGATCTATAATGTGCAATACGGAAACCCTGTACTATTTCTCAGAGCTTAAAGAGATTATACTCCCGTCAGAATCAGATGCTAACAGATTATAATTAGAAAAATTAGAAAGGAAGGAAATGATTTTTTCGCAATAAAACGCGAATCATGTAACTATTTTCCTTCCACGAACGACATCTACATAGTTTGGAATTTAAAAAGTGTCTGTATCTGTGTCCAGCTCACAATCTCCGAGTAAGCAAGCAAACACCTTGTCTAATGCACATCTGCCGCTCGCATCGAAAAGGTTAATCTAAACTCAGATGTTGTCAAACCCCTCAAAATTAATACGAATTTAGATATTTTATGGGAAACCCGATTGAAGTGAAAAAGATCAGAAGAAAAAAGTGGTTCATACCCGCGAGATTATTTATTCAACGATATGATTTACATAAGAAACTGAAGCATTTATATGCTCATTTAGTGAAGATGCGTAGATAAAGGGTAGCTATATTAAAAAAATTATTTTTCAAGAACCTCTAACAAAGACAATAAAAACATACATCTACAAATACTTCGTACTAATTCACGTATTTATCACTACCCGGATAAACAAATTGAAATGTAAAATTTAAGTTACTTACAGCAAACATTGCACAAAAAGTCTTTGGATTCAGAATGTTTTCGATTCATGTGTTCCTTCATTTTAACCTCTTGGCATTCATAACTACACACCGTGCACTTCACTATTTGCGAATGTCTTTCTTCTAAGTGCTCTTTCATGGTCGGACTGTCGATGGTTTCATTACAAATTTTGCACACAGATTTTACCGTTTCAGCGTGCATAGCTCTAACATGTTTTAGCAAGGAACGTTTTGAAAAGTAGCCTTGAAAACAGTAGTCGCAGGGAAATTGACGAGCACCTACAAAAATAAGAATTAACAAGGTTAATGGTTCTCGTTATATATAATGTTAACACATACCATTATGTACGTTCATGTGTGCAGCATAAGATCCAACTCGCACATTTTTCTGGCAAACTTCACATTGTCTATAATTCGCCTTTGATATTTTTTTTTGTTCTTGATCCCTTAAAATCTTTGCTATCACACTAAGTTTTGAATTTGGATCTTGAGGTGTTGTTTCTTTTTTGTCTTCTTCTTCTTCCACGTCAATTGGTTCGTAATTTTCCTCGGCAAGTATTTCTTCTTCTTGTGAGTCGATTGTATTACATGTATCTTCTTCTGCTGAATACTCATTGGTTGTATCAAATGTTTCAAACTCGAGATCTTCGTTGTCGTCCATAGCGACTTCTTCCTGAATTGTTTCCTCATTATCTTCAAAATTGGTTTCTTCTTCGTGCATTTCCATGTGCGAGGTCAGGCTATCCAAAGATAGGATCATATCACAAATTTGACATTCAACTTTATCGACCACGGAAATTTGAGCATCTGGCTGGTTATTTGGGTGGGAACGGTTGACGTGTATGTTAAGAACCATTTGTGAGAAAAACTGCTCTCCACATATTGTACATATAAAGGTTTTTTCTAAAAGAGATCATAGTATGAAATTAAAGTATGACAACAATTATATTTCTTAGATCTAAAAAAAAAAAACAGTACAATAAATCATGTGTAAATAAAAACTAAATATATAATATAGAAAATATAACTTCATAGTTTAATACAGAGACGATGGTCGCCCAAAAACATCTAAGTGCAAACAGGTAAGAACCGTAGATGAAAAAAGGTTAACATAAGGTTTGTTCGATGTTCCCCGCCCCAGTGCGCACTGGGGAATGTCAGCGCTAGGTTCGAACCCACAACTTCCAGTGTAGCAATAAAGCAAATTTGTGGGCCTATTTCTATTCATTCAATTGACTTCACTGCTTCAATTAATATAAATTTAAATAAAACGCCCACTATTATTCGTATTGCTGGATTTAAGTAACATAGATTTTGTAGCTGGGTGATCTTTACTTTATGGGAATTCTAAGAACTGAAAGAAAGTCACCCGCTGCACCGTTCGGGGGTTGCTCAGGTGTGACAACATCGCAACGCTTTGACATGCAATTTACCACTTTCAACCAACTCATCGATTGTCGGTACGCTGAAACATCGTTAAAATGGATAGCCTCATCAAGGATATTGGATTCTAGAAACGGAAACAAATGCAGATGTTATGGAAAAGTAATTTGCTCCAGCAATGGTGAATATCTTATTTTTCTTTTGGCTAAGATTATTATGATCTCGATTTGTTTGTATTTGATCTTCCCTTTGACCTGGAATCTCCAGTCGTGTGAACCCAGGGATTGGTATGCACACTTGTTAGACATTTGCTAACCTTAATGCCTAGACGACCAGCGAGGAGGCAACCTATATTTGACACTGCTTAAAAGCGAGAAGTTTGTAACATAACCCATAAACCCATGCTAATGGCTATTAAAAAATATTAATATAGCCATAACTCGAACTACAATTAAAACTAAGTTGATCACTATTACTACAAATGTAATAAGATGGCCATACAGCAAAATTCTACAAAAAGAAACGAAAATCTGTTGATAAATAGCACCGAAATATGTTTTTGATATAAGTTGGATTAGGTGGTAGATTCTGGTGCATTTTATAAAAAAAATTGAAACATTTGTTCAACTCTCATAGATTTTACAATAGAACAGTACATCATCAAATCATATCATCATTTGTGTTCGATGAAGTAATAACTTTCGAACTGCTCAAAACAAGTTGTGTTGGACGGATTCAAGTCTGATATTCACGAAATAAATGCTGGTGTGCCTTGGGCCTTTATTTTGTCCCCGACTCTCTTTCTTATATTTATCAACGACTTATTATCTGAAACTACTATTCCAATAAATAGTTTTGCTGACCACAGCACTCTCAGCTTTTTATATTCGTTTCCAGACTCTAATCCATGTTCTTCGGATGTGGAAACGCAACGCAATCCTATGATATGTTCATTAAATTCTGACCTTGACAGCATTGTACAATGGAGAATAGGAAATTGCGTCGAATTTAATGCTTCGAAAACTCAATATTTTTATTTGTCGTTAAAGCGAAACATACCTGCAATGCCACTATTTATGAGTGACACTTGCATCTAAGAAACCGAACACTTATCAGTTCTCGGTATGTGCATTACAGACCACCTTCTGTGGAATGACAACATATTTGACGTCGTCAAGTATGAAGATTTTAGATTTCTTTTGAAGATCCAATAAGTTCTTCACCCCGTCCGGTCTGGTTACAGTGCATAAAGCAAAATTGGCATTTTGGTTATTTTCTTACCATATCTCTTCAATAAAGTGGTATAACTTTAAAATTAAACAATCTAACTTATTGGTTTATTAATTATTAAAAAATCATAGATTCTCTTAAAATACTTAACATTCACGAAAATGGGCAACATTGTAGTTACATTAAAAAAAACTGGCAAAATGAATTGCACAAGTAAACTTAACGGTGTGGTTCAACCATAACATGAAACAGATAAATTATTTATAGATACAAACAAGTTGCACTTGTGGCAGGCTTCTTATTTATCGGGACCAATTTCATCTTTCATCATCATAATGCACCCGTACACACTGCCTGGATCATAAAAAGTTCCTATCGGAAGTAGACCAAGGCCCGCCACAGTCCTGATTTAAATGTAATAGAAAATGTTTGGTTTCTTGTAGAATCCCAAATTCCACAAAACTTTCGAAGATCTGCAGATGAAACTTGAAAAGATTTCAAAACAGCTTGGAGTATCATTTCTGTAGAGCAAATCCGACATTTAATAGATTCCGTTCCAAGATGACTTGCAGAGGTAATTGCTGCTAAATTAGGAAACACATTTATTTATGAAACAACTTTTTTGTGCTTACCATTTTAAGAAAATGTTATTATTTATTCATAAATAAACCAATAAGTTAAAGATTATTCCATTTTAAATGTATAGCACTTTATTGAAGTATGAAAATAACTTTGTGTAAATAATTTTGTCACCGACCAAAACTCGAGTATAATTTGCACATTTGGGCAGGTGCTCCCATAACCCACTTGAGCTTTCTAGATATAATTTAAAAGAAAGCTTTGAAAACGATTGGCGACCGAACAATAACAGAAACATTTACATCTCTTAAGCACCGCCGTAATGTTTCGTACCTTTCGTAATTTTATCCCTATTTCTACATACAATACTCTAGCGAAATAGTTAGCTGCATTTCTCCCCTGTAGATTCAACCGTACTACTCGCACTGCTAGGAATGTCCATAAATGTACCCTTGAGCCCAACTTCGGACGTATAGTTAAAATACAGGGATTCTTTAGCCGTACCACGCGAATGTGGAATGCCTTGCCAGACTGTTTTTCCCTCCAATTTTGATTTGCAGAATTTCAAAACAAATGTGCAACGTTATCTCCTTTCACATCCTTCCCTTCCCCATTTTCCTAACACCCCACTGTGTCTAACCAACATTATAAGGGTAGTTAAAACCCCTTTTGCGCGGGCTCATTATGCAAAAAAAAAGTTTGTGACAATGGAGAAATTCCAATTCTGGTATACGAGTATATCAGGCAGAAATACGGTGATGTCTGAAAAATGTTTTATTGTTGGTATAAGAGATCTGTGCAAATTTTTTGTCTGGTAGTTAAATGATAACAAAATGGATTGGCAGTTAAATTTCTCAAATGATACAAAAAATGTATCTTATTTAAGCTTATTCGGATCTGTCGGTGTAAAAAGACAAAAGACAAGCTGGACTGAAAAGTGGGATTAGAAGTCCACAATATGATGTATGATTATAAAGCATACGGGCTATACGAACCAATTGAAAGGAAAATGTACTTTTTGATTAGTACTTTGCAGCAATAGTTAAATTAAATCTATATAAATGTATGTTTAAAAAAAAGTCGTGTTAGTTACATTATTTATAACTCAAGAACGGCTGAATCGGTTTGTCTGAAAATTGGTGGGGAGGTAGCTTATTATAGAATACTTTTTTCCCCGTTCGATTGCATTCCCGTGTGACGTGACATAATACTCGATTTGAAATGTAAACAAAAATATAAAAAAACAAATGACAACAACTGTCAAATCGATTTATCTCAATGGGCAAGTTCAATGCGTACACTGACTTTTATAGCGAATTTCATTCAAATTTCAAAGATTTGATCTGAAAATCGAGATTTGCTCTTTTCAATGAAACTTGTTTTATCATTTAATCCTAGTATTGGTCATTCACTGCTGAGCATACACAGTATTTTATATCACACACAAAAATATCAGGCATGTACAGTTGACATATTCAAAATGCCATATTTGTATTTTCTCACTTCAAAAACACCTTTATTTGTTATTTTGTATATTTATTGGATATTTGTTAATTTGTTGGCTAAGTACGGGCCGAAAGACTATTTACATTTATGTGTGTATTCAGATCAAATCTGCCAACCCATCAGAGATCAAATCTTTCGTGTTGAGATTTGATCTAGATTTGCTCTTTTTCTTGCAATGAAACTCTCGAAATTGAAAAAGATCAAATCTTTTGACGGAAAGAGCAAATCTTTTCTTGAATGAAACTCGCTGTTAGTAAACTAACTTCCTGCCAAAGTGAAATCATTAAATGACAAGCTGACCCATTACATTGTTGAAGTCAACTGCGAGTTGAAAGTTTTTTGAATAACTTTTTGACTAATAGCGAGTTTCATTCAAATTTTAAGGATTTGATCTCAAAATCGAGATTTGATCTTTTCAATGAAACTTCTTTTATAATTAAATTGTAGTATTGGTGAAGGACTGTCACTCTTCCTTTGTCATTTGCATTTAGGGATGCAACATCGTTCATAAAAACATCGATATTATGATGATGATATCGATATTTTCGCGATGTTTAAGAAAAATGTTTATGAACTGATTTTTTGATGCTCAATAGGCGGTTACTTCTTAACTTAAAATACGAACAGTAATAAAATAAAAAAAAAACAATAACTATCCAGCTATTTTTAATTCTGAAGGTTGTGTTTCATTGCGTTTGTAAAACATCAAATACGATTTTAGTTAGCCAAATAATCGAAAGACCGTTTTTTTGCCGATATCTCATAATATTTCAGGTTATGTTGAAAAATAACCTGAAGTAAAATTATAGGTTTTTTAATTATTTACAACTTTTCTGCAAACCATTTTTTCGATCAGAAATGTAACTTCGACGGCAATCAGAAAAAAAGTTTTCAAACCCTAAACCCCACCCTCACACACCTCCTCAAAAAAAAAATAAAAAAAATTATCCTAGAGTAGCTTGTGAAATTCCACATCAATTCTATATCATTTCTTTCTTGGAATTTGTGTTTATTCTGTTATTATCTCCCGGAAATAAACAATCGCAATTTCATAAACCTTACATTTATAAAAATGGTGTGAAAAAATTATAGTAATTCATCAATTCAGAACGTCTGTGCCGATTTGGCTCATTTTTTCCCGTTGTTTGTAATTGCCAGGAAAAGGTTTTTACGAAACAAACTTTGGGAAAACCCTCCGGAAAAGTCGGGAAATTGGAAAAATCGAAAATTGATTTTTGTGTGGAATTTCATATACATATTTTCATATAACCAGCATTAAATTTGAAAGGCTTGGCCGATTTTGAAAACATTTTGTAACTTAGTTTACGTTTATGGTTTTTGGCTACGATTGGACCGCTTTTGGTATCAAGAAAAGCTAGGGTAAGCCCGAGCAACGCCGGGTGGGTAAGTTAGTTTAATATAGAAATGACATTTCACTATTTTGAGACAAAAAAAACTTGTCAATTGCCCAACATAAAACTGGTTTTGCATGAAATTTAAGTAACAAACATTAAATTTGAGATCACTACGTTTTCCTTTTCAGAGATCAGACCTTTCGAAACAAGTGGCACTATTATCGTTCACCAAGAACGATGTATCGATGTTTAAGTGGGTTTCATCGATGTTTCGAAATCGATGCTTATGAATGATACATCGATTTCTCAAAAAATTGATGTATCGCTTGTATGTTGCATCCCTATTGATATTGACAGAAAAGATTATTTACATGTATGTGTGCATTCAGATCAAATCTTCCACCTCATCAGAGATTAAATCTTTCGTGTTGAGATTTGATCTAGATTTGCTCTTTTTCTAGCAATGAAACTCTCAAAATTCAAAAAGATCAAATCTTTTGACAGAAAGAGCAAATCTTTTCTTGAATGAAACTCGCTATAAATGTTGTTTTTTTTTAGTTTGTGATTTGTTTAAAAAAAGATATCAAGCTAACTCGGTCGATTTGTTTCTTGTATCGTGTAATTAGTAAACCTTATTGTGCGAGTTTTGTTGAAATATTCAGAAATTTTTAAATTGGCCCGATAGGTAGCGTTGGAGTGGAGATATTAACGAAAATTAGTTTTCCCTCTATAAGTATGAAAATAGTGCCCTTAGTTGTCTTAAGGCATATGTAGTTGGACCCGATAAGTGAAGGTGTTGTCGGGATCCAGAAAATATGTTGTGTTTCAAGTAAGGCTGGGGGCACTCATTCTTCTTTTCTTGATTTTGCTGAGATTTTTAGGTAATACTAACGTTAGCTCAGCTGTTGAGTGATTCTGTGTAATTCGGCAGCGATCAACAGAACTATTTTTTTTCAAGGCAATTTCGATTCATATTTAATGAGTAAAAAGCACTGTTTTTGTAGATGTTTGCTTACTTGAGAAATGGCCAACTATATATCATCCAGAATCTTTAGATACAAATAATTTGTGCTTCCCGTCTGAAGTTCTTTGTGATGCTTTAACTTTTGAACCCGATAAGCGACGCTCGGGTGGAGCATTGACGACTAAATTGAGATGCACTTTTTCGAGACCAATTTTACTCTTGGAGGATTTGTCATTTACTCACAAGAGGCAGTTTTCCGGTTAAAACGTGGCTCTGGCGGGAAATCGAACTCCAACCTTTTGGCATAAGAGTCCGGCAAACTAACCACTAAACCGCGAGACCTTACAGAAAAATGAATGTGGGATAAGGAATGTGATGTGGCACTTAAAATAAATTGCACGTACTTGCTCTTATGTGCGGTAATAGCGTGGAATATAATTTGAAAATTATTAAGAGGACTTTAAAGTTCGTACTCGATTTTTATGAACTTTTGTTTTTTCGAAAAAAGTACGGAAAATAGTTTTGAGTGGAATAACTTAAACGCCATGTTATGTGAAAAAGTGTGAATATTTTTTTTTCAAAATCATAGGAATGGTTTTTGAAACGTTCTTAACAACTTTTTTTTAAATAAAAAAAAAATAATTCAAGAAGGCAAACCCAAGGCCCAACCGTTAAAAGAAACAGACAGACAGACGGACATAATTGTACCAGTAACTCAAATATATAATTCTATCACCGTAATATCATGTTTGATTGTTATCTCAATTCTTTTAATTTGCACGAATGCATAACTTGCATTATAGTTCCTAAATTGCAAGTAAAAATTGTATCGAATTAACTAAAGACTGGTCAGTGTATTTGAGTTGCCAAGACGACATAAAATATTGCAATCCTCTTGCTTGTGGTTTGAAATGAGAAGCTCAAAAACAGAAATGTCTTAAATCCCATACCATGAGTTAATAGGAAGTTTACTGTCTTTAGCGCAGTTAACAAGTCCTGATATATGCTTCTCAGTCAACTTACTTAATCGCCGCAGTAACAATCCGGGTTAGAATGCCGTAAAGTACATTTAGAGATATTTAAAAAAACATTTTTGGAAAACGAGAATGGGCTGATTGCGTTATGAATATTCCGAAACATCCATATCCAAAAGCCATATCTTTATATCAAACAAACCAAAACAGCGTTGTCAACCTGCGAAGCTAAGGATATGGAAATGAGAACATCAGTTCAAGAAGCATTATGGTTATGAGAACTCAAAGTACAGTGGTTTAGAGAGAAGATTGGACCAATTGATATTTTTCGTGACAATCATGGAGCAGTTGATCTTGCTTTTAACGAAGCATATTATTAATGCACAAAACGCATTCAAGTACATCATCACTTCATTTGAGAAATGGTAGCTAACCCACTTTAATTTAATTGTCAGTTTCTTAATCAAATTAAAGCAAAAAAACTTCAAGAATATTAATTAACTAGCTTTGTATTTTCTTAATAAATTAGTGTTTTTATTTAAACTTAAAAAAAAAATTATACGCCCCCCTTACACTTCGCAGAAATGGGCCTCATTGCTGAAGATGATTCTACGATGGAAATTAGGGTCAGTTGCAACTGCTTCAGGGCCCATTCATCAAACGCGAACAGACGTCGTTGTCTATGGTCGTTAACCTTCAACTCCTGGACCCCTGTTCTGTAACTTTGTCGATAACTTTTTCGCATCGGTAAAAATCATTGTATATACATTCTCTATAGTACTCTCATGGTGGTCATTTTTCATCTGGCCATCTTCCTGGTTGATTCGAAACTAATTCTAAATAGTGGATACGAGAACCTTTACCGATATTTTACCAGTATTTAATACACTTTTGTTGTCTGTACTTATTCTATATTCACACCAATTGGCAATTTCAGCACGCCTCATTGCGACTTGATTCAGAACTAAAAAATGATGCTTCATGATAGTACCATATTTATCGCATCTGGAAATATTCGGTGTTCTAGTTCTTGCTATAACCTTAAATTTTATTCTTTACTTCACTGGAATTTCCAATGGAAGTCGATAAGTCAAGCTGCCATTGACATTTCAAAAATTAAATATTAAGGTATGTCCACACCAAAGAAACATTTGTTTAAAAAATATTTCTGAATTATTTAAGAAACTTTTCACGAATATTTCTGATCATAGCGTCGTGTTTTATTATCACGAAAAAAATGATAAAGGAATTTTCCTTTGGAATGAAAGAAGGAAAATATCTCATAAACATTTCAGAAAACAGAGTACAGTGTGGTATTCTTGAGTAAAATAAAATAAAAGTACAATAAAATACATTGTTCATTTTGTTTTATTAAATATTTATTTCATAAGTATTATCACATAAATCGGGAACCAAAAAACAACAATTATGATTTCGCGAAGCGTCGACACCATTTATATGAAATTTCTGAATTGTTTAATAAATAAAATTGAAGAGATTCATATTTTTTTTACGAATCCCTTTGTTTTGATTTTTGGGCCTTTGAAGACCTTTACAAATTAAAATTAATATAAGTCACATAAAAAAAGATATTTTTCTGCTTTTATTTTCGTTACCTTTTTATTTAATTCCATTTTTTCAATCTTATCGCCTGTTCACAAACAAATGATAAAATTTGACCTATCAAAGGAAAAACTTATCGCATTTGAGAGATACAGAACACCATTCTATCGCATTGTTCCAATATTTCATCCCAATCCATAATATTACAGAACTGGGGCCCTGGGTCAGTTGAATTTTGTACGGGTGCAAGCCCAAGCCACGACGCAAAATTCGACAAGTTGTGGTCTGCGAAAGGCCGTGTTCTTGTGAGCGACGCGAAATCGACTGCCTCAGATTCTCCTGCACGCTTTTATGGACGACGCCGATCGTTTCGGTAGGTCTTGCGTTTCGTCGACGAACAGGTGTTGGTTGATTGCTTCCTGAACCAGTGAACTCAAATTTATCCACCACACTGCGAATAGTCTTCTCGGTAGGACGATTATGGCGACTGTGCAATGGGCGAAGCGCGCGGAACGTTGCCAGAACAGAAAACCCATTTTCATAAAACTATTTTATCATTTGCACGTGTTTTTGATCACTATATCTGTACACGGCTGTACACAGCCAATTTGACAGATGTAGCTTTAACAAGATGGCCGCTATCAACTGCCAAAGTTCGAAAGTCCCTATTGGAAGACCTTTATTTTAGAATGAACCAAGAAGCATACTTAGAACTGTTGTACTATGTGCCACAAAGCTCCTGAAAAAAACTGCGCCTCCAGGAGCGGATAAAGGGGTCGCGGTCAGAAAATAAATTGTTCACGTAAGCCTGCCTTGGTACGTCTATATCCCGTTATATTTTCATTTTCCTTGTTTTTGTATTGTTAATTACATTAATATTTCCCACAAAACTGTGACAATTATGTAGTGAGGGAGCGGGAAATCGCTCTGAAAAGTAACTAAAATCAATATGGTTGGCTTTTATCTTTTGCAGTTTTTTAGTGTATTATCTTTCCATTTGTTGTTTACTGTTTATAATATAATTTGCTAATAGAAAGATATAAAGGACTTTTTTCAGTTCAATTTTCATTTTGGTATGGAAAAAAATGAACAACTGGCATAAAGATTCGTGGGAATTAGCAGAGGGCAATAATGCTAGGTATAAGGACCTTTATAGGTCTCAATAACAATAATTTACTTTTTGAAATCAAATTAATTAAAATAGTTTAATAATGTTTGATGGATCGATAAACGTATGGTGTGGGTAGGTATTAATGGAATTTATTAAGGATATTAGGTACCTATAATAAGGTTGGAAGGGAGGTAGGTATTAAAATTAAGATTACACATTCCAACTACTGTTAAGCGAATAGAGACAATATTAAAAGTTAACACACACGTTGTTTTGTGTAAGCAGGTGTAAGCTTTTGTTTTCTCGATTGAAATTTTTGCATTCTGTAGTAATCAAATAGTTTTTTTATTTGTTTTCCTTATTTATTCCTTTTTATTTCTTTTGTTGTTTTCTATTTTATGAATTTTTCATTTCAAAATCGTTCGACCAGTTTTTTTTTGAAAAACTTTTCGAAAACATATTTTTTTTAAATATTAAAAATTAAAAAAAAATGTTTCTGAAAATGTTTATAAGCAATATTGTTTAAATCATAAAACATTATATATTTTGCAAATTTTATCAAAATCCGTCAATTAGTTAACGAGAAAGTCTTATTTAAAAAAAAAACCGGTCATATGGGAGGTACCGTTATAAAACTTTTTCTGAAAAATCCATTAAAACTAAAAGATAGATTTTGCATGGAAGACACCATTCAGCTAGTTTTATCAAAATCGTAGGAGCCGTTTTCGATAAAAAATAAGTTTTTCATTAAAAGTTATATGGCAGGTACACCTTTAGTTTTGGAGCTAGAATGCCAATTCGGGTAGAGTACTCTAAAAACAAAGAAAAAAAAGTTTGAATCAAATCGGCCCAACCGTTTAGGCTGTAGGAATCGATACGGACAGACAAACAGACAGACAGACAGGCGGACGGAATTTCCGATTTTTGACTTTTCTATTATCGTAATGTCATGTTTGATTGCTACGATATTTATTTTTTTTTACGAATGCATAAGTTGCCTTATAGTCCCTATAAATCGCAAGTAAAAATGAAGTGTCTGTTTTTAAAATCAAAATAACAGCTTTTTACTTGGTGTATACGAAAGAACATACAGTACTTATAACAAAAACATCATTTAAAATGTTTTTGTCTGTCTGTCTGTCTTTCTGTCTGTTTGTTCCGCGTAATCTCGGGAACGGCTGCACTGATTTTGACGGGACTTTCACAGGCATTGAGCTCATTTTGAAAGAAATAACTAAAACTATTTGAATTACCCGTATGTGGCGCTGGGTTTGCTTATTTTTCGAAAATTATTATTTTAGAACGATTTGACTCAAAACCACACCATACAATATTTTTATAATAACCAAATCAAGGTATCTATGGTGGAATACAGAATTAATAACTTTTTGTAAACTTTGCGAATTGAGTAAACAGTTTTTGATAAATTTCAGGCGGACGAAGTCTCGGGTAACAGCTGGTTGTGGAATAATATTGTGATGTGTAGTGTAAGGGCCGCATTAAGGGTGTTTTTTTAGAAGTATACAATTCTAAGTTGGCAACACTGTTTTCATAGACAACGCTTTTTTCATCTGCAGTGAATTATCTTAAGCTTGGTTTGCCTAAAATGAATGGTCTTGTAATTAATGAACCTTAATTTAGCACTGTTGTCAAATAACTTGAAAAAACAATATTTAAAATAAAAAAAAATAAGAATCCATGTATAGTCAGGCCAATCAAAGGTCGACAAATATTTAGTCTTTAAGAGTATAAGTTATGTAAATTGAAAAGTAATCATCTCAATAAAGTTTACTACTAGTAGTTAGAGTTGCCAATTGCCACTTCACATCGACTGACGACTGAACAAAGCATGCAAACTGTGCAGATTCATTTCGAAAAATATGGTTGCGTTCGTGAAACGCATCGCGCACTACTCGGAGAAAATTCCGTTCCGATCGGTTACCATGTTAGAGACATTCGCCATCGGGAACAATAGGATCTATGTCCACCCACTTCATGGAAAGTTTTGCCGAAAGATCTTAGTTTGCTGACTTATAAGATCTGACTCGTGAATGAATTAAAGCGCACGACCACCAGGCACGGGGTACATTCTGTAAATGGGTTCAAAAAAGATTGCTTTTGATCCCGATTTGCACAAGATTTGTCAATAAGCAAAACGGCCAGATTTGTAGTGCAGGTAATCTTCAAGCCATTGTTGAAAGGGCGTTACATCCAGAAAAACTGACTAACATCTTTAAAAACGATGCCGGACATAGGGTTACAATTAATTATAGAACCCTTCCCGTGAGATCAGCGAAATCAAGCATAGTTGCGCGTGGTTAGTAGAAAGATAGGGGACCGTCCGAAAACCAACTGCTGTTGACATGTGTTGTGTTTTCTGTTTTCCGTTCTCTTTCTGTCCTGTATCAATGTGGTCTTGTGTGTTGTCTTGTAATTGTCTGAGCCGATGGCCTCAGTAGCCAGTGCTCGTAAGTGTGTCTACTTCGTAGATTTATCTACGGAGTAGATTAAGATGTAATGTAATGTAATTATAGAACCATGATCAATTACTTTTTCGTTCCTGAATTGAATCGCCTTGATGTGGGAAAGCTGTGAGTTTAACAACAGGACGCAACATGTCACACAGCGCGTGCCACAATTGAACCATGGAGTCTGCCTCCAAAATCGTGCGATTTGATACGGTTAAACCATTTTCTGTGGTGGTATGTCAATTTTCACAATCAATATAATTTATGTGTTTTATCTATGTATACCTAAAAAACACCATTTGTTAAGATTTCAACTGACAATTACCCTTGATTGATGTATTTATTCTACACAGCTCGTTGTTTTTTACGGTTGACTAAAAGTTAGTCGACTAAAGAGCAGTGTTTATGCGCATTCAATAGCCTGAACATACAATAGTTAATCAATGTGTGTACATATTCATATGCAGACACATGAGCTAAGAATTTGTTTGTTGTTTTTAACATTTCCTCTTTAGTATCTAATAATTCTCAAATGAATTATTGATTTTATCAGAGCCCACATTTTAAATATATTTGTATGCAATATCAAACGGATCATTAGTTAGCTTATGTAGAAAAAAAAAACATTAGAAAAGATTTACTCTACAACTTACCATCATCTAATGGATTATCCATTTGATCATGATCTGCAGAAGGTATTACATTTATACTTTTGGATTCCTCACTCGCTTGGTAATCATGCTCTTCCAGCATAACTTCTGCCGGTAGGTAAAACTTGGTCTTAAAATAAACAAAAGCAGCAAATAAGTAAATTAGGTTTATAAAACAAGTTTAAAAAGAAAAAAGACAAACAAAAATCTAACCTCTTCGTCGTCGAATTTCTCAAGCTTTGTCCCAGAGGCCATTTCTCGCAGAGTCTTATCTGCATATTCGGCTTTTTGTAGAAATTCATAGGCAACCTTTAGCTCTAGACCACATGAGCTGCATAAACTTTGTGGACAATTTTCATTGAATTCGATTTCAAGACGTGTACAAGCTTGAAAACAATCCAGATATGTTAGACTGTTGTCTAGCGATATACTAGAATCGACCTCAAATGGTGTATCGAAATCAATATATTCTAAAGATGTTTTTAAACAAACTCGACATATAGGCAAGCAACCAAACATTTTAGTTTTTTTTTTAAATATTTGTTAAGTTTAATTTTTAGGAAATTACAAGTAAAAGACACAAGAGCAAGCCTTCATTTTTGACAATTATTTCAGGCGTGTTTTCTTAACTGAAAAGAGGCAAAAATGTACTAGATTTATTGAGTTGTTACATAAAGAAAGAAACAAAGAGATAGATCACGTTTACATTTTTCTTTTCACTTTTTTCTCCTTTTGGACACACATTTCTACATACTATCATAGAAACCCCGCTGTTAATTATCATGCGCCATTATCATTTCACCTTTCACTATTACTTATTCAAAAATCAAAATACCTTTGGACATTTCAAATCTAAAATAATTTGTTAGTTTTGCTCTAGAAGATAACACAATTTCGATTGTTTTTATGACTCTGACAAGTAGGGACTTCGGGGCAAAATACGAAAAAGTCACGAAATATATTTCACCTCAAATGACTCATGAGGTATCAGTGATGATGATGACTACAGGAGTACGTTTTCTGAAAAACAAATTAGAATAAAATTGGTGTGAGTTGTTTAAATGTAAATAAATAAATACAGATATAGCATACCATTGCGTTACACATAAAAACCCTCTTGACAAAGTGGTTGGAACGAAATTCCGGTTTATCTTTTATTTGTTCACTAAGCTCTCGAAAATCCTGAAAATCTTGAAGTTAGTGATGCTAGTACTTTGTACTCACCTAATGAACTGCACTCATCTGAATGATAGCGACTAATGGGACAACACTTACTCATGTGAATGTTCGTTCACAAGAAATCGGATTTTTGGTATCTTAAATTGCAAGTCTAATAAATATGTATGAATGTACAGGGTGGGCCAAAAGAAGTCATCCATCCAATGTTGTTTGGCTCTCTTTTTTTAATGAAAAACTTCGATTCTGTTTTTTGATTATGTTTTTTGAATATTTAGAATTGTATTGGTCAAGTCAAGAAGATGATATCAGCCAAATGGGCGCCGTCACAATTGATTGTCATGCGGGCTCGTTTTATGGCGTATTCATCACTTCAGCGAAAACTTCGGGCGACATATTCTCGCACTCGTGTCGAATGTTGTCCTTGAAGGCTTCCAGAGTCTCGAACTTGTTCACGTAAACACGGGAGTTCAAAAAATTGGGCGATCTTGTTGGCCAGTGCAAATCGCCAAAACGAGATATGAGGCTAGCCGTGAACGCCGCCTTCAGAACATCGGTTCATGTCGGTTCATGTATCGCTGCATGGCTTGTTCAGTTGTATTCTGCATCTGTCTAGTCCACAAATTTCAAAACAGATTTGACATTGGCTGACATTTGCAAAAATTACAGCATCTTCCAATAGGGTGATTTCTCTTTGCCTAACTGTTACCTCATGATAGTTCGAATACGACATTTATTATTTTTTTGTTTTTTTATTTTGTTATTTAATATTTATTTAACGACATTCTCGATTTTTATCTACGCCTCCTCCATTTCATTTTTGTTTGAATAGCCGGGAAGGCAATGATTATAAAAAACACCTCCGGGACCTGCAACATGTTGTTTTTTTTTGTTCGCTCATTTTAGACAAACTATAAACTGAAATCACTAGGTAACCCGACTGAAAATCAACAGACTGGTTACAGACTTATTTATGAATCGCCAACGAGTTTTCAACCAGTAGCGTCGTCCTATTTGATTACATAGGTTATGATTCAAAGCAAACTAGTTGCCAATTAGCATCGGTAATCAGTTTTTTTCGAGTTACTCCGTGTGCATTGGGCCTAATAGATAAACTTAATATGTCCATGACTGCAATGAAATAAATCCAACGGACAAAATGTACCTAATAATCCAATCCCAAGGATAAAAGGTTGGACGCACACATCACACACACGAAAAAACAACTGCGACCCGTACCGACCCTGCCCAGCAAACCCAAATTGTATTTTGTTTATGTGAATACGTGTGAGAAGCAGCCACTCAGCCTTACATTTCGTGCCCCCATCAACACAAACGCATTAGTAGTCCCATAAGAAATGTACAAGGACCGGTACTGATATGTCGCTGACTAGGCATTTTTCAGTTTGTTGGAGAAGAGAGAATTATCTTCTCAGTTGTTTATTGTTTCATTTTTCTATGTCATAGAGTAACAAAATAATAAAGAAAGACATTTTCTGTGTACATTTCTTATGGGACTACTAATCGTTTGCATTTATGTGGGCTGATTGGCTGGTTCGCTCACGAATCTCACACGTATTCACATACAAAAAATAAAATGTCAGGGTTAGCAGAGTATGGCATCGTATATACATTCTCTATAGTACTCTCATTTTTCGTTTGGCCATCTTCCTGGTTGATTCGGAACTAACTCTATATAGTGGAGACGAGAATATTTCCCGATATTTTACCAGTATTTAATACACTTTTGTTGTTTTCTTATTCTATATCCAAACCAATTGGCGATTTCAGCGCGCCTCAGTGCGACTTGATGCAGTGTATATACAAAGGGCATGGTCGGTACGGGAACCAGTTCTTTTTTCTATTATTTTTAAATTGTGTTTTGTGTTTGGGTTTTTTGTGAATACAACATTCAACCAGATAGGTTACCTCTCAAAATTCGAAGCAAAAGAAAAACACAGTCAGCTGTTCATCAGTTGTTCCGGTGTTGAGAAAAGTATCCAGCAAATTTTAGGATAACTTTTATAGCGTACGTTCACGAACATAACTCTTGGGTTGGTTACCTTGCTTGTGTTTGGGTTTTTTTGTGAACGAACAAATCCAACCAGATAGGTTACCTCTCAAAATTCGAAGCAAAAGAGAAACACAGTCAGCTGTTCATAAGCTGTTCACGTGTTGAGCATTGTATATGAACTGCTATAGTACTATCATGGTGACATGTGGACCGTGGCGCTCCAAGCGGCTCTAGGTAAAGTTAACTCGGTAAATTGAAAGAGGCGAACGCGGCGATCAAAGAGAATTCTGAGAGAAACTCTGTGACCATGTACTTTGCTCTTTGCAGTTTGCAGTTCATATACATTGATGCGAGTATAGTTTTTTTTTGCACAACTGGATTGCTTCACACAAGCAGGGTGACGAGATGGCTAGTTTTAAAATAGGAATGAAAAAAAAGAAGAAAAACGACTTTTGTAAATGGATGGTGTCTGGGGGGTGGGTATATGTTAAAGCTGGTTGATAAGTTTATTTTGAGTTTTATATTTTTTTCATATAAAACTTTCGAGGGTAGGTAGATATTTAGGTATATGCCTACATACATACCTACATAATGTATGTATTTACGTAGGTATACTTGTTATATTATCTATGATAAAATGTTCAGCTAAATTCAGGTCAATCGGTTGGTCGATGGTGTGGTAGATGATGAGCGAGGGTGAGGGAGATACTAACAAGGAAAACTTAATAAGCACATGTGTATGTGTATTGTGTATATCCTGTTCTCGGTGACGGTGAACAACGAAGAGGATCGACAATGATTTAATTTTTTGAATTTTCATTTCATTGGCTTCGTTATCGTTGATGTTGAAGTTTATGCACAAGTAGCTTTGTGATTAAAGGGACTATAAGTCAAGTTTTGGATTCGTGACCATAAAAAATTGTGATAATAATCAAACATTACATTACGATGATATAGAAACATATTTGAGTTACTGTCAAAATTCTGTCCGTCTGTCTGTAGGTCTGTCTGTCTGTCTATCTGCTTGTCTGTATTTCCGCTTGTCTGTTTTTTTTTTATTTTTTAGTTGTTTTTGCATGTGTTTATCATAGGCGTTCTAATTATTTCTGTATGCTGTATGCTGTAACGATCATGAAATGCTTTAAGATAAATAACGATAAATAAATAATAATAAAAATAACGAAGTTTCCTTTCATTAGACAAGTGTCTAGGGCTCAACCGAGCAATATTAAACGAAATTTGGGGGAATATATTAAATAAATAAAATTTGTATGAAATCAAAAAAACACTATTCATAACGTTTTTTGGAAGAAATGTTGTAAGCCATCTTATTTCTTTTGCTATTTTCTATTTTATGAATTTTTCATTTCAAAATCGTTCGACCAGTTTTTTGAAAAACTTTTCGAAAACATATTTTAATTTTTTTTTGAGTATGTCAATTTAAAGAAATCTATAGTTTATACTAGGAGAAAAAATTAAAAAAATCTTGAGTTTGAAATACCTAAGTTTTTTCAAATTTTTAAAAGGTTTAAAAAATAATACCTATGATAGAACAGACTTTTGGCTTTAAAAAGGTATAGCACATTATTTTAAATGTTGCTGTTATTTTTAAATATATATAAATATATTTTAGTGTAAGATTACTTAGGCTGTTTACATTTTCCTGAATATCAATTTTGGTTGTAATCGGTTACCTAACCAGTTCTCAGGAAAGTCGATGCCAAATAAAAAAAACTCCTATGCGGGTGGTACCAATCTGTCTGTTTTTTCGCGCCTGTACAGCCTAAACGGATGGGCCGATTTGCTTCAAACGGTACCTGACATACAATTTTGAACAAAAAGTTAGATTTTCTCGAAAATGGCTCTAACGATTTTGATAAAATGTTCAGGGTGCTAATTTTTTACAATAATACATCTTTCAGCTTGAATAATTTTTTTCGAAATTTGTTCTATAACGGTACCTCTCATATAACCGTTTTTTTTAAATGCGGTTTTATCGTAAACTTTTATCCCAATTTCAATAAAATTTAGCACACATGAAGTCATTTATAATTCAATTAATATCGCATTTCAAAATTTTCTAACTACAGTTTGCCTAGAAAAAAAATTAAATTATTTTTTCGAAAAGTTTTTTCAAAAAACGACTTTTAAAAAAAAAACTGGTCGAACGATTTTCAAATTTTTTTTTTTCTTTAATAGACATTTAGTTTTCAAATTTTATTGCATACTTAGTTTTTCCAAGAAAACTCTGAAACTAATTAAAAAAAATATTTTTTTTATTTTAATAGACGTGTGGTTTTCAATCTGGCAATACTTTTTTCGAAGTTGGTCTTTTTGACAGCTGTCTCTTGATTTATGCTCAGTTTGGTTTGCGATTTCATAATGAATAGACTTATTTCTGAACAAAGTTTGCAAATTGTGCAAATTTATTACCAAAACAATAGTTCGTTTCGGTGGAGCAGAGTATCGAAGAAGACCTAAATGAGTCTATCCGCCATCGCGCGCGGAAGGATCTTGGTTTGCAGGCTTACAAAATCCAACTAGTTCAAGAATTGAAGCCGAACGCCCATCAAGGGCGTCACACGTTCGGTGAATGGGCCCAAAACGAAATGGCCACCGATCCCGATTTTCACAAAATTGTTTCTCGTCTTCACTATTTAGAGCTAGTTCTGAATCAACCAGGAAGATGGCCAGGCGAAAAACTACCACCATGAGAGTACTATAGAAAATGTATATACAATGATAGTACTCTCATGGTGGTAATTTTTCATCTGGCCATCTTCCTGGTTGATTCAGTATTTAATAAACTTTTGTTGTCTGTACTTATTCTATATTCACACCAATTGGCAATTTCAGCACGCCTCATTGCGACTTGATTCAGAACTAAAAAATGATGCTCCATGATAGTACTATATGCAGTCTTGTACACAAACACGATAAAGGGAAGGGAAATACTGACATGGGTCCGAATCCAGGGTGAAAACAGAAACGTGCGCGCGACACGCCCGTTCTCCTGCTACGTACGCGGCTGAAGGGCAGAGAGCAGTTTTTAATTTTTTAAATTTATTTATTTTTTTTATTTATTTGACTATAACTACATATACATAATTGATCACAGTTATTTGGATTATACAAATAATATTCCATTTACATAATTAGTGACGATTTAAATTGAATAAAAGTATAATTTGTTTAAATTTCAATGAAGTAAGATTAAAATCTACGAAGGAATTATAATTATTGAACTGTTTACATAAGAGAGAGAACGGTTCATTATTTAAGTAGTTTCTTTGTATATACACTGCATATAGTACTATCATGGAGCATCGTTTTTTAGTTCTGAATCAAGTCGCAATGAGGCGTGCTAAAATTGCCAATTGGTGTGAATATAGAATAAGTACAGACAACAAAAGTTTATTAAATACTGGTAAAATATCGGGAAGGTTCTAGACTCCACTATTTAGAGTTAGTTCTGAATCAACCAGGAAGATGGCCATACGAAAAATGACCACCATGAGAGTACTATAGAAAATGTATATACAATGGTAGTTTAAAGTAGTTTCATGTGTTCGCAAAATTTTATAATTTCGACTTGGACGGAATGGCACATTTAATTTTATTAAGGAAAGCAAATAAGGAGAATTTATATCACCGTTTAAAAGTTTAAATATGAATGCAGCATTGAGTGATGACCTCCTATCCTCGAGCGTATTAAGACCAATCAGTAAAAGTCGCGAACGATATGGTGGAAGATGGTGATGATTATCCCAGTTAAGATGACGGAGAGCAAATATAAGAAACTGTTTTTGAATGGATTCAATGGGGGCAATATGACAGTAGTAATATAGGCACCAAACTTGGCAACCATATTCCAAGATCGAACGAACCAGTCCAACAAACAGGCTCTTTGTCACATAAGGGTCGTTGAATTCTTTTGACCATCGTTTAATCATTCCTAGACGAACAGAAGCTTTTGCAGTTATAGAGTCGATATGCATTCTAAAGTCTAATTTTGAATCAAATATTACTCCCAAGTTTATAAAATAATTAACTCTTTCAAGTTTTGAATTATTTATAGAGTATTCATTAAAGAAAACATTTTTAACTCTAGCGAAGGTCATTACTTTGCATTTCTTAGAGTTCAGTGTGAGATCATTCTTATTACACCATTCCTGCAAATGATCAATATCAGATTGCAGTTGAAGGTAATCAGCATTATTTTTATATGAATATGACATTTTCGCATCGTCAGCATAGAGATGTATATTACAGTATTTTATCACAGAGGGTAAATCATTTATAAAAATTACGAATAACAGTGGTCCCAGGTGGCTTCCTTGAGGCACGCCAGACTTGACATCTATTGCGTTGGATAAATGAGACTTGAACTTAACATATTGAGTACGAGATGATTAATAACTTGCAATCCATTGCACAAGTTTTGGGGACCAGCCGAAAAGTGAGTTTTCTAACAAGCAGCTGATGATTAAGTTGATCGAAGGCTTTGGAGAAGTCAGTGTATACCACATCCGTTTGATGACCATTCATGAATCCTTTTGTTATGCATGATGTAATTTCCAACAGATTTGTAATGGTAGATTTGCCCTTGACGAATCCATGCTGTCTGTCCGATAGATGCGATTTTACACCATGTATCAACTCATGGACTATTATAGATTCCATCATCTTGGGAATAACGCTGAGTTTTGCTATACCTCGGTAGTCACGCATGTTGCATCGGCTTCCTGATTTAAAAAGTGGAATTATAAATGAAGACTTCCAAGCATGCGGGAAAACGGAAGACGACAAAGATAGGAATGACAGCAGTTTATTAAAACACAGGAAGGAACATTATCAGGTCCAGTAGAAAATGAATATGTTAGCTTCTTTATTGCACTTGTCACATCGTTTTCTTGAATAAATGGCAAGTCATTTGTAATGCTCATGTTAGAGGTAATTTGATGCAGCCCAGCCAACCCATTATTACATTTGTAGATGCCTTTAAACATTTCTGCAAACATATCACAGATCATTACCCCATCATTTGAAGAAATTTGATCCAAATTCATATAGGACGGGAATTCAGCTATTTTTCTCTTATTTTTAACAAATTTCCAAAAAGATGAAGAATTCCGTAATAGGTTAGCTTTCATAGATATTATGTAGTTTTTATATGCAGCCCTTGATTTGACTTGGAATTCTCTTCTTATTCTGCTGAACTCTTGAGCAGTGGAAACTGTAAACTTGAATTTGAGCTTGTTGTGGAGTTTGTTTTTTTTTTTGTTTTTAAGTCTTTTAAGGAAAGGTGTGAGCCAAGGAACACAATTATCAACAATTTTGATGCGGCGAACAGGTATTGTTTTCAAAAAGCCGTTGTACAATATTTCATAGAAAGTATCAGTTGCTTTACTAGCATCCATATTAAAAGACACTATCCCAGTGAAATTGAGAAAGTTCCAGTCAAAATCAGTTTTCTTGAAGTCAAATTCATAGCCATGATCGTATTGACTAGCACAAAAGGAGGTCGGCATTTCCATTAAAACTTCAAAGCAAGGGTGAAATCTAACATTATCCAATAACGGGCATGATCTTTGCACCGTTAAGCCATTAACATCATCCGTAAACACGAGGTCGAGAAAATTACCTCTTTCATTTTTAAACGGGTAAACTTGATTTAAGGCTAAAGAGCACATTGTTGTTGTTGGGCACATATGTATGTTTGGGATGCGTCTATAAAAACAACACTACACGTTTGAAAGCAACACTTTGATTAGGGATAATGATAAATAATACCATTCCCATCATACTTTTCGCTGCATAACATACATAGTTGTTTGTAAAACTAATGAAACGTTTTAACATATGTGTATATCTGGCACTGATTTCTGTTTGTTTACAACTAACCCAATTCTACGACACACAACACATGAATATATGCGAATAAGTTAGTCCTTAGCAGATTATTAGATAAAATACAATACAAAAAAAAATACAAACTAACAATAAAATCTTAAAAAAATTATTTGATTTGGGTGTTTGGAATGGAAATGTACGATTCTTCCAGATGAAGTGGGTTTTTGATACCAGTCCATTTTTAACTTTTCTTCCTCTTTGATGACAAGTGTATCAGGGTAAGGTAGTCGGTTGTTTGTTTCTTTCTCAACTGTAAACTGTAACTTTATATGAAAACTGCTTAGGCAAGTTAGAGTTTCTTCTGTTTTAAACTTTTACGATAGCGAAAATGTCATGTACATATTTCGTCAATACCTTCGACTTAGTTGTCAGTTTTTCTAAATTGTTATCCAGGTCTTCAAGGATAATGTCTGCTATTATGGGTGAGGCAGGGTTTCCCCTAGGCATTCCATCTCTTTGTTGATAGGTTTTCTTCCCGTAGTCTAGATAATTATTGTCAATACAGAAACGTACTACCTCCAGAAATCTTGTTTTCTTAATAGATGCACGTTCTTTAGTTATGTCCCATTTTTTGTTATTTAGTTCTGGTGCTGTTTTCAATGAAATATTCGTAAATAACGAAATTACATCGAAAGACACTAGAATTTCGTCGTTGTCGATTTTTAGTCCGTATAGTTGTGTTTGAACTGAAGGGAATCTTTCACGTTGTATTTAGAATTCACGGTAAAAAAGTTTAAATATCCTTTTTATGGATAATTGCATAATCTACATTTTTGTCAGCTACTTTTATCATAGAACTAACCGTTTCGCTAAATAAATCTGAAAAAAAATATATGTAACCTTTGATCTTGAATATTTTTTTAAGCACACCGGATCGATGACTTTTCGCAGAAACATTGCAATGCTGTTCTTAACGTTCATGCAAATGTTTAGCTGGGAATTTGTGCAAGGTCTATTTTGGCGGGCCTATAGATTAAAAAAGATCGCAGCTAAGCTAAAGATAGCAGGCATTTTAAATAAGTATTTACAAACATTTTAAAAAAGGGCGAATGCGAATCTATCATACACAAATATTTTAAGAAAACAAAATTTTATTTCAGGACTTTCGATTGACGAACAATCATTTAATCTACACCTCTTTAGATCTATGGCAACTCATGTGACGATTCAACCTGAAACCAACAAACTGTTAAAAGTTCTTAAATGCAATATTGACATACATACTTAAAAGGCGAAGCAAATCCTTTTTTACAAATCTCACACTCATGAGGCATCCTTTCGCTGTGTCGATATCGGTGTGCCGTTAAGCTACCACGATTCATGAACTCCTTATCGCATTTGTCACATTTGTACGTTACGCCTTTATGCTTTGCCAAATGATAATTATAATGCGATTTCACAGCATAGCTCTTATCACAATATTCACACTTATATGGATAGTCTCCAGTATGAAAACGTTCATGAACGGTAAGATCGGCTTTGGAAGGAAATCTTTTATCGCAGTGCTTGCAGACAAACCGCCCCATTTCTCTGTTGTGTGTAAACTCGTGTACATCTAGACTCTTTTTGGTTATAAACTTTTTGTGACATAATTTGCATTCGAATTCCTTGACTCCCAAATGCCGCATCATGTGAACTTTAAGCGCTTGTTTTCCAAAGAATCCCTTACCACATTCTTCACATACACACGTTCTTTCTCGTTCTGCATCGTGTGTTCTCATGTGATTTTTTAAATCACAACTGACGGCAAAGGCCTTAGCTAAAAGCGTCAAATTATTAAATAAATAATTCGAAATCAGCTTATCTAGTCGATGACTACTTACGGCAAGAACTGCAAAGATGAAGTTTCTCTTTCTTTTGACACCTTTTCAAGTGATGTTTTATGGACATTTGTTTTAATACCTTACCGCAATATTTACATTGAACAGACGACTCTTTAACTGGCGATGTCTTCGATGTTCGGAATGGCTAAAACATGATTTAAAATTGACATGAGAATACAGAACCATGACAAACTGTAGTTTAATAAAAGAAAAGAATGCAGCGCGGTGTGCTGTGTGCAAAAGATTGTTTCTTTAGGATGATAAAGACTAAATGTATCTTGGTAATAAAATGGAAAGTAAAATTTCATCGTCATATTACCTTATGTCTGATACTTTGCTCTGAAACAAGCAGGCTTTGTTCTTCGTACATATCTTCTTCGATATCATTATCAGATGCATTTCCCCCAGAGCCTACCGAGGATATGTATTCTTCAATAGATTCATCAGCGTTCTCAATAGCAACTTCTTCTTCAACAAAATGTTCAAATTGCTGTAAGAAATTAAATAAACTAGACTTGTTTCGAAATTGTAATTGCAGGTGTTAACCTTATTAAAGCCTTGAATCGGGTCAAGGTATTCGGTTTTCATGAATTCACACTGAACTGTTTCGAAATTTCCAACAACAGTATTTATGTCAACCTGCTGATCTGTTTCCTCAGAATTTTGATGTTCAGATATCTCCTGTGAGTTGAATGACTCCTCTACCTGAAGTAGTGTCAGTAAACTAAAACTAGACACGAACCTTGATTTTGATAACATACCCGGCTTTCTTCTTCATCATCCGATAATTCATAATAATGCACATCTTCTTTTTCTTTAAGAAGCTGATGAGTAGCGGCTGCTCTTACCAGAAAATCAAATGTAGTTTTTAGGTCGTTGGAACAACATTGGCATATATATTGAGGAAAATCATCCTGCTCGTGCGCTTCCAAACGAGTACAGATGTTGAACATTTCCAAAAACGTGTATTCGTTTTGGAATTCATCTTTAAATTTAAGGGAATAGCCTTTAATATCTGATAGCAGACAGACTCTACAAACATAAGGATCTAAATTCATAATTAAGGTTTCTACTTTCTACACGCAAGCCATAATACAAAACAAAATAATGAAAACTTGAAATTTCACTCAACTAACAGCAACAGCACTCAAACAAATTAATTGACATTTGGTCACATGGAGTTGAAATAAAAAGAGGATCCACTTCAAGGGACATTATTTAGTCGGAAAAAAATGTACTAAAGGCGAATACTACCAAGTTTTATCCCGTGGTAAATATATTCATGAATTGTGAGGTATTGTGGTGGAATTAATACAATAAATGCTTCTTCTTATAATTTTCCTAAAAAAAAATATTTGTTGAAAATAGAATACAACATAAATGAGCATAAAAGACTATTATTTTACTATTACTACTTGCATCATATCAAAAATAAAAAAATACCACATTTTCAAGCAAAAAAAAAGCAATTGTGTAGTGTAGAAGCGCGAAACTCACGAAAATAAAATAAAGAGAACTTCGAAAAAAGTAATGACTACGGCGGTCTACGTGATTTATTTTTCGGCTTCATAGAAGTGACTTAAAATTTGTTGAGGTCTCCTAGATCATGAGAGAAATGATGTAACTAATTTCTATGGCGCAAAATTATAGAAAACCTATTCTTAATACATTAACTTTACACTACTAAAAATCTTTAGTTCTGCACTAAGTTTTTTTCAATTATAAAGCCAAGTAAACAGCTCGCACTTAAATTTAGCTCCCATAATAATTCTCCAACATTTTGGGTAGCTAAAATTTAGCCAAGGATTTTAGCCGAGCTTTACGCAGCTTTCATATTTTTGTTTCGCAGTGTACTGTGAAAATTTAGAAAACATATAAATTTATCGGCGCATTTATTCAAGCTAAATTTTAACAGCCATTTTAATTAAAAACACTTATTATACATTTATTCCACGATATAGAGCTTTATATACACTACACATAGTACTATCATGGAGCATCATTTTTAGTTCCGAATCAAGTCGCAATGAGGCGCGCTGAAATCGCCAATTGGTGTTGACATAGAATAAAAACCAAAAACAAAAGTGTGTACTGGTAAAGTATCGGGAAATGTTCTCGTCTCCACTATTTAGGGTTACTTCCAAATCAACCAGGAAGATGGCAAGACAAATAATGACCATCATGAGAGTACTATAGAGAATGTATATAACGGGTGACTTTTTTGGGGTTAGGATTTTCATGCATTAGTATTTGACAGATCACGCGGGATTTCAGACATGGTGTCAAAGAGAAAGATGCTCAGTATGCTTTGACATTTCATCATGAATAGACTTACTAACGAGCAACGCTTGCAAATCATTGAATTTTATTACCAAAATCAGTGCCCTAGAAAAGTTGGCAGAAAATCCGCTTTTTTATCGACAGCGATGAGGCTCATTTCTGGTTGAATGGCTACGTAAATAAGCAAAATTGCCGCATTTGGAGTGAAGAGCAACCAGAAGCCGTTCAAGAACTGCCCATGCATCCCGAAAAATGCACTGTTTGGTGTGGTTTGTACGCTGGTGGAATCATTGGACCGTATTTTTTCAAAGATGCTGTTGGACGCAACGTTACGGTGAATGAACCGAACACTGATTTTGGTAATAAAATTCAATGATTTGCAAGCGTTGCTCGTTAGTAAGTCTGTTCATGATGAAATGTCAAAGCATACTGAGCATCTTTCTCTTTGACACCATGTCTGAAATCCCGCGTGATCTGTCAAATACTAATGCATGAAAATCCTAACCTCAAAAAATCACCCGTTACAATCCGCCGAATTTATAAACGCATTATTGAGAGTGTATAACGTTGTACACTCTTTATAATGCCTCTAAATGGGCAAATATTATTTATAAAATTTATGCAACGTTGCATAGAGATTGTATAGGCTAAACGCGCTTGGAGGATGAATAGGGCTTGTATAAATTTTTTCATTATAGCCGTCATTTTCCTAGAGTTGGTGGCATGAAAATGTAATAGATTCTGTATTTTCATACTTTATTAGACAAAAACCTTATATAGACGGAAAACTTTTTTAAATAAGAATTTATGCAATGTGGAATAGACTCCTTATGCGCTATATAACTATTTACCCGTTTAGAGCTGTTTATATTATTTATATATTATATATATTATATATATTCATTTTTTCTGATAGTTTTTAGTTTCACACTAAAAAGATAATGCAGGGGATTTCTATAATTGAAGAACTACACTTTGATGTTAGTGCAAAATTGTATTTGTTTTAGTTAAAGCGTCTTTAATTTTGCGCCATTATGTTTTTAATGTGAAACTAAAAATTCTCTGAGAGAATGACAGCACGCTCTCAGAAAACGCCATTTTGAAAATAAAAATACACAAACCCTGCCTAAATGCAAAAACAACAAAATTCCCTAAGGTCCTCAAACTTTCAAATTTGATTTTAACTAGTGAAAGTTTTCTGTGTCTATAATTGAGAAAGTGTAGAGTTAATGTACTTAAAATTGGTCAATGGCGCAAAATTATAGACGCTTTAATACCAAACTAAAAGAAATAGGCGCAAAATTATAGACGCTTTAATACCAAACTAAAACAAATAAAATTTGGCACTAACATTAAAAGTGTAGTTCTTCAATTATAGACGACTCAAAATGAATTTTTCTTAGTGTGAAACTAGATTTTTAATAACAGGAATGCCCTGCATTATCTTTTTAGTGTGAAGCTAAAAACTCTCAGAGAGAATGACGGCTCGCTCTCACAAAGCGCCATTTTGAAAATAAAAATACACACAAACCCAGCCTAAACCCAACAAAATTCCTTAAGGTTCTCAAACTTCCAAATTTGATTTTAACTAGTGAAGAGGTTATTTTGTTTATAATTGAGAAAAACTTAGTACAGAACTAAACATTTTAAGTAGTGTGAAGTTAAACGTATTAAAAGTATGTTGTCTATAATTTTGCGCCAGGTTGTCTATAATTTTGCGCAGTTTCAAACTGAGAGATAATCAATTTTTGAGTCGTCTATAATTAAAGAATTACCTGTTTAATGTTGTTGTTAGTGCTTAATTTTATTTGACTCAGCTTGGTATCAAAGCGTCTATAATTTTGCGCTCTTGAGTACAACTGCTTTCTCTATATGTTTATAATTTCATTTTTCTGTACAATTGAAGATCCCTATATTTTTTGGATCAATTTCTAAGACCATACAAATCCAAATTTCCCACCAGAGTTCTCCCTCCCGTCATTTATTTTCTTTTTTCTCTCTTGCTGCCTATGCCTACTCTGTGCTGAGCGTCAGACTAGCCAGTGCCAGACAGTCGTGAAAAATTTCAGTGAACCAGTAAATTTAATTTATATATTTATTTTTATAACAAGAAATCAAATTGGTGAAGTCATTTTCTAAATGGTAAACACAAGTGTAATTTTTCCAAACAACAAAATGTATTGATTTACATCAGAAAACAATCCAACTTCTTTATTAAAAGAAAACTAAATCGATTTCTACCAAAAAAGCAACTCAACGTCCAAATACACAAGACGTATATTGTCAACAAAAACAAAAATGGCCACTAGTGAAATTTCCTCATCCAACGAAAGGCACTACTATGCAAAGCTGGAAGCTGTAAAGGATATTCGTGACAAAACTGTTCAGCTGGAAAAACTTAAAGTGAAAATAATAAAGGAAGTCAAAATCAGCGATGACGAAGAGAAATGCCTCGAAGAATATCGCAAAGAAATGGAGCATCTCCTTGAGGAGAAAATGAGCCATGTCGAAGAACTTCGGCAAATACACGCTGACATTAACGACATGGAAAATGTCATAAAACAAACAAAAGAGAACCAGACACGTTCTGTGGATATGGCTAACCGTATCTATGAGGAGTATCTGGCTATGAAATACCAAATCGACCACATGCGAAGAGACTATTTGGGCCTAAGTCCACTTAGAGATCTGCACGAAGAAGAGGGCAGTCCCATTTCGAAGGATCGCTTCCAGGCGAACTTTTTAAAAGCCCAGAGCGCTGCCTCAGCAAGCTCATCATCAGCATCTTCATTAGCACGTCCACATCCAAGACATCCTTTGATCCCAGAAGCAACGGTTACTTCTTTGCCGCCATCAGTTCCACAGCATGCATTTATGCCTCCGGCACCACCGCCACCCTCTTCAGTAGGTGGATCGGTCGCACGACTCAATAAGAACGAGTTCCCTCCAACAAATCGTTTACAACAGAGCCCATCCATTGGCATGGGTCACCCAACTTTCCGTTCTGACTTCAATGTTAATCTCAGACAGCAACCACCGCCGATGAAGTCTTGTTTATCATGCCATCAACAGATACATCGCAATGCGCCCATTTGCCCATTGTGCAAGGCGAAAAGCCGATCACGCAACCCCAAGAAGCCGAAAAAGAAAAACAATTGATTATTGATGACAGAGATTAGTTGAACAGACATAGCCGCTGACTGCACAATAAGCCGTGGCAAGCATTTTACTTAAATATAGATTTATATATTGTAATCCGTTTAGATTTGTAAGATTTTGCGAAATATGTATTTCTTATTTGAACCACTGATTAGAAAAAGGGACAAGTTTCGAGATTGTTTCAAAAAAGCATTTTCAGGAATCGCTATTACAATACAATTCAGAACTTTTTAAAACATTCTCAAAAATTAACTTCTTGATTCGTTGGTTTGATATCACTCTTCATATTATATATATATAAACATTAGGTAAATATGTTAAATAGATTACTCCAAATCTGCAGTTGCACACATCACAGTATTTGAAATTCATATATGTTAATGAGCATATTTAATCATAGAGCAGAATGAAACCCTTATAACATGATCATACTCAGGAGACCTAGCCGTAGAATTGATGTCCATCTGCTCTATATGACCCAGGATTCCGAAACGTTGAATTTTTATTTTTTTTGGCAAAGTCTGTGTCGCTGTAAAGCCGGTGCAGTTCTTCGTTGTATCTTCTTCTTCACTCCGTTAATAGAATACCAAATAGTTTATTTGATTCATTTAAGAAATCTGAAAAAATATTGTTGGAGGGAGCAGTTTGAGAAATGGGGACTGAGATATTGGTACCTCGCACCGCATCTGCGAATGATTTACCTGTCTAAGGGACATTAGTGGAAGAAGTATACTGTTATTTGTAAAGATTGATTTGGGAGGATTTGTTCGCTAAATAGTTTGCCCATTTAGGGCAACCTCTAAAGCTCGCAGGGTGGTCTGCATCGCCGCTGTCGACGCATGAGACAACAGTTTTTTCGGTTTTAGGGCCCAGGTCGCATGCTCCAACAGGATGCTCCTTGATGCATTTAACGCAATAGTTTGACACATGGCCAAATCGTTGGCATCTATAACACTGTATTCCACCTTGCTTGAATTCCAGTATACCCGGTGGCTTAACAGTTTTTTGATCGATTTTAATTTAATTAGGCTAACCCTATCTTCCAGAACACAGAGGAAATAATCCAGCTGGAAATTCTCCCTTCTTTGCCTTCTTTTATTTTTTCGGGATCAAAATTGCCCGAAATCCCTAAATCCTTAAATTGATTTTTTTAAATGCCACGAGTAAAACAATGCCCACCACCAACATTGCTGCTTTTAAGTAAATTAACTATAAGGGAGTGAAGCTCTACATCTCTCACTTTAATTCTGAGTCCGGAACGTCGACAATCCAGTTCATAGTCGTCTTCTTTGATGTTTGCTTTTAGCATGATGTCTGCTATACATTTAGATGAGATGCCTGTGGCGAAAATGGTCGGGCACCATGGTTTGGGTTTCGATATAACTTCTGCTGGTTTGCTGTTTCCTCCATTATTGTTGTTAGAAGCGATACTGCTGTTAGCGTTTTTAGTTTTGGAGGTCTTGGGTTATTCCTCTCTGACATTCTCGGGATCGTCGTCCAGAAGGTGGTAGTATTATTGTCAACGGCGATTTTTTTTTGCTGATCTCAATGTGTCCGTTTGTCTCCTTTTTCTGAAGACAATTTTTATGTATGCTTCATGATCGTGGTTGAGTTGTCTCCTCAGAACGTCAACAGTTTCTTCATTTAGAATGCCAGGAGACTGTACTATTTTATTACAGTTAGTAGTACCGATAATAACGGTACGATTGTGCACGTTTGTCTTGCTCTCTTTAAGCGCTGGAATTTGGGCATCCAATTCCATTCGTTGCAAATGCATTGCATTTCTTTGTTTGCATTCCCCAATTTCGCTTGCTAAGTTTTCAAGCGGGAATATGCGCAGCCATCATTTGCGTCTGGTTTTGAGCGTCTAAATTCACGGCGGCTTTGGTACCACTCGAATTCACGCACGATCTTTTCCTTATCTTCTTTGGTCAACAAAGAATTAGGATAACGAAAGTTTTTACTGATTTTGTCAGGAGGGATATCATCCCCTTTTAATAGCTGATCTCCGCTATTCATCACTACTAGTTTCACATGAAATGGGTACTATCACTTGAGTTTATTGTTCTTTTAAGTTTTCTACAAAAAGCAAAAATAACTGAATAATATATTTTTTTTTATTTCTAACTGTTGTCGCTATAACCGCACTCGGAGGAAGAAAAAGATGACCGAACCCGACGGAATGAATTTGACTGGTTTAGTCCCAAAAGCTTTAATAATTTACTAAACAAATAATTAAATAAATTTGTTGGCGCGACAGCTCTCCAAGGACAAAGAGCCAAGGGCTATTGACTTATATGCAAGTATTAAAAGGTACCTACAATTTACCGCCGAGTCCAAACAGGTACATCAGATGCACATTTTCTAGACAAATTTTACTCATGGAGGTTTTGTCATTTTCTCGCAAGGAGGCAGAACCTCGGCAAAAAAAGGTTCCTCTGACAGGGTGACAAAACCGGACCTTTGCTTAGTAGTCCGCGAACTTTTCCTGTCATTGGTTATTCCATCTCTCATTTATAGGCTCTTCTTACGGGTCTGCACTCTGCACTCTTATTGAAATAATTTAATAAACACAACGTTTATGTTTGATATAAGTTTAAATAACAATAAAATTAAATATTGAAAATAATATCTAGAAAAAGAAACGAAAACATGACTCAAATATTACGAACATGAATCAGTAGATTAAAGTAAAGTAGGATGTTCGAAATCTTACATTAACACTCCCTCTGAGTTAAAAAAAGAAATTCCAATCGAGTTTCAGCATATCAGTATCAGTCGTTGGTGAAGGAACAGGTGTGTCTCAACCACACCGCTTCTTTTGTAGCATCAGACGCTGCAATATATTCAAATTCAGTGGTGGATAATGCGACAGGCTGTTGTCGTTTGCTATTCCATGTTACTGGTCCACCACTCATAGTAAAAATGTATCCAGTAATTGAACGACGTGTAGGAAGATCAATAGCATAATCCACATCTGAATATCCAACAAGATCTGTTGATGTATTAGTCTCCTGGAAGTGGATTCCATAATTCATAGTTTTCTTTAATTATTGAAAAAAATTCTTTACAGCGTTCCAGTGACTGCTGTCATAAGAATCCAAGTATCGACTTACATTTCCAACGGCGTACATAATGTGGTCGATTCACTATGGCAGCAAATATGACTGAACCGACAGCCTCTCGATATGGATACTTATATACTTCTCACTCTTCTTTGTAGCACTGTTTCAGTGCATGTGGGTCGGCTGGTATTGAGACTGGATTTGCATTGATAAAATCAAAACGCCTAAGTATCTCCTTAATTATAATCAATTCCTTCCTTCAGAGAAAATCCCTTAGCGCAGAGCCTAGCTTTGTATCGACTAACTTCTCCACTTGGGGTTCTTTTAACTTTAAATACCCACTTAGATCCAATTGTTTTCTTGGTGGCAGGAAGATTAGTCAAAGTCCACATTTTATTTTCTTTGCGTGATTCGAGTTCTTCTCTGATGGCATCCTTCCAAAATCTTGCATCACGACTCTGCATTGCCTCCTTATAGCTTTGCGGAACATCTATCTCTGCTAAATTCAGTTCATAACGAGCGGGTTTCCTTATCCCTTCTCTTGGACGAAGACCATAACCAAGCTTGGTGGGCTAGGTGAACATTCATAGAGTGATGGCAATTCTGCTTGACTGTAAGTGGGATGTTCATGCTCTGAATTTCTTCTGCAAACTGGATCCTCAACGTCAAGAAAAAAAATTCCTTTTGATGATATTCGATTAGTGCTGTTTGACTTGGTTTTTCCTTATTGTATTTTGCAATAGCCTCTTCGTTGAATTCGACATGTTTTGACGTTTTGATTTTCTTTGTTTGCAAATCAAAAAGACGATAATTTGTTGAATTTCCATCATAACCAACGAGAATATACTTTTTGCTCTTGGTGTCAAGTTTTCTCCGCAATTCATTTGGAACTAACATGTAGGCATCACAACCAAATTTCCTGAGATGTGAAAGATCTGCCTTCTTCCCCGTCCACATCTCAAAAGGAGTTGAGTTTGGCGTTTGTGTTGTTCCAGTTCTATTTAATATGTAGATTGCGCTGTTGACTGTTTCTGCCCAAAGATAACGAGGAACATAAGCCGAGTATAACATACACCGAGCAGATTCAACGAAGGTACGCATATCTCTCTCAGCTCGACCATTTTGTTGAGGGGTGTACGGAGCTGTTGTTTCATGAATTATACCATTTTTAGAAGTAAATTTCTTCATCTCTTTGTTGCAATATTCGGTAACATTATCTGTATGGAGGACTTTTATTGTATACCCATATTTCGTCTTTATTATCTGTGTCAGCTCTTTGAAACATCCGAAAACAACAGATTTATGTTTTATGAAAAACGCTATTCTATATCCTGTGAAATCATCCTTGAAAGAAACAAAGAATCTTGCTCCTTGAACAGATGGTTCTGCTACTGGTCCCCACACATCACTATGGATAATTTCTCCTGGTTTCTTGGCTTTGAAACCTGACGACTTGAATGGCAATTTATGTTGCTTGCCAAATTTGCAGGCCTCACAAAAAATATGTTCGATGTCCATCAAGTTGACTCCAATAACGAGCTCTTTTTACTTGCGATTTAGGTACTAAAAAAATCTAACAATCAAACATGACATTACGATAATAGAGAAGTTGAAAAAAGTGGGTCCGGAAATTCCGTCCGTCTGTCTGCCTGTTCGCGCCGCTACAGCCTAAATGGATGGGCCGATTTGCTTCAAACTTGGTATTTAGTATTTATTAGGTAGTATCTCGGGGGGTGTTTTTCATTTTTGCTCTAGGTCGAAAAATAACGGTACCTGACATACAATTTTGAACAAAAAATTAGATTTTCACCAAAACGGCTATAACGATTTTGAAAAAAACTTTCAGGGTGCTAATTTTTTACAATAATACATCTTTCAGTTAGAATACATTTTTCAAAATTTGTTCTATAACGGTACCTCTCATATAACCGTTTTTTTCAAATGCGGTTTTATCGTAAACTATTACTCTGATTTCAATAAAATTTTGCACCTAGGAAATCATTTATAATTCAATTAATATTGCATTTCAAAATTTTCAAATACTTTTTTTTTCGATTTTTTAACATTAAAAAAAATTTGGTTTTTGAAATATTTTGAAAATGGGTGGATTAATTTTTTTTTAATAATTTTCCCAGATGAAAACTACAGATTGCCTTATAATGACATACTAGAAAAAAATTCAAATATTTTTTCGAAAAGTTTTTCAAAAAAAAACGACTTTTTAAAAAAACTGGTCGAACGATTTTCAAATTTTTTTTATCTTCGATAGACATTTAGTTTTAAAATTTTATTGCATACTTAGTTTTTCTAAGAAAACTCTGAAACTAATTAAAAAAAAAATAAAGAATTTTCTAAAAAAAATATTTATTTTATTTTAATAGACGTGTGGTTTTCAATCTGGCAATACTTTTTTCGGAGTTGGTCTTTTTGACAGCTGTCTCTTGATTTATGCTCAGTTTGGCTTGCGATTTCATAATGAATAGACCTACTCCTGAACAAAGTTTGCAAATTGTGCAAATTTATTACCAAAATAATGGTTCGTTTCGGTAGAGCAGAGTATCGAAGAAAACCCAAATGAGTCCATCTGCCATCGCGCGCGGAAGGATCTTGGTTTGCAGGCTTACAAAATCCCACTCGTTCAAGAATTGAAGCCGAACGCCCATCAAGTGCGTCACACGTTCGGTGAATGGGCCCAAAACGAAATGGCCAGCGATCCCGATTTTCACAAAATTGGGAAAATTGGGCCCCGGCTGGAATTTATTCGAGCCAGCCACGGCGACGACTTCCCCGAAATAATTTTTAGAACATAATGCAAACCCTTATCTTTATAATAAAGCTAGATTCTTGGCCATAACATTAAACTATATGTGTTTTATTTCTTCTTGAAAACCACACGTCTAAAAAAAACACCCTTTATATACATACATATGCAGCCACTAAGCAATTATCTAGCATAAGAACTAGTTCATGCGACCCAGTCGTGCATCTTATTTACATTTTATTCGACGATATGACCGCACATATGAGTAAGTTCGTGCGATCCAGTCGTGCAGTTTATTTAAACATGTGTTGAAGGGTTTGATTATTTAAATGCCCTAACCGCTCATGCCACGTCTTAAGCGTTGCAGATGATGCTGTGTTAGCTTGAGCTTCTTCAGTTCTTTGGGAAGGATTGAAATAAAATTCATTTTGCAAATGTTATTAGGTTCTGTAACCTCAGTGGCTATCAGATTTCCATCTTGATCGAAGATTTTTGCTACTTTAGCTTCTTTTACGATCTTGTAACCTTTTTCGGTGAGAGGTCCTTCGGCAAATAAGTTTTTACAAAGCTGAGGCACGTACCACACATCTGTTATGATTGAGTCATACCAATTGTTGTTGAGCAGCTTCTTGATATTGACTGATCCAATGCCTTCAACTCGGATAGTTCTTCCGTCTCCGATTTTGACCACTCTTGTTTATTTTCGATCAAGGTGTCTGAAACTGGAAAATAATTCTTTATTGAAAACAATAGGTGCAGATGCATCACTATCTAGATTCCAGACTTTCTCTGGTTCCAAGTTTGACATTACAGAGTGCTCATATTCTTCAGATATGAACGCTGAGTAGTTGCTTTGAGATACGTATGGTTTACTTTATTCTTAGCATAGCAATCAGAAGCAAAATGTCCTTTTTTGTTGCAATTATAACAGGTTGGCCTAGACTTCCCACTTTTTTTGGTTTTGGTTTTCCAGTATGTTTTTGGATGTTAACCGAGGATGAAGACGTTAATAAAGCGGTGTCTTTTTCTTTTTCTTCATTCGAAGTAAGGTTAGACTCTTCATCTTCATATATCGAACTTAATTTATCCATCTTACTTACTTAGGTGGCGCTGCAGTTCGGGACGGTGCCGCTTCGAAGTCAATTAGCCTAAGTCCGTTTTCAGACGTTGTGTCGTGTAGGCTATGTTTTCCGACAGTCCTACCAAAAATTTCCTCTTTACCTATTTTGGCATTAAAATCGCCTAGTACGATCTTAACGTCGTATTTAGGGTATTGCTCATAGGTTTTGTCGAGGAGCTCATAGAATTCATCCTTGGTGGCGTCATCTTTGTCCTCTGTGGCGAATTTTGCCTTGATACGGATTGTCACAAGTCGCTCACTTACGTGTCGAAAGCCCAAGACTTCTTGCCTAAGTCTACCGCTTATGACGAATCCGCACCCAAATAAACGCTGTGGTCTTCTTGCGCAATCACCGTAGTACACGTCACAGTTTTTCATCCTCCTTCTGCCCGGCCCATTCCATCGCACTTCCTGGATGGCAGTAATTCCTGCTCTGTAGCAGTCTAGGACCTCCGCTAGTTGTTTGGATGCACGTGGTCTGTTAAGAGTTCTAACATTCCACGTGCAGATCCGAAGGTCGTTGTCCTTGATTCGTTTTTCCGGGTCGTCAACAGTAAATCCGTCCTTTTCCGAGGCTATTGGTCGCTTCGCAACTTTTTCTTTTTTCCGTGGCAGGGTTGTTAACCCCACGCATAACCCCCAACCTGGAGGGCCAGGTCCTTTGTTGCATTCCTTGGACAAAACCCACTTCGGGGATATGAGCGCTGCCGTTGGCCCATTAAGGGTTCATCCGCCACCATCTCTATTTCAATGCCCTGACTTGCATTGAATTGTCCTAATGACCTTATCTCCAAATACGTCGAAGTAGCTCATTAGGGCGTCTGTTGACGCCACCGTTGGTCCAATTGGTTGGGCTCATCCGCCGTACGTCCTCTTTCTGAGGGGCTCGTGCAAGACTTCTGCGAATCGATCAGAACAGTCATTAAAGCAGAGCATTATAGTGTTGCTATTTTTTCTGTGTTCAACACTCGCGCTTATAAGTTTAGCAGGAATGTCCGGATGGACAGACCAGTACCCGGTGGTTACCGCGGGGAGGTAAAATAAGCACAATTGATGTGTACGATATAGTTGCAGCGACTGTGCATCACCAGTTTGATGCCTTTCAGTGCCTACCCTATTCATACAGCACCCAACCACCATCACTTGTTTTGAAGTCTCGCAGTTCTCTACAAGGGTAATTTGTGAGAAATTCATAGCGGACGTTAGAAAGCACATAGCATGGGCGTCATCTTTCTTCCATTGTTTGATTTCTGAAGCATTTGTTTCGTTTAAAGCAAGAACTGGACATGTTGATACTCCGGTCACGTTGTCGTAGATCCATTTAGCTCGCAACGCACATTTGAGTTGGAATGTGCATTACGTCCAACTTTTCAGAAGCCATTTATAAAATTATTATTGGACAATTAAAAATATTAAGTTACGCAGGGCGTTCTCTGGGCCCATAACCTATTGAAATAATTTAATAAACACAACGTTTAAGTTTGAGATAAGTTTTAATAATAATAAAATTAAATATTGAAAATATTATCTAGAAAAAGAAACGAAAACATGACTCAAATATTACGAACATGAATCAGTAGATTAAAGTAAAGTAGGATGTTCGAAATCTTACATTAACAACAATATCCTTCGGCATTTGTCAGTCGTCAGTCTTAATTCTTGTTACAAATTTGTATGTGAAGATGTTAAGACAGTTTTTCTTCTGAGTCCTTAAAGCTACTTTTTTCATTCTCCAAGAAGTCATCAGTCAAAAAGATTGCCAATGCAAGTTCACTCTTATAAAATATTATAAAATCCACATAACTCCACCCGTTTAAATTTACATATTTCTGAATGAAGAATGTACAGGCGAGCCTGCCCGTGGATGTCAAAATTATTATGCGCAAAATTTTGCGCTAACTCAAATTTTGCGCATTCTTGCCTGTCTGTAGATGTCCCGCTTAAGTAGAAAGAAAAGAAGGGGAAACTTCAGTACGATATAGATTAATTACTTACAAATATTTAAAGTTTTACAACAAAATCGTGCATTTGTCAAAATCCATCACTTCTGACAGGTAATAAAAGGTAATAAAAAGCAACAAAAGAAAACATTGCAGCATCTCTTTTAGTAACTGTTAAGAAGCTAGTCTTTTTTCTACTCGGTGGTTAAAAAACTTGTTTTTATATTCAGTTTTTTTTTTTGTATTTGGGCCGAATATTAGTATTTAAGTAAATTTTTAACAAAGTCCTATTAAGTGGGCAAAGTATTATTATATGTTATGTAAAAATATTAAGTATGTGTCGTCTCATCTACTACATTATAATATGGAGTTTATAGAGACCTCCCACAGATTCGCAAATATTGTTCCCATAAAAGTAATTAACGATCAAATGAGGTTAATAAATATATGAATTTTATTTAAAAATAATGGATTGATTTTCAGTTTTACAAAAAAAGAAAAAAAAATACTATGGTTTATACATTAATAACTTGTATATTTTCTTTTAAATATATTTACCAAAAATACATTATATAAATGATAAATGTATTTAATTGGTATGTGGTTTTTATTTGCATTTGATTTTGTGTTATAACTAAGATTTGTTTTGTTTACTTCTGTAGATTTTTTCTACGTTTCGCAAGTGGTTTTCATTAATTTCTTCTTCAGTCAATTGGATGTTGTGTTCTCTTCGCATATGACGGCACAAACTGTTAAGAGAAATAGAGGCTTTGAAAAAAGTATAGATAGTATAACAATATATGATATAATATTTTAATTTAAATTTTGGTGGTAGCAATACCCTCATTTATTTAGCTTAATACAAGCTCCATATACTAACTTAAAACTATAAAACTTACGCAACTTAAAACTAATAAGTTGGGATGATGATTCCGCAGAAGGATTTAAAGGCAAAGAGAATTAACCCTCTGCAACATTCGAGTAATAGGTTCGTTGAAACCATAAGAGGTGCGGTGAGTAGGCAGATAGAACAGGCGAGGATTTCTTAGGTTACGGGAATTTGTGCTGAAAAAGATGGAATTAGAAAGAGTTTCACAGTCGACGGAACCTTTGAGGAGCCGATGAATGAAGAGAATCTCAGCAGTTTCTCTGCGTTCTTGCAAGGTATTCAGGTTTATAAGTTTAAAGCGATTTTGATAAAGGGGCAAGATAAATAGAAGAGCAATTCTAAGAAAACGACTTTGAATGCTCTCGATTCTCGAGATGTGAACCTGTTGATATGGGGACCATACTTGGGAGGCGTATTCGAGTAGTGGTCGGAAAATTCTTTGGACCAACGTTTCACAAATTCAAGTGTCGAGTTGGCCTTAGAGATGATACTATCGATATGTGCCAAAAAGTTGAGGTCTCGGTCACATAATATGCCAAGGTCACGTATCGAATCCACATTAGATATGGGTTAATTATGGAGAAGGTAGATACTTGGGGAAGATTTTATATGAATACGGGAATGTTTTATGACCATTTCGATATCATAAATAGTAAGGATAGAAAAGCAGGAAATTTTATCAAATGCCTTGCTAAAGTCAGTAGAGATAACATCTACTTCCTTTGTTGTCTAGGGCTAAAAAACAACAAAGCTGCTGGACCCGACGGACTACCCGCCAAACTTTTTAAAGCGGCTGGAGATGACCTGGTGGAGTGCATACACCATCTCTAAAGTTTGGTCAGAAGAAAGTATGCCTGATGAATTGAACCTCAGCATCGTTTGCCCGATCCACAAGAAAGGAGACCCTCTAAACTGCGTGAACTATAGAGGAATTAGTCTCCTGAATATCGCCTACAAGATCCTCTCTGCCGTACTATGTGAACGCCTGAAATCTTTCGTCAGCAACCTGATTGGCCCCTATCAGTGTGGTTTCAGAACAGGAAAGTCCACAATCGATCAAATGTTCACGCTACGGCAGATCCTGGAAACTACCCAAGTATTCCAAATCGATACCCACCACCTCTTTATCGATTTTTAGGCCGCGTACGATAGCATTTATAGAGAAGAGCTATACAGAGCCATGTCAGGTTTTGGCATCCCCACAAAACTCTTCCGACTGTGTAGGATGACGATAAAGAACTCTCGCTGCTCCGTCAAGGTTGGTACTGACCTCACAGAAGCTTTTGACGTCAAAAAAGGATCCCATAAGGTGATGCGCTATCGTGCGATTTCTTCAACTTAATACTTGTAAAAATTATAAGAAACTCGCAAGTCAATTGTAGTGGGACAATTTTTTTCAAGTCTGTGCAGTTGCTAGCATACGCTGACGACATAGACATCATTGGCAGAACTCGGCGAGCTGTCACTGGAACGTTTGCTAGCATTGAAGCTGAAGCGGCTAAGATGAAATTAGCAGTCAATGAGGCCAAAACGAAGTACCTGCTGTCCACAAAAAGGGACACAACACCGGCGGATTGGACAAAACATCACAATATACAGGTACAACTTTGAGGTAGTTAGGGACTTTGTGTACCTCGGATCCGCTATAACATCTGACAACAACATCTCGTCAGAAATAAAGCGAAGAATTACTCTTGCCAATCGCTATTTCTATGGGCTAGGAAGGCAATTGAGTAGCAAAGCCCTCTCTCGAAAGACAAAGGAGACTCTGTATAAGACCCTTATCATCTCAGTCCTGCTCTATGGCGCGGAGGCATGGACTTTATCTAAAGTGGATGAAGATATTCTTAGTCGTTTCGAGCGTAAGATTCTTCGAAGGATTTTTGGCCCTATCTGCGTTAACGGCCTTTGGAGGAGAAGGTTCAACCAAGAACTATACGAGCTGTACAGCGACATTGACCTGGTCAAAAAAATACGCATATCACGTTTAAGATGGCTAGGTCATGTAGAGCAAATGGACAACAATGCTCCGGCTCGCAGGATCTTCGATTCCATTCCAGAGGGCAGACGCAGTCAAGGAAGACCTCGCCTTAGGTGGCGCGCTCAAGTGGAGGACGACCTCAACCAACTTGGAGTGCGAAACTGGAGGCAGCTAGCCAAAGACCGGGCTGGCTGGAGAGGCATGTTGGTTGAGACCCAGGTTCGTAGCTAGTATAGTAGGGCTAAAAGGGTATGGGAAACAACGGAAACTTGAAATTTCGTACAGAATGCTTTTGAATATTTAAGGTATATGGGAAAGTTTCGCAATGGGACGATAGTTTTTAACATCACTCTTAGGCTCCTTTTTATGTATTGGAGTTATGAAGGAGATTTTCCATATCTGGAGGAATTCTCCTTGAGATAGCAATAAGCCAAAGATTTTGGGGAGTGGGGAAGATAGGGTTAATGAGCATGTTTTTAAAGGAAAATTGCGGAGAGACCATATGGAATAGGGAAAAATTGTCATTAAGTTGTTTAAATTTATTTTCTATAAGATAAGGCTCGACTGTAAGAGGAAGAGAAAGACCTATGCAGAAATTCGGCAAATAATCAAAATAATCTGAGTCAGGTTGAAAGTAATCGTCGGTGAAAGTTTGCTTGAAAAACGGCGAAAAAATTGGCGATATGTTGTGGATTATTCGAAATATCATTGAAGGAGAGAAAGGTAGTTGCTTTTAAGAATGCAACTTGATTTTGCACGACAATAGTTAAATAATAAGAATGATAGGTAAAAAGTAAGATAGGAAGAAGAAACTAGCTGATTTAATTATATTCTCATTTTAATCCCACCGTTGATGAATAGCTTGTACTGAGAGTTTGAAAAAGTGATACCTTACCTGAAGAGTGACGCCTAATGCACAGGGTTAAATGTAAAATAGTTTTGCATTCTGTTGAGTTTTAATGAAAAGTGGTGAACAAAGCATCAGGATTTAAATTTAAATTATAATAATAATTAAATTATACAGGGTTGGCCAAAAGAAATCACCCTATTGGAAGATGCTCTCATTTTTGCAAATGGCCGCCAATGTCAAATCTGTTTTGACATTTGTGGACTAGACAGATACAGAATGTAAGTGTAGAAGCCATGGAGCGATACATGAACCGACATGACCCGATATTCTGAAGGCGGCTTTCCCGGGTAGCCTCATCTCTCGTTCGATTTAACCGTTTCAGACTTTTTTGTGGGGTTTTTTGAAGTCCCGTGTTTACGTGAATAAGCCCGAGACTCTGGAAGCCTTAAAGGACAACATTCGACACGAGTGCGAGAATATGTCACCCGAAGTTCTCGCTGAAGTGATGAAAATGCCATAAAACGAGGCAATCAACTGTGACGGCGCCCATTTGGCCGATATCATCTTCTCGACTTGACCAATACAATTCTAAAGGTTCAAATAAACATAATCAAAAAACAGAATAGAAGTTTTTCATTTAGAAAAAAAGAGAGCCAAACAACATCGGATGGATGACTTCTTTTGGCCCACCCTGTAGTAATAATTGCTGATGGTCCACAAGGAAGAGTTCTTGCCCGTGTTAATCGTACTTTATGCTCGTTATATACATCAAGAAGAAAACGTCATGATAGCCTAATTTGCCAATGATCCTTACTTACTTACTTAGGGGGCGCTACTGTAACCTGGGCCTCAACCAACATGCCTCTCCAGCCAGCCCGGTCTTTGGCTAGCTGCCTCCAGTTTCGCACTCCAAGTTGGTTAAGGTCGTCCTCCACTTGAGCGCGCCACCTAAGGCGAGGTCTTCCTTGACTGCGTCTACCCTCTGGGATGGAATCGAAGATCCTTCGAGCCGGAGCATTGTTGTATATTCGCTCTACATGACCTAGCCATCTTAAACGTGATATGCGTGTTTTTTTGATCAGGTGTACAGCTCGTATAGTTCTTGGTTGAACCTTCTCCTCCAAAGCCCGTTGACGCCGATAGGGCCAAAAATCCTTCGAAGAATCTTACGCTCGAAACGACTAAGGATATCTTTATCCGCTTTAGATAGCAGGACTGGGATGATTAGGGTCTTATACAGAGTTTCCTTTGTCTTTCGAGAGAGGGCTTTGCTACTCAATTGCCTTCCTAGCCCATAGAAACAGCGATTGGCAAGAGTAATTCTTCGCTTTATCTCTGACGAGATGTTGTTGTCAGATGTTATAGCGGATCCGAGGTACACAAAGTCCCTAACTACCTCAAAGTTGTACCTGTATATTGTGATGTTTTGTCCAATCCACCGGTGTTGTGTCCCTTTTTGTGGACAGCAGGTACTTCGTTTTGGCCTCATTGACTGCTAATCCTATCTAAGCCGCTTCAGCTTCAATGCTAGCAAACGTTCCAGTGACAGCTCGCCGAGTTCTGCCAATGATGTCTATGTCGTCAGCGTATGCTAGTAATTGCACAGACTTGAAAAAAATTGTCCCACTACAATTTACTTGCGAGTTTCTTATAATTTTTACAAGTATTAAGTTGAAGAAATCGCACGATAGCGCATCACCTTATGGGATCCTTTTTTGACGTCAAAAGCTTCTGTGAGGTCAGTACCAACCTTGACGGAGTAGCGAGAGTTCTTTATCGTCATCCTGCACAGTCGGACGAGTTTTGTGGGAATGCCAAAACCTGACATGGCTCTGTATAGCTCGTCTCTATAAATGCTATCGTACGCGGCCTTAAAATCGATAAAAAGGTGGTGGGTATCGATTTGGAATACTTGGGTAGTTTCCAGGATCTGCCGTAGCATGAACATTTGATCGATTGTGGACTTTCCTGTTCTGAAACCACACTGATAGGGGCCAATCAGGTTGCTGACGAAAGATTTCAGGCGTTCACATAGTACGGCAGAGAGGATTTTGTGGCGATATTCAGGAGACAAATTCCTCAATAGTTGGCGCAGTTTAGAGGGTCTCCTTTCTTGTGGATCGGGCAAACAATGCTGAGGTTCCATTCATCAGGCATACTTTCTTCTGACCAAACTTTAGAGATGAGTTGGTGTATGCACTCCACCAGGTCATCTCCGGTTGCTTTAAAAAGTTCGGCGGGTAGTTCGTCGGGTCCAGCAGCTTTGTTGTTTTTTAGTTTAGATATTGCTATCCTTACTTCATTTTGGTCAGGTGGACGGAAGTTTTGTCTGTCATTCATGTTGAATGGTTCATTCTGCCTTACAGCGGGATTCTGGTCTTCATCATTGTTTAACAGTCTGCAGGAATGGTCCTTTCATGTACTCAGCACCGACTGTGACTCTACTACGAGGTTTCCATTCCTATCTCTACAGGCTTCTGTGCGGGTTTTTTTCCTTGGCACGTTCTTTTTACCTGTTGGTAAAACTTCCGCACGTTGTTCCTGGAGTAGCATCTCCCAATGTCTTCGATCGCGCGCTTCTCATGCTCTCTCTCTTTCTTTTGGAGAAGCCGGTGTTTTTCCCGTCTTTTCTGCTCGTAGGAGCGAGCAGCTCTCGTCTTTCTTAACAGCGCTGCTTTATATGCCTCTTGTTTGGCTGCATGGGCCTGCTTGCATTCGTCATCGAACCAGAGGTTTCGTGGTGGTGGTCTGGTGAAACCTAGAACATCAGTTGCGGCATATCTGATGGCTTGTTGGCAGTGTTGCCACTGGTCTTCGGCACTTGATGCTGGCGGTACTTGATTGCAGCTTACCGACGTCATACTTCCCCACAGTATTACTCCGTTGTTGTGGAGTTCGGGTTATTCGCATTCTTACCTTTGCTGCAACAAGGTTAGCTGCTCGGTAGGTGCGAACATCCAAGATACTGGAGGCGTGCCTTGCATCGATCGCAACGTTATCAATCTGATTGACGGTTCTTTGATCTGGGTGAGGAAACCGTGTGCTTGCAATGGTGACGTTATGTGCCGCTGCGAAGTCAATTAAAAAAATGCCAATGATTCAGTTCAATGAAAAAAATAACCGAAAAAATACAGAAAACATTTTTAACTTTAGTTACAAGAATATTACTCCACTCTCCAATTTTTTTTTAGCGTATCGCCATTTCAAGGTGAATTTCCGCAGGTATGGAAAACCTGTTTCATAACCCAAATACGCAAAAAAGGGTATTTTAAAAACTCTCCACATCCCTAAGATATTCGAAAGCATTCTGTATGAAATTTTAAGTTTCCGTTGCAAGTATTTCATTTCTCTTAGGCTTTATTTTATAAAAGTCTACTTCCACAATCCCCTCAGCCCTAGCAAACGGAAAAGAACTAGATGTTATCTCTAAGAACTAGATGTTATACCTTAGAAAGGCATTTGATAAATCGCATAGACTAATACTTTACAAACTATCCTTCTTGGGCTTTGAACATATCCCAATAAAATGGATATCTACTTTACTAGGAAACCGATCCTACAATGTTCGTTCCGGGTTCATAAGGCAGTCAATTAGGTCCTTTATAGTAACGACACTTGATTTTTTTCTCATTCAACTAGATCGATAATTTATCTGTCTGGTTACGCAAAATATGATTAGAGCTAAATATTGCCAAATGCCAGCTAATCACTTTTTCACGTAAATGTATACAATCGTCTTCACGTACTCTACCTTCTCCATAATCAATCAACATGTAATGTAGATTCGATTCGTTGTCTTGGCATATTATGTGACCGAAAGCTCAACTTTTCCACACATATCGATATCATTTTTTAAAGTCATCTCGGCACTTGACTTGAAAGGCTGGTCCAAAGAGTTCTACGTCCCCTACGTCACCCGATCCTTCTACATTACCACTGGACGCCGGCGAATTTTTTGTTTTTACAAGGTGGGCAAAACGAAATCACCCTATCGATTTGCACTGGCCCGCAAGATCGCCCGATTTAACCGTTTCAGACTTTTGTGGGGGTTTTTTTGAAGTCCCGTGTTTAAGTGAACAAGCCCGAACCTCTGGAAGCCTTCAAGAACAACATTCGACACGAGTGCGAGAATCTGTCGCCTGAAGTTCTCGCTGAAGTGATGAAAAATGCCATAAAACGAGCCCGTATTGCAATCCATTGTGACGGCGCCCATTTGGCCGATATCATCTTCTCGACTTGACCAATACAATTCTAAAGGTTCAAATAAACATAATCAAAAAGCAGAATCGAAGTTTTTTATTTAGAAAAAAAGAGATCCAAACAACATCGGATGGATGACTTCTTTTGGCCCACCCTGCATAATTAAAGGGAGAGGAAGGACAGAAGGTGTCGAATACGCCTGGCAAGTATGGTCCCAATATCAGCAGATTCACATCTAGATTACTGGGAGCATTTAACGTCGTTTTCCTAGATTTTCTTCTCGCCGTCAACGCAGTGAAATTGCAATGATTCTCTTCACTCATCGACTAATCTCATGTTGCGTAAACTGTGTAACTCTTCAGCACGAATTTCCGTAACATAAGAAATCTTTGTATCTTCTATCTGACTACTCACCGTTCCTCTTATGGATCCTAAAAACCTATTGCTCGTATGCTGAAGAGGGCTGATTTGAATGAAAATTGTTACGACTTTAACCGTAGCACTCCCTACCTAAAACTCCTTCAATCCAACAGATAAGTGAGCCGTAGGTTTCATAGTTTTTAGTAAGTTTAAGAAATAGACACCCAACATCGACCTCTTAGGCAAAACATCACGATAGACATCTATAACTTTAGTTTGCATTAAGCTAAAATAAATAAAATTGTAACAATCTGCCCATATTTATTGACTCGTCAGAAATACCGTATGCTAGTGTCTAGGCAAGGCACGACTCTTGATTCTAATAGAGAGTTTCATTCAAATTTCAAGGATTTGATCTGAAAATCGAGATTTGCTCTTTTCAATGAAACTTGTTTCATCATTTAATCCTAGTGTTGGTCATTCACTGACGAGCATACACAGTTTTGATATCACACACAAAAATACCAGGCATGTACAATATATATATTCAAAATGCCATATTTGGTATTTTCTCACTTCAAAAACACCTTTATTTGTTATTTCGTATATTTAATGGATATTTATTAATTTTTTGGCTAAGCACCGGCTGGCACAAGTTCACAACAAATAACAAAATATTTTCCATTTGACGTTTGACCGAAAGACTATTTATATGTATATGTGCATTCAGATCAAATCTGCAAACCCATCAGAGATCAAATCTTTCGTGTTGAGATTTGATCTAGATTTGCTCTTTTTCTTGCAATGAAACTCTCGAAATTGAAAAAGATCAAATCTTTTGACAGAAAGAGCAAATCTTTTCTTGGATGAAACTCGCTATAAGGTAAAATGGAAGACGCACTTCAAAATGAAATTAGAAGAACTGGATATTATATTTGAGAATTTAACAGCTTATTAGGAAATAATCCAATTTAAGAACTTATAACGAGCTTCTTATACACAAGCAAGTGCTTAAACCTATATGGACGTACGGAATACAACTTTTGTGGCTGTACCAAATCAAGCTATGAACAAACAATGCAATAATATCAAAACAAAGTTCTTAAGCAAACGTTAATGCTCCATGGTACATACGAAACAGTGATTTACACAGACTTGTGTATGGAAACTGTCAACGAAAAAATACAAAAAAATATTGTAATTGAAGCATTCATTCACAATGTCCTCTTAAGGGGACAAACCGAACGGCTGCACACCTGTTTAATAAGATCCCAGCTAAGGTCCAACTAGCACTGATAAAAAACTTTCTCGAAGGTATTGACACGTTTTCAGATGTTCAGATTTTGTGGTGCTTTTGAAAAACATTGATTTTATAAATTAAGTAAATTGTCTTACGTGTCCTTTTTATGGAATCCTTGTTGGCAATTATCACACACAAGCGGGTATCCGATGTGCTCAAATGTGTGCACTCGCAATTTTGACACAGTGTCAAATGTCAATGGACAATACTTGCATTTACGTTTCACCCCCTTGTGCCTAGCTATGTGGTATGTGAGCCTCACTTTAACAGGAAATTTTTCTTCACACAAATGACATTCATACGGCAATTCTCCAGTATGAGTTCGCAGGTGTACCTTCAAGTAACATTGATTTTGAAACTTTTTGTCACAATGCGGGCAATCAATTGTCTTATTGTTATGGATTTTTTCATGCGTCCTAAGTTGATTTTTAAGTTTAAAAGCCTTCGGACATTGTTTACATTCGAATGCACGTTCATTTCCATGCGTACTAGTTTTATGTTGTCTCAATAGACGGTTTTTTTGAAACTTTTTATCGCACAAATCACACTGGTAAGCGTTTTTCTTTTCCCCATGCTGAAAGTCTTCGTGTTCAGCAAGTGGTTTTGGATGAGCAAATCGGCGAGCTAAAAAAAAGATAAATATTAAGGCTGAATAGAAAAAAATAGCATCGAATAACACTTACGACAATATGCGCACAGATATTTGGGATAGAGCTTGCTATTGTTCATTTTATTTCTATGTTTCATTTTGTGCTTTTTTAATATCGATTCGTCATCTGTAGTAAAGTCGCAGTGACTACATTTTCCTGATTCTTTTGTCAATCCGTGCACTGTAGACTTATGTTCGTCAAAGACTGCTTTTCCCTTAAATTCCACCTCGCACCAAGGGCATGTATAATAATGTTTTCCTTAAACATGGACAGATTAGCCCACAAAAACATTTATTGCAAACACCATGTGTAAGAAAAGGAATTTACTATTACCTGTGTGCGTTTTTAAATGCTTCTCAAGTTGGCTTACATTTTCGCAATCATGGAAACAATATTTACAAGTAAATTCTTTGTTCGCTAAAGCAGAAACAATATCAGGGTGTGTGTATCGAACATGCATTGGAAGAGTCTTTAACTGAAATTTCCTGCTACAATATGGGCATTTAACTGGCGTTTTTCTTGATATGTGTTCTTTCCTTACGTGCAGCTGTAATGCATTTTCATCAGAAAATGATTGACCGCAAGTAAGACATAAACGAGGAATCTTGCCTATGAAAAGAAATTAAAACAAAATAAAATATATTAAGTTATACAAATTACCGAAGAACACAATCTTACAACGATGGTCGGAATGCGAGTGATTTTCGAGCTTCGCTTTAGATTCAAATGCCTCTCCGCACATCATGCAATTCCAAGAATCTTTGAATCTTTTGTGATGTACTACATTGTGTGCTTTTAATTTAGTTTCGGTGTAGAATAATTCATCATTATCAGAGTCGTTACATTTGTACATCTTGTCATCGTGATTAGCTATTTCAAAATTGTATTATAGATGTATGAGTGCTATATGCAAATATATATATGATAAATAGGAAATGGCAAACAAAAATATTTCAATGTCCTAAACATTACGAAAAACTAAGTGTTGTAAATAAATCCAACTTAGCCATTAGAATTCTCTAAATCCGCATAAAAGTATGTCTACAATTGTTTCCAGATGCGTTAGGTGCAATTAAAGAAAGGATTTCTGTACTTAATAGTACGTTCGAAGCTGAACAAAAGGGCTAACTGATGAGCATTCCTAGCAGTAGTAGTATTGCGGTGGAGTTCTTTTAGGGGAATAATGCAACTGGCTATTTCACTGGAAGAGCGACATTGAATATGTGGTCGTTTTACATAGGTGGTCTGTGAGTGTTGGTTAAGTTTCTTCAATGCAAAAGCTACTTATCGAAAATCGCAAAGGCGGTATGTTTCGCTTTAACGACAAAAGACAGCATTAAGTTATTTCAGGATTGATTATACTACTCCGCTTTGCATAATGCTATCAAGAGTAGAGTTTAATAAATTTATCATACGTTGCCGTTGCGATTCCACCTCGGAAAATATGAAATACTAAGAGTGCTGTCCTCAGCAAAACAGTTTGATGGATTAGTATAGTTTCCGATAATTAATTAGCTAAAATTGCAAGTGCAATTGGCGAGATGCTGGTTACCTCTCCCGTAAAACAAACTTACTCAGAACCCGACAAGAAGCCTCGGAAATAATAACGAAACAACGATTCACAAAAATTTTCTCATGGAACGTAATATCGCTCTACAGATCTTGAGCCGAACATCAGCATTACATCAGGGTAGTGGAGCATAAATTTGAAGTAGTGTAGTCCTTTAACAATCATGGGTTAAAAGTAGCACCCGATAATATGGAGAACGAAATACGCGGCCGGCGGTCTGTGGAGGCTCTTTAAATCCAGAAACCTTAACATAAAAATTGAGCTGCTGCTATACAAGACTATGGTCTTATCAGTACTCAAATACGCATCCAAGACTTCGGTGCTTACAAAAAGGCACTCTCTCTTATCTCCGTTTGAGAGGAAAGTCTTAAAGAGAATTGTTGACCACATGTGCGAAGGAGGACTATTCCGGAGAAGATACAATCATGAATTGTATTAAATCTACATCGAAATAGATGTGGAAAAATAAATCTCCGTAGGCTCCGGTTGGCTGGGAACTTAGCTTGCGTGAGTGAAGAGGAACCACCTCGGAAAGTGTTTTGCAGTTCTTTTTATGGTAAAAGACAACGTGGCAGACCTTGCTTGGAAATATGGCGTAGACTAGGACACACGAGCATTTATTTTGTGAGTATGAGATTTAAATTCGTCGAATCTGTGAGTTCAAAAATGATTCACTTAGTAAATTCCTGAAAAGTCTCACTTCGTATGCTTCTACCGAATACTCCTTATGGAAATCAGCGGAGCGCCTAAAAACGTCCCAGACACAAGACCCGCCAATAAAATATCAAGATGGTAAATGGACCGGTAACCCGAAAAAAAGCTGATATCTTCGCTAAACATCTCGCAAATGTCTTTAAGCCGTTCCCAGCAAATCCAGATGCAGATCCTTTATAGTTTGTTGATAGAAATGACGAATGTGAAATTCCTATTGCCACGCTCAAAAAAGAAAGAAGCATGAGTCAACATAAGATATGTGCCACATCATTTGAAAATTTCAGAAGTTATTGTTATACCTAAACAAGGTAAACCACCAACAGAAGTAACATCTTACAGACCAATATCGCTTATACCAATCATGGCAAGAGTTTTCGAAAAACTGCTCTTGAAAAGGCTTAGCAAATAATAGAAGAAAGAAGACTAATTCGGAGCCATCAGTTTGGATTTAGAAATAAACATTCCACGATAGACCAAGTGCATCGAATTACGGATGTTATGGAAAAAGCACTTTAAGAAAATCAAGTATATTCGGCTCTATTCATAGATGTTGCTCAAGCCCTTGACAAGGTTTAGCACTTGGGACTTGAGTGCAAACTGCATAGGTACCTTCCAGACAGTACTACGAAATACTGAAATCCTACGTTACCAATCGACTCTTTAGAGTACGGTACGGCTAAAATTACTCGAAACTAAACAAAATTAAAGCCGGTGTACCGCAAGGAAGTGTCCTAGGGCCAACCCTGTATTTGTTATATACAAGGGACGTTCCAGTGGACAACAACGCTATCATGGCCACCTTTCCTGATGATACTTAAATGGAAAGAGAAGAACTAAACTTGAAGTATAGAAAAATGTACTGCTTACTAGGAAAGAACTCTCACCTATCTATCCAAAACAAACTAATGTTATATAAGCAAGTACTGAAACTCGTTTGGACAAATGGCATCAAACTATGGGGCTACACAAAGAAAACGAATGCTGAACCCATCCAGAAATTCTAAAGCAAGGTCCTTCGTGGAATAATTAATGCCCCTTGGTATATAAGAAATAGCGATTTACATCATGACCTTCAAATTGAAATGTTTGCAGTTTTCAACTGCTATTATATTGTTTACCTTTAAGCCAGAGATCTGATAGAGTACGGAGATAGATCAAACTGTTTTGATATTGGGATGACTAGAGATTTATTAGGATTGGCTATAGACCAATCATTTGTATGACTAACATCATCATCTATCAAGAGACAAATCTCATTAAGCTGATGGCTGAACACCGTCTGCATTTGAACAACACGATGGAAGATCATTGAAGAGTATTGGACCCCTGAGGAACTCCTTGTACAAGGCGTCTTGGATCAGAGTATTTTCAGGCAGAAAAAACTCTCAGATCTACCAGACAAGTAATTTGCTAAGTTTGCTTGCCCGATCACTAAATCCAAACAAATGTTCGAATTTGGCAAAAGCTTTAGAGACATTCATTAGGCAGAGAAGATTTACATAACCCTTGTCATAATCAACTCTGATATCTTCCAGAAAAGTAGTCATAGTACTGTAACAGCTATGGTTTGCTCTAGAGCCTGATTGTTTTTCGTATAACAAATTGTGGTTTGATAAGTTTCATAAAATTTGCTTCTCAATTATCTTCAATTAACTTTAGATAAGCAAGGCAGGATGGTTATCGGTCTGAAATGGTATTCGGTCTTCGCAATGAGAAAAACTCCAGTAATTTTCCACGACTGAGGGAAGGCCGATGTAGTGATGCACTAATTAATTATATGAGTTAGATGAGTTATAATAAAGAGCAGTATGAGTTTAACAAAACGACAAAACGAATGGGTACACCATCTTCACCAACAGAGTCAGACTTTATGGCAATTGGCCACCACATATTTGATAACGACATCTTCGTGTACTGGCATCCATCTAGCTGGCTCTAAAGCGCGGAACAGATTGAACCAACAACAGCACCGTCAACAACAAACAGAACGCTGACAAGCAACAAAAATTCAAACACATTGCTAATAGAACTAGCATCGTCTTCTTAGAACAAAAGCACTGTCAGTTTTTTGCAGTATGGCGCCCCTGAATATCACTTGTGTACAGTTGGTAGCAATGAAACGGAAACAGTAAATTTAGGACTTTGGTCTAACGACGCTGTTGATGTTGCTGTTGCTGGTTCAATTTGTTCCGCCTATGAGTTTTTTTTAGAAAATTGCTTTCCAGACGGAGAATCGAACTCACAATCTCTGGGTTAACAACCAAACACCTATTATTATATATGTATATACCTATATAATTATAATTATAACTTAGTGCCAATTACTGATATTAAAGAAGTACTGTTTAAGAAAATAGTTTTACTACTAATACAAGTATAATTACCCTTATGCTGACATTTGAGCACAATGTCTGAACAACTTGCTTGATTTGTTTTTATAGTTTCATCTTCAATCAACTTATCATCTGAAACATCTTGAAACTCAAAGTCTGGCAACGCACTTCCAGTATTGGTATCTGCCGGTTCAATAACAGTATCAGATGGCGCATCTTTTAATTCTTTATCATTTTTTTGGGTTTTATCTTCTTGTCCTATATCATTCTCTAGTTCTACATCTACTTCTAATTCGGCTTCTTCTTTTTCCGATTGCATGTACAACTCAACATTTTGTTCTTGCAATTCGACTTCTTCTTTTTCCACATGCATATGAAACTCTAAATTTTGTTCTTCTATTGTTGCAATGTTTGACGAATTTATATCATATTGCAATGTATATAGTTGATTATTAAAAACTGTATTTAAATTCTTTAATGGTTTAATATCTATTGCAACTGAATCCGAGCAACTTGGCAGGAGCATAGTTTCCTGTTAAATAATGCCCAAGTGGAAAAAAAATAATAGTGAGAGCTGAAGCGTTAATTTTTGCCAAAATGTGTTACAAACTTTGGAATCAACTAGTCAATTGACAATTTATAATTGTTTTTAATGATTCCACATACTATTAAAATGTAACAAGATTATAAACTAGGATATAAGGAAAACTTTTTTAAACAAAATAAAAACTGTTTACCTTTGAAACACTTTCATTTAGTTCAATTTGTTTGTCGTCAATATTGGGCAGTTTAATGTTATCACACTCGTTCATCTGATCTACAAGACCGCGGAGCAATCGATCAGCTTCTTTGGAAGCTGCAATAAAACCATAGGCCATGTCCAATAGTTTTGCACAAGAACCACATAATGAATGTGGCAGGTTGTCACAAAAACTAGCTTCCAATTTTGTACAGTAGTTGAAGCATTCAAAATAAGTCATGTCATTCATTTGAGATTCCAAATTAATATAATCTAATCCAATTGCTTGCATGCATACGCGGCAAGTGTTTAAAAGATCCATCGTTGTTAAACAATTTAGGTTCAAATTCTTAGTTCTTATAAGCGACAAAGTTGGTTAGAAATTAAGACGAGTGCGAGGTCCAACACGTCTGCAGCTGATTTAGAAATTATAAGAAAACTAAAGTATTTTAGAATTCGTCCTTTTGATATTTTTTTAAATTTTACCTTTCTGAACAGAAAATTCACGTCAAAAACAGAACTCATTAAAAATCAAAACGAAGACAAAATAGTCATGCCATTGCAATCATCTTTTATTTTGACGTTTGACCATACCTCTGACACCATAAAGAAAGAAGAACATAAGACTTATCTCCGTTCTTAAATTAATGCAATAAAACAACAATACGACAGTAGAGTTTCTTCATACGAGATGAGCCAGAAAAAAGTCATGATTGAAAGAAAAAAAAAATCTTGCGCACAATTTGTTCTATAAAGAAATATTTTCCTTTGGATTTGGACACAAAATATTAATTCGTACAAATAGGGGAAGATATAACGGGCAAATTGTACGATATCATGGTGCCTTTTGATTTATTAATAAAAAGAAGCAACATACTCAAATCAAACTCGTTCAAAAAGAATAAAGGAGGCTTTATGCGCGAAACAGATTAAACCAGCAACAGCAATAGCGGCCGCCATTATTTTGGAACAGAACCTATGTGTTTCAATTGCTTAAGCTAGAATAGACCAGCAGCGGCAAAAGTCGAATTTGTCGACAGGAAGGGTGAGAGGTGACGGCAGCAGATACTCATGTAGTGACATTGTATATACATTTTCTATAGTACTCTCATGGTGGTCATTTTTCGTCTGGCCATCTTCCTGGTTGATTCAGAACTAACTCTAACTAGTGGAGATTAGAACCTTCACCGATATTTTACCAGTATTTAATAAACTTTTGTTGTCTGTACTTATTCTATATTCACACCAATTGGCAATTTTAGCACGCCTCATTGCGACTTGATTCAGAACTAAAAAACGATGCTCCATGATAGTACTATATGCAGTGTATATACAAAGGTAGTGAACTGAATTTTGTCCGGGTAGTACAGTTCCATTTCTATACTGTTCCATTTTTCTATTATTGAGTTTGTAATTGAGAGCTTTGTATATACACTGCATATAGTACTATCATGGAGCATCGTTTTTTAGTTCTGAATCAGTGAGGCGTGCTGAAATTGCCAATTGGTGTGAATATAGAATTAGTACAGACAACAAAAGTTTATTAAATACTGGTAAAATATCGGTGAAGGTTCTAGTCTCCACTAGTTAGAGTTAGTTCTGAATCAACCAGGAAGATGGCCAGACGAAAAATGACCACCATGAGAGTACTATAGAAAATGTATATACAATGTTGAGAGCCAAGAATATTTTATTATTATTTTTCCTTGTCACACTTTAGCAATAGAACATGAGTTATCACAACACAATGTGGACACAATTGATGTGCTTTCAATCGATTGAAAAATTACCGTATGGAAAGGGACAAATATGCTGTTGCTGTTCTATTGCTACCAACTTTACACAAGTGATATTTAGGGGCACCATGCAGAATGATGTTATTGTTCTTGAAGAAGACGATGCTGGTGATGGTGGCATTGTGTTTGAATTTGCTTTTCTGGTCAGCGTGCTGTTGACAGTGCTGGTTCACTGGCTGAACATAATGAGCTGGAACGGAAGGCGGAGCTGGAGCTGGAACAGATGTCAAAAATGTTAAATATACACAAATTCAATGTTGCGAACACAATGGGCCGCAGCTGCAGACGGAGCTGCATTTCGGAGACGGAAAGGTTGGTTTACTTTTAATAAAGACGTACAGGTTTTTGATATTTCACAAAGAAACAAATGGACCACAATAGTGTTGTGTTCTTTTTTAAAGATCTTTGATAAGGTAGGTTTACATAATTCCTATTTTTGGTTGTTTTTTCATTCTTATTTTTACAAAAATGGTAAAAGGTGTATAGTAGTAGGAGAACGAAGTAACGATTGGAAGAATGAAAGTTTTAATATATTTAGGGTTGAGATTTGATGTTTCTCGTTTGAGTTTTTTTTTGACATGGAATAAAAATAAGTTGACTTTAAAAAATGAGCGTAGAACATATAGAAACATCGAAAAAATCCAAAGGTATCCTGAAATTTCTGGACTTATTTTCTTCCTGATATGAAAAACGGCTGACTGCTTTTCTTTTTTGCTTCGAATTTAATAGGAAACCTATTTAGTTGGAATTTTAGCACAAACAAAAAAAGAAGAAGATTATCACGAATATTTCCTTTCATATACCTATCTACATAAACTGTGGTGTTTTATTCCAAAAAAAATACCAAAAATTATCCATTATCACAAAAGAAAAACATAATTTGGAAATGGTTTTCAATTATAAAAACTCAAAAAACAGATATGCAGATAATTTCGTGCAGGAACAAAAAAATCACACGCTTTTATGGGGATTGCCACTTTTTAATAATGTAACGCTGCATTTTGGCATTAATACAGCAATTCATAAATGTTAAAAAATATGCACATCTGATTTTTTTTTTAATTTTCATTCAGTTTGTTTTTGTGCAAAAAATAAAAAGATACAGAAACAATGTGAACAAAGTATTATAATAAATGGGCTGATATTTGACTAATGTCAAAAAACTGCACAGCATCATTATGAGCACTTGCAAGTTGGGACGTACGTCCTAGTTTGACAGGTAATACAGATCCAGCTGCGTATTCCAGCTCCGTTTTTGCATTGTGTTCGGCCAGTCAATCTGTTCCGCGCTTTACATTTATCTGCATCTGCAGATGTGAAGAAAAGTAGAACGGGACTAATTAAAACAAAAATATATTTACAAGATAGAAGAAGTATACATTAAAGGCCATACATGTGCTATAATTTTGGACATTGTTCTTTATTTAAATCACGCTATAAGATTCTGTCAAATTGTCATTATCAGCGTGCACATGTTAAATTTGAGATGCATAGGTATTTTAAAAATGCAAAATAGTCAACAAATATTTCAGATTAAATTAAGAAAAAAATAAGTGAATTATGAAAATACACGGATCACAATAAACATTTAACAAACGAAATTGATAATTTGTGTTGTTTGAGTATTTTTTAAATAGATTGTTCAACATTTATTGAAAAATACTAACATACAAGGTCACCCTAACATGTAAAACCATGATTCAGATGAAATGCTATAATAAAGATGAAGATGTTCATTTTCACTATATTCTCTTTGTATATACACTGCATATAGTACTATCATGGAGCATCGTTTTTTAGTTCTGAATCAAGTCGCAATGAGGCGTGCTAAAATTGCCAATTGGTGTGAATATAGAATAAGTACAGACAACAAAAGCTTATTAAATACTGGTAAAATATCGGTGAAGGTTCTAATCTCCACTATTTAGAGTTAGTTCTGAATCAACCAGGAAGATGGCCAGACGAAAAATGACCACCATGAGAGTACTATAGAAAATGTATATACAATGATATTCTGCAATTTTCAGACTCATTATGACAATCACTTATCATATATCACCTTAGCCGGTTCCATCCCAGTATTTTTTTTAAGAATAGCAGACTTGAACCGTACAATACAACTAAAATTTAACTTACCTAACTTACCAGAGATAGAGTTGACTGGTCTTAATCGAAGCACGCATCGATTGGAAACGCACCTCGGCAGCAGCTGTCGGCTTGATACTTTTCTGCAACATTTGTTAAATTAAATCTTTTCTGTTTGCCAAATATTGCAGGCCTTGAAATAAAGATTCTCAGATCAGATTCTTAAAGTTGGGCATTGCGAGAATTCGCACATTGAAGCTTTGTATATACACTGCATGTAGTACTATCATGGAGCATCATTTTTTAGTTCTGAATCAAGTCGCAATGAGGCGTGCTGAAAATGCCAATTGGTGTGAATATAGAATAAGTACAGACAACAAAAGTTTATTAAACACTGGTAAAATATCGGTAAAGGTTCTCGTATCCACTATTTAGAGTTAGTTCTGAATCAACCAGGAAGATGGCCAATCGAAAAATGACCACCATAAGAGTACTATAGAAAATGTATATACAATGATTGAAGTAGTTTGAAGAAAATCTGGCCATTCATTATTTAAATCAGTCGATAAGATTCACAAATCTTTCAAATCTATTTGGCAGTCATGTCTAGTTGGACTGCAAAAAGAAATGACAAACATGAGTTCCATTAAAATCCTTTATAAATAGTCTTTTATTTTAACCACCATACCCATCTATGGTCTATCTGATTGTCATTTTAAAAGCCGGAAGTCAGTTACCCCACATCATTGTATATATACTGCCTATAGTACTATCATGGGACATCAAACAATCTTGTGGAATCAGCTCGTGTGATGGCGCTAGTTGTGCCCGCTAGATTTGTGAGAGAGAATTAAGAGAACGTAAGGCGGGAAGGAAAAGAAAGAGACCAGAAGATTATTAAGGGTGTTTTGTTTCGCTTAGCTGAGGTGAATAATTTTTTTTGGAATTTGCTCACGATACAAACATTTTCATTGGTTAAAATCAATTTGATGTAGCTTTTTAAGCGTTGCTAGGTAGAAATCCTTAGCAACGGGTTTTTTTTAAGTAAACAATTAATTGTTGTTGGTAGGAATAGGCAGTTAGGAAGGTAAAAAAAAACAAACAAGCATCTGAATTTTTGTTTATTTTCCTTTTTTTGTAGCTTTTGTTTACATTTTTTGAATTCTTTAGATTTACAAATTTTTGTTTACTATTTTACTACAACTTGCTTTGTTTCCGTTTGCGAAAAAAATACATATGCATTCTTAAAATTTAAACACAATCTTACTTTTTGTATATATATTAATTTCTTTGAAGAAACAGATTTTGGTTTTGATTTGTAAATTAAGAATTTCGCTTCCCAATCCGATAGGCGTTAGGTGCAAATTAAGTGCAAATTGTGTATAGAACTTCGTTAGAACACTTTTATTGAAAATTCATAGGTACAAGGACTTGGATTTTAATTATAATTGGTAGAAAAGGAAAAAGATGTTATTTTGTTGAGCTATGGATTCAAGTTATGGATTCTTAATAATGAAACTAATCAACAATGGCATTATTATGAAAGTAAGGACTTTGAAGTTAGTGACCAAATATGTTTGTAGGTTTTTGCATATTCATATAAGGGATGTCGATAGATGGTTGTTGACTTTTTTTTTAATTAAATATTAAGAATTTTTATAACTAATCACAATTTCAATTTGCGATTATATGCATATAATATAGATAATATAACGCAAGTAATGCATTCGTGCCACATACTTGCTCTTATACAATAACCTGCAAATGTCTAGTTGCAGAAAACTGGTGCTGCATACTCTTAGAGGTGGCAATTTTAAGGGATATTAAGGGATATAGAGCCCAACATTTATTTGTCAACTTAATTTTTCAATATAACGTTTTGTGCAAATTCAAAAAGCCGTTTAGAGAGAGGTGAAAATAAAAAAACGTTATGAATACATGAAAGGTACCGTTAACAGACCCTCCAGATATTTATTACTTTGCATGTATAGGTACTATAACGCAAGTTATGCAATATGTAGATTAAAAATTTTGAGATAACAATCAAACATGACATTCGATGATATAGAAACATAAATGTTTGTCTTTCTGTGAGTATGTATTTTCGACTACAGTCTAAACGTTTTTGCCAATCGTCTTCAAATTTAGAACTTAAGGTTATTTTGACATTCTACAAGACTGTTTAATTTTTTTTAGCTCAAATATTAACAGTACCTGTCATATAACCATTAAGTAAAAGCTTATTTTTCTCGGAAACGGCTCTAAGAATTTTTATGAACAAAAATCAGTGTGCTATTGTGGATGCAGGATATGTATTGGTGAACAAAATTCAAGATAGTAGGCTAAGAACGATACCTTCCATAGGACCGTTTTTTTATTCGAATTTCTCGTGAACTGGTAAGCCGATTAGAACCAAAATTGATATTAAAGAAGAGCAAGTACGTGCGATGCAATTGTGCAATTTATTTGTAAATAAAATAATATTTGTAGTAATAATAATGAATAATACAGTTTTAAAAACCCCTCTGAGGAATGTCAAAAGAACTACACAAACCAAATTTAAAGGTTACCTCTTTAGCCGTTTAGGCTGCAAAGGGCTACACATTCAGAAGGACAGAATTTTGTTTACCATAAACCTTTTGTTTCTCTATCATCGTACGTACTGCCATGTTTGATATGTATGTATATTTACATATTCGATATGTTCATATATTGATATGCAAGATAATAAAGGTTTATCTTATAATTCTGCATTAAAATATTTTTGATTAAGGCATTAGCATTGTATATATATGATGTATGTAAATAAACACATACAGTGTCGACATTTTAAAAAAGGCTCGACGATTAACAACAACAACTACGACGACGATTAACAACAACAACTTATAATACGAGCAACCCAGTAGTGCAATTCATTCATAAAAAAAACACATTCCTTAGGACCAGATATTTTTTGTTTTGATATTTTAAAATTTGTTGCTTACATTTTCCTAAAGCCTCTTGTTGCTATATAAAAATCCCTAGCAACGGTTTTTTTAAAAATACAGAATTTGTTGTTGGTAGGAATAGGCAGTTAGTCTATTGACTGCGATTTGAATTTTTGTTTATTTTGTTTTGTTTACATCTGTTTTATAGAGAATACGAGCACTTATACTAACATACATATTTTATACATTAGTACGAAATTGGCTAGAATTCTTTAGTTTTTTAATTTTTTGTTTACTCAAGGGACGTTGCCGTTTGTAAGAAAATATACACATACAGTCTTAAAATTTAAACACAAGCTTACTTCTTGCTATGCATATTATGCAAACGTCCTTGAAGAAACGGATTTTTGTTTTGAATTTTGCTTTCCATTCATAGGTAAAAATTAGATTTGTAAACAAAGACTTTTTTGTGAAAATATAAGGATGAAAAAGGGAGATACTATTATTTGCGTTCATTTGTATGTCAAGTTGCATTCTATTGTAATTTAGCCTTAGTTTTCTAATATTGCAAATATTTTGTTCAATTTAGGTACATATATGTACCTATATATATGTACATATATTTTAATAACATAAAAATTGGATTAATTGGATCAGCAGTTTTCGAGAAATTCGAAGAAAAAAAACCGGTCCTATGGGAGGTACCCTATTTAGCCCACCGTTCCGTATTAAAAAAAAAATGTTCACCAAAATATAATGCTTACCTACAGTTGGTAGTACACTGATTTTTTCATAATAATTCTTGGAGCCGTTTTCGAAAAAAATAAGTTTTTACATAACGGTTATATAACAATTACCGTTAATTTTTGAGCTAAAGAAAAAATTTAAATATCTCCTTTGTAGAACGTCAAAATAACCTCATGCTCCAAATTTGAAAATGATTAGCCAAACCGTTTAGGCTGTAGTTTAATATACATCACTACATAGATACTTGCATAAGGCAAGTTATGCATTCGTGTTCTTTCATACATACGTATACATATAAAAATAAGTACTTTCTTCTTTCTTGAACACTGATAATAAGCCATCGTTATACCTCATGTAAAGAAAGTCCATCTTTTAAAATCATGTGATGAGAAGGGAAATTTGAAGAGAGCTGCGCAGTAGAATTGCCAAATGAATTGGTTCAAGCTATAGGTAATTATATGACTTAAGCCGTTAAGGCTGCAGGTCATTATACATACAGACGGACATACATACATTTTGTTCACTAACTTTTAAGGCTTCTCTATTATTGCCATGTCATGATTTCATGCTTAATTGTTATATCAATTTTTTGTTTATATTCACGAATCCAAAACTCGCCTCATAAAATTTGCCTTTGAAATTGTTTGTACATACGCATATATTATATATACTTACTTTCTTGCCTATGAACATGGCAATCAAAACAAAAAAAAATTCATAATAATGTGATATTTTGGCCTGGGGTTCGACAAATAAAACTCAATCAAAATTCCACAATAATAAAACAAATCTCTTTATTTTATAAAACACAACGTCTTTCAGTTTAAATAACACCAATTTAACTTATTTCACTTATTCACAATTCAAATACGTTTTTATAATTCAACACTTTATTTAATCTCAATTCAATCACTTTTTACTAATACTTCCAGTTGTTAACAATTCCACTTTCGAAAATAAACTGAGCTGTCAATGCAATCTACTCTTGTATTTATACAACTTTAAAAGCTTCTGGAAGCTTCTGTCTGGTTCTGGCACAATCTAAGCTTTCGGTACTAATTCGAGTCTCGAATTGTTTCGTCAAGTTCGATTTAGTACTAAGTTAAAACATGTTGCAAATATGTAGCATACTTCTAGGAGCATGGTTGTTGTACACAATAAATGTTGGTTGTTGTACACAATGAATCCAACAGATGGCGTTAATTTACAAAATGTATCTAAACTTGTTGCCACATCACATTGTCCCCCTCTTAGTTTTGTTCGTCCCGAACAGACACATCATCATTGTTTCCGTGGTAACGATGCAGTCGATCCACATGGACAATTTTCATTTTTGCTCTTGGTCCTCGTTGGATTCGGAAAACGACGTCATTAATGCGCGTAACTATTTGGTAGGGACCTTCCCAGTCCTGCTGAAGCTTGGGCGATTTTCCCTTTCTGCGATGTGGGTTATAAAGCCATACCAGATCTCCCTCATTGAATTCAGGTGCTGTTGCTCTCGCATCGTATCTGGTCTTCATGCGGTCACTCGCAATTTTTATGTTGTTTCTTGTTCTCTGGTGAATGTCGTTGATCCTTTCTCTAAGATCTAACACGTAGTCCTCTTCGCATTTTGGGTCTTCAATAGGAAATCCGAATTTTAGCTCACTTGGAAGCCGGGCAGTTCGTCCAAATAGAATTTCGGATGGAGTGTATCCAGTTGTACTATGAACCGCATTCCGGTAGGCCATAAGAAATAAAGGAATTCGCCGATCCCAATCCCGTTGGTTCTCGTTCACGACTTTGGACAGATGTTCCTTCAAGGTCTTGTTAAATCTTTCTACCATTCCATCAGACTGTGGATGAAGAGGTGTTGTCCTTGTTTTCTTTAACCCGAGTGATGCGCATACTTCCTGGAATACCTTCGACTCGAAGTTTCGCCCTTGGTCGGAATGCAATTCCATAGGCACCCCGAACCTGCAGACCCAGTGGTCCACTATCTGCTCGACAACGGTCTTAGCTTCTTGATTGGGTATCGCAAAAGCCTCCGGCCATTTGCTGAAGTAGTCCATGACAACAAGGATGTAACGGCTACCGTTTTCAGTTTCCGGGAACGGGCCTGTGATGTCAACGGCGATTCTTTCAAAAGGGGCGCTCACGTTGTACTGGTGCATTTTACCTCGTGTTTTGACTTTGGGTCCCTTGCTAGCTGCGCATGTTATGCACTTTCGACACCAGCTCTCTACATCGTTTCTCACGCTTAGCCAATAAAAGCGTTCCCGTACCTTTTCCAATGTTTTGTTGATTCCCAAGTGCCCACCGGATATTCCAGCATGCATTTCTCGTAGGATCTCCTCTACTTTCGATCGTGGAACCACAAGCTGCATCTTAAAGGATCTTCCATCCGGCATTTCCCATTTTCTTCGCAAAACACCATCTTCCACATGGAGAGAGTCCCACTGCGCCCAGTATGCTTTTAAAGTAGGACTTCTGTCGGAGATATCTCTTGCGTTTGGTTTCTCCATAGATTCCTTCCATGCAAGGATTGGCTCGATATCAGGGTCTTCTTTTTGTGCATTACGAATTTCTTCGGCACTCCAACCCTCTACAGGTTCGGCTCTTATTCTCTGGACAGATATACCTTCATCCTTTTCCTCTTTTCGCGCACAATGTTTGCAACTGGGCTCACATGGTCTGCGGGAAAGCGCGTCCGCATTGCAGTGCAGTCTTCCTTTGCGATGCTGTACTTCGAAGTCGTAAGTCTGCAATCGTTCGATCCATCTTGCTACCTGCCCCTCAGGATTTTTGAACTGTAGCAACCATTTTAAAGCGGCGTGATCGGTACGCAGGATGAATCTCTGTCCATACAGATATTTATGGAAATGTTTTGTCGCCAGTATCAAAGCAAGGAGTTCCCGTCTGGTTACACAGTAGTTTCTCTCTGGTCACGACAGAACTTTGCTGAAATAGGCTACCACTTTCTCCTGCCCATCTTGTATCTGCGACAGAACTGCTCCAACACCCACGTTACTAGCATCCGCGTCCACAATAAATGTTTTGCCAGGGGTGGGGTAAGCTAGTATTGGTGCCTCACAAAGTCGCTGTTTTAGATGTTGAAAGCTTCTTTCGCACTCACCTGACCATTTAAATTGTCTACCCTTCTCAGTTAGCTGGTGCAGACACTTTGCGATTCCGGCAAAATCTTTGACGAACCTCCTGTAATAAGTGGCAAGACCGAGAAAGCTCCTCAGCTGGTGTTTATCTTCGGGAACTGGCCAATTTCTCACGGTTTCGATTTTCTCCGGGTCAGTGTTTACTCCATTTGATGATATCACATGTCCCAAATATTTCACCTCAGCTTTGAACAGAGCACATTTCTTTGGATTTAGTTTCAAATGTGCAGTTCGAAGTCGTGTAAACACCTCCCTCAAGTTGTCGCGATGTTCAGCGAACGTCTTTCCCACAACGATGACGTCATCCAAGTACACCAGGCAGGTTTTCCATGTCAGACCCTGTAACACACGTTCCATTAAACGCTCAAAGGTGGCTGGAGCGTTACACAAGCCAAATGGCATAACGGTAAACTGCCATAGTCCATTTCCCGTTGTGAAAGCGGTCTTTTCTTTGTCTTCTGGATGGATCTGTACCTGCCAGTAACCACTTTTCAGATCGAGGGTGGAAAACCATTTCGCTCCAGAAAGGGTATCCAAGGTGTCATCTATTCGAGGCAAGGGGTAGCTGTCCTTCTTGGTGACATCGTTGAGCCTCCGGTAATCCACGCAGAATCGAGTGCTGCCGTCCTTCTTTTTTACTAGTACAACGGGTGATGCCCACGGACTTTTTGAGCTTTCGATTAGACCGTCTTTTTCCATGGTTGATATCATCTCATCGACTTCCGGCTGTTTTGCCAATGGAAGTCTTCTAGCAGGTTGTCGGATCGGTCTGCTATCGCCGGTGTCTATTCGGTGCTGTACTAGGTGTGTTCGACCATAGTCTCCATCCTGCGATGCAAATATATCAGCAAACTCGCCAATGAGATTTTTGGCCATGGTTTTCTGCTCCTGATTTAGCTCACAGTTTCCAAGGATAGCATTACATACCTCAGCCAATTTTGTTGCAGAAACAGGACTCGCAGAATCACTCCCAGATGTTGTCGATATGGCTGCAATGGGTACGCATCTTCCAATCACCTCTCCTTGTCTGAGCTTGACGGAGTGTTTGTTCGGATTCATCAGCCTTACCGGAACCATGTTTTTCTTTGGTTCCACTAAAATCTTTCCAACGATATAGCTTGGAAAGTCCTCTTTATTATCTGCTTCAATGAAATAGAATCGGTGGTTCCCAGGATCACCCTCCAAACGCGTCCAAAGAACTGTCTCTGAAGAAGGTGGTAGGACTTCATCTCTGCTTATAACCGCCCGAAGATTCACAGCGTTCTCGTTTCCGTATACCATAGGGATCTCAACGGTTCGATACCTTAATACTTGCATTCGAAGGTCTATGATTACCTCATGTGCCTTCATGAAATCCACTCCAATGATGCACTCGTCGCATATGTCGGCTACCAAGAATGCATGTGAGAAGGTCAACCCTGCCAGTTGTATCTTTAGAAATACCTCCCCGTATACTTTTGCTGCTTCTCCCGTAGCTGTCTTCAGAGTGTAGCAGCTGGTGTTATGTAGCCATGATGTCTGAACAAGGTCTCTTCTGATTATGGAGGCTGTGGCACCCGTGTCGATAGTGGCCACACATTTTCTGTTTCTGATGACTGTCTCCACTGTCAAGCTCTTGCTGCAGCGTGTAGTTTGCGAAACTTGGATGATGGTCCTGGGGGCGTCGATTCCATCAACTAACTTCAGCCCCGCGAAGTTGGTTCTTAGGCGTTTCCCGCCTGCTGTTGATCAGAAGCTTGTCCAGCAGTGTGAGTGCTATTCCTGCCAGATGCTTCGTCATTCTGCCTCCTCCTTGTGCAATGTGGGCAGCTTACCTGTCTAGGCATAGATCTGCATTGTCGCTGTAGGTGTCCTAGCTTGTTGCAATTCCAGCATCTCATTTGACCTCGAACAGTGCTCGGGTTTTGTCTTTCAATGTCGACACGTTGACATGAGCACTCTAGCGTAGCCATTTCCCTGACGCGATGGCTACCTTGCGAAGCTTGGTCTGCTGCTTCCATTGTCAGGGCAAATGCTAAAGCCTCAGCGAGCGTTTTCTTACCTGCCATTCTCACAGCCATTTGTAGTTTTCCATCTGCAATGGCATTAGTGAACGCATCGGTTGCCAGTTCGTTTATGATTTCCCTGCTGGTATTGGGATAAGACAAATTCGCCAAGCGCTCAATGTCAGCTTGCAATTGTTGTAGCGTTTCACCTCTTGCCTGGACCCTTCTGCGCAACTGGACTCGGTAAACTTGCTGCATGTGGTCGTCGCCAAACCTCATCTCGATTGCCTTGACCATGGCATCATAATCCTGATGTTTGTCTTCAGGAATGGTCTGCAGCAATTCGGCAGCTGTTCCTCTGAGAGCAAGCGTAAGAGCAATTGATTTGTCTTCGTTGTCCCAGTTGTTCGTCAAGGCGGCAGCTTCGAACTGCCTCTTATAAATTGGCCATGATGTTTGACCATCGAAGACAGGGGGCTGCATTTCCTTTCTTCGTGGACCGTCGCTCGAATATTCCCGAACCTTCTGCTTTTTCAGAGAATCAAATTCCTTAGCCAGATGTTCGTACTGTTGCTCTACACTTTCTACTTGCCTTCCGAACTTTTCTTCTAAGTTTTCTATTTTCTGATCTACTATTTGGAGTCTTTTGTCGAAGAGAGCATTCTGTGCATCTAGCTTGTTTTCGAGAGAATCCCTTTGTTCGCTTAGTTGCTTCTGAAGAACTTCTAAAGAATTCTTCTGCTCATTCTTTTGTTCGTCGAATTTACTTTCGAGAACGTTCTTTTGTTCTTCGAGAACGTTCTTTTGTTCTTCGAGAACGTTCTTTTGTTCTTCGAATTTCGACAGAAGCAACTTCATGAAAGCAGGCATTTCATCGGCTGTACTTACTGTGCATTCTCTCCCTTGTTCTTCAACATCGAACAACATGGTATCGGGGTCTCCACCATCCTGAGTGATAGCATTCTGAAGTCGGAGCAATAGTTCCTTTTTCAGCCCCGAAGTCTGAAGATTTCGTTTTCCTAATTCTTCTTTCAACTCAGCTGTTGTCAATTGTTCTAATTTGCGACCCATTTTATGTAACTTAAACACTATTTTCGCAACACAGTCAGTTTTATTTTAATGTCTCTTCTAGAAAGATCTTTTTCCAACACTATTTTTAACAAAAATACTCGCTATTCACAGTTTTATAGCACAATCAGTTCAATAGTTTCTGGAAAATTCCACTTTCACAATTAAATGAGTCACCGAAACTGTTTTAGAAAATGTCACTATGGAATTTTCTAGCACTTTACTGAGTTTTATCCCCAATTTCTGACACCAATGTGATATTTTGGCCTGGGGTTCGACAAATAAAACTCAATCAAAATTCCACAATAATAAAACAAATCTCTTTATTTTATAAAACACAACGTCTTTCAGTTTAAATAACACCAATTTAACTTATTTCACTTATTCACAATTCAAATACGTTTTTATAATTCAACACTTTATTTAATCTCAATTCAATCACTTTTTACTAATACTTCCAGTTGTTAACAATTCCACTTTCGAAAATAAACTGAGCTGTCAATGCAATCTACTCTTGTATTTATACAACTTTAAAAGCTTCTGGAAGCTTCTGTCTGGTTCTGGCACAATCTAAGCTTTCGGTACTAATTCGAGTCTCGAATTGTTTCGTCAAGTTCGATTTAGTACTAAGTTAAAACATGTTGCAAATATGTAGCATACTTCTAGGAGCATGGTTGTTGTACACAATAAATGTTGGTTGTTGTACACAATGAATCCAACAGATGGCGTTAATTTACAAAATGTATCTAAACTTGTTGCCACATCACAATAACAACAAACATTTCCCCAACAAAGCAACAACAAATTAATTCACCTCACTGCATGTATTTTTTTTTCCTTTTCCTAATAGCCCTGTCTATTTCTAACCTGCCTCTCATCTTTATTCTCTATTTTAAAAAAACATTCTCTTCAAACTCTCTTTTCAATTCTGTCAGTTAGTTCTGAATCAGCGAGATAGGCGGCGTTCACAAAATGCGTCACCATGATAGTACTATAGTTTCTATATACAATGCCCACATATGAGCTTAAAATAGAAGCCCATTAAGAAATATAAATGGAGTGGTACAGATATATCGCTGACGGGGTACATCAGCTGATTTTTCGGTTGTTTCTTCGTTCTTTTTTTGGACAGGCACGTACGTTTGTGTGTACACTGATTTGGATTACCCCGAATATATCCAATACTTTCCTACAAACTGTGCTGTTTTATTCTAAAGAAATTTGCGAAATTCTAAAAAAAGCTATTAAAAACCATCCATTACCACTAAAAAACATGATTGGGAATTGTTTTCAATTTTAAAAGTTCTTATTTTAAGTCCGTGCATAGCATTTTCTTTCTCAAACGGGAAACGTCAAAGCTCAACCACAAAAAATCTTTAAATTTTCATTCTTCCATTGGTTACTTCATTCCCCCTACTTTTCTACACCCCTTATCCAATTGTCAAAAGGAAAGAATGAAGAAACAACCGAAAAAAGAATAATGTACGCAAGGTCTTAGTTTCGAATCAACGAAGAAGATATAAATTAAAAAATTTATTGGCGCGACAGCTCCTTAAGGAGCCAAGGCCTAGTGACTTATACTCTCAACCATTCCTGTGTGTGTGTTTTTAATTTAATTAATTAATTAATAGAAGGGACCTACAGTTTACAGCCGAGTCCGAACCGCTACATGAGATGCACTTTTTCAAGACAAATTTTACTCTTGGAGGTTTTGTCAGTTCCTCGCAAGAGGCAGTACCCCAGAAAAAAAGGTGGCTATGAGCTGGATTTGAACCCAGGTTCTTCCGCTTAGCAGTCCGACACACTAACCACTAAGCCACGGGGCACTACAACCAGGAAGATGCCCAGACGAAAAATGACCACCATCTTTGTATATAGAACCTATAATACTACCATCCGTGTTCGAAAACTAGTGCCATCTAGTTCGTCTACATCTCCCTAAAGTTTTTCTCTGAGTGGAGACTGCAACGTAGACTTTTAGTCGGGGAAATGTACTCAACACATATGCAATGTTAGAAAAAGACAGAACGACAAAAAGTAATAGCAGTCAGAAGGAAACAAACCATGAACACTTTTTCATGATATTTCATTACCATTTTCTTAAAATAAGCGATAATGAGAGAATGAAAGATAGTTATTTAGACAGGTATGTGAGGAGTTTTCATTTCTGCCTTGAAAATCCACTGATTTCAGGATGAAATTTACCTATTTAACGATTTTTGTTGAAATTTGGTTTGGTTTTTTTGTGTACAATTTTGAATGGTTACCATGTTTGATTATTATATCAATTTTGTTAAGTCTGCAAAAATTTTATTTACCTAGTTACTTATTTTACATATAAAACACATTGTTTGCATATGTTTGTAACTATGTTATTGCTTACGAGTATATTCACTTATCACGTCAAAAAATCTAGTACTAAATATACTACTAACTAATAAATATAGTACTAAATCTACTACTTACTAAAAATATAGTACTAAATATACTACTAAGTACTCAATCCAGTACCACATATACTACGATAGTACTAAATTCAAGTACTGAGTACTAAAAATCTAGTACCAAAATACTATTGTTCCAACAACATAGTACCAACTGGCACCAGTTTTATATTTAACTAACGTTCGAGATTGAACAATATTTATATTAAAACTTTAAACACTCAAATCCGAATATGGCAACATTGGTACTTAATTGCGGTATAAGAAATACAGAAAATACAGAAATAACAACATTTCTTGAAAAATGCAAAATCCAAAAAAATAATTGAAGACGCACAATCTTGGTTTGTTTACGAAAAATCAAAGGGAAATCCACTAATTTTTGTTTACCTTACTCAACCATACCATATGGTCTAGTGTCACTTGTTTAACCTTTCACTCGTACTTATTCATTATTTCTGCCTATTCTTGTACTGGTTCTAACTAAAGACTTTTTTCAAACAAACAATACAACCTACTCTTTCATCATTATATTTCTTTCTACTCTCCAAAAACACATACAAATGAATATCGTGTTGACAGACAAAGCTATTGCAGCGACGTTGCGGCTGTATCTCGCTTAACAAGAAGCTGCTGGTTTCATATACAAGGCCACCATTAAAGTACTATAGAAAATGTATATACAATGGTTTTTGTCAAGATGCTTGCTTACACTACACACCGAACAATATTATGACCAGAAGATTTGCTCCTCCTCTTTAATTCTTTTAGACAATTGATTAACCGATTGTCAATTTGATTTTGTTTTTTATACGATGACGGAACTAAGCCGATGGAATTGATAAATAAATTAGTATTAATCAAAATCAGTGCATAATGGGAAGATTTTGTTTGGTAATTATACTATTTAAAACTAATTTAAACCAACAAAAGAGTATAAATATATTGAGGAACGTTATTACTACGAACACGAACAGTATATTGCGAAGTTGGTTGGTGAGAAGTTTAATGTTTTATTTATTAATTTATAAGCTTTCAGCAAAGGAATATAAAAATCTATTTACTTACTGAATATGCTAATTTTTGAACGTTGAGAGAAAATTGTTTAAAGGTCGCATTAAGTCGTTAAGTATATTTATCTTTGCAGATACGACAACAAAGCAAGATTGTAATATGCTGTTTTTGTCTCAAAGTTTTTAACTGCATATCATTTCATTCCAGTTTTCAACAATGCTATAAAATTCTTTGACGTTGTTATATCAAACGCGTAGTCCCAAAACAGCCTTCCAATCATTAAAATAAACTTCATGATACGCAGAAAAAACTAGAAAGTTCGTTTCATTCTTTTTGGGCAAGGCAAGATCATAACCAGTATCATGCCAGTTTGACATAAGAAAACTTCGGTTGGGCGTACTTTTAAGGAAATCTAGGTTTAATTAAATGGTGCTTGTGTTAGTTAGTTAGCTCTTCGCCTAAGCCTACTTCAGAACAAATTCAGTTAATAAAAGTATCAAAGTAATGAGTTGAGTACCAGGCAGCCATAACGACTTCATTAAACTTAATTTAGAGCATACATATTAAAATTTAGAATATATTGCATTATAATGCCATAATTCTTAGACGTCGCTATGTTGTATTGGTTAGTGGTTAGTGTGTCGGACTGCTAAGCGAACTGCCTCTTGCGAGGAACTGACAATGACTGACCTACAATAGTAAAATTTGTCTCTAAAAAGTGCATCTCATGTAGCCTTTCGGGCTCGGCGGTAAATTGTAGGTCTCTTCCATTCTTGCAGATTCACAACACACACAGGAATGGTTAAGAGAATGGCCCTAGACCTTGGCTCCTTAAGGAGCTGTCGCGCAAATACATTTATTTTATTTTATTTATTTATTTACATATTTAGTCCTCAACCAAACCAATAAAGTTTTAGATATGTTATTAGCCCTCACATTCAGAAATATTGGGAGTGACACCGTAATGGTCAAAGTAGTGAGCCGAAGACTTAATTAACTCCTAGGCTGAAAAGTTTGCCTTGCTGGCGTACGGTTGAGCATCTTTATATATCGCTTATTTAGTTGAAGGCTGTCATAAAAAACGCAGTTTTTGATTTTATGATGCTGAATTATTTGTTTTGCCATGCTTCATGTGTGAGATGTGCATATTAATATCTTGTTTATTTTCAACGTTAGAAGATAATTATGAACATTTTACACAATATAAAGCAATGCAAAACGAATAATTCAGCACCATATAACCATATAACATCACCACCACCAGTGTCATGTTTTTTTTGCAGCAGATTTAGATTAGATTAGATTTGTTTTCTTTAAAACATTTTATATAAATTTTTCGTTCAAATTACACACTGCATAGAATAGGTATGTATGTCCTCTCAGTGTGGTATGAAATTAGGCCTTAACAGTTCTTTTCTCAGACGGAACAGCATAGAAATCTCTTCTATCTTGTTACTGTCGCTGAAATAGTTGCAATCATGTTTGTTGTTCAATTAATTGTAGCATGTTATATATAATGTGTCCACAGATTGACGCTCATATTTCGTCCTTGCGTACTCACCCACACGTGTGATGGGTTGGTACAGAGTGGTTCTCCAGCTACCTGTTGCTCTCAGATCAAGTTTTAACTCAAAATCAGTTTGTTGCTCTAAGTTCACCCATTCGTTAAACCAACTACTTTTCTTTTGAATTGTTTGAAATTTTAGGCATAAGGCATTCCACAGTCTGTTGCGAGGCAATGGAAGGGGTAATCGGGATTTGGGATAGGTAAGAAACCAGTAACTGGAATCAGAGAGGAATAAGGAATACGGGAATTCTGGTGGAAAAGGACGGGTAGGGTAGAATGTCTAGCCCGAGAGCATTGGCATGCTGGGGGATCTTGCTCCCGCTACTAGACCTCACCTCCACGAAACTCAAATCATGCCACTACATAAATCCTACTCATGTCCTAATCCCACACCGAGGATGCTACTGGTTTTTGTGTAGCGTTGGCATATTTCCACCCTGCAGGAACTCGGACCGCCATCATTTTCGAGTTCCCCAAACCTGGAACTGATTGGGGTTGTTATTTGCTTACTAAACGGTTGGGCCGATTTGATTCAAACTTGGTGTATAGCATTTTTAGAGTACTCTACTCTACTCGAATTGGCATTCTAGCTCCAAAACTAACGGTACCTGCCATATAACTTTTAATGAAAAACTTATTTTTCTCGAAAATGGCTCCTACGATTTTGATAAAACTTTCTGAATGGTGTTTTCTATGCAAAATCTATCTTAGTTTTAATGGATTTTTCAGAAAAAGTTTTATAACGGTACCTCCCATAGGACAATCAGACTTTTTCGTTAACTAATTGACGGATTTTGATGAAATTTTCAAAATATGTAGTGTTTTATGATTTAAATAATATTATTAAAATTATTAAAATTTTCAAAAACATTTTTTTTTAATTTTTAATATTTTTTTTAAAAAATTATTTTGTTTTTTGAATATTTTGAAAACGATTTTATAGATTTTTTTTTTTATTTTTCCACTAGTATAAACTATAGATTTCTTTAAATTGACATACTCAAAAAAAATTTTAAATATGTTTTCGGGAAGTTTAAAAAAAAACGATTTTGAAATGAAAAATTCATAAAATAGAAAACAGCAAAAGAAATAAGATGGCTTACAACATTTTTTCCAAAAAACGTTATGACTAGTGTTTTTCCCAAAAATTTATTTCATATTGCTCGGCTAAGCCATAGTTTATTAGTCAAATAAAAAAGGTGACAACCTACATACATACTTGTATTTTAAAGCATTTCATCATCATAAAAGCACACAGAATAAATAAGGAAGCCTATGATAAACACACAAAAACTACTAACAAATAAGAAACTATTCGATTACTACTGAATGCAAGAATTTCAATCGAGAAAACAAAAGTTTACACCTTCCTATAAATAAACAAAACCACTGTGTTAACTTTTAATATTGTCTTTATACCCACTCGCATAACAGTAGTTGGAATGTGTATCTTAATTTTAGTACCTACCTTCCTTCTAACCTTATTAAAGGTACCTGATACCCACACCATACGTTTATCGATCCATCAAACATAATTAAGCTATTTTAATTAATTTGATTAAAATTATTGTTATTGAGACCTATATAGCTCCTTATTCCTAGCAGTATTGCCTACTGCTGATTCCCACGAATCTATGCCAGTTGTTCAAATTTTTCCATACCAAAATGAAAATTAAAGTGAAAAAAGTCCTTTATATCTTTTTATTAGCAAATTATATTATAAACAGCAAACAACAAGTGGAAAGATAATAGACTAAAAAACTGCAAAAGCTAACAATCCTATATATTTATGTGTTTATCCCTTTGTCGTGACGCATGTTCGTTCGAGCTTCAAACCACAATGATTCTCAAGAAGTTGGACGTAAAAAAAAACATTAAAATTAAATATTTGTCAAAAAGACGCCTGCACTTAAAAAAGATTAATTCTAACAATCAGACATGACATTACGATGATAGAAAAACATTTTTGAGTTACTGGCTGTCTGTCTGTCTTCTCGTCTGTACGGATGTATATTGAACTACAGCCTAAACGTCAATCGTCTTCAAATTTAGAACTTAAGGTTATTTTGACAATCTACAGGGGACTTTTTTTAGCTCAAATTTTAACTATATCTGCCATATAACCGTTAAGTAAAAACTTATTTTTCCCAGCTCCAAGAATTTTTATGAAAAAATCAGTATACTATTGTAGGCTTAGGTTACATTTTGGTGAAAAAAAAATTCAAGATGGTGGGCTAAAAATGGTACCTCTCATTGAACCCTTTTTTTCTTCGAAGGACTTTCTCGAAAACTGGTCATCCGATTTCAATAAAAAAAAATATATTCAGCACGATGTTGGTAGCCCAAGTAATTTTACATTAAAATATTTTCGAAAACTTTTTTTTTGAATTTTTAATAATTTTCTTAATTTTCTTTTTCAAAAATCAATATTTTGAAAACGGGTAGATGGATTTTTTTTAATTTTGTTTTTTAAATGTAAGTAATTTTTGTGTTTAAGTTTGCATTTTTGAATATTTTTTTTTAAATTTTTAAAAAAAGTTGTTAAAGAAAACCGTTTTATTTAAAAACCGTCCCTACGATTTAAATTAACAATTTATTTGTATTTGTATTGAACTGCAGAGGAATTACTCAATACTCAAAAATTTTGTTAAAAAACCTAGAATTTTTTTTATAATTAACGCGCGCACAAGGGACTATTTGTTTCCCTTTTAATGTAGAACACACTGCGCGGGCAGCGGATATTCGACCTGAACCCGCTGTATTTACTGCAAAGTAAAACTTCAGTCTCGCGTCTCGGTAATTGGTGTGTCCAGGTTATTATTCCATATACCGGGAGAACAATAGTGAGATGCCATTGGATTATTCACAAGAGCGATCAGCAGTTTTTCAAAATGCGAGTCTTAGGTCTGATTTTATCATCTTTTTTTATAATAGATTTCCTACTGAGCAATACAAACAGATGTCCAGTCAAGAGGGTATGCTCTTACAACGACTTTTATAATCTTGTCGAAATAAGTGTCCCAAAGGCAGTACAAATTGTTGGTCATATGTAAAAAATATTAAAAACTCTTCAACATCTTCGGTTTTCAACTCATCGACAATAACAAACCAATTGTTTACTCTTCAGAGAAGGCAAACTTGCTCGCCGACCATTTCGCTGCCAACTCCACGCTCCCTAACAGCAACGTTGCCCCTCCTGTACTTGAGAATGTAAATTTTTCCATGGGACAGATTTTTTTCCGCACTCGTACAGTAGCTGGCGCGGATGGTATACCCCGATTCTTCTGAAGAGGTGTTCTTCCACACTGGCAAAGCCACTGCGTAAGCTTTTCCATCGCTCCTACTCTTCTGGAATCTTTCCTAGAAGATGGAAAACAGCATTTGTCCAGGCTTTCCCTAAGAAAGGTGACCCATCCTCCCCTCCTCCAACCGACCCATAGCACTAACATCCCTTCTTTCTAAGGTCAGGGATACTCTGATTAACCATCAGCTTAAGGAATATCTCGAAGATCGAAAGCTTCTCCGTGACCGTCAGTATGGCTTCCGCCGCAACCGTTATACTAATGGCATATCTCACCGAACAGTGGAACAAATCTTTACATCGCTTTGGTGAAAGTAAGATTATTGCTCTTGATATCTCCAAGGCATTTGATAGAGTTTGGCACGAAGCTCTCTTATCGAATATGCGTGCTTTTGGGATCGATGATACTCTTGTTCGTTGGATTAGGAGCTATCTTCTGGACCATTCAATACAAGTTGTATTGGACGGATTCAAGTCTGATTCCCACAAAATAAATGCTGTTGTGCCCCAGGGCTCTGTTCTGTCTCCGACTCTTTTCCTCATTTTTTATAAATGATCTTCTGTCTGTTACTTCTAATCCACTTAACTGTTTTGCTGACGACTCTACCCTCAGCTTTTCATATTCGTTCGATAATTCACGTTCTTCGCCTTCGGACGTACAATTGCAACGGTACCGTATGTCAACCTCATTAAACTCCGATTTATAGAGCATTGTCAAATAGGGTAATATAAATCGTGTGGAGTTTAATACTTCAAAAACTCAATGCTGTCTTTTGTCGTTTAAGCTTAACAATGCCATTGTCCATGAATGGCACTTACACCGAAGAAACCGAAAAGCTCTCAGTACTTGGTATGTATGTCAACGACGACCTCCGTTGGAACGATCATATATTTGAGATCGCTAAAAATGCTGTTAAGTGCTTAGGTTTTCTGTATCGGTGTAAGAAGTACTTTTCCCCATCTGATCCGGCTACAATATATAAAGCGTTTATACGCCCTAAACTCGAGTATAACTCCCACCTTTGGGCAGGTGCTTCGCAAACATCGCTTCACCTGCTTGATAGAATACAAAATCGAGCATTAAGACTGATAGGAAGTAGAATTGCCGCTGAAACAATTGCCCCTCTCGAAAGCCGACGTAATGTTTCATGTCTTTCCTTATTTTATAGTTTCTTTTACAAAAAATGTTCACTCGAAGTAGCCAGTTGCATTCCTCCCTCACGAATTTGGAATAGTTTACCCGGCGAGATTTTCCCTTGCCATTTTGATCTGCAAACATTCAAAACCAATGTTAATCGACACCTCCTATCTCTCCCCTCCCTATCTTCCTAATGCCCGCGCAGTGTGTCCTACTTTAAAAGAGAAACAAATAGTCCCTTGTGCGCGTGTTAATTATAAAAAAAAGGTAGAAATAAGAACATGTTTATCTTTATTTTCTTTCACAGTTTTTCGTATAAATCATGGCAAATGTATATAATGCAGTTTCGAAACTGATTCCCGGAGTAAAGTGGTTAAAAGGATACAATGCGCATTTTGCTATATCCGACATGATAGCTGGCATCACAGTTGGCCTCACTATTTTACCACAAGGCTTAGCATATGCTACTTTAGCAGGACTTGAACCTCAAGCAAGTATTTTGGAATGAAAATTGTTTAACATGCAATAACAGTTTTTTTTCTTCTTGTTATTCAATTTGTACGTAATAGTATGGCTTGTATTCGGCATTTGTTGGCGGAATTTTGTATGCTTTTCTAGGTGGATGTCGTCAGGTAACAATCGGTCCAACTGCTCTTCTGGCATTAATCACCAGCAAACATACTGGTTTAGGCCTGGCTTCAGGGCCAGCCTATGCTACTTTGTTTTGTTTTATATCAGGAGTTGTGGAGCTTATAATGGCATTATTGAGACTTGGTATGTTTAACTGCGGGTAAATTTTTGTATTTTCTTGATGACTTTAATAAATTTGCAATTTTTTTACCGTTTTACTTTATCAAATAATTCAATTGTATTTGTAGGAGCTCTTGTAGATTTGATATCTTTACCTGTGACTGTTGGCTTTACCTCTGCTACCGCTGTTGTCATAGGAACTTCACAATTAAAGGTTCTCTAGATAAAAAAATATTGTGGAAAATGTTTAATATAATAGGTTTTTTTTCTATTTTAGGGCCTTCTTGGCTTGAAAAGTGGTTCTGGATCTAATTTTATAGATACAATAAAATCTGTGTTTAATAACTTACATTTGGTGCGCCTGGGAGATCTCATTTTAGGTTCGATATCAATAGTTTTATTGCTTCTAATGCGGGTATACTTGTTTCAAGAGAAAACTAACTCGAACCATTGCAATTTAATAATTTTTCGTTGTAGAAACTAAAAGACATCAAATTGTCTGATAGAGTCACAGGGCATACAGTAATCAATGGAGTCTTTTGGCTACTAGCCACCTCAAGAAATGCTTTGATTGTTCTTATATCAAGCACAATTGCTTTCTACTCTTGCCAAGGAGACTTGTGCCCTTTTATTTTAACGGGAAAAGTTAAGAGTGGTTTACCTGATTTCAGCTTGCCAAGCTTTGAAACGACCATATTGAGCAAGAACAACACTGAAATTCATCAAAATTTCTCAGAAATGGCAAGTTGAAAAGATTGTTGTAGTAATTCTATTTAATGTTAATTCAATTATTCAGATGAACGAACTGGGATCTTCTGTTATCATTCTGCCTATTATAGCCGTTTTGGGAAATGTTGCGATTTCAAAAGCGTTCGGAGGTTCTGGAATAAGTGCAACTCGCGAATTGGTCGCATTGTCTCTGAGTAATATTTGTGGATCGTTTTTCTCTTCAATACCGGTAACTGGATCCTTTTCTCGCAGCGCAGTCAATCATGCCAGCGGTGTAAAAACGCCAATTGGCGGCATTTACACTAGCGTTATTGTAATGATATCCTTGACGCTTTTAACTCCGTACTTTCAATACATTCCAAAGGCTGCATTGAGTGCTGTTATAATATCAGCAGTGATCTTTATGATTGAATTTGAGGTTTGTATTACGCAATGATGATATTTGATGTTTCGCGTTTTGATTGACTATATTTTAAGGTTGTGAAACCCATGTGGAGATGCAGCCGTCGAGAACTATTGCCTGGAGCCATCACATTTATTTTTAGTTTAACATTAGGTGTAGAGATTGGCCTGCTATTAGGAGTAGCTACAGATGTTGCTTTTTTGGTATATCGTGCAGCAAGGCCGCCGTTGGATGTGTCGAAAGATAAGGTATGTTTAGTTATAAATATAATAATATAAAAAAATTATATTTTTTTTTCAGACAGATAATGGCATTGAACACATTTTAGTGCGACCAAGCCACAGTTCAGTGTATTTTCCGGCTATTGAATGGTTAAGAAACGAGATTTCAAAAACAATTTCTTCCTATGGAGTTTACCCAGTTGTATTAGACTGCACAAATATATATGGTAGTTCAAAAGCTTTACTTTTAAAATAACTTAATGCATACGCAACTTTTTTTGTAGACTTTGATTTTACTGCAGCTCGAGGGATGGGAGCATTATACAAAGAATTGTTGGAATTAAAAGTACCTTTTTACTTGTTAAGAGCGTCGAAAGAAATAGATTTAATCCTTAAGGAATCAACTGATACAAATGTTCCATGTATAGAAAATGTGGAAGAACTGGAATTGTTATTAGAGCAGAGTAAGTTGTAGATAAATATGTACATAAGTTATTTCTTTGTTATACTTGTGAAACTTATCATCGTCATTTGAATTAGAAATTCTATGAAAATAATAAATATAAAGCTTTGCAAATAATTCATTAAAATTAAAATGATTTACATTGTTTACAGCTGCAGGGTTTCTGATAGCAAAACTATAATCTTTGGAAATGGTGGAACTTTAAATATTCGCCCTGATTTTCTGTTTTTATCCAGCACATTTGGTAAAATTTACAGTTTTCAAACTCGTTTCCCATTAATCAAATAATTTGTCTACGGTGGAGGTATCCTACTCTTATTCTAAGGTTTCAATGAACATGTTTTTTCAAATAACATTCATTTATTACGGGCCAAAAGTTTGAGTCCACTCCACTAGGGTTGTTTAAGGCTTCACTGATGGATGTTGATTGTTGTTGATCAGATGTAGTGGTTGGACAGGTGTTGAAGTTTAGAATGTGGTTAATATCGAATTGACAGTTGCAAATTGGGCATTTAGGTGGGATTTCTCTGCGGAGTAGATGTTGGTGACTGGTGATAGTATGACCAAGGCGCAATCTAATGAAGCATGTATTCATTGAGTTCGTAGTTGTTGGAAATGTGGGTTTTACTTTTTCTTGGTTGACGTTAGAGTAATGATGACGGTAATTGTTCCAGTCCGATAGAAATTGTAATTTTTGTTTGTTGTTGATGTCGTGAAGAAGATCAAGCCGTGTGTCCATGACACAATTATAAATTGGTGATCGGTGGGCTTGAATAGCAGCGTTATCAGCGAGCTCATTTCCCTTAATACCCATATGACCGGGTACCCACATTAGTTTTATTTTGTTGTGGTTTTTGATTAAACAATCCCGGATTTTGGATACAATATCTGTATTGTGATTAGGTAATTGTACTGCATTAATCACAGATAAGCTGTCTGACACTTTAACATATTTTCCAGTTTTTGCTGTGCAAGTTCTTATTGTCTTAAGAATGACGAAGGCTTCTGCAGTAAAGATGGATACTTTGTTATCGAAAGTTCCAAGCATATAAAAGAACCATTTTCCAGGATTGATGCAAAAGATGTGTATTGTGCGGTTTTAGAACCATCAGAGAAAACGAAATTCCAACCACCTTCTTTGAGTACAGATGCAACGCTAAGGAAAGCTTTGCAAAATATTTTGCTTGCAGTGTTATTTTTGTTGTAATTTGACAACTGCATTTCAAACGAATTAGCTTTTATAGACCATGGTGGCCATTTTGGAATATATTTTCGGATTTTTTTAACGGTAATTCCTAATTCAATCGCTGCATTTAAAGAGATGGATAAAGTTGAAGGTACTCGTTTCAAGTCTTTCCTCTTCAAAGCCCAAAGCAACGTCTAGACTAGCTTTTATATTTTAATTACAACTAACACATGCACTTATAACGAGCCTCTGATGGTAGATAGAAACTTTCTCAAAGCTCATTGCATCGAAGAAATCTGAAGTGTAATCAAAAAAATGTCCCAACCAAGAAAGCAGACTTCATAATAATGATGAAAGAAAACGATCTGCTTTTTAACCGTTTTCATTTTACATAATCTGCGATAGTTTAAAATTTCATTGTTTAAAACTTTTTCGAAAAAATGGTACTTTTTGTGGTAATGTATAATCGAAAAACCAAAACCACTTTATTTATTTCCAAAGTAGGTATTTCCGTAAAAAAAAACACATAATTAATGTTTACTTAAAAAAACAATTCTAATTTAACTAAACAAGATATATTCTTATTTATTTTTAGCTCCTGACTATGAGTATTTCTTGCAAGTGACTGTTCCATTGATGCCAGATATAGAGAATCACGATAAATTGCATTGAATGACAAGGTTTCCAATTGCACAGACTGGGTTGCATAAAATAAGTTCACCGAAATATTGAAGCACATATGCAAAAATGACATACTATAACTAAGCTTAACATGACTTAAGAAACGATTAATTATTACCTAAAAATTAATGGTACATTTTTCAAAAAAGTGTGGTGAAAAGCCCACGCCAGTGATAGAATAAGAATAATTTGATTTATAAAAGCAAATTTAAACAAACAAAATGAACAATTGTATGTCTTTTATTTTTGATGTTCCTATGCTGCCAGGAAGTTGAATGTTATTTCGAGTCGGTTGTTTATAGTTTTCTTATTGCGGCGAAATAGTGGCAACTGCTTTTAGGTTTGACGATGACGGTATCTTTCCCTGAAGGCTAAACGTAACATATGAAATTATTTAAGACTTTAGTTCACAATCTACCACCTTATATTCAAAGTGTTTAATATGCTATTAACAATTTTCTGTAAAATTACAAAGGACATAATTAACTTTTGTAGCCTCAGACATTTATACTTCGTGCAGTGGACGGTACAATTAATCTGATGGAGTTTGACAAGAAAACTTTTTGAAAACTTTTTTTAATTCTATGTCTAGTGTAGGATATAACATATAAAATACAACATATAACCTATATAACATATACTACTGCGTAATAGGACTCAGAAATTATCTAGACAGTTTATTGATAACTTACATAAATTTGAGCTTTGTTATCTCGGACCTGCCGCGTCACGCCGAAGTTCTTGCTTTACCTTCGCGTGATGGCCTCCGAGCGCTAGTCCCTAAGGGTTGGCGGGGGGCTGGTAACCTCTGGTAAAAAAAAAACAAACTCAGAACGCGACAACAAGCCTCGGAAATGAACTAGTTAAAGCTCGGTAGACACCGGTGGGCTGGGCATCGCATGAGCGAAGAGGAACCAGCTCGGAAAGTCTTGCATTTTATGGTAGAAGACAACGTGATAGACTTGCTTGCGTTACAAGGACGGCGTAGACGAGGACGGCCGAAGCTTTGGGGTGCGCAATTGGATGGCGTCGGCCATCAATTCAATCGGAATGTATAGAAGAACTTGTTGAAGGAGGCCCGGACCGAATCCTGGTTGCGCCGATGATGATGTTCTCGGATGGATGTGAGCCGAAGGCAGCTAACTTTGCAGTCAATTTTCGGGACGAACCTGGGCTTCAACCAACATGCTGCTCCAGCTAGCTCGGTTTTTGGCTATCTGCCTCCAGTTTCACACTCCAAGTTGGTTGAGGTGATCTTCTACTTGAGCGCGCCACCTAAGGCGAGGTCTTCCTTGACTGGTCGGAGCATTGTTGTGCATTCGTTCTACATGACCTAGCTATCTTAAACGTGATATACGTATTTTTTTGACCAGGTCAATGTCGCTGTACAGCTAGTATAGTTCGTGGTTGAACCTTCTTCTCCAAAGCCCGTTAACGCAGATAAGTCCGAATATCTTGCGAAGAATCTTACGCTCGAAACGACTTAGGATATCTTCATCCGCTTTCGATAGATTCCATGCCTCGGCGCCATAGAGCTGGACTGGGATGATCAAGGTCTTATAAAGTTTCGTTTGTTTTTTCGATAGAGGGCTTTATTAACTAACTAGCAGAACCGTGCTCGCATTGATTCGCAAAGTTTAAAGTCAATTTTTTTTTTGTATAACCTTAATATAACATATATTTACATAAATACAAATAATATAGAACAACTTACATTATTCGTAAACAAAATATTCATTTCTACATCGAATTCTGAAAAGGTACCTACTGAAGTAATTACGTTTTTTGTTGGATTTGTTTTTCTTAGATTTCCAACTCTTCTTCAGCATTTGAAGTTCCGAATAGGGCATTATCGCTAACAATACCTCTTTTGATATTTTTTTCGTTTTTCAGTCTGTTCTGCAGTAGGTCATCATCGGTCAGGATAATGTTGTGAATATTTTTCGAGTGGCGACTTAAGCTAAATAAACGACAGAAAATAATAAAAAAAATAGATTAGATGATTCTGACGAAATATTTCATTTTCATTCGTATTGGAAAAAAATTTATTTTAATTAATTACAACCGCAATTTTAATTACATATGCTCATTATGAGGAATGGAGGAGAATTCAGATTTTCTGCCCAACGGCTAGCATGAGAATGTCTGTTCTAGTACAAAAGAAAAGAATACTCTGAAAAGCGTCGTTGTTTTCTCTCTGCTACAAAATATAAACAAAATAAAAGAATGCCTTCAACAATTTCAAAAATTATATCTGCCGCAAAGGAAATGGATTTACCTTTTGCATCAATTAAACCCAACAAACAAATAGCACCGCCTTGGAAAATCAAATCAAGCTCGATACTACTAAATCTATCTCAATACCAGAAAAGAAGCACAAACAATACAATATTTCGTCAATGTTACATGGAAATTATAACAAACCTTAATCCAAAGGTTGGAACACCTTGTTTATGATGGATCGAAATCTGCACACAACCAACCCTTTGCAGTGGTACGTGAAAACGGACGAACCCTAATAACTGGCAACTTACCTTACTTTGCATCTGTATTCACGGCAGAAGCTTTCGCCATCCAAGAAGCCATCAAAACCTCGAATAAGCCTAATAAAAAGACTAATATGCTCTGACAGTATTTCGGTTCTCAATGCTTTCATCAATCCTAATTACAGATCTCATTTAATTAACAACATAAGGCACCTACCTCCATCAAGCTGGATACCAAGTCACATTGGAATTGAAGGGAACGAACTCGCAGACCACGAAGCTTATCTAGCATCCAAATCTCCTGTTCACCTCTTCTTTTGCTATTCAAAACTGGACCTTAAAAGACATATTGACAGCCTAATACAAAAGAAACGTCTCGAAATATGGAAAAACCATCCTACCAACTATCATTACCCAAGAATCAACAAGGACGATCTTGCCCCCGCTTACCCTACATTTTCTACCAAAATCGAGTGCACTTTTGCTCGTCTTCGACTGAGACACACATCTACCAGTCACCAACATCTAATCGACAAAACCTCTCCACCTCTATGCACTGACTGCCATAACGTAATAGACATAAATCACCTTCTCGGACTTAACTTAGTTTTAGATTAGATTATTTTTACTTCAGCTTCAGCTGGCTCTATACAATGCTATATTTTTACTTATATCATATTTTTGTTTGCATAATCTTTTAATTGAAATTCTTAATTATAATAACTGTCTATGGTTTAAAAAAAAAATTGGGGTTAGGATGTGGTGTTGTTTATCCTCTGTTGTGTTCGTTGCTGGTTCTTTTGTAGAACGGGGCTCTGTCGTTGTTCATAATATCCTCGAATCGGTCGTCTGTGATGGCTCGAATGTTGGATAGCAATGACTGGGCTCTAGTTGTTGCTGGAGTAGTTGCTGGATTTCCAAGTTGGGGTGTTCCTCCAAGTTCCTCAAAATATTTTTGGAGAGCTGTGTCATGAACTGATTTATTGGGGTAAGTTTGGTGTCTTCATATAGCTTCTTGTTAGGGACATATTTCCTTGTAATGGGGTTTCGGTGTGGATCTGTACAGCTACGGAGTATCTTCTTTTTTTTTCGAAAACTTCGATCTTCTTCATATATGTTGGTGATATGGTGAACCAAATAGGACAAACGCACGTCAGAACTGGTCGGATCAGCTGTTTATAGATGAGGACTTAACTCATGTAACATATCCATTAAATTCAACACAATCCTCGCCAGAAATCATACAACGTACGCAATGCTCAACACATTAAGCCATGGAAACATCTCAAAAGCATTCAATTTCTTTCAAAAACGCCAAAACGTCATTTAAGCTTATTGTATTTTATTATATCGTATATCTCATCTTATTAGTCAACAAAATTCAAAACCATTCTGAAAAGACTGAGCTGAAAGTCTTTGTAGCTAGGCTCTGTTTTCTTTTTGCATTATAATTTTAATTAAATGTAAATATATAATAATAATAATAATAATAATTTTCTCTCTGCAAAACCAGGCATCGAACTCAAGTCTTTTTTTTAACGGCACCGTTGACCAGCGATCTCCTGTCGCGTCAACTCAGGGATTTACATGGACACTTGTGGGAAAGTTTAATGTGTTTAAAGCTTTGATAAATAAAGCTTAGTGTGCTCCGTTGTTTAATGGTTAGTTTAATTTTAATTTTGGGGGGGATAACGCGCCATTTATTAGCTTAATACAAGCATAACTTAAATTTAACTTAAAAATTAATTAAACTAACTTAAGTTATAAGGAGGAAAGATGATGTAAGATGTGGGCTTTCAGAGATGAGAGATCGAATTGATTTTACTCAACATGCGGGTTAAAGGTTCATTGAGACCATAAGAAGTACGATGGAGAGGAAGGTAAAAAAGACGCGATGATCTTAAGTTGCTTGGGTTAGTGTTAAACAGGATGAGATCAAAAAGAGCGGACCAATGGGAACATGGAAAATATAAAGGGATTCGGTTACAAATGTGTTCCGAAACTCTGATCCACCTTTTGATAAAACCTCTGCTCTGTGGATAACCTGAACGCGGTTAATTGAAAGGTTCTGAAAATAATAAGATCTGAGGGGAGGCTTTTACTTTTTCGAGAAAACGTAATTAGCTCGCATTTGGCAATGTTAAGTTCGAGAAAATTCATACTGCACCAATTGAAAAATGAATTGAGGCAGTTTTGAAGCAGGAGAGAATGACGACCAGAGGAGAGCACCTTGAACATTTTATCATCGTCAGCATAAAAGGAGATAGGAGATGATTTAATTATCTTTTCAACATCATTAATGGCAAGGATAAACAAGAGAGGTCTGTTTTGGCGGTTGTCGAGATACGAGGATATCCATTTAAGAAGGTTAGGACTGAAACCGAGAAAAGAAAGCTTAAAAAGAATTAAGCTGGGAGAGATTTTGTCGAAATCTGTAGTGATGACGTCAAAAAAAACTTGGGACCTGTTTTATCGATTGGTGTGATAGTGGATATTTTCCATAAATCGGGGAAAGATCCGGTGGAAAGGGACAGCTTGAACAAGTTAGTAATAGGAAGGACCAAACTCAAGGCAACAGTTTTTAAATAAAATGGCGGGTATACCATCGGGACCAGGAGTATCTTCGTCTTTAAGTTCAAGGATGCCATTAAGGACTAATGAAGTATCGATATAATTCATACTTGAAGGGCAGTATTAAAATGAGGAAGCTATGAAAAATAAGATTTGTCAGGATCTAAGGTTTTTGGTGCAAATGACTGTTTGAAGTAACTAGGGAAGAAATTGGCGATGGTAGATGGATTATTGGATGATTGATTATTGTAGAGAAGAGAGGGAGGGAAACCATTGTTTTTCTTTGTATCTATACCCATAAATAAAAATGAAGTCTGTTTTTAAAATCAAAATAAGAGCTTTTTACTTGATGTATACGAAAGGATATACAGTACTTATAACAAAAACACCATTTAAAAAAATGTTTGTCTGTCTGTCTGTTTGTTCCGGGTAATCTCGGGAACGGCTGTACCGATTTTGACGGGACTTTCACGTGCAGGTAGCTGATGCCCTAAGGAGTAACTAAGGCTATGTCAATTACTCACTAGGTGGCGCAGGTGTGGTTTTTTTTTGAAAATTCTTATTTATGGACCTATTTTGACAGCCAGGGAGCTCATTTTGAAAGGAATAATTAAAGCAATTTAAATTACCCGTAGGTGGTGCTTTTAATAAATTTCAGGCGGACAAATTCGCGGGTAATAGCTAGTAGTTAATAAACCTATAAAACGATTATACAATATATGAGAAGTGTCTTGTACGAGGGAGAGAATCAACCTCCAGGAGTACATATAGGCAACTCAACCATAATCTAGGTGAAAACAACTATTTTAGGCAAGAGTTTACAATGTCAGAAATGAGTACGATTTTCAAGGTTAGAACTGAATTGCTTGACTTGAACTATAAGCCACACAGAACAGATCTTAACCCAATTTGCTCACTTTGTAATCTTGATCAAAACGAAGATGTTTTCCATTTCTTAGCGCTTTGTCCAATTTTACAGGAAATCCGAAGACTTTATTTTTGTTCTAGTTTTCTTTCGTTGGAGGAATATGTCACCATTCTAAACGGAGATCGTGGTTGGAAGACTCTTATACGCTATGTTTCACATGCACACAATTTTCGAAATGATTATTTGAGTATGTTTTGAGACCCAATGGAACATAAATTATGGTTCAAATCTAAAATAATATAGATTATATGCAGTTCCTTTAACAATCTATAAAGATTAAGCTCAATAATTTTTGTTTTCGCTAAACCAAAAGCTCATTAATTTATTTTTGTTTTGACCAAACTAAAAGTCCCTTTTATTAAATCAATTTTAAAAATTAAATATGAATATTGTTTTCTTTTTTTTTAAATTATGTATTATAATATAATTTATTTTTCTCTCTCTTTATTGTAATTTTTATTTGATTTTTATCCGGCAGAAGGCTTACTAAGCCATGCTTTGTTCCTCTTTAAGAACAAAATTTTGTATCTTTTTAATTTTGAAAAAAAAAATTGAATAAAACGATTTAGGATCCGTTGTTAAATTTGCTTGGGTTTTGGAAGCAAAGTCATTGTAGTGTTTAATATAGATTGTAAAATTTATAAAACACTCCTAAGTAGTCGGAGTAATCGAGAATTGAACGAGAGCGAAGATATTTAAACCAAACCTTATTTTTCCTGTTTCGTAGCTCGCGTAGTTTATGATTGTACCAAAGGGGAGAAGTTGAAAAGGACCTATTACGCGAAAGGGGAACATAAATATTTATACAAAACTGCACTTTTTCATAAAACAGATTTTTTGTTTCATAAGTTACGGGATTGGTAGAGAAGTATAGTACATCATCAGAAATGTTCCACTGAAGTTAGGGAAGATTGAAGTCTCCAAAGATTAAAACTTCGTCTTGTGCTTCAGAATCATCAACAGAAAGGAAGTGACAAATAAAATTTGTCTCGAAAAAGCGCTTCTCATGTAGCCGTTCGGATTTGGCGGTAAATTGTAGGTCCTTACATTTCTATACATTCAAAACACACATAGGAATTGTTGGGAGTATGTCATTAGGCTCCCTAACGCGCCAATAAATAAGTAATAAAAAAAATAAGCCCAGAACAGAACCGCTGATACATGTTAAATCAAGTTAGAGCAATTTGTCAGAAAAAAATCTTTTTAAGTAACATTCTACATTCTTTCATAAATGCATTAATGTTTAAGACGTGCGATGGCGTACTCCATTTTTTTCCCAAAATGAAACCAAAATAATTATAAACTTTTAAACAAATCTAAAGTGAAGAGAAAGAAGGGATATAATTACGATGATAGAGCGTGAAAGATAGCAATCTTAAGAAGAATGGCTTAAATAAGTAATGTTAAAATTTAAGATGTACACTGCATTGTTGGAATGACGAAAATTCTGGACATTGGTTCAAAGTGAGCATAGTCAGTTCTATGGTTAGAAAGATAGAAAAGAGGAACAGAGCGCAGGTTACAGGGATTAAGGTGGACTTTACCCAAACGCGTCAGAGATTAAATATTGACCATTTGCAATTGGTGTGCAAAAATAATGTCAGCGATTTAATGACGTCGTGTTGCTAAAGCCAATAAGCCAATAAGCGGACAAGGTAGGGGGTAAATTAAATTTTTTTTGTCGAAAAAGTCACCGTAAATTAAATCGAATCGAATGAAGTCAAACTAAGGAAATAAAAGAGCTTTGCTTTATGAAACCAAGGGTTCTATTAACCTTATTGATTATTTGGTCAATCAAGATCGCTTACGCTGGGTCTCCACTTGCTTTAAATTCATAGCAGAAAGCAAGTATGACAGATAGCAGACAGCAGAGCAGCTGTAAAATTTGTTGTAATGTACATTTTATATACATACTTTTTTACGAAATGAATGTTTTGTTAAATTCTAAAATTGCTGGATAAAGAAAAAGTCAAATAGATAAAGTATGCTATCTTTCGCATATTTGTAGGCTGCTTTAAAGCAAACCATAGAAATTCTAACAATTCGCCAGAAACATGTTGCTATTTACACCACGCTACACACACTGTAAGGACCAAGAGGGAAATTTGATCACCAATCCTGAAGAAGTGTTCTTTAACAAATGGTTGAACGGTAAGCTCACAGAAGAAATGGAGACTCTATCATTTCAAGAGTAAGAAAAGTCTGGAATTAAATATTCCAACATACCATATTTGTATAGACTTTAAAGCCGCTTAAGCGATAGCATAGCCAGGGTAGAACTTTATAAAGCCATGAGAGAATTTGGCATCCCAATTAAATTAACAAGACTATGACTATGTAGGCTGACCATGACCAACACTAGAAGTCAAGTAAAAGTAGCCGACAAGGGGATGGTCTGGCTTGCATCCTCTTCAGCCTGGCGTTGGAGAAAGCAATCCGTGACTCTGGCACACAAGAGGGACTATCGTCACCAAGAACGCAGACGACATCAACATCATCGGCAGAAGCCCACAAGCTGTACAAGATTCCTTTACCCAGATCGAGCAGGGAACCTGGGACTGCATATTAATGAAGGGAAGGCTAAGTATATACTGGCTACGTCTGCGAGAAGTGTTGGTCAAACTATCAGGATAGTGAAGGTGATACATGAATTTGAAGTTGTGCAGTCTTTTAATAATAAATAATAAAATCTACTATAGTCTGTCAAGACTCTTTAAATCCAGAAACCTTAACATAAAAATCAAGCTGCTGTACATGACTATGGTCTACCTGTACTCACATACGGATCCGAAATTTGGGTGCTTACAAAAAGGCACTCTGGATTCATAACCGCAATTTAGAGGAATCTTATGGAGAATTGTTGGCACCGTGTGCGAGGGACGACGATTGCAAAGAAGATAAATCATGAATTGTATGAATCGGCCAGAAATCGGGATGTATGAAAGAACTTGTTGAAGGAGTCCCAGACCGGATCCTGTTTGTAGCACCGATGATGCTGATGATGATAGATTTAAAGCATAAGGAGACAAGTGGTTATGAAAAAAACTGTGAAAATGGTTTCATTTAGGAAATAATTAGTTCTAGATATTTGTGTAAAGCGCTTTTGTCAAAAGGTTATTGTTTAACATGACATCCTCACTTAATTCCAAGAAGTTAAGCTTGTACCAAGAAAAGAATCTTTTAACGTCGTTTTGTAAAAGAAAAGAGTCGGAAAGGGATGGGATTATCTTGAAGATTTTCTTGTTATCTGTGATATGAAAAGATTACCTTACCTTACCTTAGGTGGCGCTACAGTCAGGGGTGGACTTAGGCCCCAACCAACAAACTTCTCCAGCCAGTTCGGTCCCTAGCCAGCTGCCTTCAGTTTCGCACGTGGAGTCGGTTGAGGTCCTCTTCCACTTGAGTGCGCCACCTGAGTCTTTGTCTTCCTCTACTGCGCCGTCCCTCTGGGGTGGAATCGAAGATTTTCCGGTCCTGAGCATTGATGTCCATTCGCTCTATATGACCCAGCCATCTGAGACGTTGAATTTTTACTTTTTTTTTGGCTAGGGCTGTGTCGCTGTACAGCCGGTAAAGTGCTTCAATGTATCTTCTTCTCACTCTCCGTTAATGCATACCGGACCAAAAATCACTCGGAGAATCTTTCTCTCGAAGCTGCTGAAAGCGTCCTCATCCACTTTTGATGGTGCGTCTTATAAAGACACAATAAGTATGATGTTGAAAAAGTCGCGTGGCAGCGCATCGCCTCTTCTAAAACCTTTTCTGACTTCAAAGGTGTCGGTGAGGTCTTTACCGACCTTGAATTAGAATTAGAAAAAACAAGGAGCAAGGTCCAAGGTGGCTTTCTTGAAGAACACCAAATGTGGCATATAACTCTATAAGTCCATTTCGAAAGTAAGAAGCAAATCCAAGTTAAAAACGGTGGTGGGAAACCAAGTGCTCTGAGCTTAAGATAAATTATTTTACTAACAATTTCATTTAAAGATTTGCTGTAATCAATTTCAATAATATCTACTTTATTGCCTTGTCAAGGGAAAAAGAAGAAGAAGAAAAGAAGACAGATTCGGCAATACACGATGAGAGGAATTGAGAAGAACCTAGTTGTGAATTCACCATTTTGGGAGTAAATATCAAAATTGATTTCGCTAATAAGACTATTAAGTTTTGCATAGTCCGCCCTACGGAAAACGTAACAGAACGGTCTTCACATGATTTTGGGTAGTCCATTTATTTGCAAGAGTACACAATCTGACAAGTAATCAGTTAAGAGTTTTAAAGATGGGGGGTATAATAATAACCTAAAAATAGTGTTTTTTTAGGGATAGGGAAAAAAGCTTTTATAACAGAAGACTATCATTAAATACTCCGAAGATAGAATGGATGGATGGGACTCCGTATACAAATTTCATCAAGTTTGCTTTACTCACCCCAATCTGTTTCTAAATCCCATCTGGCAATGGTCACAAACAAATGGCATCCCAATATGATCAAACATATGCAGTCGCAGTCTAGGTCTGCTATTGAATTCGTTGGAACAAATCTCGCACCTATGCTTTATCCCCGAATGCTTTTGCAAATGATACGTCAGCCTTACTTTTATTCTATACCGCTTGTCACACAAATGACACTGATACGGCAATTCACCAGTATGCGTTCTCATATGAACTTTCAAGTCAACATGTCGTAAGAATTTCTTTTCGCATTGCGGACATTGAATTGTCCTGTTCGTATGTAATTTTTGGTGTGCTTTTAACTGGAAGTTATTTTTGAATGTTTTCGGACATTGAGGACATAGATAGTTGCGGCCATTTGAGTGTGCACTTAGAATGTGGTATTCGAGCTTTTGTTTGTTCATGAATTTCTTTTGACATTTCTCACATTTGGCTGCTTGTTCTTTGTTACCATGATGGTAATCCTCGTGCATATATAATGACTTTGGATTGACGAACCTTTGGGCTAAGCGAGGAGAAGAGGGAGTTATTATGTAAAAACAATTTAATAACTTTGTGCAAGGTTACTTACGGCAATAAGAGCAGAGATATTTCTTTTTAGTTGGATTTTCATGACGGTACCTATGTGTCTGCCACGAACTAAGGCTGGATGTGCTAAAGTTGCAGAGTTTGCATTTTCGATTTTTCGAATCTTCTTCTTTGTGCTCCAGGAATTCATGTTTATTTCGACTAAGCATAGTTTTAAATGGCTTTTCACAAGTGTCACAGTTGTAAACGCGCTGGCAAGCTTTAAGAAAGTAATTGCTCATATAAAATTTGTGTGGAAGTTATAAAATGGAGAAGAATTAGGTTCCTAGACTTCAAGTAGAAACGAACATATTCTATTATCATTGTCATGGCTGTTGATACAAACTACACTATTTTGATTACTTACCAGGAATCAGGCTGTCATTATCGAACTCGTTAGTCTGAGGTGAATCAGCTGTTGACTCAAAATAATATTGATAGTTCTGTTTTTGGTCTTCATCTAGTGATTCAACATCAATTTCATCTTTTAGGGTTAGCACTTCATATTGGGTACCTTCTTCTTCTTCCTTTATTTCAATATTATCAATATCTTCAATATATTCTTCGATATACTGATCATCCGCACTTAGAATCTGTGTCGAGTGTTGTAGAGTATCTTTTTCCTGTTCCAATATAAAAGTGTCGCGAAGCATTTGGTCTGTTTCATAAGCTATTTTAATGAAATCATAGGCTGTCTGCAATGATGTACCGCAGGGAATGCAAATAGTGTTGGGCAAAGCATCTTCCGAAGATGCTTGAAGATTTGTGCAAAAGTTGAAAATCTCAAGGACGGTGCCATCGTTGAACGGACTGTCTATGTCAATATACTGTTGTGTAATCTCAGTAGAACATGCACGACAAATAATAGATGATTCCATTATTTTTATTTAAAAAGTAAAACTTAAAAAAATTAATTATTTGTTCAACGTTTGCATTCAAAAGAAATAAGGAAATAGAAAAGAGCAATCAGTTGCAGTTTCTGTCAGTTTGTTCAGAAAGAAGATACAAGAAGAGGTAAACCTATGGGGCGTTCTTTTATTAAATATAGTTACGATTCGTAACTATTAGACAGGAAAACATCGATTGTTGAAGTGTCATATAGTTACGATTTGTAACTATTTCCAACTCATGTCCATGACATGAATTGAGATTGTTGATCTGTCAAAGTCAAGGTTCGTTTAGAATTCAACTCAAAATTCTAAATTTTATTTTAATAAATCGTTCCAAAATGAAATCGTTACAATTCCAACAAAGTCTAACAATGACATTTTAACAAACATTTTATACACAACAAAAGTCAACGGCAAAAGAACGCCCTTATCTTATTGGAATTAAATATGGAGCTGAAGTGAAATTTATTCAATGCGTTCGAAAATGTATAGCTTTCTTATGGAATTGCTTCGGAGTTTTAACCACATGTTAAGAAAAATTTGTTTTGTTTACTACAATATTATCGTCTGTTTTAACATATTACAATCCCACCGAAGCTTTGACCCGTATTCTCTATCAATGCCACCCAGATACGATGATAAAAGTATGTATATAAGAAATTTTAGGGCAGCTAAATCTTTAGTTTCATACAAAATTGGTGCGATCATGTTTTTATCCCTTAGATTAGATTGGGTACGTTCACATTTGTATCGTGTAGATTGGATTAAGTTTTTTGTTATAATTAGCATGGTTAAAAAATTGATACACAACTGAAAATCCAAACGTAACGGCGGTGTTTCTCCTTTGCTTCAAATTTTGAAAGTAACTAATGTGGTTGTGTGAGAATTTGGCCAATCTAGGTATCCTAAACTATTTTTTAAACAGCTGTCTGTCATTTTGATTGAATGACAGGTAGCTTGAATTTGGTTGGGATTGTATGTTCGTTCAAAAATTTTTTTTGTTTTGTAACATGGGATTATAACCACACAGAATATATTGAAACAGAGAGCTTTGAAATTTTGAACGCAATCGATGGAGATCCATAAATAAATCAATAAATATGACCTTGTGTACATGATTCCTTTTTTCGGTTGTTTCTTCATTCTTCTTGTGGACAGGCACGTACGTTGCTGGTGTGTACACTGATTTGGATTACCCCGAATATATCCAATACTTTCCTACAAACTGTGTTGTTTTATTATAAATCACTTAAAAACCATTTATTATAACTAAACAACAACACTGGGAATTGTTTTTTTAATTTTAAAAGTTCTTTATTTTAGTCCATGCATAGCATCTTTCTCAAACGAAAAACTTCAAAGCTCAACCACAAAAAATCTTCCATTCATTTCTTCATTCCCCTTACTTTTCTTCACCCTTAACCCAATTGTCAAAAAAAAAAAGAATGGAGAAACATCCGAAAAAAGGAATCATGTACACAAGGTCTAGATCACAAATCCAAAAGTTGAATTTGACATATATATATGTCATCTGTAACAAACATCCCATGAAACTGCAAGTTTCTTCTAAGCGTAGTGAATAAAACCAATTTTTAACTTGCCGTTCAACTCGAGTTGATATCACAACTCCTAATTTGTGGGCGGCCTTACCCATAATTAAAAAAAATAATAAAGTGGTTACACTTGCAAGATGACGTAACGCAAAGGTGCTTACGTAGCTTTCCAAACAACCTGTTGCCTGTCATATGTCACGTTAAAACTTTGTTTGGTTTTTGGTGTTCAATGACCTATTTCTCCGATTTTCATTAAAAATATTCTTTGCTGACTCGGCACGCACAGTTCGGCCTCAATAAATTTTTTCATTAATGATTTCACCTTCAATTCCGGATATTTTCTAGAATTAAAGATGTTAATTACCGACACAAACTGAATGGTAACAATTCAAACTACAATTTAAGCCTACTTAATTGAAAAATTCATATAAATTAGTTCTACAACAAAGTAAGTATTGTTTAAAAATTAAATAAAAAAGTAATCCACATTAACAAAATTCAATTTTAAAGAATAAAATGTCAAACAAAAGTTATATATTACCACCAAAGAAGTCTATTCTGATTGCATATATTTTGTGGTTATTTGGTGGATTCATTGGTCTACACCACTTGTACCTGCACCGTGATCGGCACGCCTTCATTTGGTGGTGTACCCTTGGCGGCTACTTTGGTATAGGATGGCTGTCGGAAATATTTCTCATTCCAGAGTATGTCAGAGATGCTAATGAAGATCCTGAGTTTGTAAAGAAATTCATTGAAAAGTTACAAAGCAACAAAACACCACCCTACTCTTCCCGCCGTTTTGTGGGAGAGGTTTTGGTAGGTTATTTGTTTGGTCAACTAATTCAAATGGCCATCCCCGAAAATATCTTCGGTGGCATTGACTGGACATTCTTGCATTGGACCATTCCAGTTCTAATAGCACTTGGTGTTTGGACAGTGGGTAACATAGGCCGAGAACAGGGAGTCATTTGGCATTGTTTGGTGGCCTCAATACTTGTTTATCCCATTCGTTATCTTATTTATGATGAGACATACACTTTGCTCGCGACATCGGTAGCGACTGCTTTTGTTTTCGATACATTTTCAAAACAGTGGCAACGTACGCCACCAAAGCGACGGGGAAAGCTGGAAAGAACATTTAAACTATCAACGGCTATAGTGTGCTATTTCGCCCTTTGGGGCAGCTTTCTTTACTTTAATGGAACTATCAAAGACGAGGATGGTGGTGAAATTCCCGTTCATGAGGCCATACAGAATTTCCTAGCTTCGGCCTGGTGGACGGACCTTACACAGGCGCTGTACGATTCATATCAATACGCCCAACATCACGGCTGGTATGAAACGTGGAAGGAAATCTTCGAAAGCATGGATGTTGATGGAGAAAGAAATTCCTATAAAGTTCTCGGAGTAAGTGCAACAGCATCGCAAGCGGAAATAACAGCTGCATATCGAAAACTTTCCAAAGAATACCATCCGGACAAAGTAAAAGATGAAAAGGATAAGCCGGCAGCAAATGCGCGTTTCATCGAAATTCAACAAGCTTACAGTGTCTTGAGTAAAATCAAGTCAAGTCGTAGAAGAAAGAATAAGCAATTCAGTGAAGATATTATTTTATAAGGACAAGTTTTAAAAACAAAAACATCACATTCCATCAAGTAGTTTTAAGCACTTATTTGTTAAATCAAAAATAACGGGTTTTTCTAAGACTCAATTCAAACCGTCCAAAAAACGAATTATTTTTATAAGTTTATATACATTATGTCCACAGTTACATATATAATAGAAAAACGAAGCATACATAAACCTAAACGAAAATTAAAATATTGAACCATAGAAATTGTATAAGATTATTCATTTTAAAGATTCAAGTAGTCAAGTTTCAAAAATCGGAGAATTCTTGACAAGATTTCGTATATGTTTCTTAACATTCTTTTCCAAATGATTGGAAGGCGTAGCATGGTGCGTTAATAACCAGTCATTGATGGATTCTGGAAGTGGATGTATTCGAAAGAATGATAAGTAAGCTTAAACTTTCAGCTGGCTAGCCAATCAACTACTTAATGGGTCGAGACCGGAAATTTCCTCAAAAACCGTCGTCGTTTAGAGAGTTCATTGCCAGTTATGGACACTTGAATATAAATAAAAATAATAGAAATTACAAGCAAACACTGCATTACGACTGTCTCTTTTTATTAATGAAGTTATAAGAGAAACTGCGTTTATCTGCTGGCCGAACTAGAAGAGGGAGTTAAAAAAGAAAATAACCTGACTACTGGGTACCTCCAAACAGTTTCTTGAGGGTTTTATGTAAAGCTCTGCAATATGGAGGCAACATTGTTCAAAAGAAAAATGCGTAATTCGATTTCGTTCTTTTGCTTTTTTTATCTTCAGAATACTCCATTTTATTCAATAAATTCTAAAACACAATGCTTTACTGTGTATTCAATAAATAAATAAACTGAAAATAAATGTTACCCAACTGTTTAAGGGTTCAAATAATATGATACAAATAACTCATTCAAAAGTTGAGCAATGAATAGGCAAGTCTATGCTTTTAGCATAGCAAATTCATTGTTCGGCGATTCTTTCAAATTTATTGGGAATTATTGAAATAGTAGAAAAAAGATTATCAGTTTATCCCCAATCTTTCAAAAAAAAAAATTGTGTTTTTTTTTAAATAAAAAAAATCGAAAAACCAGTTTTTTGCCGTTATTTCATAAAATTTGAGGTTATGTTGAAAGCACTCCAAAGCAAAATTGTAGGTTAATTTAAGTATCTAAATTTTTTCTGTAGACTCCGCCGGAAATCATAAAAAAAAAATGTCAACCTCTGAACCCTACCCACAACGCCATTTATGTAAATTGACTCGCATTTATTTGTTCCCTTTTTCTAATCCCTTTCACCAGCGATTCCGACTATTGTCATCCTGTAACTAATTTTCCATTTTTTTTTGCTGAAAAAATTCGTATTTGGACTGGTCTGTTAATTTGACAACATATGCAGCTTATAGCGAGTTTCATTCAAATTTCAAAGATTTGATCTGAAAATGCAGATTTGCTCTTATCAATGAAACTTGTTTCAATATTTAATCGTAGTATTGGTGTTATTGTTGTTTAATTTGTGTCGTGTAAAACCACGTTTGGCCTTTTTTCGTAAAAATTGGCTATAATTCTTCGTCTTCGAAAAGATGTGCTTTAGGCTAAATTCCGGATATGGAACAAACCTTAAATTATTAGTGAAACTGTACGCATATGTATAACTTTGTTTGTCTTAACAGCTGAACTAGCTGTTTTAAAATCTGGTATGTGAGGTTTATTTGGGGTTTCCTAAAGTAAGTTCTAATTTGACACTTTAAAATAACCGTTAACGAAAAACTTATTTTTTCATGAAAATGGCTAAGACAGTAAATTTGAGATTGTTGTTGGTGTCAGGAAAGTAATATTGTTTACTCAGTAAGTTCAAACAGATGGTAATATATGAGGGGAAGGGAAAAAGGGGACTTTAAAGAAGAACACGCTCCGTTTAGTATTTAGTACTTTAATTAAGTTTTAACAAACAAAATACATACCTAGCATACATACATACAATTTCAATGTTGGTATTTGATTTCAAATAAGAATAAAGAAGTTTTAAAGAAACGAGTGTTATATATCGTGACTCTCGTTGCGTGGGAGACGTTTTACTTAGCGTATGTTAACCGTGGCGAAACATAGCTTGATCTGCTGTTGTTTTTTAGCTGTTTGTTAGTACTGTTGTTGTGGTAGATCTCAAATTATGTACTAAATAATAGGACAGATTTAGGGAATAGACTGCAATGTTCTAATCTATTATATATATCTAATCATAAGTTGGAGACGGTCAAAATTCATTCTATCCTTAAATATTCTTAAATGTTTAAATGTTTGATTTAGTACTGGATTTTTATTTACGTGATAAGTTGAATTGTATAAGGTGTATGTTGGTGTTGATGTCATCAATGTTTTCTTATGACGTTAACGTAAAATTATCGTCCGTAAACCGACTTTACAGACAACCAACTTTTTAGTTTTGAAGGAATTAATCCACCTTTACATTTAATTCCGCATTTTTTTTTCTTTAAAGTAAAAACTTAAATTTTCATTACATTACATATTAAAAAATATATAATATATGTAAATTTTTTTTGTTATTCTGCTTTTGTACTTAAAATAATAAATGAAAATATCATGTTAAATGTTAATAGTGCCTTGATTGTAATTTAAAGTCGCTGAAGGCGTTCTAAGCACGGATGAACCCTTAAGTGATTATTAAAAGAAATCCTATTGGAAAATTTTCTTGAGCACAATGGACACTTTAAGTTAACCTTGGAATGATGCCCTTTGAGCATATGAACTTTGAGCTTATGTGCATCGGCAAATGTTTGTGCTGAAAAGAAAATGTTAATTTTATTAAAAACAAGAACAAAATCAATAAGTATAGAATATAAAACACTTACAGCATTCCTTGCACTTTTCTTTTCTTAACTCATGGCGATGAACTTGTTGGACGTGCCTACTTAATGTTTGCTTCGATACCATCCGAAAGCAAACCGGGCATTCTGCTTTTGGTCGCTTTATGCTTTGCTTCTCACGTTCATGGATTAAAAGATGGTCACGCATGCGTATAACCATTTTACCACATATTTCACATGGTTTTGTGCGTCTTTGGTGCTCTTCAATGAGATGTCTGTCGAGAAGCTTTTGAGTTTTTAAAATGTCATGACAAAATGCGCATTCGACTGGACCTTAAATGAAAACGTTGTTAAACAACGATGCAAATACTAAAATAATTTTGTTTATCGATATGTGTAGATACCTAGCCATAGAACATCACGGTTCCTATTTAACTAAGTCCCTGATTTAGATGGGAAAATGTCAGATTAAAAAAAAAAAACTGTTAAGAGACGAGACGAGTCGAGAAAGAGAATATTCAAAAAATTATTTGAAAAGCCCATGCCATAATTGGATAATGGAAATTAATGTTACATTTTTGTCTCTATGTACATTTGCCTAGCAGAATTGCATGTAGGGTGGTTTATAACAAAAAAATAATCAAACGGTCACTTCTTAACCCCTTCCCATTTTTTTGGTGGGAAATTCGTAGCTATCAGATTTCTTACGAGGGGGGATGATTTACTCTCTTTGTGAGATTTGGGAGAAAAAGTACAGGAACGCATTTCCAGTCAGCGTTGCCGCAAGGAAAAAATGTTTGTCCATTCTTGCAGATTAATAACACGCACACAGGAATGGTTGAAAGTATAGGTCACTAGGCCTTGGCTCCTTAAGGTTAAGCGATTGCCTTCATATTTGCTATGTGTGATTCTTTTGGAATTCCTCAGAGGGGAAATTGAAATTTTATTTGTAGGCCTAAAAATAACGGTACTTGCCATACGACCGTTAAGGATAAGCTTATTTTTTCTCGAAAAGATCTCTAACGATTTTGATGAAAATTTTTGAGAATTTTTTTATTAGTATTGCCTATCGTTTGATCAGAACTACATATACGGGAAAAGTATATCAACGGGACCTTTCATATAACGTTTTTTTTTTTAATTTTTGGCTCTCTCGGTAACAGCTCTATGGATTTCTGTCAAATTTTATATTTGAGAAGAAGTAGCCAAATTAATTCTGCATATCAACATTTTGAATAACTTTTTTTTCTACTAAAAATTAGTTTTTGAATTTTTTTTTTTTGAAAAATCAATTTTTTTAAAACTAATCAAAAAAAATATTTAAATCTTACAATTACATGTATATTAATAAACTCTAAAAAAATGCATATCAAAATTAAAAAAAACTAAATCCTTTTAATTAACTAACTCTTTAATTTATTTTATTTTTATTTGTATTATTACTTCTAATTATTATTTTAATTCTTTTTGGTCTTTTAAACTTTTTTAATTTTCTATTATTACTTCTAATCATTATCTTCTTGATTATTTTTTGCTCTTTTTTGTAACGGGTTTTTCAATAAGAGCGCTACAAATGTTTTTTTTTAATAAAACAAAAACGGTTTTGGGATATCAATGAAATTTTTTGTTCCTGTGAAAGTACGTTCGATGATATTATGTATGGAACTCGATTTCTTTTGCATGGTCACCAAGGGCACGCTCGCAGAAGTCCAGACGCTGAACCCATTTTTCGACGGTTTTCAAGCATAAATCGGCCGATAATGCTGCAATTTCACTTTCGATATTCGTACGAAGTTCATCAATCGTCGCTGGCTTGTTGGCATAGACCATAGACTTGACGTAGCCCCACAGGAAATAGTCTAACGGCGTCAAATTGCACGACCGAGGCGGCCAAGCGACTGGACCATTTCATGAGATAACACGTTCTCCAAACTTGGTTTCCAATAAATTGATTGTGACATTCGCTGTGTGGCTTGTGGCGCGGTTCTGTTGGAACCACATGTCCTCCAAGTCCATATCATCCAATTGGGGCCAAAAATATTCGGTTATCATGGAACGGTAGCGATCCTCATTCACAGTAACGTGCCGGTCTTGATCATCACGGAAGAAGTACGCCGCCGGCCCATAAACCACACGAAACCGTAATTTTTTCGGGATGCAATGATGACTCATGGAGTACGTGTGGATTGCTGCCTGACCAATACGGCATATTTTGTTTATTGACGAAGCCATTCAGCCAGAAATGAGCCTCATCGCTGAAGAAGATTTTTCGATGAAAATCCGAATCATTTTCAAGTTGTTGCTCAGCCCAATTCACGAACATGCGACGCTTCTGGTGGTCAAGCGGCTTCAATTCTTGCGTCAATTTAATCTTGTAAGGATGTAGGCCAAGATCTTTTCGCAAAATTCGCCACAACGACGTCACAGAGATGCCCAACGCTTGAGAACGACGTGTGAGAGATACATTTGGGCTTTCTGCAACTGAAGCCTCAGCGGCAGCAATATTCTCGACACTACGGGAACTTCTTTGTCTCACTGGCACGGGAACATCTTGTACTATGCCTGTGGATTCAAATTTTTCCACTAGACGCTCAATTGATCTGCTAGGACGACTATGACGACCATAAATTGGACGTAGCGCTCTTAACGTTGAGGCCACTGACTCCGAATTTCGGTAGTAAATTTTAATTTCGACTTGTCGTTGGCTCGTATATCTTTCCATGATAAAATGGCAAACCTTACTGAAGAGAAATGTCAAAAGAGTGGCAAGAAATATGGCGTCGTTTCACTTTCAATATCTCTTGAACATTATGACTGATCTTTTTGATTCCCGTAGGTTTCTTCCTTTTTTCAATTATGATGATGTTGGGTGAAGATAATTCACATATGTAATCAATTATCCAATGGCGATCGAACCGTTAATATCACCAAGGCTGTATTAAGAATTTTTGTTTCTCAAAACCAAGGCTTCAAAGTTTGACAAATGACCAATTATGTACTTTTTGGAAGAAAATTCAATGAATTTTCCCAATATCATTCTGTGTGGAGACCTTAATAGCAATCTCTTGGTGGATGAGGCCTTGACAAGTAGCATGAGAACTTTCAATCTACGTCCGGTAAATGTTACTTATCCCACTCATTTTTCTTGAGCTTCTAGCACACTTCTAGATGTATTTTTTGTGACTGATTGTAGTAAAGTGCTTTTATATGATCAACTTTCTGCCTCTGGTTTTTCGCGACATGATTTGTTTTACCTTTCGTTTGATTTTGCGCTTTCTAGACCAAATAAATACTACCAGTATCGTGATTTCAGAAACATAAATGTCAGTGCCCTTGAATCTGACGTTCTCTCTGTCCCTTGGCAAAATATATATTTTTTGATGTCGCCAAACGAACAAGTAGACTTTTTCCAGCGAAATTTAAATACACTTTTTGATCTTCATGTTCCACTCAAAACAAAAATTATTAAGCATAAAGATAATCCTTGGTTTTCAACTGAAATTGAACGAGCAATAAATGTTCGCAATTGCGCGTATAATAGATGCAATCGTTTTAAGATTAACGAGGATCGCCAAATTTATCGACACCTTCTAAACAGATGCGTGAATCTTATAAATGCAGCAAAAACCAGATGGAATACGATGCACTTGAATCTCTCACAAAATGGCCGTTACCTGTGGAAGAACCTTCGTGATATTGGAATTGGGAAGCAGTGTCACCTTGATCTAGACGTTGATTGTAATGACCTGAATAGGAAATTCATTTCTAATGTTCCTCAACCCCCCTATGTAGATACCTCAAGATCAATTCAGATGGATGAATCTGCTAACTTGCTACCTAATTTTCAAAGTTCTTTTGGGTTTGTAGGGGTTACTCTGGAAGACGTCGTAGAAGGGTTACTTTCCATCAAATCAAATGCCGTAGGCTTAGATGGAATACATCCAACATTTGTTAAAGCGGTTTTGCTACACACTCTTCCCTTTATTACCTTTCTTTCCTTCGCAATGGAAAGAATCAAAAGTCATACCCATTCCAAAAAACCATAGCTGTAAAGAATTCCGACCAATATCTATTCTGCCTTTTCTCTCCAAAGTAGTGGAAAGGCTTATGCATAGCCAAATCACTAATTTTTTGAGAGTGAACGATATTTTATCTCCAAAACAGTACGGATTTCGATCGCACCACAGCAGTACCACTGCGCTCCTTGATATTTTTGAACAGGTAAGGAAAGCATTGGATGATAACAAAGTAATGTTTTTGGTTATGCTTGATTATTCAAAGGCCTTTGATACCATTGATCACTCCATCATGTGTAAGAAGCTTGTGCGTCTATTTAATTTTTCATCTGAAGCCGTTAAATTAGTACACTCTTATCTTTCTGGGAGAAATCAAGCAGTATCTGCGGGAAATCAAGTGTCTGAATTTCTTTCGCTGTTTCGAGGAGTCCCGCAAGGATCAATTCTGGGTCCACTTCTTTTTTCGGCATATATTAACGATCTTCCAACTGTAGCAAGGCACTTTGAAACACGTATGTTTGCGGATGATGTTCAGCTTGTAAAGAGTTGTCAGCTGGGTTTTATAGAAAATTGTGTACATAATATTAACCAGGATTTGAATGCAATAATTGAATGGTCAAATAGCTGTGGTCTTGTTTTAAACCCCACCAAAACAAAATGTCTTGTCATCTCCAAAAAAAATACTTGATCTATCTTATTTCGTCCTGTTGAGTTGAATGGAACTCCAGTAGAGTATGTTGAGACAGCTAAGAACTTGGGAGTTTACTTTAATCGAACACTGACTTGGAATAATCAAATTAATTCAGCGGTGGGAAAGGCTTATGGAGTTTTAAGGACGCTATCAATGTCCAGAAGATACACGCCACCTGCTACAAGAAAAATGCTTGTTAAATCTTTAGTTGTTTCTTTCTTAACCTATGGCTGAGAAATATTCTGTAACACTGACGCAGTGAGTAAAAGAAAACTTAACGTTGTGTTCAACAACGCCACTCTGTACGTTTTTGGTCTAGGACGATATAGTCGTATTTCTTCTTATTCTAAAAATTTATATGGTGTTTCATTTGAACATCTCTTAAAATTTAGAACTTTAGTAAGCTTTACTAAAAACCGTTAAGTATTTTGGTTTTTAATACTTTTTATAAGTTCAAACTGTTATTTTCAACGCAAATGTTACTTGTTTCTGCCAAAGATCTTACTTTCCAATGTAATTAGGCACATGAGAACAAGTACGTGCAACCCAGTCGAGCCCATTTTTTGTTATTGCTATTACTTCGAATATCAATTTTTAATCACTTTCGAAACAAAATCGTCTTGGATCGGACCTACATTTCTATATTCAGAGTGGTATTGAGATTGACAATATTATTATGCAGACCAATTTCTATTAATTATTTCCAATTATTTTAGATTATTTTCAAACCGTCTGGAAGCCCGAAAACCGCGCTCAATTGGTTTTGGCTTGTACCTTCATATTCGTCAAGAGTCATGTCATGACTCATAAAGCATGGCTCTTCTATCGTTTGCAGTTTATAATAATTATATGTACATACATACATACAAAATTATTTTTTTGTGATTTAAGAGTCTGGCAACAGCATTTCCACACTTGAAATGTTTTAGAACAGCGTTTTTGCGTATTAAAATACACTCACCGCACAGTTAGTCTCCCACCTCGGTTTAGTCCCACTATTTGTATTTTTGATAAGTAACGGTTATTATGATTGTCTTTCAATTTAATTGGGGTTTCTAAGCATGAATTAAACAGTTACTAACTTATTTTTATTCTAAATGGTGTATTTTTGTGATTCAGTTGGAATTTGACATTCTAGATCTAGACGATTTGAGTAATGAAGTTTTTATTCCTAAATTTTATTTGCGATTATAGGGACTATAAGCCAAGTTAAGGATTCGTGAATATAAAAAAAATTCAGATAACAATGAAACATTAAAAAATTGATCGAGAAAAAATGTCTGTCTGTCTGTCTGTCTGTCAGTATGTATTACAAGCTGCAGCCTAAACGACTTAAGCGATTATCTTCAAACTTGGTGTGTGTAATTATTTTGGCATTCCCCAGAGGGGAAATTGAAATTTAATTTTTAGGCCTACAAATAACGGTACCTGCCATATGACCGTTTAGGAAAAGCTTATTTTTTCTCGAAAACGGCTCCAACGATTTTGATGAATTTTTGAGAATTTTCATTTGATTAAAACAAAATTTACATGAAAAGTCTATTAACTCTACCTTGTATATAACGGTTTTTTTAATTTTGATCTTTCGGCTTTTTGGATTTCTTTAAAATTTTATATTTGAGAATATCAAGGTAGCAAAATTAATTCGGCATATCAAATTTTTTAATAATTTTTTTTTTCTTTAAACATTAATTTTAAAATTTTTTTTTTGAGAAATCAATATTTTTAAAACTAACCAAACAAAATTATTTAAAATTTTATAATCACATGTACATGTATTAATAAACTCTAAAAAACTGCATACCAAAATTTCAAATCAATTTTTTTTTCAAAAAACTAAAAATAAAAAACAGGATTTTATTAAAACCGTTCCTACAATTTTCGAAATAAATTTTTCATAAATTCTTTGTTATTTAAGACGTGTGATGGCGTGCTTCATTTTTACTAAAAACCTATAAGTTATAAGTTCAAACTGTGCTATTTTCAAAGTAAATGTTACTTGTTTAGGAGCAAGTACGTGCGACCCAGTCATGCCAATTTTTTTACTTGTGGTTGTAGATATTAGACGGAGTAAAATTAGTGTTTGTGAACTTTAACTTTTGAAAATTACAAACAAAAAATTAAAAATGCCGTTAGACCCGACTATCGTAGCAAGAGATGCGGCTTTCACGGATAGTGGGTCCAGCCAACGTTAGATTGCTCAGACACTTGGTGTAACTCGAACTCTCGAAACTCCGGGACGACAGCAGACGATTTCGGGAAACTGAATCATACACTAGGAGGCCAGCCTAAGGCAGACATCTTTGCACATCCGCTCGAGACGACCGCTTTATTGTAAGCAATATGCTAAGAGATCGCTTTAGCACAGCTACTAAAGCTCGTGTTCTTATCTTCGAAGTGCGTATGTAAGAGTTAGTAATCGTACAGCAAGAAGAAAACTGGCAGAAGGAAATCTAAGATCATTTTGCCCAGCCCAGGCCTCCGAATTGCTCCTAGAGCATTGTAGGGCAAGATTTCGTTTTGCCCAAGAATATGTTAACTGGATAATTGAACAGTGGAAGAACGTACTGTTTTCAGACAAGAGCAGAAGATGACCAGATGGTCGTATGCGTGTTTACAGAGGACGAAACGAGAGGTTTGCTCCATGTCCCATAGCCGCAACAGTGGGATATAAGGTAGGCTCGATAATGGTATGGGGAGGCATACGTAACGAGGCTCGTACCGAGTTTGTTGTCTTCGATAGAGGAAGTATGAATGCTCAGAGATACGTTGAGGACATTTTTCGAGACCACGTCATAGTTTTTGCGCCATTTATTGGAGACAATTTCATCCTTATGCAAGATATGCACGCTGTCATGTCGCAAGTTTTTATTCAAACTTTACCATGGCCAGCACACAGCTCGAATCTGAATCCTATAGAGCACTAGGACAATCTTAAACGATGGGTTTGGGCAAAGATACCAGCACCAATCACCATAACGGAACTCAGGACAAGGACAGCTGTACTAGAGGAATGGTACAATATGCCGCAGTTAGATATTCGAGGCGTAATGGCTGGACTTCCAAAATGGTTGCAAGAAGTCACGAGAGCTTGAGGTGGAAACACCCATTATTGAACATAAAAATTGAATAAAAAAATTATAAAATAAATAAATAATAAATAATCAATATTTTTAAAACTAACCAAACAAAATTATTTAAAATTTTATAATCACATGTACATGTATTAATAAACTCTAAAAAACTGCATACCAAAATTTCAAATCAATTTTTTTTTCAAAAAACTAAAAATAAAAAACAGGATTTTATTAAAACCGTTCCTACAATTTTCGAAATAAATTTTTCATAAATTCTTTGTTATTTAAGACGTGTGATGGCGTGCTTCATTTTTACTAAAAACCTATAAGTTATAAGTTCAAACTGTGCTATTTTCAAAGTAAATGTTACTTGTTTAGGAGCAAGTACGTGCGACCCAGTCATGCCAATTTTTTTACTTGTGGTTGTAGATATTAGACGGAGTAAAATTAGTGTTTGTGAACTTTAACTTTTGAAAATTACAAACAAAAAATTAAAAATGCCGTTAGACCCGACTATCGTAGCAAGAGATGCGGCTTTCACGGATAGTGGGTCCAGCCAACGTTAGATTGCTCAGACACTTGGTGTAACTCGAACTCTCGAAACTCCGGGACGACAGCAGACGATTTCGGGAAACTGAATCATACACTAGGAGGCCAGCCTAAGGCAGACATCTTTGCACATCCGCTCGAGACGACCGCTTTATTGTAAGCAATATGCTAAGAGATCGCTTTAGCACAGCTACTAAAGCTCGTGTTCTTATCTTCGAAGTGCGTATGTAAGAGTTAGTAATCGTACAGCAAGAAGAAAACTGGCAGAAGGAAATCTAAGATCATTTTGCCCAGCCCAGGCCTCCGAATTGCTCCTAGAGCATTGTAGGGCAAGATTTCGTTTTGCCCAAGAATATGTTAACTGGATAATTGAACAGTGGAAGAACGTACTGTTTTCAGACAAGAGCAGAAGATGACCAGATGGTCGTATGCGTGTTTACAGACGACGAAACGAGAGGTTTGCTCCATGTCCCATAGCCGCAACAGTGGGATATAAGGTAGGCTCGATAATGGTATGGGGAGGCATACGTAACGAGGCTCGTACCGAGTTTGTTGTCTTCGATAGAGGAAGTATGAATGCTCAGAGATACGTTGAGGACATTTTTCGAGACCACGTCATAGTTTTTGCGCCATTTATTGGAGACAATTTCATCCTTATGCAAGATATGCACGCTGTCATGTCGCAAGTTTTTATTCAAACTTTACCATGGCCAGCACACAGCTCGAATCTGAATCCTATAGAGCACTAGGACAATCTTAAACGATGGGTTTGGGCAAAGATACCAGCACCAATCACCATAACGGAACTCAGGACAAGGACAGCTGTACTAGAGGAATGGTACAATATGCCGCAGTTAGATATTCGAGGCGTAATGGCTGGACTTCCAAAATGGTTGCAAGAAGTCACGAGAGCTTGAGGTGGAAACACCCATTATTGAACATAAAAATTGAATAAAAAAATTATAAAATAAACGACAAAATCAAAAAAAAGGTAAAATGTGTTAATTTTATCAAACAATGAAAAAACAAAGATTTTAATGATTTAAGATGATGATGAAAGGCATGAATTTCAATCTGTAAATAATTGCTTTTATTATAAACACTACTCACAATAAATCTTTACACCAGAAAAATGTCTTATAAATAAACAATATCTACCAAAATCGTAGAAAAAACTGGGTGGGGGGTTAATTTTGCCTGTGAGTGTATAAATACACTTTGCAATTAAACTAGATTTTAGTGGTTATAACAATAAATTACCTCTGAAGAAAAACAGTTTTTTCTACGTTAGTGTTGCAAGCATAAACCGCGCCTGCATGCTGTCAAACTTCGGTTTTATTATAACATCAGTTACCTCTCCTCTCACACCTAAAATTATACTGCGAGCCCTTGGGTATAATTATAGAAGCATTCCTTTCATAGATTGATGACGAAACTGGTGAATATTTTAAAAATGCCACAGATGTTCTATAGGTGTGGCACGTAATTACAATAAAACAGGAATAGCAAACCTATTTGGTCAAACTCTGAAACTTAAGAAGAGCTTTGTTTAAGGTATTAAATATAAATGAGTGAATAAAGTAAACGCCTATGCAAGCAACATGGAGAAAAACTTAATCGGGAATAGTTGGATCAAGACAATAAAGTTAATGTTCAAATGAACCTAATTATTTCAGAATCTTAAAATGCTTTTTTGAACTTTGTCATTTTAAAGAATGATTTACACTCTACTGGATCAAAATCTACTACAAAAGAGTATTTTAGAGATATGTGTAAAGAGGTACCAGAGCCCCAGTATCGTCAACAAACAGACCTAATATCCCTGATATTCCGGTATTTTAAAAAAAATTTGCAAAATGTTAACTTCATCTGATGCAAATGTTTAGTTTTCCGACACTTGAAAAAAATACTGTATTCAACATCTTGCTATAAAAAAGTAACAAAACTTTTAACATTTTGTAAAATAGCAACTAAAATATTTCGGTAACTTTCGAAATGGTCTACTAAAAAATGTTTGCTATTTAATATGTTTTGGTTTTTATCCGAAAAGTCAACCTGATAAACGGGAAAGATATAATTATTGTTTTCAAATATTCGATTAAAAAAACTAGATAATGAAACAAACAAAATTCTATTTATGAACTCATTTTATAATCTCGAAAAACTGACATTTTAATTTTAATTGGTAACGGTAATCTGTCGCAAAAAAGTAACCTTAAGGAACGAACATACATAATGTACATATGTTCAAACCAATAAAATACAACTTTCTTTTTTAAATAGTTCCACTCCGACGAAAAAAAACCTTTTTCGAAAATTTAATATAAATCTTCAAAAACTTCTTGCTATTAAACCATACACAATGGCGCAAAATTATAGACAACTTATTTTTAATACGTTGTAATAAAACTTCACACTACTTAAAATCACTATTTGAAATCAAATTTGAAAGTTAAGAACCTTAGGGAATTTTGTTGTTATTGGATTTAGGCAGGGTTTGTGTATTTTTATTTTTAAAATGGCGCTTTGTGAGAGCGAGCCGTTATTCTCTCTGAGAGTTTTTAGTTTCACACTAAAAAAACATAATGCAGGGGATTCCTGTCATTAAAAATCTAGTTTCACACTAAGAGATATTAAATTTTTGAGTCGTCTATAATTGTTAGTGCCAAATTTTATTTGCTTTAGTTTGGTATTAAAACGTCTATAATTTTACGCCAATGATTATAAAAATAAGTTTTAATTTACCTCTTTTATATTTTTTATCACTTTTTCTGATTCCTTTTTTGTTTTTTGAATTATCATGGTTTGGTTTTAATTTAGGTTCACTCGTAATCTGTGGGGCACTTGCTAAGATTGCGGCGGTAAAGCAATGTCCGGCTTCAGAACTTATTGAAAGCTCAACATTCGAACAATTTTCGACATCGGAATCTGGAGAGAACTCAATCAACGAACAATTTTCCACGTCAGAAGCTGTTGAGAACTCAATAGTTGGACAATTTTCAGCTTCAGTACCAGTTGTGAGAACAACATTGTCACTAATTTCTTCTATAAGTTCTTTATAAACATCTATATTTAATTCTACTAAACTTCCGTCTCCAACTGCCTTTGGATCGTTTAATACTTCTAACTGAAAGCTATTTGAATCGCCATTACTGTCTGTTAATACTGCTTCGTGCGGCTGGTTTATACAATCATATTCTTCATTCGTCTCACAAATAATGTTCGTTTGCTCCTCCGATTGTATGATCTATTTTTAAAATATAAATATTATGAAAATGTATCTAAAAATAGTCGTTACATTACGTAGGTATAGGCATACTTTGGGCGATGTGGAATTGATTTGTTGAGAATTTTCTTCTGGAATAAGACAGATTTTTTTTTTAAGAATGCAATCACTTATTTCTGCAACTTTGTAAAATGTGTAAAACGATCGTAGTATATTGCCACAAGGTAAACAAAAGCAATATGATGCTCCTTCGAAGGGTTCCACCTGGATGCGTGTGCACTCAAAGAAAAAATCCGAGTATGTAATGTTGGAGTATGCTTCGTTTTCGTTTTGAATTGGCATATCGAAAGCAACAAAATCTGGTGAATTTTCCATGCAAACTCTACAAATTGGAACGCACTCTTTCTCCATTTTTTTAAATGAAATAAATAAAAAGGACTTTTTGAATTAAGGGAAACAAATGGTAGTAAACGCAGAAACTATTTAAAAACACAAAACACATCGACTTGTTTGATGTTCTCCTTATGAGAGGCAAATCAAAATGAAATTAAACAAGACTTGGCCTCTTCTGTTGGTTGGGATCATATAGCACAGTCATGCTCTGGTGACCTATGCTTAGGTAGCGACACGAATATAAAAAAAATAGAAAATCCTTACCAGAGCTACTGAAAATATAAGTAGAGGCATAAACTTTTTGTTTGGATGTTATTCTGGAAATAAATGGATCGGTAATGCATTGCAAGATTCAGTGGATATATGTACATTCAAATATAATGTTCTAAAATAGGTTGCAAAAATGATTATTTAAAAAATTGTTGTTTTATGTACATACGTATGTAAATATATATATATGTACATATAAATAAAATTAAAGTGTCTGGTTGTAATATCAATAAGATGACTAAAATAGTTCGAAATTTGCTTAATGGTTACATTTATAGGATAAATACATTAATTGAAAATGACTGGGTCTCACGTTCTTTCTCTTATGGCTTAATGACATTTGAAGGTAAGATCTTTGGCAGAAACAAGTAACATTTACATAGAAAAATAGTAAGGTCTGGATTTTTTTATTAAAAAAGAGCACGCCATCACACGTCTTAAATAATAATGAACTTATGGAAAAAGTGTTTCGAAAATTGTAGGATCGAGTTTGATAAGATCCTGTTTTTTTTTGTCTATTTAAAAAAAAAAGTATGTTGTCTGTAAAGTCGGTTTACGGATGATATAATCTTACGTGATAACGTCGTAAGAAAACATTGATGGCACCAACACCAATATACAGCTCTTAACTAACACCATATACAATTCCACTTATCACGTCAAAAAAAATTAGTACTTAATCCACTACTAAATACTAAATCTAGCACCAAATATAAAAAACAATAGAACTAAATTCTAAAAATACTACCCAACAACCTACTACCAATCGGCACCAGTTTTATATTTAACTAGCGGTACCCGCCGCGCGTTCCTTCACCGTAGAAAAAACATGTTTTAATGTGAAAAGCGAAAATAATGCTAGCGAGACCAAACATTCAGAGGAACGATTCCTGGACAAAACTATATTTACCCTGTAAATGTCATTTTTTTTTTTTTTTTTTTTTTTTATAATTAACGCGCGCACAAGGGACTATTTGTTTCCCTTTTAATGTAACACACTGCGCGGGCATTAGGAAGATAGGGAGGGGAGAGATAGGAGGTGTCGATTAACATTGGTTTTGAATGTTTGCATGTTGAAATGGCAAGGGAAAATCTCGCCGGGTAAACCATTCCAAAGTCGTGTTGTACGGCTAAAAAAAGAATCTCTATATTTCACGGTACGTCCGAAATTGGGCTCAAGGGTGAACTGATGGGCATTCCTAGCAAGACGAGTATTACGGGCGAAACTTTTAAGGGGAGGAATGCAGCTGGCTACCTCGAGTGAACATTTTTTATAAAAGAACCGATAAAATAAGGAAAGACATGAAACATTGCGTCGGTGTTCGAGAGGGGCAATTGTTTCAGCGGCAGTTCTATTTCCTATCAATCTTAACGCTCGATTTTGTATTCTATCAAGCAGGTGAAGCGATGATTGTGAAGCACCTGCCCACAGGTGGGAGTTGTACTCGAGTTTAGGGCGTATAAACGCTTTATAAATTGTAGCCAGATCAGATGGGGAAAAATACTTCTTACACCGATACAGAAAACCTAAGCACTTTGCAGCATTCTTAGCGATCTCAAATATATGGTCGTTCCAACGGAGGTCGTCGTTGACACACATACCGAGTACTGAGAGCTTTTCGGTTTCTTCGATGTAAGTGCCATTCATGGACAATGGCATTGGGGGAATGTTTAGCTTTAACGACAGAAGACAGCATTGAGTTTTCGAAGCATTAAACTCCACACGATTTCTATTACCCCATTTGACAATGCTGTATAAATCGGAGTTTAATGAGCTTGACATACGGCACCGTTGCAATTGTACGTCCGAAGGCGAAGGACGTGAATTATCGAACGAATATGAAAAGCTGAGGGTAGAGTCGTCAGCAAAACAGTTAAGTGGATTAGAAGTAACAGACAGAAGATCATTTATAAAAATGAGGAAAAGAGTCGGAGACAGAACAGAGCCCTGGGGCACACCAGCATTTATTTTATGGGAATCAGACTTGAATCCGTCCAATACAACTTGTATTGAACGGTCCAGGAGATAGCTTCTAATCCAACGAACAAGAGTATTATCGATCCCAAAAGCACGCATTTTCGATAAGAGAGCTTCATGCCAAACTCTATCAAATGCCTTGGAGATATCAAGAGCAATAATCTTACTTTCACCAAAGCGATGTAAAGATTTGTTCCACTGTTCGGTGAGATATGCCATCAGATCACCAGTGGAACGGTTGCTGCGGAAGCCATACTGACGGTCATGGAGAAGCTTACGATCTTCGAGATATTCCTTAAGCTGACGGTTAATCAGTGTTTCCATGACCTTAGAAAGAAGGGATGTCAGTGCTATGGGTCGGTAGGAGGAGGGGGAGGATGGGTCACCTTTCTTAGGGACAGGCTGGACAAATGCTGTTTTCCATCTTCTAGGAAAGATTCCAGAAGAGTAGGAGCGATGGAAAAGCTTACGCAGTGGCTTTGCCAGTGTGGAAGAACACCTCTTCAGAATAATCGGGGGTATACCATCCGGGCCAGCGGATTTGTGTATATCGAGATCTTTGAGAACTCTTGCTACTGTACGAGTGCGGAAAAAAATCTGTCCCATGGAAAAATTTACATTCTCAAGTACAGGAGGGGCAACGTTGCTATGCGGCAGCGTGGAGCTGGCAGCGAAATGGGCGGCGAGCAAGTTTGCCTTCTCTGAAGAGTAAACAATTGGTGTGTTATTGTCGATGAGCGTTGGAACCGAAGATGTTGAGGAGTTTTTAATATTTTTTACAAATGACCAAAAATTTTTACTGCCTTTGGGACACTGCAGAATTTTTTGCCGTAATTTTTGGTCATGCAAAAATTTGGTTCTTTCAATAACGGAGTTGCATGAGTTTCTTGCTTGTTTGTGTTTTTTCCGATTTTCCTCTGTAGGGTTGGCTTTGTAAGAACGGAAACTTACTTCTTTGAGCCTGATAGCTTCTTTACACTCAGAATTAAACCAAGACTTTTCTTTAGGTTTGATGCTTTTTACTCTGTTGGGAATAAAAGCACGCATCCCTAGAAGAATCACATTTGTGATCATTTCAGCACTGGCATCAATGTCACTATCGAGGAAGCATAGTGACCAGTTAAAGTTTCGGAAAAAAATATTCAGGCCGTCCCAGTTGGCTTTCTCGTATTGCCAAACGGTCCTGGTGGGAAGTTTTTCTTTAACTGGATGGGTGGAGGATGAGAAATTAGCTGAAATGACACAATGGTCTGAAGTGCCAAATGGAGAAGTTACACTAATGGTATATTTATCAGGGTGAGAAGTAAGAAACAAGTCAAGAGTATGGGCGGCTTGCCCAGCAACATCCGGTATACGCGTTGGCACATCGATCAGCTGGGTAAGGTGATGTAACCCGGCAAAGAGCTCGACATACCTTCCTTCGGGTGTTGTCTGACCAGAATAGCGGAGCCAATTGGAATTGTGTACATTGAAATCGCCCGCAATAACGATTTCAGTGCGAGGACAAAGGGAAACAATTTTCGAGATAGAATCTGACAGCGCATCAAACTCGTTACAAGTCGAATTGCTGTCGAGATTTGGACTCCTGTAAATAAAACAATAATGAATGACATGCTTGCGGACAGTGAATTTGAGCCACAAGAAGTTAAAGTCCGTGTTGGAACATTGCCCATATTGGGGAAGGCTCTGGCAAGCAATATCATTTCTAACATAGACCACGAGACCATGATGGGAAAAGAGTAATGGCACCAAGCTATACCCATGTAGAGTAAACTCTGATAAATCAGTATTTACTCCAACCTGGGTTTCACTTAATGCCAAAACAGCTGGCCTGTATTGAACAGTGTAGACGTACAGGTGAAAGAAATTCTTTCTAATACCACGAACATTGGAATACACGACACAAAAATCACTTACCATTTAAAAATACTTACACACAAAACACAATTCTGAATAAGTCGAACCATGCAGTGAAAATCCAAATTAATCTCTGTAATAATCAAACTGTCTTAGGTGTTATGCCCATAAGACAGCTTGCATACAAAAAATCAATTTAAATATTCAGCACAATAGGACAAACTCAGATGCCCTTATCTATTTACCGCAAGCATACGATGCCTACAGTAGATAAGAAAGAGGCAGTTAAGCTAAGCACAAAGGGTTGGGACAGATAGGAGGATAATTTAATTTGTTATGCAAGTGTGAATTATTTTTTTTTTTTTTTCTTTCACAGCGCGAATGGGCATCTTATCGTCTTCCAACGACGCAAGTGGATATTGTTATTATCTTTACAGCACACGCGAGGGGGTTTTGCCAATTTCTCAAACGAGTGTGTAATATAATTTTTTTTTTTAACACTCGCGATAACAATGCGCAATAATTTTTTTTTTTTGGCTTTTGTTTAATTGTTATGCGCGCACCTCGACCCGACGTCCGGCCGCTATGAGCTTAAGATCGACACATTAAAATCCGTTGAGCGGTTTAGCAGTACATACTCGACATACACATACACATTCATACATCTAATGTTCGCCTGGTGCTCAGAATACGTTTGCGATGATCGATTTTGGTTGAAAAAACATAGTATCTCGGTTAGCGTAACCGTTACTTTTCTTGTCAGCATGAGTCATATTATTTCATATGTGTAGCGTGTCATCGATTTATAAGACGTTATCACGTCAAAAAAATCATGATTTTGGCTTACAATTTAAAATTAAATATTGAAAATTTAAAAATTAAATATTAATAGAAAAATAAAACAATTCAAAATGTTGGTTGCAAAATTAATTTGGCTACATCGTTCTGTTCAAATATAAAATTTGATAGAAATCAAAATTTGATAGAAATCAAATGATCCGTTACCAAGAAAGTGGAAAATTAAAAAAAAAAAACGTTATATGATGAGTATACGGGTTAATAAATTTTGCGTTATATATATGTATTGCTTTCGTTAAAATGATAGGCAAAATTGAAATTTACCAAACCCACTTTTCACTTGCGATTATAGGTACTATAATGCAAGTTATGCATTCGTGCAAAAAAAATTGAGTTAACAATCGAACATGACATTAAGATGACAGAGAAATTTATTTGAGTTACTGGCAAAATTCTGTCTGTCTGTCTGTACGGATGTATTTATTCTGACATTCTACAGAGGGGCTTTTTCAATTTTTTTTAACCGTTATTTTTATAACCGTTATGTAAAAGCTTATTTTTCTCGAATACGGCTCGAAGAATTTTTATGAAAAAATCAGTGTACTACTAAGTTTGTATTCTTAAATTATTTTTTTTTTATTTTTTTAAAAAAAGTTGTTAAAAAAACCGTTTTATTTAAAAACCGATCCTACATTTTGAAAAAAAAATCACACGATTTAACATTTATTAAAGAAATAAAATGGCGTTTAAATTATTTCACTCAATACAATTCAACCTACTTTATTCGAACAATCAAGTCACAAAAATAGAATAAATGCTCATTTAAATTTTCTTAAATTTTATTCTTTGCAATGTGAACGCACATATGAGCAAGTACGTGCGATCCAGTCGTGTAATTTATTTATAATTTGTTTGGTGTTTACGTGGTCTTTCTCTTTACACTTTTTTGGTAGAGTACGATAAATTTGGCCCCGTGCCCGTAGTCATTTTACACTTTCACGGTCACCTGTTTGACTGCACAAAATTCAAAACTGGACCGATTTTCATGATTCTTTTTTTTAAATGTCCATTTTGAAGGCAGATTTATTAAAAAAATATAAAAAAAAATTTAAAAAAAATTCATTAATATCTACTTATTTGTGATGAGCACTGGTTTTATTTAAAGCTGAAAAAGTTCTAACTAATTTTTTGCTTATTTTTTATTTGTTTTTTGCTAAGATTACGATACAAAAATGGTGAATTCACTTGGGTGAGGAAAAAAAGTTATAAAGAATTGTTCATAAAAATTGATTTTTTTCAGCGTTCAAAGCTATCTGAAATCTGACATGGGGAAAAAAACATTTTTTATCGAAAATCCGCCGTAAACACGAACATTTAAAAAAAGAATCATTAAAGTCGATCCAGTTTTGAATTTTTTACAACACAAAAACTAGGTGACCGCGAAAGTGTATAATTACCAAAAATTGAATCCCTCCACAATAATCCGTTATTAATTTGCGGCGCCATGATTTGCATCAACGTAGAATTGGTAGCTCTAAAATGGTTTGTTTTTTTTTCAATTTGGCGGAAGTAAACTGGAAGACATAACAGGGTTGAGGGGTCAAACGTGATCTTTTTTTTGGAAAAACAACTGTGTCCGACATGGCTGAAAATTGGCTGCGATATGATGAAAATAGTGTGAAAGCTAAGCAAAATACAAAGGGGTATAAGAAGCTTTTAAAGTTTAAAAAAAAAATTCCCTAACTCGGGAATTTCTGACAATCTGTCAGTGTATTCTTGTATCTTAATGATCAAATTTTAAAAGTCAGAAGGCGGACTGGAAAAAACTTGTATTTTTTTTTATAATTTTTTACTTTAAAGAGAAAATTAGATGTAACCAATTTTTTTAACAGATTTTTGTTTTTCAAAAATATATGGTAGTGTATACTAATTTTGTTTTCAATATTCAATGCTTTTATTAATTTGTGGTCTAATATTAAAAACCGGAAGTTTTTAAGCTTTCAAGTTTTTTGAGAAAATCTAAAATAACTCGAATTACTTTTTTATGAGAAAAACCCATCTTTATTATTTTATTCGGCAAGCGACAAAAATAATAACGGTTTTTTTGTAGAACCGTTAGATACAACAATTTTTTAATGTGATGGCAGGGTCTATCCCTCTCCATTTGGGCGGGAAACGGAAAAAAAGACTTAAACTAAGAAAAATAAAAAAAACCTTAATACTTACAATTGAGGTGCAGGTTTTTTATAAATAGCTGTTGAAAAAACTTACTTCAAATTTTGAGAAAATTTAATATTATAGGAACCTACTTTTTTACTTGCGGTTATAGGGACTATAAGGCAAGTTAAGGATTCGTAAATATTAAAAAAATTGAGATAACTATCAAACATGACATTACGATCATAGAGAAGTCTAAAAAAGTCAGTATGTATAACGAGCTGCAGGATAAACGGCTTAAGCGATTATCTTCAAACTTGGTGCGTGTGATTTTTTTTTGCATTCCCCAGAAGGGAAATTCAAATTTTATGTTTAGCCCTAAAAATAACGGTACCTGCCATATGACCGTTTAGAAAACTCTTATTTTTCTCGAAAACGGCTCCAACGATTTTAATGAACATTTTTGAGAATTTTTTGTTGGTATTGGCTATCATTTGGTTAGAACCACATATACGGAAAAGTCCATTAACGGGATCTTTCATATAAGGTTTTTTTTTTAATTTTTGGCTTTGTCGGTTACGGCTCTTTGGATTTCGGTCAAATGTTATATTTAAGAAGATCAAGGTAGCCGAAATAATTCTGCATATAGAAATTTTGAATATTTTTTTTCTAATTTAAATTAATTTTTGATAAATTCCTTGTTATTTAAGACGTGTGATGGCATACTTCATTTTTACTAAATACCGTTAAGTATTGTGGTTTTTAATACTTTTATAAGTTCAAACCCATTAAGGCGAAAGAAGCAATTTTCTAAAAAAAAAATATTTCAATTGGCAAAAAGTATAATATGAAACAACGATACTACTCTTACAATAAATGTGCTTTACTTTGTTGCTTAGTGTGTTCAGTAAAAGATTTTGTAAGTATGTGTGTAAAAAATGTTTACTAAATTTACTAAAAGTAGATGATTATACTACTTTTTGTTGTTGATTCATTCAAAATGCCATTTTAGTATTTTCTGACTTCACAAACATATTTTATTACTGTTTTGTTTTTTTTTTTGAACATTTGTTAATTTTATTGCTTAACACAGACTGGCAAAAGTTTACAACAAACAACAAATAACAAAACATTTTCCATTTGACCTTCGACCGAAAAGACTATTTATGTACATGTATGTGTGCATTCAAATTAAATCTGCCCATCTAGATTTGCTCTTTTTCTTGCAATGAAATTTTCGAAACTGAAAAGGATCAAATCTTTTGACAGAAAGAGCAAATTTTTTCTTGAATGAAACTCGCTAGTCGCTATTAATAAAAGAAACCCCCACTGGTGTTTTAAGCAATAACTTAGACCAGGTGGCACTGAAGTCGTTTTCTCCGAAAATTCTTATTTTTAGACAGATTTGAATGGGACTTTTACAGGCAGTTAGCTGATGTTATAAGGATTAAATGAGACCACTACTTCTATGTGGTCTAGGGGTCGCCATTTTTTAATTCACATAAAAATAAAAAAAGCATTTAGCTTAATTTTGATCCGAGAGTTTACACTGGGCACTGGACACTAGAGATATTGGAGAAGGAGGTTTTTCCCGTACCTTTACAATTCGTATACATATCGACAATATTAAATTTAAATGACTTGACCGTTTAAAAAAAATCTTTGTGCGTATTTACATGGCTAGCTGGTAGCCTGGCAGTTTCTAATTGGGTGCGATTAATAGCGCAGTTGTTGGGATTCAGAAAATGTATTTTAAACCCGAGCAACGCCGGGTGGGATTGCTACCTTTATTTTTATATAAAAATCTTATGTCATGATGTTTGTCGCCAATACACTGCAAAACTAGTGAACCGATTGCCATGACATTTTTTATTCTGTTAGGTCCAACTTGAGGCAAAGGATTGTTTTTATCTCGATCAAAGGACTATTGTTTTATGATGAAAATGGAAACAAAAGATTTCGGTTTTTTAATGTTAGACCACACATAACCCCGGTTATGTCTTGCAGTTTGCCTTCTGACGATCAGGATTTAATTTTCCTACCTCCATCCAATACCTTCCAGAAAAAAAATCTATTTCTCCAAAGTCAACCTGCACTTGCAGCCATCCCTCCGTCGTTATCAATTGCCAACTATCGTGATTCATGACCAATTTTTTTTTTAATTTTTTAAAACAAAATTCTTGTCATTTGGTTAGCACATCGAATATTATTTCAAGGTCGCATTTTTTTATTGCATAATAGGTACATATGCCTAAAAAAGTCAAAAGTAATGTTTCTTTAAGTTTTTTTTTAATTTATTGTACCTATAAGTATCATTACTATGTTATAATTTAAATAAGCGTTTAAACAAACAAAAGCGTTTAAAATTATTCGCTGAGAATCTTTACATTTAGTTTCCTATGTATTGACTATTCTGTTTACACATCAGATATTAAAACCTGCTTCGCGCATACATTTCTTATGCGCTTCAATCAGTTGTATGCAATTCTCTTCACCTCGCTCAACAATGCTGTAACAAAAAGAAAAAAAAGAAAAATCAAACATCTATATCAATTAAAGGTTCTGATGCAAGTTCCCGATACTATGACGAAAATCATACCATTGATCGCGAACACGTTTTGTTTCTGGACACGCACAACACGCTTTGCACTTGGGTTTTTCTGGTTGCTTGCCAGTGACATTCGTTGCAGCAGCTTGAGCAGCTTCTTTTACAGGTGCATTCCCCATTTTGATGGTCTAAATAACATATTTTAGTAATAAATACATTTTACTTCTGGATGGTTCAAATTGTTGCAAACCATGCAATCAAATAAAGTGAGGTTGTTTTGTGAGTTAAACAGATTTGTCTACAGTTAAAGAAGTAATTTAATATTGAAAAATATTGAATGCTTACTTTTAAATATTTTCGATTGCTATTTATGTAAGAATTTTCTGAGTTTTTTAAAGAAATAAGAAGCTTACAACATTTTCTTTAGAACTGTGCGTGCGTTCTTGTATTTTGCTTTTTTGTATCCGAGTTTTGACATAAGTCATACTGTTGAAGTGCTGTTGAAGTGCTGCCAAGATGCAATTTTAGGAATAACTTATTGAGTGTTTCATAGCAGGAAGAAGCGCATCTAGATTAACTGGGCGAACACAATGCAAAAACGGAGCTGGAATACGGAGCTGCATGCGTATAATGATACACAGAAATACAAGGTATGCTCAGTAGACGCATACAAATCGCCATCTTGTTATTTTATAATGTCACATTCTTCTTTTATTATTATTTTTTAAATTGAAGGTTTAAACGATTTTTTGTATGATTATAAGAACAATAAACTTAAAAAAACAATAACAAAATCAGCGAATTAATACATTTATTTACACTCTCTAAGAACAAAAATCAGAAGAATGTGACGTCACAGCATAAAGTGAGCATACCTTGTATTTCTGTGTGTCATGCATGCGTATTAGCTGTCAAGCGAGGACTTACGTCCCAGCTTGCAACTGCCCACAATGGCGCTGTGCAGTTTTTTGACATAAGTCAGATATCAACCCATTTATTAATACATATATATCTTGTTTGCATCGCTTCTTTTTTTGGCACAAAAACGAATTGAATTAAAATTTTAAAAAATGTTAGGGTTGAGCTTTGGCATTTCTCGTTCGCGAAAGAAAATGCTAGCACGGACCATTGTATATGAACTGATATAGTACTATCATGGTGACATGTGGACCGTGGCGCTTCAAGCGGCTCTAGGTAAAGTTAACTCGGTAAATTGAAAGAGGCGAACAAAGAGAAACTCTGTGAGCATGTACTTTGCAGTTTGCAGTTTATATACAACGACGCGAGTATAGATTTCTTTTGCACAACTGGATTGCTTCACACAAGCAATGATCAACGGAATGTTCAAATTTTTCCATACCAAAATGAAAATTGAACTGAAAAAAGTCCTTTATATCTTTCTATTAGCAAATTATATTATAAACAGTAAACAACAAGTGGATAATAAACTAAAAAAAAAACTGCAAAAGCTAACAATCCTATTAATATTTATGTGTTTATCCCTATATTGTGACGGATGTTCGTTCGAGCTTCAAACCACAACGATTCTAAAGAAGTTGCACCATTGTATATAGAATCTATAGTACTATCAATATGGGTATTTCACCTAGCGCCATCTAGTTTCACTATCTCGCTTTTTCTCAGTGTAGACTTTTAGTCGGGGAGATGAATTCAAGACATAGGCAACGTTAGAAATTGACAGAACGGTAAAGATGTATATAAAGTGTAAGCAATCAGAGAAAAGCAAATTATCAAGTCTTTTTTGTGTTATTTCTTTGTTATTTTCTGATAATGAGATAATGATAGATAAAAATCTAGAAAGGTATGTGAGGAGTTTTCATTTCTGCCTTGGAAATACACTGTGTTTGGGTGGGTTTTTTTTATAAATATGGCAAGAGTATGAAATTTACCGTTTTAACGATTTTTGCTGAAATTTGATAATTGGTTTAGTTTTTTTTGTACAATTTCGAATGGTTACCATGTTTGATTATTATATCAATTTTTGTAAGTCTGCAAAAATTTAATTAGAGTGTTATTGCTTTAGAGTATATTCACTTATCACGTGAAAATATCTAGTAATAAATTTACTACTAACTACTAAATATAGTACTAAATATACTACTAACTACATAATATAGTACTAAATATACTAAAAAGTACTAAATATAGTACTAAAACTACGCTAGTACTAAATTCTAGTACTAAGTACTAAAATCTAGTACCAAAATACTTTAGTACCAACAACATAGTACCAACTGGCACCAGTTTTATATTTAACTAACGTTCGAGATTCAACAATATTTATATTAAAACTTTAAACAGTCGAATCCGAATATGGCAACATTGGTAGTTGATTTTGGTATAAGAAATACAGAAAATACAAAAATAACATTTCTTGAAATATGCAAAATCCAAAAAATAATTGAAGACGCACAATCTTGGTTTGTTTACGAAAAATCAAAGGGAAATCCACTAATTTTTATTTTTCTTACTTAACCATACCATATGGTCTAGTGTCACTTTTTGAACCTTTCACTCGTACTATTATTCATTATTCCTGCAAGTGCTTGTAATCATTCTAACTCATACGTTTATGAAAATATAACATACAACCTACTCTTTCATCACTATATTTCTTTCTCCTTTCCAAAACCCAAACAAATGCATATCAAGAACTACTGCAGCGCTATTGCGGCAGTATCTCGCTAAACTAGAAGCTGCCTCATGGTAGTACTATAGTTTTCATATACAATGGTTGCACGTCAAAAAACATTAAAATTAAATCTTTGTCAAAAAGACGCCTGTACCTAAAAAGGATTAGCACACAGTAGCAAGCGACCCAGTCGTGCCTTTTATTTATTTATTTTTTCTGAAATTCTGAGTTTGATATTTAAAGGTTTAAAAAACAATATGATAGAACAGACTTTTGGCTTTAAAAAAGGTATAGCACATTATTTTAAATGTTGCCGTTATTTTTAAATATATATAAATATATTTTAGTGCAAGATTACTTAGGCTACTTACATTTTCCTGAATATCAATTTTGGTTGTAATCGTTTAACCAACCAGTTCTCAGGAAAGTCGATGCCACAAAAAAAAATTCCTATGGGTGGTACCAGTTTTAGCCCACCGTCATATTTTTTTAACCAAAATTGAATGCACATTGATTTTTTACATACAAAATTCTTGGAGCTGTTTTTGACAAAAATAAGCTTTTACTTGACGGTTATATCGCAAGTACCGTAAATATTTCAACTAAAAAAGAAATTAAAAAAAGTCCTACGTCAAAATAAACTTGTATTCCAAATTTAAGGACGACTGGCCAAACCGTTTAGTAGACGGACAGAATTTTGCCAGTGACTCAAATATCGTCGTAATGTTATATTTGATTGTTATCTCAAACTATTTTTTCTGCACGAATGCATAACTTGTACTAAGTACCTACCTATAATTGCAAGTAAAAATTAAACAATTATGTATTACAAATGTAAAAAAACCCGTGGTATTTTTAGCAATTCTATAGAAGATTAGTTCAAAGAAATATTTTGGTTTGACTATAAATTTCTTTCCCGCGAGCTAAGCTGGGTAGGCCTCAAACAAACAAAAGACCTTTGTTACTATAAATCAATAATATATAATCAATCAATAATAATATAAATCAATTTAAAAACAATTTTTGATTGAATTTCTGTACATAGTTCATTCAGATAGGTACCTACATATACATATGTTTGTACCTATATGTATATGTTTATGTAGGTACCTATCTGAATGGAAAGCAAAATTAAAAAAAAAAAAACATCCACTGCAAGGTCGTTTGTATCTTTGCATAAATACAGCAAGAAGTAAGTTTGTGTCATAGAGTAATTAACTATACTATACGATCCCATGATAAATCAGTTTTATTCACTTGATCCTTAAGTTCAGAAATAGCAGCTTTGTTGCCGGGTATCCTATAGATTCCAATCACACTTAGACCCTTGGTCTCAACAATGTTTGCGCAGACATCTACGATGAGTGGACCGTATTCGTTGTTTTTGGACTAAATTAAAAGTGGTTTGTCAGAAATAGTATTGAAAGCTTCATCTGAAAGTAAAGGAATATGTAATTATGAAGCTAATGATTATAAATGTAGTACAGAAAATTATAGCTACCTTGCACCTTGGGATAGGCTTGATTGCAGAACTTTTATTTTATTTAGGAATATTCGTAAGCCTGAAAAAAAGGTTTTTTTTAGATAATCAAAACAATTTTCAGCATACCTGAGTAGTAAATGCGATTCACACATTTTGAAGTTGAATCTATTCAAATTAATCAACATTAGCACTTACTTTTTTAATGAATTAAATAATTTTTGTTGGGTTTTTCTTTCCATTGCCAGGATAAAATTAAATTTTCTCAAACACAAATAACAATTTACTGACAGTTGTTGTCAACAAGAACAAAATAGCTTTGTTCGATGTCTGCCCTGGGGCGCACTGGTGTGCACTGGATTCGCACTGAGGTGTTTTATGTGACATTTTTTTCGCCCCAGTGTTTTTGCACTGTGTTCAATGTCAACCCCGAGCACGCACTGAGTGCACACTCTCACGCCCCAGGTTTTTGGTCGGTGTAAGAAATCAGTGCTGTCAAAACTCAAATCAGCTTTTGGTGGTAGAAGTTTAAAACAAATTTTATTTTACAAACTTGGAGTGCAATATCTGGTAAATATAAGATATTTTCTAGATTATTTTGCAATTATTAAGTTATTTTTGTGATTTTACATAAAATGCCGAGATATACTCAATCTGATGGAAATGGAAAAACTGTAGACTTTGTAAAGAAAATTAATACATGAATGAAATGAAACAGTTTTTTGACAGCTAAACGAAATGCACTGACATTCCCCAGTGCGCACTGGGGCGGGGAACATTGAACAAACCTAATGAAATGTCAAAATTCACAAAACTCACTACATGTTATTTTTCTTTTTTTTTTACGCGGACAAAGAATGATATACAAAAGAGAACACGAAACACAATGAATGAATACAAAAGCAACAACGAAAATTGAGGGTGTTGAGGCGTGGAACGTTTGTTTTTAAATTTCAAGAATGAATGTGTACATTATTTGAAGATGACAACCTTCATAATTGTAAAAATATGAAAATCCTAAAGAATTCGAATCAAATGTCTGGTCGATGATGTATATATGTACAAATATGACAAATATGTATGTAGGTAGTGCTCGTACAAAACTTGAATTTTTTACTCCTATTGTATCTTTAAACATAATTTGAAATTTTATGAGATATATGATATTATATGAGATATTTTTTCAATATTAATTTTGTTGAAAGGCGTTCTTCAATGTGGTTCTACATATAGCCAATAGAAAGAAATGTACTTAATAAAAGAATTAAGCTATTTATTAGGTTCTTCTTCTGAAAATTCACCCCTTATTGCTATTATATTATATTAAATAATGCAATGTTAATTGAATTAATCGGATATACGAGTAACCAGAAAGTGCACTTAAAGCGATCCTTTGAGAAGGATTCCCTAAGACGGGGAGGAACTTATCTGGGCCGGACGAAGAAAAATCAAAGGCCTCCATACATGGCCTGATGTGACGTCATATTGTCTTTATTCTTTTTATAGTCCGTTGGACTTTTATAATTTGCTGTTTTTTTTTTGTTTATATTGTTTAATATTAGTGTTTGATATTATATATTGTGTTGGCGAGATATTAACCGCTAAAAAGGAAAAGGAAAAAAGTACGCCGCTGAACTTTAAGATCAGAACAGCCTAAGCGCTTATTCGGGTTTTGGTGCCTAGGGTCTTCCCAAATCTTTCTCTCCATTATTTGCGGCAATATTTTGCCCTCCCCGTTGATACAAACCCTCACAGAGCTCTCTGAAGGTAGGTGCCCGGGGGTGAGCAATTAAATCAAGAAGCGAAGCATTTCCGCTCCTAAGGTAGTTTGGCGGGGGGAACATAAGGAAATCTCGGGGCGAATCCCGATAGTAGCTCACGGGTGACGTAAAAACAAAAACAAAACAAAAATATAATTTTGCTTGAGCCACTGATTTTGGTTTCCTTTTTTTGACGTTTTTTTTGTCCATTCGTACATTTTCATTTACCTATATTTAGTTAAGTTGATGCCCAATTGGTCACTTTTTGACACCTTTTTTTATTTTATTTATTTATTTGTTAATCTGGTTAATCATATCACTAAGTTGTATATTCATTACTGGAAGCTATGTCAATAAAATGTTTTTTTTTTTATATTCGGTACATATTTATATATGAAGTACATAATTAATAAAATTTGAAGGTCTCGCCAACCCACTTATGTTCCAAGAACACTTGTTGGTTTCCTTTTGATTTGAGAGTGACTCCTATTATGGAATAGAACAGGTTCAATTTAGGGGGACGCGCTAAGGCGGGCCTGAATAACGGGTAAGAGATCGTGACTTGACAGCTGATGGAGCAGCCAGATAGGTGAATTCGTCAATTATTGGACCAGCGGTATTCCAGGATGGGTGGGAACCGGTCCTCCCTGCAGCAACAACAGCAGGGCTTCCAGAGTGTGGTCCTACTACGGGACATTTAAGATTGGCACGATATGTTTTCTTTGAAATAGGTGAGGTCCATTTGTTGGGGCAAGATCCCCCCCTTATCCGGCGAGCTTAGTCGTGCGACGCCAGCGTGCCATCGCCTCCACAATGGACATTCGGTTCCCTTCCTCCATCCCTACCTAACCCTCCTCCTCCACATATCCACTACATACCTACCTTTCCTTTTCCTATTTTCTTTTGCCAGTCCCATGTCTTACCTACCTACCTACCTCCCAGCTCTGACAACCTTCCTCTTACATTCCTCCTCTTCATCGCCTCCTCTCCTATCCTGCCCTTCCGATGCTTCTACATTATCTCAGATTCCCCTTCTGTCCAAATTCCCTTTCCTTCCTGATACCCTTATTATGTCACATCCTGCTCTTACCTTATCCCATCCGATACCGTTGCTCCTTCCTAATCCTACCCATCCTAATCCTAACCTATCCTATCCCCCCTACCTATCCCATTTGCTTATTGCACGCCAAACTGACAAGAAACATATTTATGTAATTTGTCATTTATTTCTGGCTAAATTTTCCATTGACTAGATGAGGTGGGTGTTTCTACAGCCGCCTCACCTACTATTAGAACCAAAAATCTGTATGCTTTTTAACACTTCTTCAAAACTTTTATTAGTTGTTTAACTTAGCTCTGTAGATTGAATTGTAGAAGTAGAACTGTACAGTTCGTAGGTAAATGAAAATCAGTTTAATTTTTATTATTGGTTCACTCCTAATTAAAATGAAAAATATATTTTATTCTGTGCGCTGGACATTTCTTCTTTTTCTAAAAAAAATACTATATTTTATTTTTTGTTTTTTTTTACGGTCAATTTGCAGCTATTTCTCCTTTTTAAAATTAGACATTTCTTAAACACTAAACAAAGGACAATACAAACATTTTAAACAGCCAAAAAATACATCTATATTTTCTTCTTCGATGTGCAAAGATTCTCTTGTTTATAGTAAAAAAATAAAAATTGTTGGCTTCGATTTTAGGTGGGACTGTACGAATTTTTCCTTTTTTGTACTTTGATCACATAGACAGCTATCCCAGCAACACAAATTACAGCACACAATAAAATAACAATAACTGTAAAAAAACCGGTAATAAAATAATCAGGAGTATTTTTTTTCAAAATTCTCACTTGTAGTTGTGTAGTTGCTTTCAACTGAATCCATATGAAGCAAGTGTGCGATTCTATTTTGAGATCCATCCCTGATACTTAAATCGTTAATTCCTAAAATTTTGGTGTAAAGATAAAAAAGATCTACAGATTCGAATGGCTTCGCTTCTTGTCCACCAGTTTTAAATGCTGGACCTTTTGCCATAAAAATTGGGTACATGAGTTCTTCTTCGTTATCATAACCATGGACACCGTAGGAGGTTTCTGCAAAACATGACATGTTTTATAATTTCTTTTATTTTTATTTGTTTTGTATATTTTACTATTATCGTTGGCGTATTTCCATAAGTCCTGAAATGCGTAATTCATTTTGGCAACAGCTATAATTGGGCCGAAACGCTGCTGGTTCGTAGCATGCCACCGGGCTGGTAGGTCTTCACTCTTGTACACATCAAAATTTCCATTCGATTTAGACGCATTCTTTAGAGTTTGGTAGACATACTCCAGTTTACCTTAAGGAAAAAATTATGTTGGTAGCTATTTTTTTATATTTAAGAATGATCACTCCGAACATGGAAAGTGTTGTAACTGTATTTGTATGCAAATATTATAAGAACTATTAAGTTATAGAGTTCATAAAACATGTAACTAGGCCTTGGCTCCTTAAGTTTTCTTATTCTATTTGTATTAACATATCTTTGATGTTATAGTTTGTAAATTTATTGATAAAAAGTACTTAAGATGCACACCAAAAGTAAGAGTCCCTGGGCCCCTTTATGAAACAAATGCAGTTACCTGCATTTAGCTGGCTTCAGACATTGGAGATGGGACAATCCAAACCCGAGAGTTTCTGGGGGCGTTTTATGAGTTGAACCCAGAAAACCCCACAGTTGGAGTCTTAGGGTGAGCAGTGAAGTCGGAGAGTTGTGATCCGAGAAGAGGAGGAAAACAAGAAGTGCAACTAATAGATAGATGCTTACTGCCTTAACATGATTTAGTTTAAATATAAGTTTTGTTTGGATTAATTCATCATTTGTTACTTTAGTTGTATAGTTGTAGTTTTATAAATAAAAACAAATTAAATCATTTACCTTCAGCAGGAACTATTTGAAGCACTGGTGAAGTGCCATACATTTCACAAGATCCGGCATCTAAATAGTCGGTAAGATTTATAAATTTAGCAGCAGGCACTCCTGCCATTCCGTGATCACTTAAGTGAATCACGTTTGTCCTGTTCTCCAATTTGTGCACAATCAATTGTTCTTGAATGTATTTTGTTAACAAGTCTAACGCAGCAACAACATCTGTTATCTGTTGAAATCAAATTAATTGCTTTAAGCAATAAAATTTATTCTAGAATCTAGAGCAACCAACGTTTTTTGTATCAGGGCCGACTACATGCGCCAGTTTATCTGGCTGCTCCGAATAGAACATAACCAAATTAGCAGGCTTTATTGGGTCAGTAAGCCATTTCATCATTGTGTCAACACGTTCCATTAGTGGGACACTACTGTTATAATTCTCAGTGTGGGTACATTCAGTATCTGCGTATTTAAAGTTGCTTCCTGGCCACATCATACAACCAGAGTGTCCGTTAGACTTCTCATTAACTACCTTAAATTAAAATACGACATAATTTTTTTGTTCAACTGAACACATCAGCACATTCAAGTTACCCAGATTGGTTGAATAGATTCATTATAATGAAATAATTTGTAAGAATAGTTCAGAGGTCCTTCAATGTTGTCATACAAATCATTCGCCAGAACACCATGTACATTTGGGTACAGACCCGTTGCAATAGAGAAGTGATTGGTAAAGGTTTTTGTTGGGAAAACATTTAACATGTGATCTGTGTAAACGCCTTCACTGCGAAATTTAAGCAGATTTGGGGTGACGTTGCGTTTGAGGTATTCATTTCGAAATCCATCATAGGAGATAATTAGGAGAATGGGTGCTTGTTCATTTGATTGAGAGTCACTTGCTAATAGCGTTCGGTTACTCTTTGTTGCTGACGATGACGATAGCACCAAGCAATGCAAAGCAGAAGTCATAAATGTTGCCACAGCCCCATCCAACAGTTTCATTATGATTAATATGACCTTATGATTATGTACATACGTAGTTTAAATATTTGCTTAGCAAACACCAATTAATTAAAAATAAAAGCTCACAAAACAAACAAGAAAACAACAAAGAATAAACAAAAAAATCTTATAACCGACGACTTGAAAGATTTTTTTTAATTGCGGTTGATGTCAAAAATGTATAACATTTTTCATTGGTGCAATTGAAATATTGAATTAGGCAAAACATGAGATCATCCTATTGGTATAAAAAAAACCTGCGAATATTCTGAGGAGTAAAATAAACGTAGGAATAGAGCCTAACAATTTTTTCTCAGGACAAATTTTGTCTCTAGTTTTTTTCCGGGCAGTACGAAGTTCAAACGCAAATTCAAACTTTTGTATTCGTCTGTGCCAACAATTTTGCAGTATTAAGCATAGTCGACTGCTTAAAGTAAAATGTAGCTTATGGGCCAGTTATAGCGATCATTAAAAACCATCGTTAAAAAATTTCAATTTTTAGAAAAAGATTTAAAACATGAAACTTATGCCAATTGATGGCAAACCAATTGAAATAATTTATTTTGACAAGAAACAAAACCGGAAAACAGAATTATTTATCAAAAGAACATTTATTTATTTTAAAAAAATGTTACACCATTGTATATACATTCTCTATAGTACTCTCATGGTGGTAATTTTTCGTCCGGCCATCTTCCTGGTTGATTCGGAACTAACTCAAAATAGTAGAGACGAGAACATTTCCCGATATTTTACCAGAATTTCTTTTTTTATTTGTTCTATATCTACCACAATTGGCGATTTCAGCGTGCCTCATTGCGACTTGATTCGGAACTAAAAAATGATGCTCCATGATAGTACTATATGCAGTGTATATACAAAGGTATTCTCATGGTTTCATACCCCACAAACAGCAACAAGAGGTCGAAGACGTTTCGCATCACGCTGTGACAATATCAGTATTAAGCTACCAGACAACACTAAGCACTAATACGAAGCTCCTCATCTATAAACAGCTGATCCGTCCCGTTCTGACGTACGCTTGTCCTATTTGATTCACCATATCACCAACATATATGAAGAAGGTCAAAGTTTTTGAAAGGAAGATACTCAGTAGCTGTACAGGTCTACACTGAAACCCCATTACAAGGAAATATGTCCCAAACAGAAAGCTATATGAAGACACCAAAGTGATCCCAATTGATCAGTTCATGACACAGCTCACCAAAAATATTTTGAGGAGCTTGGAGGACCACCACAACTTGGAAATCCAGCAACAACTAGAGCCCAACCATCGCTACCTTAACATTCGAGCCATCACAGACGACCGATTCGAGGATATTATGATATGAACAACGACGGAGCCAAAGAGTAAATATATTATATAAAGGAAAATCTTTCGTACGTTCCACCCCTCTTTTGTATATCATTCATTGTCCGCGTAAAAAAAAAAAAGAAAAAAAAACATGAGGTGAGTTTCTAAAACGTCAACAACAAGTTAAATTTATAGGTTAGGTACAAACAAATTGTTTTCGATAGAAAATTTTATTAAACTATATCAATATGAACATTGAAGCAAATTGTTCACCACCAACGACGGAGAATACTTGATACAAGATACAATTCTCATCAGGCACGTCGTCGTCGTCTCCGATGGTAGTATTTTGTATATGGTATATTCTCACAAGTTTTTTGAAGTGAAGGAACTCTGTGAATTATTGTGTTCTTTTTTACAAAATTAAACTGCTTATTCCTTTTATTAATGATAATAAGCACTAATTGTCACTATCACTACATAATATTCACTAAAGAATTTGTTGAATGTTCATATTGATATATGTATTTTAATTAAATTTTCTATCGAAAACAATTTGTACCTATAACTTCATTTCTGTTATGTTGTTGTTGACGTTTTAGAAACCCACCTCCACCATGTGTTCGCAATGTGTTCCTTAAAGCTTAAGGTGATTTTCTTAGACCTTCTTGTGTACATGATTCCTTTTTTGAAGAAACAACCGAAAAAAGGAATACACAAGGTCTATTCGTACGAAAAAATATATTTTTCTAATATAAACCAATATAATGCATTGTTTTTCTTTTTAAGTTTGTAGGATTAATAATTTGTTGAGATTATTTTACGCTGTGTTGAAATTTTTTTTACAACGGCATATTAAATACGGCCTTAGAGAACGGCAGACAGAGAGCTATCCGCAGCGCGTTAATATTTGAATATTGATTTCACTTTCTTACTAAATGCCAATTATAGGTTTTTTTTTCATTTAAAGAGTACAATATTAAATGACACAAAATAAATAAAAAAAGAGTAATTTATAAATTACTACAACAAATTAAGAATAACTTAATTTACCAGGCACAAAATATTAAAAAAAAATCTTTCTTAAAACGCCGTCAAAATAATCTGAACACTGCGTAAAATAATCTCTACGTCGCGTCAAAAACGTGTTCTGTTTAACGAAGAATTAACGCGACGCGACGTTAATAAAAAATTATTTGTAAATAATCAAAAAAATTGACGCCTTGTGGAACTTGACGCGGCGTTGAAAACGCGCTCTATGCGACTTTGTAAAATACAATCCTGCAAATATATATTCTGACCGAATGCTTGTTTAAATTCATTCTTAAAACAATCAATACACCATCATCAGTTTAGGTATCAGGTTAAATGGTTGAAACTCTTGAATATTGTTTAACCAGTTTTAAATGTTTATATAGAGTTTATATAGAGCTTTCAAGCACATAATCTGTAAAAGGCAGGGAAAAAATAATAAAGTATAACAACTTGCATTCGAGTAACATGCTAGTGTCTCCTCATGATACAAGAAAACAAGATAGCGACTTTCGTATTCTTACGTCATCAGTGACCCTTGTTGAAAAAAATAATTTCCGTTTTAGAAAAAAAAAACGGAAAAGTAAGTTTTAATTGATTCGGATTCTTTCCAAAAATGGTAATTTAATTTAGTCAGTTTGAGTCACTGATGACGTCAAATTTCGGGATGGCGTTTTTATTATCAAGTATCTTCCAACACGTCCAATTTCGTGGTTAAAAAGAAAAGGAAACTGAAAAAAGAGGTCAATTATTTGACTACTACACTCTCAATCGGCGTCAATTGTTTGACAGTTCAGCACTACTACACTCTCAATCGGCGTCAATTTTTTGACAGTTCTACACCAATACTTATTTGACCAGCTTGTAGGAATGTCAAAAGAAGGCAGTAGATTTCCCTCTTTATATTATAGTTACTCTATAGACGGAGCCCAGTTCTACGAGAGAACCAGGAACAGACACAACAGAGGATAAACAATACCACATCCTATCCCTAATTTTTTTTCTTAAGACCATAGACAATTATTATAATTAAGAATTTCAATTAAAATAGTATGCAAACAAAAGTGTGATATAAGTAAAAATATAGCATTGAATAGAGCCAGCTGAAGTACGTCGGGCCCCTGTTGTTACATCATTTATTTTAGTTATAAGTTAGTTTAAGGCCAATTGTACATACATTTTAACGATGTAATAAAAATAATCTAATCTAAAAAAAAAAATCTCATGGTTTCATTTTTCCTCCGGCCATCTTCCTGGCTGTTCCGTAACTAACTCTTAATACTGGAGACGAGAACATTTACCGATATTTTAGCAGTATTAAATAAATTTTTCATTGTAACGGGTGATTTTTTTGAGGTTAGGATTTTCATGCATTAGTATTTGACAGATCACGCGGGATTTCAGACATTGTGTCAAAGAGAAAGATGCTCAGTATGCTTTGCCATTTCATCATGAATAGACTTACTAACGAGCAACGCTTGCAAATAATTGAATTTTATTACCAAAATCAGTGTTCGGTTCGGTTGGCAGAAAATCCGCTTTTTTATCGACAAATTTTGTTCAGCGATGAGGCTCATTTCTGGTTGAATGGCTACGTAAATAAGCAAAATTGCCGCATTTGGAGTGAAGAGCAACCAGAAGCCGTTCAAGAACTGCCCATGCATCCCGAAAAATGCACTGTTGTTGTAATCGCATTAATTGTTTGCTCACTTGGTCGATTATGTAGACCATAAATCGGACGTAAAGCGCGAAACACATTTCGAACCGAACACTGATTTTGGTAATAAAATTCAATGATTTGCAAGCATTGCTCGTTAGTAAGTCTATTCATGATAAAATGTCAAAGCATACTGAGCATCTTTTTCTTTGACACCATGTCTGAAATCCCGCGTGATCTGTCAAACAGCAAGCTTTTTTTTTTTTTTTTTTTTTTTTTTTTTTTTTTTTTTTTTGGTGCCGCCGCAACTGCCCTACCTAGCTTAAAGATACCAAAGATAAATGAAGTCGGCCATAGGCGATATTTCGTTTTTGCCGACTGAAATATCGGTTTCTTAACTGAGCCACCAAAATTTGTGGACCTGATCCAAGGCTTCCTTCCGATCCCGGTCGGGCACAGCCCTACTGAAACGGAGGCGCTCTGCTTCGCTCCCAGCGACTATGTCTCGGTCGTAGAGGAGCCGCCTATCGACTGTTCTGCGGCCGACGTGGACGGGAAGCGATGCTTTATCGGAGCCAAGGCCGTTGTGACACTAGACTATATATGGTATTGTAGAGTAAGGAAAACAAAAATTAGTGGATTTCCCTTTGATTTTTCGTAAGCACGCCAAAATTGTGAGTTAAATTATTTGTTGCCTTTTACAAGAAATTTTGTTATTTCTGTACCTTATACCGAATTCAAATACCAATATTTTGTCATATTCGGACTGTTTAAAGTTTTAATGTATGTTATGTATATTGTTGAATTTTGAACGTAATACGGAATTGATTGTTTGTTGTATTTAAATTTAAGTAGGTATTAACATTTCCATTGAAGGAAAGAATAGTGAAAGCTAATGTTTATTCAAAACGGCATTTTACTGCTTACGATTGTTAATAAGTACGGTCTATGTTTTAGTGAATTTTTTATTTTTCAAATTTTGATTTTACGACCCGAAAAATATTAACCATTTTTTTGAAGATACCCTTGTATATGAAATCTATAGTAGTATCAGTAGGCAGCATCTAGTTTAGCGAGATAGAACCGCAACGTCGCTGCAATTGCTTTTTCTGTAAACATGATATACATTTGTATTGTTTTGGAGAGTAGAAAGAAAGAACGTAATGAAAGAGTAGGTTGTATGGTTTGTTTGCATATATAATTAGTTAGAATGAGTACAATAGACAGGAATAATGAATAATAAGTACGAATGAAAGGTTCAAAAAGTTAATCTTGACCATATGGTAATGAAAAACTAAGGGAAACAAAAATTAGTGGATTTCTCTCTGATATTTCTTAAGCAAACCAAGATTATGTGTTTCTATTTTTTTTCTGGATTTTGCATTTATGAACATTTTAAGAGAAATTTTACTATTTCTGTAGTTTGTACCGAAATCACATACCAATGTTGCCATATTCGGATTTGGCTGCTTAAAGTTTTTAATGTATCAATCAAATTCGAACGTAATGAGGAATTGATTTTTGTTATACTTAAACGTAGGTACTTTTTAACTTTTCTATTGAAGATTAAAGATAAGAATAGTGAAAGCTAATATTTATTGAAAACGTCGTGTAATCTTTTTCATAACATTTTACTGCTTACGATCGTACATAGGTACGGTCTATGTTTCCGTGATAAAAAAAAAAAAAATAAAAACACCGAATATAATTTTTAATTTTTTAAATTTCTATTTTACGGCTCGAAAAATTGTAACCAAAAGATAGGTACAAACATCTGCAAACAATGTGTTTTATTTGGAAAATAAGTAATAAGGTAGGTACTTCGATTCAAATATAATTTTTGCAGATTAAAAATTTTAATATACTAATCAAACATGGCAACATTATATATCTGCGAGGCAGCGAATTCTTCCAACCAATCCATGGTAATGAAAAAAATACAGAATACGCGTTGTGCACATGCATAATGCATGCAATGTAAGTGATGTATATATTGTTAGCCAAGCCGCATAAGAAAAAAAACATTCATTATTTCGCTTTTGTCTGATAACAGAGTAGAAAAAGAAATCATGAGCGCATTCTTTTTCAATAAGTAGGACGGCAGTGATAGTACATTATTTTCTTAAAGATTTTTTGGTCGATCCCTTCAATTTTTTAATTTAGTATTGAAAGACTATATATAAGTGCTGTCTTGTTTGTCGGTTTTATTAATATAATTTTTTAGTTGAGTTAATGTTTCTTTATGTCGAATTTATTGCGTAAAATGAACAAACTTAAGAAATTTATTTTGCAAATTCTCCCTTTTACAAATTTGAAAACCATTTTGCACTCCTTTCCTGTGTAAATATTTTGTCATCCCTCAATACAAGTTTTTAGGGATACGGACATGATTTAAAAATAACACGAAAAAGTGTCGATTTGTTTTTTTCTGACTGCTAAAACTTTACATACATATTTCCCGTTCTGCCGTTTTCTAATATAATGCATATGTACTGAAGACTAAAAGTTTACATTGCAATCTCCATCAGAGAAAAACTTTAAGATGAGATAGCGAAACTAGAAGCTAGAAGAAACACTCAAATTGATAGAACTACATATTTCATATACAATACCTACGTTTAAATACAAAAAATAAAAACAATTCCTTATTACGTTCTCATTTGAACAATATACATTAAAGCTACAAACAGTCAAATCCGAATATGGCAACATTGGGATGTGATATCGGTATAAGCTGCAGAACAAAACAACATTTCTTGAAAAATCCAAAATACAAAAAATAATTGAAAACACACAATCTTTGTTTGTTTACGAAAAAGAGCACTAATTTTTGTTTCCCTTACCATATGGTCTAGTGTCACTTTTTGAACCTTTTACTCCTACTTAAGCCTAGTACTCAGATCGCACTAAAATTTATCTTCCAAACAAATTTCCACCCAAGACCAACCTGTTCCTGGTGCGGGAGGTGAAAAAACATTCTGTATTATATAATTATCGCCTTCCCGGCTATTCAAAAAAAAATGAAATAGAGAAGGCGTGGATAGAAATACAAAATGTCGTACAATTGATAGGAATGTTTTTTTTATTTTAATTTGAGTGTGAATGTAAATAGTCCCAATCTACGGTGTCATATATTTCCACTGCCAAGGCAGAGAATTTTGTGGGTTAAGAAAATAATAGTTGGCTAAATAACCTCTATGATCACCTGCACGAGAGTTTTTGTTTATGGTTAGGTGCTGCGAGCTTTGTATATACACTGCATATAGTACTATCATGGAGCATCATTTTTTAGTTCTGAATCAAGTCGCAATGAGGCGTGCTGAAATTGCCCATTGGTGTGAATATAGAATAAGTACAGACAAAAAAACAAAAGTTTATTAAATACTGGTAAAATATCGGTAAAGGTTCTCGTATCCACTATTTAGAGTTAGTTCTGAATCAACCAGGTAGATGGCCAGACTAAAAATGACCACCATGAGAGTACTATAGAAAATGTATATACAATGCTGCGAGACGAAAACCTGCCTCATAACGTGTTCATGAACATTGTGTTCCTACATCAACACTTGCATCATTTGACTTGTACTGCAGTCTTTCTCGTTTTTTCACAAAATTGTAAAGAACGCAAGAAGCTTTGATGACTGCTGTCACGATCTCAGGATTTCGGATACGAATATGGCCATTTAAAATAGCAAACTTCTCGCACGCCATCCCAAAAGTGCATTCACTTGTTTTCCATCCTCTGCTCAACCATAATTAAATATTCTTTTCACATTATCCAATATCCTTCACGGATAGGGTCTCATCAGATATCAAGATGACGGGAACGCTTCATCACTAACAAAGTAATAAGGAAAGGGACTACCCCTTGCATCGTATTTTAGAAGCGACTATTGCAGCGCTATTACGGCAGTATCTCGTTAAACTAGATGCTGTCTGATGGACTGAGTGTAGTACTATAGATTTCATAAACAATTGCTAAGTTCAATTAAATAAGAAAAGGTCTTTTTCTCCACAAAGCTCATCTGTCAAAACTAAGCTGGAACTTTAGCTACCACTTGGAGAAACATGCAATCTTAATTTCAGCTCGAGCTGCGTACTATGCTTTAAGTTTAAAAATCAATTTTCCGATTTTTCGAAATCCTTTCGATTCGACCGTAGCTCTTTCAAATAAAGACACTGAACTCTTTATTAATCAACGTAAAGTTTTTTTCAATATTTAATTTAAGTTAAAAAAAATCATTAATTTTTAAAGTTAAATGTACGTAATATATTAATCGACATTAATAATAAAAACTCAATTCTTTTATTCTTAACGAACGAACTTGATTCCTTCACATCCACGACACGACAGCCCATTTTTCTCCCTTTTCTTTCTTCTTATTTCTGTTCTCGTCTTCATCATGACGTTTGTGTCATTCGTTGGCATATTCAGCGTTGCCAGATTATTGCTAACACCAGCAATTTGAAAAATTGACATTGGAAAAGGTAGGTGCCGCTTTGTGATTGGGTTTGTTCGTTCACAAAAAAATCCGGTTTTGGGTACCCAATACAAAAGGTAGAAATGTGAACGTACTCATTTACAACCAAATGAAAACGGCATTCGGCTTTGTACCAATTATATCTGATAGATAACACATGACATTTCCCAGCGCCCAGTTTTTGTGTAGTTTACTTTTCCACATACATACTGGCTTGGCTAGCATTACTCATTTTTGTTTACTTCTATTTAAAAAATTCTAAATACAAATAAAAATCGGCGTATAAAAACATTAAATTGTCTTGAAACAAAAATAATGACTCTACTATACAATGGGATTCAGTACGAAATTGAAAATGAAGGTGATATCGAAACAATCAACGTACATAACGAGGATACCGATGACACAGAAAAAAATAACCAAGTTCCAACAGAATTCCATGAATCTGCGTGGACAAGAACAGTTATTCATTTATTTTTGGATGAGTGCATTAAAAGAAAATCGCAAATTCGTAATCCCGGAGTGCGGAGGCATAAAATATTTTTATCAATTCATGAACAGATGAAAGCAAAGGGATATCTCTTCAGGGTTATAACTTTGGACAGAAAACTTCGCGCTCTTAAAAAACACTTTGTCGATTTGATTGAGCATAATCGAAACCCTGCGCTAAAACATATCCATTGGCCATTTTATCGCAAATTGCAAATATTGTATCCGGAATGCGTTGTTGAAGGAAGTTCCGTAAGTCCATCCTCTCCGAAAGTAATGCAAGAAGAGCTTTCGGCTTCAGATGAAAATGAAAAAGTACAAACAAAAAAGAAAAATATTAAGAGAGAAGCACCATACCAAATGCAGGAGAATGCTTGTATTACAAACCATAATTTTGGCATGGACTCTTTGAGAAAACAAATTTTGATTTTTGAGGAGCGACGTACTCTTGCTACTGAAATGTTATTGAATGAACTTCGTAAATCAAATAAACTTAAAGAGGAAATGCTACAGCTCAATATAAAAATATTTGAAGCCACAAAAGAAATGGAGATACTTTGAATATATTTATGAAAATAAATAATTAGTGTGGTAAATTGTAGTTTTTTTATTCATTTTATACTTTCAGTTTCACTGAAGAAAGACACTACGGTTTCGGAAAGCAACTTAACCTGCAGTCAACAGTCTAATTGATACTTAAAATGTGCGGACTTGAGGAAAACCTTAAAATAATTATAAACAAAAATCCATATCATCAAAGCTGAAAGAAGATTCTCTCAAGTTGAAAATCATCTGGCATGCACCAGAAAACAACAAAGTAATGAATAGACAGATATTTTGGTAATTATGTCTTTTAGCTCACAACTCTTTCCCAATAAGAACATGGTTGGTGAGGCTTTCGTCTACAACGACTATTGCATCAGTGGCAAATTGAGCTCCATCAATTCCTATGGTGCACGCAATTTTTCCCAATCCTTGACATTTTCCACCTGCAAACCCATGTAACGTAATATGGCATGGTTCGATTTTTATTCCGGTAGCATTTGTGACTATCGTCTGCTCACTGCCAGAGTCAAGAATAGCTGAATATTCTCCATTGTTAATAATCACTCTTTTGAAATAGCAGTCTGGGTGTTTTTGTTGCTGAACGATATTTATACGGATATTTTTCTCTATTTGTTTTTCATTTTTGTTCGGAAGTCTAACGCTGTTCTCTTTGCTGGGTACCCACGATCTTTTCCTGCTTTGCGAACAGTTTCGAGCAATATGTCCAGTTTGGTTGCAGTTATAACATATCGGTGGGCTCGTTTGTGGTGGTTGTGGTCGACTAGTCCATCCTGATCGTTCATTTGGTATTTGTTGCCGTTGCCAGTTCATCATTCCACTGGTTGAGGGTCGATTGTTGACCTCAGTGGTCCAACGCTAGGAGTTTGGTTGCCTCGAATGTTCTCCCGAATGTTTTCACACCATTTTATTTTTTCGATGAGCTCGGCAATAGTGGTGAAATTCCCAGCAGATAGATTTGAGCTTAACTGAGGGTTGTTAAATCCTGTGAGAATGTATTGTATAATCGTCTTGTCCGTGAGATGAATCTTTTTGCCGATCATGTTCATTGCAAAGCAAAAGCTTTCGATAGACTCATTTGGTTGTCTTGTCTTTCGTGGGTGTTACGGCCTCTCGAAGTCGTCTTATGTTTTCGGCCATTTCTCTTTCTTTTCTTGCCATCTCTCAAATCCCATTCCCTTTCTCGCAGGGTTCGATCGTCCACTGTTTAGCCTGTTTCAGATAGAGTAAGGGTGGCATTTTTGACCTGATCGTTGCATCTTCCTTCCGGTAAACCCGCAGTACTATCACTGGACTGTGCTGTGTTTCCACTTTTCTTATCGTGTTTTAGAATCCTGGCGATACGAATTCTTTTCGTGCCTTTTGTTGGCAGTCCCCTTTTCCTCGACTCACTCTGGAGTTGATTAAGTAAGTGTATCCATTTTCAACCTACAATAAATTTAAATAGGTACCTTAGTAATCTTAGTATATAAATAAATCTTTGCCAAGCGTAACTAGGACTGACATAATTTCATTCTATCTATGGAGACAATATATCTCTTACCAGTAAAACTTCCAGTTATTCAAATACAAAATCTCTTGCAATTTGTATTTTAATTGAATATAATATAGGATATCTTAGACGCTACCATTTACTATTTTTTGCAAATCAATCAGAATTCAATTTTCTCTCTGTTCTATTTTATTTACTTAAAAGCGCGGGTACAATGCAACTTGTTATATAGCTCTCATAATGTCTAACTCTTTCTCTCATATCAATGAGTGATTGCCAAATTTCTTTTGTTTCGCTCTAACCATTACTTCCTTTCTTTTCTTTTGCTATTGCAACACTTGTCGTCTTTCCCAACTCTTCTAGCTTAAAAGTTAAGTTACCCCTTCGTGCACCGAAAGCGTAAACAAACTCTTTCTGCTCACATATTACCACGATCTATCTCTCTCTTTTATATATTTTTGTTTCTTTCTACAACAACTTCACAACTGCTTTCGTATACCAAAAGTATCGTGTATATCAAGTTCACTACTCCTTTTCAGATTATCAACAAACATCGCTTTTCTCTTTTTCTCTATATAATGAGTTACACCACGAAAGTTGCATTCCCTTATGTAAATTTTGTATAGTATTGGTAGCGTCTGCAAATTGTCCGTTATCTTCCTTAGGATTCAGTTATGAATTCAAATTCCAAGCAAAATCTCCATGCATCTACTATTTTGTATACCAAAATGTTAGTGCCAGAGAACTCAACATAAAATCATTCAACATAAACTTTAATTATTTTTAATCGTCAATCAAAGAATTTTTCGTAATTAATTTTCACTTAATTCACTTTAGACATAATTTGGTAGGTACTCGTTCTACATATTATTATTTATATACTTAACTTCGATAGGCACGTTCTTGGTTTCGCTTCCCGCTTCTGATTCTTAAAACTTCCAATATATTTATTAATTCAAGTAGGTATATATAATTTAACAACCGATTTAACACAAGTAAAATATAAGTTAAATTATTAAGTATTTATCTTTATTCTTAGATTTAAGATTTATTGACGAATTAACTTTGCGACAACTCAATTTCGCGCTTAGCACTAGAATGATCTACATAACTCTTCTAAAATAGTACATAGTTATGCGATGCATATTCTATTCATCTATGTCTTCTTCTCTCTTTTAAGTTCGCTACAATAAAAAACAAACAATATAAAAAAGTATCTCTACTAAATAATAAGTTTACTGCCCTAGGGGATGGCTCTTAACCCCTTCGCCAATCGGGCAACCAGTTTGATATTCTTGATGAACACGTGCTTTCCGATCCCCCTGATCCCTTCCCAACTCCTCCTCAAAAGAGAACAAAGCCTAATATAAATGTTTTCAACGATTTTCCTTTGCTACCAACCAAATGAATTAATAAAAGCCCACGTTTTGTCCACATAACATCTAAAGACGAATCTAGGCCGTTAACATCAATAGGTGTTTTCATTCTGAAAAAAATCATCGATTCGATCAGCACACAGTATGAGAATATTTCTCAACTAAGAGATGGATCAATACTTATTCTTGCTAAAGACCAAAATATTGCGGACAAATTCATAAAATCTAAAGCGCTTGACAATATATGCCCAGTTAACATAAAACTCTACTCCCATCTTAATCTGTACAAAGGTGTTGCATACGCGCCTTGTTTGATTAACGTACCTGAGACTGAAATTATAACCGAACTAAGGAGTCAAAATGTAACTGATGTTTACAAATTTACGAAGCTTTATGAAAATGAAAGAAAAGCAACTGGTCTTATGATTTTCACATTCGATCTATTTCAACTCCCTAACACAATCGAAATTGGATGGTACATGACCAAGATATCAGAATAGGTCCCAAACCCGATGCGTTGTCGAAATTGCCAATTACTTGGACACACAAAGAAATGGTGCAAACGTGGCCCTTCATGTGAAATATGTAATCTCCCACCTCAAGATAATACTGTCTGTACTCGCACAATGTGCGCAAATTGCTCCTGAGCCCATCCCGCGTCCTCCAAAACCTGTCCAAAATATTTGCAAAGTAAAGAAACGTTAGAAATACAAACCCAAAATAAGTGCACCTTAGCCGAAGCTGCTAGGGTGCACAAAGAGAACGAAACCCAATGCCAATCGGTTTCACACTTTCTTCTAATCTTTATTCCGAAAAATTCGAACATACTTCCATTGAACAAATAGCTTTAAAAAAAGAGAAAAACGTCATCCAAAATGAAACATATCAAACTCATTCTTTAAAATTAAATAAAAACAATTCAAATATTACTCAAAATTCTTCAAACGCAGTCTCCATTCACATTACAAATACACCTATAGTGCCTGGATACATTGACGCAAATGCGCATGAAACTTGAATCAAAATGTAAAAGAGATAGAATGATTTTTAGTAAGAGGGAAAGAGATGGGTTGGAAAATCAAAAATCAACACGAATCTCATAAACTTTTATGAAACTCTGAGCACTGATTCAAGTTTTATTCTTATATCGTTTCATTTTTGACAGATAATCACATTTTTATTTTGTCGTCGAAGAAGCAGGTTAAATTTTTTTTATTTTCTCCGTTTGGTTATAATTTTTTTTTTTTTCATTCACACAAAAAAAAACGGTTACTAAGAGACAGAAAAAATAACAAATAAAATAAACTTATTCGAACATTTTTTTATTTGTTTTACTTTCCAACTGTTCCTCTGCTTTCAATTTTCTTACGTTTATTTTTGTGTGTAGCCACGATATGAGCGGTGAGGCATTGCAACTTTCCGTCAATATTTCCAAGCACATAGAATTTATTACAGAAAATGAAATTTCGACTCAAAGAGTCAATCCAACAAAAGATAACGATATAGCTCACAATGTACATTCCCACTCAAGAGAACATTTCAACAACACACATTTGTCTCAAATAACAAGTATATCAGATTTGAATAACACTTACAAATACAAAACCGATTCTCTCAAAAATTCTCACTTTCAAACACAAAAACAACAATCTATGCACATTGATGATGATGAAAACCCATAATAAAAATAATAGCCCACACAAAACCCTCGCCCCTGATTGGAACCAACAACCTAGTGGTGGTGGCACTCTTCACCGGTGGAGCGCGGAAACTATATAACACCAGGTGGTGTTCGGTCTCCTGCCGGTACATTAAATTGTATTGGTAACCACTGTTGCCACCGTCTACAACCATCTCAAAATTCTGCAATGGAACATGGATGGTTATTTAAATAACTATCATGAACTTCAATTGCTTATTAAAGATTTATGTCCCTGTATAATCTCTCTTCAAGAGACTCACATAAAACAAATCAATCGCTGGGCTCTCAATATTAAATGACGGACCTACTCATTTTTCCACACATAGAACATTTTCTCACGTCCATCTTACTCTCATATCGCCTCAACTGACACCAAAATCCACTATTTTCATAGGCAAAACCCTAAAACTTCCTATAACCCAACCGAAGTTCTTAACTGACTTTGCAAATTGGAAATTGTTCCAAGCCGAAGTTTTGAAACAAATATCGCTATCAACAAAACTCCACAAAATAAAACAACAACGAACAACTAGCAATAGTTGTTGTTGTTACAATATATTTTTATTGCTAAGACTAATATCAACTAAGAAGCTGCTTGTATTTTAAAATCCATACGTACTGCCGCAAACGTATCTATTCCACAAATTACTAAGAAAATACATAACAAAACAGTACCCTGGTATAATCATAATCTAAATAGCCTTCGCCAAAAAAAAACAGAATGCATGGAAGTCGTTCAAAAAATCTCCAAATACTACAAATTTGATTTTCTACCTTAAGTCAAACGCGGAGTTCCGTAAGGCCGCTAAGTTGGAAAAAAATGAGTGCTTTAGTAAGTTCACATCAGAAACAAACCCAAACTCCACCCCTAAAAAAATGTGGAATAATATTAATTGCCTTACAGGCAGTTTTGTCCCTCACACAATAAAAATCATTAAAACAGATTCATCTAACTTAACCTGCCCTACAGAAATTAATAAATACTTTGCAAACCATTTCGAAAAAGCCCAGGACGATTCAAATTTCCATCCAAATTACATTACAGAAAAAAAATTGGCTTTGAACTCCTATATGCATTATGTCTTTTCGCCTTCAGCAGAGCTAATTGAATTCTTCATTATCATTTTAGAGTCGAAAGCAGTCTAAGCTCAGTCAAGGGAAAGACTCCCGGCTTTGACAGGGTTTCTTATTCTATGCTTACAAATTGCCCACCAAGTATGAAAATTAGGTTACTTTCTTTATACAATAACATTTTTGACAGTGGAATAATTCCCCAAACATGGAAGACTGCGACAATAGTACCTATTCCAAAACCAAATAAAGATCATTCAACAGTATTAGGCTATCGCCCGATTTCCCTCCTCCAATGCATTTCCTAAATTTTAGAAAAAAATTATATCTAAACGGCTTTTCTGATTAGTAGAAAGAGATAATCTCATTGATAAGAACCAACTTGCTTTCAAAAAAGGCAGAAGCACTTTAGATTCACTTCTATATCTAGACTCTTTCGTAACTTCAGCCCTTTCTGAAAAAAATCACGTTTCAATTTTTGCAATCGACTTCGAACAAGCTTTCGACAGAGTTGGTCCACATGTGATCTTAAATCAATTCAGGGAATTAAAAATTGGATTCAAGATATTGAGCTACGTCAAATCCTTTCTTACAAATTTCGAATCAACACTAACAATATTTTTTCCACAATCCATAAATTTCAAAACGGCATCCCTCAAGGTTCGCCACTTTCAGTAATTTTATTTATTATCGCTTTTAATAAAGTAAGTAAAATTGTACGTAGTCGAAATATAGTTTTAAGGAACATTGTACAGATCTAAGAAAGAACGTAGTAAGGTTCAGGGTTAATTTAGTTAAATATTTGTCTTGCTATAAAAGTAACTGTAATATTACTACCATAGTTAATGTTGTCCGGTCTATTATTCTTTCCAAAATGGATTATGGATTACCAATTTATGGAAAATGTGCAAACTCATCACAACACCATACCATACAGCAGTTAGTAGCAGTCGGACAACACCTATTAAAAATATTTTAATCGAAGCTGGACTTCCTCATCTAAATGACAGAATACAATTTTTACTACGCAGATAATACAAAAACTAAACTCTTCATTTGTAACACCTATTCACGATGAAGCCAAAAAAATACTTAAACGGAAAAAAACGCCAAAATTGCCATCAGCTCTCCATAACTCCCTGAACTATGCTAATGACCTAAACATCCCAATTGTGGTAGTAAACAAACGCACGACAAATTTTCCTCTATGGAACCTGCCGAGTAGCTCTATTATTTCTCACTTGGCAGAATATTCTAAAGCATCTACAAGCAATGATATATATAAACAAATGTTTTTAGAATTAAAGGCCAAATACGAAAAGCAAGGCTGGCAATTACGGTTTAGGGATGCCTCAAAAACCGACGAAGGGAGACCATAATATTTACCGACAGTCTTTCTTCGATCAAAGCCATCAAGAACACTAAAAACTACTCTAATATCGTTTCAGACACCCGCGACAAACTGATTGCCCAAAAGAAAAACCTGAAATTGGCCTGGATTCCGGGACATGCAGAAATCACTGGCAATGTAAATGCAGACGCAGAAGCTAAACTGGGACTTAAACAACCCCTTATCTCTTTTTAACATTTCAGTAAAAAAGATTTAAGCAATTATTTAAAAACAACCTTGGATATAAAAATAAAAGACAACTGGTCTCTAAATCAACATGTATATACAATATTTAACCCATCTGCAGTAAAGTGTACTTTTCCTCCAAGGCTATCAAGGTCGGTGATTAGAGCTTACACAAGGCTTAGAATTATGTATATTACACACAGGCACCTGCTCAACAAAGAACCCCCACCAGTGTGCCAATTTTGTGATGTTTTGGCCTGGGGTTCGATAAATAAAACTCAATCAAAATTCCAAAAAAATACAACAAATCTCTTTATTTAGGGAAACACAACGTCTTTCAGTTTAAATAACACCAAGTTAAACTTATTCCACTTATTCACAATTCAAATTCGTTTTTATAATTCAACACTTTTTATTTAATCTCAATTCAACTTTTTACTAAGCTTCCAGTTGTTAACAATTTCACTTTCGAAAATAAACTAACTTTCAATGCCATCTACTCTTGTATTTATACAAATTTACAAGCTTCTGGAAGGTTCCGTCCGGTTCTGGCACAATCTAAGCTTTTGAGTCTCGAATTAGTACTTCAAGTTCGATTTAGTACTCAGTGTTTTGACTGTTTGTAGCTTACTTTTAGGAGCATGGTTGTTGTACACACTAAACGTTGGTTGTTGTACACAATGAAACTAACAGATGTTGTTAATTTACAAAATGTATACTTGTTGCCACATTAGATTGTCCCCCTCTTAGTTTTGTTCGTCCCGAACAAGCACATCATCATTGTTTCCGTGGTAACGATGCAGGCAATCCGCATGGACAATTTTCATTTTTGCTCTTGGTCCTCGTTGGATTCGAAAAACGACATCATTATGGCGGGTAACTACTTGGTAGGGACCTTCCCAGTCCTGCTGAAGCTTGGGCGATTTTCCCTTTCTGCGATGTGGGTTGTAAAGTCATACCAGATCCCCCTCATTGAATTTAGGTGATGTTGCTCGCGCATCGTATCTGGTCCTCAGACGGTCTTTCGTATTGTTAATGTTGCTTTGGGTTCCTTTACTAGCTTTGCACGTGGTGCACTTTCGACACCATCTCTCAGCATCTTTTCTTACAGTTAACCAATAATAGCGTACCCGTACCTTTTTCCGTAACTTGTTGATTCCTAAGTGCCCGCCGGATTCTTCGTCGTGCATTTCCCTTAAAATCTCCTGCACTTTCGACCGTGGAACCACAAGCTGCATCTTAAGTGATCTTCCATTCGGCATTTCCCATTTTCTTCACAAAACACCACCTTTTACATGGAGAGAGTCCCACTGCGCCCAGTATGCTTTTAAAGTAGGACTTCTGTCGGAGATTCTTTCTCCTTCTGAAGATGGCCGTAGGATTTCATCACTGCTTATGATCTTCCGAAGATTTATAGCATTCTCGTTGCCGTACACCATTGGAATCTCGACGATTAAATACCTTAACACCTGCATTCGAAAGTCTAGGACTACCTCATGTGCCTTCATAAAATCCACACCTAGGATGCAGTCGTCGCATATGTCAGCTACCAAGAATGCATGTTAGAAGGTCAGCCCTGCCTATCTTCAGAAGTACCTCTCCGTATACTTTTGCTACTTCTCCCGTAGCTGCCTTCAGACTGTTCCAGCTGGTGTTGTGTAGCCAGGACTTCTGGACAAGGCATCTTCTAATTATGGAGGCCGTGGCACCCGTATCGATATTGGCCACACATTTTCTGTTGACGATGACTGTCTCAACTGTCAAACTCTGGTTGCAGCGTTTCGTTTGCGGAACTTGGATAATGGTCCTGGGGGCGTTCATTCACTGATGTATATTCAAATCATGCCCGGTAGGGTAAGCGATATCCCTGTCAGTAGGCCTTTTTCTTGCGCTATGTGGGCAGCTTACCTGTCTAGGTGGAGATCTGCATTGTCGCTGTAGGTGTCCTAGCTTGTTGCAATTCCAGCATCTCATTTGACCTCGAGCAGTGTTCGGGCTTTGTCTTTCAATGTCGACACGTTGACATGAGCACTCTGGCGTAGCCATTTCCCTGACACGATGGCTACCTTGCGAAGCTTGGTCTGCTGCTTCCATTGTCAGGGCAAATGCTAAAGCCTCAGCGAGCGTTTTCTTACCTGCCATTCTCACAGCCATTTGTAGTTTTCCATCTGCAATGGCATTAGTGAACGCATCGGTTGCCAGTTCGTTTATGATTTCCCTGCTGGTATTGGGATAAGACAAATTGGCCAAGCGCTCGATGTCAGCTTGCAATTGTTGTAGTGTTTCACCCGTTGCCTGGACCCTTCGGCGCAACTGGACTCGGTAAACTTGCTGCATGTGGTCATCGCCAAACCTCATCTCGATTGCCTTGACCATTATAATCATGATGTTTGTCTTCAGGAATGGTCTGCAGCAATTCGGCAGCTGTTCCTCTGAGCGCAAGCGTAAGAGCAATTGACTTGTCTTCGTTGTCCCATTTGTTCGTCAATGCAGCAGCTTCAAACTGCCTCTTATAAATTGGCCATGATGTTTGAACATCGAAGACAGGGGGCTGCATTTCTTTTCTTTGTGGACTGTCGCTCGAATATTCCCGAACCTTCTGCTTCTTCAAAGAATCAAATTCTTTAGTCAGATGTTCGTACTGTTGCTCTACACTTTCTACTTGCTTTACGAACTTTTTTCTTCCAAGTTTTCTATTTTGGCTTCAAATTTCTCATCTATTGTTTGAAGTCTTTTGTCAAGCAGAACGTTATGTGTATCGATTTCATCTCTTAGTTGCTGCTGGAGGATTTCCAACGAATTCTTCTGCTCATTCTTTTGTTCGTCGAATTTACTTTCGAGAACGTTCTGTTGTTTTTCGAGAACGTTCTTTTGTTCTTCGAATTTCGACAGAAGCAACTTCATGAAAGTAGGCATTTCATCGACGGCACTTACTGCGCCTTCTCTCCCCTGTTCTTCAACATCAAACAACATGTTGAATTAGTACCGAAAGCTTAGATTGTGCCAGAACCAGACAAAAGCTTCCAGAAGCTTGTAAACTTGTATAAATACAAGAGTAGATTGTATTGAAAGACAGTTGATTTTGGAAAGTGGAATTGTTAACAACTGGAAACGTTAGTAAAAAGTGATTGAATTGAGATTAAATGAAAAGTGTTGAATTATAAAAACGTATTTGAATTGTGAATAAGTGAAATAAGTTAAATTTGGTGTTATTTAAACTGAAAGACGTTGTGTTTCATAAAATAAAGAGATTTTAGGTTTTTATTTTCGCGGACGATATTCATATTAGATAAAGTTTTGTATTTTCGGAACTTACCGCGTTATAAGAAATATTTTCTTATTTATTTCTACCCGACGTTTCGAAGAAGTTTCATACTTCGTGGTCACGGGATGAGACAGTAAGTACAGCCGATGAAATGCCTGTTTCATGAAGTTGCTTCTGTCGAAATTCGAAGAACAAAAGAACGTTCTCGAAGAACAAAAGAACGTTCTCGAAAGCAAATTTGATGGTCTCGAAAACAAACTCGATGCACAGAATGTTCTCTTCGACAAAAGACTTCAAACAATCGATCAGAAATTTGAAACCAAAATAGAAAACTTGTGTGATATTTTCGCTGGGGTTTCGACCAATAAAACTCAATCAAAATTCCACAATAATAAAACAAATCTGTGTGGGGCATGGTTGTTGTACACAATAAATAGTGGTTGTTGTACACAATAAATGTTGGTTGTTGTACACAATGAATCCAACAGATGTCGTTAGTTTACAAAATGTATCCTCCGAATATCTAAACTTGTTGCCACATCACACTTGGAAGAAAAGTTCGTAAGTGTAGAGCAACAGTACGAACATCTGGCTAAGGAATTTGATTCTTTGAAAAAGCAGAAGGTTCGGGAATATTCGAGCGACGGTCCACGAAGAAAGGAAATGCAGCCCCCTGTCTTCGATGGTCAAACATCATGGCCAATTTATAAGAGGCAGTTTGAAGCTGCCGCCTTGACGAACAACTGGGACAACGAAGACAAATCAATTGCTCTTACGCTTGCGATCAGAGGAACAGCTGCCGAATTGCTGCAGACCATTCCTGAAGACAAACATCATGATTATGATGTCAAGGCAATGGAGATGAGGTTTGGCGACGACCACATGCAGCAACCGAGTCCAGTTGCGCCGAAAGGTCCAGACAAGAGGTGAAACGCTACAACAATTGCAAGCTGACATCGAGCGCTTGGCCAATTTGTCTTATCCCAATACCAGCAGGGAAATCATAAACGAACTGGCAACCGATGCGTTCACCAATGCCATTGCAGATAGAAAACTACAAATGGCTGTGAGAATGGCAGGTAAGAAAACGCTCTCTGAGGCTTTAGCATTTGCCCTGGCAATGGAAGCAGCAGACCAAGCTTCGCAAGGTAGCCATCGCGTCAGGGAAATGGCTATGCTAGAGTGCTCATGTCAACGTGTCGACATTGAAAGACAAAGCCCGAACACTGCTCGATGCCCGGTAGGGTAAGCGATATCCCTGTCAGTAGGCCTTTTTCTTGCGCTATGTGGGCAGTTTACCTGTCTAGGTGGAGATCTGCATTGTCGCTGTAGGTGTCCTAGCTTGTTGCAATTCCAGCATCTCATTTGACCTCGAGCAGTGTTCGGGCTTTGTCTTTCAATGTCGACACGTTGACATGAGCACTCTGGCGTAGCCATTTCCCTGACACGATGGCTACCTTGCGAAGCTTGGTCTGCTGCTTCCATTGTCAGGGCAAATGCTAAAGCCTCAGCGAGCGTTTTCTTACCTGCCATTCTCACAGCCATTTGTAGTTTTCCATCTGCAATGGCATTAGTGAACGCATCGGTTGCCAGTTCGTTTATGATTTCCCTGCTGGTATTGGGATAAGACAAATTGGCCAAGCGCTCGATGTCAGCTTGCAATTGTTGTAGTGTTTCACCCGTTGCCTGGACCCTTCGGCGCAACTGGACTCGGTAAACTTGCTGCATGTGGTCATCGGCAAACCTCATCTCGATTGCCTTGACCATTATAATCATGATGTTTGTCTTCAGGAATGGTCTGCAGCAATTCGGCAGCTGTTCCTCTGAGCGCAAGCGTAAGAGCAATTGACTTGTCTTCGTTGTCCCATTTGTTCGTCAATGCAGCAGCTTCGAACTGCCTCTTATAAATTGGCCATGATGTTTGAACATCGAAGACAGGGGGCTGCATTTCTTTTCTTTGTGGACTGTCGCTCGAATATTCCCGAACCTTCTGCTTCTTCAAAGAATCAAATTCTTTAGTCAGATGTTCGTACTGTTGCTCTACACTTTCTACTTGCTTTACGAACTTTTTTCTTCCAAGTTTTCTATTTTGGCTTCAAATTTCTCATCTATTGTTTGAAGTCTTTTGTCAAGCAGAACGTTCTGTGTATCGATTTCATCTCTTAGTTGGTGCTGGAGGATTTCCAACGAATTCTTCTGCTCATTCTTTTGTTCGTCGAATTTACTTTCGAGAACGTTCTGTTGTTTTTCGAGAACGTTCTTTTGTTCTTCGAATTTCGACAGAAGCAACTTCATGAAAGTAGGCATTTCATCGACGGCACTTACTGCGCCTTCTCTCGCCTGTTCTTCAACATCAAACAACATGTTGAATTAGTACCGAAAGCTTAGATTGTGCCAGAACCAGACAAAAGCTTCCAGAAGCTTGTAAACTTGTATAAATACAAGAGTAGATTGCATTGAAAGACAGTTGATTTTGGAAAGTGGAATTGTTAACAACTGGAAACGTTAGTAAGAAGTGATTGAATTGAGATTAAATGAAAAGTGTTGAATTATAAAAACGTATTTGAATTGTGAATAAGTGAAATAAGTTAAATTTGGTGTTATTTAAACTGAAAGACGTTGTGTTTCATAAAATAAAGAGATTTTAGGTTTTTATTTTCGCGGACTCGTTGCGCGTGGTTAGTGGAAAGATGGGGGACCGTCTCGAAAACCAACTGCGTGCTGTTGACATGTGTTATGTGTTTTCTGTTTTTCCGTCCTCTCTCTATCTTCTGTTCTGTCCTGTATCAATGTCGTCTTGTGTGTTGTCTTTGTAATTGTCTGAGCCGATGGCCTCAGTAGCCAGTGCTCGTAAATGTGTCTACTTCGTAGATTTATCTACCGAGGTAGATTAAAAATGTAATGTAATGTATTGTGATGTGGCAACAAGTTTAGATACATTTTGTAAATTAACGCCATCTGTTGGATTCATTGTGTATAACAACCAACATTTATTGTGTACAACAACCACCATTTATTGTGTACAACAACCATGCCCCTAGAAGTATGCTACATATTTGCAACATGTTTTAACTTAGTACTAAATCGAACTTGACGAAACAATTCGAGACTCGAATTAGTACCGAAAGCTTAGATTGTGCCAGAACCAGACAGAAGCTTCCAGAAGCTTTTAAAGTTGTATAAATACAAGAGTAGATTGCATTGACAGTTCAGTTTATTTTCGAAAGTGGAATTGTTAACAACTGGAAGTATTAGTAAAAAGTGATTGAATTGAGATTAAATAAAAAGTGTTGAATTATAAAAACGTATTTGAATTGTGAATAAGTGAAATAAGTTAAATTGGTGTTATTTAAACTGAAAGACGTTGTGTTTTATAAAATAAAGAGATTTGTTTTATTATTGTGGAATTTTGATTGAGTTTTATTTGTCGAACCCCAGGCCAAAATATCACATTGGTGTCAGAAGTGGGATAAAACTCAGTAAAGTGCTAGAAAATTCCATAGTGACATTTTCTAAAACAGTTTCGGTGACTCATTTAATTGTGAAAGTGGAATTTTCCAGAAACTATTGAACTGATTGTGCTATAAAACTGTGAATAGCGAGTATTTTTGTTAAAAATAGTGTTGGAAAAAGATCTTTCGAGAAGAGACATTAAAATAAAACTGATTGTGTTGTGAAAATAGTGTTTAAGTTACATAAAATGGGTCGCAAATTAGAACAATTGACAACAGCTGAGTTGAAAGAAGAATTAGGAAAACGAAATCTTCAGACTTCGGGGCTGAAAAAGGAACTATTGCTCCGACTTCAGAATGCTATCACTCAGGATGGTGGAGACCCCGATACCATGTTGTTCGATGTTGAAGAACAAGGGAGAGAAAGCACAGTAAGTACAGCCGATGAAATGCCTGCTTTCATGAAGTTGCTTCTGTCGAAATTCGATGCTCTGGAAAGTTCCTCGAAAGAACAAAAGAACGTTCTCGAACGTAAATTTGATGAACAAAAGAATGAGCAAAAGAATTCTTTAGAAGTTCTCCAGAAGCAACTAAGCGAACAAAGGGATGCTCTCGAAAATAAGCTCGATGCACAGAATGTTTTCCTCGACAAAAGACTCCAAATAGTAGACCAGAAAATAGAAATTTTAGAAGAAAAATTCGGAAAGCAGATAGAAAGTGTAGAACAACAGTACGAACATCTGGCTAAGGAGGTTGATTCTCTGAGGAAACAGAAACTTCGGGAATATTCGAGCGACGGTCCACGAAGAAAGGAAATGCAGCCCCCTGTCTTCGATGGTCAAACATCATGGCCAATTTATAAGAGGCAGTTCGAAGCTGCCGCCTTGACGAACAACTGGGACAACGAAGACAAATCAATTGCTCTTACGCTTGCTCTCAGAGGAACAGCTGCCGAATTGCTGCAGACCATTCCTGAAGACAAACATCAGGATTATGATGCCATGGTCAAGGCAATCGAGATGAGGTTTGGCGACGACCACATGCAGCAAGTTTACCGAGTCCAGTTGCGCAGAAGGGTCCAGGCAAGAGGTGAAACGCTACAACAATTGCAAGCTGACATTGAGCGCTTGGCGAATTTGTCTTATCCCAATACCAGCAGGGAAATCATAAACGAACTGGCAACCGATGCGTTCACTAATGCCATTGCAGATGGAAAACTACAAATGGCTGTGAGAATGGCAGGTAAGAAAACGCTCGCTGAGGCTTTAGCATTTGCCCTGACAATGGAAGCAGCAGACCAAGCTTCGCAAGGTAGCCATCGCGTCAGGGAAATGGCTACGCTAGAGTGCTCATGTCAACGTGTCGACATTGAAAGACAAAACCCGAGCACTGTTCGAGGTCAAATGAGATGCTGGAATTGCAACAAGCTAGGACACCTACAGCGACAATGCAGATCTATGCCTAGACAGGTAAGCTGCCCACATTGCACAAGGAGGAGGCAGAATGACGAAGCATCTGGCAGGAATAACACTCACACTGCTGGACAAGCTTCTGATCAACAGCAGGCGGGAAACGCCTAAGAACCAACTTCGCGGGGCTGAAGTTGGTTGATGGAATCGACGCCCCCAGGACCATCATCCAAGTTTCGCAAACTACACGCTGCAGCAAGAGCTTGACAGTGGAGACAGTCATCAGAAACAGAAAATGTGTGGCCACTATCGACACGGGTGCCACAGCCTCCATAATCAGAAGAGACCTTGTTCAGACATCATGGCTACATAACACCAGCTGCTACACTCTGAAGACAGCTACGGGAGAAGCAGCAAAAGTATACGGGGAGGTATTTCTAAAGATACAACTGGCAGGGTTGACCTTCTCACATGCATTCTTGGTAGCCGACATATGCGACGAGTGCATCATTGGAGTGGATTTCATGAAGGCACATGAGGTAATCATAGACCTTCGAATGCAAGTATTAAGGTATCGAACCGTTGAGATCCCTATGGTATACGGAAACGAGAACGCTGTGAATCTTCGGGCGGTTATAAGCAGAGATGAAGTCCTACCACCATCTTCAGAGACAGTTCTTTGGACGCGTTTGGAGGGTGATCCTGGGAACCACCGATTCTATTTCATTGAAGCAGATAATAAAGAGGACTTTCCAAGCTATATCGTTGGAAAGATTTTAGTGGAACCAAAGAAAAACATGGTTCCGGTAAGGCTGATGAATCCAAACAAACACTCCGTCAAGCTCAGACAAGGAAAGGTGATTGGAAGATGCGTACCCATTGCAGCCATATCGACAACATCTGGGAGTGATTCTGCGAGTCCTGTTTCTGCAACAAAATTGGCTGAGGTATGTAATGCTATCCTTGGAAACTGTGAGCTAAATCAGGAGCAGAAAACCATGGCCAAAAATCTCATTGGCGAGTTTGCTGATATATTTGCATCGCAGGATGGAGACTATGGTCGAACACACCTAGTACAGCACCGAATAGACACCGGCGATAGCAGACCGATCCGACAACCTGCTAGAAGACTTCCATTGGCAAAACAGTCGGAAGTCGAGGAGATGATATCAACCATGGAAAAAGACGGTCTAATCGAAAGCTCAAAAAGTCCGTGGGCATCACCCGTTGTACTAGTGAAAAAGAAGGACGGCAGCACTCGATTCTGCGTGGATTACCGGAGGCTCAACGATGTCACCAAGAAGGACAGCTACCCCTTGCCTCGAATAGATGACACCTTGGATACCCTTTCTGGAGCGAAATGGTTTTCCACCCTCGATCTGAAAAGTGGTTACTGGCAGGTACAGATCCATCCAGAAGACAAAGAAAAGACCGCTTTCACAACGGGAAATGGACTATGGCAGTTTACCGTTATGCCATTTGGCTTGTGTAACGCTCCAGCCACCTTTGAGCGTTTAATGGAACGTGTGTTACAGGGTCTGACATGGAAAACCTGCCTGGTGTACTTGGATGACGTCATCGTTGTGGGAAAGACGTTCGCTGAACATCGCGACAACTTGAGGGAGGTGTTTACACGACTTCGAACTGCACATTTGAAACTAAATCCAAAGAAATGTGCTCTGTTCAAAGCTGAGGTGAAATATTTGGGACATGTGATATCATCAAATGGAGTAAACACTGACCCGGAGAAAATCGAAACCGTGAGAAATTGGCCAGTTCCCGAAGATAAACACCAGCTGAGGAGCTTTCTAGGTCTCGCCACTTATTACAGGAGGTTCGTCAAAGATTTTGCCGGAATCGCAAAGTGTCTGCACCAGCTAACTGAGAAGGGTAGACAATTTAAATGGTCAGGTGAGTGCGAAAGAAGCTTTCAACATCTAAAACAGCGACTTTGTGAGGCACCAATACTAGCTTACCCCACCCCTGGCAAAACATTTATTGTGGACGCGGATGCTAGTAACGTGGGTGTTGGAGCAGTTCTGTCGCAGATACACGATGGGCAGGAGAAAGTGGTAGCCTATTTCAGCAAAGTTCTGTCGCGACCAGAGAGAAACTACTGTGTAACCAGACGGGAACTCCTTGCTCTGATACTGGCGACAAAACATTTCCATAAATATCTGTATGGACAGAGATTCATCCTGCGTACCGATCACGCCGCTTTAAAATGGTTGCTACAGTTCAAAAATCCTGAGGGGCAAGTAGCAAGATGGATCGAACGATTGCAGACTTACGACTTCGAAGTACAGCATCGCAAAGGAAGACTGCACTGCAATGCGGACGCGCTTTCCCGCAGACCATGTGAGCCCAGTTGCAAACATTGTGCGCGAAAAGAGGAAAAGGATGAAGGTATATCTGTCCAGAGAATAAGAGCCGAACCTGTAGAGGGTTGGAGTGCCGAAGAAATTCGTAATGCACAAAAAGAAGACCCTGATATCGAGCCAATCCTTGCATGGAAGGAATCTATGGAGAAACCAAACGCAAGAGATATCTCCGACAGAAGTCCTACTTTAAAAGCATACTGGGCGCAGTGGGACTCTCTCCATGTGGAAGATGGTGTTTTGCGAAGAAAATGGGAAATGCCGGATGGAAGATCCTTTAAGATGCAGCTTGTGGTTCCACGATCGAAAGTAGAGGAGATCCTACGAGAAATGCATGCTGGAATATCCGGTGGGCACTTGGGAATCAACAAAACACTGGAAAAGGTACGGGAAAGCTTTTATTGGCTAAGCGTGAGAAACGGTGTAGAGAGCTGGTGTCGAAAGTGCATAACATGCGCAGCTAGCAAGGGACCCAAAGTCAAAACACGAGGTAAAATGCACCAGTACAACGTGAGCGCCCCTTTTGAAAGAATCGCCGTTGACATCACAGGCCCGTTCCCGGAAACTGAAAACGGTAGCCGTTACATCCTTGTTGTCATGGACTACTTCAGCAAATGGCCGGAAGCTTTTGCGATACCCAATCAAGAAGCTAAGACCGTTGTCGAGCAGATAGTGGACCACTGGGTCTGCAGGTTCGGGGTGCCTATGGAATTGCATTCCGACCAAGGGCGAAACTTCGAGTCGAAGGTATTCCAGGAAGTATGCGCATCACTCGGGTTAAAGAAAACAAGGACAACACCTCTTCATCCACAGTCTGATGGAATGGTAGAAAGATTTAACAAGACCTTGAAGGAACATCTGTCCAAAGTCGTGAACGAGAACCAACGGGATTGGGATCGGCGAATTCCTTTATTTCTTATGGCCTACCGGAATGCGGTTCATAGTACAACTGGATACACTCCATCCGAAATTCTATTTGGACGAACTGCCCGGCTTCCAAGTGAGCTAAAATTCGGATTTCCTATTGAAGACCCAAAATGCGAAGAGGACTACGTGTTAGATCTTAGAGAAAGGATCAACGACATTCACCAGAGAACAAGAAACAACATAAAAATTGCGAGTGACCGCATGAAGACCAGATACGATGCGAGAGCAACAGCACCTGAATTCAATGAGGGAGATCTGGTATGGCTTTATAACCCACATCGCAGAAAGGGAAAATCGCCCAAGCTTCAGCAGGACTGGGAAGGTTCCTACCAAATAGTTACGCGCATTAATAACGTCGTTTTCCGAATCCAAAGAGGACCAAGAGCAAAAATGAAAATTGTCCATGTGGATCGACTGCATCGTTACCACGGAAACAATGATGATGTGCTTGTTCGGGACGAACAAAACTAAGAGGGGGACAATGTGATGTGGCAACAAGTTTAGATACATTTTGTAAATTAACGCCATCTGTTGGATTCATTGTGTATAACAACCAACATTTATTGTGTACAACAACCACCATTTATTGTGTACAACAACCATGCCCCTAGAAGTATGCTACATATTTGCAACATGTTTTAACTTAGTACTAAATCGAACTTGACGAAACAATTCGAGACTCGAATTAGTACCGAAAGCTTAGATTGTGCCAGAACCAGACAGAAGCTTCCAGAAGCTTTTAAAGTTGTATAAATACAAGAGTAGATTGCATTGACAGTTCAGTTTATTTTCGAAAGTGGAATTGTTAACAACTGGAAGTATTAGTAAAAAGTGATTGAATTGAGATTAAATAAAAAGTGTTGAATTATAAAAACGTATTTGAATTGTGAATAAGTGAAATAAGTTAAATTGGTGTTATTTAAACTGAAAGACGTTGTGTTTTATAAAATAAAGAGATTTGTTTTATTATTGTGGAATTTTGATTGAGTTTTATTTGTCGAACCCCAGGCCAAAATATCACAGTATTTTCGCGGACGATATTCATATTAGATAAAGTTTTGTATTTTCGGAACTTACCGCGTTATAAGAAATATTTTCTTATTTATTTCTACCCGACGTTTCGAAGAAGTTTCATACTTCGTGGTCACGGGATGAGACAGTAAGTACAGCCGATGAAATGCCTGTTTCATGAAGTTGCTTCTGTCGAAATTCGAAGAACAAAAGAACGTTCTCGAAGAACAAAAGAACGTTCTCGAAAGCAAATTTGATGGTCTCGAAAACAAACTCGATGCACAGAATGTTCTCTTCGACAAAAGACTTCAAACAATCGATCAGAAATTTGAAACCAAAATAGAAAACTTGGAAGAAAAGTTCGTAAGTGTAGAGCAACAGTACGAACATCTGGCTAAGGAATTTGATTCTTTGAAAAAGCAGAAGGTTCGGGAATATTCGAACGACGGTCCACGAAGAAAGGAAATGCAGCCCCCTGTCTTCGATGGTCAAACATCATGGCCAATTTATAAGAGGCAGTTTGAAGCTGCCGCCTTGACGAACAACTGGGACAACGAAGACAAATCAATTGCTCTTACGCTTGCGCTCAGAGGAACAGCTGCCGAATTGCTGCAGACCATTCCTGAAGACAAACATCATGATTATGATGCCATGGTCAAGGCAATCGAGATGAGGTTTGGCGACGACCACATGCAGCAACCGAGTCCAGTTGCGCCGAAAGGTCCAGACAAGAGGTGAAACGCTACAACAATTGCAAGCTGACATCGAGCGCTTGGCCAATTTGTCTTATCCCAATACCAGCAGGGAAATCATAAACGAACTGGCAACCGATGCGTTCACCAATGCCATTGCAGATAGAAAACTACAAATGGCTGTGAGAATGGCAGGTAAGAAAACGCTCTCTGAGGCTTTAGCATTTGCCCTGGCAATGGAAGCAGCAGACCAAGCTTCGCAAGGTAGCCATCGCGTCAGGGAAATGGCTATGCTAGAGTGCTCATGTCAACGTGTCGACATTGAAAGACAAAGCCCGAACACTGCTCGAGGTCAAATGAGATGCTGGAACAGCGACAATGCAGATCTCCACAGGTAAGCTGCCCACATAGCGCGAGAAAAAGGCCTACTGACAGGGATATCGCTTACCCTACCGGGCATGATTTGGGGATACATCAGTGTGGAAAGCGCGTAAGAACCAACTTTGCAGAGCAGAAGTCGGTTGTTGAAATGAACGCCCCCAGGACCACTATCCAAGTTGCGCAAACGAAACGCTGCAACCAGAGTTTGACAGTGGAGACAGTCATCGCCAACAGGAAATGTGTGGCCACTATCGATACGGGTGCCACGGCCTCCATAATTAGAAGAGGCCTTGTCCAGACGTCCTGGCTACACAACACCAGCTGGAATAGTCTGAAGGCAGCTACGGGAGAAGTGGCAAAAGTATACGGAGAGGTACTTCTGAAGATAGAACTGGCAGGGCTGACCTTCTCACGTGCATTCTTGGTAGCTGACATATGCGACGACTGCATACTAGGTGTGGATTTTATGAAGGCACATGAGGTAGTCCTAGACTTTCGAATGCAGGTGTTAAGGTATTCAATCGTCGAGATTCCAATAGTGTACAGAAACGAGAATGCTGAAAATCTTCGGACGATCATAAGCAGTGATGAAATCCTACGGCCATCTTCAGAAAGAGCGCATCCTAGGTGTTTGAACGTTAAGAAGGACGAAAGTATTTATGTTCAGAGACTAAGGGCTGAACCTGTAAAGGGTTGGACTGCGGAAGAACTTCGTAATGCACAAAAGGAAGATCCTGACATCGAGCCGATTCTTGTATGGAAGGAATCTATGGATAAGCCGAATGCAAGAGACAACTCCGACAGAAGTCCTACCTTAAAGGCATACTGGGCGCAGTGGGACTCTCTCCATGTAAAAGATGGTGTTTTGTGGAGAAAATGGGAAATGCCGAATGGAAGATCCTTTAAGATGCAGCTTGTGGTGCCACGGTCGAAAGTGCAGGAGATTTTAAGGAAATGCACGATGAAGAATCCGGCGGGCACTTAGGAATCAACAAGTTACGGAAAAAGGTACGGGTACGTTTTTATTGGTTAACTGTAAGAAAAGATGTCGAGACATGGTGTCGAAAGTGCACCACGTGCAAAGCTAGTAAAGGACCCAAAGTCAAGGCAAGCGCTAAAATGCACCAGAACAAAGTGAGCGCCCCGATTAAAAGGATCAACGACACACACCAAAGAACCCAAAGCAATATAAACATTGCGAGAGACCGCCTGAGGACCACATACGATGCGCGAGCAACAGCACCTGAATTCAATGAGGGAGATCTGGTATGGCTTTACAACCCACATCGCAGAAAAGGAGAATCGCCCAAGCTTCAGCAGGACTGGGAAGGTCCCTACCAAGTAGTTACGCGCATTAATGACGTCGTTTTCCGAATCCAACGAGGACCAAGAGCAAAAATGAAAATTGTCCATGTGGATCGACTGCATCGTTACCACGGAAACAATGATGATGTGCTTGTTCGGGACGAACAAAACTAAGAGGGGGACAATGTGATGTGGCAACAAGTTTAGATACTCGGAGGATACATTTTGTAAATTAACGACATCTGTTGGATTCATTGTGTACAACAACCATGCTCCTAAAAGTATGCTACATATTTGCAATATGTTTTAACTGAGTACTAAATTGAACTTGAAGTACTAATTCGAGACTCGAATTAGTACTGAAAGCTTAGATTGTGCCAGAACCAGACAGAAGCTTCCAGAAGCTTGTAAACTTGTATAAATACAAGAGTAGATTGCATTTAAAGTTCAGTTTATTTTCGAAAATGTAATTGTTAACAAGTTGAAGTGTTAGTAAAAAGTGATTGAATTTAGATTTAACAAAAAGTGTTGAATTATAAAAACGTATATGAATTGTGAATAAGTGAAATATGTTAAATTTGGTTTTATTTAAACTGAAAGACATTGTGTTTCATAAAATAAAGAGATTTGTTGTATTATTTTGGAATTTTGATTGAGTTTTATCTGTCGAACCCCAGGCCAAAATATCACAATATAGAAAAACCGCACCACGAGGCGGATTAACAAAATCAAAGCTCCTAATAAAATTTATTGAGAAAATTACTTCTTTTTAATTAATTTTTAATTTCAGGTGTATTCTCTGGGTTCAAAGAATTCCACACTTTTGTAATATTGGTGTCAGAAGTGGGATCCTGGCAGAAATGGCACCAGAACTTTCCACAATGCAACTCACTAACAGAGAGTGTTTTAAAACAAAACGCGGATATAACAGACCTTAAAAATGAGCATCAACGACAACTTTCTGAAATGCGAACCTTAGGAGCACTTTCGTTCAGAAGGTTTTCGAAAGCTCAACTCAAGTTAATACTGGAACTCCGAAGCCAATAGAGGAAGCTAGGAAAACCAGCGTCAGTGGCGTTGGGAGTGATAAAATAAAAAATGCTCCAACAACAGCAGTTAGTTTCTGTAAAATAAAGCCTCAGCCTTTCGACAGCAATTTAGCTAATTGGCATGATTACCATCTTCAGTTTGAGATAGTTACTGCAGCCAATCATTGGGACAGTCACCAAAAGGCGCAAGTTTTCGCATCAATGCTTCATGGAGATGCTGTTTCAGTTCTATCCAATCTGAGAGCCAGTGATCGCAGTGATTACGGTAAGCTCACGTCTGCCCTGGAGTTAAGATTTCTTTCTCAACAAGCGTATATAACGCATGCTACGTTTAGAAGCAGACGCCAACGTTATAAGTAAGATTTATGTGCTTTTGGATGTGAGATACAACACCTAACGCGAATTGTTTTCAATGATTGCCCACCAAAAGGTCAGGAACGAATTTCGATGATGCAGTTTCTTGACGGAATATCCGACCGCTCGATCCAAGATGCTGTTCGATTGTCTAACCCGATAACTTTAACTGATGCGCTTAGTAAGGCCATCTCAATTGAAGCAGCGCACATATCCACTCAGACTAGCCATTTAGCTCGCACCGCAGCAGTTGAAGAAGGAAGACAACATTATTCTTCTTTTCGCCGCGAGATAACGTTCGCAACACTGCTGAATGTACGCTAAATAGTAGACAGCCAGCTTCGGAAAACTAAGAGAAATCGGTCAGTAGAATGTCCTCAAGTGTCTCAAATTAACTTTAATGACCAGTCTGGTGGTTTCCTTGTGCCCGTTAATGTTGGTAATGTCACCTGTCAAATGTTGATTGATACTGGCGCATCGGCTACAATAATAAATCGAGATGTTATCCCAAACGGTACTCATTTACATTCCACCAAGACAATTATAAAAACATTATGTGGAAATGCTCTTCGAGTTTCACACGAATGGCGGACCACTTTGCAGTTAGACAGGTTTAAGCGGCGTGTTAAGCTTAAGGTTGTGGATTTTCCTCTTTCTGGCAACACTCATGGAATCCTAGGCATTGATGTGTTGAAACCATCTACAGGCACTATTGATTTCGCAAGAAATGTGTTGTGCGTTAAAAGTGAGAGAATCCCGTTAACTAGTGAATGTACACAATCCCGAATTGATGATGAACTAGAAGAAAACATTCGTGTTATTTCTCTTATAACCTCTAATGCGGTAGATCTTCCTCCACGGAGTGAATTATTCGTTTATGCTAAGACATCTGGACGATCCCCAGCTGAAGGGGTAGTCACTCCAAGTTATAGCGACTTGCTCAAAGGAATTTTGATTGCGAAATCTATCAATCGTAACGAGGAAAGTAGTATACCCGTCCGTCTTGCTAATGTGGCCGATTATGTAGTAACTCTCCCCTCTCAAACGAAAATTGCTACGTTCGAAGAAGCCGTCTGCATGGACTCTAGCTATGTGATGCAAGAAACCATTCCTCAGCATTTAACCAATCTTTCTGAATCGCAGTCAGAAGCCTTAAAATCACTTCTTTTCAAATTTCGCGACATCTTCTCAGCTGGCCCCGAGGATTTGTGGCGAACCAAAATCGTATGTCACTGCAAAGATTCAAAAACTGCCGAGAAGTAAGTCGAAGATCGTCCACATTGATCGCTTAGCTACCTATCAAGGAACAAACCCCCCAAGAAGGGGGGAATGTAATACGAACTACTTTTTGAACACCCCCAAGCTGTTAGGCACAAGGAACACATCTCTACATCTCTGTTTCAAATACGATTAGTCATCTCTTTCTTTTGTGAAATGTCAGATTCTTCTGGTTGGTTTTAAGAAAAGATAGAGAAAAACCGCACCACGAGGCGGATTAACAAAATCAATGCTCGTAATAAAATTTATTGAGAAAATTACCTCTTTTTACTTAATTTTTAATTTCAGGTGTCTTCTCTGGGTTCAAAGAATTCTACACTTTTGTAATAATACTGTTTAAATTACTAAATTCGTCACTATTACCTTTAAACTTTTTTACAATTTTTAATTTAAATTTGAACACTTTTCACACCTCGATATCGGTATAAGTTTAGCCGTCGGCTGCTGGTTCGACTTTGATGTTCAGCTTCAACTGTCGAATCTTCGGACCAGCTAATATAATATAATGCATTTTCAATTTTTTTCTTGACTTCTTACCTCATCTAGTTATTTACTTTATTCAATATATTTTATTTCAATGACTGCCACCGGTGCCTTATCCACCACAATCAGCTCAGCAGTGCCGCATTGTATCTTAGTTTGAGAACAGAATATCTTCAGACGCAACCCAGGAATCTACCTTATCGCTTTGTTTTTATATGCTAAAGTAGATACAAAAGATGGCATTTATCTTGACTGTTTATTTCATTAATAAAACGCGTGAGACACAAAACTGGATCAACAAAAATGTGGCACAAAGTTTAAATTTTATGCACTTCGAACATTTTCCAATCCCTCTTAGGTATCGCGAGTGTGTATCCAAAACAAAAAAAAAAAGCAAGAAAGGTGACGAAAATGTGTGTTTCTTTAATTGGGAAATCTTCTTAGAAAAGTGACCCCAAGCCTCTATTCCCCATCTGTGTACTTTCGTGCGATTTCCCATCCTTATTCGGTGCCGCGAAGACGTATCCCCGCTCCTCGTATTGGTCATGTCTCGTGCCACCGAATAGCATTTGCCGTTCGATGGAAGAAACATGTCCGGGATACTTTTTCTATTCCTAGGTGGGCCGCAACAATACAAATTTATACATATGAACGTCAATGGCCAGACTTTTGATTCAAATCCTTTAGGTTTTTCAAGTTTTGTTTACTATTATATTATGAATGTTGCCGTTTTCAAAAAATATACACATATATTCTTGAAATTTAAACTCAAATTTACTTCTTGCTGTATAAATACAAATGTCCTTGAAAAAATGGATTTTTTGTTTTGAATTTTCCATTTACATAGATACAAATTAAGTGCATGAAGAACAAGGACTTATGGTCAAAACAGATGTGCAGATAATTTCGTGCAGGAAAAAAATAACACAGGCTCTTATGGGACATGTCAACCTAAAATTCTGTCAAAAATATGCACATCTGTTTAAGGTGCCGTTCTGCGTCAGGTTATGCGTAAAGCGCGAAACAGATTGAACCAGCGACAGAACCAGCACCGTCAACAGCAAACAGCACGCTGACCAGCAAAATAAATTGAAACACATTGCACCATCATCGTCTTCTTACTTCTGTTTGACACTTTGTGTCATAAAAAAGTATACGAAGTTTTCTTTTGCCCTTGAATTTCACCTGCTCAAAACTGGTAGCAATTGAACAGCAACAGCAAATTTAGGACTTTGGTCTAACGACGCTGGTGACGTTGCTGGTGCTGGTCTAATCTAATTTGAGCCATTGAAATACATTGGTTCTAAATTAATGGCGGCCGCTGTTCCTGGTGCTGTTGCTGTTGCTGGTTCAATCTGTTTCACGCATAAGAACAACTGCACGTCTGTTTTCGGCTTTAGGAAGGGAAAGACATTGATTACTACTCGAAGACGGATGGAATTTAATAGGAAAAGGAAAAAAGGCGCTGCTGGTGTTTTGTGCACTGGCTCTTTACCCTCCCAGCCTGGGTCCATAACCGAGATGATCGAATCCCCCTTTCACTGCTTCGACAGGACTACCAGATCACCTTCGATGACTCATCCCCCTCTTCGCCACCCCCTGAAAAAGAAGGATTTACCTAGCCATCGAACCGATGGCCCGACAGAAAAACGCACTTATTTTCGCTAAAGCTTGATTCACAAACATTTTATTTCAAGAATAGACCATTATAAATAATACATTATGTATATATAAAAGAACAATTGAAAAAAAAATTATTTAACTAGCAAAAAGAAAATTGATTTAACTTAAATCAACACAAAAAAACCGAAATCAACAAGAAAAAAAATTACAATATATTATTAGACATTTATAATTACAACATTTTCACCTCTTCTTCCTACTGTGTTAGGGTGCCCTTTTTGGTACTTCTTTACCTCTCCTCGATCAAGGAGACCCTACCTACTTAGAGCTCTACGTAGGATGAGATAACCCGATTATGCCTAAGCGGTGAGCGTTTGCGTACGCGGTGCCATAACGGAAGAGCGGAATGCCTAATTGAGCCCCCTTTAATATGAAAACTTGAAATTAAACACACACACCAAAAGAAATCGAAAGGAAAATGCTCTTAAAAATCAAAATCAATACAATACATTGAGATATCAATGTTTTGATCTGATATAATTTTTTTTGATCTGAGATCAAATTTTTCGTTCGTTTTTAAAAAAAGATATCAATCTTTTTTTTGGTCTAGATCACTTTTAGGAAATTTGGATTCTTATCGAGATTTACGCTGCTTTATATGCCATTTCGCAAATATCACTGAAGTTTACATTTCATTTCGATTTTGATCTTGATTTGAAAGTTTCGGGTAAATTAAAGTGAAAACGCATCAATTCGTTCAAAATTTGGCTTAGCCATTTGGTTTAAGGCGTTCATAAACGCACAAAATATTGTACGACAATAAATCAGAAAGGGGTGCAACCTCGAACGTAAGGAATATTAAGAAAAATCGTTGTTTTGTGAGGTAAACGAACACAGCTCCTGAAGATTAACACGAAAACAAAGCTGTGGAACGCATTTACTAATTTATAAAATTTATTTTGTATTTTGTTTACATGGCTCTTGTAAAAGAAATTGAATATCAAGATTTTTAAAATTGTATACTACTCTATTAATGCCGAATTGCTAAAGACTCTTGTGCAGTTTCATAATTTGCTTACAGTAGAACCACAGGAATACATAAACCATCGCAATCGAAACTACTGTGACATATTTTGATATAACTCATAGCCGTGTTTTTTGCAAAACCTAGCAATGGATGAAGGTGATGTTTCTATTAAACCTATTATTGAAATAACCTCAAATCCAGCAAAGACCCATCCCAGCAATAAAGAACAATCTCACTCATCTTCGATTTTGCCATTATTTGATTACACAGAAGTTAAATCTCAACTTGAATCAAACTCCGAATGTACACCAAAGTTATATGTAAAAGCCTGCACAGGCTCGTTAGAAAACCCCGTGAAGGAAAGCGAAAACCACTATAATGATGACATTAATATAGACCTGGAAATGAGACAAATATCGGAAATATGCTCAGCCTCAACTTTCTTAATTACAGATAAATATAATGACGAATTTCTTAAATTGAATTCATTTATATCATCTAATCAAAATGGAAAACAAAAAACGAGAAAGCGGAATGATTCTACTTTGCTTGGTCGTAGGAGATTTAAAGATGCAGCTTGTGCCAATTCTTTTCAAATATTACAAAAAGGAGGTAAATTCACCGTAGATAAAGTAATGTCAATAAATTTGGCAACGGACCCAAAGTCACCTACCTTCGAAAATAAAATAAACTTAACTGGAAAGAAATCTAAACTGGTTAATAAAGGAAATGGGGAAAAATGTGTGTTTCTTGATTGTTCTAAATTTTCTCTTAGACGTCTTAACAATAATAATAAATATGCTATACACCCTACATTATTAAAAAAAAAACGTCAAAATAAAAAAAAAACTATTGAAAAAGTGATATTCTCCAGTCCAAGTTATAAGACTAAGTTATCTCAAACCATCGATTATGAAGAACTTAACACAGAGGCGCCTGCGAAATCAACTTGTTTTACTTTTGGGTCCTTTATTTGGAATTCGATTAAACCGCCAAGCAGCTTTAAGATAACAGAAAAAGCTTCAAATCATTTGGCAAACAATGAAGAAACGCCAGTTTCGCAATATCCATTTCCACTACGTGCTTTTGAAATTCGATTAAGTAAACATGCTGTTGCAAAGCTTATGGGGTCTGAAAAAATTGACTCTATTCAAAAAAATACTTCGAATGCAAGTACTTCAAATAATATTTTAGTACCAGTAAACAATGAAAATTGTTCGATACAAAAACTTCAAATTCACGATGATACAAAAAAATCGAAAAATATAAAAGAAATTACAACACAAAGCACTCAAACATATTCAATGCCAAATACCAATCAATCTTCCGAAAAATTGTTTGATTTGAAGGAGGATACCAAATTAAACCTTTCATGTGGACTCGATGGAATAAGTTCTGAACAAAAAAAAGCTACCATTCTCAATATAGACAGAGAAAAAAAGGATGCTCAAATATATAACGGAAGAAAAACTTCAAAGCGAATGCGCTTTTTGAAAAAAAGCAACATTTATAATGTGAACGAAAAGAATTTAAGGTCCCATAAAGAACATTCGGTAACCCCACTGCAGCTAACAGAAAATTCTATGACAAATCCGAGAAGTTTTCAACAACAACCAAATGAATGCAGTCATTGTAATATCAAAACCGTTGAACAAAAGAAAGAACTCGACAACAATATTTTACTTCCGAAACATGATACATTTAGTCTTCGTACAATAGATTCTGAAAATATCGTCAAAGAGAATGAATGTGCTGATTTATGTATTAACAGAACCAATGTTGATTCAAATATTTACGCAAATTCAATTGGCAATGAAGAAAATGTTACCAAATGTAGCGTTTTCGAACTTCCTACATATATTGTGATAAAAACAAAAATAGTTACCAAAAACGAATTGGAAAGCAATACAACTCTTGTTCCATCGGATTTGGAAGTCAAACATCAAGTCGGCAAAGAATTAGATAACATTATTCCAGAATCAAGAGTCAAAACAGAACGTTCCGAATTCAATATTGTTTGTGGACAAATCAATGCACTGGTTGAACAGGATGCCAACTATCTGAAATTTGCTTCAGGGTCCGAGAGACTTGCTCGAAATAATGAGGTTTTGAAAGACTATTCTCTTACTGTGAATGATGCCAGATGCACTTTGAAGTTCTTGCAGTCATATTTATCTTCTAGCTCAGGTGAAAAATCGGCCAGGAATAAAGGCCATCAATTCATTCCGATTTACGACAGCCAAAAGAAAATAATTGGGTATCGAAAAAGAACGAGTAACTCTGCTCCCTCTTATGGAATTTCTAGAAGAATATCAAGAGTCTTTGATGCCCATAACTCCATTTCCGTGACATCAGTTGATGTAAATCGTAAAACAAATGCAGTTGCAGATAAACCAGAATTTGCACCAAAAGTTGAGCAAGATTTATTGAACGTCGGGGATGGTGAAATCATAGTTCCAGATAATTCACCTGCCAACTTAATTGATATGAAGAGCGAAGAACAAAATATAAACTAATAAAACTAAAAAAAAAATATTGTTTAATAGTCTTAAATTATTATATTATAATTTTTTTTATTTGCTTGTCTTGCTTACAAAATTTAATAAATAAGTCCCTACTAATAAAACTAAAAAAAATGTTATTATTCTTTAACTGCACTCAAGTGTGTTTCAGAGTATAATGGATCATAATGGAAAACATCTCTCCATAAGGGATTTGCACATTGTGCTGTTATTTTGGAAAAAGCTTCGATAGACAACCACGGGATCTGATATGGGTGGCTCTAGAAAACAAGGAGTTCCGGATATCTACGTGCGGATAATTATCGACATGCCCGAGGAAGCAAAAAAGAAAGGTTGGTTGCTCTGCCGGTATCACCGAAGAATTCCCAATCAAAGTAGCATTAAACCAGGGAGGCGTGATCAGCCCATTGCTCTTTAAAGTCCTTGACTACTTGCTAGCAGGCAAGTTGACGGACCCAACATCAGTTATTCTTTGCTTACGTTGGAGCCATCATAAGCGGTGATCCTATATCACTGATGCAAGCACTTATAGTATGGGTGGACGTGTTGAAAGAAAATGGATACCGTATTAGTCCAAAAAAGACTGAATACTTATAAGCTGTCCGTTTTCTCATCCACCTATGGATGGATGTCTGCCTATTCCAGACATTTATTTGAATAGAGCAGTGCTTCCCAAATGAGAAAAGTTTAAATAAATGTGGTCTTTGATTAATAACGAAGCATCCATGATACTGAAGTAGTGCCTTGCATCGATCACATTGTGTTGAATTCAATCAACAGTTGATTAATCAGGGATCTCCATGTCCCTTTGTGAATGTAGAGTTGAGGAAACTTGGTACTAGCTTGGTGCAACGAATTCAATTAGCCTGAATCCGTTATTGAAGCTGGTGTCGTGCATGCTTTCCGATTGTACCACCAAAGACCACAAGCTTGGTGCTTAAGCCACCTAGGACAATTATAAAAGGGCAAGTGTGGTGATAGTGATACCAGGTAAATACACACGCGTTCCATACTTCATCATTGTGGACGAGTCTACTACTTTACTGATCTACTTTTTGGTGTTTGCTTTGACAGTGCTGGTTGCTGCTGCTGCAGCTGCACCATCATAGAAAAAAGAACATCGATCCATACCGACCATGCCCTGCAAACCATTACATTTTATTTTGTGTATGTGAATACGTGTGATTCGTGTGAGAAGCAGCCAAATAGCCATATGTTTCGTGTTCACATAAATGCAAACACATTAGTAATCCCATAAGAAATGTACAGGGACCGGTGCACATATGTCGCTAAACGGGCCATTTTTTCAGTTTGTAATCGAAGAGATAATTATCCTCTCAGTTGCCGTTTTTGTTTCTTTTTTCTATGACCATCATATTCAAGCAGTTAGTGGTAAAACTCCTCCCCTCTCACACGTTTGCAACATTGCAACGACCATATATTTGAGACCGCCAAAAATGCTGCTAAGTGCTTAGGTTTTCTGTATCGATACAAGAAGTTTTTTCCCCTTCTGATCTGGCTACAACTTACAAAGCGCTTATACGCCACAAACTCGAGTATAACTCCCACCTCTGGGCAGGTGCTTCGCAATCATCGCTACACCAGCTCATCCTCATAGAATACAAAAAAAAAAGCGTTAAGATTAAGAGAAAATAGAAAATTGCCCCTCTCGATCAACCACGCAATGTATCATTTTTCTTTCATGTATTACGGTATTACGACCTTCACCTTCACGGCACGTAATCCAATGTTAATCGACAACTTCTGTACTTACCCACTCTATCTTCCATATGATCGCACAGAGTCTACTTCCATTAAAAGGAAAACAAATAGTTCCTTCCAACCAACCTTCCCCAAGGGTTGGAACCCAATCTGCAGTTGAGGAACCCGGCACCTGATGTTCACCACGTGGAGGTGAAAGTAGGACGTAGGAGCTAAATAGACAGAGGTGGATTATAGTTGCACATTCATACCCTTTGAACTCAGAAGAATTTATATGGCAACTTTTGGACTTAGCACGATTTAAAAACAATTTGATGTCGAATTCGTTTTTAAAAAGATCAATCTTTTTTGATCTAGATCACTTTTTTGAAATCTGGATTTTTATCGAGATTTACACCGATTTGCACACACACTACTTTATATGACAATTCGCAAATGTCACTAAAGTTTGCATTTCTTTTGGATTTTTGATTTGAAAGTTTTTTATTGATTAAAGTGAAAAAAGAGTCAAGAATTAATAAAATATTAAATATATATATATAAATATTGTAGTATTCTCATCAGGCACCATATCTAAGTCGTCGTCGTCTTCCAATTGTGATATTTTGTTAGTTTCTCAAGCAAATTGGTGGAAGCAAAGAAACTTTGTGAATTATTTCATTTAGATGTTGTATCCTTTTTACAAAATTATTGATAATGATGACATTGTTCTCATTGCCACTATAAAACTTTTTGCTTCAATGTTCATTTTGAAATATATTTTAATAAAATTTTCTATCGAAACCAATTTTTTTTTACCTTAAGTTGTTTTCTGTTTGTTTACAATTCCGATTAGACTGTCAAAAGACACGACAGAAAGTTGTCAAAAAGCGCGCACACAACTACAAAACAAAAGTTAATCTCGTTTTAAGTTCGTTTTTACAAGAAAAATCTGAAATCTGAGATCAAATCTGAAAATTAAAAAACAAATTCGACATATCTCAAATGACATGATTTTATATTCCTTGTTACATGTTTATTTGTTACATTTAGCAATAAGAATTTCATTACAGTGGCACATAACATTAACTAGGAACGTTCTGAACGCTACACTTGTATTTTCTTTTAGCTCAGACAGGAAAAAGAAACAAGAACGGTAACAGAGGAGATAATCCACATTTTGCCTACAAACTGGAAATGCGACCATTCTGCGACATATGTGTAGGTCCCTGTATATTTTTTATGGGACTAGTAATACGTTTGCATTAGGATGGGCACGAAAGGTATGACTGGTTTTCCGCTGTTTAAATTTCATTGAGTTGGGCCATAGATGGTCGTGGTGAAAAAAAAATTAAAAATATTTAAAGCTCAGAGCTCGATCGGGGTTCGAAGCATAGAGTAAAAATATAAAGAGGAAAATATTTCGTTCATTGGAGCTGTCGCGCCGATAAATTTATTTTTTGTATATCTTGTTGACAACAACTGTCAGTAAATTGTTTTGTTTAGAAAAAGGAGATTTTGTCATACCCTCAAAAAGAAAAACCTAAAAATTCATTTAATTCATTAAAAAATAAGTGCTAAATGTTGATTCTTCAAGCGACTCGATTGATCTTCAAAATGTGTAAATCGCGTTTACTACTCAGGTATGCTAAAAATTGTTGATTGACTAAAAAGACCTTTTTTAGGCTAACGAATAATACAAAACACAACATCAATATTAAGCATCTTTTGTACACAACAGCAGTGCCAAGAAAACAACTTCAAATATAGAGGAACTATGCGTCAATAAAATCCCAGTTAAGAAACTAAAATAGTTTGACAACTTTACTAGGTATGATGCAATAACATGCAGTTATAGGTTCGTCATTAATTTTTTTTCAAGTCATAGGTCTGATTCCCATAATCAAGCTTTCTGCGAGCCTATGCGAGAATGGCTATGCTATGCATGTTTCCGAACAGTGGTTGATTCTATGTAGGTTTGTAGTTTTACTTAGCCAGGACGTCAAAATGCGGGAAGGCGCTTTGTATCATGGTGTCCTCGCATAACAAACTATATCTTTGAACACGCCTAATTTCGTGGTGAAAAGTGGTGTATTAACATAACTAACCCTTAACCGAAAAGGTCAAGATGACAGCTCAGCACCACTACATACCTAAAACGGTCAAGGAGATGACAGTTTAGCATTTCATATAATCTGAAACGACCAATGAGATGACAGTTCAACACTAATACTTATCTGAAAAGGTCAGTCCAGCTTGTAGCCATTGTCAAATAAGGTGGTAGATTTATCTATTTATATTATTGTTACTCTACGGTTCGAAGCATAGAAATAAGAAACAAGAACGACAACTGAGAGGATAGTTTTCTTCTACGAACTGAAAAATACCTGTACATTTCTTATGTGGGCACGAAATGTATGGCTGATTGGCCGCTTCTTACACGAATCTCACACGTATTCTCCTACATTAAATAAAAAAATTAAAATTTGCAGGGCATGGTCAATACGAGTCGCAGTCCTATTTTTATTTTTTCTATGATTCTCTTACTCTTCATCGCTGGTTCTTAAAGTAACGTAACAGACATTTTCCCACGCACCCTTACTTACATACTCTAATTAGAGTGAAAACAATATATTACACCACTGCTACTGAAATAACCAAAGTTAAAAAGAGAGAAATTGTAGGAGAAGGGAAATTTTTAGCTGTCACTTTGAGTAACGTAACGTTGTAATAAGACGTCAACGTCATACTAGGTACGACTGCTCACTCACTGCACCGAAGAGAAGATACAAATCAAGTCAGGAGACGAAAATATATTTTTTTTTTGAAAAATAATATACAAAATACGACAAATAATTATTATTACCACCAGTTAATAATAACTAATAAAAAACAATGACTGCACACTAATCAGTTAGCAAATTTATTAAATCTTGAGCGACGCAGAAAAAATTATTTACTAAAAATATACATACATCAATTTTTTTCAGTTTAGTTTTAGTTTATTTTTTGATTGTTTGCCTTTTTTCTGTGCCAGCCACTTATATGTTAACCATACCTCGTAGCAGCAGCATAGAAAAGTGAGTGTGCGGAGGTGAAGCCGAAGTGAATTGAGTGACATCGCCGTGCATTAAATTTCTATTTTTTACTTGTAACTTTGCCTATCAAAATCCGATTAACATAAACTGTTATTCCAAAGCAATGCCAATTGTTTATGAACAAGAAAAAAGTGTTTTTGCTAGTAAAATTTAAACAAATTATCAAAAACTACCCATAAATAGTTAAAGGTGTGTGAGCTTACCGCAAAAGTCTCCTCTTTCCGCACTGTCCTCTGCTCGTCTTACCCATTGTCATCGACGTTGTTGCTGTCGCCGTCGCGCTGTCACTTGACATCTTCGGAAGAAAATTCATTATCAATCGTGTCAATTTTTTTTTCTTTTTTGATTTTTCGTTCTTTCCATCTGACTTATAGCGAGGAAATTTAAGGAAATTCATTCATTGTAATTTCCATAAATTCGGTGCTAGAAAAAGAAATCGAAGTGTTTGCTGGACCTGTGTTTTTTTTTGTAAATCTTCTCAAGTTTTCCTTATTTAAGACGGAGGTTCTAAGTGCGGCCAAAAAAATCATGCCACTCTTCGGTAAATCGCAAAAAAGCCCCGCGGAATTGGTTAAAGCTCTGAAAGAGGCTGTCAACTCTCTGGAACGCGGTGACAAGAAGGCCGAAAAGGCCCAAGAAGATGTCAGCAAAAATTTGGTAAGTTGGCTAGATGTTGAATATTGTTTATGACATTGGTTTATGAAACAGCAAGGACCAGAGCGGCAATTTGATATGAATTGTTATGAGATTAAAAAAAAAATATTGAATATATTATTAGTATTTTGTCTACGTCTCTGCCACCGCCTGTGTCTTTATCGTGGAGCTAAGACATGGTATGAATGCGTCACTTCGTTGCCTTGTGTTTTGCTTCTAAGTTTTGCGTGTGAATCATATGGGCTGCGTATGTTTTCGTTGCCACCCCACCGACGGAATAAAAAACTTCTTTTACTTCCTTCTCCTTTGATTGACATTTATTATATGAAAATGAACAAAGTTCGTTTCAGTCAACATAGCCTTATCGATTGGACTAAAATTTTCAATGCAACTTAAATAAAACTTGAAGATTTATCTGTCTGCAAGAGTATTATTGCTTCAATTAATTAGGATTTAGACTGCAGCCATTGGTGCAGTTTGCCCACAAACGTTTAAGTCCTGCTTCCAAACATAATAGCATCGAGTGCGATTAAGGTGACAATAATGACTGTAATGTCAGCCTGAGAAACAATGAATGAATTTATATTAAACTAGCCTCTAAAAGCAGAGACCCTCTGAACTGCACCAACTACAGGTGTATCAGTCTCCTCAAAATCACCTACAAGATTCATTTATAGAGACCAATTATATAGAGTACTGTGCAGATTTGGCCAAATTGGCGATAGAAAACGTACGCTGTTCCGTCAAGGTCGGCAAAGACCTCGCCGAGAACTTTGAAATAAAAAAAAAAGATTTAGACAAATCAATGCGCTGTCATGCGATTTCTTCAAAATCATTCTTGGAAGAATATTACAGATCTCTCCTGCCAATCTAAGGAGCTTGATGTCAGAACAGCTTTTGTGGGTATAGAAACGGAAGCAGCAAAGATCGCCTTAGCAGCCAATGAGGGCCAAAACAAGTATATGCTGTCATCAAGAAGAGACACCCAACATACAGGTCTTGGCAAAACAATACGATAGAGACTTTTACTTTGAGGTAATTGGATATTTGTCAACCAGAGCTCCGCTATTAACTCAGAAAATAACACCAGCATTAGGATCAAACGAAGAATAACTCTTACGAATCACTGCTTCTTCACGCTAAGAAAGCAATTGAGTATATTAGCCCTCTCTAAGGCAACTAAATTGTCTATTTATAAAACCCTCATCATCCCGGTAGTCTTCTATGGTGCATATGCATCATTATCATCATAATCATCGCAACAACCGGCATCCGGTCCGGGCAACCTTTAACAAGTTCTTCCATACTTTCCGATTGCTGGCCAAAGCCATCCAATTGCGTACTCCAAGGCTTCGGTCTTCTAACATAAAAAGAACTGCAAAAGGCTTTCCGAGTTGGTTCCTATTCGCTCATGCGAGCTAGGTGCCCAGTGAAGTCTACCGTGCTTTATTTTTTCCACAACATCTGCTTCGAGGTAGATTTCATACAATTTATTATTGTATCTTCTCTGGAATCGTCCTTCATCGCACACGATACCAACAATTTTTCGTTAGACTTTCTTCTCGAATGCGATTAAGAGATCACACCCTTATTTGAGAACTGGTATGACCATAGTCTTGTACTGCTGGATTTGGATTTCAGCAGCCGCCCGTGTATTTCTTCCTCCATATTTTTATCGGCTGTTACTATTGATTCAATCTAGTTAAAGGTTTGCGACTACCTCAAATGTATGCTCCACTACCCTTATTGATGGACCAATACATCTCACAGACGTAGCCACCATGTACTGGGTTTTCCCTTAATTAATATGCAGTCCCAGGTTTTGTGCCGCTTGCTGAATCTGGATGAAAGAGTCTTGTACAGCTTGTTGTCTTCTGCAAATAATTTCGATGTCGTCTGAATAATCCAATATCTGGGGGGGCGATACAAAAAAATCAGAATAATTAAGTCCATATGTGCTTCCTCATCCACAATTTGAAATTTAAGCCGAATTGCCAAACTAAACTATTTAGCTAATGTGTTTTAAACCTAATGTTTTTTAGTACAAACAAAAACAACATACTTCAAGAAAAGGACGTGACCAAGTTAAAAAAATCAAGAAAAAAAACTGAGTCCGGCTAATTACACAAAAAAGGGTTAATTAAAAACACGTGCCTCTGGTCTTTATAACTTAGTAGAAGCATACTTGGCTTTCAAACTTAATTTTATATAAATATAACTATAAAACAGCAAAAATAAAAAAAAGAAACACTCGATCCTGCCAGGAGTCGAACCTGGAATCTTCTGATCCGTAGTCAGACGCGTTATCCATTGCGCCACAGGACCTGTTTTTATAGCTGTTCTATTGGCAATTGGGTTGTGTGTAATGCAAGAGATATTTTTACTTGCGATTATAGGGACTATAAGGCAAGTTATGCATTCGTAAAAAAAAAAAAAAATCTAACAATCAAACATGATATTACGATGATAGAGAAGTCAAAAAAAGTGGGTCCGGAAATTCCGTCCGTCTGTCTGTCTGTCTGTCTGTCTGTCCGTATCGATATCTACAGCCTAAACGGTTGGGCCAATTTGATTCAAACTTGGTATATAGTATTTTTAGAGTGCTCTACCCGACAGTTTTTGGAATTGGCATTCTAGCTCCAAAACTAACGGTACCTGCCATATAACTTTTATTAAAAAACTTATTTTTTCTCGAAAACGGCTCCTACGATTTTGATTAAACTTTCAGAATGATGTTTTCTGTGCAAAATCTATCTTTTAATTTTAATGGATTTTTCAGAAAAAGTTTTATAACGGTACCTCCCATATGACCGGTTTTTTAAAATCAGACTTTCTCGTTAACTAATTGACGGATTTTGATGAAATTTTCAAAATATGTAGTGTTTTATGATTTAAACAATATTGCTTATCAAAATTTACATTTTTTTTTTTAATTTTAATGATTTTTTTAAAAAAATATTTTGTTTTTTGAATATTTTGAAAACGGATCTATAGATTTTTTTTTAAATTTTTCTCCTAATATAAACTATAGATTTCTTAAAATTGACATACTAAAAAAAATTTAAAATATGTTTTCGAAAAGTTTTTCAAAAAAAACATTTTTTTGAAAAAACTGGTCGAACGATTTTGAAATGAAAAATTCATAAAATAGAAAACAGCAAAAGAAATAAGATGGCTTACAACATTTTTTCCAAAAAACGTTATAAGTAGTGTTTTTTTGAATACATAAATTTTTTTCCCCAACATTTTATTTCATATTGCTCGGCTAAGCCCTAGCCAAGCCATTAGTCAAATAAAAGAAAGTGACAACCTACATTACATACATACTTACGTATTTTAAAGTATTTTTCATCATCATAAAAGCACAGAATAAATAAGGAAGCCTTTGATAAACACACAAAAACAACTAACAAATAAAAAAAACTATTCGATTACTACTGAATGCAAAAATTTCAATCGAGAAAACAAAAGTTTACACCTTCCTATAAATAAACAAAACCACTGTGTTAACTTTTAATATTGTCTCTATACCTACTGGCTTAACAGTAGTTGGAACACGTATCTTAATTTTAGTACCTACCTTCCTTCCAACCTTATTATAGGTACCTAAATCCTTTATAAATTCCATTGGTCCCATATTGGGACGTATAAAGGTCCTTTTACCTAGCATTATTGCCATACTGCTGATTCCGACAAATCTTTATGCCAGTTGTTCAAATTTTTCCATACCAACATGAAAATTTAACTGAAAAAAGTCCTTTGTATCTTTCTATTAGCAAATTATATTATGAACAGTAAGCAGCAAGTGGAAAGATAATACTACACTAAAAAACTGCAAAAGCTAACAATCCTATATATTTATGTGTTTATCCCTTTGTCGTGACGCATGTTCGTTCGAGCTTCACCCCAAAACGATTCTAAGGAAGTTGCACGTCATACAAAAAATATTAAAATAAAATCTTTGTCAAAAAGACGCCTGCACTTAAAAAGGATTAGCACATAAGAGCAAGTACGTGCGACCCAGTCGTGCCTTTTATTTTACTTGCGATTATTTAATAAATTTTTTGTTTTAAATTCAACTTACTAGACAAAAATCTTAAAAAAAACTAGCATAACTATTTACTTAACCAACTTACTGGCGCTCTTCGGGCGATCAATATTTTACTTAAACAAATGCCTTTCGATGTGAAGAGAATTAATATATGTAATAAAATTATAAATAAACTTTGAAACTTAATACTTGAACAGCCAAAGTAGAATTTTTCTTATATTTTTTTTAATTTCTTTTCTTTTATTTTCCATTATTATTACCACTTTTACTGCCTTATTCATTACTTAAATAAACCTAAACTTATGTGAGACGACCAAAGCAACATCTCGATTGCAGCATCATTTTTTGGGCTATCTTTACGGTCTTGATTTGACACTCTCAGGCTCTCAGCTCATAATCTCTGCAGCAACGTCTCGACCGTCAACGGGTCAATGCCCGTGCAATTTGACTCCAATCGAACCAGTTTAATTAAAAAGTTATCTATCCTGTACTCCGACTCCGGTGTTCTATGTGAGAAGAATGTTGAAGAGAATCCGCGAGTTAACCCCTCCCTGTTGCAGAACATTATTGATATCAAATATTGCGGTAGAATTCACATTTCCACTTTAGACAACAAATTTTCTACCATTAAGCATGTCGTTGAGTATATCGTAAAGCATATAACAGTTGTTTACTTACTTTACCATCTGCTTACCTTACCTTACTTAAGGTGGCGATAAAGTCCGGGGTGGACTTGGGGCTCAACCAACAAGCTTATGCAGCCAGCTCGGTCCATAGCTAGATGCCTGCAGTTTCGCACGTGAAGTCGGTCGAGGTCCTTTTCCATCATCAGCTCTATATGACACAGCCATCTGAGACGTTGAATTTTAATTCTTTTGGCTAGGTCTGTGTCGCTGTACAGCCTTTATTTTGTTGTATCTTCTTCTCCACACTCCGTTAATGGATACGGGGCCACAAAATCAACCGTACTACTTACTCAATTGCCTTCTAAGCCTGAAGAAGCAACGATTGGCAATTCGTTTGATTTTTAGCATTGTGTCGTTGTATCAGTAAATAGCGGAGCCCAGGGCTCTCATCATGTAACTTTTTGGACGATAGTCGTCAAAGTGATAGATAGCACTGAACGCTATCGGCAATAGTTTGCTTCACGAAACACTATCGCTCTTGTGTCGTCTATAGCTCTCAGTTTGAGAGCCACTGAACATTCCAAATTAACAGTAAAAATCGTTTTTAAAAATGTAAGTACAATCTTCTTAAAAGCAGTTTCCTTAGAAAGATAACAAAGCTGTAATTATTCAAAAATATTTGTAATACAATGTAGAAAACATAGGCTTTTATATTGACTTAGATTTTTGTTGGAAGAGATAACAGATCTGACGCATTTCTTAGTTCTCTTCTTATTTGTATTGATTTCCTGCTCATTCGGCAATAATGCATTACGGCGAAACATTTCTTATAATAATTACGTACTTCTAAAAATACAAGACACAACTTAAAGAATACAAACGGGACGACGATTGCTAAATAGCTATAGCTATCGTTCAATTGCTATCGTCGATAGTGTTTTACAACGTTTAGTGTTACGTGAAGCGAACATCAAATCGTTCAGTCGATATCGGTATATTTATTGGTACATGGAGCTTGTCTATCGTTCTCGATATCGCAAACGACATCGCCAACCTTACGTGATGAGGGCCCAGGTAGACAAGATCTCTAACTACCTCAAAGTTATAGCTGTCTATGGTGATTTTTTGTCCAAGTCGTCCATGTTGGGTTTCTCTTCTTGATGACAGCATATACTTGGTTTTGCCCTCATTGACTGCTAAACCCATCTTCGCCTCTTCCTTCGTAATACTGACATCACCCTAGTGTTCTTCCGATTATGTCAATATCATCGGCGTATGTGAGTAATTGGAACTTTTGAAAGATTGTGCCTCTTGTGTTGGCATGATAGTTCTGCCATTGTATATACATTTTCTATAGTACTCTCATGGTGGTCATTTTTCGTCTGGCCATCTTCCTAGTTGATTCAGAGCTAACTCTAAATAGGGGAGACGAGAACCTTTACCGATATTTTACCAGTATTTAATAAACTTTTGTTGTCTGTACTTATTCTATATTCACACCAATTGGCAATTTCAGCACGCCTCATTGCGACTTGATTCAGAACTAAAAAATGATACTCCATGATAGTACTATATGCAGTGTATATACAAAGGTTCTGCACTATTCCTTCAAGCATTCTATATACATTCTCTATAGTACTCTCATGGTGGTCATTTTTCGTCTGGCCATCTTCCTGGTTGATTCGGAACTAACTCCAAATAGTGGAGACGAGAACATTTACCGATATTTTACCACTATTTAATACACTTGTTGCCTGTACTTATTCTATATTCACACCAATTGGCGATTTCAGCGCGCCTCATTGCGACTTGGTTCAGAACTAAAAAATGATGCTCCATGATAGTACTATATGATAGTAAATATGTATTACCACTAAAAAACATGTTTGTGAATTGTTTTCAATTTAAAAAAAAGTATTTTAAGCTCGTTCCTAGAATTTTTATCCTCAAACGACGTCAAACGTGTAACGTCAAAGTTTAAAAACAGAGCGCGTTCTTACGCCACGTTCTAGCATACAGCAATACATATCCCGTCTCATAAAAAGCGCGTTTTGACGCTTTGACGCCGCGTTGAAATACATAAATTACAAATTATTTTTTTGACGCCGCGTTGGAGAGGATTATTTTTTTAATTGTTTTAAGGAAGAATTAAAGGCTTCGTCAAACAGTGCGATGATTTTCGCCTTCGCCGAAGTGTCTATCAGAAAATACCAAAATGGTATTTCGAATATATCAACAACTGTGCATATATATTTTTGTGTGTCGTCAAAATACTGTGTGTGCTCGTCAGTTAATCACCCGTGAAATAAGTTTCATTGAAAAGAGCTAGTCTGAATTTTGAGATCAAATCTTGAAAATTCTAATGAAACTCGCTATAAGTCACTTTTTGCAACCATTGTTCTGACTGTTGACAGTCATTCGATATGCGGAGGCCCGACAAATTATTCGCTCTCAGCTCTCATGAGCTCTTTTCTGAAATTCGCAGTTGTGAAACACACTTTTTGTCTATAAAAAGTTCACAGAACAGCGTCGATGGCAGAGTTCAGCTGGCAACTGTAAATCGTAGTATCAAATCTATTTTTTTATTTTGCTATTTTAAACACACAAATAAACGTTTGAATAGATATTATTACGTCGCATCATCTTTAAGGCAATCATTTACAATGAACGAGAACGTACATACATATTATGTACCTACATCTGTATATATTTACTTGTTTATAGCTTGTGTGCGGCAATTTGCAATTTGTTTGCTTAACAGCCCATGAATTGCTGAAACTTTCAGAGGTCTCCTAAACTTTAATTCGATTTTTTGTTTCATTCCTCACAAACTACTGCTATATTATGCACCTACTTAAAGATTTGGTCGAGATGACTGTCAGTCGGTTTATCACGACAAATTTTCATTAATCCAATTTATGATCCAACCTCGCCTTCCTACAGTTGTGGATAGATTATTTGTATAATCTAAACCGCTGGTGCTAATCAAGTGAATGGCAGAGTGCAGCACAAAACGGTCTTTCCATTATAACTGCGCGGCGGGGCGCAGAACTACAGTCCAGAACATATAACCTTCCTTTCGAGAGAATTTCCTTGCCTATACTTGCATCATGTTGTATGCACGTCTGCCGCATGATAAAGTTATTTAGTTACCTTGACATTGGGAGAAATTGTTTTTTTTTATTTATTTATTTACGTTTATATGCACATAATATTTGCTGGCTTTAGTTCGCTTACTCCATTATTGGACTATATTACCAGGAGTATAGGACTGTATAGGTTCTTCTGGTACTTCAATGTATATATATATTAAATAATATTTTTCTTGTATTGATTTTATCTAATGAAGTAGGTACATAACCGTCATGCAGGCGAACATTTTATCGCTTGAACTATTGTTTTGATCTATTTTAGGACGGTTTTTTTTAATGTCAGCTGTGCCTATAAGTAGAGATAGACATGATGATTAGGTTTGGTGCAAAGTAAAGGTTATCCTTCCATGGTGTTGAAGATTATTTTAAATATAGGATATCTTTGGCGAGCAACATCTTTTAAATGACCAAGAGTATAAGGTTGGATAATTTTGTATACATACTTATATTATAAACTGAATGTATAGGTTAGCTAACAATTTGGTAGGCTATAGGCTGTGATAAATTGTTAATCAGTGCATGGGAACACGGGAATCCATTATGGAAGGTTATAGCGTTGAGCTACACTCTCAAAACGTCGAATTAATGTTATTGTCAAAATGAGTGCTTCTTTCAAGAATCGATAGCAATAGAGTATTTTAGGTAACGCATTAAAGTTATTTATGTTCATCCAACTATTAAGGTATTGGAACATGAATCTGAAATAGAACAGTCCTTTAACTACCTTGAGTCAAAAGTAGCAGCCGATAATAATATGGAGGAAGAAATACGGCTGCTAAAATCCAGCAAAATCTACTATACTCTGTCGTAGCTCTTTAAATTCAGAAACCTTACCATACAAACTAAGCTGTTCCTGTACAAGACTTTGGTCTCACCAGTACTCACATACGGATCCGAGACTTCCGTACTTACAAAAAGGCACTCTAACCTCTTATCCGCGTTCTAGAGAAAAGTTTTACGGAGAAATGTTGACCGCGTGTGCGAGGGAAGACGATTCCGGAAAAGATACAATTTGTATGAAATCTACCTCGAAGTAGATGTTGTGAAAAAAAAATAAGTAGGCTGGGAACCTAGCTCGCGTGAGCGAAGAAGAACCAGCTCGGAAAGTCTTTTGCAGTTCTTTTTCTGAAAGAAGATAGAAGACATCGTGGCAGACCTTGATTGCGTTGGAAGGATGGCGTAGACCAGGACGCCTGAAGCATTGGGCTGCGTAATTGGATGGATGGATGATTAAAATTCAAAAAAACATTAGCTGAGCGAAAGCGAGGGGACATGTTGTATGTAGGTGCTATATGCGCTGATGGTTTATTTTTATGTGTGGAATAGATCGAAGGTAATTTGTTAGATAAGTTTCCATTTAAAAGTTTTTATCAGCTGTTTCGGTAGTTTCCTGGCAATTAGCATAAGATTACGAACGAATTAATACCAACACTATAATCCTTATTAAAGAATCTAATGCCATCTCTTAACTATCAAAAGAAGTGTGAAATGAAAGAAAAATGAATGTCACAAACTTGATTTTGTTTCATGTAAATCTGGCAACAACGTCTCACTTCAATTGGATCTTAATTCAACCTAACTCAATACTGCATCATCCGATTTCAAAATATAGATTCAATATAGAAATTGCTTAGGCGTTCGTGGTTAGCACGTTTGAAAAATCCTAATTTAAATAAATTACCTGGTCGATTTGACCGCAACAGGACTTATAAATGGCACTGCGACTATTCTCTTTCGATGGCACATCTTTTTCCACTTAACTGCTTTTAACCTTTTGTCTTGAATCAGTGGCAAAGAGCTTAAAAAGAAAACCATATACTTTATATTGTTTCCATTTTAACTTTGCACTTTATTTGAGCGTTTGCCAAAAAACCAAAAATACGAAATCGATTTATGAGAGCTGTGGTTTCATTTTGCCGTCCTATGTGATTACAAATCATAAGGGAAAAAAATATTAAAAAAAATTCAATCAACCCGTTTTCAAAATATTTCGAAAACCAATTTTTTTTTAGAAAATTGAAAAAAAGTTTTTGAAAATTTTTAAATGCAATATTAATTGAATTATAAATGACTTCTTGTGTGCAAAATTTAATTGTGAAAGGTTTATCAAAATCGTTAGATTGTATCGCAGGTACCGTTATTTTTCGACCTAGAGCAAAAATGAAAAACACCCCCCGAGATACTACCTACTCAATACTAAATACCAAGTTTAAAGCAAATCGGCCCATCCGTTTGGGCTGTAGAGGCGCGAACAGATAGACAGACAGACAGGCAGACGGACGGAATTTCCGGACCCACTTTTTTCAACTTCTTTATTTTCGTAATGTCATGTTTGATTGTTAAATTTTTTTACACGAATCCGTAACCTGCATTATAGTAATTATAACTAATCACAAGTAAAAATGGAATCCAATCGAAAGCTTAGCATACCCGGAGATGGACCTCTGTTATTACCCGAGAGGGTAATGTTAATTTAATGAAATCTATATTTTACAGAAATATAGATTTTTTTATTTTTGTATGCCTTAATGAGCTTCTGTATTGCCCCGTGGCTAAGTGGTTAGTGTGTCGGACTGCTAAGCGAATGAGCCTGGGTTCGAATCCAGCTCATAGTCACCTTCTTGTCCGGGGAACTGCCTCTTAATCAGCATAATTAAGAGGATTTAAGATTTTATAACAGTCTAAGAGCTAACAACGTCGCCAAAAAGTTTATTTTAGAACATCTGTGTTTTGTATATTTTTTATTGAATTTAGATAACAGCGTGGTACGTCTGGCACCTGAGAACCGTCATTTAAGAAACTTACTGGCCGAACACAATGGTGAAGCTGAAGCTGAAGTATGAAGGGCTGCCAAAGTTAAATTTACGCGAACGCCAGAAGGCGAACACAATGGTGAAGCTGAAACTTGAAATTTAGCTAAAGCGCAAGTTCACTCAACTTCAATTTGCGCTTCACGCTTCAGCTTCATCTTGACATTTCACAGGAACAAAATAGACTAGTTCAATGTTTCTGAACTATCCGAGATCTCTATTTTCTCAGATCCATTGAAAATGACTGATAAATTTCTTGATCACTCCGAAATCTCAAGAAACTTGAACTAGCCTAATCCAACGAAAACAAAATGCGTGACCGTGAGGGAAACACGGAATTATTTATAGAGCTGGTTAAAAAAGAGAATATTTTATGGGATTTAACCAACCCCAACTATAAAAATATTGAAAAAAGGCGCAAGTGTGGAGTAATATGTCGATAGCATTTAAGATATATATATATATATACATAATATATTATATTCTTGGCAGCAAAATTTACATTCCGTACTTCACCATTGTCTGGCAAATTTCCATTACCTATGTCATATTTAAATCCCAGACATACTAAAATGGTTTAATTTTGTTCTTTTTTATTATTAAAATGGCGTCTGGCAAGATGTTAGCAAGGACTCAACTGTCTAGCAATTTATATTTATATTGCTCAAGAGACATACATATATGTATAACATTATGACAAAAAAAATAAATGATTTAAAATCAGTGATTTTCACCTGACAGAAGGATGCTCATATCAGATAAACGCAACGGCTCTCCGGTGCCTGACGTACCACGCTGTTATCTAAATTCAATAAGATAGGATATAACAAAAAAAAAAAACACCTGTTCTAAATTTCTTTCTCGAAAACATTGCTAGCTCTTGTACTATAACTTAATGAAAGTTTACTATTTTATTCAAATCGAAAATGAAATGTCAACCTCGCAAGTTTAGTCCAACAATTACACAAAAACTTTTATTTAGAAAATCTATGAATCTATTTATTATTTATTTATTTAAGAAGAGAAATTGCTCTAATATAGAAATTCTGAAGACCGCTTTTCTCTTATTTCAAAGTTTTCTTGTTACCAATCTATGTAGAAGAGTTGTACTTAAGTTCTGCTTTTGGGCGTATTTCTATGTTCTAGCCGGATCAGAAGGGGAAAAAAACTTGTTGCATCAATACAAAAAACCGAAGCTCCTAACTGCTCTTTGACGATCTCAAATATATGGTCGTTTCAACGGATATCTTTGTTTTTGTCGCCTGATATTGGAAATATTGTATATATACTGCGTATAGTACTCTCATGAAGCATCATTTTTTAATTGGTACACGGCCCGCAAGAGTGGCGCCAATTGGTGTGAATATAGAATAAGAACAAATCACAAAATTGTATTAAATGTCGGTAAATGTTCTGGTCTCCACTATTAAGAGTTAGTTATTGCATGGCCCTAAAGATGGCCAGAAGCCAATTGAAATCCATGAGAGTACACTAGAGAATGTATGTATATAAAATGATTGGAACAGCAAATTGAACCTTCAATCATTGAAACGATTTGTTTCATTTAGATTTTTTTTTGTTTTAAAATAGGGAATTAGGGGAAGTATTTTGCTCTCTCACAATCTCTCTCTTCTCACAAAAACTCTCAAACATTCGTGTAAACGAAAAAACATTTGGGTAAAATTGTTCAAATAGTAGGTCCGTTCGTCTACTTTTTGGAATGTCTGTCAAACTTTGAAGAGTGGGGATGAAAACTCTCAGAAAATAATAAATTCGCTCAAAAGTAAAAGAACGCTTTGTGAATCAAAATAGGGAAACTTTTTAAACGTGAAAAAAAATAAAATTTAACTAAACGAATTGGATCAAATAAGGGCAGATGAAATAAAAATTGTGATGGAAACCAATTTATTAGGCCATTGTAAGGTCATTTTTTTTATTTACTTTGGATTTAACTTTACAATTTTTTTAATGTAAAATTCTTCAAATACGAAGACTTCACAAAACGTCAAATTTCAAATGTACTTTTAAGTTTGACAGAACTCACATTTCTCACGCAAGATTTTTTTTGGTTTAAAATAGGGAATTAAGGGGAAGCGTTTTGATCTCTCACAATCTCTTTCTTCTCACGAAAACTCTCGAAAATGTAAGTAAACGAACAACATTTGTGTAAAATTGTTCAAAATAGTCTGTTTTAGGGAGTAGATGAACGAACCTAAAATCAATAATAAAATTGGGTATCTGTCACTTTTCTTACTCACGAATCACGAATGTCACCCATAGCTATCCAATGTACATGTGTCAGAGCTATTTAGAATGAAATGCCTCATGGTTAACGAAACATATCGAGGGGCACACGTGTCGATTCTAAGTTAGGACTTACAGGGTGCATTAAATCATTGTATATACATACATTCACTATAGTACTTTCATGGTGTCATTTTTCGTCTGGCCATCGTCTTGGTTCATTTGGAACTAACTCTAAATAGTGGAGACAAGAACATTTACCAATATTTTACCAGTATTTAATACACTTTTATTGTTTTCTTATTCTATAACCAAATCAATTGGCGATTTCAGCGCGCCTCATTGCGACTTGATTCAGAATTAAAAAATGATGCTTCATGATAGTACTATATGCAGTGTATGTACAAAGAATAAATTAACGCGCAACTCTTGCTTATTTCCTTTTGAACTTGTATTTTTTTTTTTTTTTTTTTTTTTTTTTTTTTTTTTTTTTGTTATAATTTTTATTGAATTCACTCTTATAACTAAACTTAAAGCTAGACAAAAATTCATAAAAAACTAGCATATTTAACTTAATCTTAAATCTAACTTACTGGCCCCAGACGGGCGCTCTAAGTTATTCTGTATTAATTTTCTTAAAGCTAATGCCTTTCAGCGTATGAACTAAGTATATATTTTTTTTTTATTATTTTTTATTTAATCTGAAAATTTAAAAAACTAATTGTCAATATTTTTTTTTTCTTACAACCTACTTAAAATTAAGTCTTAAAATAAAACTTAAAACTACCTACGCTAAATATGAATTACTTACAAACTACAACAGCCACACCAGCAATCAAATATAATTTTATAATAAGACTTATCTATACTTTTTTTTTTTTTTTACTTTTTTTTTATTGTTTTATGTTTTATTTTGTGAAACTAAAACATTAGATAAATATATACAAAAATTAACTTATGTGTATATATGTATTTATGACATATACGTGTTTTTTTTTTTTTTTTTTTTTTTTTTGCCACTGTACCTATTTTACCTAAGACTAATAATACCAAACAGGTATTTATGCCGGCCAGGCTCAATTAAACACCCAACCCGAAAAGTTATTACCGTGCAGATTGAAGCCACCAAAACTGGCTCTCCTGCTTCATTCGATCTTTTCTGTCCCGTTCGGACACAGCCCTACTAAACCGAAGGCGCTCTCCTCCGCCTTGTGTGAGGATGTACCGATCATAAAGGAGCCGCCGGTCTACGGTTCTTCGTCTGACGTGGTAGATAAGCGGAACCGCCAGTCTATCTTGAACAAGCCCGCACATATCAAAAATGCCTCCGGCGGAATGAAACCGTTCAAGCGCACACTTTCAAAATATTCAGCATTCGGATAAAACGCTCCAAAAATCAAACTATTGGTCGAATTCATTGCTCTTACAATGTGACCACGAGCAAGTTTTATAATGAAGTTATCAATTCTGTTAATCAGGGCCCCATTATACAGGACCTCGTTGGAATAGTAGTAAGTATATTCGGATTCGGGCGTTCGATGCAAACCGAGACAGCGCCGAAGACACTGCCTCTCGAAAACCCGAATCTTTTCCATTTGAGATGGAGCAATATTGAACCAAACAGGACAACCATAAACGATCATCGGCCGTATGAGGGCCATATAGCAAATTACCTTTACTCTTTTGTCAAGACGACTACTATAAAACAGTCGTTTTGTCTGTGCGAAGGCTCCTCTGGCTCTGGTCAGCGCAGCACTTATATGTCTGTCGAAATACAAATACTGATCCAACCAGATACCTAGGTACTTTACTACAGTCTTGCTCGTTAGTTGCTGTCCGCCCGGTCCAACAATGACCATCTTACGCCAATTCATGCGAGTGTCCCTTGAGGCCCCAGCCAATGGGGTCCGAAACAGAATTGTCTCCGATTTCAGGAAGTTGATTTTTAACTTCCAGTCATCGCAATATCGCTGAATCTTGTCGAAGTCACGCTGCAAAAGAGTTCTGATGATTTCAACCTTTTGGGCCGTTCTGTACACAATAAGATCATCGGCATACGCAATTGCCTGAGTAAGACTACCTATCAAATCGCTGGTGTAAATACTGAAAAGAATCGGAGAGTTCACTGCTCCCTGTTGTAGACCATTCTTTATTTCAAATGTTGAGGTAGAAGTTACATTGCCACTTTTGACAACAAACTTTCTACCGTTGAGCATATCATAAAGCACATACAATAATGGTTTGCTTATACCAAGTCTGGATAGCTTAAGATAAAGACCTCTAACCATACGGTATCGAAAGCCTTTTCCAAGTCAACCAGAACGGCACCCGTGCATTGTTTTTTTGATTTGTTCCATTGAATATCAGAAACGAGCTTAGACGCGGCATGAATTGTGTGATTTGAACTTGTATTCGGTAATGCGCGCGCACTTACACGGAAGCATGTTCGAGTTGCGCGTGTTTTTTTCAGTTGCGCATTATTTTGACAGCTATCTTTTATTTTACTTTCTGTTTCAGTGATCAGTATTTAAAAAAAATAATTTAAATGAAATAAATTAATAAAAACTTATAGTCCGGGAGCCAGCGACAGTTTTCCTCTCAAACGATAATTGGTGAATAACACCAGGGAACAGTATTATAAAATCTCGCGGTTCCGTTGGTGGGATGGTGCGTGGTAGCCTCCCAGGCACGAAGAATATAATTTTTTTATTTAGTTATTTCTTCCCGACTAAAAATTTGTCAAACCATAGCTTATCCATCATCTTGAAGAAAAAACAAAATCAGCTGGCTGTAACAAGGCGGATTATGTGTAAATTGCATGCTTGAAGTTGCAAAAAAAATGTACTTTCAGTGATTTCCTCTCCGCTAAAGTTTAGACTGATGGTAGCTTATACGCAACTTTAAATGAATATAAATGTCAGCTGGCTGTATCTCGGTGGAAAGACCGTCAGCTGATACTTTGAATGTTACAAGGCTCAGGACTGCTCATCCCACCCACGGAACCGCAGCTGAGGTCTTATAATACTATTCCCTGATGCGTTTCACCAATTATTGCTTGAGAGGAAATTACTGTCCAAATTTTTACCTGACTCCCGGACTATTATTAAGGAATGAATGAATAAATGCAAGCACACGGTTTCCTCATCTCGATATACACAAAGGGACTTGGCGACACCCAGATCAAAGAACCGTCAATCAGATTGATCACGTTGCGATCGATGCAAGACACGCCTCCAGTATCTTGGATGTTCGCACCTTCCGAGCAGCTAACATCGACTCGGATCACTACCTTGTTGCAGCAAAGGTAAGAATGCGAATAACCCGAACTCCACAACAACGGAGTAATACTGTGAGGAAGTATGACGTCGGAAAGCTGCAATCGCAAGAAACCGCCAGAACCTATGCCGATCGAATATCCCGTAACCTCTCAAGAAATCCAGTACCGCCAGCATCAAGTGTCGAAGATCAGTGGCAACACTGCCAACAAGCCATCAGAGATGCCGCAACTGATGTGCTAGGTTTCACCAGACCACCACCACGAAACCTCTGGTTTGATGACGAATGCAGGCAGGCCCATGCAGCCAAACAAGAGGCATATAAAGTGACGCTGCAAAGAAAGACGAGAGCTGCTCGCGAGCTTTACGAACAGAAAAGACGGGAAGAACACCGTCTTCTCCAAAAGAAAAAAAGAGAGCATGAGAAGCGCGCGATCGAAGATATTGAGAGATGCTACTCCAGGAACAACATGCGGAAGTTTTACCAACAGGTAAAAAGAACATGCCAAGGAAAAAAATCCCGCACAGAAGCCTGTAGAGATAGGAATGGAAACCTCGTAGTAGAGTCACAGTCGGTGCTGAGTACATGGAAGGACCATTTCTGCAGACTGTTAAATGGCGATGAAGGCCAAAATCCCGCTGTCAGGCAGAATGAACCATTCAACATGGATGATGACAGACAAAACTTCCGTCCACCTGACCAAAATGAAGTAAGGATAGCAATATCTAAACTCAAAAACAACAAAGCTGCTGGACCCGACGAACTACCCGCCGAACTTTTTAAAGCAACCGGAGATGACCTGGTGGAGTGCATACACCAACTCATCTCTAAAGTTTGGTCAGAAGAAAGTATGCCTGATGAATGGAACCTCAGCATCGTTTACCCGATCCACAAGAAAGGAGACCCTCTAAACTGCGCCAACTATAGAGGAATAAGCCTCCTGAATATCGCCTACAAGATCCTCTCTGCCGTACTATGTGAACGCCTGAAACCTTTCGTCAGCAACCTGATTGGCCCCTATCAGTGTGGTTTTAGACCAGGAAAGTCCACAATCGATCAAATGTTCACGCTACGGCAGATCCTGGAAACCACCCAAGAATTCCAAATCGATACCCACCACCTCTTTATCGATTTTAAGGCCGCGTACGATAGCATTTATAGAGACGAGCTATACAGAGCCATGTCAGGTTTTGGCATTCCCAGAAAACTCGTCCGACTGTGCAGGATGACGATGGAGAACTCTCGCTCCGTCAAGGTTGGTTCTGACCTCACAGAAGCTTTTGACGTCAAAAAAGGATTCCGACAAGGTGATGCGCTATCGTGCGATTTCTTCAACTTAATACTTGAAAAAATTATAAGAAACTCGCAAGTCAATTGTAGTGGGACAATTTTTTTCAAGTCTGTGCAATTGCTAGCATACGCTGACGACATAGACATCATTGGCAGAACTCGGCGAGCTGTCACTGGAACGTTTGCTAGCATTGAAGCTGAAGCGGCTAAGATGGGACTAGCAGTCAATGAGGCCAAAACGAAGTACCTGCTGTCCACAAAAAGGGACACACAACACCGGCGGATTGGACAAAACATCACAATAGACAGGTACAACTTTGAGGTAGTTAGGGACTTTGTGTACCTCGGATCCGCTGTAACATCTGACAACAACATCTCGTCAGAAATAAAGCGAAGAATTACTCTTGCCAATCGCTGTTTCTATGTGCTAGGAAGGCAATTGAGTAGCAAAGCCCTCTCTCGAAAGACAAAGGAGACTCTGTATAAGACCCTAATCATCCCAGTCCTGCTCTATGGCGCCGAGGCATGGACTCTATCTAAAGCGGATGAAGATATCCTTAGTCGTTTCGAGCGTAAGATTCTTCGGAAGATTTTTGGCCCTATCTGCGTTAACGGGCTTTGGAGGAGAAGGTTCAAGCAAGAACTTTACGAGCTGTACAGCGACATTGACCTGGTCAAAAAAATACGCATATCACGTTTAAGATGGCTAGGTCATGTAGAGCGAATGGACAACAATGCTCCGGCTCGCAGGATCTTCGATTCCATCCCAGAGGGTAGACGCAGTCAAGGAAGACCTCGCCTTAGGTGGCGCGCTCAAGTGGAGGACGACCTCAACCAACTTGGAGTGCAAAACTGGAGGCAGCTAGCCAAAGACCGAGTTGGCTGGAGAGGCATGTTGGTTGAGGCCCAGGTTCGTCTTGAACTGTAGCGCCACCTATGTAAGTAAGTAAGAATGAATAAATGAAAAGAAACTAATTTCATACACCATTCAAATTCTTCTTCTTGCAACACGCGCCGTGTAAGTCTCGACTAAGCAATGCAATATATGTGTGTTTATTGGGCCATTAACCTATCCGATATTGTCAATAGGCCTACCTTATCTTACATTAGTTGGCGCTACAGTCCGGGGTGGACCTGGGCCTCAACCAACAAACTTCTCCAGCCAGCTCGGTCCCTAGCTAGCTGCCTCCAGTTTCGCACGTGGAGTCGGTTGAGGTCCTCTTCCACTTGCGTGTGCCACCTGAGTCTCGTTCTTTCTGTACGGCGCCGTCTCTCTGGGGTGGAATCGAAGATTTTCCGAGCCTGAGCATTGATGTCCATCCGCTCTATATGACCCAGCCATCTGAGACGTTGAATTTTTACTTTTTTTTGGCTAGGTCTGTGTCGCTGTACAGCCGGTACAGTTCTTCATTGTATCTTCCTCTCCACTCTCCGTTAATGCATACCGGACCAAAAATCACCCGGAGAATCTTTCTCACGAAGCAGCCTAAAGCGTCCTCATCCGCTTTTGACAACGTCCATGCGTCTGCACCATAGAGCAGGTCTGGGATGATGAGGGTCTTATAAAGACACAAGAGAGAAGCCTTTTTTACTCAATTACCTTCTAAGCCCAAAGAAGCAGCATTGGCAAGAGTTATTCTTTGTTTGATTTCAGCGCTGGTGTTGTTGTCTGAGTTAATAGCGGATCCCAGGTCCAAACTTTAACTACTTCAAAGTTATGCTGTCTATGGTGAAGTTTTGTCCAAGACGTCCATCTGGGTGTCTCTTCCTGCTGACAGCATATACTTGGTTTTGCCCTCATTGACTGCTAAACCTATCTTCGACGCTTCCGTCTCAATACTCACAAAAACGCTACTGACATCACGCTGTGTTCTTGCGATTATATCAATGTAGTCGGCGTATGCGAGTAATTAGGCGGACTTTTGAAAGATCGTGCCTCTAGTGTTGGTGTGAGAGTTCTGCACTATTCTTTCAAGTATGATGTTAAAAAATTGGCATGACAGCGTATCGCCTTGTTGTGCGTTTTCCATCCTCATTTTACACAGGTGAACGAGTTTGGCAGTTTGTTTTGCACATTGCTCCATATAACTATTCTCTATAAATGTGGTCTTACACGGCTTTGAAATCGATGAAAAGGTAGTGGGTATCCATTTGAAGTTCTTTTTTTTCAAGATCTGCCGTAATGTGAAAATTTTGTCGATAGTGGACTTTCCTGGGCTAAAACCGCATTGATATGGACCTTTCAGGTTGTTGACATCAATACATCAGAAAAGATTTTGTAGGCGATGTTGAAAATACTGATACCCCTGTAGTTTGTGCACTTCAAAGGGGCTCCTTTTTTAAGGATCGGGAAATTTATGCTGAGATTCCATTTATTGGGCATGCTTTCCTCTAACCATATCTTGCTTATGAGTTGGTGCATACTTATAGCCAAGTCATCACCTGCAGCTTTGAAGAGCTCGGCAGCTAGGCCATCAGCTCCGGCGGCTTTGTTGCTCTTAAGCTTTGATATAGCTAAGCTTTACTTCATCCAGATGTGGTTGGCGGATTTGTTCGCCTACTTCGCCCAGATAAGATGGATTATTCTGCTTGACAGCTGAACTTGTTTCGTCATCGCCGTTATACAGTCTGCAGAAATGGTTTTTCCATATTCTCAGCATCGACTGCCATTTCACTACGATGTTCCCTTGTTCGTCTTTGAAAGCTTCAGTTCGAGCTCTGTAGCTTTGACAGTTTGTTTTTACCTTTTGGTTCTTGTTTAGCTGCATGTTTTTTTTTTTATAATTTACACGCGCGAAAGGGGTTTGTGTGTATCCTTAAAATTTTGAAACACCGCACGAGCATTAGGGAAATGAGGAGGGATAAAAGAGGAGATACCGATGCACATTAGTTTTAAAGTTCTGCATATCAAAATGGGAGGGAAACACAGAGCCTGGCAAAGCATTCCACATTCGTGTGGTGCGACTAAAGAAATAATCTCTATACTTAACAGGACGTCCGAAGTTAGGCTGAAGGGTAAACTGATGGGCATTCCTAGCAGTTCGAGTATTACGGTTGAGTCGTTTCAGGGGAGGAATGCAGCTGGCTATTTCGCTAGAGCATTGTTTGTAAAAATAACGATAACATTACGAAAGGCACGAAACATTACGGCGGTGCTCAAGAAATGTAAATGTTTCTGTTATTGTTCGATCGCCTATCATTTTCAAAGATCTTTTTTGAATTCTATCTAGAAAACTCAAGAACTCAAGAACTTCTTGCATCTTCGAAGGAAACCTAAACACCTCGCAGCATTCTTTGCGATGTCAAATATGTGGTCATTCCACAGAAGGTGGTCTGTAATGCACATACAGAGAACAGAGAAATGCACGCATTTTCGATAAAAGGGCTTGGTGCCAAACTCTATCAAATGCCTTAGAAACATCAAGTGCAATAATTTTGCTTCGAGATATTTCTTAAGCTGAAAATTAATCAGCGTTTCCATGACCTTAGAAAGAAGGGACGTTAGTGCAATTTGTCGGTAGTTTGAGGGTGCAGAAGATTCGCCTTTTTTAGGGATAGGCTGGACAAATGCTGTTTTCCATGCACTCGGAAAGAGTCCAGAGGAATAGGAAATGGAAAAGCTTACGCAAAGGTTTTTCCAGCGTTGAAGAACACCTCTTCAGAACAATAGCGGGGATACAGTCCGGGCCAGCGGATTTATTTATGTTCATTTACGCTCTCGAGTACAGGAGGAGTTTGAAGCGAATTGGGCAGCAAGCAGGTCTGCTTTTTCTTGAGAACTGACAGCAGGAGTATCGTTGAAGACGAGCGTAGGAACTGATGATGACGAGAATTCTTTACCTTTTTTACAAATGATAAAAAAAAATTACTGCCTTTTGGACATTACAGTATTTTTGCCGAATTTGTTGCTCATGTAAAAATTTGGTTTTTCGAATATGAACATTGCAGGCCTTTCTAGCTTACTGAAACTTTTTTCGGTTTTCCTCAGTGGTGTTGGCTTTGTAACAACGGAAACTTACATTTCTTAACCTGATAGCCTCTCTACAGCTCGAATCAAACCATGAGTTTTCCTTAGGTTTGATGCTCTTCGACCTGTTTGGGATAACATTTCTCATTCCTAAAAGAATTTAATTTGTAACCATGTCTGCGCTGGAATCAATGTCACTATCGAGGAAGCATAGTGACCAGTTAAAGGTCCTTAAATATTTATTGTCCTGAAATAGTATTGCCAAACGGTTCTCCTCGGGTTTTTTTCTTTAACTGAATTGAGTTGGCACGAGAAATTTGCAGAGATGATACAATGGTCAGATGTGCCTAGAGGCGATAACACACTAATTGTGCATTTATCAGGATCGGAGGTAAGAAACAAGTCTAGAGTGTTGGGGGTTTGATCTGCAATGTCAGGTATTCGGGTTGGCTCATCAACGAGCTGAGTAAGATGGTTTAACTCAGCGAAAATTCTCAACATACCTTCCTTCGGGTGTTGTCTGGCCAGAAAAGCGAAGCCAACTGGAATTGTGTACATTGCAATCGCCCGTAATAACGATTTCAGTGTGAGGGTAATGGGAAACAATTCCTTGAATGGAGTCAGACAAAACATCAAATTCGTTAGAAGTTGAAACTCTGTCTAAATTTGGGCTTCTATAAAGAAAACATATATGAATGATGCGCTTATTAATCGTTAATTTTAATCACGTGAAATTGAATTCCATGTTTACACACAGACCGTATTGTGGTTGATATGCAACATCAATCCTTATGTAAACGGTGAGGCCATGTTTGGCAAAGAATAAAGGTACAAGTGAATACCCATGCAAGGAAAATTCCGAATGATCGGTATTTTCCCCAACTTGTGTTTCAATAAGTGCCAATACAGCTGGTCTGTTCATCACAGAGGACATAAGCAGCATAGAAATTTTTCCTAAGTCCACAAATGTTTGCATAGTTGACTATGAAATCACCTACCATTCTAAAACACAGAACTAAAAAAACTAAGACGGACAATTATCTATAATCAATACACCACTAAATCCCAATTTGAGCTTCTCAATACAAATTATCAACAGTGTTATACCTTGACAATAAAATGTATTTGATCCGCCCCTGGTCTAAATGACCATTAATTAATCTATCCGATAACGATTAGACTTGTTCATTCGGATTTACCGCAATGTTCAAGTAATATCGTCTGTGAGTGATGCCTTGATGTTGTAGCATCAAATAAACACGGGCACTAAATGTTGTCGGTTCGCGCCCGAGATTGATATATATTTTTTTTTCTTTTCTTTTTTTTTTATTTTTTTTTTTTTTTTTTTTTTTTTTAAGAAAACGCAAAGGCAGCAGCACTCCGCGGCTTCACTATCTCACCGTGCATCCGTGTGGTGGCTTCGACGGGCAGATCGACACTGTGCTTGACGACACTTATCATCAAACCAAGGGTTTCGTTGTGGTGGCCAGTGTTATAACCAGTACTTCGGATGCGGCTTCCCTGATGGTATTTTGGCAATGTTATCACTGGTTTTCAGTAATTGATGCTGGCTGTAAAGGATTCCTTTCGAGGTTATTTGAGACTCAATCGGAAAAGGACCTGGATATTTCTTGCGATTGCAGCCGTCCGACGTTAAACTTCTTCACAGTATTACCTCTTCTTGGCGTTGGTCGGGATATTCTCAGTCATACCTTGGCTACAACGAGGTAGTGGGTCAGATTCAATGTTTGCCCCTCGGAAAGTTCTGACATCTATCATACTGGAGTAGTCCCTTGCATCGATCGCAATGTGGTCAATCTGATTGACAGTTGATTGATCACGGGATCCCCATGTCCCTTTGTGAATGTTAAGGTGTGGGAACTTGGTACTAGCTATTACGATATTTCGCCCCGCAGCAAAATCAGTTAGCCTGAATCCGTTATCGAATCATTATCTTCTCTCCTTGGTTGGCGTTAAAGTCGCCTAGGACAATTTTAATGCCATAGCTAGGGCTCATATATTTTGTCCAGGAGCTCAAAAAACATTTTTTAGATGGTGGTTATATTTGCCTTACAGCAGTCAAGGGCCTTCGCTAGGTGTTCAGCTGCACTTGGTCTATTAAGGGACCTAACAATCCACGTACATATCCGAAATTCGTTTTCCTTCTTTCGTTTGCAGGGTTATTCATTAGTGGATCCGCCGTATCCGAGGCTTGTGGTTGCTTTGCAACTAGTTGTTTTTTCCATGGCCGGGAAGTTGCCCGGACGGCACAACCCACAACGTAGCCCATTTAAGGTGTTCACTAAGTAGTTCAGCCTGACTGGAACTGTAGACGCGTTGATTCCGTCTAGAGAATTCTTCCGCTGCCGCCTGGATACAAAGAGTAGTGCCTTAGTAGTAACGCTCCTCCCCCCTTCTCGTTTGCTGCCCCGAACAACCTTCCACAGGGGTTAAAACCCAATCTCCAGTTGAAGTACTATGCATCCGATGTTCACCACGTGGAGGTGAGAGTAGAAGTTGATAGACAGGGGTGGATGGTGGTTACTTGTACCCTCTTGGGGACACATGTCTACCCTTTGAACATCAAAGGCCATACTTGGTTATTTCTGTTAGTTGTTGTATGCTATCTCTTATGCCGCAAAATTGAAATGGGGTATTGATCTATAGGACTCTATGTAGTGTAGACGTTATATTTTGGAGGATTGATTCGCTATGTTTGTGTCTTATCTAATCCAAGCTATGAAAATGCATCCAACATTCTAAATATGATTAGAATTCGGTATGAATTTAATTTTTTTTATGAATTCAAAAATCTATCAAATTAATATTACTGAGAAAAAATAATCCTTTATGATTAAAAAAAACTGTAATTCTTGCATATGTACTTATGTCACTATTTTTTTTTGCAGGTGTTAATTAAAAACATGTTATATGGAACGTCGGATGCAGAACCACAGACCGAGTATGTCGTAGCCCAATTATCACAAGAACTTTACAATAGCAATTTACTACTGTTACTAATACAGGTAATGTATTTTTTTTTTTTTTTGTTTATGAGAAAAATTAAAATAATTTGTTTTTCATTTAGATCTAACTTTAAATGAAATTCTTTAAAATGAAAAATTAATTAAAATGTTTCAAATAGAGTAAAAAAAAAAATATTCAAACATATAAAAAGTTTGTGTTTCTCAGTGTTTGCATTTAAAAATAATTCATATTAAATATTAAAAATTAAATAAAAATAAAAATAAAGAAAATAATAAAGTAGAAGAAATGTTAATTATAAAAATACAATAACAATTGTAGTAAAATTTATTTAAATTAAATTTACATTTATATGTTATTTGTATGCAGTTTTTAAAAGTTATTTTTTAATAAATTTCAGAACCTAAATCGGATTGATTTCGAGGGTAAAAAGGATGTTGCTCAGGTCTTCAATAATGTCCTGCGACGTCAAATTGGCACACGATCACCAACAGTTGAGTACATTTGCACGAAACCGGAAATTCTGTTCACACTCATGGCTGGCTATGAGCACCAAGAGATTGCCCTAAATTGTGGAACAATGCTGAGGGAATGCGCTCGTTATGAGGCACTTGCCAAAATCATGCTGCACTCAGATGAGTTCTTTAATTTCTTTCGATATGTAGAAGTGTCAACGTTCGATATAGCGTCAGATGCTTTTTCGACATTTAAGGTAAGTTGTTATAAAAATGCTTAAATAACAAAAAAAAAATAATATTTTTTCCTTAATCAAAACATTTTAAATTGCAAACGAAAAAAAAGCTTTTGATGAGAAAGAAAGTGTGCAAGGCGTACAATTTAGAATGGACACGTTCAATGCGTAGACTAACTTTTAGTCAAGTATCATTTAGTCAAAGTGAATCCATTGAATGACAAATTGACACCATTACATTAGCTTTGTTCGTTGAACTTTACCCAGGGTCGTCCCAGGTTTTCTTAACAGCACCAAGAGTGGTCAAAAAATCAGGGATTTTTGAATCTCAAAAAACAAAAAAGGGCTGTCAATTAAGTAACTGACATATGACAAGAAGGGGAATGACTTCGCACGCTACTACTCAACCAGTTTCGCCTGTGCCAAAAAAACAATAAACTCACACTTGCATACTTTAGTTCATAGTAAGAATCAAGATGGAATGAATTGTTTCATTTTGAGTGAATTAACAATGAGCTGATATATGTAAAATGAGTTTTTTGAGAATTAATAACTTATCTGCAGCAAATCAACACAAATCACAAATTGACAGCTAATGTCAGTATACAACAGCTGATCGTTACCTCAACTCGCCCTAGCAAAATACCAAGATCGGTTTCAGGGCGACCCCAGGTTTCAAAAAACAGAGAATTTTCTCTTGAGGGCGAGTTGAGGTAATTCAAAAAACGAGTTGTGGCCACCCCAGGGTGACTTCAGGGCTCATCAAACAAAGCTATTGCAAAGGAGATACTGTCGAAAGTTAGTTAAAAAAAAACTTTTTGACTAAATGTCAACTAAAGTTAACTAACTTTTAGAGACAATTAACCAATCAGAGTCGCGTTGACTGACTTAGTGGATGCATCGAACGCCAGGAATGACTTAAGGTCTACTTTCTACCAAACTATTGAGCAGCAAGCTATCCATCGTCAATACCACACGACAAAATGTGTGTTTCTTTACTTTTTTTACTTTTTCCAGTAACATCAAGCTGTCGAAAGTTACTAAAAACTGCTTAATCTTGTTCACTACCACAAATATTTCGTAAAAAAGAGAAACGACGAGAGATTAAAATACTTCCCCTCAAGTGAGAGAGTTACGAAAATCTGTCCAAGAAATTTCTTTGGGCACTTCGTAGCTGCTAAAAATTTGCGGTCATAAACAGTTGTTAATCATTTTAGTTTGAATTCAAATTGAAAATTTTTTCACCTTTCTACTGAATTTTGCAAAAAATCAATAAATTGAAGCAAATGGAGGAACTGAAAGCTGATACATTTTTAGCATTGAATATTCGTCAAAGACCTTTCCACGAATTTAAACAAACAAATATGCATTTAAAAAATACTATTTACAATGATTTTAATTTAATCTTGATATCGATTTGTTTCGGTTTTCATTTAACGTTTCTCTCATATTCCGTTGGGTTACTAAAACTTACTACAAAAGCGTTTATTTACTTTTTCGTAATTTTTGCTTTTTGTTAGATAATTCAATCCCACTCCTCCAAATTTGTGAGTTTACTCGAAGTTACTTGAAAAAAGTAAAGGAACACACATAATGTCAAAGTCAAAAAATCTACTCATTTTGAAAAAAATTTGGCGTTATTGCGTAAACTAATTTTTATATCATTTTCGATTCGCAGTCTGGGAGCGTCCGGAAGCATTATGAAACCGTTCCATTGGCACGGTTACCTAATTACAGTTTAACTAAACCGATTTATTTTTTCCTTCTGCTTCTATCATTTCGGTATCGCAGCGTTGCCAAAGTGACACGATCGTGCTTTTCATAGAACTTCATATAAAAACTTTAAATCAGGCTAAATAATAGAATTCGATATTTTTTTCTCGGCGGCTCGGCAACGTTACTGGAATGAATTTTTTTTATTCGTCTATGGGGCCAGTTATAGCTATCATTGAAATGCATCATTGAAACAAATCATTGGAATTTTTTTGAGAGATCAGTTATAGCAATCATTGAAATTTTCTGTCATTGAAATTGAAAAAATATTCCTGGTTGAAATACCCACGAACAATTTTTTTCGGATACAAATAAATACATTTTTAGTAAAAAATATTTGTGCGAATTGGTTTTTTCTTGTCGAAAAAAATTCTTTGTATTATTTGCTATAGATAACTTATTATATTTATTAAGAAAATTTGTATTTAATACTTGTACATGGACATCTATGTATGTTTTTCCTAAAATTTGTACTTATGGAATTTCTCTTCTTTCAGGAACTGCTTACACGTCACAAAATCTTGTGCGCTGAATTCCTTGAAGCGAACTACGATAAGGTCTTTACACATTACCAACGATTATTAAATTCAGAAAACTATGTAACGAGGAGGCAGAGCCTAAAACTACTTGGAGAATTGTTGCTAGACAGACATAACTTCACTGTAATTACAACATTTGAATGGACATACAATATCAAATTTTAATATTTCCCAATTCGTTTTGAAGGTAATGACGAAATATATATCCAATCCAGATAATCTAAAACTTATGATGAATATGCTGAAAGAAAAATCACGAAATATTCAATTTGAAGCCTTCCATGTGTTTAAAGTAAGACCTAGATCAATGCCTATTTCAAAATAGTCAATTTTATTTTCATTTTCACAGGTATTTGTTGCAAATCCGAACAAACCTAAACCTATATTGGACATCCTTTTGAGGAACCAATCAAAACTTGTTGATTTTCTTACGAAATTCCATACAGACCGATCTGAAGACGAACAATTCAACGACGAGAAAGCGTATCTAATTAAGCAAATAAAAGAGCTTAAACCACTTCCTGAACCTTAGTGATATATTCATATTATATAATTATTATATTATTATTATACCTAAATTAAAGAAAAGAAAAAATAACAAAAGCTAAACCACAACAAATATATATAAAAAAAAATAAATTTGGACGATGATTTCATGATTTTGGAAAAAAAATCATAAGAGCTATAAAAACCAGCTTTAATAAAAGTGTTTTCATGTTATATAGCTTTCCGAGGGGTTGTGTGTGAAAACTATGTTTAGTAGAGGTAACGACTAGGAAGAATAGCTTACAAAAAGTTTATTGCAAATGCCAATCTTTTTTTGATCTGAGTTCAAATTCCAGGTTAGTTTTCAAAGACTTCGTTAATCTGGATTTTTGGTTAGATTTACAACTATTTGCACAGACGCCATTATATTTGAATTTCATATGATACTACTATTACACAAAGGAGTACTTTGTTGTTGTTTTGGGTTCATTGCATTGCTACGAATCTGGGGGCCTTATTATGTAAAACGATTTCCGTTTGTAATACAGCGTATTCTACAAAACGCCATTGTATATAAACTGCTATAGTACTATCATGACGACCGGGGGACGGTGGCGTTCCAAGCGGCATGTGTGTTTTCTAGCTCGGTAGGTTGTGAGAGATGAATAAAGAGCATGATTTTGGTGTTATGCTTTGTGCTTAGTTTATTGCGCATGTGCAGGAAAAAAAGGCGAACATGAAATAATTGGGAAAAAGGGTGTGGCTTAGCTGCGGCGAATATTTTTTTGTTGGGATTTATACATCATCCAACATTTTCATTGTTTACATTTTTTTTATATGGACGGGAACCTGTTCTTACATACGTACGTCATTGACCAGACTTTTGATTCGAATTCTTTAGGAATTTCAAGTTTTGTACGAGCACTGGTACTATTTACCTATGTATATTCAGATTTGTCATATTTGTACATATGCATACATACATTATTGACTTTTGATTCGAATTCTTTGGGATTTTTAATTTTTGTTTATTATTAAGGTCTTCAAAAAATGTAGGTACACATACATATGTATGTACATTCTTCAAGTTTAAACACAAACTTACTTTTTGCTGTATTTATACACATGTCCTTGCAGAAATGGATTTTTGTTTTGAATTTTGCTTTCCATTCAGATAGGTACTTACATAAAATATCATATGTATGTGTAGGTACCTATCGAATGAACAATGCGTAGAAATTCATTCAAAAATTCTTTGTTAAGTGATTGTAGATAATTATAGTAACAAAGATATTTTGTTTGTTTGAGGTTTATATAATAGGTAGGTACTTGTAGTCCTACCCAGCTTAGCTCGCGGGAAAGAAATGTATAGTTTAACCAAAATATTTCTTTCAACTAATCTTCTATAGAATTGCTAAAAACACCCCGGGTTTTTTTACATTTGTAATACCTAATTGTTTAATTTTTACTTGCGATTATACGTTGGTGGGTACTAAGTAGTTACAAGTTACGCATTCGTACAGAAAAAAATGAGATAACAATCAAATAGGTATAATATTACGATGATAGTTGATAGAGAAACATATTTGAGTCACTAGCAAAATTCTGTCGGTCTACTAAACGTTTGGCAAATCGTCTTTAAATTGGGAATACCTAGGTAGGTATAAGTTTATTCTGCCATTCGACAGAGAATTTCTTTTATTTCCTTTTTAGCTGAAATATTAACGGTACCTGCCATATAACCGTTACGTAAAAGCTTATTTTTCTATCTCCTCTCGTTTAGGCAGGAGGGGCAATTTCCTAAAAAAGGACTTTCATTGGAAAAAATATATTTAAAAATAACGGCAAAACTTAAAATAATATGCTATACCTTTTTTTAAACCTTCATAATAGTAAAAGTCTTTATTATCATATTATTTTTTAAACCTTTAAATATATATTGAATAAAATGCACGACTGGTTCGCACGAACTTGTTCTTATGCTAGATAATTGCTCAGTGGCTGCATTATGTATGTTCTGAACTGTGTATTTTAAAATAAACCACCAAACCAAATATAAATAAAATAACCAATGTGAAGCGTGTGGGTATAGACAATATTAAAACTTAACACAGTGGTTGATTGTATGCAGGTGTACAATTTTGTTTTCTTGATTGAATTTTTTGCATTCAGTAGGTAATCGAGTATTTTTTTTTTATTTGTTAGTTGTTTTTGCGTTCTTATATGTTTATCATAGGCGTCCTTATTATTTATTCTGTATGCTGTATGCTGCTCCGATCATGAAATGCTTTAAAATAAATAATAATAATAAAATAATAAATTTGGGGGAAAATATTAAACAAATAAAATTTTTATGAAATCAAAAAAACACTATTCATAACGTTTTTGGAAAAAAAATTAATAAACAATATTATTTAAATCATAAAACACTACATATTTTGAAAATTTTATCGAAATCCATCAATTAGTTAACGAGAAAGTCTGATTTTAAAAAACTGGTCATATGGGAGATACCGTTATAAAACTTTTTCTGAAAAATCCATTAAAAATAAAAGATAGATTTTGCATAGAAAACACTATTCAGAAAGTTTAATCAAAATCGTAGGAGCCGTTTTCGAGAAAAATATGTTTTTCATTAAAAGTTATATGGCAGGTACCGTTAGTTTTGGAGCTAGAATGCCAATTCGAAAAAACAGTCGGGTAGAGTACCTACTCTAAAAATACTATATACCAAGTTTGAACAAAATCGGCTCAACCGTTTAGAGGCTGAAGGAATCGATACGGACAGACAGAATTTTCTGACCCACTTTTTTCGACTTCCCTATTATCGTAATGTCATATTTGATTCTTAGATTATTTTTTTCTTTTTTATGAATGCATAACTACATAACTATAAATAGCAAGTAAAAAACTTAGGTTGGTATTTCAAACTCAGATTTTCAGAAAAAAAATAAAATATACCCATAATATATATACATACCTAATAATATAATAATTACGAAAGAAAACTTTGGTAAAACCCTCCGAAAAAGTCTGATTTTTTATTAAATTTTGTGAGTAATTCTTCAAATAATTATAAAAAAAAGTTTCAACAAGTTTAGGTAAACAAATCAAAATAATTTAAAGAAATGCAGGATGACATCTGCCGGGCGCGCTTGTAATATATATTTTTAACCAAAACACCTACACAACTAGACATATAAATTAACGCAAATAATAGTCTCCACCTTTTCTTATATTTCCACATTGTATATGTATGAACTGTCTACTTACTATACAAATCTACAATCAATTTACAAACTAAGTATATTTTTAAATTAATTTCTACCCATAGTTTGCACTTAATTTGTACCTATCTGAATGAAAAGCAAAATTCAAAACAAAAATCCATGTCATCAAGGACGTTTGTATAGGTACATATCGATATCCAGCAAGAAGCAAGTTTGTATCTAAATTTCAAGAACGTATGTGTATATATTTTAAAAACGTCAACCTTCATAATAGTAAACAAAAATTGAAAATAAAGAATTCAAATCAAAAGTCTGGTCAATGACGTACATATGTATAAACATACGTATTTAAGAACCAGTTCTCGTTCATAAAAAAAATGTAAACAATGAAAATGCTGGATCTGTATCTGATAATCATTCTTCTTTCTCACACTGTCGCCCACAGTTTCTCGTTTGGCTGGCTTTGGGGCTTTCTTTTATTAACGATTGTTGACAATTGTAAAACAGATTTCAATCTGAATTGAACGCGCCATTTGTATCAAAATCATGGCTCATACTTTTCCAATTATGCGTGAAACAGATTGAACCAGCGACAGCGGCCGCCATTAATTTAGAACCAATGTATTTCAATGGCTCAAATTAGATTAGACCAGCAACAGCAACGTCACCAGCGTCGTTAGACCAAAGTCCTAAATTTGCTGTTGCTGTTCCATTGCTACCAACTTTGAGCAAGTGAAATTCAGGGGCAAAAGAAAACTTCGTATACTTTTTTATGACACAAAGTTTCAAACAGAAGTAAGAAGACGATGCTGGTGCTGGTAGCAATGTGTTTCAATTTATTTTGCTGGTCAGCGTGCTGTTTGCTGCTGACGGTGCTGGTGCTGTCGCTGGTTCAATCTGTTTCGCGCTTTAGCCCCAAATTAGCTTTCAAAATTTAGTTTTTCGCTGTAATGCAGGAAATAATAAATATTTAATAATGATCTTCTACTTCTACCTACCGTTTCTGTGTGAATTGAAAAAGGGTATTGCACCAACAGAGACAGACCTTTGCCAATTGAAAACAATACTATATAGCGTGGAACAGATTGAACCAGCAACAGCACCAGCACCGTCAACAGCCAACAGCACGCTGACCAGCAAAAAAATTCAAACACATTGCCACCAGCATCAGTATCGTCTTCTTAGAACAATAAAAGCGCGGAACAGGTTGAAGCAGCAACAGCACCGCCAACAGCGAAGAGCACGCTGACCAGCAAACAAATTTTAAACACATTGCCACCAGCACCAGCATTATCACCTTAGAACAATAACACTGTCAGTTTTTTTCGCAGTATGGTGCCCTTGAATATCACTTGTTTAAAGATGGTAGCAATGGAACAGCAACAGCAAATTTAGGACTTTGGTCTAACGACGCTGTTGACGTTGCTGTTGCTGGTCTATTCTAGCTTGAGCAATTGAAACACATAGGTTCTAAAATAATGGCGGCCGCTGGTGCTGTTGCTGGTTCAATCTGTTTCGCTCATATAGCTTTTTAATTGTTTTTCATCATTTTGGGCTTTCGGTTTTGGAGCTTTTGAGAACAAATGTGTTGTGTGTGTTGGAGTTGTCGTATTTGTGTATTAATAGTACTAATAGTTGGAAAATCGTCTTGTTGGCTTTTGGTATTTTAGTAGAAAAGTAATTTTCTCGAAGTAGGCAAGTGCATTACTTGATGCGGAAAAGTATTTTGACGTGATATTGTGTTTTAATAAGTGTGATGTAGTAATTGTGATTAATAAAAATAAATATATATAGTATTATTAAATACAGTGAACTGAAATTGGTTTAAATAATTTGTAAACTGTGAAGTGATAATGTTTTTTTAAGTAAATGTAAACAATTAGTTTAATAGTATAATGTATTGTTTTGTAATCGCCAAGTGGTAACCCTACGCACATTGCTGTCCGATTTGCGATGATGATTTATAATGATTCTTTCAGTTTAGGTTAAGTCATTTAAAATGCATGGTCTTATTGAGTAATTTTTTGTATATTATTATTATTCAATAAAATTGACATTAACACATTAATAGCGAGTTTCATTCCAGAAAAGGTTTGTTTTTTCTGTCAAAAGATTTGATCTTTTTCAATTTCGAGAGTTTCATTGCAAGAAAAAGAGCAAATCTAGATCAAATCTCACACACACGAAAGATTTGATTTCTGATGGGTTGGCAGATTTGATCTGAATGCACACATACATGTAAATAATCTTTCAGTCAAACGTCAAATGGAAAATATTTTGTTATTTTTGTTGTTTGTTGTGAACTTGTGCCAGCCCGTGCTTAGTCAAAAAATTAACAAATATCCATTAAACATACAAAATAACAAATAAAGGTGTTTTTGAAGTGAGAAAATACAAATATGGCATTTTAAATATATATACTGTACATGCCTGGTATTTTTGTGTGTGATATCAAATACTGTGTATGCTCTTCAGTGAATGACCAATACTAGGATTAAATGATGAAACAAGTTTCATTGAAAAGAGAAAATCTTGATTTTCAGATCAAATCTTTGAAATTTGAATGAAACTCGCTATAAGATTAATATCTTTAGGAGAATCTAAAAATTTTTTTTACAAAATGTATACTTAATAAAAGAAAGGAAAAACCTCTCTGAGAGTGAGCAAGGGTGAGAAAATCACTGAGATACCTAGGACCTCTACCATGGATGATATTATGAAGTTTCAAGAGAAGCCTGAATTTCAAATAGTCGTCAAGATTAATACCAAATATATTGTTACTTAAATGCGAAACACTAGAATATCTAGGTATAGAGTAAAAAAATCGAATACAATCATTCAACGCAATGTTCAGTTTACTCCACACGCAATCTAAACTTGGATTAACACTCGAATTATAAGTAAAATATGGAATTATTAAAGACTTAATGCGATGTTTTTTTTTCAAATTGAATGACAATGAGTCCGAGGCAGATGTCAAACTCCGTAGGCCACAGTAAATTTTCCTAATCATATCAGAGATTACTTTACAGCAACTCAAATTACTGCTGATTTTGTAACCCAAATAAGGCATCTTTAACATACGTGGTGATTTCATTATTAAGAATGATCGAGGGAAAATCTGAAGGGTTAATCTCATCTCTAGCACATAGCATAGCGACAGACTTGGATGGATTGAGAGTCATGTGATTGTCGTTAGACCACACAAGAATATGACTAAGATCATCATTTAATCTAGCAATACAGTCTTCCATCAGACCAATTGAACGAAATATGTAAACTATAACATCATCAGCTTCAGCATACATATGTACCTGACTGTTGTAAATGAAATCTGGAAGTTCGTTTATAAATAATGAGAAAAGCAATGGACCAAGTACCGCACCCTGAGGAATTCCAATAGAAAAAAGAAAAGAGAACTGCGACCCGTACCCACCTTGCCTCGTAAACAGGGCTGCCAATTTACTTTATATGTAGAAGATCTACTTCATTTATTTCTTGTTATGCATCTGCTGATAGGAACTTATTTTTGCTTCGTTTAACTTGTTTTTATGAAACGATAAAAACAAATCATTTAAAATGGTTGTATTGATTTGTTTTTGCAAATGAAAATAGTCACTTTTTGTCTCTGGATTTCAACCTATCACGGAATATTTGTTGGCGAAGAGAGAATTATCCTCTAAGTTGTCGTTCTTGCTTCTTTTTTCTATGTTTCTCTTACATTGGCTCTGGGGGTCGTCAATTTTCTTTTTGTAAGTTCCCTCCTACTTGGTACTTTATGGTATTCGATACTCGAAAAGTGGCAGTTCTATTGACAAAACATTTTATAATTGGCGCCAATCGTTTTTGTAATTTTAATTTAAAATAAACTTTTGTTAGAACTCTTTAAAAAAAATATGGATTTTACACGGAAAAGTCGTCAACGCATAGAACGAAAACCCCAAATTGACGATCTTGAAATCCGCTATCCATGTAATGTTCTTCTCTACAAATATCCTCCAACGGAAGACATAAAAATCCAAGAATTCGAAGAGCTTGCTCTGGAACGTCTCAAAGTCCTTCGAATATTCGATGCAGCTAATTTAAAATCTTTACGATTCTTCTCTGACGACTGGAAAGAATATGTCAATGCTGAACTAAACAGAGAAGGTCTCAAAGGATATCTTCGTTTATTCACTGGAACAACCAAAAATTTTGATGTACAAGCTCGACGACGAGACTACATATCTCACTTCATTCTGCGACTAGTTTATTGTCGAACACAGGACTTACAAAGGTATTTATTATTGATAAATTAGTTTGTTTCTCTAGTTTTTATCCTGTTTCATTATTTCAAGATGGTTTATGAAGTGTGAAATGGAAGTATTTAAGTACAAATTCAGTCAACTCGGGAGCAATGACATCAAGCAATTCCTAGACATATCACAACTCCAGTACACTCCTCTCACCGAGAGCCAAAAAGACGAAGTCAAAGATGGCCTGTACGAGAGTACCATGGGGCAGAGTGTTACCAAAATCGAAATGCTTGATTTCTACAAAGTACATTTTACAGAGGTCTTAGATTTAATCAAATCCCGTCGGTGCTATCTTAAAGATGGATTTGCCTATGTCAATACACATGACTTCGTATCAATCATTGCCGTGAAACAACAAGACGAGATAGAACACGGCCTTCAAGCGGCTAGTAAACTTATTGCTGATTTAGAAAATGATGAAAGGCTATTTCATCTACTCAAATCATTACACACAACCTATACCGGCAAGGATTATGCTCTTTCGAACAACACTTCGGTGCCACTGGAAGCCCTAGACCAATTGTCCAAAAAATCATTTCCTCTATGCATGCGAGTTGCATACGAGCATTTAAAAACTACACATCACCACAAACATTCAGGGAGAATGCAGTTCGGACTGTTTCTCAAAGGTATCGGAGTTACTTTGGAGGACTCAATACGTTTCTGGCGGGAGGAGTTTACCAAAAAAATGGATGCCGAAAAATTCGAAAAAAGTTACGTTTACAGCATTCGGCATAATTATGGCAAAGTAGGTTCCATGGTCAACTATACGCCGTATTCATGCATGAAAATTATCCAAGAAAAGGCTGGTGGCCCCGGAGAATGTCATGGATGTCCATATAAAAACTACGATTCTTCGGCGTTGAAAATGAAACTGACTGGTTATGGCGTTGGCGCAGCTCACGTTCAAGATATAGTTGGCTATGTGGCTAAAGGTCACTATCAATTGGCGTGTGGCAAATACTTCCAGATAACCCACGATTCCAAAATAGAAATTGGTATAACTCATCCCAATCAGTATTTCGAAGAGAGTCAAAAGGTGATGGGAAACCGCGAAGGTGGGTCTACGGCGTCGGTACCATCTAAGAGAATCCTTAAGCGCAAACAAGATGATGCCACATTTACCGAAGGAGATGATGATGAATTGTGGTCGATTGCTGAAACACAAGAGAATGAATACAGCACCCAACAAGAAAAAACTGCGTGGGATGATGATCTGGACTTGACACAAATTGATACTTTTTAGAATACCATTTGTTACAACTTTCAATATATGTATATATTTATCTTTTAATTTATCGTAAACCTTAAACATATTATTAATTAATTATATATGCTATGTTTTGAACTTTAATTCAGCCACCAGTGCAACATGATCAGATGGAAACACTACTGATGGGATGGCAGTGTGCGTCTTAAGCTGGTCATCCGAAGGCAATGGAATTACTTTTTCCACAGTTAAATGATCTGTTTGATAAAAAATGTAGTCTAAACATCCGGCAAATGCGTGGGTGAAGTTTGTGTATTTAGGTGTTCCACATGCTGAGGCTATGTTGAGCGATTGTGAGAGTGTGACATCTTTTACAGCTTCTTCGGCATCTGGGAAAATATAAAAATACATACTGGGATTTTTAGGATTTCTATAACCACACTTACTACTATTCCAATCAATGTAATTTGACTCCACAAACTTTTCGGTCATTAGTTTATATATTCCACATTCGGGGGTTGAATTGAAATCTCCACAGAATACTAGATTTATGTTATCTTCCGAAGTAGCCAGTTCAGTGGGAAGTTTTTTCATTATGTTTTCTATATACAGCATGGAGAATCCAACTTGTAGAAGGCGAATATGATCGGCATCAGGATGAAAGTAAAGATGGGTATTGGCAAGGCACAATATTTTCCCAGTATCTTTAGATTTAAGTATGGTAAGCTATGGAGGATACAAAACATAAACATATGGACAGATTCAACGAGCTAGCTGCATGAGTTAAATGCTAGCAGCTGTTGGAAAAATGATGGTCAAAAACTTTATTGCCTTTTCGGGCGCAGTTCTTGGAATTTATGAGAGTTACGAGGTTTTTTGCACTAGGTAACAAAATGTTGTTCAAAAAGTGCATAAGTCGGCGTTATGAATATGAGGGGCATTTAGTTCGTAATAGCAGTCCAAAATCAACCGAGGTAATTTGGTGAAAAAAATGGGAAAAATTAGTTGGATTGCAAAGGTAACATTTTGTCTGTCACGTCACAATTTGACAACACGTGAAATTTGTAAAAGATTAAATGTTGCTGAAAAAACAATGTGAGATCGGAACTATCACCAGAAATATTCAGAGGGGTCAGAAAAGACAACCTCATTGGAAAATCGTTTTTTGGAGATCCAAAGCTTTAAGAATCGGCTTAAGACTTCGGTGGATCTTGAAAACGATCTGTGTCCACAACTGGTGCCATGAGAACAGCACCTACTGCAGCTTTAGAAACACTTCTAAATATACCGCCTCTTCATCTACAGATCATGAAAGAAGCAATCTTAAATGCCTACTTGCTCATCACAGAAGATGAATCTAATTCCAAGAATGTTCAGTGATATACAAGAAATCCAAAAAATTAACTATTTGGAATTCAGTTGACAAATAAATTTCTACCAAGGTTTACCTTCAAGCACAACTTCAGTCACATTCCCAGATCGCCAGAACTGGGAACAGAATAGACCAAGTTTTGGTAAGAATCCTCATGTATGGTACACTAATGGTTCCAAAACAAATCAAGGAGTTGGTGCTGGAGTATTCGGATCTCACTCAGATATATCCATATTCGCTAGCATTAACTCAAGCAGCTCCGTTTTTATGCTGAAATACATGCAATAGAGCTGTGCCTTCGGAAGAATTGTAAACAGATCTCTAATCAACGAGAATATCTATATTCTATCCGACAGCAAAACAGCATTGCTTGCATTAAAATCCTTTAAAATTACGTCCAGACCCGTATGGGACTTCCTTCAATGTCTACTAGAACTAGCTACCTCAAACAGACTTCATCTTATTTGGGTACCTGGACATATTGGACATGAAGGCAATGAGAAGCCAGTCGAATTAGCTACAAAAGGATCTGAAACTCAATTTGTAATGTCCAGTCCATTCTCCGTGGTCTACAAATCACCACAGTCAAACATAAAATAAACACATGGCTGCTGAACAAAACACGCCAGTACAGGAGGGAAATCGAAGGTAACAGACAGTCAAAACAGGTCATGCAATTAAATTAATTTTCCTGGCGCGACAGCTCCTTAAGGAGCCAAGGCCTAGTGACTTATACTCTCAACCATTCTTGTGTGTGTGTTGTTAATTTGCAAGAATGGAAGGGACCTACAGTTTACCGCCGAGTCCCAACGGCTAGATGAGATGCACTTTTTCGAGACAAATTTTACTTTTGGAGGTTATGTCAGTTCCTCGCAAGAGGCAGTACCCCGGAAAAGAAAGTGGTGGGATTCGAAGCCAAGTTCATTCGCTTAGCAGTCCGAAACACTAAGCCACAAGGCACTACCAGTGCATGCCATACCCTTCCCACAAATAAAAAAATCAACTCCTGCAAATCAGCAGGAGTCCAGAAGTCATAAGACTGGTCACAGGCTTCCTCAATGGACACTGTAGATGAAAAAAACACCTGATGACCATGGGAGTAGCACAAGATAGCACCTGTAGAATGTGCAATGAAGGTGAAGAAACAGCGGAACACACCTTATGAAAGTGTAACAGTCTCGTAAAAACACGTCATCATTATTTAGGTAAATTCTACCTTGAAGCAGCAGACAAAGCTGCCAGCTCACCCAAGAATACAAATATTGCATACATTTTGCATTTTTGGCAGATTAACAACACACACAGGAATGGTTGAGAGTATAAGTCACTAGGCCTTGGCTTCTTAAGATGTCGCACCAATAAATTTATTTATTTTTTAAAAAAATTGTTCACAGGCGGTCTTACTTACTTACTCACTAGGGGGCGCTACAGTTCGGGACGAACCTGGGCCTCAACCAACATGCATCTCCAGTCAACTCGCTCTTTGGCTAGCTGCCTCCAGTTTCGCACTCCAAGTTGGTTGAGGTCGTCCTCCACTTGATCGCGCCACCTAAGGCGAGGTCTTCCTTGACTGCGTCTACCCTCTGGGATGGAATCGAAGATCCTGCGAGCCGGAGCATTGTTGTCCATTCGCTCTACATGACCTAGCCATCTTAAACGTGATATGCGTATTTTTTTGACCAGGTCAATGGCCCTGTACAGCTCGTATAGTTCTTTCGAGAGAGTTCTCCATCGTCATCCTGCACAGTCGGACGAGTTTTGTGGGGATGCTAAAACCAGACATGGCTCTGTAGAGCTCTTCTCTGTAAATACTATCGTACGCGGCCTTAAAATAGATAAAGAGGTGGTGGGTATCGATTTCGAATTCTTGGGTAGTTTCCAAGATCTACCGTAACGTAAACATTTGATCGATTGTGGACTTTCGGGGCCTGAAAGCACACTTATAGGGGCAAGTCAGGTTGCTGAAGAATGGTTTCAGGTTTTCACATAGTACGGCAGAGGATCTTGTAGGCGATACTCAGGAGACTTATTCCTCTATAGTTGGCGCAGTTAAGAGGGTCTCTTTTCTTGTGGATCGGGCAAACGATGTTGAGGTTCCATTCATCAGGCATTTCTTTCTTCTGACCAAACTTTAGAGATGAGTTGGTGTATGCTCTCGTCTTTCTTTGAAGCGCCGCTTTATGTCCCTTGTTTGGCTGCATGGGCCTGCCTGCATTCGTCATCGAACCAGTGGTTTCGTGGTGGTGGTCTGGTAAAACCTAGCATATCAGTTGCGGCATCTCTGATGGCTTGTTGGCAGTGTTGCCACTGGTCTTCGGCACTTGATGCTGGCGGTAATGGATTTTTTGAGAGGTTACGGGATATTCGATCCGCATACGTTCTGGCGGTTTCTTGCGATTACAGCTTTCTGACGTCATACTTCCTCACTGCATTACTCCGTTGTTGTGGTGTTCGGGTTATTCGTATTCTTACGTTTGCTGCAATAAAGTAGTGATCGGAATCGATGTTAGCTGCTCGGAAGGTGCGAACAACCAAGATACTGGAGGCGTGTCTTGCATCGATCGCAACGAGCAAAACCGCGTGTGAACAATTTAAACGCTCCAAACGGTCATGGTTTACTGATTTCCCGCATTTTAGCGACTCATATCTTAACACATTGTCAACGGCCTTGGCTCCGATAAAGCATCACTTCCCGTGAGATCAGCAAAATCAAGCATCGTTGCGCGTGGTTAGTAGAAAGATGGAGGACCGTCCGAAAACCAACTACGTGCTGTTGACATGTGTTATGTGTTTTCTGTTTTCTGTTCTCCTTCTGTCCTGTATCAATGTCGTCTTGTAATTGTCTGAGCCGATGGCCTCAGTAGCCAGTGCTAGTAAGTGTGTCTACTTCGTAGATTTATCTACGGAGTAGATTAAAATGTTTAAGGTTTAAACAATTATAATTAGCTCGAGTAGTTATAAAAAAAAGAATATTTGAAAAACAATGCAATACAGTTTTAAAGCTTACTTGCAAAGTGTTTGCGCGTTCTACGAGGCGCTCCACCAGTTTGACATTGTGCTTAATTTTGTCAAAAAGCTCTCGAAAAACGGGTAAGGTTGGTATATTCTGTCCTATATTGAGCCCACTACTTCGAATCAGCTCAAATCGATCAGTGCGATAAAACATCGCCGCGCCTTCTCCAGTGGATCCCTTTGGCTCCATTAATCCAGCATAGCCCTTCTCCAGTAAAATTGGTGTCAAATCCAAGTCAAAAACTTTCAAATCTACTTCTTGTAAGCACACTATATCGCCATTGTAGCCAATGATTTCCTTTATAAGCAACTGCTTTCTATAATCAATTGAGATAGCATATGGTGGACAATAAGGAAAGAGAAAAGTTCTTGTATGATCACTGTCTGCATACAAATCGGCAAGAATGTTATAAGAAACAACCCGGAAACTTTCTCCATTTAGACGATTTTGTGTAAACAGATGTCTTTCTTCGAAGGGACAAATGCCAGGGCCTGCGTTCACTTCATTTTTAGATATAGCTTCAAACGATGGACCCAAACCATTTATGTTGCCTGGATGTAGTTCAAATTTCATGTGATAGCCGATATCACCGGTAGATGTTGTGTAGCTAAGCCCACTACCACATTTGATCCACTCTATTTGTTGTGTGTTTCCTGAAATGGGCTTGAGATGAGTGTTTATATATGAAATATTCTTAATTTTGACTTACCTTGATACCTTTGTACCATGTCCCAATGGAGTGTTTTCGATCAGCAAATTGTAATTCCAATTTACTTGGATATACTATGAATCCAGCTAGTATGCATGAGGGTAGTAGCAAATTGCAAACCCAAGGATTATTCACAACCACATCGTACTTGTCACCCAGCACTCGAAGACTCAGTTCACTTGTATCCGTTATCATTTCGGCAAACGTAAGCGCACATAATTTTCGATTGTTTCGGATAAATTCTACATCAGCCTATAAGTGAAAACTTTAGTAACATGGGTATCCTGTCATAATAAAGACCTCTTTATTCAAGTGTAAGAGTTGTTGAACACAAAATGTTAATCTTGGGTATATATTTTAGTATGCTGTATCTAATTCTTACTTAATTCTAAAATATATTTAAATTATTCTTACTTCTTCGATTCCAGTATTGATATCGATTACAGGAACAGTGGCAGATTCCTGTGTTTTAGTTTTCTTTTGTTTTTTCTTTGATTTTTTATTTAACTCTTTTCCTATATTATTTCGTATTCTGGCAAGTGCGTCGTCAATATTTTCATTCATTTTGCGACAGAAATTAAACTCACGGTCGACATTCATCTTGTCATTCTTGTATCGAAAATTAATTTGTAATTCTGCTGAGCCTGGCTCGTTGCGAAAGTAAATTTTTTTCATTTTGAAGTTGGTCTTATGAGGTTGAGCAGCAAAATTTCGACAAAATTTATGAAACACGAATATTTCAACACGATGACCAATCGTAATAGCACAAACAGCTAATTGCCGAAGCATGGTCCCTCTTGTTCTGGTAGAGAAAAGTGACGTATCGCAATCGCAAGTGTCAAAACTTAGCAAGAAGCATAAAATCCAATAGGGGTTACGTTAACGTATGTATCCTTGGGATTGGATACGTTGCTATTACGTACGTTTACTTGTGTTTGGGTTTTTTTGTGAACGAACAAATCCAACCAGAGAGGTTACCTTTCAAAATTCGAAGCAAAAGAGAAACACAGTCAGCTGTTCATCAGCTGTTCACGTGTTGAGAAAATTATCCAGCAAATTGTAGGATTCGTTTGGATTTTCTCTCTGTTTCCACATGTTCTTCAATCAGCTGGAAAACAGCTGTTCTTAACCATGCTAATTACAACAAAAGCAAGGTAACCAATCCAAAAGTTCTGTTCGTGAACGTACCCATTTTTAGAGGTAACCTATGGGGTTCAGTTTGTTCGTTCACAAAAAAATCCGATTTTGTACCAAAAGCAAGATAGCCTATTCGAAGGATATGTACGTGAACGTACCCTTTGGTATCGTATACAACACATACGCAGCAACTACTGCAACTGGTATCAAATATTCAATACACACGAATTCAATATTGTGAACACAATGGAACGCAACTGCATACGCAACTGCAATGCGGAGCCGCAGGCGCAAAGGTTGATTAACTTTTAACTTTGAGTGCATTTCGTTTAGCTGTCAAAAAACTGTGTTTCTGCTCGTGGTTTGATTTAACATCGAAAAGTGAAAACTGTTGCACTGAGCTGTTCGATGTTAAATTTTTTGACATTTCATTCATGTATTAATTTTCTTTACAAAGTCTACAGTTTTTCCATTTCCATCACATAGAGTATACCTCGACATTTTATCTAAAATCACAAAAAATAACTTAATATTTGCAAAATAATCTACAGAATATCTTATATTTACCAGATATTGCACTCCAAGTTTGTAAAATAAAATTTGTTTTAAAGTTCTGCCACCAAGCACCAACAGCTGATTTGAATTTTGACAGCACTGATTTCTTACACCGACCAAAAACCTGGGCCGTGAGAGTGTGCACTCAGTGCGTGCTCGGGGTTGACATCGAACACAGTGCTAAAACACTGGGGCGAAAAAAGTGTCACATAAAACACCTCAGTGCGAATCCAGTGTACACCAGTGCGCCCTAGGACATACATCGAATAACTGGCTGAACACAATGACGACGGAACTGGAATACGCATACGGAACTGCAAACATTGAATACACGCGAACTGTATTTTGCGAACACAATGGTACGTTACTGCATACGGAACTGCAATACGCATACGGAAAGGTTGGTTAACTTTTAACTTTTACGTACAGTAAATTTGACATTTTATCTGATGCAGAGAGAAATTATGAAAGAGAGAACAATCTTTCGTACGTATGTCCCCCCTAAACCCTTTTATTTAGTATAATGAAATAACACCAGATGATTCCATTCTTCTTAATGATATTTCAATTCGTTGTATAAGAGTTTCTTCTCTTTTTTATCTTTTGTTTTTGGTATTATATCCATTTTTTTAATATAAATGTTAAAGTTACTGTACGTGCATTGTGTTCAGCCAGTAAAGCTACAGTCAGCTGTTCATCAGCTGTTCCTGTATTGGGTACGTTCACGAACAAAACTTTTGGATTGGTTACCTTGCTTTTGTTGTAATTAGCATGGTTAAACACAGCTGTTTTCCAGCTGATTGAAGAACATATGAAAACAGAGAGAAAATCCAAAGGAATCCTAAAATTTGCTGGATATTTTTCTTAACTATAGGATTTGGAGTAGGCACGAGAAAAAAATTAAGGTGCAAGGGCGCCTTAAAAATTACAGCCATGTTCAGGTTTAGAATGACCAAAAAAATGGCATATTTCAAGTACATCCCCTTTCTCGAGTTGTAACTTGTAAGTTAACAGACATAATTTCCAAAACTTTAGAGGCGCCGCCAATTGAATAAGTCCGACACTTACCTTTTATATTCACACAGTCCCTTTCAATAGGAAGCTTTTTAAAACAAAATATTTTTTATTGAAATGGATTGCTAATTCATGAACTATATAATAATACCATTGTATATGTACGTCCTCTAGGCAGTGTAATATGTACAAAGTTAATACCTGCGTATGATTCATTTCTGCCTATCTATATATCCCAGATTTATTAATACAAATGGTCTAACAATGCTAGCCAAACATTTATATTTACATATGTATGTACATGAAGCTTCTAGAGAAAAAAAATCGTTTTTTTTATAAGAACCATAAGCACATAACTCATAACGGAGATTAATTTTTGATTATAAAATATATCTCCTGACTATTCTCATCTACCAGTAAGTACTTGCCACCCGTTCGTAGTTACAAGAGTTCAAGTATTAGAGTAACAATGTTATATTTATAATTATTATATTAATAATAATAATTAATATTAATTATAGTATATTATAATTATAATATTTTTACTCTGTGATTAAAATTTTTGAGATAATCAAACAATGCATTACGATGATAGAGAAACATATTTAAGTTACTGACAGAATTCTGTCTGTCTGTCTGTATGTATTTTGGACTACAGCCTAAGCGGTCGATCGTCTTCAAATTTAGAACTTTTGCCATTCTACAGAGGACTTTTTATTTTGTTTAGCTCAAATACGGTACCTGTCATATAACCGTTATGTAATGGCTCATTTTTCTCGAAAGCGGCTCGAAGAATTTTTATGAAAAAAAATCAGTGTATTTTTGTAGGTGTGGTTTTACTTTGGAGGAACAAAAATTAGGTTGGTGGGCTAAAAACGCTACCCCCCATAGGACCGTTTTTTTTCGACTTTTTCGAGAACTGGGTACCCGATTACAATCAAATTGGATATTCAAGGAGATAATGGTAGCCAAAGTAATTCAACATACAAAACTTAACTCATGCATTTTTTTTTGTATTTTTAATAATTTTTTTAATTTTTTTTTTGTTGAAAAATCAATATTTTAAAAAGGGGTAAGTTGTTTTCTTTTCAAATTTTATTTATAAATGAGTTGTTTTTGTGCTTAATTTTGCATTATTTTTTTGTAAGCTGTTTAATAAAAACCGTTCCTACGATTAAAAAAAAAATCACATTTTTGTGTTGATTGTTTTGGTGAAATAAAATTTAAGATATTGGGCTAAGAAGGGTTACTCCCATAGGACCGTTTTTCGACTTCTCAAAAACTGACTAACCGATTACAATCAAAATTGATACCTATTCAAAAAGATGTAGGTAGCCAAAGTAACAACTTATGCAAATTGCACGACTGGGTCGCACTTACTTGCTCTTAACTGTGGTCATAGCGACGAATAACATTTAAAAAATATTAAGGGAATCGAAGTTTTTATTCGATTTTTCTAACTTTTAATTGTTTGAAAAAAGTACGTAAAATAGTTTTCAGCGGAAAAATTTAAACGCCATTTTATTTTTTTGAAAAATGTAAAAAAGGTGATTTTTGTCAATGTCAAATTAACCCTTTGTATTAAATTTGATGATGATTGGCCAAACCTTTTAGGCTATAGACCAAAATACATACGAACAGACAGACAGAATTTTTCCAGTAACTAAATGTGTTTCTCTATCATCGTAATGCCAAGTTTGTTATCTCAAAATATTTAATCTGCACAATTGCATCACTTCCATTATAGTACTGTAATGTTTTGGCCTGGGGAACAATTGTTTCCCGCACACGAACGGTAGCATGAGTTCTCATCTATCTATAAACACAAATCCCCTGGCCCGAATGGTATACCCGTATGTATACCCCCCGTTCTTCTGAAGGGGTGTTCTTCCGCATAAAGCCACTGCGTAGCTTTTCATTGCTCCCGCTCTTTTGTATTCTTCCCTAGAAGATGGAAACAGCATTTGTGTAGCCTGTCCCTAAGAAACGTTATTCTTCCTCTCCTCCTTCTACCCAAAGCACTTACGTTCCTTCTTTCTAAGGTCATGGAAACGATTATTAACCGTCAACTTAAGAAATATCTCTTCAGCTGATGGTATATCTTACCGAACAGTGGAAAAAATCTTTACATCGCTTTGGTGAAAAGATTTATTACGCTTGATATTGCCAAGGCATTTGAAAGAGTTTGGCCTGAAGTGCTCTTATCGAAAATACGTCCTTTTCGGATCGATAATACTCTAGTTCATAACATTACAAAACTCATCGCTCACTATCGATTCTTACAGTCTAGTTCGTTGAATTAGAAGCTATCTTTTGGACCGTTCAATACAAGTTGTATTGGTTGGTTTCAAGTCTGATTCCCACAAAATAAATGTTGGTGTGTGCCAGTGTGTTCTGTGTCCGGCTCTTTCCCTTATTTTTATAAATGATCTTCTGTCTGTTACTTCTAATCCAATAAACTGTTTTGCTGACGACTCTACCTTCAGCTTCTCATATTCGTTCGGTGATTCGGTCCTTGCCTTCAGGCGTACAATCGCAACTTGCCGTAAGTTAAGCCCAGAATTTAGATTTACCCATCGTTGTTAAACTGGGTAATAGGACTCGTGTGAGTTAAATGTTAAAGCTTAACATGCCCATACCATTTTCTATGAATGGCACTTGCATCGAAGAAACCGAAAAGGTTTCACTAATCTTGTACATCAACGACGACCTCCGTTGGAAGGATCATATACTTGAGTTCTCCTAAAAATGCTGCTACGTGCTTAAGTTTTCTCTATCGATGCAAAAAGTTTTTCCCCTTCTGACCTGCCTGCAATCTAAAGCGTATGTTTGTATATATGTCCACAACTTAAGCATAACTTACACCTCTGTGCAGATGCTTCTCCAGAATTCAACACAGAGCGTTAAAATTGATAGGAAATAGATCCATTTCTGAAACATTTGCCCCTTCGAAGCCCGACGCAATGTTTTATGTCTTTCCTTATTTTATCTTTTCTTTAAAATAAAATGCTCATTTAAGGTAGCCAGCAAGCCAGCTGCATTCCTTCACTTTAAAAATTTCGTCTCGCAAGGAACGCTCATCAGCTCATTAAAAGGTCAACACAAATCCCTTGTTGGCGCGCATATTATAAATAAATTGCACACCTAGATCGCACGTACTTGCTCATATGTGCGGTCACATCGCCGAATAAAATTTAATAAAATGCACGACTGGGTCGCACGAACTTGTTCTTATGCTAGATAATTGCTTAGTGGCTGCATATATGTATGTATATATTAAAATAGAAAAATTATTTTTTTTCGAATTTTTTTTTATTTTTTTAATAAGTTTAAAAGTTTTCTCGAAAAAATAAAGTATGCAATAAAATTGGAAAACTAAATTTCTATCGAAGAAAAAAATATTGAAAATCGTTTGACCAGATTTTTTAAAGTCGTTTTTTTTTTAATTTTTGAAAAAATATTTAAAATTTTTTTTTAGGATGTCATTGTAAGAAAATCTGTAGTTTTCATCTAGGAAAATTATTAAAAAAAAAATTCAATCCATCCGTTTTCAAAATATTTCGAAAACAAATATTTTTTTTGAAAATTAAAAAAAAAATGTTGCAAATTTTGAAATGCAATATTTATTTAATTATAAATGACTTCTTGTGTGCAATTTTTTATTGAAATCGGGATAATGGTTTACGACATATCCGCATTTGAAAAAGCCGTTTTTGAGAAAATCAAACTTTTTGTTAAAAAATTGAATGGCAGGTAATGTTATTTTTCGACCTAGAGCAAAAATGAAAAACATGCCTCGAGATACTACCAAATAAATACTAAATACGAAATTTGAAGACGGAATTTCCGGACCCAATTTTTTCGACTTCTCTATCACTGGCTGAACACAACGGTGAAGCTGAAGCTAAAGTGTGAAGCGCAAAAATCAAGCACTTCAAAATTGAAGCTAAGTGATGAAGTTGACTCGAACACAATGGTGAAATACGTTATGTCAATTTTGCTGCCAAGAATATAAATTATATATGAAGTTGAAGCATTAAACGCAAGTTGAAGATGAGTGAACTTGCGCTTCAGCTAATTTTCATGCTTCAGCTTCAGCTTTTCTTTGTGTTCGCCTTATAGGGTTCACTTATATTTAACTTTGAATGCGCTTCATATTTCAGCTTCACCATTGTGTTCAGTCAGTCATGGTAATGTTATGTCATGATTGTTAGAATTTTTTTTGCACGAATCCATAACTTGCATTATAGAACCTATAATCGCAAGTAAAAAATAGGTTGTTTGTGTGTATCACCCGTCGCTCTCTTTCAAATTAAAAATTATATATAACTGACATAACCCATATTTTTTATGTACATACCCTGCATGAAAATAATATACTCTTAGCTATTTTTTTTTTATTTTTTATTGTTGTACAACATACTTTATTCAACTGTTTCGAAACACACCAGATTCTTACAATTTATAGGAAATCTTCCTAAACATAAGACATAATAGAATTTGAAAATTTATTTTATTTAGGTTTTATTGATTTTTCTTGTTTTTTTTAATATTACGTTTTTATGTTATTAATTAATTATTTTACTCTTAATGTTTCTTCTTTGCCACGCGCAAACCAAAAATGTTAGAAATATATGAAATATGATGATAAAACTGTCTTAAGTTTTTTTTTATAGTTTCATTTTATTCTAAACTAATACACGTTGATTTTTTTTACTTAAGTTGTTTAGATTTTTATGTTGCCTTCAATAAGTTAATTAATAATCAATAATAATGGGTCTGAATGTTTTCTCATTTTTTTTTATTTTTAATAAACAAATGGCGAAATTTTATTATTTTCTCTTTGCTTTGAGTGTGGCCATCTCCGTTGTTTTTTTCACATTTTTTTTAAGAAAAGGATGTTTTTTGTGGCTTAATGTTTCATCGAATTGGTTATTTTGTTGTTTTTATTTAAAGTTTATACTTATTTTACTTTAAATAATAGTATATAGAGTTTTGTGCTATATATGTTTTTTTTATACAATAATAATAGTATGTATAATAATAATAATAATAATAAACATAGTTAAATCTTACATAAAAATAATAAAATTGAGAAATTCCTTTCATTTGATTGGTTTTTTATTTTTAAATATATATGCATGTAGTTTTTTAATCATATATTTATAATAATAAGTTTTGGTTTCACTTGTATGCGTTTTTAGTTTATCATATTTTTTGTGCTTTAATTCAAAGTTTTCTTTATTAACTACAAATGAAACAATAAATTTAACAAAATATAATAAAAACAAATAGACAAAATACAAAAATAATACAATTTGTTGCAAAATATACAAAAACCAAAGCAAACAATAATAATGATACTTTTCTCGTTTTGAAACAAATAAAATGAAGTCAAGTGAATGGTCCATTATTTTAAAAGATAGAAAAAATATGGTATAAACATAAAATTTCAAGGAATGAAAGAAAAAATGCATTCATATTAGGTATCAAGAGAGAGAACAGTTGTTTGCAGAGTACAGCACGCGTGGGTAGTTTTAAATGTTTACCAATATTTTCATTTATAAGCTTGTTGTTGAGTATCTTCTAAAACCTTTGTTTTAGTAAGTAAAACGTGTGGCCGAAAATAAATTCTTCTCCTTTTTTTATTTATCCATGAAAAGTCACCAGAATCAGGGGTAATAACTGGACGCTGATGACCCAAAATAAAGTCAAGCATTTTCTATTTGAATTGGTATTTTTTTGTATTTTTTTATGATCTTATGAACATCATTCAATTTTTTTTTTTTTTTGGAATGTGGAGTTTGAATTTCGAAGCTTATTACTATGTAGTCCGAATTAAATTGAGGTTCTGCATCTTGCATCAAAACTCAGTGCAAGTGTGATACCATTCGACATTTTTCTTTAAATCGTCGGTCGAATCTTTGTATATACACTGCATAAAAGAAAATGTATATACAATGGTCGAATGCAAGTGGTATAAACTGCAAAAAGAAAACCAAGCACTTGCGTAGAAATGTTGTAAAGATCCTTTCAAGGGCCTAACCCAACTTGGATATCACAAAGCCTTTGTTTTGTAGCTCTATTCGAAATAAAATAGTCGGAAATGAAAGCAGGAAGTTTGTAATTACCCTTTAAGCATGAGATTGGTTACTACGCATGGCTATCTGTAACATGAATTCTAGTCATAAATAACAAAAAACTGACTCACGCGCTTAGTATTCCCTGCTTACAACAAAATTAGTCCAACTAGCTTATCATTTAGTTTTTTTTTAATACAAAAAATATTCAAAAACATAATAGTTTATTTTTTTCTATTTTATAATCTTAACAGCTTCGCAAAAGAAAAAAAAAAGAAAAATATATATAAAAATTGCTGTAGTTTTGTGTAATTTTTTTGTGTGTTGAGAACATAAAAATTGTTTATTTTTTAAAGCTAATATCTCATATTAAAAATTCATTATTATTCTTAAGTTGAAGTAGGTGTTTGTTTAATTAAAACTTTGTTTCTTTTGTGTGTGTTTGTATGCGTGTTTTTTTGCTTGTAGGAAAAATATAGGGAAGAAAATAAAGATATACGTATTTATATATTTCTCTTGTTTTTTTTTTTAATATTTTCGAAATATTTTTTTTTTTATTATTATTTTCAATGGTAAACTATTTAATTTTATATATTTATGCATGTTCTACTTGAAAATTGTAAAATGAAAGATTTTATTTTCTGTTTTGTTTTTAATGTTTATATAAAAAGAATGGGATTGTGTTTTTTTATTTGCTCAATATTTTATGTTTTTTACTTTAGACGTACTTCTTTTATCAGTTTTTTTTGTTTTACCTAGTTTTTTTATAAATAATTTTTTGTTATCCTTTTTGCACACTGTTTTCTTTTTTTTTTAGTTTAAGATAATTTTTTATGCATAGCTTATATGGCCATATAAAATTTGTATAAATTATAGACTTAAATATTATAAGAAAAATGTTATAAATGTGTTTTTTTTTGTTTTTTTTTATGGGTTTTTGTTTATTTTTTTTATGTAAATGCTTTTTATTTTTAAATTATTCTTGTTGTTTTTGCTTTAATATTTACTTTATGTATATATTTATATATATATTATTTAAATTATTTACTCTTTGTGTGGTGTAATTAAATTTTATATTGTGTTCTTAATTCCACACACGTAAGAATGAATCCCATGATCCCGTGGCAACGGCCATGCCATTTTCGGTAACACCCAAGCATGACACCCGATTATCGTGGCCTGCTAAAATTCCAGACCGTTCGGCCTTCATTGTGTCCCAGACATTGCAATTGAAATCATCATAGCCGGCTAGAAGGAGGCGGCCACTCTTGGAAAATGCAACAGATGTGATGCCGCATATGATGTTGTCATGTGAGTACATCGCTAGTTCCTGGTCAGCACGAATATCAAAAAGCCGGCATGTAGCATCGTCGGAACCGGTGGCGAACGCTTGACCATTTGGAAAGAATGTAACGGCATTAATATCACTTTCGTGACCGGGGAAGGTTTGCTTGCAAACACCCTCGCGTATGTCCCATAGTTTTGCGGAGGCATCACAAGCACCCGAAACAAAAGTTTTACATTGTGGTGCCAGTGAGAGGGCCATTACGTCGCCGGTGTGACCCATGAATGAGGTCACTTGCTGGCCAGTCTCTATATCCCACAGACCGCAGGACATGTCACCGGAACTGGTAACGATTTGATTGTCATCCAGGAAGCGACAGCATGACAGATAGCCACCGTGTCCGGGTAGTTCGCGCGATACACGCACATTACCTTCTCTAGTTTTTAGATTGTAGATTGAACACATATTATCGAGACCGCCGCAGGCAACATAGCTGCCAGAGGGCGCATATGCACATGTCATTACCCATGACGAGCGTAGCGGTATGGCATGCACTTTGTTCGTGGTGTGCGAGTCCCAGACGATTAGTTTACCATCTTGAGAGGCAGATACTAGATTCCGGGAGTCATTGCCCCAGTGCATCGCGTAAATCTTTGCTAAATGGCCGCGTAGGGTTCTGCGCGTACGCATCTGTATACGCCCGATTGGTTCCAAATTGCTTGCGGCCTGCACCAGGCTGGTGTCGCAGGCTGCTTTGCGGGCATCACGGATTGCATTCTTTAATGATTCAGCTTCTTGCCGTAGGCTGTCTAATTCATTCATTTTCTAGGTAAATTAATTTTTTATTCTTTTTGTAATAAAAGTACACACACAATTTGTTGTTTTTAGAAAGCAGGGAGAAAAAAAATTCTTTCCTGCTTTTTGGTTGTTCCTGTTTCAACAACTTTTTCTACTTCGTTCGTTCGATCTTTGTGCTTACTCTCTCTATCCGGTGTGCGGGTGATGGTAATGCTACTGATACACTTGCTCTGGATTTCTCCGTTCGTCAGCCTTCTTTTTCACTCCTTTACTGCGTTTATGGATGAGTGTGTATGCTCTGGTACTCCTCTTCTCTCACACTTCACCTCTTGGGTTTTTTTTCTTTCTCTGCGTTTTTCGTCGTTCTCACTTCCAATAAATTTAATATTTTTTTTCTTTTGGAAAAAAAATCGAGATTTTCAATTTAATTTGTGCGAAATTAAAATTTGTGTTTCAATTGGATAAAACTTTGTTTTGATGAAGCTTTTCAACTTTTTTCAGGTTTCTTTCTATCCAAGAGAAGAATTTTCACCATACACCAACCAACCCGAGAAATTTTTTTTCTTTGGTACACCAAAATTGCAATTTGCACCACCGAGTGAGAAAATAGAACTTTAAAATAAATTAAGGAAAAAATCAATTTTCTGGTTAAAATTGATGGTATTTGAATAGCTTACAATATTTCTCACAATTTAAAACGTATTTGGGTAATTTTTCGACAAAATTTTCCGGTTATTTTTTTTATAAATTCATCACAATTTTTTCGTTCCGAGATTTCAACTTTTAAACGAGAGAAAAAATTTATCCTTAAAAAAAAATTGTGTTTGACAGTTGGGCCAACACCTATCATGGAATAGACATCGTTGAAGCTGCGTCATATCAGGGGCTGTCAGTTTGTAACGTTTCGTTGAGTTTTTATTGATTTTTGCGAATTTCTGTGAGCGAATATTTTTTTTATTTTGAAATAAATAAAATTGTGCTATTTGGAGTGCGTTCAGTAGGTTGTGTCCGGGTAAGATAGACCGATTTTGTGTTTTGGTTGCAAGGAGAAAATATAGTAAAAATTATAATCCTTGAAGTCTTTGGAATAGTTCAAATTGTAGTTATATTATTACAATTTAGTTAAGACTTGAATTTTAAGTCTCAGTTTTCGAACACGAAATGAAATTATTAAAACAACAATGTGAGAAAAAGGTTTAGCTGGAAAATAGGAAGACAAAATTGTGTTAATGAAGTGCATTTAGATAAAAAAATAAACGCGTTAGTTACGAAATCTCGCAAATCAAAATCTCGCATTACAAAACTTTGCTTTTTAAAATCTCGCAATTACATAAACTCGCATTACGAAATCTCGCTTTTTAAAATCTCGCAATTATAAAACTCGCAAATTAAAATCTCGAAATTTATAATCTCGCATTGAAAAAAATATTTATTAAATAAGGCTCCAAAAACAAATATGAAATAATGCCCCAAAAGTATATTAAGAATACAACAACAAAAAAAAATCTTTATTTGGGGTATAATTTCTCTTTTTTATGGGCCTAATTTCATTTTTATAATTGGGGTTATATTTCATTATGAAAAAGCCCCTAATATCAAAGAATGAAATAACACCCCACAAAAAATATTATGTCGAATACAAAAATAAACCCCATCTCCCACATACTCCAAATCCTAAAGTGATGTCAAGCAGGGGTGTTGCAGGGGGGTAGCATGCCCCCGCATACCTGCCTCATACTGATTGGGTGATAAAATCTCAAGAAATGCCTAGGCAAAACTAGTTTAGCCTAAGTGTGATAAGTTTTTTTATTTTTTTAATTTAAAAAAAAATTGGGTTCTTCTTTCATTTCGTTTGGGCTCTTTTTTCATTTTTTGGAGAATAATTTCATAAAGAAAAATTAGGTTTTATTTCATTATGAAAAATTACCCCATTTTTGGGGCCTTATTTCATTTTTGTTTTTGGGGCCGTTTTGTCTAGGGCCTTATTTCGCACCGCCATACGATTACAAATGTCGAAAATTGATTACTTGCGAAGCATAGCTCAGAACCTCTCTCTTTGCTAAAGTTATAAAAGCAAACACAATTTGCAAATATAAATATACATGTATTGTGTATATCTATTTTGTTTTTTAATTATTCAATATTGTTTAATTTGTGAATTAAATTACTTTTTTCAGAATTTGGTGTTTGTTTTATTTTTTTAAATGCGAGATTTTGATTTGCGAGATTTTAGTTGAAATTTGGTAGATTTTTGGGTGTGAAACAATAAGGCGAGATTTTAAAAAGCGAGATTTTGTATTGCGAAATTTCGTTTTTCGAGATTTCGCTATGCGATATTTTAAATTGCGGGATTTCGTAGTGCTGCCAAAATAAACTACAGTGGGTCGGATTCCTGATCTATAAAACTATGCAATGATAACAAATTTATTATTTCAGTTTTCACAAAGCCTTTTTCTTTAACCACTTCATAAACTACTACTACTTCAGATTGCATTGACAGTTTTATTAACTAACATTTATTTAAAAAAAGATCTCATATCTCCACACCAAGTGGAATTGGACTTGGCAAAAATGTTTTTTTTTTTTAATGCTGTTTGAGATATTTGTGACTACAGTAAACTGTATTGAAGAATAAAACTCGATTAACAACGTTGAAAACTGACAGTAATTGTAATCACGTGCGTTAACGTGAAGGTAGGTACATTAATTTATTTATGAATTGAAGTTATTTTATTCAATAAAAACAAACATATTTAAACAATTTGTTTGTATTTATTTGAATAAGTAAATCAAATTGACGACACCCAATAAAAATGGAATAATCTACAAGCACAAAATCGTCTACTAATTGAAAGAAAGGCTGGTGTGTTAAATAAATAACAAATGATAAGTTTTAATACAGTTATAAGAAGAAAGCATTCATTTGATCAATCAATCAACGTTTTGAAGATTGAAAGACATATTCAATAAAATTAATAACATGTTAACGTTATTGTGTTTGTAATTTTAATTTGGTTTTGAGATAAGGTGTTCAGGATCCGGTGCAACTGGTCTTGTAAAAGTGCAAAAGTGTAGAAGTGCAAGATTTTTTTGCACTCCAACAACAAAATATATGGTTATAATTCTGCTTCACTTTTACTATACCCTAACCCTATTGCAACAAAAAATACAACGGTGCAAGATTTGCTTTTATGTATTTTACTGTCACGAAATGGCATTCTTTAAAATGGCAGAGGTCATACTTTTACCAGATTTCCAGTTGTGGATATCCAAATTTTGAACGAACAACCCCAACCACAGATTACCTCACACAATTCGAAGCAAGAGAGAAACACAATGAAAAGGCTGTTCTTTTTTTAACTATCGTTGTTGTGTCAAAATTTTGGTTAATGTGTCATTGTTAGACTTTGTTAGGATTGTTACGATTTCATTTTGGAACGATTTATTGTTAGACATTGTTAATCTGTCAAACAAATATTAAAAAAAATCCAACATATTTCTCCAAATGAATAATTTATTAAATACAGATGTTGCCATCGAAAATAGTTCTATTTGCATTATCGTTGTATAAGATCATGTTTTTAATCATTGTCAATCTTCGTTAATTAAACACCACCAAAACAAAAAAAAATTGTATGAATTTTGAATTTTGCTTTGAATTCTAAACGAACTTTTGCTTTGACAGATCAACAATCTCAATTCATATCATGGACATGAGTTGGAAATAGTTACAAATCGTAATTATTTGACACTTCAACAATGCATTTTGGAACGATGTTTTCCTGTCAAATAGTTACAAATCGTAACTATTTGGCGTTTTGGAACGACAAATAGTTCACAATTGTAAACGATAGCATTGTATATACAAAGACGATAGTTAATAAAATAACGCCCCAAAGTTGCCTATCACATGTTTCTTCAGATTGAAAAGTATCCAACAAATTTAAGGATACTCTCTGTTTTTCAATCCGCTGTTTTTAACCATGCTAATTACAACAAAAGCAAAAAATCCAATCTGAAGGATCTAAATGTGAGCGCAACATAATATTGCAAAAAGTGCGTTTACGATCAGCTAAACAAAAATAAAATTTTGCAATTTTAAAAGACTTGTTGGACCAGATTGGAATACCCCTAAATGTAACCAATTTTTTGTCAGAAAACATCAAAAACTTTCCCAATCCATACGAAAAAAATTTATTTACTTGAATTCAGTTTGTAGCCGTATTGAAATGTCGTGAGAATGGTTTTGTTCCCTTTCTTTTTGAAGTAACTTCAAACTGATTGACTCATGATTATTTCGACATGATACAGAGAAATTCCAGGTATACACTGATACATTAAAATTGCTTTTTGGTATTTTGTGACGTCACAAATATTTTATTGTTTTGTCTCTTTATGGTGAATATTTCTTTATTTTGACTTGATAATACATAAGCACCATATGGGCAATTTTATGATTCGTGCATATACTTACAAAAAACTGAGATAACAACCAAACAACAATAAAATCAGAGAGAAGCCTAAAAAGGTGCCGACAAATGTCTGTAAAACGATCTGCAGCCTTAATGACAGAAGTGATTACCTTCAAAGTTGGCAAGTGCGGTTGTTTTGGTTTTTGAAACTTTAATTTTAGGGCTAAAAATAACGATTTTGATGAAATATTTTGTTAGGAATTGGCTATCATTTTACCAAAAATAAATTCAACCGAAAAGTATCTTTCATATAACGTTTTTTGAAGTAAAACTTCGCAACTTGGCTTGGGGAGCGAGTTGGTGAATTCGTTTCGAGTGTTATAGAAATCGGCTGAGGCATCTAAGATAAGTTTGTGTTACTACCAGAATTTTGCTGCAGACGTTGTATTACGAGTAATAGTTTGAAAGCGCAAGAAAAGTTTTGTAAAGGATTGCAGCAGAGGCGAATGGAGGTTGAGTAAAACCTATGCTTTTGTCACTGCTCAATTATTAATATATGTACATACATAGGTATACATATAGAGCTAAAGAAGTTTTACTTCAGTCGTGTGCCCTAAAGCACTGGCTTTTTCTTGATACCGTCTTACTCTAGTTGAATGAACAAGGTCAAAATAAGCTTTACGCTAGCACCTGCCTTTACAGCTTAATCAGGCGGTGGGCCTACTCACATACTACTACCTACTCAGACGGAGTCAATTAGCATTGACTAGATGCCTAGAGTGGCTCCCAGTCACTCTTTATTAGAGTGGTGCACTAGAACACTAACTTTATAACACCATAATAATATGGTGTTATAATATCACTAAAGTGGCTCCAAATTCAATAAATATGTTTTGGCATAGACATCCCCCCTGCTTAGGAGCGAAGCCTACCTGCACCTCTGGTAAGATCACCTTAGCTTCACTCAACCACCTTCTTGCGAAGACTGCGATAAGATGCCAGGTTCAAATACCTTCATTGCTTCGTTTTAGGTTAAACACAGCCACCACGAAGCTCCCACTAGGGCGCCATCCTCACATACCAACCAGCTGCTACCGAGCTAGGCTCACGTCAAAAATCAATATTATGTAGCTTTCGCTTAATGAATTATTTTACAAGACATCGTCGGAATTTGAATGAAGATAAAGATCCACATGTAGCCCATAGTTAATACGTCCGAGCAGATGCTATTCATTGCTGCCTTCACACCAAAATTAAATCCGACCGGTGAGAAGAATCTACTCTGAAACTTCAATCCTTTTTCAAATTAGGAAAACTGTTTAGAGTGGAAAACACTCGGAGCGACGGTCTTGGAGTTTTGCAATACGACCTATCATCAGAAAGAAATCCATGCATTATAATAAAAATCGAAAAAAATATACACTACATTACATTTTAATCTACTCCGTAGATAAATCTACAAAGAAGACACACTTACGAGAATACGATCACTGGCTACTTAAGCCATCGCCTCAGACACTACAAGACTAAACGACATTTATACAGGACAGAACAGAAGAGAGAGAACGCAAAACATATAACACATGTTAACAGCACGCCGTTGGTTTTCGGACGGTCCCCCATACTAACCAAGGGAAATAATTCTTGATTTCGCTGATCTCACGGTAAGCGATGCTTTATCAGAGCCAAGGCCATTGACATTAAACAAAAATATATATAATAAATGACCCTAAATAAAGTAAAATGTTCAAATCATAAAACAACTACGCTTCTTTGTAGATATGGCAAGCGCATTAAAATACGCACTAGAAGGGCATACACACAAATATCTAAGCCGACTGCCTTAACTTCAAAAAAGCTGTAAGTGTGACTAATGTCTCGGATAACACCTCGAAGGAAGCAAAAGGTTAATATTTATGACAAACGCAAATTGGCTTTGGTGAAAATTTTAGGGCATAACTAAAATGAGGCGTAAAAAGGTATGTCTGAATACTTAAATTATTCATATCAAAAGACAATTGCGTAGCCCCATTAAAAATTTTGTTTAAAAAACGAAGTTATTTATTACTTCCTTTTCCATGCAGCATACCAATTACGAATAGTTTTCATACTATCTTCTGCATCTTGTGCGCTGTCGCCTTTGAGCTCAAAAACTATATCGGTGGAATATGACGCTTTGGCTTCTTCCTGAATAAGCTTAAAAATTTCACACTCAATGTTTGACTTGAGCTTTTTTTCATTATATCCACGATCCTTGAGGCGATCAAATAGTGTAGTGTTATTGCATGTTACAACAAATACAACCTGAAACCATCGTTCTGGAAAGAACTCACAACCATGATACTCAACTATGTTACCTCCTTCCTTCATTTCGGGTTCCAGATAATCTAATAGCTAAATCAGAATAGTTTCTGTATTGATTAATGTGCATATGTAAAATGTTATAAAGTAACATACCTTATCTTCGTCTAGAATAGGGCAATCATATTCTGTGTCATATTCTTCAATAAAATTCTTCTCTTTCGCTATTTTGGAAACATCCCACCATTTGAGTTTCAACTTTTCAGCTACCTTTTCACTTAGGTAGGATTTGCCAACTCCCGGAGTCCCTATAGATTATTGTGTGTTTAAAGTCAATATTAATAAGATATTATCAGATATATTTATATACCAGTTATTAAAATGTTTGGTTTCTTTTCTGGTTCATTTCCTGACATTGTAGATATTTGAAAAGACTTTAATAAATTAAGAAGTAATAAAATCCAAGGAAACGTGAGCGCATTATTGAGAGCAAAGGAAATAAACAAAAATAATATTGGAAACAGTTGTTACGTTCAAGAATATAGAGCTTTCGGATTCAATAGGTTGGTTGTTGTTTTAACGCTATATTAAAAAAAACAGCGTGCGGTCATTAGAGACGAGAACATTTACCGATATTTAAAACACTTGTTATTTGTTTTTCCTATTATTGTTATATATATATATATTATATTATATTATATTATATTTATATTTTAGATATATATATAATATTATAAACGTGAAAGTTTGTGAGTATGTATCTTTGTTGCTCTTTCACGCAAATGTTTTATAGCGATTTGCATCAATTTTCATTCTAAAAAGACTTATTTTAACTGCACGTATTTACACGTATTTTTACGGTGGTCAAAGTCATATGGATATCACTGTAATTTTGCAATAAAGAAAAGGGTTGGAGCTGACAGAAGCGTTACGCTAACCGCGATACTGTGTTTTTTTCAACCAAAATCAATCGCAAACGTATTCTGAGCATCAGGCGAACATCAGATGTATGTATGTGTGTATGTATGTCGAGTAACGTACCGCCCAAGGGATTTTTATGAAATTTACGGGGTAAATATAGTTTTGTCCAGGGATCGTTCTGTGAGTGTTTGGTTCCGCTGGCATTATTTTCCCATTTCACATTAAAACATGTTTTTCTAGGGCGCAGTCAATATAGAATACTAGCGCCGGGTACCGCTAGTATTCTATATTGACGACTTCAGCCTCACTCATTGCGGCTTGTGCAGCAATTAAAAAATGGTGCTTCATGAGAGCTTTAGTGTATATACAATGATAGTACGTTAGAAATAGAGTACAAATATTATTATATATTATGAATTTATTTGTACGTGACAAATTTTTGTATTTATCTATAAGTTGATGGTTCAATTAGCTGTGTATTAGCTGTTTTAATCATGCTAATTACAATAACAATACAAAGGGCACAAAATGTGAACGCAGCTAATACTTTTATGGACAGAAAGAAACAATAAAAGAGAGCTGTCAAAAACACGATGCAAAAATGAGAAAAAACATCTAAGTGTAATACCGCGCGGTGGACGGGCAAGGTTCAAAAGAAAATAAACGAAACACGCTGACTACAGAACGTCTAATACTACGTTTCCACCTGACGATAAAGAGATGAATAAAGAGCATGGTTTTTAGTGTTATGCTTTGTGCTTAGTTTCCTGCGCATGTGCAGGAAAAAAAGAAGGCGATTATGAAATTATTGAAATTTATTAGTGGCTTAGCTGCGGCGAATAAATTTTTGTTGGGTTTTATACACCATCCAACATTTTCATTGTTTACATTTTTTTATATGGATGGGAACTGGTTCTTAAATACGAATTCTTTAGGAATTTCAAGTTTTGCTGTATTTATACATACGTCCTTGCAGAAATTGTTTTTTGTTTTGAATTTTGCTTTCCATTCAGATAGGTCCTTACATAAAATATCATATGTATGTGTAGGTACCTATCGAATGAACAATGCGTAGAAATTCATTCAAAAATTCTTTGTAAAATGATTGTAGATAATTATAGTAACAAAGATATTTTGTTTGTTTGAGGTTTATATAATAGGTAGGTACTTGTAGTCCTACCCAGCTTAGCTCGCGGGAAAGAAATGTATAGTTTAACCAAAATATTTCTTTCAACTAATCTTCTAACTATATAGAATTGCTAAAAATACCCCGGGTTTTTTAAATTTGTAATACCTAACTGTTTAATTTTTACTTGCTATTATAGGTAGGTACTAAGTACAAGTTATGCATTCGTGCAGAAAAAAATGACATACCTAACAATCAAATATAACATTACGATGATAGAGAAACATATTTGAAGTCACTAGCAAAATTCTGTCCGTCTACTAAACGTTTGGCAAATCGTCTTTAAATTTGGAATACCTAGGTAGGTATAAGTTTATTTTGACATTTGACAGAGAATTTCTTTTATTTCCTTTTTAGCTGAAATATTAACGGTACCTGCCATATAACCGTTACGTAAAAGCTTATTTTTCTCAAAAAACGACTCCAGGAATTTTCTATGTAAATAATTATTGTGCATTAAATTTTGGTGAACAAAAAAATTATGACGGTGGGCTAAAACCGGTACCTCCCATAGGAGCTTTTTTTGTCATCATCATCATATTATTTTTTAAATATATAAATATCTATTGAATAAATTGCACGACTGGATCGCACGTACTTGATCATATGTGCGGTCACATCGTCGAATAAAATTTAAATAAAATGCACGACTGGTTCGCACGAACTTGTTCTTATGCTAGATAACTGCTCAGTGCGCTGCATTATGTATGTACTCTACATATATTTTAAAATAAACCACCAAACCAAATATATATAAAATAACCACTGTGCAGTAAGTGGGTGTACACAATATTAAAACTTAACACAGTGGTTGTTTGTATACAGGTATATAATTTTGTTTTCTTGATTAAAATGCTTGCATTCAGTAGGTAATCGAGTATTTTTTTATTTGTTCGTTGTTTTTGCGTGTTATGTGTTTATTCTAGGCGTCCTCATTATTTATTCTGTATGCTGTTCTTTATTAATATTTATGCCTTCGTATATACACTGCATATAGTACTATCATGGTGCACCATTTTTTTAGTTCTGAATCAAGTCACAATGAAGCGCGCTGAAATCGCCAATTGGTGTGGATTAAGAATAAAAACAAATAACAAAAGCATGTGAAATACTGGTAAAATATCGGGAAATGTTCTCGTCTCCAGTATTTAGAGTTAGTTCCGAATCAACCAGGAAGATGGCCAGACCAAAAATGACCACTATGAGAGTACTATAGAGAATGCGTACGTTCACGAACATAACTCTTGGGTTGGTTACCTTGCTTGTGTTTGGGTTTTTTTGTGAACGAACAAATCCAACCAGATAGGTTACCTCTCAAAATTCGAAGCAAAAGAGAAACACAGATGTTTTTACCCATGCTAAGGGGTACGTTCACAAACGTAACTTTCGGATAGGTTACATTGCTTTTGTTGTAATTAGCATGGTTAAAAACATCTATTTTCCAGCTGATTCAAGAACATATTATGGAAACAGAGAGAAAATCCAAAAGTTCATGAACGTACGCAATATATTAGACATTCTGCTGTCCTTCTGTTTCGTAATTTCTTTTGAACACTTGTCCCGTCCATCGCACGTGTTTACACTTGAATGTTCAGAAATAAAGTCGGATTTTGGGTATCGAAAACTGAAATTGCGAAAAAATGTGAACGGACCAAATGAAATCGAAAAGATACTAATGTATGGACAGGTGATTTCAAATATATACTAGTGCTTATTTTGTATATTTTAATTTGACTAATTTAAACATCAATGTCGGTTTCTAATGATTCCGAAGATGAAAATCTAAAGAATATTCTCGAAGCAGTTGACACGAGCTTTTTCAGCAACTCGTTGTTTAATACAAAACAACCAGAACAACAACCAAATGGTATTTCAGAACGATCTTACAGAAAATGATGCCCATTTGCTTCATTTACTTCCACTTTCAGAACATCCTATATCTCAAAGGAATTTAACACATGAAAAAACTACCAACGAAATTGACTTTGTACCTTCGAAAACTGTACAGAAAATAATGGCCAAAAAGCTTAGCTCATTGCTTCAAGATAAAATTGAATTTATCAAAACCTCCGAGCACGAACACGAAAAGCCAAAGAAAAAGAAAAGAAAAAGTCGAGTTCGACTATTACAGGATTGTGACTGTTATGTGAAACCATATGAAGATTTTGAATATGAAGAACTTGGCCCCAAGAAGAAACCTGACATCAAACGCCGTAACGTGGACAACCAGCAGGTGGATGAACAGATTAAAATTAAATCTGTTGCCGTTGATGGCGAGTTTGTTTTGTCACTGAAAGAAACCGAAAGCTGGTCAGACCGAAAAAGAGGAAACATTTTTCATTATAGACTCGGTAAAGGCATCAACAAATCGCACAATTTAATTGAACCAGACAATGAATTCTCTAAGACGCGTCGAAAAAATCAATGGAATGAATCTAAGATTAAGAAAGCAAAGTTTTCAAGTAAACCTTAGAAACCTTTACCTTAAACTAGTGCCTATTGATTTAATTTTAACTACACAAAACTTTCCAAGTGGCAGTAGTGAGTTAAAATGACACCTAGCAGAAGCTTCATCATTCAAGCATTCCTTGCGAAAGAAGAAAATAAAATTCGGATATTCCTTTCGGTACTAGCATCAATTACCCGTTTTCGAACGATTTAACTTTCAAATCGGATTTCAGGGTAGGGCCCCTGGTTTTTCGAACTCTACTAGTTCTCGTCTATGGAAAAGAAATGGCCTCAGGAATGGTTCTTCCAGCGCAATTATTCTTTAGCGATTCTTTACCTTTTATTTCTAGATCCAATGAAGTTAGTAGCATTGTCGAAAAAGATTTTAGCTGGATGTCCTCGCCTTGCCACGAATCTTAAGTGCTCCAAGACAATTCTTTCCTTTGAATCATTAGATTTTAGAAGTTGTTCTGGATATACTCCTCGCGATAGTTGGATTTAATTCGGAGGTTATGAACTTCTACTGGGATTTCATTGTTACATAATGAATACTAAATAGCCAATTGGTCAATCCGCGCCATATGCGGTAATTTATGTCGTTTAGTAATTCGTGTTGCCTTTAGAAGGGGACTATTACCCTAGTTTTTTAAGAAAAAATAACTAGTACTGTAATCCTATTTTTATTATTACTATAGGTCTGTGGAAGACGAAGGTTCATTGGAGTAATGTATTTGTTCCTCTTGAGTGTTATCGGCTTCAACAATTTTCCCATGCACGTTGAAAACACTGAAAGTAGTTTAATTACTTACTTCCATTTATTTAAATACTACTATGGTGCCTTACTTTGAATTCTGCACTGTTATATGTTCTTGGCCCTCAATATAGCCAACATGACCAGAAGCTGAAGCTGTTGCATTATCCTGTGTAGTTGCACCGGCTCCAGTAGCTGAAAAGTCTAAAAAGTTCATAAAATCATTTTCCTGGAATGGAGTCTTTTGCATTTCCTTTTGACTCTCTTTCATCAATTTATCATACTCCTGCAAGACTCCTCGAAATTCTCGAATCTCAGATCGATTCCGTGCGATAAGATTGTTCTTGAAGTAATTGTGAATTGCAGTAAGCGAAGTGCTTGTCAGTGCATAATAGGCTTTCTCTAACGAAAGGATATCTATTGAACTTATTCTGCTCTTGTTCTCATTGGTCTGGATGTCTTTAATTTGGAAAATAAAATTCCTAATAAATTCTTCTACGGCATCAGTGAACAGAACCAGAGCACTTTCAGCAGTGTCTGTAAAGCCAGCGATGCATAGTTGTCCGCAGATTGCTTTGCGCATCGATGCACAACATACTTTTTTGTTGATTTGAGGAAATTCCTTGGGTGTGCCTCGAGTGAAATCGGTCTGAATTGGCGGAATGAACCAAAGCGGTTTGATGAATTTGTCATCGTTTACAAAGTCGGTGGCGTTTTCGGGTGGAAAATCAACTTGTGGAATCATTTGACAGGGATTGAGGAGGTAATTATTGGATCCCTTGAAACAGTGAAGACAAAGTTATAATATATTCTATTATTCTTTGCCGTCTACTTACAGATTTGTTTGAATATGTGTCGATGAGGGACTGTAACATTTCTGTTTGTTTCATCACTTCAATTGTTTGTGTCACAAGAGGGTTCTTAACTTTTACAGATACCCTTAATTAAAAAAAAAATTATTTTAAGATGAACTACCTAAAGTTGCTAAATTTACTGAAGATCCTTGGGTATAGGTTTTTGTCTTACTGCTTCGTCCAATTTTTCCTTTTTAACGGATTGCGAAACAAGTTTGTTGAACAACGTTTCTTCATATTTTTCTTCAATACTCCCCCATAGTGTTCGTTTCATTTTCTGCTTTAAAAACAATTATTTAAGACTACAAAATTTCTTCAAATTGTAAACAAGGTATGTTAAGGAAACTCAACAAAGTTTCTATGCAGGTGTGGCGTGTATAGCAATGCAAAAGAAAAAGAAATTCTTAGCTTTGAGCATAGAACGATGATGCAAGTTAAATTCTAAACAATTTTAAATTATCTTACAGTACTGCCAGCAATCATAAATACTCGGTGAGGTAAATGTCTTTTCCTCTAGTTTTTTAATTTTTGTTCGTGATGCTCATAAAATAACACAATTTCAGCACACTACAGAAAACGGCAGTTATTTTTATCACAAATTAAAATACTCTTTTTTCAAATAAGATTTCGACAAAGTGATGATGAAATGTCGAAATTTGGCAGTGAGTATAGAAGGGGAGAACAGTCTTAGATGATATAAGATTTTACTGTATATGTGCGGAATTAAGCGCGGTGTGAAAAATGCAAACGAGAAGAATAAATGATATGTGAGCCGAGTTTTAATGCCTCACTTTTGCTGAGAACATAGTTTGCTTTGGATGTTTGTGCAATATCTATCTACTACAACAAAACTAAAATATCAAAATAATTCACTCAGAAAATTGTAAAAACAAAACTGTTTTAATTTTTTTAAACTACCTTATACCTAACTTAAACTGCTTGCAATTACTTAAAACGAGTACAGACACAACAAGCATTTTTTAATGAGTTTTTTTGGCGTTTCCGCTGCTATACTCAACCTAATTTTAGACTATCATAAACCTAGAGGTAAGCCGACCATCGTGATAACCCATTTCGACTACCATTATCTTTCTTGTAACTGTATCCAAAACCTTTGTAACTTTGTATATACACTGCATCATTTTTAATAGCTACACAAGCCGCAAGTGTAGGGCTAATCACCAAATTGGTGTCATTTTATATGAAATCTATAGTACTTACAAGATGGTGTTTCACATAGCGCCATATAGATCAAATTAAATTCTAATATACCTTCTCAACATTTTGCAAATTTGTAGAAGGACCGATAAACAATACTACACTATATAGTCTTTCAATATTGAATTAAAAAAAATAAGGCATCGACCAAAAACTCAATAAAAAAAAAAGTCCTTACTACCCTACTTATTAAAAAAGAATGCGCTCATGATTTTACTCTGTCATCAGACAAAAGGAAAATAATGAATGTTTTTTGCTTATGCAGTGTCGCTAGCAATATACATCACTTACACTTTATGTATGTATAAATGTGTGTAGACAACTCGTTTTCTGTATCTTTCTTCATTGGCACGGATTTGTTGGAAGAATTTGCTGCTTTGCGAATATATGGTTACCATGTCTGATTACTGTATCAAATTTTTTAGTCTGCAAAATTTTCATTTGAGTTGAAGTACCTACCTAGTTACTTATTTTACAAATAAAACACATTGTTTGCAGATGTTCTTCAAAAAATGGTAAACATTTTTCGAGCCATAAAATAGAAATTTGAAAAATAAAAAAAATATTCTCGGTTTTTAATTTAAAAAAAAACATAGAACGTACCTATGTACCATCGTAAGCCTTAAAATGCCATTTTGAATAAACATTAACTTTTACTATTCTTTCTTTCAAGAGAAAATACAATAAAAAATCATATCTCTATTTCGTTTGAAATTGAACAATATACATACATTACAACTGTAAACAATCAAATCCGAATATCAAGAACTACTGCAGCGCTATTACAGAAGTATCTCGCTAAACGAGAAGCATTTGAAATTGTGAACTGTAAATCTCAACCTTAAGATTCACTTTTGTACACCTTTTCGCCTTAACAATTTGTTTTTCTTCTTTATTTGGCGCTTCTCCCATTTAAACCTTCTCGATTTATTTTTCAAATATTTTATATTCATTACAGTAATTCTTATTAAAAAGTCAAAGGCGTTTTCTTTTTCATTCGTCGTATTCCGTGGATTACTATTATAATCCAATCAGGTTATTGGCCCAGGAATACTCTTTGCAAAGTATTAATTGTAGTTTTTTTTATTCTTATATCTGATTGCATCAGCCGCATCATGTCGTCGAACGCCATGCCGTCCATCGAGAAACTCACCGGCCGAGATAATTACAGCACGTTGAAGTTTGCCATGCAGGCATATTTGGAACATAAGGAGCTGTGGCAATGTGTTGAGGGAACGGAAAAGGATGCTCAGAAGATTACCAAAGCAAAGTCAAAAATAATTCTCGCCGTCGATCCCATGAATTATATGCATATACAGGATGCAAAAACTGCTCAGGATGCATGGGATAAGTTGCAGCAAGCATTCGAGGATTCCGGTTTGACTCGGAGGGTAAGTCTTCTCAGAAGTTTGATTACAACCCGTTTGGTTGATTTTGCCTCAGTCGACGAATACGTCAACAAAATTGTGACTACTGCACACAAACTAAACGCGCTGAAATTCAATGTTGGAGATGAATGGGTTTGTACTCTTTTACTTGCCGGTTTGCCAGACGAATACAAACCTATGATAATGGGTTTGGAAAGTTCGGGAGTCCCTATTAAGGGGGATTCAATTAAAACAAAACTCCTCCAAGAGATTTCAAGTAAAAGTACTAGCAACCATGAACCAGAAACTTCATTAATGATGAAGCCTTGGAACTGACGACGGAGTATGGACAAGACTCAATGTTTCACTTGTAATGGCTATGGACGCATCAGCAAAAACTGCAAAAATAACAAGAACAAGAAACCATTGCAAAATTTTGACCAACAGAAGAAAACTTTCCTTGCTTGCTGTGCCGTTGATGCCTCCTATTCCCAGGCATAGTATTTGGACTCGTGCGCATCCGCGCATATGACTTCTCATCAAGATTGGCTTGAAGGCAATACACGTCCTTGTACCACCGCAGCAAACAACGAAAATAGGAAAGCTGTTGCGATTGGAGAGACATTTATTCCTGTGTCAGTCAATAATAAATCAGATACAATAAAAGCAAATGAAGTGATTTGTATTCCAAATATCACAGCCAACTTGTTGCCTGTGAGTTAAATTGTGAAGCGAGGTCATAAAGTGGAATTCACTTCCGATGGTTGTAAAATCACCAGTGTTGATGGAGAGTTGTTGGCTACTGCTTCCGATGAGAATGGAATTTTCAAACTAGATAGACCACCACAGGATGCATTCCTTGTTCGCACAGAAAACCGAGTTGTGGCATCGTGGTTTAGGTCACATGAGCCGAAAGAATATTAATCTTCTCCGTGTTGGTATGGCAACTGGATGTCGATTTGTCCAATGCAAATAAAAATAAAAATCATACAATCCGTCAATGGTGGTGCATATGTGAGTTCGCAACTAAAATCATTCTTGAAGAATTCAGGAATCCGACACCAGCTCACAATCGCTTACACTCCACAACAAAATGGAGTGGCGGAACGAATGAACCGCACCATTGTAGAGAAAGGTCGAAGTATGCTTTTCGAAGCTGGACTTCCTAAAGATTTTTGGGCCGAGGCAGAAGCGTCCGCCGTTTATCTAATTAATCGGACACCGACAAATAATCTCCGAAATGTAACGCCTGAGGAAGTTTGGACAGGAAGAAATCAGACTTAAGTAATGTTCGAATTTTTGGTTGCAAAGCCATGTCACATATCCCAAAAGAGAAAAAAATGAAATGGGATCCGAAATCTCAAGAGCTAATTTTCACCGGCTACTGTGACGAAACAAAAGGATATCGTCTCGTTGACCCAAAGACAAAACAATTGGTCAGAAGCAGGGATGTCATCTTCTTCGAAAATGAAAAGACAAATGGTCATCACACATCCGAAAAGAAAAAGGCCTCAAAAGAAAAAAAAACCGTTTTCATTCCAATTTTGTCAAAGAAAATAAATTCATTTGACGAAAGTAATGATGAAGAGGACAACACGATTATTGAAAACAGCGAGATTATAGTACCAGATGATATTATCGAACCAGCCAGTACAGATGATTTTAAGCAAGAAAGGGACAGTTCATCTGAAGAAGACAGTGATGATCAAGAACGAACCATAGTTGAGTTAAGGGAACCAGCAGCAGTAGAAAATCCAAAAAGGCAATCAAGCAGACCACAAAAACCCAGAACATTTCCGGATTACATCACTTATTTTACTGTGACAAATGATCCTGCCGATCCAAACTCCGTTGAAGATGCTCTCAGTGGACCGAATGCGTCATGTTGGAAGACAGCTATGCAAGATGAGTATGACGCAATGCTTGAAAATAATACGTGGACTTTGGTAGATCCTCCGCCGAATAGAAAAATACTCAACGCAAAATTGGTATTCAAAACCAAACCTGGAGATGACAAACAAATTAAGAAGTTCAAGGCTAGGTTGGTAGCTAAAGGCTGTGGACAAATTAAATTCATAGATTTCCAGGAAACTTATGCGCCTGTGGTAAGAACTAACACAATCAGATTATTATTTGCTCTTTCTGCTAGGTATGATTTCCACCTTCACCACATGGATGTGAAGAATGCATTTCTGAAGGGGAATTAGATGAGGATCTCTACATCAAGCAGCCTGAGTTTTTCGTCGTAGAATCTCAGAAAAATAAAGCTTGCAAGTTGAACAAGGCAATGTATGGTCTCAAACAGGGCAGCAGATCCTGGAACAAGAAGATAGACTCCGTTCTTAAGTCTATAGGTAATATGCAGACGCGTACAGATCAATGTGTTTATATCAAGAAATCAAGTACAAATATTCAAATAGTTGCGGTATAGGTTGATGACCTATTAATTCTCGCTGACGATCTCAATCAAATGAAGCATACGAAGGATAAGCTGATGGCAGCATTTAAGATGAAAAATCTCGGAGAAATTTCGCTATGCTTGGGTATGAGGATTACGAGGGATCGAGTTCGAGGAAAACTTTGGGTAGATCAATCCGATTACTTGACTGAAGTCATCGAAAAGTTTAAAATGACCGATTGCAATCCAGTGACGACTCCTTTGGATTCTAACCAAAAATTAACTTCAGATATGTCTCCGAAAAATGAAGAAGACCGTATTAAGATGGAAGATATCCCATATAGAGAAGCAGTGGGAACAAGGCCAGACATAGCTCACGCAGTGGGTGTTGTAAGTAAATATTTGTGGAATATAGGTCAGGCACATTGGAAGGCTGTAAAAAGAATCATGTGTTATTTAAAGGACACAATCAATGCTAAAATCGAATTCTCCAAAAATGATGACTCCGAGTTATTGGCATAAAGCGATGCAGATTGGGCAAACGAAGTTGATGATCGGCGTTCAGTTAGTGGCTACATATTGAAAATGCAAGGCGGTCTCATGTCATGGGCTAGTATACGACAAAGGACAGTGGCGTTGTCGACAACCGAAGCCGAATACATGGCACTATCAGCGGCTTGTCAAGAAGTGCTTTGGGTTCGAAGCTTGGCAGCTGAAATCGATTCATAAATTATATCGAAACCGATTGTTATATTCTGTGACAACAAAGGCGCAGTGGATCTTGCATCAATAGCTGGATTTCGTCCGCGCACAAAATACATCGATATTCGTCACCAATTTCTTCGAGATCACATTGAAAATAAGAACATCGTTGTGCAGTACACTCCAACGGAGGAGATGGTCGCAGATTCTTTAACGAAATCATTATGTGGTAACAAATTTAATTTTTTGTAAAAATAATTTTGGAATTGTTTAAATTATAGATTTTTGTTCAAGGAAGGGCGTTGATTGTGAACTGTAAATCTCAACCTTAAGATTCACTTTTGTATCTCTTGCTATCTATTGTCTGAACACACCTTTTCGCCTTTACAATTTGTTTTTCTTCTTTGTTTGGCGTTTCTCGCATTTAGAACCTTCTCGATTTATTTTTCAAATATTTTATATTTATTAAAGTATTTCTTATTAAAAAAAAGTCAAAGGCGTTTTCTTTTTCATTCGTCGTTATACCGTGGATTACTATTATAATTCCATCAGAAGCTGCCTCATAATAGTACTAAAGATTTCATAGACATTGGCGCAAAATTATAGACATTCGATATTAAGAGTTTAAATTTCAAACTACATAAGTTACTTTTAAGTTTAAAATAGTTTTCTAATTTTTCTTCAATTATTAACATTTTTAAGTACTAGCACAACTAGTGTAGGGCTAACAGTATTGCATTAAAAAATCTGCTTGAACACACCTAAAGAGTGACAGATCGCTCAAAAAACAAAAGGAAACACATCTTTTAAAAAAAATGTTTATTTCATTTGTACATAAAAGAAAAACATCATGTCGGTGAGTTAAAGATGTTCTGATTAAGTTTAAACAATATTTAATTCTAATTTGATTTTTTTTAGAAAAGTTTAAATATTGAACAAGAAAGCGCTCACGCAAAGAGAAGTATTGTAATTAACCGATGGAAAGTCTACTTACTGGCGAACCTATTGAAAGTGTGTCAAGTTAAGTAGAAAAGAAATCCATTAAAAATTCTTTTATTTATTAACATGAATTAAAGGCCCCGATTGCAGCTGTCGATTAGTTAATCGATAATCGACTCTTTTCGATTACCGCCCGTCGATTACGGTTTTTCTTATTGTGAATGTCGATTTCGATCGATATTCTTTAGTTTGATAATCTGATTTACGCGGCAGCGGCAGCTTTTGCCTTTCTTCTATTTTCTCCTTGTAAAACTGTAAGTATTCTATATTTCCATTTTAATTAAAAATAATAGAATTTACATGCCTAAAGGTCAAAAGTGATAACAAATAAAACTCAAATGAGTATTTTGGTGAGAATAATGGAGCAAAATCTGGACATAGCAAAAGGTGTCTGTGTAAAACCCCAGGCAAAAACAAAAGTAAACGCAAACAAATACTTGTAAATAAACTTCGATCAACTGTCAAAATCGTAACATTCACAATATATTTTTACATTATTCACAATAACATATTATTATTTCGATTGTGTTCCACAATACAAAACACTCAACCTAATCGACGCAATCGACAAATGCCGAGTCGATTGGTGGTCAACAACCACAATCGGGCCCAAAGTTAGATATTTTATGATCCATAAAAAACTATGTCCATACGATGACGCTTGGAGAAGTATTCCTTTCCTGGAATGAGGTAAAATTTCATGTTTATTGCTTCAATGTTTACCGTTTTGCTTTCTTCTCATGGGTCGAGACTCGAGAAAGTGTCTTTGGATAAAGCACTTGATGCTGCAATAACAATTAATGCTGGCGACGATGTTAAGAATAATACCGAGGGACGTACATTTTGACTGAAGATCTGGTCATTTAGGTTCATGGGATGGATGTGTTAGTTTTTCGGAGCCACTTGCACAACTTCTCTGTTGCATATGAAAAATGAAAATCTTAGAGCAGGACTAGGCTTATGGGGGTCTTGTAAAGAGGTACTAGTTGCCCGAGATAAGGCCCTACTACTCAATTGCTTCTTAGCCCGAAGAAGAAGCGATTGGCAAGAGTTTTACTTCGTTTGATTCCAGCACTGGTGTTGTCTGTGTTAATAGCGATAAGGGATAAAAAAAAGAATATTGTAGAAGAGACAATAAAAAACTTAATTAAGTCAAAATAGGAAATTTGCTTCTTTTGGAACGCACAAAATGTATGGGTTTCAAAGGTTTTACTGAAAGTTGGTATTATTTTGTGGACGTATGCATGGTATTGTTCACTTCTTCAATTTTCATTGATTCTCTCTTCGGTTGAAATAGTGTGTCCCTAAATTATGTATTGGAATGCAAGTCATTTTACATGTGAGCTGGGTATAATACAAATGATGCTTATGTGTACATGATTGTGGAAGACTTGGGTGCTAAGAGTGGTGCTGGGTTGTGTTTGTGGTGATTGGTTTTCTAGGTTCTAGATTTATTTGACTAAGCTTGCTAATGTGAAGACGGTATATATGGGCTATACTATACTATTATCTCATTTAATATTCGTTTTCAAGAGCATTTTCGTTTGAAAAAATGAGACAACTTCTAGTATCAAGAATAGGGTGGTATGTCCATTTTCAACAATTAACGGTTCGTCTCACTGGCTGAACACAATGCAAAAACGGAACTGCATTACATTACGGAGTACGGAACAGCTGTCAAATTTGTCGTACGTACCAATTTCAATCGGAATGCACGTACAGTAACTTTGACATTTATATTCAAAAATGGATATAATACCAAAAACAAATGATAAAAAAGAGAAGAAACTCTTATACAACGAATTGAAATATCATTAAGAAGAATGGAATCATCTGGTGTTATTTCATGTATACTAAAAAAAGGGTTTGGGAGGGACATACGTACGAAAGATTGTTCTCTCTTTCATAATTTCTCTCTGCATCATATAAAATGTCAAATTTACTGTACGTAAAAGTTAAAAGTTAACCAACCTTTCCGTATGCGTATTGCAGTTCCGTATGCAGTAACGTACCATTGTGTTCGCAAAGTACAGTTCGCGTGTATTCAATGTTTGCAGTTCCGTGTGCGTATTCCAGTTCCGTCGTCATTGTGTTCAGCCAGTCATTTTATTTCATCTACATTGCGGTACCAGCTTCAATCGAATAAATCTAATTGCAGATTGTTTTTTTTTTAATATCGATTTATAGAAGCATTTCTGAATGCACTTCCAGCTGCTTCAGTTAGTTGCATCGAATCGTCGTCCGTTGAAATGTTAACGATTGCGATGACTCAGGTGCAGAAACTTCGTCAACCAGATATGGAATATATCGTTCCTTGGCCACATTATGGAGAACGGCTACAGCAACAATTACATTATTAGCGCTATCTAGGTCTGATGGATGCCTTACTGGTGTCAGTAATATGCTGTGGATGGGTACCCTGTGTCACCCAACAATACATCCTGGTGGACGTTTTTCCTTGTCTCTAATGTGCTTTTGAGTAAGCAATGATTCCAAAAGTTGGAGGTCTAGCTACGATATCCATAATTTTGCATTTGGAGTCGGTCACAATCTAGACTTTTAGTAAAAAGATGCCTGGTATTAAAACAGGGCTCTGTCTGTTTTATCTTTAATGCCAGTCATTAAAATAAAGTCAATTTTAAATCGCCTATAATTTACAAAAATATCAATATCGCCTAGTATGAAACAAAATTTTTTTAGTGTCGAATTAACAAGACTATAATTTTGCGCCAATGCCTTTTCCTAAACAGCGCCTCAAACCGGAAATTAAAGTTAACAAAATTCTAAACAGTGCAGGAATACCCTTATCATTGCTCTGCCAAAACTGAAGCTGACACATCGCGGTTTCCGGATGTCACCACAGAAGCAGCACATTCGCGACATGTTCTTTTCTTGGCGAACGCCATTGCTGTTTGCATCGGTTGGTTTTTCACAAATTATAAATGTAAGAAATTTATTATAAAATATTTATTAAAACTTAATAATTGTGTTTTTTAAAAATATAATGTTGTTTTATCTAACTTTATTTATCACAAACATTGCCTATAAACCGTGTTATCTATATAAAATGAGTCGAAATTAAAAATTTGGTTATGGCGGATTTCTTTAATACTATACACGTGTTTGGAAATTTTTAAAGTTGAAAAGTTCGTGATATTAAAATGTGCAATTCTGTCCAACACTAAAACTGTATTTGTTTCAGTTAATGGCGTTTATAGTATTCAATATGGACTAAAATAACATTTTGGTAGACTTCCTCTTAAGAGTATCGCCTCAAAGATATCAATCTTAATAAAGTTCTTACCGACAAAAACTACTCATTATTACCGCACTGTATCAGGAGTTCTAAAGCCTACATAAATCTTAGTTTGTGTCGGCTTTGAAGCTATTTCTGCTGGCAGAGCGTTGTCCAACACTAAAACTGTATTTGTTTCAGTTAATGGCGTTTATAGTATTCAATATGGACTAAAATAACATTTTGGTAGACTTCCTCTTAAGAGTATCGCCTCAAAGATATCAATCTTAATAAAGTTCTTACCGACATTACTCATTATTACCGCACTGCATCGTTCTAAAGCCTACATAAATCTTAGTTTTGTGTCGGCTTTGAAGCTATTTCTGCTGGCAGAGCGTTGTCCAACACTAAAACTGTATTTGTTCCAGTTAATGGCGTTTGCAGTATTCTCTTGGACTAGATTAAAATTGTAGACTTCCTCTCCTTAAAGACATGAACCTTGATAAAGTTCCGACCAACAGTCTATAAAAAACTTGTTTAATTTTTCTATTGCGAAACCTGTTTTATCATTCTATTTAACAATATTTAAAATGTTTCTTATTCAAGAATGACTGACGTTGAAAGTGTTGAAAATTTCGAAGAGGAGCAGCCACTCGAGGTGGAGCCAGCAGCTATTCTGGACACAACCTCCCTACCACAACCGGCCGAGCTTCCTGATATCAAGCTCTTCGGTAGATGGAGCTGCGATGATGTCACAGTAAGCGACATCTCCCTACAGGATTATATTGCAGTTAAGGAGAAGTATGCTCGCTATTTGCCGCATTCTGCTGGTCGTTATGCCGCCAAACGTTTCCGCAAAGCTCAATGCCCAATTGTTGAACGTTTGACTAACTCTTTGATGATGAAAGGACGCAACAATGGCAAGAAACTTATGTCTGTGCGCATTGTTAAGCATTCATTTGAGATCATCCATTTGTTGACTGGCGAGAACCCACTTCAGGTATTGCTTTGTTTTTCTTTTAGAATAGTTATTTTCGTCCCATGCTAAACTGTTTCAAGTCGAAAACACGCTCTACGTTGGAACAGGTAGAATGCGGACGTACAACAAACATTGGCCTTCTAAAACTGAGTTTACATGATTGTTGCGTGTTTATTTCATTATTACGAAGCCAATGGACACTTGATTATTATTATTTTCTTTTTCTTTGTAAATATAATTGTTTAAATATGTTTGCAGACACTTGTGAGTGCCATCATCAATTCTGGACCACGTGAAGACTCGACCCGTATCGGTCGTGCTGGTACAGTCCGTCGTCAAGCTGTCGATGTGTCGCCTCTTCGTCGTGTCAATCAAGTAAGTTCTTTCAAAATTTGTTGTATTTTTGTCTACTTTTCGCCGTGCATAATGTCATTTGTATTTTCTGTAAACAAATGATTATAACACGCGGCTAGAGGAATTATCGTTAAATATCCGTAGCGTTTACATATTTTAATTATTGTTAAACGCATGACCTAACGACACAAGCAAGTTAAAAGTTTATTTTTGTATTATTCAAATCGATGCTGAGAGTGGAGGGTGCGAAACAGTTATTTTAAAAATTAACCGATCCATGCAATTCGTCCAGCTACATTGCTTTCCATCAATACCTCATGTTGGAGAGTTTATGCATCTGGACAAGAAAAAATTCGTTTTAATTCTTGATAGCATCAACAAAGTATAACTTATAATGCTGCCAGACATTTAAAACACATTTTACATATTATTCCTTAAGTTTCATTATACATTTTCCTGTGTCTAATTTTTAACTATTTTTATTTTATTTCCACAGGCTATTTGGTTGCTTTGCACTGGGGCACGTGAAGCAGCTTTCAGGAATATCAAGACCATTGCTGAATGTTTAGCCGATGAGTTGATCAACGCTGCTAAGGTGAGTTAAATTTTTATTTCGTCATATTTGTGCGTCCTTTATAATACTGTGCAACAATAATTTAACCACTGTTGCAACAGCTTCGCTTTAGGACAAGATTAAATTGTTTTATTATCCTAGCGCCCAGGTAAATAAATCTTGTCTGTGGTGCTCGAGAAACGTAGAACAACATTCAAATTATTAAAAACATAAAATGTTTGTTTACTTGTCTTGTGCTTACTGACCAACGAAAATCTGTTTACGTCCTTTTAATACTGTGCAACAATCAATAACAATGTTACAACAGCTTCGCTTTAGGACAAGATTAAACTGTTTTATTATCCTAGCGTCCAGATTAGTAATTCTTTTCTGTGGTGCTCGAGAAACGTAGAACAACATTTTAGAAGATTTTTTTTATTAACGTTTGTATGTCTTTGATATCAGAAACATCTTCCTAGAATTGTATTAGATAACTCAGCAGGAACTTTATTTGATCAATTGAAAACTAGTAAGATCATCGAATGCGCTTGATATTTCGTTTGCGTATCACAAGATCAGTAGCATAAAACAAAGTTTATTATATGCTTTGCTTATAAGCTGTTAAATAAAAGAAAATTCTTAAGAAATGCCCCAGTTATCATTCTTAGATAACAGTGACATTTGTGAATTTTAAATGTCCGTTCTAATACTGATCAGAAAAAAAACAGCATTTAACTGATACAGTCTCGCTTAAGGACGAAATCAATTCGTTTTATTATCCTAGCATTGTGGGTGAAATATATTCAAACCTCTCACTATGCTCGAGAAACGTAGAACTACAAGAAAGATTGAAATATTAATTATAAAAACATTTATCTTATTTAGTCGCTTTGATTTGTAAAATAAATATTTTTCTTTTCTTTTTTCTTGTTTTTGGTTATAGGGTTCATCTAACTCGTATGCTATTAAAAAGAAGGATGAATTGGAACGTGTTGCCAAGTCCAACCGATAAACTTTGTACATTCGTGTATTTTTTTTACACTAAATAAATAAAATGAAACAAAAGATGTGTTGAAGAAAAAGTTAATTTTGTTTGTTTAATGCAATGTGTGTAATGAGGTACGTATTTATTACACTAGGTAAATTCATAAACGCATCACTGCAGTAATGATGGTCAGTCCATTCATTATTGCAAAGTTTCGTAAGCTTATGCACAAAAAAGAAGCATCAAGAAAATTAGTTGGGCTGATTATTAGAGGTTACTTTGGTAAAGCTGAAATAAAATAATAGGGGTGTTTTTGCGAACGCGTAAAACCCTCATAAACCTTAAAAACCTCGTAAATGAACTGTCAAAATTTGTATGGCAATTTATTTCTGCGAACCTTATAAATTCATATCGTGATTTTGCCGTGTAAAGTGAAAAAAAATTAACCTCGTAAAACAGGAATGTCTTTTTGTTGTCTGTCTTGTGACAGCTGAAGGTGATAAAAATACATTTTTTAACAAAAGTCTGCGTACATCATTCTTGTGTACGTAGACTTTTGAAATCTTATTGCGTCTATAGATGTTGACTAGTTTTTTTTACTTGCGATTATTGGTACTATAATGAAAGTTATGCATTCGTGCAGAAAAACAAATTTGAGATAACAATCAAACATGACATTACGATAATAGAAAAACATGCTGGCAAAATTCTGTCCGTCTGGCGTTTAAATTAAATATTCGATCAATTTATTAAAAGTTCCAAATTGGGTACTTTTTTATTTTTCAGTTTTTTTACTTTTATAGCGCGATAACGTTTATTAAATAAATTGCACAAACAAACTTAAGCCCAAAAAAACGTACATTTAAAAACAAAATTAAACAAAAAATTCACTAACCCGGGGGCATATTCCTGAATACGAGTCGAGTGAGATGTCACTCGAGAGCTCACAGTCGGGTCGAGTAAAAATCGGTATTCCACAACTTTAGTGAGAGCCAAAAACATGATATGACTCCGAAAATATTGAACACACCCTTTGAATTGTAGCTAACTTCACTAAATGTTAACTTGAAGTTTCACAAAAAAAAATATTTTGATTTGAGAACTAATCGTTAAATGTAATTTGATAGTCAATTAATCAGTTTAAATCGTAAAAGTGCAAAAGAAAAATTAATATGATAAGTACAGAGATGTTTTATAAAACAATTTTTGTATATTTGCTACGAGTAATGGAGCACAAATTTAAAACAAACGGCAGATCGTTGTCTATGCTAAATATTTAAATTTTGTTTCAAACACTTCATTATTCATAACAATTAGAAAATAACAACTTAAATTATTTTTTTTTTTATTTTTACCAACATTTTTGCATCCATCACTTCTGCTCTAGAACACTTTTTAAACATGAATGATTTCTCACAGAAAATGCGTCACTTTCGAGTTCAGGAATAGGTGTGTTTCATTCGAGTGTCATTTGACGTTCGACATTCGAGTTGGGGAATACCGATTATTACTGAGTCGTGTTCGAGAATACCATATTTTTTGATCACACATGAAAAAATACTTGACTCGTATTCAGGAATAGGGCCCCCGTTTTTAAAATATTGATTTTTCAAAAAAAAAAAAAATTAAAACTTATAAATACAAAAAAAGGTTTCAAAAAAAAATAATGCAAAATTACCCAGGCTACCTATCTTCTTGAGTATCAATTTTGATTGTAATCGGACACCAGTTTTCGAAAAAGTCGAAGAAAAACAAACCGGTCCTATGGGAGGTACCGTTTTTAGCCCACCATATATTTTTTTTCACCAATATATAATGCATACCTACAGTAGTACACAGATTTTTTTTAAAGAAAAATTCTTAAAACACAATCGGATCTTAATAAAACTGAGACGTTATTCAGGAATGCATTTTTGATACTATTGCCTTATATACAAAATACTAAATAAAAAAAAAATTATTTGAATTACGTCCCAGTAGGTTTGGAACACTTACATAAAATTGTGGATTTTTTATTTTATTTTGAAAATTTTGTAGCCCATTTTTTTATATTTTTTGAAGTAAAAAAAATATTTTGGTTAACTAATTTACAATCGAAAACTTTCTATTTTAATGAAATATTCCAAAAATCACTGCATAACAAATCTAAGTTTATGAATTTACTTCCAAGAATACTTCTTTTAGTCTCATCAGCGCTGTGCATTTCCAAAATAAAAAAATAATTACATTCTCTTGTTTGGCATGACTTATAGTTAACCATAAGCATTTTTATTTTATTTTTGCTTAAGTGCTGCAGTGAAATTGCCAGCTGCATTCCTCCCCTGAAACAATTCAACCGTAATACTCGCACTGTTAGGAATGCCCACCAGTTTACCCTTGAGCCCAAATTCGGCCGTACTATTAGAGGTTCATTCTTTAGTCGCACCACACGAATATGGAACGTCTTGTCTAATTGGTTCTACACCTGTGCAAATATTTTTCGCCCAAAAGTACGACGTCGACTTACTTTTTTACTTTTCCCAGACGGTTATCACTGATTGCTAAGTTAAAAACTTGTCAATACCGTTGTGAGCAATGGATGGGTATTTCAAAATGCCCGTATAAGTCACGACTGCCAGACATATTTTCATACCCTGCAAGATGGTGTCTATGCGGCAAGTACGCGATGTAGATGATACTCTGTAAAAATTGGTTTGCAATGGCACTTGTTTTGGTACAAATTAGGTGATAAACCTCAACTGTAACCATCAAGCCAAAAAAAGGAAGTGTCCATCAGAAACTGCTGGCATCACAATTTGCTTCGAAGGAATCCGAATAGCTTGAATTTTTTATTATCAATGTTAGTCTCGGTTGTGATTTCCATAGAACATAGTGCGAGTGCTATTCTTTGCGAAAGTGTCGTTTTCCAAATGGTTATTTTGCCTCAATGAATATCTGTGAACTTGTGATCTGTCTTACTTCTTGAAAATAAACCTAAGAGGAGATAATAGTATACCCGAAAATAATTAGCCACAGCGGGTTACGTGGCACCTCAAACATTTGAGGTGCCGTGTGGCCCGTCACCTGCCTGTAGTCGCAGAGTCGCACACATAAAACAAAATGTTTCGTGCCTTTCGTTATTTTTACAATCAATGCTCTAGCGAAATAGCCAGCTGCATTCCTCCTCTGAAACAATTCAACCGTAATACTCGCGCTGCTAGGAATGCCCATTAATTTACACTTAGCCCAACTTCGGACGTACAGTCAAATACAGAGATTCTTTCTTTAGCCGTACCACGCGAATGTGGAATGCCTTGCCAGACTGTTTTTGCCTCCCATTACGACTTTTGCCGAACTTTAAAACAAATGTGCATCGATATCTCCTTTTATACCCCTCCCTATTTTCCTAACGCCCCGGCTGCGTTTAACATTATAAGGGTACCTTTTGCGTGGGCCAATTATAAAAAAAAATACAAAAAAAAAACAACATTTGTAAACACTAAACATACACTTTTAACACAAAAACACTATTGGCACACGTGTGACAAAACGAAATTTATATAGGCCGCAGCCGTAATTAACACGTGTACAATTTGTACTTAAATTTAAATTATCGTTACAGGCGATGATCGGTAAGAAACAAAAAAGGCCATTTTACAGTTAGCTTTTGTGAAAAAATACATACATTTCGATGTACACTTCAAACATCAGAGATGCAGTGCCTTACAAAGTTGAAAGTTTGTGTTTGTTCCAAAATCACGCTTAACGGATTTGAATGAAATTCGGCACGTACATTGATGAAATGCTGGATTGAAAAATAGCTTACTTTTTTGTCTCGGAAATATTAATGTATGTATGTATGGCTGAAAGTTTGTTTTTAATACTACCATGTCCCAACGACTGCACTAATTTGTGAATATTGGTAGATGAATGTGTAACAGGATTACCTAAACTACTGCAACTACTACCCAAGCTACCTTAATTGTGAAAAGAGCACGGACTGTGAGAGAAATCTGATTAAGGAGTAAAAGTCATTTAATCTGAAGTCCTCGCCGACGATGTCGCGGCTCGAAGCTAGTCTAATATAATTTACTGTGTGCAAGGTACCAATTTAAGAAATGCGATACTCTTACTTCTACATCACATGCATCGAAAATAAAAAAAAACTTCTAATTCTAATTTGCTTTTTAACAAAAAAAAAATAAAAATTCTTTTATTTCATTGAAAAAATCATCTTAATCGCCTTCTAAGAACTGCGAAATGTAAGTATTTACCCATTCTTGAAACTTCACCATATGCTCATCAACTGCACCAATATATGTGTGCGCTTGGAACTTCGGTGGCGGATATGCTCCCGGTCCAAATATATTCTGAATTACGTTTTCTGTCATGTAAATAGCGGCAATTGCATCGATCCTTATGACATCATGGCGAAGGGATAACTTAGCGAATGATTCGGCAAACAATTTAAGCGTGGTAAATGATTGCTGAGTCAAACAATCTGAAAATACAATTAAAACCAATGAATTAACAAATGTGACTTTCGTTACCTGGTCTATCAATTCTTGAAGCTACAAAATACTTTCTAAGAATTTCTGAGGCTTCGTTTGAAAGATCAACTCGTCTTTTACTTATAATTGAGAGAAATTCTCTCATATCGTCTGGTGCGATTGATAGTTCATCAATGGTAGATTCATATACTTTTAGTGAGACCTGCTCAAGCATGAAATCTACCAAAACCTCATGATTTTCTTCTTCGATCACAAGAGGTATACCAAATATTCTACAAGAAAAACAGTCTTAGTACATATTTTGGTGTAATTCTCAAAACATAGAACTCACTCAAGAAACTTGTTGAATGTGTGCTGATCCTTTGTATCATATTTATACGACCGCCAATGTGTCCAAATTGATGTTTCCAAGGGACAAGTAACTGCAGTCTTTTCAAGGGCTACCCTACCGGATTCAATAGTTTTAAGGATTTTAAAGCTATGTGGAGCTTTCAAACGCCCCCAATCACCAACATAATATATTCCACCTTTAGCCATAACAATAGGGTCGGCTTCAATCCAAGTATGAGCGCTGTTCTTACTAACCGACACTTTAAAATCATCATGAGGTCCGACAAATCTTTCAGCCACATTGCCAATGCTCTCCATCAAATAATTGGCCATTCCAAACTCTGGCCCAATAGCGACTACTGAAATTGGTGGACGATCAGGATTGTTCTCTAATGTGGCAATACTAAGCAGCAGACCGATTTTTAGGTGCACAAAACAATCCATCGGCACACGATCTTGGCACATTTGAGCGCTTAGCGAATAAACAAAAGCAAAGTCAGAGTAAGCCATTTTTATGGTGTCATATAAACGCTGGACAGAGTTGGGGATCAGGGTGACATCTGTTGGTGGATCATTTTGAGAAGAATTCAGGTCTCTACGAGTGTTGGCAGTAGGTTGGGCTTCGCAAAGTGAAGTTTGGCTGTAGCTAAGAGTTAAAAAATCCATAGGGGACCTACGTGAGGTGCTTGGGCCCACTGAATATGGATCGTCATCTACAGGTGCAGCATGTTCATTTTCTGCGACAGCTGCGGAAAATTGTCCAGGAGACATCGGCTCTGTTAACAACTCTAAGGTACGTTCGTCGGTGATGTCAAATTCATTTTCTATTTTGGAAGAAGTAGCAGAATGGAAATGAGATGGAAATGAAAGATCTAGCGGTTTATTTTCGATTTGAGGATGAACAAAAGCAGGTTCTTCAGCGGAGTCGCAGGTAAGCTCAATTGTTTCCGTCTTTTGTGTATTCAATAACAAAGTGGGGTCTGGTGTGCCAACAGAAAAAGAAAGGTTAAACTCTGGATACTTCCGAATTCTTTCCTTGGAATTTTCCCCCGAATGGCCTGTAACATGAAAAGGATCTGCCGTATGAAGAGGAATATCCATTGGTTGATGATAATTAAATTCTGAGTGTCCTTCATTTTTTTGTTGGCTGAATACTAGAAGGTCGTCAAGGTCTGCGTCAGGAATAGACTTCACAGCCGACAGGGAACTGTTTAGTGTTTGACTAGGTTCCATGCTATAAATTCAAGAGTTTTAAAATCCAAGTGACCGGTTATAGCGTACTTTGCTCCTAAGGTTATATCGCAATCGTGGCTGTAGTCTTAAGTGGAGATTTGGATGTCAGAAGTGCATCAATTATGAAGGAAGAATTATATTACCTTTCAAACAAACAGTTTGAGACCGAAAGATTTTGTTAAACACTCTTGGGGTTGATACACTTCGGATGGAAAACACTCGAAGCAATCTATACTTACCCATACACCTCAGTTTGGAATGCTCATTCATTGGCCGAGTACAAATAAAACAAGTCGGTGCTTCGAGAAAAAAATAGTTATTATTTTAGACTAACGATTTGTTTTTTAAAGGAAAGGTACCTTTGGTGGTCTCTTTTTGTATGGAGTTCGCTTGACAGCCCGTGGAACAATACCAAGTAGATTGAATCCTAACAACGAAAAAGATGTAAGTTAACATTAACATGTACGGCTTTTTTTAAGCACATCAAGCTTACTCAAAACCCTCAAAACTTACGTATAATTCTCAGGTTCGGTGTAAGCAGACAGAACACAAATTATCACCGCCAACCCACCTGGATATCTATTCGGAGTAAGATCGTAAAGGAATTCTTCTCGCTGGGGAAGCCCTATAAAACGGCAATGAATATGAAGTTGTTCGGAATCAATTGTTTTAACAGACGAATTCTGCGACTGTTTGAGAATGGTTGTGACTAGAGAATAAATAAGGTATTTCGCAGTTTCCAAGAACTCAACAGGTTCTTCTAATAAAAAATCAAGGAGAGTTGGCGATTTTTCAACAAAGTCTATGTACAGAAGTGGCAATTCTATAATAATAGCAGCACGGGCGTCATCAGGCTTCTTGGAGTTGTTGTAGGTTTGGATGAAACCATCAGTTTTCTCCTCTATAATTCTCATCAACTTTGTCCCACGTAGAAAGCTTTCCAGTAATTTCTGTTCTGCAAAGCTATTGTTTTAAATTTTATGAATTATTTCACATTCCTACAAATAGAATTAAATATTTACGTTTCGTTTATTCTAATTGGACTGATAATGCCGCTTGACATGACTTTTTTTAAATGGTAATGGTTGAAGTTGTTGCAAGCCTTTTGCTTTTGTGAAACTACGAGGCGCGAAATTCAAGAACAATTTCAAATTTCAAAAGCAAAACACAATTTTAAAGTATTAAGTAAGTGTGGAGAATTTCTTAAACCTAGGTGTGTTCGTGGCTAATGACTTTCGATTTTTATTATTATTGGCCCCGTTCGGTTGCGTATAGCTTTACACTACAATGCTATTCAAATATACTGTGCGTTTGTGAACGCATAAAACCCAATAGGTAACAATTTCTGTCAAAACGTACTACATTTGCCAAACAGCTGATTTCGTGGTCAGCTGTTCCATACGATACTAAAGTATATCAGAAATTTAGCGCTACTTGTATTTCGATTTGGAGATTATATGTTTCGTTGTTTGTTATGGTCATCAGCTGTTGATCACCTGTCTTTTTACACGTATTACAACAACAATGCAATACCTTGGTAGCGCTTCTATGATATACCGAACGGGGCCATTATTATTATATTACAGAATCAGAAAATATATTTATATCATTTATTTTTGACCTTTAGGTATACATACATATCTGCCAGAACATAAATTTGAAATTTTTGGTGTTCCAGTGGGCCAATTTTTACTGGAAGATCTTTCGGTTAATTTGTATCATAAACAACGATAGCACGGAATCAAAAGGTATCCTAAAATTCCTTGGGCACTTTTCTATCGGATGAGACATGTGCAGAACAGCTGACTGTTTATCTTTTTTTCGAATTTTGACACGTGACTTTGCTAGTTCGGTTTGATCGTTCACAAAAAAATCGGAATTTGTTGTGCTTAAGGGGCCAGTTATAGCGATAATTAAAAACCATCATTATAAATGATCAATTGAATATTTTTGTGTGTTAGAAAAAGATTTAAAACAAGAAACTTATGCCAATCGATTGCAAATCAATTAAAATAATTTGTTTTGACAAAAAACAAACCAAGGAAACAGTATTATTAATTAAAAAAAACATTTATTTCTTTTAATGCTGAAAATTGGTTTTACTGAACAGCTGATTGTCATTTGACAGAATAATGGAACATTTAGTTCCAGTGTTTGTGGCCCATTTTTTTTAATGTTCCCATCATTAAAAACTTTACTGAAGCATTTAGCATCATTAAAACAAATTTGAGGTTATGGCTGGTGTGGTTGGCCTGTAAATTCTGACACAACTTTAATGATCGCTATAACTACCCGTACGTACAAATTTTCAGTTTCCAGCTGTTTCAACTTTTAATTATGGACATTGTATATACACTGCATATAGTACTATCATGAAGCATCATTTTTTAGTTCTGAATCAAGTCGCAATGAGGCGTGCTGAAATTGCCAATTGGTGTGAATATAGAATAAGTACAGACAACAAAAGTTTATTAAATACTGGTAAATATCGGTAAAGGTTCTCATCTCCACTATTTAGAGTTAGTTCTGAATCAACCAGGAAGATGGCCAAACGAAAAATGACCACCATGAGAGTACTATAGAAAATGTATATACAATGAACAAACCTACTCTGTCATCATTATATTTCTTTCTATTCTCCAAAACCCATACAAATATAGTTATATCGTGCTGACAGAAAAAGCTATTGCAGCGACGTTGCGGCTCTACCTCGCTTAACTAGAAGCTGCTTCATGATACTACTATAGGTTCTATATACAAGGCTCCCCGACTAAAAGTCTACACTGAGAAATAGCGAGATAGCGAAACTAAATGGCGCTAGGTGAAACACCCATCTTGATATTACTATAGATAATATATATTGTTTTATACTTTATATACATATATGTATACTATATATTTTTTTTGTTAAAAACAATTAATTTATTTTTATCTCAGCGTTGAAGAAATTAGTAAAGAATAACTTATTTCAAGAATTATTCAAAAAGTTTATGTTTGTAGTAACTGTGTAATGTTTAATGAGGAAAAATCCTTAAGGAGCCGGCTACTAGCGACTGCGACTTTGCCCTATTTGGCCACATTGAGTGGCGCTTAAGATGTTTGATAAGAAACGACATATACAACTATAAGTGTAATTGTTTTTTTTTTTTTATTTTATGATGAAACATAGATTTTCATCAAGCTTCAAAGAACATTCTGAGGATTTTAAATGATTTACTGTTATCTGTGAATGATGAGCAAGTACGTTGCACATTTTTGTCCAAGAAAACTAATTCAACATAATTAAATATATATGTATTTATTGTTACATTATAAATTATTATAAACTATAAAAATTCTTGATAAAACACAAGTCAATCCAAAATAATGATACATATATAATTTCAATAAACTTACAAATAAAGTTAATACAAAAAAATGGCATTTCATTCCAATGAAATATCAAAATTAAAGATGTAATTAATTACATTGTTATATGTATAATTATATAAGAACGTTAAAGTGAACTTAAAAAAATGTCTCTAATCAAATCGTTTCAACAAGCAAACCATCTACGCTTCTATGTAATTCTTTAAACAAACAAAACAAAGGCACATATTATAGAAACTATTGTTTGGCGCTACATTCTCCCGTTCTGGTGAATATTTATAATATTTAGTTTGAAAAAGAGGTTTTTAACTAAAATAGTGTAGTTTACTAGTTGGATCCGTTTTGTTGTTGTTATGGTTAAGTGTTTTTGAACTTGAGAATTCACTTTGGCATAGAAATCTGTATGTGTGGAGAGTTAAGTCCTTTGATTACGTTTAATACAAGTCTACAAATTTTATATAAATACACTGGCGGGAATATTTTAGTCAGCCTGTTTCTAAGGCATTAACGTGATACTACTACTCGAATAGGATTTAAATTTTAAAACAGTTTTCTAATTTGAATAAAACTACATATCATAAATGATTTAAAGGGGATTGAATAAAGTCAGTTGCATTCAAAGCATAATGTGTAGGTTGTTGCTAGAAAACTGTTTTTAACAATAAATTATTTTCTATGTCCTAAAACTTAGTCACACTTTTTTTCAGCGCAACTGTATACCGGAAAATAAAATAAAAATGCCCTAATAATCTAAATTTCCTTGAGCTCCAGTAATGATGGCGTCAATCCAAATCCGAGCTGCTGAATCTGAAGCTGCCTGCAGGTGATAGCTACGTTTCTTTGTTTTAACAATGAATGTGCAGTGCGGTCGTCCGCTTTTGGATGCATTCAAATGGTCAAGGTAGACTTCATCAATTGTCTAAAATAAAAAGAAATATAAGGTTTATTAGAATAGGTAAAGCTCTGTTAAAAAAGAGTTGGTTGTCTGTAAAGTCGGTTTATGGACGATAATTTTACGGACAATATCTACATCTAATTTCTACTTTAACAAAAACTCCGCCTATTTTGTAATTCTTTTTCTCTTCTTGTACTTTTTGAATTTGAGTGGAATTATTTTGGAAATTTGCGCCCGTTTTTTTTCATGTTCGCCTGGTGCTAAGAATACGTTTGCGATCGATTTTGGTTGTTAAATCGTTAAATCCACATACACACACCCCATTATTACATCTTCTTTTTTACTTTAAGAAAACTCCGCCTATTTGTATATCTTTTTCTCTTGTTGTACTTTTCGAATTTGAGTGGAATTATTTTGGGAATTTGCACTTGTTCTTATTCATGTTCGCCTGGTGCTTGCGATCGATGTTGGTTGAAAGAACCACATTATCGCGGTTAGCATGAGTCATGAGTCTTATCAGCATGAGTCATGTTATTTCGTACGTGTAGCCCTGTCATCGATTTATAAGACGTTATCACGTCAAAAAGTATGAACAAAATAAACACTGCTCGTTATATACCTGTTTTGAGTTCAATACTTACCGAAAAATACGCTCCTCCACGAGGTTTCCTCTCAGACTTATCGGAATAGTATATAAAGGCGTTACGTTGCCGATCCAAAACAAACCATCTTCTTGACCAGCCATGGAATGTTGCGCCTAATTTGTGCAAATATCTACCACACACATTTAAAAAAAATACATAGTTAGTGTTTTTAATAGAATTTGATGTATCTAAAGATTTTTACCCTCGACAGCTGTAAGAGTCGACGAACACATGAGGGCATTGGGCGATTTGGTGACCTGCCGATTCAATGTGTTGCCGCAAATCTAAATCAGGCGAGAAAATCGGTAGATACCGCGTCAGCGGTCGCTGATGTTTCGGAAGAGATCTTTTATTGCCCGATGTTAGACGATCGCTGTTTGTTGTATCACTTGAATTGACACTCGAGCGCTTGCCATCGTCACTTTGTTCCGAATGACGATTTCCACTACCTCCCCCGCCGCTGCCGCCGCCTCCACCCGTCGTAGACGAAGAAAGTTCTATGCTGGATTTGTAGGTATTCTCCGACAAGAGATCACAACTTAATTCTGAATTAGCTTCAGACAAGGGTCGTGACCGTTGCGATTCTAATTCTGGTTGCGAGTGACGATTCTGAAATATAAAAATAGAACAGCATTTACAAACGGTTATTTATAATTTTCAAGAGAATCGAAATATCAAAATGTAAACAATAAATCGCCCAGCAGCGTGACGGTGAGTAATGCATCATTCTCCAGGAATGAGATAGAGATTGAGTGTTGATTTGTCGTCACTCGCAATAAATTATAGATGTCAAGAACGCACAGAAAAAAATGGATCTTCATGAATCATTTTATTTTTCGTTGTGAATATAATTTTTCTAAAAATAAAACAGAAACTAATGTCACGGGATTCTAAATAAAAAAAGATAAACTCGTAAAATGGAATAATAAAAACAATTTACGAGATAATTCATTGCTTCTTTGGTATTTGGAGGCTATCCAAATGTGGTGTTTTTTTCAAAGACTTGGAACGTCGAATTAGTAAAATGGCTCTTTAGGAGGACAATGCTTGGTGATTATTATAATGATAATAATCGTAACTGTATGTTTGGGAGGATAAACGATTCATTTTTAATATTTTGTTTTTATTAACAAAACGTTGCGTTAGACCATAAATAAACTTGATCTGATAAGGACATACAAAGATACTGGGCTCATTTTAGAAAATTGTTTTAAATACCTAACAAGACAAAAATCTGATATTTAACTGTAAGGTACCCCACCGGTTAATGAACGGACTCAACCGCTTCAAAAGCGAACAAATTTAAATATCCTGGATCGAAGGATCTTGCGATTATGACTTCAAGTATGGCATAAGTGATCCAACAAAATACCCTTTAAGCTAAAAGAAAGGGTCTACATCGCAGTTATTCGTTCAGCGCATACATAAGGTCATTGTACATATGTACATTCTAAAGTACTCTCATGAAGCAGCATTTTTGAATTGCTGCACAGTCCGTAATGACTGGCGCTGAAATCGCCAATAGGTGATAATATAGAATAAGAACAAATCACAAAAGTGTATTAAATGTCGCCAAATCTTCTTGTCTCCACTATTAAGAGTTAGTTAGTGATTAGCCCTGAAGATGGCCAGAAACCAAATGGCATTCATGCGAGTACTATAGCATGGATATAAAATGATACGGTTCAAAATGTTGTACAATGACAAAACGTAGAAAAATGAAGATGCTTCGTATGAAAATAGGAGCCTGGTCGAGTAAAGAGAGAGACAATTCAAGAAAGCCTTCAGATTAAGAACACTATTTTGGAGAAAATCCATCATGACCAACTTAGATGGTACGCGCATGTAGAAAGATGTCCTGAGAACCCGTTTTAAAAAGGCAATACAATGCCACATTCCAACCCTTTCGTGGAATACGCTAACGCCAAAAGTTCCTGGATCTAACAAATGCAACGAAGCCTACATCTAGTCGTCCCCAGACTAGACATGAAAAAATCAAAAATTCCTGCAAACGCAAAGTTTTCTGAGGTCAATACGGCGAATTCCATAGGTAGAGCCCTAAAGCGAGGCAGTGAAGTGGGAGAATTCCCCAATATCACCAATATCACTGTGCGAAAGAAAGGAAGTACAAACTATCAGCCTGTCACGATGTTTTGTCAGTCAGCAGCAAAAACATAGTTTCGTCTTTATTTTTAATGGCTAAAGCAGCATTCACACGCAGACAAGACAATGGGAATATACTCAATTGTCTTGTTCGAGCTTCTTGAACGGGGTTGGATGATGTCGATATTGTCCTCAGAGATAGCTCGGCGGGCTAGCTCGGAGGATATAATGACGATAATTGTCTTGTCCTGGAACAATGATTGTCTTGTCTCATTGTCTTGGCCTGTGCATTGTCCCATGTGAACCCCGCTTAAAACATATACTTACACGCTTTATAACCGACTTCGTCCCGTTACGTACATATATAAAGCTTTAGAGCGCTGTTCTGTCATAGTGAATGTGAAAATATTGAGAACGTACTGTAAAAAAAAAAAAAGCCAATTTGAACGTATTCATTGAGTAAAATGTCAGAAAGCCAGAAAAAGTTTTTTTTATTTGAACGTATTCTTTGAGTAAAATCTTGGAAAGCGAGGAAAAGTTCAGTCAATTCGAACTTTTTCAAATGGTCAAAGTATTTGTATTTGTATTTACTAATTAATTTACATAAGTATATAAAAACATTTCGTTTTTTAACGAATACTTATAGTTCTAAGGTACAATTGTTTTGATAGATAAGTTGATTTTACTTGATAGTAGAAAATTAAAAAAGATTTTACTTGGGAAAGAGAAACAATGGTTAAAAATTTGTCACAAAAAATTAATAGTAAAGAAAGATTAAATTAAGAGAATAATAGAAATTAATTTAGCACCTAAAATGATATTCTAAAACCTTTCTAAACATTGCGCAGTTGTTCATTCTTCTCAAGTCGGCAGGTAAGGAGTTCCAAAGACCAACGGCGCAAAAACACACAAAAGACACAAAAAATTGTCGCCTTGAAACATAGTTGTAATTAGAATGTTGCATTTATGAGATTGCGGAAGTCGGTTGTAAAGCGTGATTGTGTTTCTACTTTAATAGTCATCTGTGTTGACTCCTGATTTTTAAATCTTCGCAGTTTTTGCTTCAATGCCGGTAAACGTTTCACTGACAGTACTTTAATATGGCGTTCAACGCGTCCACTAAAAGTCAGTTAACCCGCCTCTAATAGCGAGTTTCTTTCAAATTTCAAAGATTTGATCTGAAAATCGAGATTTGTTCTTTTCAATGACACTTGCTTTATCAATTAATCCCAGTATTGGTCATTCATTGACGAGCATACAAAGTATTTGATATCACACACAAAAATACCAGGCATAAATAAAATAATAAATTTATTGGCGCGACAGCTCTTTAAGGAGACAAGGCCTAGCGACTTATACTCTCAACCATTCCTGTGTATGTGTTGTTAATCTGCAAGAATGGAAGGAACCTATAGTTTACCGCCAGTCTGAACGGCTACATGAGATGCACTTTTTCGAGACATATTTTACTCTTGGAGGTTTTGTCCGAGAGGCAGTACTCCGGAAAACAAGATGGCTATAAGCTTGTTTCGAACCCAGGCTCATTCCCTTAGCAGTCCGACACACTAAACACTAAGCCACGGGGCACTACCAATCGAATACCAGGCATGCACAGTTAATTTATTCAAAATGCCATATTCGTATTTTCTCACTTCCAAAACACCTCTATTTGTTATTTTGTATATTTAAATAGATATTTGTTAATTTTTTAGCTAAACATGGGCTGGTACAAGTTTACAACAAACAGCAAATAACAAAATATTTTCCATTTGACGTTTGACCGAAAGACTATTTACATGTATGTTTGCATTCAGATCAAATCTGCCACCCCATCAGAGATCAAATCTTTCGTGTTCAGGTTTGATCTAGATTTGATCTTTTTCTTGCAATGAAACTCTCATCTTTTGACAGAAAGAGCAAATATTTTCTTGAATGAAACTCGCTATAATTGTTTAATTGGCCCTAAAAGTTAGTTGAATTTTAGTCAAAAAGTTAGTGAAGATTTCTTGACTAACTTTAAACTGACAGTTTCCCCTTTACAGTTTGTCGTTCAATAAATTCACTTTGACCTTTGTATATACACTGCATATAGTACTATCATGGAGCATCATTTTTTTAGTTCTGAATCAAGTCGCAATGAGGCATGCTGAAATTGCCAATTGGTGTGAATATAGAATAAGTGCAGACAACAAAAGTTTATTAAATACTGGTAAAATATCGGTAAAGGTTCTCGTCTCCACTATTAAGAGTTAGTTCTGAATCAACCAGGAAGATGGCCAGACGAAAAATTACCACCATGAGAGTACTATAGAAAATGCATATACAATGCTTTGACAATTGTATATACACTGCCTATAGTACTATCATGAAGCATCATTTTTTAGTTCTGAATCAAGTCGCAATGAGGCGTGCTGAAATTGCCAATTGGTGTGAATATAGAATAAGTACAGACAACAAAAGTGTATTAAATACTGGTAAATATCGGTTAAGGTTCTCGTCTTCACTATTTAGAGTTAGTTTCTAATCAACCAGGAAGATGGCCAGACGAAAAATGACCACCATGAGAGTACTATAGAAAATGTATATACAATGCCTTGACTAAGTCATTGTACGTATTGAACGTCCCCACATCACACGTTTTTCAACTTGTTCAATGAAAACTAGAGTATTACACTGACTTGGGTTCGTCAGTGAACTGACCCGCATAATGGGTAGTGTGATAAAGCCTATATCACACTACCAGTGAATTCACTGAATACCGACGGGCTGTGACGTCAAAATAACGTCACAACATCTTCAGTAGAGTCATGTCTAGTGTGATAGCCACTGAGGGTGTCAGTTCACTGCGTGTTCACTGACGAACCCAAATAGCTCCAGCGAACTGACGCGCGAAATCTCTAGTGTGATAAGTAGTCACTGACGCATTGGACTACTGGCATACTTTTTTGACAAGAGCGTCCCATCACTGGCAACCCTCGAAATTTCGAATCGCATCAGTTTTGATTGAATTTCGTTTGAAAAAAAGATTTTTTTTTTAAGTTTTGACAGAGATATCATATCTTAACTTTGCTTGAAATATTTGCAATGCAAAGTTATAGCGAGTTTCATTCAAAAAAAGATTTGCTCTTTCTGTCAAAAGATTTGATGGAGTGGAAGAGTTGATCTGAATGCACACATACATGTAAAAAATCTTTTCTGCCAATGTCAATAGGGATGCAACATACAAGCGATACATCGATGTTTTAAGAAATCGATGTATCATTCATAAACATCGATGAAACCCACTTAAACATCGATACATCGATCTTGGTGAACGATAATAGTGCCACGTGTATCGAAAGGTCCGATCACTGAAAAGGAAAACGTAGAGATCTCAAATTTAATGTTTGTTACTGAAATTTCATGCAAAACCAGTTTTATGTTGGGCAATTGATAAGTTTTTTTGTCTGAAAAGAAGAGAAAATCGATTCTTTTCTCAAAGAATCGAAACCACGCATCGTGGACGCAGTTTAAAATTCAAAATAGTGAAATGTCATTTCTGTATTAAACTAGCCCGGCATTGCTCGGGCTTACCCTAGCTTTTCATGATACCGAAAGCGGTCCAATTATAGCCAAAAACCACAAACGTAAACGTAGTTACAAAATGTTTTCAAAACTGGCCAAGCCTTTCAAATTTAATGTTGGTTATATGAAATTCCATACAAAAATCAATTTTCGATTTTTCCAATTTCCTGACTTTTCCGGAGGGTTTTCCAAAAAGTTTCTTCGTAAAAACCTTTTCCTGGCGATTACAAACAACAGAAAAAATTTAACCAAATCCAAAACCAGATAAAAACAAAATACAAATTCATATTCATATTCATATACAATGATATAGAATTGATAGTGGAATTTCACGGAAATTTACTTCTTCAGGGTAATTTTTTTTTTGAGGAGGTGTGTGAGGGTGGGGTTTAGGGTTTGAAAACTTTTTTTCCGATTTCCGTCGTAAATGATTAAAAAAACATAATTTTACTTCAGGTTATTTTTCAATATAACCTCAAATATTATGAGATATCGGCAAAAAAACGGTCTTTCGATTATTTAGTTTTGCTAACTAAAATATCATTTAATGTTTTACAAACGCAATGAAACAAAGCCATTAACACACACATTAAAAAATAGCTGGCTAGTTATTGTTTATTTTTTGTATTTTATTACTATTTGTATTTTAACTTAAGAAGTAAACGCTTATTGAGCATCAAAAAATTAGTTCATAAACATTTTTCTTAAACATCGCGAAAATATCGATATCATCATCATAATATCGATGTTTTTATGAACGAAGTTGCATCCCTAAATGCAAATGATAAAGGAAGAGTGACTGTCCTTCACCAATACTACAATTTAATCATAAAAGAAGTTTCATTGAAAAGATCAAATCTCGATTTTGAGATCAAATCCCTAAAATTTTAATGAAACTCGCTATTAATGCATATTAATATTGTTTTAACATGACTTATACAATTGGCACTCACAAGATAATAATATTCAACTCTCACTCGCGTTTGAGATGGTTTTCTTCTGTTCACATAAGTCATCCAAACCGACATTTTTATAAATGCACACAAAAAATTATATTTAAATGTCAACCACGATATTTAAAAAAAAAAAATAAGAATTCAAAGAAACTGCTATAACTTATTACGATTTACATTAAGACACAAATTAAAATTGTAAAATGGATAAATGCAACTTATGATAGACCAACGAACGAACGAGCGAACGAATGACCAGCCAACGGACAAGCCTGAGACACACAAAATCAAATGTATATCCAAACTTTTTTTCTTTAAATTTGTATAACGCACAACAAAAATAAAACAAAATAAGTGTATGCGCAGGAGGCTTATAATAGAGCGTAACAGCCACCTCCTTGTCTGATTCCGTGGAAAGTAAATGTATTCACAGAACGATCGCGTAAGTAATGACAAAATGTAAAAAATGTTTATTTTTATTTAATAACAAAAATATAATATGTAATGTATAAATAACAAATAAAGAAGAGCTCATTTTAAAATTCGGCAATTTTCTATTTTCTATTTGGTGGCAACAAAGATCACACCTTTTTTAACGCGCACACATTGCGATCTACGAATCATTTAATGTAGATGACAACCGCGTTCAAACTTTCTGACAGATTTACGCTGCCCATGCTCAACCAGTGTTGATGGCATCTATTTCGGAGGGACGCGGGTGATGGAATTTAAAAAGTAACTTAATTAATGTTATTATTGTTCACATTAACAAAGTGTTTTTTTTCTTCTTTTGATCATTATTGTTAATAATTTCATTTGAAACATACAGAGACGTTTTAAAACTTCAAATTGTGTTATAGATATAACTAGATCAATGTCGTTTATTACAATTGCTCATAGGGTGCGATTGCAATGTTTTTTTGTTTACAATTTTCAGTGTAGAAAATAAAATAGCAAATATTTCGATCATAAATATTCATATAAGAAATGATTCGCTATTTGTGTCAAAAGATTTTCAGCAAACAGCACCAGCACGTCAACAGCAAACAGCACGCGCTGGCGCTGGCCTAGTGGGATTATCGGGGTGGCTGTGTTTACCCAAATGCGGGAGCAGAAAGGTATCTTTGGTTTCTGGGGGATGGCTCGGCTTCGAAAGAAGTCTTGTACAACGCCGCATTTAACCTTGATGCTGGAGGTGCAAATAGGCCTTGCTCCTCAGAAAGGAGCATAGAATTTGCAATAATAAAACCATTAATTGCAACTAGAGTAGTAGTAATATAGTGGCTGACCACCAACTCTAGGGAACTTCTCATACCTCAATTTAACTTCAGCCAGATTATGCCTTAATAGGCCGGTGATGGTGTAAAGCTTATTCACGTTCTAGTTGGATTAGTACAACTTACTACAACTGTGTCAATCGTGATTGATTCGGTCTTCACGACCCGTTCACTGAAAAGTATTAATGACTGCAATCACACTAACATAAGTTAGAAGTCAGTCCATGTTTTATTCACAAACACAACATTTCGATGGCTTGTATTGGTCGGAATTGAGACGAGTAAAATAGAATATATTATATGGGATAGATTGAAAAAAACGAATCTTGATTGATTGGTATCTTTGAAAATGAACGATTGACACAGTCATACAACTAACTTAAAAAGTTTTCCTTACTTTCGTAATTTTTGCTTTATGTGAAATTCATCCCCATCATCATCATCATCACCATCGGCGAAACAACCAGGATTGGGTCCGGGCCTAGTTCAAAAAGTTCTTCCACACATCCCGATTCACTACCATTTCTACGAATTAGAACGTTTACTTCAAGTTACTTGAACAAGTAAAGGAACATATTTTATAAGAAGTACGCTTCGAGTTTAAAAATCCGACCGCAAGTAGGAAAAAAAATAGTGCAATGTCCCAAAGGCAGTAAAAATATGTTGTCATTTGTAAAAAAAGGAAAGAACTCTTCGTCATCCTCTGGTCTCTTTCCGAGTGGATGGAAAACAGCATTTGTGCAGCCTATCGCTAAAAAAGGCGAATCTTCTTCTACCTCAAACTATCGACCAATTGCACTAACGTCACTTCTTTCTAAGGTCATGGAAACGCTGATTAATGTTCAGCTTAAGAAATGTCTTGAAGAAAAAAAAACTCCTTAATGACCGACAGTACGGCTTTAGTAGCAAAAGATCCACTGGTGATCTGATGGTTTATCTCACCGAAAAGTGGAAACAATATTTCGATCGTTTTGGTGAAACCAAAATTATTGCACTTGATATTTTTCTAAAACATTTGATAGAGTTTGGCATCAAGCCCCTTTATCGAAAATGCATGCATTTGGCCTCGATGAATCTCTCATTGGATTAGTAAATACCTTTCGAACCGCTCAATGCAAGTTGTGTTGGACGGATTCAAGTCTGATATTCGCAAAATAAATGCTGGTGTTCCCCAGGGCTCAGATTTGTCTCCGACCTTTTTTTCTTAATTAATTAATTAATTATTTACTATCTGAAACAACTAATTCATTAAATTGTTTTGCTGACGACAGTACTCTCAGCTTTTCCTATTCGTTTCCAAATTCGCATCCATGTTCTTCGGATGTGGAACTGCAACGGCAGCGTATGATAAGTTCATTTAATTTTGATCTTGACAGCATTGTACAATGGAGAATAAGGAATCGTGTAGAATTTTATGCTTCAAAAATTCAATGTTGTCTTTTGTTGTTAAAGCGAAATGTTTCACGCGGGTATGTTTCACTATGTAAGAGTGGTACTTGTATCGAAGAAACTGAACACCTCTCAGTTCTCGGTATGTGCATTACAGACCACCTTCTGTGGAATGGCCACATATTTAACGTCGCCAAGAATGCTACGAGATATTCAAGTTTTCTTCGAAGATGCAAAATGTTTTTCACCCCTACTGATCTGGCTACAATTTATAAAGCATATATTCGACCAAAACTCGAGTATAATTCGCATATTTAGGCAGGTGCTCCCATAACCCACTTGAGTTTTCTAGTTAGAATTAAAAAAAGAGCTTTGAAAATGATAGGCGATCAAACAATAACAGAAACATTTACAACTCTTGAACACAGACGTAATGTTTCTTGCCTTTCATTATTTTATCGTTATTTCTATAGACAATGCTCTAAGGAAATAACCAGATGCATTTCTCCCCTGAAACGATTCAACCGTAATACTCCCGCTGCAAGGAATGCTCATCATTTAACCCTTGAACCCAACTTCGGACGTACTGTTAAGTATAGAGATTCTTTCTTTAGTCGCACCATACGAATGTGGAATGCTTTGCCAGGGTCTGTTTTTCCCTCCCATTTTGATAAACTTTAAAACTAATGTGCATCGGTATTTCCTTTTTCAACCTTCCTTAATGCTCGTACGGTGTTCAAACAAACAACTCCTTTCGCGCGAGTAAATTATATATAAAAAAAGGGTATGTACGATTTGTCTCACCAACACTACAATAAATAATTTAAGCAATGCTTTGTATTGAAAACCGCAACTATCTGCATTTCAAAAAAAAATCTAAAATTCATATACATTTTACGAGTTTGTGTTTCGATTATGACTTCAAGTTCAAAACTAATATTCTCTTCGGGTGCTCTAGGCCGTTTGTAAATTCACGATTTTTCACTTAAACTCAGTTGAGTTGTTACTAAAAAGGTTTGTTGCCCTACATAGGCCCACCATTCCTTAGGATTGCATATTATAATTTTCTTACCAGTTCATGGACCTTTGTAATTTTCTTTTTTATGAATTGCAAGAAACGCAAATGTCTATTTACAGCATTTAATGTACACAGAGATATATATAATTCAAGGACAAAAATTAGATATTATGTGTTAATTTAAGTGTTTTGGATTGATTCCAAAAATCAAAAACCAAAACGACAAAACAATGTGTGTCGTTTTAAGCGTAGGGATGTTCAAAAGACGTGTGTATGTAAATCTGATGTTTTGTTGATATTTTTTTTAGACTGGATAGAGTAATTATTGAGACACTTGTGAATGTTAAATATGACAAACAGGTTGTCATTGTGACAATTAAGTAGTCACACATGGTGTTAGATTAGTCGTGTGAAATTATTGAATATTAAAAAAAATAATCTTTGGATTGGCCGGCAATGTTTTCTTCAGGAGCAAATTCAACCCGACATTTTATAGGGCGCCAATTCTCGTTGGTAACAAATCATCTCTGTATTGGAGTATGCCAATAGTCTCCCAAAAACAACAACAAGCAATGACGTGTACAGAAAAATGTTTATTGAGACCTTTACAAATCTCAAAATGACGGAATGGAATATGCTTTACACAGACGCATCTAAAAATTATCGCATCGGAATGATTGCAGTCGTTGACCAAACTCGATTTGTGAAAGCAAAAGGTCTCCTAGCCGACTCCACCACCATTTTTTTTACCGCTGAAGCTTTCGCTATCCTTAAGGCCACAATGTCCACTAACAACAGGAAAACTGCAATCTTCTCCGATAGCCTGTCAAGTCAACTATCACAGCATTAAAAAATCTCAACAACAAAACAGAAATAATTCAACGGATAATCAAAAATCATATGAGTCCCAGGCCATGCTGAAATACCAGGAAATAAGATAGCCGATAAGACTGCAAAAGCAGCTCTTGAAGAACCACTTATACATTTCCAAACATTTAGAAACAGATAGAGTATCTGAAGATGCACTAATTTTGGTGTAAGTACCGAAATCAGAGATCCACTCATGTGCTTTACAATAATTTGTTTTCTTTAGATTTGTGCGTATTGGCTTAGTAAGATAATTTATTCCGATACATTTTAATATCTTTGAAAATATTTCATTTTTATTTATGTTTAAGAAAACTTGTTTTTATTTTAGAGAAGCTAATTTGGCTAAGTGAAACACAGGGACAATTTATTTGTTTTGACATGAAATTAATTTAAATTCAAATGTCTACATAAATAATACCAAAAGAAAAAAAGCTAATACAATCTGGATAGCAATGTTATTTTTTTCTTTGAACGAAAGGTTTGTCAAAAGTTACTAGTGTCACCGGTTTTTTTTTATTTTGGGATTTTGTTTCTAGCGAAGAAATGACAAATCTTTACAAAGTCCATATATGTGTATACAACCGTTGGTTCGCCAGTAAATTGTGGATCGCCTTCATTTATGTGAATCATAACACATATGGATCTTTCCAGCTATCTATCTGGTTGAAAAGACGATTGGACTGAGCAGGTGGCGCTGCTTTCGGAGTGTCACCAAATTTGATTTTCATTGACAACATCACAAAATTTTGGCGTTAATTTTTATTGCTTAAGGTAGAAATGAAAAAAAAAAATTAAAAGATTATATGTTTCACGTAGACATTATTCAACCAATATTGTATTGCTAAGCGCTAAGGTCAAAGCTAAGGTAAGGCGAATAAACAGCAAGACTGCAAACGATTGTTTGTCCTTATCTATCACTTTGATATTTTTGTTTAATAATTTATACAACTTGCATTCAAATAAAAACATAAAAATGTATTGTAAGAATTAAGTGTTACTAGAGCGGTTCCTATTGAATCTCTTGAGGTAGATGTCATACAATTCATGATTGTATCTTCTCCGTAATCGTTCTGCCTTGTACAGCTTGTTGGCTTCTGCCAATGATGTCGATGTCGTTTGCGTAAGCCAGTATCTGGCTGGACTTGGTGACGATAGTCCTTTTTGTTGACGTGCCAGAGTCACGGATTGTTTTCTCCAACGCCAGGTTGAAGAGGATGTAAGTCTTGTCGGAGTCCATTAAAGATGTGTATTGGTCTGGACAGCAAACCGTCTACTTTAACTTGGCTTGTAATGTTGGCCATGGTCATCCCACATAGTCGTGTCAATTTATTTGGTGGAATTGCTTGATGTAGTGTTGGTCATCCATGTTTGATCAGCTCGGCAGGTATGCCGACGGCTCCCGAGGCCTTGTTATTTTGGAGCCGATTAATCGCCTTTTGTATCTCCTCAATGCTTGGTGGCTGCAGCATGAGGTCTTCTCCTTGAAATGTTGGAGTCTCCATTTCTTCTGTGAGCTGACCTATCAACAATTCATTAATGTACACTTCCTATCGCTCCAGAACGCCTTCAGAATCGGCGATTAGATTTCCCTCTTCGTCCTAACAGTATGTGCAGCGTGGTGTATATTGCGACATGTTTCTGACGGATTGGTAGAACTACCTCGCTCTCTATTTCTTTTCACTTCACAGACAATTTTTTTTCTCTCAGACTGCCTTTTTTCGTCTGTGAAGTCTTTCCTCTATTCTTTTGAACTCTTTAGATTCATCTTCGCGTGCCCGATTTCTATGAGACTGCTGCATTACTCGGTATGCAGCATTCTTACGTTCAGACGCTAGTTCGCATTCATCATCAAACCAGTCGCTCCGATCTCTGCGACGACTGCTTAAGATGGTATCAGCAGTACTAATGACTATGTTCTTAAGGCGTGGATATTTATTCTCTACGCCCGGCACTCTGTCGCCAGGACTTACTCTTCCCTCGAGCTTCCCGAGGGCGAGACTTTGTGTGCGACTGTGTTTGTTGCTTTTGTTTTCATCGCGTAGGGCAGCCATGTTGATCCGGGCCTGAGCGGCGGATGCAATACTTTTTCGCAGGGCAATCCGCCCTCGGAACACCTTACCAAGAAGATAGTGGTCCGAGTGGATGTTGGCACATCGATACGTTCGTCATTATGTCGTCATTAGGCTCGAGTAGTGGCGACGATCTATCAACACGTGGTCAATTTGGTTACGAGTGACTCCAATTTCGTTGATGCTGCCATTTATATGACTCGTAACCATTGTCATTAGTGTTCTCATGCAAACTATGCGATCCTATGTACTGCCTGAATACTGACCCCCTACCTAATAATGATTTTAACGTCATACCTTGGGCAGGCATTGAGGGTCCTCTCTACAAGTTTGTAGTAGGAATCTTTTTCGTCTTCTTCGAACTCCTCAGTAGGTGCGTGAACGTTTATGAGGCTGATGTTTTTTAAATTTGCCTCGCACGCGAAAGGTGCATAGCCTTTCGTTTATGAGCCGATGATGGTAGGCTTCATTTTTTGGCTGACTAGGAAGCCGAGCACATGGTGTAAAATATGTCATATTCTTTTTTCTGCGAAACACCATTCCCTGGCCATCTCATTTCTTGAAGTGATTTTATGTCAGTGTAAGAGTATTGTGGTCTGATGGTCAGTGTGCGGAGTAATAATAGCAGCAAGTTAAATATTTCGATTTTTTAATCTTTAAACTTCAACATTTATTACTTGTTCAAAAATAACTTATAATTCTAACATCTATGTATATTTAACAATTCTTTTTATTATTTGACCAAACTACCGCACACGACAACTCCTCAGACGACTAAACTAAAACTCATTCGATCGATTTAAGCGCGACGTGAGATTGAGACTTGAGTGATAAGTGTGTTTGAGTTATTTTTTGTGTATGTCAGTGGCGTACATTAAATTTGGTAATTGGGTGTTCTAAGAACACTACATCAGCTTTATATATGGCGAGGACATCAGCTAACTGTTGTGCAGCTCGATCTGTAGAGCTCTTACGTTCCATGAGAAAATTCTTAAATTGTTTAGCAGTTGCCTGGTTTTTCGTCGTGTAATCAGTTCATTTCCGAGGCAGTTCATTTCCGAGGCTTGCTATATATAATAATATAATAATATAATATCCCTCAACTTCAATAATTTTTTTAATTTTTGGCTTGGAAACGACAAATTATATAGAACGCAAAAACGCATTTGAAGAAAAGAAGGACGACGTCTGCCGGGCCCGCTAGTTTAAAATAAATATTGAATTGCAAGTTATATTTGTGTTTCACATTATTACGTCTTTCTCTTCTTTCATCGTTGTTTGCTATGATCTTTGATCACAACTCTCCCATTTTAGGCGTCGCTGTTTTGGACTGTTCCACGTCTGATGCCAGAATTTGTTTGAATTGTGTTTTTTTGCGTCTACCTGTCTTCTGTGAAACTGTTGGCGCGTGATATACCGCCTTTTGAAATCGGTTCCCAGTACATCTTCTTTCTAGAGAGCAGTACCAGTTAAATTAGTGCCGTCGGGCTAACTTCCCGGCCATAGAAAAAACAATTAGTTGCGAAGCATCCACAAGCTTCAGATACGAACAGATTCACTGATTATATAGAGCAATGTGCAGTTTTGGCGTCCCTGTCCGCCTGTGTAAAATGACGATGGAAAACTCTCGCTGTTCAGTCTAGGTTGGTAAAAACTTCATCGAAACTTTTAAAGTCAATAAAGGATTTAGATAAATGCCCGTTGCAAGCATGTAGGTTCTTCACTTATTATAGCTCTATCGTCGATCTTGATATAAGCAAATCCGCTGGTCCAGATGGTTAATCCGATATACTTCTAAAGAGGTGTTCTTCCTCACTGGCAAAACGACTGCGTAAGCTATTCCAATTCTTCTATTGTTCCTTAAAAAAGCAATTTAATTAATAATTAATTATTTTATTGGCGTGACAGCTCCTTAATGAGCCAAGGCCTAGTGACTTATACTCTCAACCATTCCTGTGTGTGTGTTGTTAATCTGCAAGAATGGAAGGGACCTACAGTTTACCGCCGAGTCCGAACGGCTACATGAGATGCACTTTTCCGAGACAAATTTTACTCTTGGAGGTTTTGTCAGTTCCTCGCAAGAGGCAGTACCCCGGAAAAGAAGGTGGCTATGAGCTGGATTCGAACCCAGGCTCTTTCGCTTAGCAGTCCGACACACTAACCACTAAGCCACGGGGCACTACCGTGCAATTTAACATTCACAATTCTTGGCATTCTAGCTATATTTCATGTGGCATATTGTTCGAGCAATTCTTTGATGTACATATTCCTAAACGCAGAGTTCGTTGATCTGGTACCTTCTGTCCATGGTGTTCATACCCATTCATTGTTGCGGCAATGTTTCTTTTTTATTTGTTTGGTCAATTTATCTCCATTTGTCAACCACAAATTTTTAAATGATTTTGTATTATTATGAAAACAAACAAATATCTATACATATCTCATATATCATTTCACAGTTAAACCTATCACAAATTAGCCGCGCATTTGTTCGGGATAAAAAGTAGCTTATTTTTCTATCCAGCACCCCATTCGTATGCCAACAAAGTTTCATCCAAACCCATTAAGTCTTAGGGCTTGATTGTGGAACAAACATACAAACAATCATTTACACTGGTAATATTAGTTGGATTCCATAAACTCTTGTTCGTTTAAAAAAAAAATCTTTAGATTATTAAATCACAAAAGGCTACATTCATACATGAGTCAAACCAAATTACCATAACAATTCTGACAGACAACCAGCTAATAATAACGGAACAATAATTAACTATCAACTCTTTAACTTAATTTATTAAACCAGAGATCCTAGACCAGAGACTTGCTATAATGTAGATATGAAGATTTTTTGTTTTATTTGTTTTAATAACTCATTTTTAAAATGCAACCTCAGTTATTATGTTTTTTTTTATATAATTGCCCAAAAATTCGATAAGTTGCTAAACACAACATTTTATGAAATAAATAATAAAATAAGAAGATAATATATTTAATAATATTAAAAAACAGAAAATAAAAGACTAACAACAGAAATAAAAAAAAAAACAAGCAATCATAACCTCACTGTAAGAGGGGTTATTATCACAGTACTTAAACAAACAAACAATATTATAAAGGCGAAGCAACGCAAGTTCGGGTCTCCTAGTAAATTACATAAAAATGCATGCTACTCACTTGACTAGATTTATTTTGATCATCACTGCTCCCGCCTTTAGGGCTGTTTGCATTTGTACTGCTACTGTGTTTGTTGCTGGTTATACTGGAGCTGATAATCTTCCTGTCTGCATCTCCCACCTGTTGCTGCTGGTTCTCTTTATCTTTTAAATTATCCATTTCCGTTGACTCGATGACATCTTTGTCGCTCGTCGAGTTACTAAACACAAAAAATATACAAACATTTCAAACATTAAAACTTATCACAAAGTTGTTCAAACAGTTCATTTACCAACAAATAAAAGATGACATTTTTTCAAAATTCATTTGGAAATATAACTTTTAAGAGATTATAAAAAAAAAAACTATGAAGTTGGCAAACGTTTGAGACTAATAAAAGTTATAGCTTATAAGCGCCTTGTTCTCTATACGCGTTGAACAGTACTTCATAATGCCTAAAACAGGTGATAATTGAGCAAAATTACCAAATGATATACTTGCTTAGTCACACAATGCTGTTTATCGCACAATTGGCAGTTGATAAGTAACCCTGCATTGACTGTGTATCGAAATGATATCGATTTTATTTTTTTTATATTTGTTAACTGTTTTGTGCTTAATATCAGTACAGCACTGTGGAATGTGTGATAAACAACGGTGTGTATGGCACAGTGGATCGGCCGGCAGCGGCTGCTACTGCTACTAGGTAGATATACCCGCGTTAAGCTTATGGCTTTATTCTTCAAGTTTGTAAGGTTACAATAAAAGAATATTCATCAATAAGAATGGAAATACAAAATGAGAACGGATTTAGGTATAATACTAGTTACCGGTCAGGCGGGTTTATTGCCTTTTTGAGACGGAATGAACCTACTTAATTTTTCTTTCAGCATTATGAAGTATGACAACAATTATTTCATTTCATGTTTTGTTTGTCTTGGAATGATACTACAACGTTTGCTACATTGATTATGCAAATATATAGCTTTGTATCTGTGGTGTGTATTGTTTTAGTTTATTAATTATCTAAATAAAAAAAACAACAGTTGATTACGAGATTGTAAAGCATTAGAGAACAGATAATGTTTTTAATTTAGATTTTTTGAAGAAAAAAAATGAAAAATGTTTTTAAAATTGAAAATTGGGTCATAGAACATTCATGGATAAGTTTACAGAAATAAATGCACAGGTTTAATGATAATTGGAAAAACCGGCAGCTGCTGAGGGTATTATGTATTGCTTAAATCGCTCATCTTAACAATTCTCTGCCTTAATACCGTTCTGATATGATGAAAGTATTTGAATCAGTGGCAATCTCTTCTATTTAAACTGGTTATTTATTTCGCAAATAACTACAAATAATTTGTAAAGGCTGAACCTTGTTGGAGTTTATTGTCAATTAAAACTTGCTGAATCTGAGCATTAATTTGGAGAATTCTTGCTGCTCCTTAAAAATTGGTAGTGATACTACTGAGACAAGGAAACGGGCAGTCGTGTATCTGTTTCAACATTGTGCTTAAAAAGGTGGTACAATACACCCAGGTCAGTCCATCAGGCAGTATCTCTAATAAATCAATAGATCAATAATAATTTGCTGATGACATTGATGTGAACTAATCGGGCAGTAACCGGTGCTTTCACTTCCATGGAGTGAGTAGCAAGCAAAATGGGTCTGATAATAAACGAGGTGATAGTGAGTAAATTGTCTGCCTCGGCTCTCCGCTGCTATAAAAACACAGAAAACAATATCAGCGCAGAAATCAAACTTAGAATCCTTCTTGCTAATCGCTGTTTCTTTGGGCTAAGTAAGCAATTGAGGAACAAAGCCCTATCGAGAAGAATCAACTAGACGCTATATAAAACACTCATCATCCCGGCCCTGCTATATGGTGCAGAAGCATTTTCCCTCTGCCAGTCGGATGAACGCTCCTTTGGGTTATTCGAGAGAAAAGAACTACTTGTAATTTATGGCCATATTTGAAATCCATTAAATAACGGAGAAGATAAAACAGAGAGTTGTACGTGCTGTACGGCGACATAAGTATTCAGTGGCAAAAATGGGCCAGCCAAAAAAAGCGGATGAACATCGACGCTCAAGTGGGCAAAGTCTTCGACGCCATACCCAAGCGAGTCAGAAGCATAGGTAGACCTCATCTTCGATGGATCGACCAGGAGACGGTAGGCTAGAGATCGAGCCTGATGGAGAGGCATATTAAACCAGGTCCAGGAGCACCACGCTAATGAGCGACAGAATATGACATAGGCTATTTGAACCCGGTGGCTTAGTGGTTAGTGTGCCGGACTGCTATGCAGTTTGATTAGTATTCAGAGACACTTTTTATCCGGGACAACGCCTCTTGCGAGGAAATGAGACAAATATTTCAAGAGTAAAATTTGTCTCGAAAAAAAGTTCATCTCCTGCAGATTCACAGCGCACACACCTGAATGGTGTAGAGTATAAGTCCTTAAGGAGTTGTGGCGCAAATAAATTTATATTTTTTTATTATTCAGACACAATTCAAAGTAGAGCGATGAAAATGATAGGACATAGGATCATTACTGAAAAAGTTGCCAGTTGCATTCATAATCAACCGTACTAGGAATGCCTATTCTCACACGTACTACCAAGTTCAGGAGTTTCATATTTAGTCTTTATTTCTCTTTATATTTATGCATTCAAAACCAATAGATTTCTTTTGTATAATTTTTGAGGAGCATTAAACTTCCGACGAATTATTGGCCAGTAAATGTAGGAAAAATAAAACTAACCCGAATGAAATTAATTGCATACTTCGAGGCGACAATTATTTTATCTTGACTTTATTTGAATTGGTGAATATAAGAATGCAATTAGAATACCGACTGCCTTTTAGTTTTTGATTGAGTAGTGCAATAGTTCCTGGAGCAAGGACAGATGTTTTCAACTAATTAAACATTAAACAATCAGCCACTATCAAAAAATGCATACGTATAGTCACGAACACACCTCCATGCCCTGATACTCCAAAAAAAAAAAAAGTAAGATTACGTGAAAGGTCAAAAGATCGCCATATACTATGGGGTAGTTACGAACTTTGTATACCTTCAATGCGCTGTTACATATAACAATAACACCGTTTTAGATATAAAGCAAAGTTTCTTCGGGTTTAGGAAGCAATTGCAAAATTATCTGACTAAAAGCTATGTTGTTAGTAAATTCAATTCTGGCGTTGAAACATGGGCTCTTTTAAAGCAGATAAGAACATAGTTGGACTTTTTGAGCGAAAGATTCTTTGTGAGATCTTCGGGCACCATCTGCGTTCATCTGGTTTATAAGAGAAGGTTCAAACACAAATTAAACGAGTAGTATAACATAGACTTATTCAAAAAACTACGTATTGAATGTTTAGGTGGCTAAATTACGAAGAGCGAATGGACATCAAAGCTACCGCCTGAAAAATCTTTGATTCCATCTCAAAGACCTACCTTGTTGGTTATATTTTTTGTATGTACATTTAAAATGTTTTCAAGCAATTTCAATCCATTTAAAAGGAGTTTCTAACAGAATCTCTAACCATATGCAAATGAATATCGTTTTGAACGTTTAATTTAAGTTAACATGACTTTTTTATACTTACTCTAAACTACTGCTTAACATAGACAAATACTGTGCACGTGCTTCATCATGACTTTTCTTTTTCAAATCGACCATTTTCTGTCTTGCATGTTCGATAACATGGCACCCTGAAAAAAATAAAAAAATATATATAAAACTTAAACTGAATTATAGGTACCATTTTCGTATCTAACCTTGTTGTGCCAGCAACAACTGTCGATTTCTCTCAATTTCTTTAATACTGTCAAATATCTTATTACTGGCTCCTTTGGTTGAAATCGGTGCATCTGAGGTCACCTTCGAAATCCTATCGATATCATCCTGAGATGGAATTCTTCGCTCCAATGGATTCACCTCAAAGTCATCACTTCCAAGTGATAGATTAAAATTGACTCGTTCTTCTGTCTGTTGGTGCTCCTCCTCACCATTAACGTTGTACTTCAGTTTCAATAATGGATCGTCTTCATCTTTGTGCAATCGGCGAACAACTTGTTCTTCAATTGATGGAGAATTTTGAAATATTCTTTGACTTGGCTTTGGTGGCAAAGCTGGTGCGCTGTTAAGATCATCTGTAATATCTACAGCTTTAAGTTGTCTTTTGGGTGTGCTTGTCAATGGTTGTTGTGATGGCAGTTCAATTTTGTTGTTGTAAAACATATTCTCGTTTACGCTTTTTGACATAATGTCCTCTGGGTGATGGCGTTTCGGACACAGAATTTCTGCTGATCCAAACAAAGATTGTGATATAATTCCGTGTTGATTATCCGCTGGCGACATTTCACTCTCATCATCGTCTTCCTCGTCGTCATCATTTTCAGACGACGGATCCGATTGTGCATTGAGCTCTCCAGTTATGTCGGATATATTGGCTTCGACTGTTCGTAGCAGTTCTTTGTTTTCACGCAATTCATTCATCAGTGCTATAAGTTCGTTTTTCATAGCTCTTGCATCTGAACATGCATTGCTACGATTTACAGTCTCTGCGTTTTCTAACCGCCGCAATTTTTTACGTTTTTCATCGATTTGCGTCGACAAATCTTTCTGCTCCATATGCAAATCCTCGCGGTACGCTTGCCATTCGGACTCTTCTTCCAGATACTGGAATTCCAAATCTTCAAATGTTTTCCGATCGTTTTCAAGGGATTCAGAACATTTGTTGAATTCTTCGTTGAGACAATCATCTGATGGTTTTTCTTTGAGCATTGTTTTCAGTCTGCACAACAGAAAAATTTGTTATTAAAATACAAACTTTTAAAAGGACTAAAAGACCAACTTACCTTTTTACTTGGTCTTGTTTGATTGCAATTGATTGCTTTAATTTAGCTTGTTGGTTTTCTTCCATTACCCGCGTAGCATTTCTCTGAGCTTCCAACCGATGAATTTTTGTCTGCAGAGAACAGAACGATTTTTCTAACTCTCCTAGACAATCTGTGATTGATGAAAATTCAGCTGACAGAAAAGTAGTATCCGATTCAACCTAATAAAACACAAGTTGTATTTATTGAGAAAAAACACAACAAAATTAACTTATTAGTTACTTACGGCATCTAAGGATTTTTCTTCTTGCAATCGCAGTTCGCCAATTTGTGCTTTCAACATTTGAATATTTGCTTGGAGGGTTTTTCGAGTTTGATTGAGTTTCTCTACATTGACTTCTTCCCCTGTTATATCAGACGAACTCACATCAGGAACAATCATATTAGTTTTAACGGTTCGCGTCGCAGGAACTGGCTTTTCCTTGTCTTTTTCTGAAAAGCTTAGATTTAGGGTCAAATTGTTAATATTCTTATTTGGGCGCTTAGATGGTGAGCTGGAATCACTTCGAGAGGATGTTGGACTTGCGAGTCGACTACTATCCTGTATAGCTTGCATTTCCATCTTGAGCTTATCCTCGAATGTCTGTATCAATTGCTCATAATCCGATGTTGCTTGACTTTTCTGGGGCGGCTGTTGTAGAATTTGGAACATAGATGCGCCATTAAAGGAACTCTCTTTCTTGGGTGACATGCATGTTGTTCGAATTTTTGTTCTTGGACTTTGAGGAACATATTTTCCCACAATGACATTTTCATAGCCTGACTTTGGGGACCCAATAGACGAACCACCACCACTACCCACTCCTCCTCCAATTTCTACCCTACGATCACCCACAAGTCGTACGTTCTCATATCCAGAACTTGTCTTGGCTTTATCGGGAAAAAATACTTTTGAATGCCCCCCTGAGTGTTGAGGACTCATATCATAGAATGGTCCTTTCTTTTCCCTTGGCAATGAACCGTTAGTTTTTATGCGATTCTGAACTATGGGTGACGATGTAATACTCTGATTCTGACGCTCGTACTCAGTACAAATCTTTAAAATCTCCTCCAAGCGTTCATTTTCCTGTGCAGAAATGCTATGTTGTGAAGAATTATGTCCGGTCAAAGTCTCATAGGCAACAATGTGATGCGATGTCGATGAAGTGTTAATTTCCGTGTTCACCCCATTCATTGGGAATAACTGCAATCCACCATATGACTTTGGGTACTTGTCATACGGAGTAGTGTTTCTACTGTTACTTGATAGATTATTGTTTACCTTAGTTAAAATCTCATTGCCACTTCCATTGGCACTGGATGATGAACTATTTAAGTTGGTGTTGTTCTGTAATTGCTGTTGCGAAAAACTTGAGTCTGGAATGTTAACATAGTTGTTCATCTTATGATTTTTTTCATTGCGATGATTCTCTGCTAGATTCTTTGCGAAATTCGCATATTTCGGGCCGAGGACATCTTTGGCTGGTGTGTTTACTGTTATTGAATCTGCTGTGAATACTTTCGGGCATGTCAGACCATTTATATCGATGTTTTCAATTAGTTTGAATTCTTTCGGATGAATTTTCGATTCGTAGAATGCTTCGATTTGAGCCTCCTCACAGCCACCATTGCTAATGCTTCGGCCCGAGTTGCGACGCGGCACTTGGGTGAAGTCGATTTGTGGCATTGAGATTCGTTCGTTGCTGCCCATGGCCGAGCGTATAAGTTGAGCTTCGGCAGGATTATTGAAACGCAAATAATTCGAATTACCAATTGTTATCATTGCGCCTTGGGTGAGATTTGTTTCGCCATCGAGTTTCGTTCCGTCAATTAGGACTCTAGCTTCGTGTTCCGGTACAATGGTAACTTCGTTATCCTCGCTGCGATATATTGTACAATGGATCGGACGCACTCCAGATCCGTTTAGGGAGACACTGCACGAGGGCGAAGAACCAATAGTCATATCACCTGAAATAATCAAGAATTATTATTCGGTTAAACATTTGTTTAGAGCGTTGGAATAGAATTTGAATAAAATAGAAGGAGGACTTGTTACTTTCTGACACAACGAGTCATGTGGCATCACTCACCAATGGGTATGTAATGTATTGTTACTGCTGTACTCAAACGACCACCACCGAGACTGACCAAATGGGGATCATTAGCAGCAACTCTTAATGAGGGATCTTTCTTCTTCAATGACATCTGCAAAAAGAAAAACAGAGAAACTAGTTATATCACCACTGTGTTTAAATCAATTCAAAGCTTTTAACGTAATATTAAGTTAATGAAACACCTCAGACTTCACTTGATATGTATTAAATTTCATTACGCTAAACATGCCTTCATGACCTAACCATATCAAAGTCAAGGCTATTTTCTGGCAAGTTGCCTCACTCTCGATTGCAATCTGGGAAATAAAACAAATCCTAAACAAATAAACACGTATAGTGCTTGTCTTGCTCAACATGTAATGATAATTCCGCGGTAGTCGGGAGAGGAATCATGCAATTTTCTTTTAACTTTAAACACGCACATAGTTTCAACTACACTTCTATTTTCAAGTATGTACAGTACATGGAAAGGAACTGCTAAAATTGATTTTCGTTTCTTTTCTTCAGAAATTTGGAACTAATTTTGTCTTGAAAACTTTCTTTTCTTCAGAAATTTGGAACTAAGTTTGTCTTGAAACTAAATTTAAAATTTGGTGACTTGCCGAGTTGTTATCAATCAATTGCCAATGGCAAACTGAAACTAAAAGAAAGACTTCAGATTGAGTTATGAGTTGTGTAGATGGGATGAGGACAACCACAGTCGGACGGACCAACTCTGAGGCTGAAAGTCATTAAAGAACGAACCAATATATCAATAAATGAGCCTTGTTTGAAAGTCTTAGCATTTTGCGTTTTGGCTGTTTAACCAGATAAGAAAAAATAGCATACGACAATACTCGAGATGATGTGCGTGTGGCATGTGCGTTAGGGGAGATCCCGGTATATTCTTAATTTGACATACACGTGACAAACATACGCAGGGGTGATTGTCCTTAATGGTTTCTACAGGGTCTTGGACCAAACAAATGGGATATATGTATGTTTCGTTGTCCAATACTTAACCTCGCATCGCAAACAAAGAACACAACAGCTGTTGATTGGAAAATAGGAATACGAATTGATGTGGGACAAACAGATTTATAGTGATGTGCCTCTGTGCACTTTCAAAAGAAGAGAAGATTTAATTCTGTATCGAAAGGTATAGGTATACATACATTCATTTTTATGTAAGCCCAGTTATTTACTTATAGTTAGTACCTATAACTCGTATTTTTCTGACCCAAGGAATAGTTTTTGTTGATTAGAAAGTGGAGGCTATCAAGTTTCTTTATTGGAACACCCACATCTGTTTTATGAAATGTTAGTTTTTGGAATGGTTTCAATATTAATTTATAGTCCAACGAATATTTTCTTTTTGGCAATATTAGCAATGCAAGTCTGCAGGGAAGGGACATATTTTTGTGATATTTATAAGCGGATTGGCAAAAACTCAGGATTTGCAACTATGGAATTGGGTTGATATTGACTTGCAAAACTATTGCGATACACATGCATATATAGAATACCGTATATGGAAAAAAAGTTTATTTGTTTGTGTTTTTTTATACACCTAGCTATGTGTTTCAACCCACAACATTATATCAACAGCAGGTAAAGTGAAAGTGTTGAATTGTTTATGCATCCACATTATACACCTAATAAAAGTAAGAAATAAAATAAGAGAAATTTTGTGCGGAAGCCTAAATGTCAGAAAACGATACGAGACTTATTTATTTAAATCATCGTTTGTCGAGCATTGAATCCACCAAGACTATTATGATCTCGACTGAGGCAATATCTCTTTCACTTCACTGCTTTGCCTTAATACTCCACCTATAAAGTTCGCTGAGGTTGACCCCATAAAACGTAGGTATGTCCCGCTTTTGGATTGTCTTGGGCCAGCGTTTGTATGATCCAGGAATTTTGACGGTTGCATTTTTCTCCGCGACAGACTACGAACGTTTGAACTAGGTTTTGAAGACATGTTTTGCACGTCAGTACCATACCAAATAATTTGGCCATGCTGTGTTTTGTTCAAGATGGTGTTCTTTAACTTTTTCTTCGATAATTGTTACTTCTGTTGTCAGGCGAAGCATCTTTATTGTTTTTCTCGTACGTCTTTTAGTAACTTAATACAACTTTGTAAAACGTGTATATAAACTGCCGCGTAGAGTCTTGCTTCTAGCTGAAAGGGCATTTTTTCACAAAGAATTTTCGACATTTCATCCACCTTACACGACGATTTCGTTAGTAGGGTTAAGATCCGTAGGATTTTTTTCATACGGACATTGATTTCACACACGATGGTTTTTTCCCATGAATCATCTATGGACGGCAGACGAATAAAAACTGTCTTTTGTGAAAGCGTGCGCTTAATCACTTAGAAGACCACTGATAAGGCGGCGACGGCATGGTCGGCGTTTGTTTCAGTCGTTTGAGACGGCTGTTTTAAATCGTCCGTACGGAAAAAATCCGTCTCCGTCTAGTGTGAAAGCTTCAATTACTTTCATTACTTACTTACTTACTTAGGGAGCGCTACAGTTCCGGACGAACCTGGGCCTCAACTAACATGCCTCTCCACCCAGCTCGGTCTTTGGCTAGCTGCCTCCAGTTTCGCACTCCAAGTTGGTTGAGGTCGTCCTCCACTTGAGCGCACCACCTAAGGCGAGGTCTTGCTTGACTGCGTCTACCCTTTGGGATGGAATCTCTACATGAACTAGCCGTCTTAAACGTGATATGCGTATTTTTTTGGCCAGGATAATGTCGCTGTACAGTTCGTAAAGTTGTTGGTTGAACCTTTTCCTCCAAAGCCCGTTAACGCAGATAGGCCAAAAACCTTCCGAAGAATCTTACGGTAGAGACGGCTAAGGATATCTTCATCCGCTTTAGATAAAGTCCATGCCTCGGCGCCATAGAGCAGCTACTCAATTGCCTTCGTAGCCCATAGAAACAGCGACTGGCAAGAGTAATTCTTCGCTTTATTTCTGATGAGATGTTGTTGTCAGATGTTATATCCGATGTGAACAAAGTCGCTAATTACCTGTCCTATTTATGGACAGTTGATAATTTCATTACAAGATCCTTCGATATTTATCATGGATTAAAATGTGTTGGACTTTTCGCACTTGGGAAGAACTGTTCCATTAAAATAAATGTCCGGAATAGGACTGTGTGGATCATAAAATGGGCAGCACAGCATAGGTATTCAGTCTTTTTCATTTTTTCCATTTCCCTTTAACTTTGATAGTGCTGCATACCATTATGTTCAGCCAGTAAAGAATAATGCCTTAAACATATTGGCATTGGCTTCGACGTGACGTTTGATTCATGTAAAAAATAACGTAACGTCACTAAAACTAATATTAAGTTAATATTGAGTATAAAAATATTAGTTTTTTTTTTATTTGAACGTATTCATTGAGTAAAATGTTGGAAAGCGAGTAAAAGTTCAGTCAATTCGAACTTTTTTTGTATACCACTCGCTTTGTTACGTTATCGTTACGTACGTCAAACGAAGAGTTTGTAGAGAAAGCAGCGTTGTGATAATTTGTAAAAATGTATCAATAGTCAGTGGTAAAGCGTGTTTTTGTTTCAGCCTTAAAACCCTGAACGAGGTAAAAAAAATAGACTGAGTATTCTGAGTAAAATGCTGAACACAATCAACGTCACTTCTGACTTTTTTTTTGACAAAATGGTAAGGGTGTAGAAAAGTAAAGTAACGAATGGAAGAATAAAAATTTTTAAATTTTTTAGGGTTAAGCTTTGACGTTGCTCGATTGAGGGAGAAAATGCTATACAGACTAAAAAAATAACTTTTAAAATTCAAAACAATTCCCAATCATGTTTTTTAGGGGTAATAGTGGTAATAGATAGTTTTTTTTAAAGAATTTTCTTTCGAATAAAACAACTCAGTGTATTTATATGAAAGTATTGGAAATATTCGGTGTAATCCGAATCCATAGTACACATATCTAAGGTAATATCATTAGAGGTTTTTTTTTGCAATCTTCTGCGCATCTGTGAAAATCAAAGTAAAATGGTGGCCGCCAGAGATCATTAGCTTGTTTATTTGTTCTGAAAAATAGATCTCGTGGCTATATTTTAAAGTATTTGTGGTAATTAATTTATTAAAATGCTTTTCAATAAACAAGAAAATAAGAAAAATATAAAACAAACGTGAGGTTTGAAGTTTTGTTCATACATTTTTTTGATGTACGTCTCTAACAACCACCATTTTTAATACAAAGTGACAGATCAGATTTTGACAACCTGCGCAATATATTACCTTAGTTATGTTTACTGTGAACCGAATCAGTTTAAACACCAACGTACGTGTCTGTCCAAAAGAAGAATGACGAAACAACCGAAAAGAAGAATCATGTAAACAAGATCATGTTCTTGCAAAATGTTGTCGCCTGTTAAAAAGCCATATGACAAATGTCAATTTGTGACAACAAAGTATTTCAAAAATAAATCTGGCGCAGACCACGCTCGGTTTAGAGAATATTTAGAGTAGCTGTCCTTTGAATGCTTGATCTTTGTTCAGAAGTCTTTTCTGAGTGAATAAAAAAACGCCATTGAATACTTAGGGGCTAGTTATAGCTATCATTGAAATGCATCATTAAAACAAACCATTGGCATTTTTTTGAGAGATCAGTTATAACAATCATTGAAATTTTCTGTCACTTGAAAAAGTTTCCTGATTGAAATACACAGGAAAACATTTTTCGGATACAAATCTGTCATTGAAACTGAACGAAATTGGAATTCAAATAAGTGGAACGAGTTGTTCCATTTTCTGTCAAAAAACAATCAGCTGACACGACAAATGAATTAGCATCAGGAAAACAGATAAGTACATTTTTAAGCAAAAAATATTTGTGCAAATTGGTTTTTTCTAATCGAAACAAATTCTTCGTATCATTTCCTATCGATTGGTATATAGTTTGTGTTACTAATCAAAAAAAAAAAAACATGTAAAAAATCGTTTTAAAGTTTTTCAATGATGCATTTCAATGATAGCTATAACTGGCCCCTTAAACCAAAAAATGTTGCCACTTTTTTTCATTATATCTAGAATCTGGATAAACGAAGTTCAGTTGAACTGTAATTCGGATTTCACTGTTAAACCGGACGAATGACAAACTTAAAGTATGTACGTTCAGGTTCATGTTAGTTGAAATTCCCACTGTTATTCACACGTATTGGTTTTTTACTGCTTCTAAAAAGCCTGAAAAAATGAAAGTTACAAGATTATCAATTCAATTAAAAAAATTCTTTGGAAATAAAAAACATGTTGTTATTCTTTAAAGTTGAAATAATAGCAATAACCTCTGTTTTGAGTATATGAAACACAACCAAAACAATTTCACTTTCATTTCAGCTGATTAGATTACAAATCATATTTTTTTCAAATGAGATATTAGCGGAAATTTATTTGAGAATGAGAGTTAATTAATCATACTATAAAAAAATTATTTGATTACAACTACAAAATCGCATGGGGTTTGTATTATATCATACAAAATAAACAAATGTGTGAATTATTTCAATGATTCGCGGTTAGTACAAATTAATTACAAATATTTAATCAACATGAGATAGAGATTATATTTAAACTTTTAAATTCAAAGCTGAAATCACATTATCAACAAACTATATTTCGTCACATTACTCCCATTTTTTATAAAAAAAGAAAGCAGATAAGATATCACTTTTCCGATAAGTAAATTGACAAAATGATATCACAATGACAATGTATCCATCATATACGCATTATAAAAAAAGTATGGACCTACCCTTAAAGCAATGCGCCATCTTTGTTTTTTCGTTATTGCAAATATATGCACGAAGTATTGTCTTACTTGTATAACATACTGCATATTAGAATAGTTGAAAGTCAATATAAACAACCCCAAGATATTCGTTTCCGGACTAGACGAACACTTTTTTGTAATGCACTTAAACAAAATTAACGAACTCCACTCGACGACGGACCGGACGATGGAATCAAAACATATTTAAAAAGGAAATAAATATATAATAACTAAATAAACATTTATATAACAATAATAATCGAGATACGATTTAGTCTACGGCATAGGTTGCCTGTAATTCTATTTTTGATTTTATTTATTTTTGGCCAATTTTTCGCCCATTAATGTTTTTTTGCAGTGCGCTGCAATGTCAAACACTCATAAAAATAATTAAACTTGAACGCAATAGTGTTGAGTACCTGAAACCATAACAAATTTCGTAATAAGGCATTGTACAAACAAAGTGCAGGGCCAGAAAGTCTTTAACCTTGTTGTGTCCAGGGTGTTAATAGTTTTTTCTTGCAATTTAATAATCTGTTACGTCATGTTACGTTAAACGTCAGAATAATGTTTACATCTCGTTAAAAGCGTCAGAATAGTGTAATACGAATAATAGAAATCATTTTTGTGAGAAAGCTTATGCATAAAATGTCAAAACCATAATAATTGACAAGAAGGTGATTTGCGAAAGTTGAATAGCAGTTAAACAAATGCGATTACATGCAATAAATAAATCTTGAGAAAATGTTGACGGAAAACAAGTTGAGGTTTCGGTATGTTTTGGGGATCTCAAGCGGGTGTTTACATTAGATTAAAGAGAATGGCTTTTTACTTGTTGAGAGCTTTCATGAGTGGTTAAGGCGTGTGGTGCAAAAGGTTGGACGGTCTGAAAAAAAATTTACACCAAACAGAGAGAAATTGTAATTGGAATATATAAAATATTCTAATTCATATACAGTGTAACTTAATTATTTATTATTTCAGTCAAAACGAGACCATGAACAAAATTGGGATCGCACGGAAAAGAAAATGTTTAGACAATTGTGTGATTAATATCGTTGAAAATAAAGGAAACGGTTTCGTGTAAAAAATAGCTTGGGATTCGATTAAAAGAGGTATGCTGGCTAGGGGCGTTGAAAAGATGAGGAAGCTATCGTCTAGGATGAAAGTTTCTGCAAAAAAAGACAAAATCGGTAAAAAGAAAAGCCGTCGATGCGACAGGAAATATGGTTCCTATTCAAGTTCCTGATCCGACAAATGATTTGGCCGAGATAATAACAGAGATGATAACAGAGCAAATGGAAAAGGACATTATTTTAATTAACAGCAACAATTTTTTCCTACCAAGGACATTGATGCTGAAGCACATCCGTTTGACGATTTCCAGCAATGCAACGCCACACAAATTCAATCGACATTGATTTCGAAAATTCTCAAAATTTGAATGACGATTTTGTAACTGTCGATCCATTTATTGAGACACAGTCTACTCTACATTACTAATAGCGAGAACCGTTACATTTGGAAAGACCTGTTGCTTATCATGCCATCTCTTGGGTTAACTAACAAGTGCCAAAAACAGCCACTCGAAATTAAATCAAATGAAAGAAGTACACCTGCTCCAAGTTACCCAACTTAAGTTAGAAATTGGGTTCCTAAAACAAGGACCCCAACTCCAAAACAGTTTTAATTATTTGTTTGTTATGAAATAAAATGGGATTTCTTAAGCAACGTTAATACAATTTCTTTATTGTGGAAAAACATGGCGATATTTAACCGTTTCAATCTCTCTCTCTCTCTCTCTCTCTCTCTCTCTCTCCCTCTCTCGACATTTTTACAGCACAAATTTTAAATAATTTAGTTTGAAATGTCAAACGGTCACCGGCTAAAGTATACATTAAAAAGATAATATGGACTTTTCTTGCTATTACAGTTAGAAGAGTCAATCAAGGAGTATTCAATCAGTCGACTTTCGAATTAAAATAATTGTTTAGACTGATATTAAAAAGGATTTAAAGGGCGTTTTTTTTAGAGGCAACACTATTTTAACTGGCGGCCATTTTGTCAGCTGTCAAGTGATTTATTTTTAGTTTGGTTTGGCTTTTTAACATGAATAGACTGACGCCTAGGCTCTCATAATGTAACTTTTCGGACGATAATCGTCAAAGCGATAGCACTAAACGCTATCGCCAATAGTTTGCTTCACAAAAACTTAATCGCTCTCGTGTCCTCTATCGCTCTCGTTGTTACAGTTTGAGAGCCACGGGACATTCCAAACTAACAATAAAAATGGTTTTTCTTCAAATTTAAGTACAATCTTCTTAAAACTTAAAAAAAAACAAAGCATATATTTATATATTGACTAAAATTTTTGTTGGAAGAGATAACAGATCCGATGCATCCTTTAATTCTCTTCTTATTTGTGTTATTCGAATTTCAATTTCCTCCTCATTCGGCATGAATAATGCATTACGGCGAAACATTTTTTATAATATTTAGGTACTTTTAACAAATACAAGACACATTACACAACTTAAAGAACACAAACGGGTCAACGATTGCTAAATAGCTATCGTGCAACTGCTATCGTCGAGACGATAGTGATTGACAACTTTTAGTGTTACGTGAAGCAAACATCAAATCGTTCAGTCGATATCGCTTAGACGATATGGGATATTTATTGTTACATGAAGCTTGTCTATCGTTCTCGATATCGCAAACGATGTCGCCAACCTTACGTGATGAGGGCCCTGAACAACGCTTCCAAATTGTGCAAATTTATTTTGAAAATCATGGTATTTTTCGAAATACGTATCGCGCAATACGTCCATTTTACGGTCAACATAATCGTCCATCAGAGCAATTAATTCGATTAACTATGGAACGTTTTCGCACCACGTTTACTCTTAATGATAATACGCATCCACAGCGACTTCGTACAGTGTGTACAGAAGAATTCATTGCTGCTGTAGAGCGCAGCGTAGTGGAAGACCCGAATCAGTCTATCCGCCATCGTGCACAGGAATTGGATATGTGTCCATCCACTTTATGGAAGATTTTGAGGAAAGATCTTGGTTTGCGTTCTTACAAAATCCAACTCGTGCAAGAATTGAAGCCACAGGATCATCTAGGCGTAGATTCGGTGAATGGGCCGAAACAAGATGGCCGTTGATACCAATTTTCATAAGGGAATTTTGGTTAGCGATGAAGCTCACTTTTGGTTGAATGGATACGTCAATAAAAAAAACTGCCGTATTTGGAGTGATGATAATCTTCAAATTTATGTTGAGACACTGTTACAACCACAAAAACTGACTGTTTGGTGTGCTTTATGGGTTGGTGGAATAATTGATCCATACTTCTTTAAAAACGATGCTGGCCAGAACGTTACAGTCAATGGTGACCGCTATACAGCCATGATTACTGACTGTTTCTTTCATCAATTGCACAACCATGATGTGCAGGAGCTGTGGTTTCAACAAGACGGCGGCGCAACATGTCACACAACTCGTGCCACAAAAGCCCAAAACGATTGACGATTGACTTGGAGGACAACATTCGTCGCGTTATTGCCGATATAGCCATAAATGTTGGAAAAATTATCGAAAATTGGAAAAGTAAATTTCATGTCAATTTAAAAAATCATCTTTGTTTAATTCCATTTAGAAGTTCTATACCTCTAAAAAAAACATCCTTAAAATCGTTTTTTTTTATTTTAAAATAACCTTATTTATATCATTTTATTTAAATATAACATTCTCAGTAATCGTAATCGCTTCGATTTGTTTGTGTAAGTTTGTGTTTTTTTATTTGCCCTCGCTCAACATACAAAAATAAACCTTTTTTTATATATATACATATATATACGTATGTATTTAATATTCTGCACTTTATCCATTATTTATTTGCCAAAACTTTATCACGCGAAATGGTAAACCTTTGTGACTCAATCCGGCCAAAAAATGGTACAAAAACGAAGAAAAAATACAATTAAAATGCACGTGCCATCTTAATGATTTTGTTCAGTCTTCACACGAAGTGTTGAATTTTTTATCGCAGAAAACATTCATTGACCCCTTGGCTATGATATTCTTCGTATAATTACTATGGAACAATTAAATAAAAAAAAAATATCTTCAAGATACACAAACAATCAAGAAAGCCATACAATTATGTAAATCTTCATATCTGTTACCTCTCGTTGGCTATCTAATGAAGTGTGAGTTTCAAAGCGCAGAATACAACAATTGAGGCCGATTTACGAATCACTCAACTAAAGTACTCACTTCTCACTATCCGCATGATGTGTGATAACGCATGTATTCATTCGCATTTAATTTCAATTAACGCACAATTTAGATCAACAAAACTCTCAGCGCATCTGCGTATGCGTTTTGTATATCTATTACAGTTTCCGCATGCTGATTTATTCGAGTTTCCAGTTCTTGAAAAATCAAGTGTGTGTGTGTCTCCCACTCTTGGAGTTGGGGTTAACATTTACATTTTGGATGTCAAAACTAAGTACTGGATACATACCTCTCGATATAATACTCGTTCGCACTTGATGGATCAATCACTTGTACTTTCGAGTTTCGAGGACTCCCAGGCAAGAGATTGTAATCTCAATTAAATTTCAGTTTTTTTCGTCGATGGGAATCCGTCTCAAGTGTGGAATTAACATTGGGGGCCTTAATTAGGTGAAACAATAAAAGAGTTGGCTACTTAGGGGCTTCGAGGTCTATCTCTATTGCAATGCATGCTAGAGGGCTATATGAAACATTATTTATATCTTTTTTTATTGTAAAACAAGACGCAAGGAAAATTAAGTTTTTTTTCTTTTCTTAGCAAAATCTCAAGTGCACCCATCGAAGTGTGAAACAGTATCAAAATCTTGTTGCTGGGGCTGGGAATACGAAGTCAGTTCAGCATTTATGTGGAGAACTGAAAGGGGATGTTTGAATCTTGAGACATAAGAAAGGAAAAAAGTTAAAAAAAAACAGCTTCGAAAGAGGCTTAAATCAAGTTCAATAGAATTGGGAACACTTACCCTTGAAATATAGAAAATAAAAAGAATTTTGTTCATAACATAGCTCGCAAGCCATATAAACTTTATTCAGGGTTTAAACAGTGCCATGAACAATAAATTAGATTAAATTGATTTTATAAATTAATTAAACATTTTATAATTTCTGCAGAAATCTTTAGAGCATGCGGCAGATGCCCTCCTTCGGATTGCCAACTACAATATTTTGTATTTTTTTTAACCTATCTTTAAATTTAAAATGTACTTAACTTCTAAAAGCATAAATCAAAATGGAGAAGTACCTGCAAAGCAATTGGAAAGAATGACATATGGATCACATAATTCTTTTGTCCAGCGTTTTATGAATCCAAACATAGAACTTGCTTTATTTTACGATGATGATGGATGATTATATATGTGTTGAGTAAATTCACCGCAGCAGAGTTTGTGCTGCGAAATACAATAATCAAATGCAATTTCGAATCATGGTCAAGTGAAAGTCGTAATCATTAGGAATTGTATAGAGTTTAGAGAAATACCACTTTTTCTGCACCTAATACTTAGTCAAATGATTTACAAATCATGATAGGCGGTCCCACCGAACTATTACGTGTTTTAGTTTGAAATGTATGTCAACCTTGACATTTCAATTTCATAAATACAAACAACAAAAAAATATTTGCCATCGATAGACTTTATTGTCTTAAAAAGCTTCATGTCATCAGTAAGTATTAGAATATCACTAGATTATACAGCCTACACTACTGTACTGTTGCTCTCTAAAAGTACTGGAGGGCTCTAGGTAACGCCACTTCGGTGGCCCTAGGCTCAATGAAAGGAAAATCCCTATGTGCACCTCCTCGCGGTAGAGAGCGGGTAACGCTTACGCACAAGGGGACCGAACAGCTGCCGGAATAAGCAGCCATCCCAGCTTTGCTGGTTAGGGCACGGACTTGTCCTTGGGTTGAAGAAAATCTCCCTAAAGGCGGAAGAACTGTAGATTGCGGTCAACGGCATGTTAGTCTGGCGGATGAGCCTATTTAAAGTTGGCCAACGGTAGCAGCAAGTAGCGTCTGTACCCATAGTGGGCGGCTACAAAAGGCGTCTGTTTTCCCACAGTGGGCGGCCTTGTTTTATGCATGTGTTCGACCATCCAAAGGGCTGGTGGTGCCTGTCGAACTCCTGCCTTGAGCGTGTTATTAACCTTATCCAGGAAAACACTAAGCGGCGGGACGAAAATATATTTTTGCATGAAAGATGACAACAAATGGAAATGATTCCCCAAGGGGTAACCATACTTTGGTGAGTCTTTCTACGGCCGCGGCTGTAGTAAACCGCACATCGGATTTGGGGGTGCGGCAAATTTCATGTACAAATGACGATCGGGACGTCACAAATAACGAATCAGCAACAGGATCAAGAAATCCTTCAGATTCAACAAAACGGACTTTTGGCTACAAAACATGAACGAAGATTGGAGCATGGAACGTTTGCTCCCTGCACGCACCAGGAAGGTACGAACAGGTGGAACGTGAAATCCTGCGGCATAACATCAGCATTCTGGGAGTGAGCGAAACCAAATGGAGAGGAAGAGCTGAATATACTGCAGAATCGGGACTTACGAGAATGTTGTATTCTGGCGAAGAGGAGGCAGGCAGAGGTCCAAGACTCAACGGTGTAGGCATTATGCTAACTAAGGAATCTATCAAGTCTTATTTCGTGGAAACCAGTTTCGGCGAGGATTATGACGGCGAGGTTTAGCTCTAAAATCCGAAAAGTCACCATAATTCAATGCTACGCTCCAACGAATGATGCATCAGCGGACGAAAAGACCTCTTTCTATACTCACCTGAATTCAGTGTACAACGGTGTTCCAGCGAGCGATATAATTATCATCATTGGGGACTTCAATGCCAAAATCGGATCGGATAACCTGGGTCTTGAACGCGTTATGGGGAAGCACGGCTTAGGTCAACGAAACGAAAATGGTGATATGCTTGTCGACTTCTGCAACGCTCGTCAACTTGTAATTGGGGGTTCTTTATTTCCGCACAAGACCTGTCATAAAATCACGTGGGAATCTCCTGATGGTCGAACTAAAAATCAAATCGATCACTTCATCATACAACAGAAATGGAGGAAGTCACTGTGCGATGTTCGAAACGAAAGAAAGGCTGACGCAGATAGTGATCATCATTTACTCTTGGGTTTGCTTCGTTTACGAACAGCTGTTGCCCAGCGCCGCTCAGAAGGTATAGCAAGGAGACCAAGATTCAACACAAGTGCTCTTAATGACCCTAGTGTACGTCGTAATTTCACCACCACACTCGGTGTCAAAACGTCAAACTTCCAAAACGCCAAGAGCAAGAGATTCCTGGATATCCCAAGACACCTGGGACAAAATCACATATCGCAGATCACTCAAAGTTAGGATCAATTCTGAAAATGATGCTCAGCGAACATTGCTTCTACGGAACGAGTATAGAGCATCTCATAAGACAGTGCAGCGGTGTGTGAGACGTGATAAGAGGGCAAGATTGGACAAACTGGAACAGGCTGCAGGAAGAGGGGACGCAAGAGAACTGTATAAAATCACTAAGGACATTGTTGGCCAGCGTAGTAGCACTAACACTAACCATCCAGTGTTAGATTTGAATGGCAACCTTTTAGTGACGATAGAAGATCAGCTACAAAGATGGAAGGAGCACTTTTGTGCACTGCTAAATAGTGACCAAAATGCAGAATTGAATCCACAATTGAACAACATGCGCAGATCTTCTAGAGGCATTGATACCAGTCACCCAACGGGTACAGAGATTATAAACGCGATCCGTCTTCTAAAGAAAAACAAGGCAGCTGGACTTGACGGTATTCCTGCGGAGTTCCTGAAAACAGACCCTAAAGCAGCTTCCCATATTTTGCTAAATTTAGTACAGGCTGTTTGGGAAAGCGAAACTTACCCACAGGACTGGAAGGATGGAGTTATTGTGAAGTTACCAAAGAAAGGGAACCTCAAAAACTGTATTAACTGGCGCGGTATCACCATATTGTCCGTTTTTTCGAAATTAATGGCAACCATTAATTTCGAAAGGATAAAATCCAGGATCGAATCTACCCTCAAGAGGCACCAGGCGGGATTTCGTAGTGGTCGGTCTTGTGTCGACCACATCAACACCTTGCGAATCATACTCGAACAGTCGTCTGAGTATCAATCACCGCTGTACCTCATGTTTGTGGATTTTGAGAAGGCATTCGACAGGGTTAATCGTGTATGCATATGGAGATCGCTTATTGCGAGAGGTATCCCTGAGAAAATTGTCGCCATTATTAAAGAATCTTACAACAACGCAAGGTGTTTCGCTTTGCACAATGGACAGCTTTCCGATTCCTTTAATGTGCGTCAAGGAGTGAGACAAGGAGATGTCCTGTCACCAATTCTGTTTTTACTGGCAATTGACGATGTGATGACTGCCACGGTGGGTGAAACTGAGAGGCATGGTATCCAATGGAGTCTGTTTGACAAACTCAGCCACATAGACTATGCTGACGATATATGTCTCATGGCGAACAACACGGCTGGCCTAAATCAAATATGTCATTCGCTGCAGCTAAATGGGGAGGTGGCTGGCTTAAGGATCAACGCAAATAATACCAAAATAATGACTACGGGCCAAAGCACACAACAAGTTACTCTAAGGCAGGGACCCATCGAGGAGGTCACGCAGTTTAACTACCTGGGCAGTTTCATAGCACTCGATGGCGGAACGGACCTGGATGTAAACAATAGAGTAAACAAAGCCCGTAGTTCATTTGGAATCCTTTCTCCTGTGTGGAACTCCAGCAAAATATCGCTACGCACCAAGTTGAGACTCTTCGAATCCAACGTAAAATCTGTGCTGTTATATGCTTCAGAAACATGGAAATGCTCTGCAATCATCTCGAGCAGGCTGCAAGCCTTCGTTAATCGTTGTCTGCGGTACATTCTGAAGATCCGGTGGCCGCAAACCATATCGAACGCTGAACTGTGTAATAGGACCGGACAGAGAAAATTGGACGCCGACATCAGACAACGGAAGTGGCGTTGGATAGGCCATACACTGAGGAAACCTAACGACAACATAGCGAAGCAATCCTTCGAATGGAATCCTCAGGGTAATAGACGCGTTGGAAGACCGAAAACAACTTGGAGGTCATTTGAGGGAAGCTCGATCTCAAGGTTTTCAATCGTGGCCACAGCTAAGGTCAGTCGCGGCGAATCGGGACAGATGGAAGGATCTTGTTGCTGCCCTATGCTCCAGAAGGAGTTGAAGCGCTGCATTGCAGCCGGATAACATATACACTACTGTAAGGACCGAAGGAGAAATCAGATCACCGATCTTGAAGATTTTACACAAAGCATTAATATTGACCGGCTCAAAGATAATTCTACCAAAAACATTTTTAAATGTTGCCAAGAAAGACGAGACTAGGTTAGGTTAGGTTAGTGGGCTGATGGATAATGTGCTGTCCATCACACTTAGATCAATTAATAGATCTGAGCAGGTTTTTACCCGTTTGTTCAGATAGTTCTTCTAAGTCCTGAAAGAAATGACTTCCTAGAACTTTTCTTAAGCGGACAGAGAAAATGAGGAGTGTCCTCATGCACATCTATGTCGCCACAACCTCTGCACAAGTCGTCCGTGCTGAGCTTCAATTTTTTTTTTTGGTAACCCAGCATGTTATGCTCGGTCAGTATGCTCACAAGGCTTCGTAGCGACTTCTTGTTGAGTTGTAGAATATTTTCTGTTCTTTGTTTATTAAAGTAGGGCCATAGTTTCCTGGTTAAGAGGCAGGAGTCGAGCGAGGTCCATCTCTCGTTAGCTGCGACGAGTACCTTACTCCCTATCGTCTGATTAATGTTACAGGTTGGGATCTTTACCGTTGTGTCGGCTCGGTTAAGTTCTAGGGATGATCCCTTTCTTGCCAGCTCATCAGCTCTTTCGTTTCCTGGCACACCACTGTGGCCAGGAACCCAACAGAGTCTTATATTATGCTGCGCGCCAAGAACCTTTAGCTCTTCGCGACAGCAAGTTACAAGCTTTGATTTTATTTCAATGGCAGAAATTGCTTTAATCGCCGCTTGGCTGTCAATGAAAAACGTGATATCAGCATGTGGTATTGCCACCATTGCAGTCTCTTTAGCAGCTGCCATCACTGCCAGGACCTCAGCTTGAAAGACGCTGCTGCAATCGCGGAGCCTAATTGATCCGGCATGTTCGAGTGTTTCTGAGTAGAAACCTGCACCAACACCAATTTCCATTTTAGAGCCATCTGTAAAGATTTCAATGGCTGATTGGTATGGTGTCTGGTTGTTAAGCCAATCTTCTCTATTAGGAAAAGTTGTGGTGAATGGTATTTCGAAATCTACGGGGTGTTGTGTAGTCTGTGCATACATTGTAGCCCGTATATGTCTGTAGAATCTGTGATTTCCAGTTTTGAGTTTGGCTTAACCGGAGGGCGCTGTTTGCTGCAGATTCTTCAAAGACGAGACTATATGACTCGCACTGTCAAAAAGTTATCAGATCTCATGTAGAACCAATTTTTTTAACTTTACACGCCCTAACTCTACAAGGCCTAACTTCACAAACTCTACCAATACAAAAATTTATTGGAACTAGAACTCAGGCTTTTCGCTTAGCAGTCCGACACACTAACCACTAAGCCACAGGGCACTACACAAACTCTAGACCTTAGTCAAGATATGTGGCTTGGTCGTTTCGTTACTACAAGAACTACAAATATTGTAATAACAGAAAAGTAATGAACAGTGAATACATTTTTCACCTTACGCCCGTAATAAAATAGCTATGCAGTTAAAAATTCGATATTAACAACATGTCTTGAATTTATTTTTATCTAGAATATTTTAAACCGAAGTTCTGAGGGCTAAAAAAAAAACGACGAAGCGCTTCGAGAAAAAGGTAGGTAGTAAGTACTCTTGTTTGGCTTAGCTCGTCTTGGCGGGTGCATTACGGTGCCAACAGATAAGGTTTTTGGTTTACCCAGACGATATCGACATTTTCGTTAGAAGTCAACAAACAGTACAAGATTCCTTAATCTAGATCGAGCAAGCGATACAAAATAAAGTGAACACCAAGTACATCATAGCTGTACGTTTACGAGAAGGGCTTGGCCAACAATCAGGGTAGTTGAGCATGAATTTGAAGTAGTGCAATTCTTTACTATAGCCGTGTTTTATTGGTAAGTGTATACCCAGCGCAGTAAAATTTTATACGGCAAACAACAACAAACAATAAGTGTCGATAATTAGGTTAGTGAAATTAATTAATAAGTTGGGATAAATCTTGGAAAGAAATGTCAGCCCACTGGAATGTAGAAAAAAAAGGATATGTTCGTTGAGTATCATGATACAAGATTACAAGACAGCACCTTCCTGTATTTTGACGTCATCAGTGACCCAAATTGACTAAATAAAATAAAATTTTTGGAAAGGATCCAAAGTGTTAGTTGACTTAAAATGTATATTAAACCAATCAAATAAGACATTAAACAAAACCTGCATCAATTGAAACTTAAATTACTGCAGTTTTTTTTCTAAAACCGAATTTAATTCTGTCATCAAGGGTCACTAATGAGTCATGGTAGGATATTCTATCCGGATGTCTCTGTCCAAGAACTCAGTTGAATTTGAAACACACCCTTCCAAATTTATTCATAACAAGACGTCAGTTGTCACTTCGGGGGTTAAATTAAAAGTGAATTATGGAGTGAATATAGCTTTTTATTGGGACTTCCGCAGTATTGGAAGATTACCAATAAAACACGGCTTATATTGTCTAAAACGTATCAGCCAATAGAACCAATTACAGTTTTTCAAGGCTCCTTAAATCTAGAAATCTTACAATAAAAGCGAAGCTGCATCAAATAAGTCTATGATCTTTCGAATACTTACATATACGACTTTCGAGTTTCGATCCAATCTAAAAATTCTAATTGAAACTCTTTTATTTGGTTTTGTGATTCTATCCATTTTAAAAGGCGCTTTTGTAAAACTGATGGAATACTTCATACACGTGGCATCCAGATGATATTTTTGGATGGTTTGAAGGATACGAAAATTTAGTACATGTCTTTAGCTTTGTTCGATGTCTGCCCTAGGGCGCACTGGTGTACACTGGATTCGCACTGAGGTGTTTTATGTGACACTTTTTTCGCCCCAGTGTTTTTGCACTGTGTTCGATGTCAACCCCGAGCACGCACTGAGTGCACATTCTCACGCCCCAGGTTTTTGGTCGGTGTAAGAAATCAGTGCTGTCAAAATTCAAATCAGCTGTTGGTGCTTGGTTGTAGAAGTTTAAAAGAAATTTTATTTTACAAATTTGGAGTGCAATATCTGGTAAATATAAGATATTTTGTAGGTTATTTTGCAATTATTAAATTATTTTTGTGATTTTAGATAAAATGCCGAGATATACTCTATCTGATGGAAATGGAAAAACTGTAGACTTTGTAAAGAAAATTAATACATACATGAAATGTCAAAAAATTAAAACTGTTGCACTGAGCTGTTCGATGTTAAATCAAACCCCGAGCAGAAACACAGTTTTTTGACAGCTAAACGAAATGCACTGACATTCCCCAGTGCGCACTGGGGCGGGGAACATCGAACAAACCTTTTGTCTATAAAAAAAAAAACACTTTTCTGCAGAATGCTTCCTCTATAAGCTTGATTTTTTTGTTGTCTAGACTAGACATTGAATTCCTTTGTATTTGTTTAGGATTTTTTTTGTTTGCTTTAAGGAAAATTTAAATCTAAAATTTTATTTGCCAATTGCCAAAGGAAAACACAACTTCCTCTTACAAAGAAATGAATTAGAGGGAAGTTAAGGATGTCAATAAAAAGGTTTTGATTTAAAATTTTCTATTCTTTCCATGCACACAGTGCAAGGCTAAGTTCGATTCTTCAAAACGGAAGTATAACACATTGAATAAAACAATTGCTCAACCCTTGCTTAAACACAAGTGTATATGCACATAAGTATGTATGCGTAGAGAGGAGTCTGCCTTAGAAAGTATAATGTATATATGTAAATTCATACCATACCCTTACACAATATGGTATTGGGAAAGCTTTTGTGAGGCGAGTGGAAAGATGGATAATAATATGCGATTTGTGGCCAATTTAATACTCTAGACATCCTTTAAGCAAATGTGGTCTTTTTTATGGGTTATCATAAAATAGGTCGTTGCAAAGTGTCTGGCATAGATTTGGAATTACTGAATACAAGTTATGTCGAACACAGCAGATGTGAGACTGTTGTTAAATAGCGTTTAGGTACCTAGACGTACCTAATACCTGACTACTGCAGTTGCTCTCTACACATTAGGGTAGATCGATTGGAACAAACATTTTATAAACATAACTTTTGTTTGTTTGATGGTGTTCGGCCTATATATAAAAAGTGTCATAATAGCCTTTAAATAGGAATCCAATATATTTTTTTAAAATTCCAATTTTAAATACTGCCCCAAGGACCTTAAAAATTTTCGAAATATGGAAAAACTAAAAAAAAATATATAAAATCGCTTACAAAATTGCTTATATTTCATAAGTTAAATATAAAACCGTGTTTAAAAATGAACAGGCTTACGCATAGTTTTCTGCAAGAAGATAGGGGGGGGGGCGAAGCGGGTGAGGGGGTGAGTTGACCCTCTACTTGGCTTAAGAAAATAAAATTTTTCAACAAATTTTATATTTTTTATTGCAGACTTTTGAAGAATTCAATACTCTTCTGCGTTTTTTCTGTCAGAATCTAGCTGTAATAGACCAGCGCTCGATTTCGAATAAAATAAAAAGTTATCATCAGAAATACCGAAAATTATTGAAACCCTACAAATAGAGAAAAGACGTAGTTTTATAAAAATCGCATTCAAATTTTGTAAATAAAACTCTCGTTGTCTTTTTGATCGCGATATGCAAATATAAGGATTTGAATTCATGTCAATGTGAAAGGCATTTCAAAGTTCCAGTAAGACAATGAATGCTTAATGAACCAACGAACGCAACGAAAAATGGTTATAAACAACAACAGATTTCAGAAAGCCTTCAAAGGAAAAGGAAACAAGATGCATCACTTATAAAACATGCTACTAAAGTTAATACCACATCAGCATCGCAAACTGTTTTGGAACAAACTCCTTCAACTAGTAGAGCTTTAATATCTGAAATGCGCAAAGATTAAATGCCGCCCCACCAGCTCATCAAGATATAAATTCAACTTTATCATTAGGATCATCACCTGCATCTTCTTTTGAAATATCTGTAACTCCAATCGGTGCAGAACATCTAATTACACAGAAAATTGGGAACTTTTCTTCAGTTGCGAAAACTCTCGACAGATTCGGAGTACTTAGGACATCTCCCTCTTTCAAATGGAAAACGCCTGAAACCGTAAGTACAAACTTGAAAGAGTTCTTTGATGAAAAGAGGACTGATAAATCAGAAGTTGGGTTATTGAAAATGAGACATATTTGAGCATCTTGATGGACCACAGGTATTTTAGGAAATAAACCGAAAGATTTAAAAAATTAAAAAAAATAATTCAAGAATACAAATTTAAGCACAAAGGTAACGTACATTTAAAAACAAAATTAAAAAAAAATCACTTACCCGTTTTCAAAAAAAAAAAACTAAAAAAAATTATTACAAATACAAAAAAAAAATTTAGAAAAAAAATTAATGCAAGATTACTTAGGCTACCTACATCTTCTTGAATATCAATTTTTATTGTAATCGGATCACCAGTTTTCGAGAAACCCCAAGAAAAAAACCGGTCCTATGAGAGGTACCGTTTTTTAGCCCATCATATTAATTTTTGTCACCAAAATATAAATTAAAAAATCTCCTCTGTAGAATGTCAAAATAACCTTAAGTTCAAAATTTGAAGACGATTGGCCCAACCGTTTAGGCTGCAGTCCAAAATACATCCGTATAGACAGACAGATAGACAGACAGACAGACGGACAGAATTTTGCCAGTAACTCAAATATGTTTCTCTATCATCGTAAGGTCATGTTTGATCGTTATCTCAAAATACAAAATATATTGCAAGAACAAAAACTATTGCTAGTTGTTTGTTGTTGTTTTTTTTGTGGAGTTTTTGTTGAATTTAATTCAATAAAAGGGTTTTGTGTCCTTTACTCCAAAAAGTGTGCGTTTCGCCCAAGCATGAACGATGGGCTCATCAGTTAGACCGTTCATGCTCTTCTAAGACGCACAAAATAGGTCGATGATTATCGACTCTTCATAAAACACATTGCAGAAAGCAATAGTGAATTATATTTCTTTTAGGGAACTTTGGTTAAAGTTATGCACCTAAATCTGGGTGTTTTGCTCGTGGACCAGCAAAGTTAATACAAAATATATTGCAACAACAAAAACTATTGCTAGTTGTTTGTTGTTGTTTTTTTGTGGAGTTTTTGTTGAATTAAATTCAATAAAAGGGTTTTGCGTCCTTTACTCCTAAAAGTGTGCGTTTCGCCCAAGCATGAACCGTCCAGGTGAATAACTTTAATCAAAGTTCCCTAAAAGAAATATAATTCACTGGAAACCAACGTACTGGCCTACCGACATGGCCAAAATACCACAGATCTTCTTGACCTTCTTATCGCAAAGGGACTAAATAAAAACTATACCAAGACCGAGTATAGTTTTAATCTTCCCACTGATGACTGATCACTCACCACTGATGTTGACAGCAAGTGGAAGCCACCTTATAAAATATTACTATATTCAAATATCCTACCTGGAGAATTGACTTTGCCGAGCGAAACAAGGAACAGAATCTTGAGGATTTAAAGAAATTAATGCTGTTATCTCACAATGAACTGTTCTTGGTCCATATAGTATTATCAGCACTTTATAATCTAGATATACCTCAAGAAGAAAACGTCATGATAGGCAAATTTGCTGATGATACGGCCATATTTACATTATACACCTCATTCGAAAGAGCAACCTAAAAGCTACAGAACTAAACTGGTTTTTGGGAAAATACTCCAATTAAAGAACGTATCACAAACTGCTTATCTATAAGCAAGTGCTAAAACCTGTATGGATGAATTGAAATCATATTAAGACAAACCCCTTAAAGCAATCGTAGATGCTCTGTAAGTACACACGAAACAGCGATTTACGCGGGGACTTGTGTAATCTATGAAGCAGGAGTAGCAATGCTTGAGAAGCAGAAGTTATAGTCTAGTAGTTGGCGTATAAGCACTTTATAAATTAAAGCCAGATTAAAAGGTGAAAAAACTTATTACAGAAAACCTAAGAACTTAGCATTGTGGATTCCAAAAGCACGCTGAGAGCTATGATTTCAAACTCTATCTTTGAAATATCAAGCGCAATAATCTTACTTTCTCCAGAGCGATTTAAAGATTTGTTCAACTGTTCGGTGAGATATGCCTTCCGACGCCAGGGGAATGATTTCGGTCTTCCAGATATTTCTTAAGCTGACGTTAATTAGCGTTTCCATGACCTTAAAAGGAACGGACATAAGTTCTATGGTTCGGAGGAGAATGCTTTCTTCCATATTCTAGGAAATATTTCAAAAGAGTTAGAACGATAAAAAAAAGCTTACGAAGTAGCTTTGCAAGAGTTGAAAACCACTTCTTCAGAAGAGTTGGGTGTGCCATTCTGACAAGGAGCGTAGGAACAAGAATCCACTTTATTTTTTTAGTTTTTAAAAAGTATATGTATTCTGGAATAATAACTAGAATTCAACAATCATTTTTATTTTTATAACTAATTATAATTTATAAAACGAAAACACTCATTTTTTATTCATGTGTCAAAATATTTACAACACACACTATATACAGTGTGTGACACAATTTTTATTATTTTTTTACTGTGTCATTTCTTCCAATATTATTCAACTTTTCTTTAATTTAATACCGACAAAAAGGAAAAAATCAGGCTTTAATTAATATAAACATATAATTTGTCTCGCGATGACGTTTTAATGTGCAACACCTGTAAAATATATGCATCAGTAGAGCTAGAAATAGGAACTCACCGTCGCGTCGTCGTGCATCCGTCGCAGTTGTTAGTATAGAAAGATAGACAACCATGAGTGCTGGGAGCACTGAATTGTATCGCCACTTCGGGTGGTTCTGTGCTTTCAAAATGAGGGTGCGTTCACTTTGGCACGTTGCGCTTTTTTTATTGTTGTTGAGAAACAAAACGAAATAAACAAACGTCAGCAGTGGAGATGTTTATATTATTGACATCAGTCATCGCACCACACCGATATATAGTTTTTTAATCTTTTTTTACATGCGGCATAGAGGTATTATATTAAGGGGAACTTATGGATTCGCAAAAAAAATGATCTTAAACTATAATAAAACTATGAATTAAATATCTTGACAGAAACATAGAATTTTGCTTGGAAATAAAGGGTAAAATAAGGGCTTCCTAACCTAAAATTTAAATTAAACCAATTGTTTGTGAGATATTATAGAATTTTGTTATTAATTTGAAAGGCCTATCGATGCCATTCTGTGTGGAGTATAACATCGTTTATATGTCCACCCTAAGAAAACCCTACAAGAAAAAGTCTAATGGGGTCAAATCAAAGATCTCGGTGGCCAGTTCACATCACCTCCACGTGACAGGACGGTAGGACGATTATGGCGACCGTACAATGGGCGAAGCGCACGGAATGTTGCCCGAAGATAACACCTATTTTGCTAAAAAAAAATTATCATTTGCACGTGCTGTTATACGCTATATCCGTTTATAGTGATTTGGCAGATAAGACTGAATAAATGACAGCCAATTTAACAGATGTATAGCTTCAACAAGATGGCCGCTATCAATCGTCAAAGTTCGCAAGTCAAAAAAAATGTGTTTTCGAAATATTTTGAAAATGGGTTGATTGAATTATTTTAAATAATTTTCCCAGATGAAAACTACAGATGTCCTTATAATGACATACTAGAAAAAAAATTTAAAATATTTTTTCGAAAAGTTTTTCAAAAAAGTTTTTAAAAAAAATGTATTGTTTATCAAAATCAAACCAATAGTTTGGAATGTGAAGGTACATTGTATTTATACTTTTTGTAAAATGATAAATGTAAAACTTATAAATATTTATTCTCTCTCAAACTTTAAAAAAACTTAAACAAAGCTTCAAATATTTAAAAACACTTGGGCATGTATGTACAACCCAGGCGTATGTTGATATCTTATCTTATCTTTGTAATTGATAAGTTGGAAAATATATAATCTATAGTTTTTTTAAGTATAGAAACAGAGAACTTCGATGAAGGTTGATTTTTGAGTAAGGGTGACATCTGCACACCAAACCAATTTCAGTTAAGCTAGGAAAAAAAATCTGCAAAATCTGAATCTAAATTTATATTAATGCGGGTCACTCTCCTCTACGGATATATCAATTTTCTGCTTCCTAATTGATTTTTTTAAGACCACATACCTATAGGTATACTTTAACAAAGACAGTAAGAAATAAGGGGTATAGTATAATATATAATGAATAACCATAAATGCGTTCCCAGTTCCCACTTTAAAGATGGCTAACCGGACTCATTTTCTAGAATGGCACAGACAACGCAGACAGACAATTTCATAGCACAATATAAATGTGTATTGACTTTAAGTCAGCGGAAGCAGTGAAGTATGCATTAAGTTTATAGAAAATGAAATGATTTTAGAGTGGCATTCGAACTTGGACAAGGGATAATCGTTTGGAATGTGTCCAAAGAGATTTTAATGGGAACGCTGTCATTCATTTTCATGTTGACATTAAAACATAAAAATAGCATTTTATGTCAGAGCATATAAAATAATGCTTTTCAGAGTAAAGACAACAACAAAGACTGCAGGGTGGTGACTCCTATATGCATTATTTTGATTAATGTTTTAAAACAGTTTAGCTTTACAAAATGTAGGGATTTGTATTTTATTGCAAACAAATGAAAATTTGAAAGATGCATTTAATTTGTGTTTTTAAATTATAATTCTTCTGTTAAGTGTCACTAAAAGTTCTCTTAAAGTACTTAACTGTCAATTTTTGTTCTATATCAGAATGAAGAGAGAGAGAGAGAGATGTCATATCATAGTTACCAAAAGTAATAATAGACGCTTTTCGTTTTAACAATTTTCGCAGAATGGAAAGCTGCCACTAAAATCGTGCACCTATTAAAGGGAAAGACCTTGTTTACCGTTGTTTCTTTATTTTTCTTTTTGACACAAATGGATAGGGTTGTAGAAAAGTAGAGGGCATGAAGTAACGAATGGACAAATGAACGGTTCCTTGAAATTACGCCATAGGAAATTACGCACAAAAGTGTTTTGGAAAAATAGCCAAACAAATTTGGGCGTAATAATATGGGAAAAACGCCCTAAATATTTTCGGAAAATTCGCCAAAATGTATGGAAATTACACTGTAATTTAGGAAAAAGAGGAGGAAATTATGCCAAAAAATATAAACTTGGAACTATGGCTTAACTTTGTTTGGAAATAAGACCAGAAAAACAGCTTTTTCTGGCGTAAATTCCAAGACAGTTTTGGAAATTAGGCCCAAAAAAATAAAAAGATTGTACAAAGATCTTTTAGCCACTGCTCTGATGTAATTATGTAGAAATAAACTCAATGGCGGTGGGTGTTCGCAAGCGAGTGCGGCCGCCGCCACCGAACGGTTGCGTGTCCGCAAACCCGCGCATCCGCTGGCACTGGCCGCCGACCGCGGCACGAGAATGCGCCACTCCCCTGCGTGACTTAAAGATCCTTGTACAATCGTTTAAATTTTTTGGACGGGCTTGAAGAATATCTGCAACAATTATTTCCCTATACAGCACGGACATTTATATATGTTCTGGTGTATACAAAAGTTGAATATTTTTTTGTCTCCACTTATTATTTTAGAATTAAAACTTTCCATTTTGTCCACCTTTGTCAATTCTCTAAAACGCGACTAAGAAAGTAACGAACCATCCATTACAACTGATCAGGAAAATAGAATGTATGCTAAAACAATAATTATGCTTTGCAAAAATCGTAAAAAAGATGTTATTTTGCAATCTGTATTCATATATAAATGCTAGCTTCTCCCGCGACTTCAAGGGAAGGAGGAGTTCAGATTAAATTATTTGTTTTATTTAAATCAAAACTCGCCAAAGAAATTTTCTCAGATTTCTCCCGCAGAAACGTTGTATTTTGCCTGAATCTTTATATTTTTCTATATTTCTATTATCTCCTTTACTCTATCTCTATACTTCTATATCTCTGTATCTATATATCGGGTTTTTCAATAAGAGCGCTACAAAAGTTTTTTAAATAAAACAAAAACGGTTTTAGATATAAATGAATTTTTTATTCCTGTGAAAGTACGTTCGATGCCATTATGTATGGAACTCGATTTCTTTTGCATGGCCGCCAAGGGCACGCTTGCAGAAGTCCAGACCAATTTTCGACGGTTTTCAAGCATAAATCGGCAGATACTGCTGCAATTTCAAGTTCGATATTCGTACGAAGTTCATCAATCGTCGCTGGCTTGTTGGCATAGACCATAGACTTGACGTAGCCCCACAGGAAATAGTCTAACGGCGTCAAATCGCACAACCGAGGCGGCTAAGCGACTGGACCATTTCGTGAGATAACACGTTCTCCAAACTTGGTTTCCAATAAATTGATTGTGACATTCGCTGTGTGGCTTGTGGCGCGCCGTCCTGTTGGAACCACATGTCCTCCAAGTCCATATCATCCAATTGGGGCCAACAATATTCGGTTATCATTGAACGGTAGCGATTCCCATTCACAGTAACGTGCCGGTCTTGATCATCACGGAAGGAGTACGTCCCAATGACGCCGCCGGCCCATAAACCACACCAAACCGTAATTTTTTCGGGATGCAATGATGACTCATGGAGTACGTGTGGATTGCTGCCTGACCAATACCGCATATTTTGTTTATTGACGAAGCCATTCAGCCAGAAATGAACCTCATCGCTGAAGATGATTTTTCGATGAAAATCCGAATCATTTTCAAGTTGTTGCTGAGCCCAATTCACGAACATACGACGCTTCTGGTGGTCAAGCGGCTTCAGTTCTTGCGTCAATTTAATCTTGTAAGGATTTAGGCCAAGATCTTTTCGCAAAATTCGCCACAACGACGTCACAGAGATGCCCAACGCTTGAGAACGACGTGTGAGAGAGACACATTTGGGCTTTCTGCAACTAAAGCCTTAGCGGCAGCAATATTCTCGACACTATGGGTACTTCTCACTGGCACGGGAACATTTTGTATTGTGCCTTTGGATTCAAATTTTTCCACTAGACGCTCAATTGTTAATCTGCTAGAACGATTATGACGACCATAAATTGGACGTAGCGTTCTTAACGTTGAGGCCACTGACTCCGAATTTCGGTAGTAAATTTTAATAATTTCGACTCGTTTTGGCTCGTATATCTATTCATCATGAAATGGCAAACCTTACTGAAGAGAAATGTCAAAAGAGCGGAAAGAAATATGGCGTCGTTTGCTGTCCCTGTCGCTCTACTTTTGTAGCGTCCCTGTTGAAAAACCCTTTATCTCTATATCTCTATGTCTTCATATCTCTATATCTCTATATTCTATGTATATTTTTTTTATGAGCCCGCGCAAAAGGGGTTTTAGCTACCCCTTTGTTAGTTAAACACAGCGGGGCGTTAGGAAAATAGGGAAGTATATGAATGGACTTTATAGCTCTATTTTTTTTTTTTTTTTTTTATAATTAACGCGCGCACAAGGGATTATGTGTTTCCCTTTTAATGTAGAACACACTGCGCGGGCATTACGAAGATAGGGAGGGGAGAGATAGGAGGTGCCGATTAAAATTGGTTTTGAATGTTTGCAGATCAAAATGGCAAGGGAAAATCCCGCCGGGTAAATTATTCCAGATTCGTGTCGTTCGGCTAAAAAAAGAATCCCTATATTTCACGGTACGTCCGAAATTAGGCTCAAGGGTGAACTGATGAGCATTCCTTGCGAGACGAGTATTACGGGAGAAACTTTTAAGGGGAGGAATGCAACTGGCTACTTCGAGTGAACATTTTTTGTAAAAGAAACGATAAAATAAGGAAAGACATGAAACATTGCGTCGGTGTTCGAGTGGGGCAATTGTTTCAGCGGCAGTTCTATTACCTATCAATCTTAACGCTCGATTTTGTATTCTATCAAGCAGGTGAAGCGATGTTTGCGAAGCACCTGCCCAGAGGTGGGAGTTATACTCGAGTTTAGGGCGTATAAACGCTTTATAAATTGTAGCCAGATCAGATGGGGAAAAGTACTTCTTACACCGATACAGAAAACCTAAGCACTTTGCAGCATTCTTAGCGATCTCAAATATATGGTCGTTCCAACGGAGGTCGTCGTTGACACACATACCGAGTACTGAGAGCTTTTCGGTTTCTTCGATGTAAGTGCCATTCATGGACAATGGCATTGGGGGAATGTTTAGCTTTAACGACAGAAGACAGCATTGAGTTTTCGAAGCATTAAACTCCACACGATTTCTATTACCCCATTTAACAATGCTGTATAAATCGGAGTTTAATGAGCTTGACATACGGCACCGTTGCAATTGTACGTCCGAAGGCGAAGGACGTGAATTATCGAACGAATATGAAAAGCTGAGGGTAGAGTCGTCAGCAAAACAGTTAAGTGGATTAGAAGTAACAGACAGAAGATCATTTATAAAAATGAGGAAAAGAGTCGGAGACAGAACAGAGCCCTGGGGCACACCAGCATTTATTTTATGGGAATCAGACTTGAATCCGTCCAATACAACTTGTATTGAACAAGAGTATTATCGATCCCAAAAGCACGCATTTTCGATAAGAGAGCTTCATGCCAAACTCTATCAAATGCCTTGGAGATATCAAGAGCAATAATCTTACTTTCACCAAAGCGATGTAAAGATTTGTTCCACTGTTCGGTGAGATATGCCATCAGATCACCAGTGGAACGGTTGCTGCGGAAGCCATACTGACGGTCATGGAGAAGCTTACGATCTTCGAGATATTCCTTAAGCTGACGGTTAATCAGTGTTTCCATGACCTTAGAAAGAAGGGATGTCAGTGCTATGGGTCGGTAGGAGGAGGGGGAGGATGGGTCACCTTTCTTAGGGACAGGCTGGACAAATGCTGTTTTCCATCTTCTAGGAAAGATTCCAGAAGAGTAGGAGCGATGGAAAAGCTTACGCAGTGGCTTTGCCAGTGTGGAAGAACACCTCTTCAGAAGAATCGGGGGTATACCATCCGGGCCAGCGGATTTGTGTATATCGAGATCTTTGAGAACTCTTGCTACTGTACGAGTGCGGAAAAAAATGTGTCCCATGGAAAAATTTACATTCTCAAGTACAGGAGGGGCAACGTTGCTTTGAGGCAGCGTGGAGCTGGCAGCGAAATGGGCGGCGAGCAAGTTTGCCTTCTCTGAAGAGTAAACAATTGGTTTGTTATTGTCGATGAGCGTTGGAACCGAAGATGTCGAGTTTTTTATATTTTTTACAAATGACCAAAAATTTTTACTGCCTTTGGGACACTGCAGAATTTTTTGCCGTAATTTTTGGTCATGCAAAAATTTGGTTCTTTCTATAACGGAGTTGCATGAGTTCCTTGCTTGTTTGTGCTTTTTCCGATTTTCCTCTGTAGGGTTGGCTTTGTAAGATCGGAAACTTACTTCTTTGAGCCTGATAGCTTCTTTACACTCAGAATTAAACCAAGACTTTTCTTTAGGTTTGATGCTTTTTACTCTGTTAGGAATAAAAGCACGCATCCCTAGAAGAATCACATTTGTGATCATTTCAGCACTGGCATCAATGTCACTATCGAGGAAGCATAGTGACCAGTTAAAGTTTCGGAAAAAGAAATTCAGGCCGTCCCAGTTGGCTTTCTCGTATTGCCAAACGGTCCTGGTGGGAAGTTTTTCTTTAACTGGATGGGTGGGGGATGAGAAATTAGCTGAAATGATACAATGGTCTGAAGTGCCAAATGGAGAAGTTACACTAATGGTATATTTATCAGGGTGAGAAGTAAGAAACAAGTCAAGAGTATGGGCTGCTTGCCCAGCAACATCCGGTATACGCGTTGGCACATCGATCAGTTGGGTAAGGTGATGTAACCCGGCAAAGAGCTCGACATACCTTCCTTCGGGTGTTGCCTGACCAGAATAGCGGAGCTAGTTGGAATTGTGTACATTGAAATCGCCCGCAATAACGATTTCAGTGCGAGGACAAAGGGAAACAATTTTCGAGATGGAATCAGACAGTGCATCAAACTCGTTACAAGTCGAATTACTGTCAAGATTTGGACTCCTGTAAATAAAACAATAATGAATGACATGCTTGCGGACAGTGAATTTGAGCCATAAGAAGTTAAAGTCCGTGTTGGAACATTGCCCATATTGGGGAAGGCTCTGGCAAGCAATATCATTCCTAACATAGACCACGAGACCATGATGAGAAAAGAGTAATGGCACCAAGCTATACCCATGTAGAGCAAATTCTGATAAATCAGTATTTGCTCCAACCTGAGTTTCACTTAATGCCAAAACAGCTGGCCTGTGTTGAACAGTGTAGACGTACACGTGAAAGAAATTCTTTCTTAAACCACGAACATTTGAATACACGACACAAAAATCACTTACCATTTAAAAATACTTACATACAAAACACAACTCTGATTAAGTCGAACTGCGCAGTGAAAATCAGAATTAACTTCTGTAATAATCAAACTGTCTTAGGTGTTATGCCCATAAGACAGCCTGTTTACAAAAAATCAATCCAAACATTCAGCACAATAAGACAAATTCAGATGCTCTTATCTATTTACCGCAAGCATTGTATGGTCATACGATGCCTACAGTAGATAAGAAAGAGGCAGTTAAGCACAAAGGTCTTGGGACAGAATAGAGGATAATTTGTTATGCGAATGCGTTTTATTTATTTTTTTTTTCTTCTTCAGCGCGAGTGGGCATCTTTTTCATTCATCCTACGACGCGAGTGAACACTGTTATTTTTTTTTTTTTACAGCACACGCGAGGGGTTTTTTTCTAATTTCTCAACGAGCGTGTATTATTTTTTTTCCTTAAAGCACTCGCGATAACAACGCGCAACAATTATTTGTTTGGACTTCGTTTAACTAATTGTGCGCGCACCTCGAAATCCGTCTTCAACGAGCTTAGGATCGACACCCATATATATCTCTATATCACGTTATCTCTATATTATTATATCTATTTATAGTATAGTGAATCCTGTAACTCTTCCGTCTAGCAAATATCACCAACTCGTGGGCCGTTAATGCATGAAAGAATATCAAAACAATCTCCAGAAATGCAGTATTTAGCATTTAATCCTCTCCCATAGGAACCGTGTATTTTTTTTTTGGGTAAAAAGTATCTTATGTTTTAATCCTGCACATTAACTATCTACCTACCAAATTTTATTCAAATCTGTTATGCCGTTTAGGCATAACATTCACATTTATAAATAAGTAGGATTATATGTATAAATATATAAGCGTATGTATTACATACTTTCGATTTGAAACAAATAACGGAGAATTTTCTGGCGCTTTTTTCCTTTTCGATTTGGAAAAGCCAAAGTTTTTTTTCTGTCGATTTTTCCAAATTATTTCTTTTAGCCTTTTTTCATTATTCTTAAAGGAAAAATGGCCCAACAAAAATATGAAAAAAAACAATTTTAGGCAATAACGTCAAAAATTAATGCCTTTTTTCCTAGGAAAAAAAATATCGTATTGAGTTTTTTGGGCGTTTTTTCCATTTTATTTTCTATGGCGTAATTTCAGGGAGCCGAATGAACATTTAAAGATTTTTTTAGGGTTTTCCTCAAAACGAATACCAAAAACGAACTACACAAACAGATCTTTCCGTCAAAAGACAATCATATGATTGTGAATAGGTCTTTTAAATAAAAAGCTAGTTGCTTGCTATAAAAAATAAATATATTTACAGAAATGGAAGAGAAGAAACAAAAGTAACAAATAAAATCTTGTTGCGTCTCGAACGAGGACATCTTTAACTCTGTTTGGCCTTTGGCATTGATTACACTAAGTTTTGACATACTTTTTCATTTCTTGGTCGTGGAACCATACCTCAATATAATATAAATAATAAAAAATATATTTATTATTTAAAAATAATAAAATACCTGAAATCAGCGTATTTTTAGTTGTACAGTCCTTTTTCTCTGGCTTTTACAAAGACCCACAAATTCTCAATCGGATTGTGGTCAGGTGAGTCGCCAGGCCATTCTTGGACCTTAATATATTCTGCTCCGCTAAGAAATGCTTCCTGCAAGGAAGGAGCTTTGGGTTAGGATAACCGTGACTTGGCACTGTTAATCATGCCTTTGATGGGCTTTAAGCTTCCACAGGACACTCAGGTGAGAAACAACCCCAGAACATAACTTTTATGGGGGGTGTTTATGGGCTTAGAGGTCGGAGTTTTAATTGTCACTTTTTCTCACGTATTTTCTTGTTAACTAATAAATACAAAATACAAAAAAATATTTTAAGGAGACGTCGAACAGTAAATGAATTTACTTCTACCCCAGCTGTATCAAAGTCCCTTTGCATCTTAACACTTGTTTTTCCTGGGTTAATGACCCTATGTAGGATCAGCATTTTGTCGTCATTAGCCGTTTGTTTTCCGTTTTAATTTTTTGTATTTAACGTGCAAAGTGGACCGTATGACAGATCAGTGCTCAAATGTGTTTCTTAATTAAATCGGAGAGCTCTAGTCAGGCTCTACTCCGTGCTCTGCTCAGAGCTTAAAAAGAAAAAAGCCTCATGTATCATGTGTATTATAAATGGGAAGGAAGACTTTTCAGGGAATTCCTCACGCTGATCCACATTTTTTCCGTCAAAGAGAAAAGACAAAATTTAACACAAAATAAATGAAAATAAAACATACAGAGGAAGAATAATAAATTGTAGGCTTACAATCAACAACAAGAATAATGAACTCTGCTTTAAGAAGATTTTCTAAACGATACGAGTTTCTGCTATTATACAAAACGAGAAGAAATACAAATCATTTTTTGATGAATTAGCATTCAAAAATGACCATTATGTTAGTATGTCACCGGTTGATATTTAAGCCATTTATTTTAGTAAACATGGGGCCCTCACGCACTTTTTTATTTTAATAGAACGTTTTTGTCTACATACATACATACATAAACGGAAAAACGTTAACACAATCTTAAAAACAAAAACAACTAGGTACAAGTCCTTATTAGTGCAGCAACAAACGGAAAAACATGCTCGCTTATTTCAAATTAGTGGCAGTAACTGTGTGTCTGCGTGTAATCGTACTTCCGTCTTTAGTTTGCTGTTTTAAAGTCTAAGCATAAGCACCCATCATCATCATCATCGTCAGTTTCTGCTCCCTATTTTCGCAGTTAAGCGGAAACAATCATTTGAAAGAGGCCTAAAGACAACAAGAAGTAAAAACGACAAAAAACCCGAAGCACATTATTATTATTATAAAGAGTAAAGAACCAATCAACAGTGCGTTAAACTGACGTTGCATGTTAAACTTCCACCAACCCCACCCATTTTGGCAGTTCGGTCGCCACCATCGTTAGTTTTTTTCCGTAGCAAATAGAACGAATACCGGCAATAAAAAAAATTGTTGGAATAATAATATGAAAAGACAAGTTTTCCAGCATAAATTTCTTTTGAAACATTTAGGTATAGCCACACGTGTTGTAAATGCATTTTTTTAAGTTTATTTTTTTTCTTTGCTTCGTCTTAATTTTGTATGATGATTTGTGTGTTCTGTTTTGTTCCAGAATTTATTTAACGAACAGAACTCGTTTGTTCTGAATCTGAATAAAAAAGAAGTGAAACAGAATAGAACACATTTTGGGGCGGCTGAAACGACAATAAAAATAATCATTGGCCCGACCGTTAGTCGTACAAATTCTAATTATAATTTATGATTTCCTATGCTGTTGCTGGTAATGTACATAGTGCTGTAGCATAAGTTGGGTATGACGCCGGCCGCTCCAGACAAGACTTTCGAGAATGCGAAAGCGCTGAGTGCAATCATTGGAAACATAATGGGGCAGGATGTGTGGACTTATAGTGTAATGCTGCGAAACAGTACGAAAGCATAAACTTGGTAAAAAAAGAGGCGTACTCCGTACTCTTTGACAGCAAAAGACGTTATACGGTGAGTTCACATTCATGAAGAATTGCGGATTTTGCTAGTCAAAATGACACATGTATCAGCCAAATATTTCAGCCGAAATCTTTTTGAAATCTCATTGGAAGTCCTAGTTCGTCAAATCGAACAAATCTTTTTTCAGAATTCAGTAATCAGTTACATCAGGACATCTCATCAATCTCGCCATCCTCTAATGGAATTTGACACTTCATGACGATAAATTATATTTTAGCGGCGTAGTGTATTTCGTTATAAACGTCACCCATTTGATCTAAAATTGCCTTTTTCCTAAAAGGCTGTTTTTTTTTTTGGAAAACCCAGTTCGGTGCAAAAATGCTATACATAAATGTGACAAAAAAGTTACTGTATGAGTTCGAATTAGTTTATAGGTTCAAAACATGCTCAATGAAATAAAATGTCAATGAAAAAGCACTTCTTTGCAGCTAAATGAGTCAGTTTTTTTCGGTATCTGTTTTGTATATGTACTTATTCCAACCTACGAAAATCAACGGAAATGGCGAAATTCTGTTTCTGTAAAAAAAGTTTTTCGCAGAAGAGAGTTTAAGAAATTTCTATGGGCAGAATTATTAAGATTGTCAAATGCATGAATAAATAAACAGACATTCAGTTGGTTCAGGTTTCCAAAAGAATCAAAAAATCAAGAATTTATTTTTGAGCCACTTTGATGGAGCTGAAAATTGACTGTTGAGTTGATAATATGATTTCTCAGCAAACGCCAAAAAATCTGTGTATCTCTTTCCTAACCGAGCTACATGTTACAAACTAAGCCTAAGAAAACTTAGACTGGTCAATTGTCAATAAAGATTCACCTACTGCGCAAAGAAAAAATTACTGGATTTGTTGTTCAAAGCTGTTTCCCTATTTTTTTGGATTGTCTCTCCGAAAGATTTTTAACTTCATTCCAGAAAAAATCATAAGCTGCTAATTTTGGTGCAGAAAAGAAAACCAACGAATTTCAACGAAAAATTGTGAAATTCTTTTCTCGTAGAAAAAATTTCGCCATTTTTAGTTGCGATTATAAGGCAAGTTTATTCGTGAATATAAAAAAATTAAGATAACAATCAAACATGACATTACGATCATAAAGAAGTCTAGATTCTAGAAAAGATAGTGCCAAAAAATGTATGTCTGTCTGTCTGTTTGCCTGTGTCAGTATGTATAACGAGCTGCTGCCAAAACGGCTTAAACGATTATCTTCAAATTTGGTGTGTGTAATTCTCCAGATGTGTGATTCCCCAGAGGCCTAAAAATAACAGTATCTGACATATGACCTTTTAGGAAAAGCTTTTTTTTCTCGAAAACAAATTTTGAGATTTGTTTTGTTGGTATTGGCTATCATTTGATCAGAACCAAATTTACGGGAAAAGTCTATTAACGGTACCTTTCATATAACGTTTTTTTTAATTGTTTGCTTTCTCGGTAACGGCTTTTTATATTTGAGAAGATTTAAGTAGCCAAATTAACTCTGCATATTAAAATTATGAATAACTTTTTCTTCTAGTACATTTTTGAAAATTTTTTTTGAAAAATCAATATTTTTAAAACTAATAAAAAAAATATTTTAATTTTTATGATCACATATATATTATTAATAAACTCTAAAAACTGCATACCAAAATTTCAAAACAATTTTTTTTTTCAAAAAACTAAAAATAAAAAAACTGGATTTTATCAAAATCCGTCTTTCAATTTTCGAAATACTTTTTTTTATAAATTCCTTATTATACAAGACGTGTGATGATGTACTCCATTTTTACTAAAAACCGTTAAGTGTTGTGGTTTTGACACTTTTTTAAGTTCAGATAATGTTATTTTTCTACGTAAATGTTACTTATTTTCCTAAATTTTATTCCACGATGTGATCGCACATATGAGCAAGTACGTTCGATCCAGCCGTGCAATTTATTTTTTTTTTGTACAAGGGATAGCTCCAGGACTCACGAGAGTAAGAAATTTCCGCGGCAGCGGTATCGTCGCGGTGCCGCAATAATTCAATACACACGTGTCGGTTTTTTCTCGCAGAACTTAATCTGCAGTTAACGTTTGGCTTTCAGTAATGGACTATAAATTTATAGTCAAAGCAAACATAACAAAAAAAAAAAAAAACAAGTGTCAAACTGACAGGTCTTTATTTTACTATTTTAGGTCATCTTTTTGGGCACAACCATAAACGCCTATTAATGTATCACAAGATTGGCGTCACATCCGAATAAGTAGAGCAAAATAATGTTGCAATCTTAGCGACATTTTTTTTTTTGTTGTTTGTTTTCTCTAACCCAAAGAAGGAATATATAATTTCTCACACATTCAACAAATTAGCGTTTAAGAACATTATAAAACCATAATAAAAACAAAAAAAAATTAGACTTTATAGTCTAAAAATGAGGCTAATGACTATGCCCTGTGACAACTGAGCATCAAAACAACGAATACGAACACAACCCAATTGCACTAAAGCATAACTAACGATTTGACTTTAAATTTGTAAGGGGAGAACAAAGAAAACCTTCGAAAAAAAAAAAAAACAAATCATGAGATGTGAAATTAAGAATAATGCGTCAAATCAAACACACCCAACCACTTTCCTTCACTTTATAAGTTTGAAATTTAAAAAAATAACAAATGTCAAGTGAAAATCAGTTAATGCCATATGCGATTCCCCCCAGAAAATCCGCACCATTTATATAATACCACCAGGAAAGATCGGGCGCAAGAAGAGTCAAACAAACGTCATAGAATGTATACATATTGGTCATAAATTAAATTCACCTTCAAGTACTTTTATTCTGAATTTTTTTGTCTATTTATTTTATTTTATTGTAATTTATTTTTAATTAACTTCAATTTAAACTTAAAATTCATCACATCGCATCGTTTTGGATTGCAGAATGCACAGAATAGTTTTCCTTCATTGTGACAAAGACGCACGTCTTCACAGGCTTTGTGCGTAGACCACAGAGCGCAGTGTATGACTCATCAGCACCCCACGGAACGGAGCAATCGACGACGCGACGTCTTTCTGAGAAATATAAACAGAGCAGCAATTTTTTGTTTTGTTTATATCAGTGTTTACGTTTTATTTCTACATTTACTTTCATTACTCATGCAGCAGTGAGTGAGGAGAAAAAATACTTTTTCCTGTGTAGACAAATTTATCGTTTGACAGAGTGGCGATGGCGGCGCGGCGCGGCGGTGGCGCTGGTCACCATATGCAAGAATAACACTAATTTCGAATGTCATTTAAATTGACTGACATTTGATATGTCATAAATGAATTCCGTTAGGTTTTTATTGCATACATAAAGGGGGTTCAATGCGTAAACTGACATTTAATCAAAGTGAAAAGCACGACAAACTGTCACCAATTTATCTTAAAGGCTAGTTAGTTATCAAATCTTGACTATATGTCAACCAACAACTGGCCAATCAGAGCCCGTTGACTGATTTTGTGTCGACACATTCAACACCCTGATATTTAAAAACGAGACTTTTATTTGCAATCTTCTTGACTTTCATAAAGTGGCAATGGCAGCTTGAAAGTGACAGCAAATCAGCAAGAGGTTTCACGTGGCAAAAATCAACGCTGCTGTCCTTAAGTTGTTCCATCTTTCCAAGGAGTGAGGAATTTGTTTCAGAAAGATTCTTATAGATTGGATCCTTCTATTGTGTCGGATGTGCAATGTGTATTGTTTCTTTAACAATTTGCAACTGCGGCAAATACTTAGATATCTAGAAACAGTTCTTGGAAAATAATGATGATGATTGCCATCACGTAGGGTGTTACTTGATCAAGTAAACAGCTGGTTGGAATTAAAAGGAATTAACTGCACCGATTGCACTTCCATTGCGCCCACACAAAGTTGATGAGAAGACGTTCGTTGGGAATATAGTGGGCGGTTGAATTATGGTGTTTCAGATTAAGATAAGACTGACAACGACAGCTGAAGACAAAACCAAAAAACTGACAAAGGTGTCTATTACATCGATTGTCTTACTAGATAATATGGAAGATTAAAGAATTTTGTTAATTGACACAGTGTCTTAAAAATAAAAAAAACTGCCAGTTTTGGTGAAATTTTGTTGCAACTTTGGGTTTCGAAAAAATCAAAGAAAAAAAAAGAAACCATTGTGAATGAATCAAATAATTTTGTAAACTTTTATTATTTCTAAAAAGTGATATAAGATAAATGAAGTAAAAACGAAACTATCACATTTATTTCAACTCGAAAAAAGGAGGACAGTCCTTATCCTAATCTACATTTATTTGGACTAAGACATAGAACAATCGCAAACAGGGAGTTTTTGAGAAAGTTTTTGATGGCAACCCGACCAACCCTATCACTGATTTTGATGGAAACTTGGTAAAGAAACCGACAACAAGCCTCGGAAATAATCTGATTACATGACAACGAAACAAGCAACGACAACAAGAGGGACTATCATCTTCACCAAGTTCAGTCGGATATAATTTTTTCTTGCGATTATAGGGACTATAAGACAAGTATGCATCGCAAACAAAAAAAAATCTAACAATGAAACATGAGAAGTGATCGAAAAAAAATTTCTGTCTGTGTGTCAGTCTGTCCTAAACGGTTTAAGCGATTACCTTCAAATTTGGTATGCGTGATTATTTTGGCATTCCTCAGAGGAGAAATGGAAATTTTATTTTAAGGCCAAGTACGTGCGATGCAGTCGTGCAATTTATTTGTATATGTTTCGTCTCCAGTTCTGTGTTTTTAACCAAGATCAATTTTAATTTTCAAAAACAAAAATTATTAATTTAATGCTTTTTAAAATAATTTTTTTTTAAATAAATATACAAAAAATACGCGCTTCGGAAAGTTAAATTCCATTTTCAGGTAGCGGCGAGTATTTGAGTTAGTCACAGAAACGCTGCTTAACAGTCAGCTTAAGATATATCTCCAAAAACGACAGCTTCTTCATGACCGGCAGTATGGCTTTCGCAGCAGTGGTTACACTGATGATCTGATATGGCATATCTTGCCGAACAGCGCTTTGGCGAAAGTAAGACTATTGCAATGAATCTCAAACGGTTGTCATATTGATAATTTTGTACATCAAATTGATGAACAAAGTGGTTATTTTTCAACCAACAACCGTGATTGTCAATAAATGTAAATATTTGCGATCATTAATTTTGAAGTTGAAATCCGCTGTCCTCATATTGACAATCGCGATCATCGTATTGACTACCGCGATTATTTTCATATTGACAATAAATTGTGATCATCATATTGGCAACTGCAATGATCGTATTGACAATTGCGATTGTCGTATTGATAACGAGATTGTTAGTATTGTTAGTACGATGATCACGGTTGTCAATAAGATGTTTGCAGTTCGAGTATGTTCGAGTATACAGAATAAGGCGATGATTGCGGTGTCAATATTTAGTATGTTAAATGGGTCGTTCAGCAAAAGTTGTATTGGATGGTTTCAAGTCTGATTTCCACAAAATAAATGCTGGTAAACACCAGGCCTCCGTTCTGTCTCACTCGTTTCCTTATTTTTTTAAATGATCTTCGTCTGTTACTTCTTATTTACTTAACTGTTTTGCTGACGACTCTATCCTCAGATTTTCATATTCGCTAAGCTCATTGAACTCCGATTTACACAGCATTGTCAAATGGGGTAAAAGAAATCGTGTGAAGTTTAATGCTTCGAAAACTCAATGCTATCTAAAAAACTAAACGTAACTCACAAGGAATTGTCCATGAATGGCACTTGCGTCGAAGAAACCGAAAAGTTTTCAGTACTCGGTATGTGTATCAACGACGATCTCCGTTGGAATGACCACATGTACATTTGAGATCGCCAAAATGCAGCTAGGTAGGTGCTTAGGTTTTTTGTATCGATGCAAGAAGTTGTTTCCCCTTCTGATCTGGCTACAACATATGAAGCGGTCGTACGTCCAAAACTCGAGTATAACGCCCACCTCTAGGCAGGTGCTTCTCAAGCATCACTACACAGCATGCAAACATACCCTTAATTGATATTTTACTATTCATTTTCGGGTTTGTCTCTTGATTATAAAATTTCGGGGATTCTCTTTACTTTCTTTCGTATTTCTGGTATCACTCTAACAGAAAGATTGACTTTATGACTTGCGAGTCTCTCAGAAGCATTATCCCCGCCCACAGATGACAAATATTTCCCATGACACATTGGTCCTCAGCAATTAATTTCCATAGCAAAACAGCATATGAGCAAGAATGACTAAAGTAGGTAACGACAAAAGTGTATGTCTCCTACGATATCATATCATTCACTGCCACCACCCGCTAAAAGGGCACCCTAAAGAGTCAAACAGCTCAACTTCAATGGGCCTCATTCAATTAGGCTCATTCATCATTAATTCAATGCACATACGTATTATACTTTGCCTGGCATGGCATCCTAACAGCACGAGGAGCCTCAAGAAGTAAAGGGCTTAACATTACCCTCTTGGCAAAACATATATGTATGGGCAATCCCTATACGTTCTATTAATTAAATGCGACATAGTCACATTGTGGACCAGAACAAAGTTTTAAAAATTTCATTAATTTCTGAGGATGCAAGATATGAGTTATGGTTTTTTATGGTGTGGATGTATGCAGCATTTGCTTGCAGCAAAAATTGCATAAGTTCCTCTGCGGTCTTTGCTTTTATCTTGCAAATGTCTTTTTTTAACTTTTTCCCTCTAGGATGATGACTGTGTACGTTTCGAGCCTAAAAATACACATTTTCGAAATAGAAAGACCATTTAATATTTTATTTGGGTTTTTTTGTCTTTTTGATGTTGATGCGTGCAGCATAAAACGTGAAACATATCGCTTGGGATGATATTTTTCTTTAACGCCAGAGTGCACCAAGGTGAAGCAGTATTTTATTTTTGGGACTGTAAGTGGTTTTAGTTTACGTGGGGGCAGAGTCATATTGGCACTCAGAGGAGGTTTCCCTGGGATGAAGTCTCCAATAACGATCTTATTAATGACAAGTGATTTAATATCGTTTGCAGTCAGAATTTATTTAAGGTTTTTTCTTTGAAGTACATGAAATAGGTTCTTATACATGCCAAACTCTTCGGTTAGGAATATAGGAAGTGTTTATAATTCATTTTTGGAATTTTTAATGCTAAGATACCATCGCAATTCCAACGTCATCCAAAACTCAGGTATCAGATGATTTTTTGTTGTGAATTTTGTATTTATTTATTTACTTTATTTACATCAATAAGAGCTTGTTAAATCTACAATTAGAATACCTTAAGCTTACATCGAGATTAAAAATAAATGTATATAATAAATAATTCTTAAGTAATTTATCATAAAATACAAATGTATACATAACATAATTAACAATAATTACAAATAATGATTTAAAAAAACAAAAAAAAAAACAAGTTAAAATATCAAATTAAAAAGCAAGGTGCAGTAACAATTTATTTTTTATAGAAGATCTGCATAATTGAAAATCAATGTCAACAAGACTTAAAAGGACATTAGTTTCCTTAACACAGCGAGTTATAGGTTCATTATTTGCATAGTTAACTCTGTGTTCATCTTCACGAAGCAAACAAAACAAGCGATGGAGCATATAAATTAATCAAAGACAAAATAAGAGAGCATTTAATATAAGTTAAAATATCAGTTATAAACATAACTGAATAAATGTTTCTTCTATTTTCAAGATTCCTAAAAGTTGACACCTAATAATATACGATGGAGTTTCGATGTCCCAAATTGTAAACCTTTTAAATTGTGTGGATCATTTCAATTTTATTTGAATGAATGTTGTAGTATGGGTTCCAAACCACACAGCAGTATTCTAAGATTGATTTGACATAAGAGGTATATAGCGATTTAAGAGCAAAAGGGTCCTTGAAGTCCATACAATTGCGTTTAACAAAGCCTAGCATGGAATTTGCTTTGGCTACAATGAATTCTATATGTTTAACAAACTTTAGTTTAGAATTAAAAATTACACATCTATCTTTCTTCTCCGTCCGGTTCACAATTTTGTATTCGAAGTGACTTTCGGACAAGTTGCTACAAAAAGTAAAATATTGACACTTAGAGGCATTTAAAAATAATTGGTTAGTAGTGCACCATTGTGTTAGTTTTTTAATATCATCTTGTAAAAGATAAGATTCATTTAAAGACTTTATACATCTTAAAAACTTTAAATCGTCACCAAAGAAGTTAAATAGAATTTAAAAAAAAATTGCGGTAAGCCGTTAATAAAAAATAAAAAAAAAGAAGTGGCCCAAGATGGCTACCTTGAGGGACGCCTGAGGTTACCAAAACTGGACTTGAAAGTACTTGGTCAATGCAAACAAATTGAATACGTCCCTTAAGGTAGGAATTTGAATGAAAACCAAATAACTTCAATTTCTTATTCAAGATGGAGTGACTCACTCTGTCAAATGCTTTCGCAAAATCAGTATAAATTACGTTAATTAGAAGTCCTTTTTCGAGTTTATTTAAGAATGAAATTGGTAGATAGAAAGATTAGTGGTTGTTGATCTGCCTGCTACAAAACCATGTTGAAACGGTGAAATGTGTTCTCTTACTAGAAAAGCCAACTTATTGTAAATTAGTTTTTGTATACATACTCAATAGTTTACAAATCGGACGATAGTTTGATATTTGCTGCTTTGAACCAGTTTTATGAATTGGGGTTAAAAATGATTTTTTCCACACTGAAAGGAATTCGCCACTTACAATGGAGCTATTAAAAATGTAAAAGAGAGGACAAATGGTGGAATTTCATCAGAACCTGAGTTTTTATCGTTATTTAAACTCAAAAGACCTTCTTCTATTTCTATAATATTCAACTCTAATCGACCGATATCCACTTTACAATCTTGGGATTAAAATACATCGTCCCTTGAAAGATCATTTAACATAATTAGATTCAAAATAATGAGCTAATGAGAGATCTGAAAATGTTGAACCGAGGTAATACATACTACTGGGAATGCCACTAGAACTTTTTTTGTTTTTTTAATATAAGACCAGAGACACTTGCTATTTTTTTTTCAGGTTAGATTCAATTGACAAAATGTAAGTTTGGTACAAAAATTCACGTTGTAGTTGAATGTATACACTTTTTAAATCCATATTATTAACTGAAATGCGCATCCGTTTAAAGGCTTTGTTCTTTCTATTACTTAAGTTACAAAGCCTTTTGTTGGACCAAGGAGGCTTTGAATTTTTATTAATTTTAACTTTAGGTACATGCATATCAATTGCCGACTTTAGTTTATCGATACAAAAATTATAACAATAAAATTTTAATTAATTACACTCCGGAGATTTAATGTAGTCATAAAATGAAAAACAGACATCAAGAGCATTATGGTGAATAGAGTTAGGCAAAATAGGATACAATGATTTGTTTATGGATATAGCTAATTCTTTGTCAACAAAAACAAGATCAAGAACACGATGTAAGCTATTCTTGCAGCAATTAATTTGGATTAAGTCATAACTTGCAAAAGAATCAATTAATTCACATTCAAAATCTGAATTTATATTAAATATTTGTTAGATTAAATTCTTTAAGAATAATTATCTTCATTGTTTTTTAGTTTTGATAAATAAAATTCACAATTGTTTACATGTATTTTATAAACATCTAATGAACTTCTTGGTGGAATTTAATTTACAACAATTAACTTGTAATTATTTCCAAGTTGACTTTTATTATGATTTGGTCTATGCCGTATGGACAAGAGGAAGCAGAAGAAGGCAAATCCAATTCGATGTACAAGTAAAAAGAATGCACTGCCAGAAGCACACCTCCTCCTCTTTCCAATCCAGTTGATTGAGAACACCGATCTTTGCAAAATAGGGCAAATTTGTGAAATTGAGAATTTTTTTTGGAATATTTCTTTAGTAACCTACTATTCGGTTGGCCTTTTTTTGCGCAGTGTTACATACGGGCAGCCCCCCATACCTACATACATATTTCACTATATGGCGTTAGTTCACATTTAAGTGATGGCTTAAGTTCTTTTTGTTTACCAACGTCATGACGTTATCAGGCCAACGCAAACAGCAATTGATTTAATTTCAGGTCCGTCACCTTACCCTCTAGGTCTATCAAAATGGACCAGAATTATAGTAAAGAGCAATAGACTCAAGATGCTTTCCTGGTGCACACCAACTTTGATTGAGAGGTCTTTGGTGACTCCTGCGGGGCATCTTACCTTTGTTGTAACTTGCTCGGTATTTACATGATCATCGGCATGCAGATTTCCGAATCAGATCTCATCGTTCTATATCTATTGATTTTCCAAAATCAACCAACACAATGTGCAAATCTTTTGAGATCTCTTCTGATTCGTATATTCCGGATTGCATCTGTGGTTGAAATATCCGAAACAAACAACAAACTTGCATTGGTCGTCAGAAAGCCGTATTATTATTTTTCGAAAAATGCATTCCTAAACCCAGTCAAAGATTTTCATATTATCTATCATCAGTTTGATTGAACGGTAGCTATTGAATTTTTTATCACACTTCCCCTTGTAGATTGGGAATGTAACTTTCACTCCACTGATTAAGCATTTGGTCACCGCTGATAAGTTTGCGAATGAACTTCGAGAGCCATATATAGTCGATATGTTATTCGCTCTCTGTAGCCAAGTTCGTTGAGTGTGAGTCCCTGTTGTCTTTTATCTTCTGTCTTCTGTCTGTTGGCTGTTGTCTTCGATTTTTAGCAATATCGTTAATTATAAAAAAACATACAAAATAGAATTAATTTATAATACACAATATTAAATAATGCAAATTCTAGCTTTATCATCTCTCCATAACCTTTTGCCGCCTAATTTCAATAGCTAAAATCCATGTTACTATAACCTTAATATGGGCTCTGAGCTATCAAAGAATTGTTGGGGTACGTTCATTAAGCCATAAATTGAACAATTTAATCTGGCGCATTTGCATTTAAGATTGGTGTGCTTTACGGGCTGCCGGAATTATTGGTCCTTACTTCTTCAAAAACGATACCGGACAGAGGGTTACAGTCAATGCAGACGGTTAAGGAGATATGATCAAGGACTAATCCGTTCCTGAATTGAATGGCTTTGGTGGAGAAGAGCTGTGGTTGCAACAAGATGGCGCAACATGTCACACAGCGTATGCTACAATTTATTTTTTTTTGGAGGAAACGTTTGGAAACGTGGTAAGCGCATAAAGTTGGCCTGCAAGATGGTGGGTTTTAACACCGCTAGACTATTTTCTGTGGAGTTATGTGAAGTCGCTAGTCTACACCGATTAACGACTTGGAAAACTACATTCGGCGCGTTATTGTCGATATACAATCCCAAATTTTACGAAGAGTGATCGAAAATTGGGCCTCATATGGCAATATGCCAGAAATTATATTCAAATAAAAATGGCAATCAATCTGTGTTTTATTTCATTTTCTAGTTCTAATCTTCATAAAAAAACCCTTTAAAAGAAGAAGAAAAAGTTACATTTTCCGGATCCCGATAACAGCACCACCTTTTGGGTACAACTCTACCAAAACCAATTAAGGTAATCATGGTTTATATGGGGAAAACTACATTTTTGTAAATATCTTTACATTCCAGCGCCCTCTATCGAGTCTAAAACTAACAAACTTTGGCGACCGCTCCTTAAGGAGCCAAGGCCTAGTGACTTATACTCTCAACCATTCCTGTGTGTGTGTGTTGTTAGTTTGCAAGAATGGAAGGAACCTACAATTTATTGCCTAGTCCGAACGGCTACATGAGATGAACTTTTTCGAGACAAATTTTTACTCTTGGAGATTTTGTCAGTTCCTCGCAAGAGACAGTACCCCGGAAAAGAAGGTGGCTATGAGGGGGACTCGAACCCGGGCTCTTCGCTTAGCAGTCCGACGCCCTAACCACTAACCCAATGGGCACTTAAAATATAAAATATAAAAATTGCCCCCAAATTTTAACAAAATGTCTCGCCATTTCCTAGTCAATAGGGAACATACATAGCCACATACATTTTTATGTAAGAAAAAGAAGAAAAAGAAGAAAAAGAAGAAAAAGAAGTTATATTTAATTTGAAAAATATTTTAAAATTGTGAACAAAACGTAAACATAGGTTTTACATCTACAGTCTCTTCCGTTTTTGATGATAAATTAAACTGCTCTCAAAGCGATGAATGAATAAAGGGTTATTATATTACATTTACTTTTTGTTCAATTAGTTTTAATTTATTTCTCCCCGAAAAAAACTGGGATTAAGTGAAACAAAATTAAAATCACATCTAAAACTTAACTCTTGTCTGTCGATCTTTCCTACCTTGACCCGCATATATCAACTTAACATAATCCCCCCACTTATTTTTAAATTAGCCTACATTACCCCTTAGGGAGATAGCGTATTATATATGTATTTGCAATGACTAACACATGTGGCTTGAGTTCGGTTTTGAAACTTCAGAACGCAAGGAAGTTCCATCTTTTAAATTACCCAATCATCAAGAATTTTTGTTTATTATCTTTTTAGGACAAAAAAAAGAATTCCACCTACCAAACTAGTTTGTCCAAGAGTCGAAGAGTTCTTTCATTTTTGTCTATAACAAATGTATCTAAGTAATTTACTTGGTCGCGTGAATCAAAGAGGAATGAAACGTAGACGCAATCAATCTTGTAGATTGAATTTTAATGTTGTACACACGTTCAACAACAGTCTTCTCAACAATGAGATGGTAGGTAGCATGGGGCAAGAAAAGTATCTCGAACAAGGCCGAATGCTTATCTAAGGCAGTTATTGTTGTTGTTGGTGTTGTATATAATTGATATAGTCTATGTTCGCTGGGTTGTTTCGTTATAACAAATGTCTTTTTTTTTTATTTGAAGAACGTGATTTTTTTGTTGCTGCTGTCATTGAAATTGGTCATAGAATTAGAATTCTTTGTTAAATATGTATAAATCTTTATCGCTTGAATTTCAAGTCAAAGCTCTGGAATATCTTGATTTGGAAAATAGATAATCGATAATCACTCCAGAACACACAATTATTGAATTTATTTTTGGGAACTTCATAAAGCGTTATAATAACTTACTTAAACTTAAATATGTATATGATACTTAAGGATAAGTTATAGATCCGTAAATATTAAAAAAAATGCACGACCGTATCGCACGTACTTGCTCATATATGCGGCCACATGTCGAATAAAATTAAAAAAAAAATAGGGTAGAAAAATAAAATTATCTGAACTTAAAAAAGTGTCAAAACCACAACACTTAACGGTTTTTAGTAAAGATGGAGTACGCCATCACACGAAATGTATAGTAACAAATAAAATAAAAAGTAAGCTTTTCCTAAACGGTCATATGGCAGGTACTGTTATTTTTAGGCCTAAAAATAAAATTTAATTTTCCCCTCTGGGGAATGCCAAAAGAATCACACACACCAAAATTTGAAAATAATCGCTTAAGCCGTTTAGGCTGCAGCTCGTTATACATACCGACAGACAGACATTTTTTGCCACTAACTTTTTAAGACTTCTCTATGATCGTAATGTCATTTTTGATTGTTATCTCAATTTTTTTTTATATTAGCGAATCCTAAACTTGCCTTTTAGTCCCTATAAAGTAAAATAAATTGCACGACTACATCGCACGTACTTGCTCATATGTGCGGTCACATTGTAGAAAAAATTTAAGAAATTAAAGTTAATATCAAAGCATTTATTCGATTTTTGTTACTTTTGATTGTTCGAATAAAGTACGTTAAATTGTATTGAGTGAAGTAATTTAAACGCAATTTTATTTCTTTAAGAAATGTATAAGTGTGATTTTTTTTAAATCGAAAGAACGGTTCTTAAATAAAACATTTTTTTAACAACTTAAAATCAGATTAAAAAAAATAAATCTGTTTCGAAATATTGATTTTCCAAAAAAAAAAAAAAATATTAAAAATACAAAAAAAAATTAATGCAAAATTACCAAGGCTACCTACATCTTCTTGAATATCAATTTTGATAGTAATCGAGTCAAAAGTTTTCGAGAAAGTCGAACAAAAAAAACCGGTCCTATGGAAGGTACCGTTTTTAGCCCACCATATTAATTTTTTCACCAAAATATAGTGCAGTAGTACACTGATTTTTTTCATAAAAAATCTTGGAGCCGTTTTGCAAAAAAATAAGCTGTTACATAACGGTTATATGACAGGTACCGTTAAAAGTTCTAAATATGAAGACGATTGGCCAAACCGTTTAAGCTGTAGTTCAATATACATCTGTACAGACGGACAGACAGAATTTTGCCAGTAACTCAAATATGTTTCTTTATCGTCGTAATATCATGTGTGATTGTAAACTAAATTTTTTTGTGTGAACAAACATTTTTCTTAATTTTGTTTTTAATGTAAATAATTTTTGTATTTAAGCTTGCATTCTTGAATTATCTTTTTTTAATTTAAAAAAAAAAGTAAAATAAAAACCGTTTTATTTAAAAACAATTCCTACGATTTAAAAAAAAAATAACACTTATTAACATTTTTTTTAACGAAATAAAATGGCGTTTAATTTTTTCCGCTGAGAACTATTTTTTTAAAGTCAGAAAATCGAAAAAAAAACTTTGAAGTTCCCTTAATATTTTTTCAAATTTTATTGGAAGGTGTGACCACAAATAACAGCAAGTACGTGTGATCCAGTCGTGCAATTTATTTTTATTTACAGCGATCAATTAAACCGTTTATTAGTTATTATTTCTTTAAAATGGCTTAAACGATTTTAATAATTTATTCAGTTTCCTGGTATATAAGTACAAATGTACATACACTTGTTTTCGGAGTTAAATAATCGGATTGCTCATGATGTAATTATAGAGTAATTCAATTAAGATATTTATCAGTCTTAGCCGAGGTAAGAGTAACATTTTGGACTCAGGTAGGTACACATACAAATACAAATAATTTTTTAAATGAATACAAAAAACCTATTGCGTCAAATAATTCCGCACGTTATAAGGTCCATTATTTAGCTGTTTTTTTTTTTAACTAAATCGACACATTTAATCACTCCTTGCAGGTCTTTATTATATTTAATAACACTCATTATTTTTAATAACTTGACTCCCGAAAATATACGTTAATTAACTATGAACTTCAATTATGTATTTGTTTCGGTAAGACTTTGTAAGGCAATCATGAAATCTTATGAGCAAAACAAATTAATTTTCCCGGTTCTACCCACCTTCCAACATATTTTGAAGAATTGCGTATAGTTAGTTAATTAAGAAGAAATCCAATTTGGGAAAAATTAGAAGATCGATATAAAAAACTAAGATAATTAGAAAAAAAAACAGAAACATTGGTATTAAAAACTAATGAACGAATGGATGTTGAATATTATTAAATTAAAGTTGAAATTGCTTGAAAAAAGATAGCTTTTTCAGCTAAGAAAAAAGTTTGAAAAATAAAAAGACGATTTGCTTGCAGTTGAATTTGTTGCAAACTAAACGCTGCCAGCTGGTGTTATCAATCCTCCTATACTGGAGAGCGTACATGAAAACTCAGTCGTAAGAGTATTTGTAGATCTTATTATAATATATGTACAAATCCGATGGCCCAGATAGTATCCTCGCGATTCTTTTGAAGAAGAGGAACTCTTAATCGTTGGCAAATCCAATGGGTAAGCTTTTCTTTCCGATCTATTATTTCATTTGTTCTTCCTGTCCCCAAAAAGGAAAATCTACTTTACTTTCAAACAATCGACCATTTGCGTATACGTCAATTTTTTCCAAGGTCATAAAACTCTGATTAACTTTCAGCTTAAAAAATATTTGTAAGATCGAAAACTTCTTAATAAACAGCAGTATGAGCAAATGCTGGAGTGCCTCGAACCTCAGGGCTCCGTTTTTTCAACGACTCTTTTTCTTAGAATTATTATCAACAACCTGTTTATACTTAACAACTAATCTCTTTAATTATTTAGCCGAATAGTCTTGATTTTTCGTATTCGTTTCGGATTTGGAATTGCAACGGCAGCTTATGATAATTTTATTAAATTCTGATCCCTAAAAACTCAAGGTTGTCTTTTGTTGTTAAAGCAAAAAGTATCTTCTCTGATATCACTATCCACGAGTGGCACTGGCATCGAAGAAACCGAACAGCTTTCAGGACTTGGAACATCTATTACAGACTATCTTCTGCGAATCACAACATTTTCGACATGTCGCTAAGAACGCTTTGAAAAGTATATAGAAAATCCAAAAAATTGTTCAACTCGTCTGATCTGACTTCAGTTTATAAAGCGTATGTTTTCAACTAAATAAATCCTACATTTAGGCAGGTGCTCCCGTAACCCAGTTGAGCTTTTTGGACTTAATTAAAAAAGAGCTAAAAGAGCAGAAGGAAATAAGTACAGGTAAAAAATTTAAGTCACGTCGTAATGTTTCATGCTTTTGGTTATGTTATCGCTATTTTTATAAGCAATACTCTATGTTGTGCTAACAAAATTCCAGATTGTTTTTTGAATGCATCTCAAATTGCTAGAATTCTTATTTTAGCCCAAAAAATAAAACAGGCTGAAATCCAGTTTTTTTAGGTTAAATCCCATACGATTCGTTGCATGGCATAGAGCTTCCATAGAAATAGAACTTCTATATAAAGGTTGATCCAATAAGAGCTTCCTGACAACATTTAAAAAAAAACACGGTCCGATAATGCCGTCTACCCATAAATCAGAGTGCATTTTTGGGGCACTTTTGCAATGTGGCTTATTAACGTAGCCGTTTAACTAAAAATGAGCTTCGTCGCGAAAAACAATTTTTCCAAGGAGCACAAATCGAAATTAAAACGTAAACTAAAGTAAGTCAGCAACAAATCTTGAACGAGCTATATTTTATAAGCAATTTTTTCGAAGTGAATATCTTATTTTCCTGGACTATAGTGTACAATTGGTTCAGAAGTTGGTGATGGTTTTAAGAATAAAGCGAGTATGACTTTTTAACTGAACACTGATTTCAAAGCAATTTTCCACAATTAGTTAGCGTTGTTTTGGCGGAAGTCTATTCTTGATGAAATAGCAACGCATACTGAACACAAACGTCATATGGACAAGCCAGTTGACAAATAATAACTGTAAAAACAAAGCTATTGAAAAAGTACATCCTTCATTGAATCACTCGTTCATTTCAATATTGTTCTGGAAAGATATGCATTTATTTGCAATTCATTTCATTTCAAGAATAAGATTCGTTTTTCCTTATAGTACTGGGTAGCACAATATAATACAAGAAGGATAGTGTATAGTCAACTACCGATAAACCTCTGATGCGAACAAAAGCTTATTCGCAATCTTTTTTTAAGTTTTTTGTTTAGAATAAAGCTAAGAACTAGACGGTCCTTGTAATGTGTCATTGCCGTAACACTCTGACGTCTCTATGACGTAGTTGTCTGTCCTAAAAGTATCACGTCGTGTGCGATCGTCATTGTTTTGCATGTCATTGCCGTGACAAAAATAATGACAGGCACCGTGACACGCCACTTTTAGGTCTCTGAAGTGACATATTGCCGTGAACGTGTGATAGGCCTGTCACTGTTGATGGGACACCGAGACACGTAGCCTGTCGCTGCAAGGACTGTATACCAACCGTGACACGGCAGGAATTTCTGCCATGTCATTATTTGTCATGGTTGGGCGTTCGGAGTTGAACGCTTTTATTTAATAGCTTTGGTGGTGCTATCGGATTTGCAATTTCGTATTACCCAAAATACGAGTTGACGGCAATATGATGAAAAAAGCAAAGAAATTTGCAAAATTTTAACAAAATCCAAAAAAAAATATGTATTGCGACTAAAAAACATGTTTGTTGATTGTTTACAATTTAAAAAAATATTTTAAGGTCGTTCCTAGAATTTCTATAGGCAAACGACGTCAAAAGTGTAACGTCAAAGTTCAAAGGCGTCGTCGCGTTACAACGCCACGTTGTAGTAAGTAGTATACAGCAATACATATCCAAAAATTGGTTGTTGCGACGTGAAAATGAAGTTTTCTGCACAAAACTAATGCAATAATTAAGAGCTGAGGAGCCGTAGCTCTATCGTCAAACAGCCGCGTTTTGACGCCGCGTCAAGTTTCAAAGCCGCGTTGTAATATACCGCAATACGTATCCCATGTCATAAATGGCGCGTTTTCAACGCCACGTCGAGTTCAACGCGGCTTCAAAACGCGGCGTTGAAATAAATTACAAATTATTTTTTTGACGCCGCGTTAGAGCAGATTATTTTTTGAATTGTTTTGAGAATTATAGGCTTCGTCAAACAGAGCGCGTTTCTTACGTGGCGTTGAGATTATTTAACGCGACGTTAAGATAATTTTGACGCGGCGTTTTAACGCAGAGTTGGAGAACGTTACACAGACCTGCAAGGAGCACGTTAAATATTTGAATCTTTGCTTTAATTTTCTAACAAAATATGTACATAGATAAATTGATTAATGTCCTTGATTTCCGATTTTTTGCCATATCTCATTCTTCAGAACTATATTCCTACACGATTTATTATTTTCTAACACATTCTATTAGTTTTTCTATGATAAACTATATTAAAAATGAATATGACACAAAATAAGTCAAACTTAATTCTAAAAAAATAATCGTTTGTAACGCGGCGTCAAAAAAATTATTTGTATTATATTGCGGCGTTAAAAGGTGCTCTTTGTGACATGGGATACGTATTGCGGTGTATTACAACGCGGCTTTGAAACTTGACGCTAAGACGCGGCGTCAAAACGCGGCTGTTTGACGATAAATCTCTGGCTCCTCAGCTCTTAATTATCGTATTAGTTTTGTGCAGAAAACTTCATTCTCACGTCGCAACAACCAATTTTTGGACCATAAGGAACGAATTCTTTGCGGTGGCCTTTGGTTGTTGTCGGAGTCATCCGCACTGGCTGCTTTCCAAGATGTAGGCCGCTAGAATCGCCACCTCTACTATATTTCGTGTGGACACACTTAAAGTGACTTTTCACTTTTGCCTTTAATCACTGTAATTGGAAATGTTTTATTATTTTTTTTTTTTTGATTAAATTAATTTAGATAATTGAAACACCAGAAACTCACTTCTATATTTAACCAAAACGACCAACACACAATGACTCATTTGAGTGACGCCGCGCCGTGTGATCGTCACTGCTAAAAATGATAAATGTCGTTGCAGTTTAGGCTCACCGCCAACAATCAGCTGTTGGAGAGTTGTCACGTCGTCTGATCGTCATTGTTTTGCATGTCATTGCCGTAACACCGAGACACAAAGATCACCGTCACACTTTGACGTTCATTGTATTTTGGGACAACAATGACATACATCTGTCATTCGTGTGATAGTCGCTGTAGCTAGCCTTGACACGATTACCTTTGTCACGGCAATGACGGTGGTAGGACCTATTTTGCTGTGACGTCACAGTGTCAAGGCAATGACACGTTACAAGGACCGTCTAACACTAGCTTAAGTTTAATAAAATTAATATAAACATGTATTATGCGCTGCAATCTGTTAACCATTAACACTTATATCGCGCTTGTCATTCAACTTATTATTTCTAAGACGTAAATTATCTTGCACATATGTGGCAATCGTACTCTATAGTTATTAAATTTCTTATAAATTATTTTGTCATTGATGATGTGATCTTCTTTCATCAAAACAACATAGAACTACAAAATGTATATACAATTTCAATATTAAGTCCCCAAGCAAGCAGAAACAATTAAAACCAATTTATAGGTTAATTCCACCTATTTGGAAGCACTGTCATGCCTAGACTGCAAGGAAAAGAGTTCCCTTTCCCATTCCAGCACGCACTTATCAACAAGTACAACAATATTGCTTAACAATGCAAGTTCCGCATTTTATGAACAATTAGGTACATCAACTTCAGTTGCATCTGCATTTGTGCATAGCTAAAGGCAATTTACAAAAGTGTCATTATTCATGGTTTTCTTGTGTGTATATGTAACATAAATGCTTAAATTTACGGTACATATTCATAACGACGATAGTCATTTGCATTTGCATGTAATTAGAACGAGTACACTGTTTGAATCGATGAAGTGCAGTAACTGTGATATTGCAGTGAAACAACCAACTTAACCCAAGACCCAACCCAACTCAATATTATTGGTGTGCTTCGTTGTGATGATGTCTGTCTGCCGCATGACATCATTGCAAATTAATAAAAATTACTTTTAAATGAACACAGGGAGTTGTGGCATTGTAAAAAAAAACCATTTTTTTTAACAAAAATTAAGGTTGTTTGTTTTTTTATGAATGGTTGTTTTTATTTCCTTTTAATAAGCATAATAACGCCTAAAGATGATTAACTGAGACAATGAATTAACGATTCAGTCAGGTTGAAGGTGTTATGAAAAGAAAGGGAACCTTTTTTGAACTAGGCATACTTGAAAACATAAAGTGCGTAAAAATGTATACTGTGCGCTGTCTAAAAGCAACAGTAACACCGCATTTTTGTTAAAACAGTTGACCTCCTTTATGTTGTTACTTTTTCTTGATCCACTCTATCGTCACACTTTTTCGTCCAGCATATTATCATCGCAATATGATTTATTATTGTAATGTCGAGTTTCATTTCTCCTAAAAAAACCTAGGCTTCAGTACCTCACTCAATGGCAATGAGTTATTTAAAAATAATGGCCAAACTGATATTCTGATGCCTTAGTGGAGATTGTAATAGCCCATCATTGAAACAAAGCGATATATCATGGAACATTCCTGAGAAAAAAAAAGTGCATTCTAAAAATATTCATCTGCTAAAAACAAACAACGTCAGGAGGTGTTCCCCTTATTTCCGAGGTCAAACTGGGGAACCCCAATGGTGTAAGTGCTTAACTGGAAAGTGGATTAATTTAAGATCACAGTGTAGAGTCGAGAACTCGAGTTCATAATGCCACCAGAATGTGGAATAAGAACATGACACATATTCCATTTAAACGCTTCAATAAAACACCTGAAAATAAAATTGAATACCAAAATTTACTGCATCGCTAACTTATTAGACAAAAGCCACGTTTTTATTCGGAATGGCATATTAAATTAATTTTAAAACATTTCAATGCATTTTTATGGCTAAAATTAGACCGTTAAAAGGGCTACAAACGCCATTAAACACGTGTTGTGTGTCATGCATCGTGTTTTTTACAGCTTACTGCCTAATTGGAACGTGCCATATTCATTTTGACTATGTCAATAGATTTTTAATGGTAGTTTAAAATTGTATGCGCGTTTTTGGTTCTATTGGTTTGGTAGTATGTTAATGGAAAAGGCTTAGTTTCCTTTTTGTGAGAATAAAGTCAGAGTTTCACTCCATTATTGGAGGTCGTATTTTGAATAACACGTTGTTTTGTTTCCTGTCATAAAACCAAATGTCAGTTTTGACAGATGTCAAGTAAAATATATGTCAATTGGGTATTAGGTTTAATCTCGCATTATTATCACAGGTAAAATTTCACAGTCAAACATTTTTAGAGACATTTTTCTCTTTGAGAGAAGATTTACGACAAAGTGCGGAAAAACTTGAAACAAAAATTTACCGTTGGACACTTCAAATGCCAAAAATAAATGACAAGTTTATTAATTTATCAAAGTTCTTTCTGTGTGTGAGGTTGGAATATCTGGAACCAAGTGTGTAATGAGAACGATGAATGAGTTTGCAAAAAGAAATCCGTAATCATTGACCTATAATTCTTCCTTTTTCAAAAAAAAAACTGTCCAATAATTTCCTTCGTGGTAAAGCGCATCAAACAGATACCCTGAGGCTCTGCAACGGTTTCTGATGCAACGGCAGTTCTGCTTGTTAACATGCCCGTTCAAAGGAAATTCAGGCTCGTCCCTTAAAAATGCAGTTTTTCAGTGCTACGCTCCTATGTACGTCACGTCGTTTCATCGTCATTTTCTTTCAGTTTTTGAAGGATTTTAGGTTTTAAAGCATGTAACTTCAAGTTCTATTTCAAAATTTCATGGATAATCGCACTTGGAAATTCCAATGAGGTTCCCCTTTTCCGTATTGAAAGACGTGCAATTATTATCAAGCTATGTGCAACCAGATCAATGTTTTCGGAAGTCCTTACAGGTCAACTAGGCTCTGGACGTGCCGTGCTCATAACCACTGTACCCGAAATGAATTAAATTCACAGTAGGTCATCACTTATCCGTCGAATATTGAGGTTTTTAACAATATTTTTGAAGACAGATTATATAAGAATCGTTCTTCTTAAGAAATGTCTCAGTCTCGATGTCGCACGCACCACTGCGACATTATGACTGTGAAATCCGAACGAACTGTGATTCCAATGACACCACCCTAACCCCGAACAGTGTATTTCTATATGAAATAAACGCATTTAAAAAACATTAATTAATTAATTAATTTTGTTGGTACTGCCACAACTGTCCTTCTCTTCCTGTCTTAACTCAACCATACAACTATGTTTGTAGGCCAGCCATAGGCAATAAAAGTCGAATGCAACTATGTATCTATTTACATTATGTATATCTAACCAGCACCTGATCGCAAATTCCCTTTGTCTTGATAGAACACTGCCCTACTGAACCGGGGCGCTCTGTTCGACTTCCTGCCATAATTTTTAGGTCGCAAACGAAACCCTAATCCGTAGTTTCAGTATCAGCCCTCGACTTTTAAAACATAAGAATGCCTCGAACAGGATCAAACCTCCCAGCAAAACCCTAGATAATTAATAATGCACTTTAAAGAAACAAACAAAAATACAATAGGATAACAAAAACTTAAGCTCAAGGGGATGCCTTGTAACCAAACTAAATTGTATAATTTAGGATCTCCTTTATGGGTTAACTAATTCTGAAATATCAAACGGAATTGACGTTGTGAATGTTGGTGTCTTCAATTCCTCGTGCTTCTTCATTTTGAGCATCTGTTGCAGTTTATAATGTAACGCCACAAGGATGACAGGTGAGTGGTATTTCAAAATCGACAAAAAAATTTCCAGTCACTCGAATATGTTGTAACTTTGGCATCAGTTCACAATCAAAACAACACCGGTCGCCGGTCAAGAAACGTGTTCCACGTGATGCCAAATGATCAGCTTCAATTTTGAATAGAGATTTTCAATCAGGGTAGCAACTTCTTTGTCCTGTACGAAGAGATTGAATCCACCGGGGATGTTCTTCATAATATGCCTTTCGATTTTGTCATTTTCCAAAATGGCTAGACCATTGTCAATTAGAATTGGCGGATGTGTTGCCTCAAAATTGGTGCGAAAAACTGGTGGAGGTTTTTGCATATCAACTGGTGTGACCTTTAAACTTATTGTTTTCAATTCAGGTAGCAAATACAAATCTATGAAATATTCTTGGCAAAATAGGCAAGCTCCTTTGCATCTTCCATCGATTGTGGATGCCTTAATAATTAATTCGACTTCTGGGACGTTGCCGTTTGCGGCTCCATTTTCTTGGTTATCTTCAGACATATTTCATTGAGTTTTGATTGATTGGGGATTGTCTTTGAGAGGTGTTTTAATCCACAATTGTTTCGGGTGGGTGAGAAATGTTTTTATTTGAGAGTTTGCGATGAATTATTCACTTTTGATCGGAAAATATACCGAAGAATGAGGAAGTGTCGTTTTTTTGAATTTTAAACAACGACCGAAATAGGCAACAACTTAAAGTACACTGAGATCAACTTCAAGACTCAAAAACACAAAAACACAAAATTTTAGAATTTTAAAAGAACACTTTAAGGCGATCCCAGCACCACGAGTAGAACTAAAACTAGTATTAGCCCAAAAATGGCATGGCAGCTGCTTGAAGAGTCAGCCCTAATCACATATAATCTTAACAATTCCTTTGTATGAATTGTGATTTGTAAGTCTGCCTGTGTTCGAGGTACAGGTCCAGGTTTTATTTATCCAGTGTTCGCATAAAACTTAAAAGCTAGTGGCATGCAGCTTAAAACGTCTAGACGGGTCTAAAGATGTTATCTGTCTTTCTATTCCCTACGATCTTATTCAATAAATTTGTAAAATCTAAATCCATTAAACAATAATTTACGCTTCTTCGACTCATTGAACAATTAACGAACAAAAGCTAGGAATATGCAATTCAATTTTTTCAATTATTTTTGCTTAACCTCATGTATAGAGATTTTCTCATTCAACCGGCCGGCCTATTATTATAACAAACTTACGGAAGCCCATTAACATCCCTAACAGGCACTACGTGATGGTATTTCACTTTGTGCCTATAGATACTGACTGACTTGCTCCCTTCTCCTCATTAACCTCCCACTAAAGGAGTCCGGTCCGTTGGCTATGTTTGTATCAAATTAACAGCTAGCATAGTAACTCATAGTCGCCTTGCATTAAGCCGAATATCTTTAAGCGGACCGCGGAGATTCATACGATTGCGGGTCAGCAGCACTTAACAGCAAACATTTACAAATCTTCATGTTTTTAATGATTTGTTTTACTTGCCAGTGCGCGCGCCAGTCATAGATTGCTCCGTCCATACATCCACACAGATGATGGAAGAGATGGATGAAATTTTGTTAGGAAGGTGAAAGTTTCCATGCCAAACTACACCGAATCCATCGAACGTGCTATGTCAAGATTAAACGATTGATTTTATTTTTCTTCAAATACATTTTTAATGGATTGATAGTACGACATTTAAGATGAGAGGGCATTCAATTTAATTTTTTTATTTCTTCAACCCACTCTAGAGATGAGATCAATTTACTAAGCTTTCATGAATAATTGAATAAAGTTTATTTGCTTGGATTGCAATTATGAAATCAAATATAAAAAAATATCTTGATTGAGATAAATCGATAATGTATGTGTGAAGGAGATACCTCCCGCACAGCTTGTTGTAGATGTAGACGAAAGCAGACAAGTGATTTCGACCAAAAAAAATTAAATTATTAGTTACACAATGCCAAATCTGGAGTAATAAATTAGAAACCATACCTTGGCACTGTACCTTGGGTTTCTTGTAATCAAATATGAATTATTAAACGAGATTGAAAGTATACTAGAAGGTGCATGTGGGTTGTGAATGGAAGAACTGAGAGTATAGACATACTTTGCATATTATGTACCGAATAAGTTTTCTTTTATTGGGTGGATAGATACTTATATCAAAATATTATTGAATGATTCATCTATTATTGGACAAACTCAAGCATTTTGATTGAGGTCAGGAAAGTAATCACCCTTCAGCGGATAAGTAATCAAATAATTTTGCATTTTTGGAAAACAGAAGAATGTTTAAAAATATAGTTAGATACTTTGAGATTCATCATCATCAATTAAGCTTCCTTAACTTGGTCTTGTTATGCTTAGTTTTTGACTAAGCATTAGATCCAGTTCAGGCTATTTACGCTTTGTTGTGTTATTCGTTTGTCGGACGTCTCAAATTGAAAAATTCTAAGCAAGGTTGTATAAAGATACCTCGACTTAAGAACTTTCAAGATCTTAACCCTCACTGCCCCTGCTTTTTCTCTAACCATCGACTTGAAACACAATTCTAATAATTCTTTGCACTGCCCTAAGGCTCCATCTGTGGGGTTTTCCATGTTGACCACAGAAAACGTTACCGGTGTCGTTTCTCAAAAAAACCTTCACTGTTCATCTTAGATCCAAAATATTTAAAACGTTCGCACTCTAAAAGTTCTGTGCCATTCACCGGATTTTTAGGATTTTACACAGACAGCGATTCCAAAGGCCCGTTACCTGCTCGAGATCTTGGATTGCATTGGAACAGATTTAACTTGGTACGAAGCGACATTTTGCCGGATTTCCACACAAAGGAGAAAGGATTTCAAATATACAGTGATTTTTGTTCTCAATCTCAATCAATCAATCAATCTTCAGCATAGCTCACACAAGTTTCCATTGGATCCCAAGTAATTGATTTCGAAAAAACATTCCCTAGCCTCACTCCCTGTCACACTTTAAATGCATCGGAAAACTTACCAATGTACACTACAAACTCTTTAATAATGGCGATATCTTTCAAGTATTCTTCTCAAACCAGCGATTTACAAATCGAAATCGACGGTGATTGTAACTAAGATAACTTATTCAATACGATTCGCACGGTGGTAAAGCGGTCGACGCAATCGACTAAATTCTAATCTTGATTCGCTGGACGCTCGAGAATAATAGTTGCCTTCAACATCGGGAAGACAGACGAAACGGTGATATCTCACCAGTTATTGCAGTTCTTCAGATCGCCTTTCTTGATACCTCTCTCCTTCCACTCCCTTGAAAAGGTTTCCTTTTCACGAACAGCCTTAACTAGAACAACAGTCTTAACCAGAAGAACCAGCCTTAGGCTGCTTAGGAAGTCGGCAGGTATGTCATCAAAAACCAACTTTTTTTTTTAGAAGGATAGCGGTTCTTATCCCTGCACTTGTGGGGGGTTGATGTCAATGTCCTTCGGAGGCCTTCATAAATTCACAAGTTGGTAATTTTGTTGATCATAAAATAGCTCACATTAAGTATCTCATCTTCGACTCCATCGTCAGCAAAAATTATTTGATTCATTTTCACGGCCGCAGCCTTACCCATTGCAGATAGGTCTGAATAAAGGGCACATCCTAATGCAAACAAACTTTGATTGGAAATTCTCCGGTGACTCCTACGGGTCTTCTTCTTTTTCTCTTGTATTGCTCGCACATGTCCACGATCATCCCTATATTTCACGGTACGTCCGAAATTGGGCTCAAGGGTGAACTGATGCGCATTCCTTACGAGACGAGTATTACGGGAGAAACTTTTAAGGGAAGGAATGCAACTGGCTACTTCGAGTGAACATTTTTTGTAAAAGAATCGATAAAATAAGGAGACATGAAACATTGCGTCGGTGTTCGAGAGGGGAAATTTATTATATATATATTTCCTATCAATCTTAACGCTCTATTTTGTATTCTATCAAGCAGGTGAAGCGATGTTTGTGAAGCACCTGCCCAGAGGTGGGAGTTATACTCGAGTTTAGGGCGTATAAACGCTTTAGAAATTGTAGCCAGATCAGATGGGGAAAAATACTTCTTACACCTATACAGAAAACCTAAGCACTTAGCAGCATTCTTAGCAATCTCAAATATATGAGCGTTCCAACGTAGCTTTTAGGTTTCTTCGATGTGAGTGCCATTCATGGACAATGGCATTGGGGGTATGTTTAGCTTTAACGACAGAAGACAGCATTGAGTTTTCGAAGCATTAAACTCCACACGATTCCTATTACCCGATTTGCCAAAGCTGTATAAATCGGAGTTTAATGAGCTTCACATACGGCACCGTTGCAATTGTACGTCCGAAGGCGAAGGACGTGAACCTTCCCTTGGCAGAAGGTAATTTTTCCTCCACTGATTAGGGATTTGGTCGTTGGTGATAAGTTTGGAGATAACAAACGTGAGCAAGCTAGATCCGATGTCTTCCATGTTTTTTTCAGAACTCTGAAGGTATCTCGTCTGGCCCAATTGGAGGTCTTAACCGTAGCAACAACCTATTCAATTGTGATACCCGGGACTTGCTCGTTGTTACGTGCATCAATTAGAAAATATAGCCTAGAAAACTGTTCATTTAAAATTCCCTCACAATACTGCTGCCATCTGTGGAGAATTTTATCGTCATCCACAAGAAGTTGGCCTTGAGCTTTGTTAATGAATTTTGGTGAGCGTATCTCCTGAGAATTTTTCCATCTTTAAGCTGCAATTTGTAAAGGGCGAACTTGTCTATATTGGCATATCGTAGTTCCTGGACAACCTGGTGTTGTAAAACATTTTAATCTGAACACTTTAAAATGCCAGATATGCTGGTTCTTGAATTCTCATAAGCAAACCGACAAAAAACTTTGAAGCAGATTAAACCAACCACCAAAAAGGAGCCTCAACAAAACTTTAAATTTGTAATGGTTAAAGCATAAAAAGAAACCTAACATTCGCCAAAGGAAACGCCCTTTGCTCTCCAAGTCCACACAAAAACAGGACGTAGAAGGTTCAATCCTTAGAGTATTGTATTTCATTTATGTGTGACCACAAGACTTTCGCTTTTCACCTACAAATCCTCTTACAATAGACGTACAAAAAATCAGTTAAAATAAACACAACAATCTCTTGTGACATTGTACACTGTGCTTGTGCAACCTTATAAAATCAATGTGGCGCATGCAACTTTAAGAAGCAACTTCTTCCAAGGTTTGGTTTTATATTATTAATAAAATACAAACCGAACCGGTTATTTACTTATGTGCTTATTAGTGACTTGTAAGTTTTGTTCTTCTACTTGAAAAAAATCTTTTTTTGACGATTGAAATTAACCCGGTAGTTATACAAATTTACCGCAATTCAAATTGCATACAAATCGTTTCATTAAAAAATGCTCCAGAACCAGAATAACAATGCCAAGTCATATTGTAGACTGCGACTGTTATGCCAATCTAGGGGTACTCGGACAGCATGAGAAAGAGCCACTAAATGGGTTTTCCATTTCCATTTCAAGTGAAAACAAACTGAAAGCAAGCGACAAACACACCTTGTTTGTCAAGTGACACAATATTATAGCAAAACAATTGCTCTAGCCATCACAATGAGTGGATGTACTTTCCGTCATCGCTGTCGTTTTGTTCTAGATTTCAATTTATCTACAACACCTCTGAGCTCCGAGCTCCAACTGCCATTAGGTTGTGCTTCAATTTATTGCAACAACAAAACATTGCAGCGAAAGTGTTTTACATTTTTTTGTTTGCTTTTTGTCCTGGGCCCATTGTGGATGCCAGGAAGACTGGTTTTGGTTTTAACATAAACAACATTTCGCATCGCGGATTGCCGTTGTTGTTCTTTTGTATTGTCGTTTTTGGTCGTCATATTCATACATAGCAGCAATATCAGCTTGGAACTCATTATGTTGCTCATGGGATTCAAGAGGCATTCAATCAATTTTACCACCGTTTAGAGGGCAAATAATCAAAATGGCATTTTAATAATCCTCTGGGTGTTCCGAATGGTCATGAAATGATTAATTTGTTTTTTTTACCGAACATCACTCTAATTTGAATTAAAAATTATTTAACTTAACGAATTAATTATTTAAAGTAGGTTTAAAGATATAAACATTTATAGCATTACGCAAGAGGATGGTGTGTTAAACACCAAGATTAATGGCAAATAAACATTGTAAACAACAGACTCAATGGAGGCATAGTATAGGGACATGATTTATTGTCACAGTATAAATTAATGTTTATATAAATGATAATGTGTTTACTTCAAGAATGCAAAATATGATTTGCAGATGTGATTGAATCATTTAAATTGAATCCCATGGGACCTATATCACAAGTTAAGCCATTTGGACTATGCTGACGGCATCTGCTAAATGGGAAATAGCGCCAGAGCTCTTAACCAAATTTGTAACACGCTTCAATACAATGGTGAGGCAGCTGGCTTAAGGATTAACGCTAAAAAGACAAAAATAATGCACACCAGCCGAAACCAACAACAGCAGGTTATTGTAAGACAGGAAACAATTGAGGAGGTCACTCAGTTTAACTAGCTTGGTAGTTTTCTGTCACTCGATGGTGGAACAGACCTGGACGTTAGTAATAGAATAAATAAAGCTCGTAGTGCTTTTGGAATGCTTACTCCAGTTTGGAACTCAACAAAAATATCGCTTCGTACAAACTTGAAACTCTTTAAATCCAAGCCTGTGAGACGTGGAAATGCTCTGACAACATCTCGAGTAGGTTGCAAGCCTTTGTCAACCATTGCCTGCGTTACATCCTAAAGATCCGGTGGCCACAAATCATCGTCAACAACAAACATTAGTGGATGATGACATCAAGCCGAGAAAGTGGCGATGGATTGGCCATACATTGAGGAAACCTGACAACAACGTAACAAAGCAGAGCTTTGTATGGAATCCTGAAGGTAGTAGGCGAGTTGGACGGCCAAGGGAAACATGGAGGTCAACTGTCATGAAGGAAGCTCAGTCCCAGAATTTGCAGTCGTGGCCACAGCTGAGGTATCGGGCTAAAAACAGAGAGGTGGAAAGATCTGGTTGCCGCCCTATGCTCCAGGAGGAGTTAAAGTGTTGCTGCCTACAGTAGTTTCCGAAAATTAAGAAGAAGAGGAAGATTTTTAATAATCATACCAGTTCAGGTCTCTGGTGCCGAATTATATTAGGTGAATATGTTCTCAGAAGTTTCAAGTATAAGATACTTAGTAAGATCTTCAGTTCTGTCTGCTTCAAGACCTTTGGAGAAGAAACGAGCTGTACATTGTACATCAACTTAGACCTAGAAAAAAACCGTTAATATGGCTTTATCTTGTAGAGCGAATGCACAACAATGCTCCGAATTTCAATCAAAAGGACAAGGAAAATCTGATTCAACCCATTAATAGATTTGAAAGACACTAAACCTACAGACAGAGAATTTGCTTAAGGAAGTTCGAATCTGTGCGAATTTGGAAAAGCGAAAGACATTTTTTTTTTTGACTGATTAGGTTTTAGGTCATTGAAACAACCCCGTCGCTAACAAGTGCAGAGATAAGAAGAGATTCTTCTTTTAAAAAAACAATAAAGCAGTTGGGATTGATGGACAACGAAACATTTCCAAGGTAGTGAAAAGATGGAGCTATCGTCAGGATACTTAAGAAAGGCGACGTCAAGAACTGCAATAACTGGCACTGGTATCACTTTTTGAGACATATACCTGGTTTTGGCAGCGGTCGTTCATGCGTTGACCACATAAGCCCCTTGCAAATCGTATTTCGAACAATCAATTTCATTCCAACCATTGCTGTCCCCGATGTTCGTCGAATTTGGGAAGCCTTCGATCGAGTGATCGAGAATGCATCTCGAGATCTCTTGGTATGAGGGGCAATGCTGAAAAAATTATCGCCACAATTAAAGGATCTTATTACAACGCACTTCGTACTGGACAAAAGACATCTGTGTGGGTTTAGGATGAACCCCAAAAAAAAAAGTTGTGCACTCTGACCGAAACCAACAAATGGTTAGGCTGGGGCTAAAGACCAAAAAGGAGTTGATGTAGTTTAACTATCTAGGTAGTGTTAAGTCAGACGATGTTGAAACCGACCTTCCCGCCAGTAATAGAATAAACAGATCGCAGAGTACATTTGGAATTTATTCTCTAGTGTCGAACTCCGGCAATATATCGCTGCTGCTGCTTTACGGCCCTGGTTAATAATGCTCCGTTAACAGCTCCAGCAAATAACAGGCCTCTGAAAATCGCTGCCTACGCCAAATTCTAAAGATCTGGTGGCCAAAGACAATTTCCTGTGGAATAAGACTGGACATATAAAATGGATGTTGACATTAAACTGCGTAAATGACGTTGGATTGGCTACAAACTCAGGGAACCAGACGTCAACAAAGCAGAGCTTTAAGTGAAATCCTCAAGATTCACGGAAAATTGATAGGCCCAGGACAACATGGAGGTCAATAGTTTTGACGGAGCCTCAGTCATAGAATTTGTAATCGTGGCCCGCAATTTAGGCATTTTGTTACGAACGGATAGATCTAGATGTTACCCTATACTATAGGAGTTGCTGTGAATGCAGTTTCCAGGAAACAAAGACAAGGTTATCTTTAGAATTACGGACAACAATCTTTACAATATACTTCTTCCTTTTCCTGACGCGCGTGTTGGGAGGCTGGAGGCTTCATAAACGAATAAACATAGGTACTTAATTGTTTCAATAGCTAATTTAACGATATCAACCACACAGGTCATAAGGGTTATTCGTTTAAAAACGAGGAGAAAAAAAGAGGCACCTTGAGAATTCCCGTTTTTACAATTACTCTCATTTAAATTCTTAACCATTTATTTATTTATTTTTTTTTTTTTTTTTTTTTGTAAAGCGTAAGAAAAGATTTAAACTTGACACTAAGAACAAGTCTAGCATCTACCTAGCACGTGAAATCTTGATACAAAAAAAATGCAAACAAAATAAATTAAGTTAGCGAACCGGTTGCAAAAGCAGGAGGCTCGCCGAAGTTTGTTAACCGAAACCGCCGAAAAAACCTCTTCAGGTACAGGCCATGAATAAGAAAAAACTATAATCGAGGCAAATAGCTAGATGAACATAAATCGGTACATATGTACCAATTAGTTGGTACATTGCCAAAGCTTTGTATTTTAGGCATAACGTTTATCTGCTTACCAAAAGAGTGTAGACACTCCTATGGAACAACTAACTTAATATATTGGTCAAGAAATGCTTTGCGTTTGCCAATTGGAAAAAAGGGATTCCTTGTTCTTGCATTATTGTCTGGGCAAAAGAACAAAGGCATCCGCCTGAACCTTATCATCAAGCATCACACCGAAAGTGCTTTTCCTTAAAGTAGTGTATAGTCGTTAAAAAGGTAATTCCTAACTAAGCGCTTCATAACAAAATTTCTATTGATTGAGGTCATTGTTATTTAAATTGACATAGCACAAGCTCAAAAAACGTGGAAAAATGGAAAAAAACAACCCCAAGTTAAGCAAAACTGGTACCTGACAGGTTAGAGTTTCAACAAACAGAAATACACACTTTAAAAGTAAAAATCTCTTATTTACTACCTTTTTTATATATACATAAGAGCAAAAAAAAAACATTACTTACCGCGGTATTCAAACTGAATACAAACAATTTTTTTTAGAAATGTATTTTCCTGCACTAACTTTGACGAAGTTGTTACTTTCAAGTCGGGTCAGGCAAGCTCGCGTTCTTCCTTTTTTTTCAATTTCGCAAAACTTGTTTTCTTCAACCAAATTAAAGCATTTAACCGTGATACGCACTTGAAATGTTTTGCTGTATTCTCGATAAACTAGTTAAAACATTTTACACGCAATTTTCTTGTTATTACTATCGTATTCATGGACATTGTTTGGTGTCTAATAAATAACACAAGACAAGGGGTTTTTAAAGGAAATTAAAAAAAACAAATTAGATTCGATGAGAGTTGTTCTTCTCCAAAATATCGCCTATCGGAAAACAAAAATAAAAGAAAACGCACCCGTCCTTGTTCGCCGTTTTTACACTACTGCAACTTTTTCAAAGACTGTGCGAAAGACAGAGAGATAAACAGTGTACCGTTTCGCGGTTGGTTGATTTCAGTTTTTTTTGTTGTGACAGCTGCAGCCGTTATTGTAGAGTTGGATACTTATAACTCTACAAAAGTATTTACAATGACTGTATTCAGTCAATGTAATGTTGAATATCTCTTTTTAATTTTGCCTATACAAATACAATTATTTTTTCAGTTTTTTTTTTGCAAAAACGAAAATGAAACGAGATCGTTTTTGTTTAAATTTGTGTGAGTAATTTGACAACCTGCTTGCTGTCATTACATATGACAATCATTTTCAACGACATTGAAAACAAACAGAAAACTGTACAAAGAAATCGGATTCCCTAGAAAATGTAATTAATATATCAATTAGAACATTGAAGGGTGGTAAATAAATGTAAATGGTGGTAAATATAATGGTTCTCAAACAATAAACACTTGTCGTATTATTCATAGATCATTTTCTTATTGATATAGGGGTGGAAATGTACTTTTCAAGTATCCGTTACCTTTTTCGTCAAAAAACTCGTTATTTTTTATCGTGTTATTTTATTTAAACATTTCACATACTTCAGCAAACAAACACCAAAATTTGTAGCCTTTAATAAAAAATGGAAAAAAATTTGAACGTATGATGTTAATAACTATGTTGCAAAAAAAAATCATTTTTTTACAGAAGCACTTACGGTAGGTACATACAATCGTAGCGAAGAAGCTGTTTTCAATAAACAATCCAGATTTGTTTTTCTTTTCCTTACTGTAATTCCAGATATTTCATAGCATATGGTGTTTAGTTTCATTTTTTGAAGCATATAACTTACTCTTTCATTGCTATCTTTCATTCTACTCTTCATTACCCACACAAACGTATATAATGTTAACACAAATGACACTTGCAGAGAAGTTACGGCTCGTGCTATAACTTTTATATAAAAAGATACCTCTAATATATGCATTTCCATACAAATAATTATTAAGTCTGCTATTAGACGATTAAACTGGATGTATGCACTTTATTCGAATTCTTCGACAATTCAACAATACACGATGAATTTAGTTTCATGAAACGAGTTTGACAGTTCTCTTTTTTTAGATTAGATTATTTTTATTATATTCGTAAGAATTTATGTACAATTGGTCTTAAACTAACTTATAACTAAAATAAATCATGTCAGCTCAACAACAGGGGCCCGACTTACATCAGCTGACTCTATACAATACTATATTTTTACTTATATCATATTGTTGTTTGCATAATCTTTTAATTGAAATTCTTAATTATAATTTACTGTCTTTGGTTTTAAAAAATTTGGGTTAGGATGCGGTGTTGCTTATCCTCTGTTGTGTCCGTTGCTGGTTCTCTCGTAGAACGGGGCTCCGTCATTGTTCATTATATCCTCGAATCGATCGTCTGTGATGGCTCGAATGTTGAGGTAGCGATGGCTGGGCTCTAGCTGTTGCTGGAGTAGTTGCTGGATTTCCAAGTTGGGGTGGTCCTCCAAGTTCCTCAAAATATTTTTGGAGAGTTGTGTCATGAACTGATTTATTGTGATCACTTTGCTGTCTTCATATAGCTTCTTGTTTGGGACATATTTTCTTGTAATGGGGTTTCGGTGTAGTCCTGTACAGCTACGGATTATATTCCTTTCAAAAATTTCGTTCTTCTTCATATATGTTGGTGATATGGTGAACCAAATAGGACAAGCGTACATCAGAACTGGACCGATCAGCTGCTTATAGATGAGAAGCTTGGTATTAGTGCTTAGTACGTTTCTTCTCCTAAGAAGCGGGTGGACCAGATGTAGGGAGAAGTTGGCTCTCTTAAGCATAAATGAAGCGTGCTTATTGAATTGGAAGCGGTTAGTGAAATTCACTCCAAGGTATTTTGCTGTTGTCTGGTAGCTTGATATTGATATTATCACAGCGTGATGCGAAACGTTTTCGACCTCTTGTTGCTGTTGTTGGGATTCTGAAGCAGATAAGCTCGCTCTTATCGCTATTTATCTTTAGTCCCCATTTAAGGTAGTAGTCCCACAAGTTTCTTATGTGACCTTCAACTCTCCTGACTGCGATTTCTGGTGAAATGGATGTTGCATATGTTAAGGAGTCATCCGCATGTAGCTTCGTTTTCATCCCTGGGATGTTAGTAGGTTGGTCAGCTGTATATAGGTTGAAAAGTATGGGGCCCAAATTGGAACCTTGTGGAACTCCAGCGCTGATCGTCTTTCTTTGTGAATATTATTTTTTACCTGTACATAAAAGGATCTATGGGTTAGAAAAAATTTTATTAATCTAACCAAGTGTTCAGGTAGTCCTAGACTTGACAGTTTGAATATTAGTCCTTTTATCCAAACTGTGTCAAAGGCCTTTTCGATGTCCAGTAAACAGGCGACTGTTGTCTCTTTCTTGTTGAGTCCGTTTGTCACGTCGGAGTGCAGTCCAAGAAGCGGATGGATGCTTGAGTGTCGTGCTCGTAAAACATACTGACATTCCGGTATGAATTCCCTTTCCCTGAAGAAATGATTAAGCTTTCTCAGGATAAGTCCCTCCAGGATTTTGCTGATACAGCATAAAAGCGAAATCGGCTGATATCCATCGACACTAGTCCTGTTGGTTTTCTTTGGAACGGGCACCACTTTGGCGTTTTCAATGTTTCGGGGAAGTAGCTGTTATTAAGCAGTTATTGAAGATGATCGTCAGCAGTAGGTTGGCGAGATTTGGTAGCTTTTTAAGCACAAAGTTAGAAATCCCATCGTTTCCTGTTGACTTCTTAGAATTTCCTCCGTGGATTATGTCAGTTACTTCCTCGATGGAAGTAAAAGCATCTCCAGTTGGTCCAAGTGCAGGATTGTCCTCATTAAAGTTGGTGACTGAAGTACAAGAGGCTGCAACTTCTTCAAACTTGTTTTCAACTTCATCGATGAATTCAGAAAGGTGATTGGGTGGGCGATCATTGAAGGTCTCTTCAAAATTCTTAGCGAGGGCTTCTGCTTTTTCGGTTGGTGCTGTTGCAGTATATTGACCTTACATTCTTGTAATTGGCATCGTGCTCTTTTTCCTAACGATCTGGTTAATTTTTTTGAAGGCATCGAGTCCAGGTTTCTGCTGGTTTTTGCGGTCTTGAGCTTTTCCAAGGCGTTGTTAACTGTTGTCTCGAATTGGAGTATGGCACTATCAATTTCGCTGTTTGAGAGATTGCTGCTGGTTGGGACTTCCGGGAGATCTCTTACAATTTCGGTAGGGAATGTTATCCAGTTCACCCTGTTATACCTTATGTGGAGCTCTTGTTCTGGTTGTTCGCAGAATATTCTTTGATTAGGTCGTACCCTAACTTCTACTGCCAGATGGTCGGAATCACTATCCTGTGCTACGCAATTGTAGTTCCGTAGTTGAGGTAGGATGTTGATGAAGTTCGACGTAACCATAAAGAAATCCACATGAGATGGAGTTCTAGGGAATGTTGGTTTTGGTTGAGACACGACAACCAAAGAGTGATGCTCGGGATTTCCTTGTAGCCAGTCAACAATTGCTTTGCCTTAATGAGATTCCGCGGTATCCATCCATAGAGGGTGCCGACCGTTGAAGTCTCCTCCAATGACTTAAATAAATTGTGAGGTTAGATCTGGCGTTAGAAGTCTATTTCTTCAAAAGGAAAAAACATTTGACCAATTGATCAATATTTCCTTTTGAAGAAACATCTCTTGCGGTACAAAAAGTTTCAGCTTGTTGGACTTGAAAAAAAAAACAAAGAAAAAAACGTCAATTAATATTTTTTTTCTTTGAGAACACAAAACAATCTATAAATATTCCCTCTATTTAAATTATAAACTTCAAACTCAACTTTTTTTTCTTTATTTTGGTTTAAATGCTTAACTTACAGCAGAAAGTTTTGCTGTTTGAAATGTATGATAAATTTACAATTATTTGTATCAAAACGATGTATGATCAAATTCTATGAAACAGAATCCTACATTGGAATACTTCCAGTCGATTCTCAGTTCATACATTGATGTATGAAAGTTCATCATACAACGTTTCTATGAAACAGAAATACTACATCAGAACTGTCAAAATCATACATTGTATGTAATGTATGATCTATGAAACAGGCCCCTGGTAAATGGTCATCTTTGCACTTGACGCACCTGTACTTCATTCCATAGTTGCTAGCTACATTACCGAACTTTTGGCAATTCTTTCACCGAGAGATGCTGGTACTTTTGAATTTCTCCCAGTAAACCTTTTGGTTCATAAGGAGAGTTTTACCATATATGGAAGGAATATCCGTTGTCTTGTCTACTTCAACCACGAAGCTGTTGCATTTTTTTACTGACTTATATAGGCTTACTGCCAAACCAGATATTCCTTCCTTCAATAGTTCTTCTTTGACTTCATTGGCATCATGGCTATAATGTATACCTTTAAGAACTAGCAGCTTCTTTTTGTCTTCTTTGGCCTTTCTTGGCCTCTTTAAGCATTTTACGGAATTGTTGATGGTCTTCCTTCGTCTTTGTTGTAATGACAGATTTGTTCATGTAAATGTTATGAATCCTAAAAGCAACTCATTGTTCTTTTAGGATCTTGTTAGTTTTGGCTACGTTGAGTCCAAAACATACAATTGGCGGACAGTTCTCTTTCATTTTCATTTTCCATAACCATTTGCAATGAATCTGCTCTCTTAACCCTATCGATGTAATCATTATATTTAACCATACAAATGTTCGCTGGATTCATAAAGACATAAAAAGTCCAAATTAAGTTCCTTAGTCCACTAAAATGTGCTTGCCACTTTTCTTGCCAAATTTTTTTTGTTTATGTTTTTTAAATCTTATTAAAAGTTAAAAACGAAATTAACGCAAATGAGTTCCATCCCTACTCGTTTTAACATTCTACTGAATGCATTCATTATAACCGTCACGCTGACACATACAATGATGACACCAAAATGCTGTCGCCACGAAAGTCAACTTTCGCAAAATAGCCTTGCTCAGCAAAAAGAAAAATAGCAAAATAACAAAAAAAGAAAAATAGCAAAATAACAAACAATTATAATGACATGAAATGATTAAAATTATTCCAAACATTAAAGTAAAATTCAAAACGAGATTTTTATTTTAACAAAACAATTCGAACAAAACTTTCTTGAAACAAAAACAAGTTAGTTACAATGGATTTCTTTTCAAATATTGTAGAGAATGTCCGACTTCTTCTTGGTAAGTACAATGAAATGTGTTGGAAAATAATTTCACAACTCTATATTTCTTAATAGCTACTTACATTGACTTGGATTATTCGCTATGGCTATACAGAATCTTCCTGCCTCTGATTATTACATTCCTTCTACCATTTGTATTTGTAGCGCTTATTTACATATCGTTTGTTGTACTATTTGTTTATAAAATGCACAGGTGAGTCAAGTCACTTGAGAACCAAGTATCTATGTTTATAGTAATTATCGGGTGATCTTAAAGGTCTATTACATTTGCAATAATGATTTGAAATCTTCTATATTAGTGCATTTCATAGAGTTTGGTTTTATACGTTTTCCAAATCAGAGTCTAGCAGATTGACAACTTATAACCAAGTCTTGATTAAAACGAAAACGTCTTTCAGAACCAAAAACGTCTCATTGATCACCCCTATTTTTTTAATTGAACACCATCATAGATAAATCAGATTAATAGTTTGAAATCTAACGGATTTCCTTTTAAAAAAAAACAATAAATATGCTGAAAGCATATGAATTAACTTTGCTTCGAAAAGCGCATCTCAGGTAGCCGTTCAGATTCGGCGGTAAAATATAGGTTCCCACCGATCCTGCAATTAACAACGCGCATATACAAAGGGTTGGTAGTCACTGAGTTTTAGCTTATTAAAAATCTGTGGAGCCAATAATGATTTTATAGAATTTTTGTTGGATTTAAGTTTTAGAATAATTGTTTCATCTACTCCAACAGACAGGTGATCATGCGCCACGTGACAACAGATCGAAATTTTTGGACTTTTGGTCGTAAACTAGTCGCTGCCATTTGGGATGCCCACGCACGCATTTATCACGGCTACGAAGTAATAGGAATGGAAAATCTTCCAACCAAAGGACCCGCCCTCATAGTCTACTATCATGGTGCTATCCCTATTGATATGTACTATTTTAACTCGCGTGTTATGTTGCAACACGATCGTTTGATCTACACAGTGGGAGATCGTTTTCTCTTCAAATTACCCGGATGGGGTCTGTTGGCTGATGCCTTCCACATATCTCCCGGGACCGTACAGTCGTGTAGTAACATACTCAAAGAAGGCAATCTACTGGCTATTTCTCCTGGAGGTGTCTACGAAGCACAATTCGGTGATCATTACTACGAGTTACTGTGGGGCAAGCGTACTGGTTTCGCAAAAGTTGCTATGGAAGCTAAAGTGCCAATTATTCCATTCTTTACACAAAACCTCCGTGAGGGATTTAGACAAGTTGGAATATTTCGCCGCCAATTCTTATGGCTTTATAATGCTATTCGAATACCAGTTTGTCCAATTTATGGTGGATTTCCTGTCAAGTTCCGATCGTACCTGGGTACACCTATACCATACGATCCTGATGTGACGGTGGAAGAATTACAGCTAAAGGTTTTGCTTGTTCATGAAGTTATTTATTTGTTATTGAATTTAATTTAAATTCTTTCTCCGACAGGTTGCTCTTCAGTTAGCCGAATTAATAACCAAACATCAGAGAATACCCGGAAGCATATTGCATGGATTGCTCGACCGTTTTCCGTTTAGAAAGAAAGAAGAATAAAATTTAATAAAATAATCTTTATCATACAATATTCAGGGAATAGTATGATTTTGGAATTAATTAGGACAATTAATCTAAGATAGAAATGATGGACTTGAAAGCAATTGATCAAAGTACTTAAAACCTGCTCATTCTTCGAATTAAATTGCAGTAATTGCATTTCTTTAAGTTTTTAATTATATTTTCTGGCTCTTTTTGATTAAGGTAAATGTGTTCTATTCAAAGTTTAACTTTTATTTTGTAATTTATTTGCCAACAATGAAATGTTAGTATGTTAAACATACAAGGGATTAAATTAACGCAAATTGTGAACAAACATGTGTGTAACTGTGTATGTGTGCTTAGGCTGTCGAATTTAAAAAAAAATAAACATGAATTATAAGTAATTAATTGTTTTATTTTTTTTATAGCCGATATAAATGCAACCCCATTACCAAACCATGAACAAAATTCAAGGCTTAGTTTTCTACCAACTGGATTCCCTATGCCAAATATCTAGCATGCAGCATTATATATAGACTGCCTATAGTACTATCATGAGACGTAGAAAAATCATAAACACACATGCCGCTTGGAGTGCTAGTGTAGGGATATTTTATTTGTGAGAAAGAGAATAAGAGCATGGTTTTTAGTGTTACTCTTTGTGCTTGGCTTCCGGCAATTTATATACAATGGCATGCAGACGTCATGGAACATGTGAAATGAACAGCCTTTTTTGTCATATTCCAATGCGTAGCTACCTAGGGATCACATAAGAATGCAGATATTGGTCACCTTAATTAAAAATGTACTATGAGTGTCGTGCCCCGTGGCTTAGTAGTTATTGTGTCGGACTGCTAAGCGAAGCGTCGGGGTTTGACTCCCCGTCAGAGCCACCTATTTTTTCCGGGGTACTGCCTCAAACTCGAACTCGGCGGAAAATTGTGGTGTGCTTCCATTCTTGCGGATTCAGAACACAAACAGCGGAATGGTTGAGAGTGTAAACTAGGCCTTGGCTTCTTACGGAGCCTTCGCGCCAGTAAATTTATTTTTATGAGAATGTCTAATTTTAAATCTAAAAATGTTCCGTTTTGCGGGGAGAGTACGAAAAGTCAGAAAAAGTTTAATGGCGGATTCGCATAGAATAGTTTTTTACAAACATTTTTTACTAGGCGAGGAGGGGCAATTTTCTAAAAAAAAATTTATTAAAAATACCGGAAATACTTACGATAGTGTACTATAGGTAATTAAAATAGGTAACATTTTTTGAGAAAAACTTATTTCAAACTATTACAAAATTTCCCCACTCGAACAATATGCCCTCCTAAGCATGCAAGGTTTCATGAATTCTAATTTTTTTATATTTAATGACCTTTGCATCGTTAAAAAATATATATAATATTGATTTATGTGGGCTATAGATCGATAGATAATAAAAAAGATGTTATTTCATAGCGACGTTTCGAAAATGGTTATACTCTTCTTCAGGCCTTTATTTATTTTTAACAAAAGAAATAAAAATAATACACATTCATTAGCATACAAAAAATTTGCATAGCAAAAATCATAACCAAGATATAACAGTCAACCGAGCTGATAATCCTCAACAAGTATGTGTATATAAGAGTGCATTATACATACCTCACCTATCCAACCGAATCATGACAGCACCAATAAAAGACACCACAAACAAAGCCAAAAATCGCTTTCAAGTCTGCATCTCTGCATTTCCTCTCAGAAATGAGCTTTTTGCCAACATCAAAGGTAAAGTGGAGACATTACTTAAAATCCAATAGTTTTTTCAAAAGCTGTTTATATCTACATGCATAGACTCTGGAGGACCCGGCAGACGTAGCGTCGTCCTGTCCGGAAAAGTGGGTAATGTAATATTTTAAATTTAACATTTACGTATTTTTTTTAATTTTGTGATTTATATATTTTTTTTTGATATCCACTGTTTTTTTTTCCAAATCCTCTATGGTGGAAGTACTATCGTGTAGCATATTTTTTTAATTGCGAATCAAGTCGCAATGAGTGGCGCTGAAATCACCAATTGGTGTGGATATAGAATAAAAATCAAACAACAAAAGCGTATTAAATACGGATCAACCAGAGAGAAAATAAAAGAAGAGTGATATTATATCGACTTATGGCTTTAAAATGACTGCATCATAATTTTAGAACATATGTGTTTCAATTGCTCAAACTAGAATAGACGAGCAACCGCAACTTCAACAGCGTCGTTAGACCAAATTCACCCCCGTATAGTTAGCAGCACTATGTCGGGAATTTTGATTTTTTTGGTGCCCCGAATTTGGAAAACATTTGGAAAAATTTGGAAAACCATTTTTAGAATTTGGAAAACTATAGTTTAAAAGTTATTAACAATTAAAGGTTTGGCGTATAGTTAGCAGCACATAGAAACAAAATTAGACTTTTTTGGTGCCAATCGATGGGGAACAGTTTGGACAAATTTGGAAAACCATTTTTAGAATTTGGAAAAGTGTAATTTAATAATAAACAACAAAAATGTAAAAGTATTGACAGAATCTATAAACAAATACTCGTAACGTAACGCATTAGGACACGTTGGGACATAAAAACGGGCTTACATCTGCCAGTAAAAACGAGTTTTGTTTTTTTTATTAATTCGTAAGGTATTCGCTTAAAAAATATCAACGCGAAAATAATTGTTTATAAATAATTAATTTATAATTTTCAAATTCTTAATAATAATTGCAAAATTTTGAAATCAATTTTAATACTCTTTATGAGTTTTTATAATTCAAAAAACCTTAATATAATAGCTAATCTTCATTATTTATGTGTTAAAAAAATTCTCAACGTATCAAATTAATGAAATTTTTCATTTAAATAATTTTCAATATTTATAAATCTTGTGACTGAGCTCGTTAGAAGTTTTCAGATTTTGAAAACCTTAATAAATTAGTTATTAACGTATATTTATATGTTGAACCTTTTCAAGAAACAATGCAGATACAAATTAAATTATCAAAAACTTTAAACATAAACTTTTCCAAATAATAAAAATGAATTTTCAAATTTTAAAATTAGTTAAATAAACTCCTCCCAAATTTTCAGAATTTGGAAAACCTTAATAAAATAGTTATAAACAAATGTTTAAAATTTTAAGAATTACCCATACGAAAAATTCTCAAAAATATCTCTGTGAAACAAATATCCTTAACTTTTTAAATATGCTTTTCCAAATTCTGAAAAAGGTTTTCCAAATTTAAGAATTATTTCAGTAAACTCCTTACAAATTTTCAGAATTTGGAAAACCTTAATTAATTAGTTATAAACAATTGTTTAAAATTTTAAGAATAACACATAGAAAAAATTCTCAAAAATATCTCTGAGAAACAAATATCCATAACTTTTTAAATATGCTTTTCCAAATTCTGAAAAAGGTTTTCCAAATTTAAAAATTATTTCAGTAAACTCCTTACAAATTTCCAGAATTTGGAAAACCTTAATTAAATAGTTATAAACAATTGTTTAAAATGTTAAGAATTACCCATAGAAAAAATTCTCAAAAATATCTCTGAGAAACAAATATCCTTAACTTTTTAAATATGCTTTTCCAAATTCTGAAAAAGGTTTTCCAAATTTAAAAATTATTTCAGTAAACTCCTTACAAATTTCCAGAATTTGGAAAACCTTAATTAAATAGTTATAAACAATTGTTTAAAATGTTAAGAATAACACATAGAAAAAATTCTCAAAAATATCTCTGAGAAACAAATATCTTTAACTTTTTAAATATGCTTTTCCAAATTCTGAAAAAGGTTTTCCAAATTTAAGAATTATTTCAGTAAACTCCTTACAAATTTTCAGAATTTGGAAAACCTTAATTAATTAGTTATAAACAATTGTTTAAAATTTTAAGAATAACACATAGAAAAAATTCTCAAAAATATCTCTGTGAAACAAATGTCCTTAACTTTTTTAATATGCTTTTCCAAATTCTGAAAAAGGTTTTCCAAATTTAAGAATTATTTCAGTAAACTCCTTACAAATTTCCAGAATTTGGAAAACCTTAATTAAATAGTTATAAACAATTGTTTAAAATGTTAAGAATTACCCATACAAAAAATTCTCAAAAATATCTCTGAGAAACAAATATCCTTAACTTTTTAAATATGCTTTTCCAAATTCTGAAAAAGGTTTTCCAAATTTAAAAATTATTTCAGTAAACTCCTTACAAATTTCCAGAATTTGGAAAACCTTAATTAAATAGTTATAAACAATTGTTTAAAATGTTAAGAATTACCCATAGAAAAAATTCTCAAAAATATCTCTGAGAAACAAATATCCTTAACTTTTTAAATATGCTTTTCCAAATTCTGAAAAAGGTTTTCCAAATTTAAGAATTATTTCAGTAAACTCCTTACAAATTTTCAGAATTTGGAAAACCTTAATTAATTAGTTATAAACAATTGTTTAAAATTTTAAGAATAACACATAGAAAAAATTCTCAAAAATATCTCTGAGAAACAAATATCCATAACTTTTTAAATATGCTTTTCCAAATTCTGAAAAAGGTTTTCCAAATTTAAAAATTATTTCAGTAAACTCCTTACAAATTTCCAGAATTTGGAAAACCTTAATTAAATAGTTATAAACAATTGTTTAAAATGTTAAGAATTACCCATAGAAAAAATTCTCAAAAATATCTCTGAGAAACAAATATCCTTAACTTTTTAAATATGCTTTTCCAAATTCTGAAAAAGGTTTTCCAAATTTAAAAATTATTTCAGTAAACTCCTTACAAATTTCCAGAATTTGGAAAACCTTAATTAAATAGTTATAAACAATTGTTTAAAATGTTAAGAATAACACATAGAAAAAATTCTCAAAAATATCTCTGAGAAACAAATATCTTTAACTTTTTAAATATGCTTTTCCAAATTCTGAAAAAGGTTTTCCAAATTTAAGAATTATTTCAGTAAACTCCTTACAAATTTTCAGAATTTGGAAAACCTTAATTAATTAGTTATAAACAATTGTTTAAAATTTTAAGAATAACACATAGAAAAAATTCTCAAAAATATCTCTGTGAAACAAATGTCCTTAACTTTTTTAATATGCTTTTCCAAATTCTGAAAAAGGTTTTCCAAATTTAAGAATTATTTCAGTAAACTCCTTACAAATTTCCAGAATTTGGAAAACCTTAATTAAATAGTTATAAACAATTGTTTAAAATGTTAAGAATTACCCATACAAAAAATTCTCAAAAATATCTCTGAGAAACAAATATCCTTAACTTTTTAAATATGCTTTTCCAAATTCTGAAAAAGGTTTTCCAAATTTAAAAATTATTTCAGTAAACTCCTTACAAATTTCCAGAATTTGGAAAACCTTAATTAAATAGTTATAAACAATTGTTTAAAATGTTAAGAATTACCCATAGAAAAAATTCTCAAAAATATCTCTGAGAAACAAATATCCTTAACTTTTTAAATATGCTTTTCCAAATTCTGAAAAAGGTTTTCCAAATTTAAAAATTATTTCAGTAAACTCCTTACAAATTTCCAGAATTTGGAAAACCTTAATTAAATAGTTATAAACAATTGTTTAAAATGTTAAGAATTACCCATAGAAAAAATTCTCAAAAATATCTCTGAGAAACAAATATCCTTAACTTTTTAAATATGCTTTTCCAAATTCTGAAAAAGGTTTTCCAAATTTAAGAATTATTTCAGTAAACTCCTTACAAATTTTCAGAATTTGGAAAACCTTAATTAATTAGTTATAAACAATTGTTTAAAATTTTAAGAATAACACATAGAAAAAATTCTCAAAAATATCTCTGAGAAACAAATATCCATAACTTTTTAAATATGCTTTTCCAAATTCTGAAAAAGGTTTTCCAAATTTAAAAATTATTTCAGTAAACTCCTTACAAATTTCCAGAATTTGGAAAACCTTAATTAAATAGTTATAAACAATTGTTTAAAATGTTAAGAATTACCCATAGAAAAAATTCTCAAAAATATCTCTGAGAAACAAATATCCTTAACTTTTTAAATATGCTTTTCCAAATTCTGAAAAAGGTTTTCCAAATTTAAAAATTATTTCAGTAAACTCCTTACAAATTTCCAGAATTTGGAAAACCTTAATTAAATAGTTATAAACAATTGTTTAAAATGTTAAGAATAACACATAGAAAAAATTCTCAAAAATATCTCTGAGAAACAAATATCTTTAACTTTTTAAATATGCTTTTCCAAATTCTGAAAAAGGTTTTCCAAATTTAAGAATTATTTCAGTAAACTCCTTACAAATTTTCAGAATTTGGAAAACCTTAATTAATTAGTTATAAACAATTGTTTAAAATTTTAAGAATAACACATAGAAAAAATTCTCAAAAATATCTCTGTGAAACAAATGTCCTTAACTTTTTTAATATGCTTTTCCAAATTCTGAAAAAGGTTTTCCAAATTTAAGAATTATTTCAGTAAACTCCTTACAAATTTCCAGAATTTGGAAAACCTTAATTAAATAGTTATAAACAATTGTTTAAAATGTTAAGAATTACCCATAGAAAAAATTCTCAAAAATATCTCTGAGAAACAAATATCCTTAACTTTTTAAATATGCTTTTCCAAATTCTGAAAAAGGTTTTCCAAATTTAAAAATTATTTCAGTAAACTCCTTACAAATTTCCAGAATTTGGAAAACCTTAATTAAATAGTTATAAACAATTGTTTAAAATGTTAAGAATAACACATAGAAAAAATTCTCAAAAATATCTCTGAGAAACAAATATCTTTAACTTTTTAAATATGCTTTTCCAAATTCTGAAAAAGGTTTTCCAAATTTAAGAATTATTTCAGTAAACTCCTTACAAATTTTCAGAATTTGGAAAACCTTAATTAATTAGTTATAAACAATTGTTTAAAATTTTAAGAATAACACATAGAAAAAATTCTCAAAAATATCTCTGAGAAACAAATATCCATAACTTTTTAAATATGCTTTTCCAAATTCTGAAAAAGGTTTTCCAAATTTAAAAATTATTTCAGTAAACTCCTTACAAATTTCCAGAATTTGGAAAACCTTAATTAAATAGTTATAAACAATTGTTTAAAATGTTAAGAATTACCCATAGAAAAAATTCTCAAAAATATCTCTGAGAAACAAATATCCTTAACTTTTTAAATATGCTTTTCCAAATTCTGAAAAAGGTTTTCCAAATTTAAAAATTATTTCAGTAAACTCCTTACAAATTTCCAGAATTTGGAAAACCTTAATTAAATAGTTATAAACAATTGTTTAAAATGTTAAGAATAACACATAGAAAAAATTCTCAAAAATATCTCTGAGAAACAAATATCTTTAACTTTTTAAATATGCTTTTCCAAATTCTGAAAAAGGTTTTCCAAATTTAAGAATTATTTCAGTAAACTCCTTACAAATTTTCAGAATTTGGAAAACCTTAATTAATTAGTTATAAACAATTGTTTAAAATTTTAAGAATAACACATAGAAAAAATTCTCAAAAATATCTCTGTGAAACAAATGTCCTTAACTTTTTTAATATGCTTTTCCAAATTCTGAAAAAGGTTTTCCAAATTTAAGAATTATTTCAGTAAACTCCTTACAAATTTCCAGAATTTGGAAAACCTTAATTAAATAGTTATAAACAATTGTTTAAAATGTTAAGAATTACCCATAGAAAAAATTCTCAAAAATATCTCTGAGAAACAAATATCCTTAACTTTTTAAATATGCTTTTCCAAATTCTGAAAAAGGTTTTCCAAATTTAAAAATTATTTCAGTAAACTCCTTACAAATTTCCAGAATTTGGAAAACCTTAATTAAATAGTTATAAACAATTGTTTAAAATGTTAAGAATAACACATAGAAAAAATTCTCAAAAATATCTCTGAGAAACAAATATCTTTAACTTTTTAAATATGCTTTTCCAAATTCTGAAAAAGGTTTTCCAAATTTAAGAATTATTTCAGTAAACTCCTTACAAATTTTCAGAATTTGGAAAACCTTAATTAATTAGTTATAAACAATTGTTTAAAATTTTAAGAATAACACATAGAAAAAATTCTCAAAAATATCTCTGTGAAACAAATGTCCTTAACTTTTTTAATATGCTTTTCCAAATTCTGAAAAAGGTTTTCCAAATTTAAGAATTATTTCAGTAAACTCCTTACAAATTTCCAGAAGTCGGAAAACCTTAATTAATTAGTTATTAACATTTGATTAAATATCGTACATTTATTCTAGTTTACAGTTCATCAAAGTGCAAAACGGATTTATATCAAATTATCTATATGCTATTGATCTAAAAAATGAACGCGAGTATATTGGGACTTCCTGTCCCAAATTGGGCGATGACGATTTTGACAATCTTATGTCAGTTTGAATTTTTATTTTTGTTTTTGAAGCTTTCATTATAGAAATTGGAAAATAAAATACCTTATGTCGAATTCGTTTTTAATGTTCAGATTTATCTCAGATTTTTCTTGTTAAAACGAACATAAAACGAGGTTGATTTTTTTTGGAGTTGTGTGAGCGCTTTTTGACAACTTTCTGCCGTGTGCCGTGTCTTTTGCCAGTCTAAATAGAATTGCAAACAAACAGATAACAAGTTAAATAAAAATTGGTTTCGTTAGAAAATTTTATTAAAATATATATCAATATGAACATTGAAGAAAATTGTTAAGCGAATATTGTGTAGTGGCAATAAGAACGATGTGAATCAGTTCACATAAACATAAACAGTTCAATTTTGTAGAAAGAACACAACATCTCAATGGAATAATTCACGGAGTTCCTTTACTTCCAATTAGCTTGAGAAACTAATATCACAATCGGGAGACGACAACGACGTAGATATGTTGCCTGATGAGAATACTTTTTATCAAACAAATTTGTGTATCTTTAAACTATACTGTTTTCTGTTTATTCTTCTAAAGGACAAGCGATTGGCGAGCGTCATTTACACCCGGAATACATGGATATGTGGCATGGCAATATAATTAACTCGACGTCAAGGTAATGTTGAATTCGTTTTTAAAAGAGATCTTTTTTTGTAATTATTTTCTTTATCTAAAATCAAATTCCATGTTCGCTTATTATACATAGTTAGACGCGATATACTCTTCGTCGTCGTCGTATTCCAATGATTTTTTTCCTTTTTACAATAACAAATGAACTTTTTATATTGATGGAGTAACATACCCATATATACGTATATCAATAGTGATAACCACATTCGTTCTCACATTATTTTATTAAATAATTTTGCAATGTTTAATTCATATTGCTATTTTAATTAAATTCTAAATCGAAACAAATCCTTATGTACCTTGTACTTGTGTTATGTCTCCTTACAATGCCCTTGCAATTTACTGTGAAGTGTGAAAAGTACGACAGCAAGTTTGTTAACTGTTAACTCACAATCTCACAAAATTAATAAAAGAAAATCAAACTTGTTTCATGTTCGTTTTTGCAAGAAAAATCTGAAATCTGAGATCAAATATGAAAATTAAAAACGAATTCGACATAAGTTCACACATTATCGGAAGAGGATTTTGATATTAATACTTCTTTCTTTTAGAGCATTTTCAATTGGTCGTCTGAATCTTTCTGCAATCGTTCCACTGCAACAAAAACTTCTGGACGATTCTGAGAAGGGAATTTTGCTTCTCAACTTGAAGTCAGAATCTACTCAAATATGAAAATGAAGCGACAGCTTATAAAAAAAGTGCAGCTGAATCCAAATTCGATTTTATTCTTACTCAAAGAAACAATCTGAAAATATTGGTAAGACATACAAAATTATAGTTTAGTTGTCCTACTGATATAAATGTGAATGTTTGTGTGTTTGGATTTTTGTTTGAACGGATTTGGATGAAATTTGGTAGGAAGGATAAGGTTACAAAACCTATATTTATTTCGAAAAATGCACGCTTCCTAATAATAAAAATCCTTTAATCGCAGATCCACACAATATGAATATTTTTTTTACAGGTTGATTTAAATAATAAAAATCGTTTCATCTGAGTGAACACATAAATAGGCTAAAATTGATTTAATCTTATTCCACAGCAAAAGCTAAAAACATTTATAGATATATATAAATCACTTATTGTAGCAATATAGTACAAAAATCAAATATATCTATTTAAAAATATATAAAATTCTGCTATATTCATATCAACGTTAAGGTTACTTTTCAAAAATATTTGCATAGTTGATTCAAGAACTGCGCTTTCAGAATGGTCTTCTTACAAGTTGGGGAATCTCTTCTGTAAAAAAATTTAACAAGAGTATTCCTTTCACTCATTATAAGAATATGGCGCAAAGTGCAATATTCTTTGAAATAGTTTTCTATACCTTCTATACTTACTTATCCTCCAAAGATTTTTTGGAAATTTACATTTCACAATTATGTTCCGTTTATTCTGAAGAAGAAAAAAACACTTCATGCATTTCCACACCACCTATGAGGTATGCACTTTGGTGCGTTAACCGATTTTTTGTTAAGGTGTTCGGTTTCCCCAGTAGGCCTATTGCACCTCAATATAAAAAGAGCATATTAGTGTTTTTTTAATATTCCAACATTTAAATGATATAACTAAAAAAGCATATAGTAAAAGAAAAAATACGAACCCTTTTAACTGCATCCTATTTTTCTTTTGTTGTTGGTAGTAGTAGTAGTAGATGATTTTTTCTTTGAATGATTTTTCTGGTTTTGAATATATGTCTGAAAGGCGGTTACTTAACCTGCACCTTGGTATTATCTTGTTCGCCCTTATGCATGACATTTTGTTTCTTAGATTGCTTGATATATCATTCTTAATTAAAATGATCATACAAATATTGTTATTCAAAACACGTTTTTACGCTACTTACTCAAATTTGAACTTTGTGAGCTTGTAGTTATGGACTTTTTCCGTATAATACACACCGCCGTTAAACTTTATTGCCGTGACACACAACAGACAATAAAATGATCGCCAGAATTCTAACTAGGTATTTTCTTGTTTGCCCTTGACCACCTCATTTTGTTTCTTGGATTGCTCGATATATCATTCTAAATTAAAAGGATACGCGAATGTTAAAACATTTAGAAAGATGATACAAATATTCAAAAAGCGTTTTTACGCTACTTACTTGAATTTGAACTTCATGAGTCGGTAGATGTGGACTTTTCCCGTATATAATACGCTGCCATAGGTATTATGACTTCACTGCTGTGACACACAGATAACTCATTATTTAAATCGTCGCAAAGTAGCCAAGTATGTCCTAGATCGGTATCTTTTTTGAAATAGACAATAAAATGATCGCTTGAATTCGATTTATGTTTGGCGATAACTCCAGCCAATCTTCAAAAGACAAAAGTGCAATAATTTGTATTATTAATACATATGAAAATAGTTGTTACATACCTGTACCGATACGCAAATTGTAAATTGTTTGGTAAATCGTCCACCGTACATTGTAGACTAAAGTTTATTTCCAAACTTGGTCTTATGTCGAGTTCAACCCATATGTGATTGTTCATCTTAATGTTTTCACTTACTAATCCAGAGCAGTTTGCAATTTGGCATTTGATGGGATTCCTCATTTCGTAAAAAATTGAGGTTTGCAAATTTTTGAATCCTTCAAAACCATTACCAAAAGAATAGTGGTTAACCCCGAGCAATTCCTCCTCTCTGTTAATTTCCAAAACTCCGCAACTCGGACTGCTACATCGCTTATTCCTTAGAAGACTTGGTTCCGATGAAAACAATTTTTTTATTAGGCCGCCTATGGAGTCCGTTGCATCTAAATAGCAGGGATCAAGACTTGTTTTGCTAAAGTCTTCTTGTACATGATAAAATCTTTGCAAAAGTTCCAGCCTCTTCTTATATATTGCAGCGTTAGGACCCGTGTCTACTAAATTATGTATAAATACTAAAAATTCGTTTGTAGACGCTTTAATGTAATCGAAATGATGCGGATAATGTAAGGCACTCAAATATAATAAGTTGGCGATTGCGTCGAAGCCACAAGTGTTGGCGACTTTAAAATAAATTCTGTTCAATTTTACTGGCGGTAAAATACTACCATTTTTAAGAACACGTATGCTTTTTTTGTGACATCCCATTGCTTCATTGAAATTCAAAACTTTTTTAAAATAAAATCCTTCCGAGTTGTTTTTCTTGCAACCTTTTTGTTTGCGCTCCTTTTCTTTTATTATTTCTTTAACACGTTCTATCCTACTATTTATTGTATATGGGCTGCTTGTATGTGTAAGAGGTAGTTCTTTAAAATGTTCCTCAAATGAATATTCACTGTTTTCCTCCAGAGCAGGGCTCTTTGGAACATCGGATGGGAACCATTCATTTTCAAAGCTGTTTTCTAAAGAGGGCATATATTTTTTGTTTTGTTTGGACAGACCTCCCCATTCTTCATACGATAATATGTCTGAATCGTCTTTTAACGCCAATCGATTTTCTTTTAAAATAGTTTCTTGACTTTTTCTTTTTAACCGATTCTGTTTGAAGGCGATATCTTGAGTTAAATAATGAGTTTTCTGTGTGTCTTGATTTTCGTTAACAATATTTTGGGAAGTGTTTGCCAGACAAGGCGAAGGAAGCTTCTTATCTGAGTGATTAATGTGCGTCAAGTTAGAGGCCACTACTATTGTTCCAGTTTTTATTCCCATTATATGCTCGTGAAGAAAACGATTTGCAGAGGTCGGTAATCTTAAATTGAGCGTTCTTCTCAAGCTACCAAAATATCCTTCTTGATAGGCTGATGATGCGTGCTTTGTAGTACATGGAATAGCGGCAGCAGTCCAAAGTGGAAATTCTTTTGCAAGCCTTTCCAAGTTTTTTAAAAACTCCGGCAAGTAATAAGCGTTTGCCTCTCCTTTTAGTTGCGATATCTCTCCCATTGGCTGAACTTTTGCAATAAGTTCTCTGATGTACGCGTGTGTCAAAGTAATATCCTCCTCCAAATCCATTTGATTTTTTGCAGTGCATGGAGTATCTTCAGAACGCTCTTCATACATGCCTGTTTTTTCCTCAATTTCATTGATCTTAATTTCTCTAGTCATCATGAGATTACAAAGCTTTTCTCGTGCTTCTTTCACGCTTATCGAATCTGTAGAAATTATAACTTGATGATTTTCGTATGGTTGCGAAGCAACAGCACAAGTTAATGAAAATACACGTTCGAATTCTTTTATTTCCTGGCAATCTATCATCAAAGCAATTGTGCGGAGGAAAAAGCGTTTTACGTCTGGGTGACATGTCCTTTTTATGCAGTCCCAACGTGCAACCAACGCCATTACGTGTGCAACGTCAACACGAATCAATGTTTTAGCCGGCCTTGTGTTGACTCTTTCAACTGCATCGATGTTTGCCCATTTAAAACACGAGTCTATATAGCTTTTAAGCGACATGTTGTTGAAAGTTCGGCACATTCCTAATAAAATTGCTCGTCCGTAATCACTTATCGCTTGGGGGGGAGCTTTGATGCCTGCTCGTAGCCATTTATCTAACCAAAATGTCACAAACCCCGTATCATGGCTTTCTGTTATTGTTTGGCTAACTGGAATAGTTTTATTTTCAACATTTATAGTTGCAGTATACAAGAAAATGTGACCGGTTTTTTTTCCTTCAAATAATTCAAACTTGTTTATAAATTTTCCCGTGGCATCTATAGATATTTCGGCTTTTTCACCCATTGTACGTAAATATTCTCTATAGACATGCAGTTGATTATTAGTAAAGTAAATAGTATAAAAATTAATCGATCCAAGTTCTCGAATGGCGTTGTCATATTGGGGATTTTGTGACATTTTTTGTATCTTTTTTGTTATATCGTTTTTTTCTTGTGGCTTCATTCCCTGTTCGATTTTTGATCTTTCCATTTTTATCTGTCGGTAAATATGATTTGGGCGTATGTGAGGAGGTACATTTTGTCCAAACTGCATTCTTTCCCCAATTAGCTTCTGCACATATTTTTCAGCGCTTGTATTTGTTAATTCCACTCCAATTTGTTGTCTTTGTTCTCCTCTTATGTTATTGTAAACTCTTTCGTGATAAATACACTTTCGAGTGTCAGCAGTTTTAATGACCACTTCCAGATGTTCTCCATCTATTGGTGGCCTTTTTGCCCAGCCTCTCACTTTATTTCCACATCTCTTACTACGGCAAAAACCAGAAAATTGAAGGAAGTGGACATTTTGTGTGGACTCGGAATTTATCCTCGAATTTTTGTAATTAAAGGCACAGGGAAAATTGTAACGTCGTCTTAAAGCATCGGTCAATACATTCGCCCAAACGTATTTTTTTAAGCGATTTTTATTTTGTTCGTCTGGTTTAATTTGTTGCCATTCTCCTGGAGTTAGCAAAAGTTGAAAAAGTTCAAGATTATCGCGTGCGTCATCTTCATCAATGTAAGAAGTATCGGAATCACTGGTTAAAGTGTCGTACTTTGGCGATTCCAAGTCTCGAATGTCAATAAGTTTTTGTCGGCTTTTAGATTTAGGTACATTATAACCCTTTTCTATTAGGACCTGATACAAATGACCATTTTTATTTTCCCGTACATAGGTATAGCATGTTTGGGGTTTCCACTTTCCCCCAAAATCCTTGCTCATCTGCTTCCAAACTTCTGCAGACAAGGGCGGGAGATCACTGGTTAAAAAGTGATGAATGTGCATTGAGATAACTCTCATGATTTCTACACTTTCGATCACAGACTTTCGACCAGTCATTTTCTGAGTTCTGTAAAAATATATTTTAGATTTAATTAAAGACTAAGGTCGAATTCATGAAAGCTTCAAATATGTAACGAAAAAAAAACAATTACTCAGCAATTTCGTATTTTGAAAATAAAATAGAAAAGGTATGTTTTCTTTAAACTTTAAGAAACAATGTGTTATAGAACACAATTTAAATTAAAAGCTAATATGAACTTTATTTTCAGGAAGTATGCAGCAACTGTTAGTATTATTGAGAAGGGATTTTTCAATTGTTAAAAAGTTTGACCTTGACAAATCAACAATCTCAATTCATATCATAAATATGAGCTGGAAATTCATCAATGTATTTTGGAACAACGATGTGACGTGAATTAGTTTCGAATTGTAACTATTTTGGTATTTTGCAAAAGTATAATAAAGTTGTATTATATAGAGAGAAAACTACAACACAGGTTTGAGGGTATATGTGCATATACCACAATCCATATCGGATGTATCTTTATATTTTTGGTTGACTTTATTGTTTCTAAAAATGCTGCAACGGCTTAGATTAAAATGTACACATAATATGTACATTGTGTGCTTTTGAATGCAATTTTTAAAACTCCAGTTTAGATTTGTTTATATTTAGGAAAAAAGATGTAAATTCAAATAAAATATTCAAAATAGCTACAACCTAACATTGAGTCCAATAATTTGGTGTGTATAAATAATTTTTTTTATATAACTGCATAAATCAATGACTGTGTAAATAAATTAAATTACCTTAGAACAGAGTTCTAAGACGATAGTGCTTTGAAATCAGGGTACCATAAAAATCAGAGAGCTTACAAATATTAGTCCCAAAATCGTAGGGTTAAGTTATCGGAGCTTTATGAATAAATTGGGCGTTGATGTAATTCTTCCTTCTTAAAGGACGACTAAAGAAAAATCACATTTGGGCAATGAGTCCAGTGAGAGTGATATTTTAACACCTAAAACACTGACTTAGAATGGAGCTTACAAGTATTGAAAATTTAACTTGTGAAAACGCGTCGAAAAAGGAACAATTCGAATAAACCATTAAACGAAACATAGACGTCATTTGCCATCTTCACGGCTGTGCAGCAAATAACTCTTAATAGTGGAGACGAGAACATTGACAGATATTTTACTAGTATTTAATACACTTGTTTTTTATTCTTATTCTAAGTTCACACCAATTGGTGATTTCAGCGCCACTCTTGTGTCTTGTGCAGGTCCATGTTTAAAAAATAATGCTTTATGATAATACTATAGGCAGTGTATAAAGGTTGCTTTCAGGAATGGAACAATCTAATACCTGGAGTTTTGCCTTCAACCCCACAGGTGGAACATAAACGGCGAAGCAGAAAAGGAGCAGAGTTGTGTTCGTAGTTGAGAATAATAGTGGGTTAATGAAGAAGAAGAAGATTCTCAACGCAGCATACATACATAACATATTTAATATATATATATATACATACTTTTGAAGTATTTTTTACATACCTTTGAAGAAATGCACAATCTGTAATCAGAAAAAAATTGTTTAATGCACTTTATATCTCTAAAAATTTAAGAAATTGTATTCTCACTATGAGTATACTAATTGTTTTTTTTTAATGAAATAACTAAAATATTCGCTTCGAAAATTTCAACACAGCCAGTAACTTCTTCTGTTATAAAACCAGACAAAGTAACGCAATTATCAATTCCGTTAGGTTTAAAAAGTACCAAATCAACCATGTCATGGTTTTAGCTTAAAATGTAATGGAACAGTTGAACTTTGGTAGTGCTGCCACTTGACGCTATTTTCTATATGGTTATGCATTTTTACTCGTGATTATAGGTAACTATTAGTACAAGTTATGCATTCGTGCAAATAAAAAAAATATTGAGATAACAATCAAAAATATTTGAGTTAGTGGCACTAACTTGGACTACAGCCTGAACTATTGGGGTTGAAATTCAACATAGGACTTTTTTCAACTTTTTTTCGCTCAAATGCTTACAATATAACCATTATGTAAAAGCTTATTTTTCGGGGTAAAAATCAGTGTACTATTGCAGGTGTGGATTATTTTTTTAGTGAACAAAAAATGTAGGTTAATAGGCTAATAACAGTAGCTCCCATAGAAGAGATGTAGGCAGGCAAAGTATTTTACATTTTATTATTTTTGAGTTATGATTTTGTTTTGTATTTTTAATTATTAAAAAAAAATAATTTGAAAAAATCAACATTTTGAAAACGTAGGTGCATTTTTTTTTGCTTAAGTCTGCATTCTTGGTTTTTTTTTATAAAAAAATTGTATTTCAAAAAATTTTATTTTTAACATTGCCTACGATTTTAAAACAAATCTTATGTTTCATATTTCTTAAATAAATAAAATTACACTTAAATTATTCCACTAAAACTTTTTTACATACTTTTCCGAAAATTCAAAACATACCAAAATCGAATGAAGACTTCTTCGACGTTGTGACCGCACATAAAATCAAGTCATAACAATGCAATTCAACCATGCAATTTATTTTTTTTAATAAGGCAATCGTATCCTAGTTATGGCAATATTCAAACTTGACCCTAAATACGTTGACAGAGAAAAAAGTGGACCCCATCTATATTTTCGATTTTAATCTAAGCTTCGTTAGTTGGGATACCTTATTGTATCCATTTGTTGTTTATTAAAACAATAAAAATGCAAAAATAACTCCTTAAAACTATTGCTAATTCCACCTTTTAATTGACTAGTCAAACAAACTATTCAGGAAACTTCGCATTGCTTCTAGGACGTTAAGGATAATCCAACGAAAAACGCTATTAAATCCCTCAACAAATTATTCTTTCAATATATATTCGCGGAAGAAATGGAGATTATGTTCTCTTTATTGGGATGTATTATAGATTATATACATAGATGTATATACCATAATTTTGTAAAAAAAAATCAAAGTGCACAAACAAATATATTTAATGGGCAGATTTTTACAGAATTATTTTAGTCTCACTAAAAATCGCATTCACTAATAAGCTTTTCGTTCAATTTTCAATTTTTTTTAAATTTTAAGATTCATAAATGACTAGCTTCTATTCCAGACAAAAACAAATATTTAAACATACAAACATTCACATTTACAGTATTAGTAGGATTCTATTAAAAAAACTACTATTTTTTTCAAACTACATCCGAGCCCTTGCTTTAAAAGTACTAGAGTAATGTCAAACTACATGCCTACGTATACGATACGATGCGAAGGATAAAAGAACAAATTCAAATATGAAGGACAACCTTCTGCTATTCTTGCGATAGCTATGTTAAAAAAAAACAATAAACATACATTTGTTGCCTCTTAAAGTACTGGTTTTTCCATTTGAACTTCAACGAAAGAAAACTACCTTTTAACGATTTTTGTTTAATTCAACAATGATTTTATTTTTCTCGATAATAACATTAATAATTATGAAGGTATGTATAAAAATATACAATGTAGATACCATAATTTAAGATTTTTCTCACAATTGAATTTAAATATACTAAAATATACAACATTTGGCCTTCTCCCATTTAAATGTTCTGAAAATAAAAAAAAATGTTAACAAACAAATGGAATTCAAAATAAATTTATTTGAAATCTATATTCTATGCATGTATATATATATATAAGACTGATTTCGAACTACCAAAAAAAAAATGAAACTCGCTATTAGCCACAATAGGATTTTGAGTCGGTTTTTTTTAAATACATACATTGTTCAATTTAAACATTTACTTCCTACAATAGAGTTAATTTTCAATAAGCGTCTCTAGAATATGAACAAGGAGTGTAACTGAAGTTCATTATGATGTGATTTTTTCCAAACTTTTTTAAATTGAATAATATAAGCAAAAGTATAAAGTTTTGCAATAAAAAAAATAGTTATATAAAATTTGGTACAAGTAAACCTTAGTTATCATTTATTATTTAATATATTGTTGATATATACTTTTTTGGGATAAGAGAGACTAGTTGCCCTTCTGCCTCCTACCGATGTAGGTACGCTTCTTCATTGAAATTCATTGAAGAAACCAACGTGAAGTTGGCTCCTGCCAGTCCATATATATTAGGCCAATGTTTGTAATATTTTGGAGAGCTATTTTTTCAAGTTATGGAATCGTGAATATGAAAAAAATCGGAATAACAATCAAACATGTTACATGTCATTACTATGATATAACAGTGTAAAAACTAGGTAGTTATCTGTCTGCTTGAATATATACGTATGTACATGTGAATTTATGGTTTTTTGGCCTTAACGGCTATACAGATTCTCTTCGATTTTTGTACCTAAATTATAATTAGACTTCTAGGTTCGGAGATATCCTTATTCTTATTTTTGAATTTTCTCACTATCTTTGCATTTGGTTTTCAAAAGACACTTTTTTGAGACTGAATTCTAAATAGAAATCTTTGAATGCAGTTTCTTGCCGGATGCAAACCTGATTCTGGAAATGTATTTATCTTCTTTCTGAGACTTCTAGGTCCGGAGATATCCTTATTCTTATTTTTTAAATTTCTCACTATCTTTGCATTTGGTTTTCAAAAGACACTTTTTTGAGACTGAATTCTAAATAGAAATCTTTGAATGCAGTTTCTTGCCGAATGCAAACCTGATTCTGGAAATGTATTTATCTTCTTTATGAGACTTCTAGGTCCGGAGATATCCTTATTCTTATTTTTGAAATTTCTCACTATCTTTGCATTTGGTTTTCAAAAGACACTTTTTTGAGACTGAATTCTAAATAGAAATCTTTGAATGCAGTTTCTTGCCGGATGCAAACCTGATTCTGGAAATGTATTTATCTTCTTTATGAGACTTCTAGGTCCGGAGATATCTATATTCTTATTTTTGAAATTTCTCACTATCTTTGCATTTGGTTTTCAAAAGACACTTTTTTGAGACTGAATTCTAAATAGAAATCTTTGAATGCAAACCTGATTGAAGCTTAATGAAACGAAAATTCGTCACGACAAAGAGACAAACACATAAATATGTATATAAAACTGTTAGCTTTTCCAGTATAGTATATTACCTTTCCACTTGTTTCCTGTTTATAATAATATAATATTTGAAAATAAAAAGATATAAAGGTTTTTTCAGTTTGGTTTGTATTTTAGTATGGAAAAATTTGAACAACTGGTATAGATTCCTAGGAATCAGCAAATAAATTAAAATAGCTTAATTATGTTTGATGGAACGAAAAACTTATGATGTTTTTTCATATAAGCATTTCTTCAGTAATAATTATAATTTTGTTTCACGGTTTCTGTTGTTGAAATTCCAATATTTAAATATGTACATACACCATTTATGGACTCTGTTATTGCATGTTGTTGTTAGTTTTTCAATCTTTTTTCTGAATTTTCTCGCATTGTAGATGAAGAAAATTGTGGTTGAATTTTGTTGTTAAGAGGTTAAATATTGTATGTGCCGTCGGAAATATGTGCTGAATTTGGAATGAATTGAAATTTACTATCGTCAGCCGTTGGAGCCAAGTTGCTTTTATCTATAAGAATTAGTAAAAAATAATGAATTGACTGAACAAAAAAAAGATTTTTATTTTACCTCTTTTTAGCAGAATCTGCGATAATGGATCGCAGGGATTCGCCCCGAATGGATTTGTTTTTTTACCCAATTGGTGGGTTTTGTTGCTGCAACTGGCTTCTATTCATTGCCTGACCTTCGGAAAGAGTGAGATGTTGACGTGTGTATATGCCGCTTTAGGGTGATGGTATAAGTGCTTGGCCTTGTCTTTGACGTCAAGATTGTATTTAGTAGCCTTCGGTACGGGCACAGCCGGTCGGATGTTTCGTCATGTCACACAGTGATCCTCCCAATGATTGTTGTTCAACCAGTAACCAAAGCAATCTTCTTGTAGATGTTACTCGCAGCTTCTTCGAATGTAGTCAATTCCACGCGTGAAAAATTCATAAAGTAAAATCATTTCTTGGGCAGAACAAGAGAACAGGCCTTTTTTCGTCCTTTTTCTTTTGTGCCTGAATTAAACCCTTTCTTGGTCGACCTGGACCATATTTAGCTGGAGCACTAGAATTGAAAACTTCTGGTTACGGAACATCTGCCTTAACAGCTGGCTGCGATGTATATCCGTAATCGTGAACCAGATAGTAATTTTGTTTAATGGAGTTTGTCGACGTTATGGATTTGATGTCGCTGCCGTCAAACTTATAGGCGGTAGCAAATAAGTTTGCTACAATGCAACTTGACTTGCTTGATGTTGAAGATGTTGACATCTTGACCTCATCCGGAATACTATTGTCTTCATCCGCATCTCAGACAATTTCGACCACAAATAAGTTGAGTCTTTTTTCGACGAGTGGCAATTCCGGAGGTACTGTTTGTAGCGATGGTTATTCAAATGCAGACTTAGGCGAAACCACTGATTGTGCTTTCTTAGCCTTCCGCTCTTTTGCTTTTATATTCTCGTCTGCTTCCTCTTAGGAACCTGGTGTTTGTTGGGAATCCGGTGGCGAATTCATTATTATTTCCTCCAAATCCGATGAGAATGCCAGCCGATTGATAGCGGCAGTTGTGCTAGATAAACTCGGTTGCACTTTTTATCTTCTAAATCTGAATAGATCTTAAATTTCCACTTGCGTGGCTACCCGTGTCCCCAGACTTTTGTAGTTGGAAGTGGCATTTTGCCATTGTAAGAAGACAGGCAAGATAGCGACATTTGACCATCAACTTTGGTGGGTTGAATCGGACTACTAGATTCCTTATATCCGCACATCGTCATCGCTGGATTAAATAGCGCTAGAAAAAAAATATATTGCGTTACGGAAAATTATTACAAAATAAAATAACAAAGGAATTTTAAGATCTATCTACCTTGAAAATGAAATTGAATTTTTTGTTTTAATTTTCGCTGTCAATTGCTTGCGACAGAATTTGGGACAAGAAAACTGGGTTTACATGTGCAAGTGTTTTTTAATTTAATAACAATATAGCCACGTTACGTTACGAATGGTTTATTTACAATTTGTTAATTAATTAATAAACTAAGGTTTTCCAAATTCTAAAAATGGTTTTCCAAATTTGTCCAAACAATTCCCCATCGATTGAAACCAAAAAAGTCCACTTTTTTTTCTATGTGCTGCTAACTATACGCCAAATCTTTAATTGTTAATAACTTTTAAACTATAGTTTTCCAAATTCTAAAAATGGTTTTCCAAATTTTTCCAAATGTTTTCCAAATTCGGGGCACCAAAAAAATCAAAATTCCCGACATAGTGCTGCTAACTATACGGGGGTACCAAATTCATTGTATATGAAATCTATAGTACTACCATCAGGCAGCATTGAGTTTAGCGAGATACTGCCGTAATAGCGCTGCAGTAGTTCTTGATATACATTTGTATGGGTTTTGGAGAGTAGAAAGAAAGAAGGTAATGAAAGAGTAGGTTGTATGTTATATTTTCAGAAAATTATTAGTTAGAATGAACAAAAACATTTGCAGGAATAATAAATAAGTAAGATGCCTTATTTTTTTTAATTTAATATTTAAAGACTATATAAAGTGTTGTCTTCTTTGTCGGTTTTAATTATATTGTTGTTTAGTTGAGTTAATGGTACATATGTCACGTTTATTGCGTAAAATGAACAAACTCAAAAATTTATTTTGCAAATACTCCCTTCTACAAATTTGCAAAATGTTGAGAAGGTATGTAAGATTTTAATTTTATCTTTTTGTTTGCATTTTTCAGATTTTCCTGAGCAAAAAAAGGCGCTTAATACAATGTCAACCATTTTGCACTCCTTCCCTGTGTGTATATTTCTTCACCCCTCAATACCAGTTTTCAGTGATACGCAAATGATTTAAAAATAAAACGAAAAAGTGTCGATGGTTTGTTTTCTTCTGACTGCTAACACTTTAAATACATCTTTCCCGTTCTGTCTCTTTCTAACATTGCATATGTGTTGAATTCATCTCCCCGACTAAAAATCTACTAAATGAAATATCCATCTTGATAGTACTATTGATTAGATAAACAATGCCAAACTCCTAAATTTGTTGTTGCTGTTCCATAGCTACCAACTTTACACAAGTGATATTCAGGGTGTTGGATGCTGGTGCCGGTGGCAATGTGTTTGAAATTAGTTTGCTGGTAAGCGTGTTGTTCGCTGGTTCGATCTGTTCCGCGCTCAAACTTCAAAACGAATTTGTGATGTCGAATATTAACAAATCGTAACTGATTCGATATTTTGTAATTTTAAAAGTTAAAAATTGTCAGCGATGGTTCATAAACGAACGCAATGCGCTTGTCAACCTCTGATTTTCATTTTCTCTAAACAAAAACGTCAAAATTGAGCAGAAGCATTTTTGCTGTTCCATTGGAATCAGAATGAGTGGGTACCCGAGTGAAACCAATCGAAAACGACTTCTGTTTTCGGAATGAGTGGATTTCCATATGGAGCCAATGGAACACATCATTATATGAAATCAAACAGCTCTCCAAATAAAGCACTCACACAAATTTTGACAGCAGCTTCTCAAAATAAAATTTGATGCCAAAACATTTCCAATTTGTGGTTAGGTTTCGAATTTTGTGTAAAATATTTTAATTAAAAATATTAACCAAAAAAAGAAAATGTCAAAAAGTTCAACAAAATACGACGAAATAGATGAAGCCGAGGTATTATAGATTAACAACATCAATATGATATTCTAGAACATTTTAATTCACTTCAATCCAAACAGGAGGAAGCTCTTCTAAAGTCGGACGAAGAAGGAGCTGTAGATAATGAAGAATCGCTGGCCGATGATGTTCTTATGGACGAAGGCACCCTAGGAGGTATACCTGAAGGTTACGAAAACAATGATGATGATGACGATGATTCAGATGCTGACGATACCCAAAAGTATCTTGTTGAATACAGTGAACTTCTCAAGGAGATTGTGGAAAACCAATATGCTTACGATAAATACGTAAAATTGTGCCAGCTCTCGCAGTAAGTTCATAAGTGTGTTCCCTTACAAAAATAGAAAATGAGTTTTGTCTATTTTATATAAAGCAAAACAGATGATTTGGATAACATTCGAAATGCTTACAATCTGTTTGCCTCGGTGTATCCTTTGTCTCCGGAGATTTGGTTGGAATACTTGAAGATAGAAGTCAGCGTTGCACTTTCAGAGGATGAAGTGCAAAAAGTCGATGAACTCTTTCAGAAAGCGCTAAAAGATTATTACAGTAAAATGCCTAAACAATTGTTTTTAAAGGAAAGAAGTTAATTTAATGTATATTTTGTTTTGTAAACCAGGTACAGATATTGCCTTAGAGTATGCAGCAGTTGCAGCTAAAACTAATCGTCCTGCCGAGATCTGGAAAGAAATACTGGGTACGTACGCCTTGCATTGCATGAACGGAAACAATTTCTTCAAATTGTATCGGCAATTTGTGGCGAAATCGGAAAAGAGGTAAGAACAGTTTCTTTGGTGTAGGTAAAAACTGATGCCATTAAATATAACATATTTTTCACGTCTAAAGGTATATATTGATACTGTTGATCCTCAATGCATTGTGGGGATCCAAAAATCGCTTAGCTTGTCTTTTTCTCAATCCATCTCCACTTTCGCATCTATGTATACTTACTTACTTAGGGGGCGCTACAGTTCAGGACGAACCTGGGCCTCAACCAACATGCCTCTCCAGCCAGCTCGGTCTTTGGCTAGCTGCCTTCAGTTTCGCACTCCAAGTTGGTTGAGAACGTCCTCCACTTAAGCGCGCCACCTAAGGCGAGGTCTTGACTGCGCGTACCCTCTGGAATGGAATCGAAGATCCTGCGAGCCGGAGCATGGTTGTCCATTCGCTCTACATGACCTAGCCATCTTAAACGTGATATGCGTATTTTTTTGACCAGGTCAATGTCGCTGTACAGCTCGTATAGTTCTTGGTTGAACCTTCTCCTCCAAAGCCCGTTAACGCAGATAGGGCCAAAAATCCTTCGAAGAATCTTACGCTCGAAACGACTAAGGATATCTTCATCCGCTTTAGATAGAGTCCATGCCTCGGCGCCATAGAGCAGGACTGGAATGATTAGGGTCTTATACAGAGTCTCCTTTGTCTTTAGAGAGAGGGCTTTGCTACTAAATTGCCTTCCTAGCCCATAGAAACAGCGATTGGCAAGAGTAATTCTTCGCTTTATTTCTGACGAGATGTTGTTGTCAGATGTTACAGCGGATCCGAGGTACACACAGTCCCTAACTACCTCAAAGTTGTACCTGTATATTGTGATGTTTTGTCCAATCCGCCGGTGTTGTGTGTCCATTTTTGTGGACAGCAGGTACTTCGTTTTGGCCTCATTGACTGCTAGTCCCATCTTAGCCGCTTCAGCTTCAATGTTAGCAAACACTCCAGTGATAGCTCGCCGAGTTCTGCCAATGATATCTATGTCGTCAGCGTATGCTAGCAGTTGCACTGACTTGAAAAAAATTGTCCCACTACAATTGACTTGTGAGATTTCTTATAATTTTTTTAAGTATTAAGTTGAAGAAATCACACGATAGCGCATCACCTTGTTGAAATCGTTTTTTGACGTCAAAAGCTTCTGTGAGGTCAGTACCAACCTTGACGGAGCAGCGAGAGTTCTCCATCGTCATCCTGCACAGTCGGACGAGCTTTGTGGGGATGCCAAGAAGACTTATTTCTCTATAGTTGGCGCAGTTTAGAGGGTCTCCTTTCTTGCGGATCGGGCAAACGATGTTGAGGTTCCATTCATCAGGCATACTTTCTTCTGACCAAACCTAGTGCGAACATCCAAAATACTGGAGGCGTGTCTTGCATCGTTCGCAACGTGATCAATCTGGTTGACGGTTTTTTATCTGGGTGTCGCCAAGTCCCTTTGTGTATATCGAGATGAGGAAACCGTGTGCTTGCAATGGTGACGTAATGTGCCGCTGCGAAGTCAATTAGCCTAAGTCCGTTTTCAAATGTTGTGTCGTGTAGGCTATGTTTTCCGACAGTCCTACCAAAGATTTCCTCTTTACCTATGTTGGCGTTAAAATCACCTAGTACGATCTTAGGTTTTGTCGAGGAGCTCGTAGAAGTCATCCTTGGTGGCATCATCTTTGTCCTCTGTGGGGGCATGAGCGCATATTAAGCTAATATTGGCGAATTTAGCCTTGATACGGATTGTCACAAGTCGCTCACTTACGTGTCGAAAACCCAAGACTTCTTGCCTGAGTCTACCGCTTATGACAAATCCGTACCCAAATAAACGCTGTGGTCTTCTTGCACAATCACCGTAGTACACGTCACAGTTTTCCATCCTCCTTTTGCCTTCCACTTCCTGGATGGCAGTAATTCTTGCTCTGTAGCAGTCTAGGGCCTCCGCTAGTTATTCGGCTGCACGTGGCCTGTTAAGAGTTCTAACGTTCCAATTCGTTTTTCCTTGTCGTCAACAGTTATTCCGTCCTTTTCCGAGGCTATTGGTCGCTTCGGAACTTTTTTTTCAATGGCAAGCACAACCCCCAACCTAGAGCGCCAGGTCCTTTGTTGGATTCCTTGGACAAAAGGAACCAGAGAATCCGGAGTCAGTAACCCGCTTCCGGGACATGAGCGCTGCCGTTAGCCCATTAAGGGTTCATCCGCCCCCATCTCTATTTCAATGCCCTGACTTGCATTGAATTGTCCCAATGACGTTATCTCCAAATACGTCAAAGTAGTTCGTTAGGGCATCTGCTTCGTTGACCGTTGACGCCACCGTTGGTCCAATTGGTTGGGCTCATCTGCCGTACGTCCTCTTTCTGAGAGGCTCGTGCAAGACTTCCACGAATCGATCAGAACAGTTATTAAAGCATTATAGTGTTGCTATTTTTTCTTTGTTCAACACTAGCGCGTATAAGATTAGCAGGAATGCCCGAATGGACAGACCAGTACAGCGGGGAGGTAAAATAAGCACAATTGATGCGTATGTGATAGTTACAACACTGCATCGCCTGGCCTTTCAGCGCCTATTTATACACCACCCAACCACCAAATCGAGACCATTTGATTTCATCGATAGCATTGCCGAAACAATGTCATCCTCGATTAGTCCTAGAGTAATTCTTCGCTTTATTTCTGACGAGATGTTGTTGTCAGATGTTACAGCGGATCCGAGGTACACAAAGTCCCTAACTACCTCAAAGTTGTACCTGTATATTGTGATGTTTTGTCCAATCCGCCGGTGTTGTGTGTCCATTTTTGTGGACAGCAGGTACTTCGTTTTGGCCTCATTGACTGCTAGTCCCATCTTAGCCGCTTCAGCTTCAATGTTAGCAAACACTCCAGTGATAGCTCGCCGAGTTCTGCCAATGATATCTATGTCGTCAGCGTATGCTAGCAGTTGCACTGACTTGAAAAAAATTGTCCCACTACAATTGACTTGTGAGATTTCTTATAATTTTTTTAAGTATTAAGTTGAAGAAATCACACGATAGTGCATCACCTTGTTGAAATCGTTTTTTGACGTCAAAAGCTTCTGTGAGGTCAGTACCAACCTTGACGGAGCAGCGAGAGTTCTCCATCGTCATCCTGCACAGTCGGACGAGCTTTGTGGGGATGCCAAGAAGACTTATTTCTCTATAGTTGGCGCAGTTTAGAGGGTCTCCTTTCTTGCGGATCGGGCAAACGATGTTGAGGTTCCATTCATCAGGCATACTTTCTTCTGACCAAACCTAGTGCGAACATCCAAAATACTGGAGGCGTGTCTTGCATCGTTCGCAACGTGATCAATCTGGTTGACGGTTTTTTATCTGGGTGTCGCCAAGTCCCTTTGTGTATATCGAGATGAGGAAACCGTGTGCTTGCAATGGTGACGTAATGTGCCGCTGCGAAGTCAATTAGCCTAAGTCCGTTTTCAAATGTTGTGTCGTGTAGGCTATGTTTTCCGACAGTCCTACCAAAGATTTCCTCTTTACCTATGTTGGCGTTAAAATCACCTAGTACGATCTTAGGTTTTGTCGAGGAGCTCGTAGAAGTCATCCTTGGTGGCATCATCATCATCACCTGTTAAGAGATCTAACGTTCCAATTCGTTTTTCCTTGTCGTCAACAGTTATTCCGTCCTTTTCCGAGGCTATTGGTCGCTTCGGAACTTTTTTTTCAATGGCAAGCACAACCCCCAACCTAGAGCGCCAGGTCCTTTGTTGGATTCCTTGGACAAAAGGAACCGGAGAATCCGGAGTCAGTAACCCGCTTCCAGGACATGAGCGCTGCCGTTAGCCCATTAAGGGTTCATCCGCCCCATCTCTATTTCAATGCCCTGACTTGCATTGAATTGTCCCAATGACCTTATCTCCAAATACGTCGAAGTAGTTCGTTAGGGCATCTGCTTCGTTGACTGTTGACGCCACCGTTGGTCCAATTGGTTGGGCTCATCTGCCGTACGTCCTCTTTCTGAGAGGCTCGTGCAAGACTTCCACGAATCGATCAGAACAGTTATTAAAGCATTATAGTGTTGCTATTTTTTCTTTGTTCAACACTAGCGCGTATAAGATTAGCAGGAATGCCCGAATGGACAGACCAGTACAGCGGGGAGGTAAAATAAGCACAATTGATGCGTATGTGATAGTTACAACACTGCATCGCCTGGCCTTTCAGCGCCTATTTATACACCACCCAACCACCAAATCGAGACCATTTGATTTCATCGATAGCATTGCCGAAACAATGTCATCCTCGTTTAGTCCTATAAGGTAAAGATATTCAGTCTCAGTCTATCCTATTAAAGTCATGCAAAAGGTCACACGACATTGGAAATTTAACTCTTAAATGACGTCCTCTTCTCCAAAACAGAATGCCGAATGAAGCCTAAGCTTTAGTTTTTCTATAATTTATGTCCCGATCGGTACCAACGCCTTGTGTTTTCTTTTATTTTTATTTTCTTTTCAACAACCATATCAAAAATGAGATCATCAAATGAATAAATGAAAAGGCAAATGATGTCTACAAAAAGCTAAATGCGGACGATTCGCAACGTGCAACGTGTTTAGAAACCTTTAACGAGGAATGAATTACAAGCCTATTTTAGAGTCTTGTTATACATTTGGAGCCCCATCAAGGGACATCCAATGCTTAGAGCAAAGGCGAACCTTACACGTTTTGAGATAATCAACGCCTTGGCCTTCCTTCATTTTGATGATTCTGTTTGGTGTTCGTGGACAAGTTTCAGCAAATCGAATCCTACTCTCGCCAGTTCAATTGCTTCTGGATGAGTTGAACCAGACCTTATCGGCGAACTATATTCCATCTGAAAATTTAACAATTGATGAACAGTTGAAAGGATTTCATGGTCGCTGTAAATTTCACCATACATGCCTAGCAAGCCTTCCAAATATGGCTTGATGTTCTGGTTGCTCAATGAAAGCTCAACGGATTATCCATTAAAATTTTCAATCTACACTGGAAGCTCTGACCAAAGTACAGGATTTAATGTTTCAACACTAGATGCAACCTTACTATTGATAACTTCTTCACATCCGTGGATTTGGCTTTGAAGTTGCTGATAAGAAAATCACCATCCTTGGCACAATCCGGAAAAACAAAAGATTTTTTGTTGTGAAGGAGTTTATTGGTGACCATAACGAGCCTGTAAAAGTCAACAACAGAAAGCAGTATCGCCCTGTTCACTCATCTATCTTTGGATTTTCTGAGAAAATGGAGTTGGTATAGTTATTTTTCAAAACTAAACAAGCAAGTCATTTTGCTTTCTACGCAACATAACAGTGAGACAACCACTTCCAGTTGTCAAAATAAACCGGTAATGATACTTGACTACAACTACACCAAAGGTGGAGTCGATGTATTTGACCAAATGGTATCCATTTATTCTTGCACACGTCAAACAAATCGCTGGCCGATGGTTCGGTTGTATTTTATAACTTACTAGACGTGGCAATCCTAGCAACCGTCATTATTCTTCGAAACTTCAATCCACCTAAAAGAAACAGAAATTTATTCAGAAATGACAAGCTTATCGAACTGGCGGAGGTGCTAATGCAGCCGAAACTGAATCAGCGTTCACAACCTGCATCACGGTACACAGTGGAAAGAGTTGGGCCGGTCTTACGAACAATCCCCGAGAGGCTTCCTTGTAAAAGGGGCAGATGTCACCTTTGTCCAAGAGCAGAAGACAAGAAAAGCAGAACCACCTGCGATTCTTGTCAAATATATTACTGCCTTGACCAAAAAATCAACGTTTGTGTTAAATATCTCCTGGAACTCCCAACAACTTCAAGCTAAATATAATAACTAATTACTAGGAAAAAATATGTTTTTTATTATAATTTCAATTGTGGATAATTTCGAGAAAAAAATCGCAGAAAATTTTGTAAAATTCCAATTATCATTGAATTATAAAAAATTAATAGAAAATTAAATTTTGTTCACTGAGTATTAATCCCAAGGCGAAAAAATAAGAAACAAAAAAAAAGTTATGAACGTTCAAACAAGCTCTCGGGTCCAAATCGACCCCATTAGGGGAGGATTAAAGGAAAGAAAGAAAGGTACCTTTCATATAACGGTTTTTTTTAAATTTTCGTCGTTCTCGGTAACGGCTCATTGGATTTTATTATTATGTTACATTTGAAGAGATCTATAAAGCAAAACTCATTCTGCATACCAATGTTTTCAATAATTCAATTTTTGTATTTAAAATTTATTTATTTTTTTTTTTTTAATTTTTCAATATTTTTAAAACTATTCGAAAAAAAATATTTAAAATTTTATGATCAGCCGTATATTAATAAACTCTAAAAACCTGCATACCAAAATCTCAAAAGAACGTTTTCCAAAAAACTAAAAATAAAAAACAGGAAAATCCGTCCTAATTCCGAAATACTTTTTTCATAAATTCGCACTCCATTTTTACTTAAAACCGATATATGTTCTGTGATTTTTCTATGAAAATATTACTTGTTTCTGTCAAAGATCTTGCCTTCCAATGTGTTTAGGTACATTTGCGACGCAGTCCTGCCCATTTTTACTTGCGATTTATGGGGACTATAAGGCAAGTTATGCATTCGTAAAAAAAAAATCTAACAATCAAACATGCTATTACGATGATAGAGAAGTCAAAAAAAGTATGTCCGGAAATTCCGTCCGTCTGTCTGTCTATCTGTCCGTATCGATTCCTACAGCCTAAACGGTTGGGCCGATTTGATTCAAACTTGGTATAGTATTTTTAGAGTACTCTACCCGACAGTTTTTCGAATTGGCATTCTAGCTCCAAAACTAACGGTACCTGCAATATAACTTTTAATGAAAAACTTTTTTTTTCGTTTTTTGTTTTTTTGAATATTTTGACGGATCTATAGATTTTTTTTTTAATTTTTCTCCTAGTATAAACTATAGATTTAGATAGATATTAGATTGATATACTCAAAAAAAACATTTTTTTGAAAAAAATGGTCGAACGATTTTGAAATGAAAAAAGTCCTTTTATATCTTTCTATTAGCAAATTATATTATAAACAGTAAACAACAAGTCGAAAGATAATACACTAAAAAACTGCAAAAGCTAACAATCCTATATATTTATGTGTTTATGCCTTTATCGTGACGCATGTTCGTTCGAGCTTCAAACCGCAACGATTCTAAAGAAGTTGCACGTCAAAAAAACATTAAAATTAAATCTTTGTGTAAAAGACTTGTACCTAAAAAGGATTAGCACACAGGAGCAAGTACGTGCGACCCAGTCGTGCCTGTTATTCTTCATCATTTTTGGAACAGACGTTTCAGAACCGCTTTGTTTATTTAAAGTTCAAGTTCCATTTTGAAAGTCCTTTCCCTTATTATTTCAGTGTCGAGGAAAAAACATCACTTAACATTGAAAGCTACCTCCGCCAACTGAGGATACCCCTTCTCGATATGGAAGACACTTACATCGAGTTTAAAGTTGCCTACGAACAAAACAAAGAAACTCCACCCTACAGTAGTCTAGATTGGGCTGCAATAGAAAAAGATTACTTTCGTGCCAAAGGACATTTACAAAAAATTCTTCCCCATGAACAAAAACTCCTGGAAATCGATGGAAAATTTTATCGGGAAAAAGCCGATATTTACAAAACCTATATCAAGGAATCGGATAAATTTCTCGACGAAAATATCCTTCAAACTCTATATGAACGTTTGGTAGCCGATTGCTGTTTAAATGCAGAATGTTGGCTAGAATACATCTCATTCTTAGACTATCGAGATGAATACGATCGTCCAAAAGAGCTACAAGATTTACCTGTATTCCGTCAGAATGCTGTGGATGTTAGCAATCGAGCGTTACGCAACTGTTCATGGAATGAAAAATTGTATATAAAAAGAATACAGCTGCTGGAGAAAATGAAAATGAGTCGCCAAGAAATCCAGGAGGTGCTGGAGAGCTCATTATCAGTAGGTTTTCAAACTCCTGAACCTGTGGTGGCTATTTGGTTGGAATATTTAACTTACCTGAGGAGACTGACTGACTTTCATAACGAAGAAGAATGCGAAGTTTTGAGGAGAAACTTTAATTTGTGTTGGAACTCGTTGGGACAGCAATGGGGTGTCCTGGCCGATTGTAATTGTGAAATTTTGCAGTTTTGGGGAAGACTGGAGTATGGTCCACTGCAGGACCCTAAAAAAGGCAAAGAACTTTGGACTACAGTTATGGGTTTGTTTTGCAATTTATTTCGTGTGATATTTTGAATTATGGTTATATTTTGTTCTTGTTTGCAGAAAGTTCTGATAACGCAAGTAGAAGTGGTCTCTGGATTGAGTTTATTCAGCTGGAGATGAGGCGTGATCTTGAGGCAACCAGAAAGTATGCAGTGTACCATTTCCAATGTATATTTTAATTCATTAAAACATTTTTTTATAGGCTCTTTTGGAAGGCTCTTCAATCACCTGATCTCGATAATCCATATGTGATAATATCGGCATGGCAAAGATTCGAACGCTGTAACGGATCTATACGTAGCATGACGACGTGTCAAAAAGATTGTGAACGCTTCTTACAGCAGTTAGAGCACAAATTCAAAGATATTTCAAAGAAATTCGAAAACAAAGCAAAAGGAGAGAGAAAAGATAACAAAGAAAGAAAACGAAAATCCAGTGAACTCTCACAAGAAGGCGCCCAAAGCAAGAAGCCCAATATAAACGCTAATTCAACGAATGAATTTCAACACAAGGAAGCAAAACCAGCATCAGTATTCAAAGAACACGAAAATCAAGAGATAGACCTGACTAAAGATCATTTAAGGATATTTGTTAGCAATTTGGATTACAAGTGAGTTTGTGCATTCCTGTATCGATTGAAGTTGTACATTTAAATTTTTCGTGCAGTCTAAATGAAGATAATGTCAAAGAACAACTACCTGAATTGAGAATCTCTAATATTACTCTGATAAGATCGGCAAATGGTCGGAGTAGAGGTTTTGGTTATGTAGAACTAGAAGATGAAGTGAGTGGTTTTCAAACAATATTTGACATTTGCTTATGCATGTGTATTTTTATTTTTATATTATAAGTCTGACGTTGAAAAAGCTTTGGGGCTTGACCGGAGATTGCTAAACGGAAGGCCGGTTTATATATCAAGTGTGCTAAGAGATAAAGAGAAGAGACAGAAATTTAAGTTTTCAGGTGAGGTTTTTAATAACTGGTTAAGAAAGTATTTTTTTTTTAATTTGGTTTTAATTTTAGATGGCTTGGAGCCTAAAAAACTGTTTGTCAAAGGTCTTCCTTCAGATGTGAAAAAAGAAGAAGTGGAAGCAATGTTTGGGATGTTTGGCAAACTTCAAGATGTTCGTTTAGTATTTCATAAGTAAGTAACATTACCTAACATTTTACATCCAAAAGTATATTTTGTTCAATTGAAAAGAAATATTTATGCTGCTGTGTTATTTCTGACTTACAACTTTATATTCTGGTTGGGACTTTGTCGTCTTCATTTTGAAATTAAATCAATCAATTTTAAATGCACTCTTAAAGTGCATAACACTGCTCCATACAGTAAGACGGGAATGATGTGGATTTTAAAAAGAGACATTTAGCTTTTTTTCATGACCTTAGAAAGAAAGGATGTTAGTGCTATGGGTCGGTAGGAGGACGGGGAGGATGGGTCACCTTTCTTAGGGACAGGCTGGACAAATGCTGTTTTCCAATTTCTAGGAAAGATTCCAGAAGAGTAGAAGCGATGGAAAAGCTTACGCAGTGGCTTTGCCAGTGTGAAAGAACACCTCTTCAGAAGAATCGGGGTATACCATCCGGGCCAGCGGATTTGTGTATATCGAGATCTTTGTGAACTCTTGCTATTGAACGAGTGCGGAAAAAAATCTGTCCCTTGGAAAATTTACATTCTCAAGTACAGGAGGGGCAACGTTGCTGTGAGGCAGTGTGGAGCTGGCAGCGAAATGGGCGGCGATCAAGTTGCCTTTTCTGAAGAGTAAACAATTGGTTTGTTATTGTCGATGAGCGTTTGAACCGAAGATGTTGAGGAATATTTTTTTACAAATGACCAAAAATGTTTACTGCCTTTGGGACACTGCAAAATTTTTTGCCGTAATTTTTGGTCATGCAAAAATTTGGTTCTTTCAATAACGGAGTTGCATGAGTTCATTGCTACTTTGTGCTTTTTCCGATTTTTCTCTGTAGGGTTGGCTTTGTAAGATCGGAAACTTACTTCTTTGAGCCTAATAGCTTCTTTACACGCAGAGTTAGGTTAGGTTAGGTTAGTGGGCTGATGGATGATGTGGTGCCCATCACAATTAGATCAATGCAGATCCATTGTGATACCCTGAGGGTTTGGGCGCAATAAGCATGGGACCTATGAAAAACCTATACATTCTCAAGCCATGTTGAGCTATTAATAAATCTAAACAGGTTTGTATCCGTTTGTTCAGATAGTTCTTCTAAGTCCTGGAAGAAGAAATGACTTCCTTGAACTTCATTTCCTAAGCGGCATAGTGCTGGACAGTGACAGACAAAATGAGGAGTGTCCTCATGCACATCTATGTCGCCACAACCTCTGCACAAGTCGTCCGTGCTGAGCTGCAATTTCTTTTTGTGGTAACCCAGCATGTTATGCCCGGTCAGTATGCTCACAAGGGATCGTAGCGACTTCTTGTTGAGCTGTAGAATATTTTCTGTTCTTTGTTTATTAAAGTAGGGCCATAGTTTCCTGGTTAAGACACAGGAGTCGAGCGAGTTCCATCTCTCGTTAGCTGCCGTGAGTACCTTATTCCCTATCGTCTGTTTAATGTTACAGATTGGGATCTTTACCGTTGTGTCGGCTCGGTTAAGTTCTAGGGATGATCACTTTCTTGCCAGCTCATCAGCTCTTTCGTTTCCTTACACACCACTGTGGCCAGGAACAGGAACCCAACAGAGTCTTATATTATGCAGCGCGCTAAGAACCTTTAGCTCTTCGCTACAGCAAGTTACAAGCTTTGATTTTATTTCAATGGCAGAAATTGCTTAAATCTCCGCTTGGCTGTCAATGAAAAAGATGATATCAGCATGTGGTATTAGCTTTGTTCGATGTCTGCCCTGGGGCGCACTGGTGTACACTGGATTCGCACTGAGGTGTTTTATGTGACACTTTTTTCGCCCCAGTGTTTTTGCACTGTGTTCGATGTCAACCCCGAGCACGCACTGAGTGCACACTCTCACGCCCCAGGTTTTTGGTCGGTGTAAGAAATCAGTGCTGTCAAAATTCAAATCAGCTGTTGGTGCTTGGTGGTAGAAGTTTAAAACAAATTTTATTTTACAAATTTGGAGTGCAATATCTGATAAATATAAGATATTTTGTAGGTTATTTTGCAATTATTAAGTTATTTTTGTGATTTTAGATAAAATGCCGAGATATACTCTATCTGATGGAAATGGAAAAACTGTAGACTTTGTAAAGAAAATTAATACATAAATGAAATGTCAAAAAACTAAAACTGTTGCACTGAGCTGTTCGATGTTAAATCAAACCCCGAGCAGAAACACAGTTTTTTGACAGCTAAACGAAAAGCACTGACATTCCCCAGTGCGCACTGGGGCGGGGAACATCGAACAAACCTATTGCCTTCTTTGCAGTCTCTTTAGCAGCTGCCGTCACTGCCAGGACTTCAGCCTGAAAAACGCTGCTGTAATCGGGGAGCCTAATTGATCCGGCCAGTTCGAGTGTTTCTAAGTAGAAACCTGCACCAACACCAATTTCCATTTTAGAGCCATCTGTGTAGATTTCAATGGCTGATTTGTATGGTGTCTGGTTGTTAATCCAGTCTTCTCTATTAGGAAAAGAAGTGGTGAATGGTCTTTCGAAATCTAAACGGAGTGATGTGTAGTGTGTGCATACATTGAAGCCCGTATATGTCTGTAGAATCTGTGCATGGCCTGCCAGACTCGATCTCCAGTTTTGAGTTTGGCTTAACCGGAGGCTGTTTGCTGCAGATTCTTGCACAAAGAGGTCTAAGGGTTTTAGATTGAGAATAGCTTCCAGCCCTGCAGTAGGGGTAGTTCTCATAGCCCCGGTGATGCCTATACAAGCCATTCTTTGTATTCTTGTAATGGTTCTTAGGTTGGAAGCAATATTCGCAGCCAGCCACCAGACCAGATTACCAAATATCAGTATTGGTCTTACTATTGCCGTATACATCCACATTGTAATCTTGGGACTAGGTTCCCAGGTCTTTCCAAATATTCTGTTACAGGCATAGAGTCGTTAAAGCTAAACATACCCCCAATGCCATTGTCCATGAATGGCACTTACATCGAAGAAACCGAAAAGCTCACAGTACTCGGTATGTGTGTCAACGACGACTTTGAGATAGTTAAGAATGCTGCTAAGTGCTTAGGTTTTCTGTATCGGTTTAAGAAGTATTTTCCCCCATCTGATCTGGCTACAATTTATAAAGCGTTTATACGCCCTAAACTCGAGTATAACTTCCACCTCTGGGCAGGTGCTTCACAAACATCGCCTTATTTTATCGTTTCTTTTACAAAAAATGTTCACTCGAAGTAGCCAGGTATCATTCCTCCCCTTAAAAGTTTCTCCTGTAATTCTCGCCTCGCGACGAATGCACAAGAGTATACTCCTTGTGTTTCAGTGTATTTTTCACAGTACTACAACGCTGTGAAGTGCTGTTTCCACACTTTTAGCTTTGGTATAAGCATGCTGAGATGGAGATATAACTTCCGAACTCATTGTGTTGCGAATATAGATGTCTATTAGTCTTTCAAAAGTCTTTAAGATGAATAATGTTAGACTAATTGGTCTGAAGTCTATAGCGTTAGTATGGCTGGGTTTACCAGCTTTCGGTATAAAGACCACTTTCACTTCACGCCATCCTTTATGTACATATCCTCATTTGAGGATATTTAAGAATATGTTTTTGAGGTGACACGCAGAGTTAAACCAGGACTTTCCTTTAGGCTTAATGCCTTTTGTCACATTTGTAATCATTTCTGCACTGGCATAAATGTCAATATCGAGGAAGCATAGTGACCAGTTAAAGTTTCGGAAAAAAATATTCAGTCCGTCCCAGTTCGCTTTCTCGAATTGCCAAACGGTCCTGGTGGGAAGTTTTTCTTTAACTGGATGGGTGGAAGATGAGAAATTAGCTGAAATGACACAATGTTCGAAGTGCCAAATGGAGAAGTTACACTAATGGTATATTTATCAGGGTGAGAAGTAAGAAACAAGTCAAGAGTATGGGCGGCTTACCAGCAACATCCGGTATACTCGTTGGCACATCGATTGCGTACATTGAAATCGCCCGCAATAACAATTTCAGTGCGAGGACAAAGGGAAACAATCAAACGCATCAAACTCGTTACAAGTCGAATAACTGTCGAGATTTGGACTCCTGTAAACAAAACAATAATGATTGACATTTTTTTTTTTTATAATTAACGCGCGCACAAGGGACTACTTGTTTCCCTTTTAATGTAACACACTGCGCGGGCATTCGGAAGATAGGAAGGGGAGAGATAGGAGGTGTCGATTAACATTGGTTTTGAATGTTTGCAGATCAAAATGGCAAGGGAAAATCTCGCCTGGTAAACAATTCCAAATTCGTGTCGTTCGGCTAAAAAAAGAATCCCTATATTTCACGGTACGTCCGAAATTGGGCTTAAGGGTGAACTGATGGGCATTCCTTGCGAGAAGAGTATTACGGGAGAAACTTTTAAGAGGAGAAATGCAACTGGCTAAGTGGATTAGAAGTAACAAACAGAAGATCATTTATAAAAATGAGGAAGAGAGTCGGAGACAGAAGAGAGCCCTTGTATTATACGGTCCAGAAGATAGCTTCTAATCCAACGAACAAGAGTATTATCGACCCCAAAAGCACGCATTTTGAATAAGAGAGCTTCATGCCAAACTCTATCAAATGCTTTAGAGATCTCAAGAGCAATAATCTTACTTTCACCAAAGCGATGTAAAGATTTGTTCCACTGCTCGGTGAGATATGCCATCAGATCACCAGTGGAACGGTTGCTGCGGAAGCCATACTGACGGTCATTGAGAAGCTTTCGATCTTCGAGATATTCCTTAAGCTGACGGTTAATCAGTGTTTCCATGATCTTAGAAAGAAGGGATGTCAGTGCTATGGGTCGGTAGGAGGAGGGGGAGGATGGGTCAGTGAATTTGAGCCACAAGAAGTTAAACTCCGTGTTGGAACATTGCCAATATTGGAGAAGGCTCTGGGAAGTAATATCATTCCTAACATATATCACGAGACTTTGATGGGAAAAGAGTAATGGCACAGCTTGCATACAAAAAAATCAATATAAACATCCAGCAAAATAGGACAAATTCAGATGCCCTTATCTATTTACCGCAAGCACTGGATGGTCATACAATCCCTACATAAGATAAGCAGTGGGTATTATTTTAATCTTTACAACACACGCGAGGGGTATTTTTCATTTTCTCAAACGAGTGTGTATATTTTTTTTAAACACTCGCGACAAAAATGCGCAAATATTTATTTTTTACTTCTATTTTCGTTTGTGCGCGGACCTCAACGTCCGGTCTTGGCGAGCTTAAGATCGACACTCATTAACTTTTTCAGTGATCCTGTTTGATCAAGCTGGTTAACATGTTAATAAGTGAGAACTGTGTATTAATTTTAGCAATATTTTCGCCATTAGTGGCATAAAACTGTTATTCCACTTCCGATATCTGCCTTAAATTATTATACTGCCTTCACTGGTTCGTTGTTTATTTCTTCTATATGGTTCGTTATCAGTAAATCCGCCCGTGTCCGATAGATTTTATGCTTTCGAAGGCACGACCCCTAGGATAGACCAGATCCTTAAAATTTATTTATTGAATAGCATTTTTAGGAATTTATTTAAATATATTACTAATGGTAAAAAAATCTTTTCAGGAGTGGAAAATTTAAAGGTATTGCATACGTTGAATTTAACGATGAAAAATCGGCCTCCACAGCTTTATTGAAATTGGACCAAACTGAATTGCGCGAACATACTGTAAGTTCTTAAATTACATTGAAACGCTAACATTGAACTCTAAAATTGTTTTTTTTGTTAAGATTTCTGTTGCTATTTCTGCACCTCCACCTAAACCATCTACAGCCAAGGAGCCTATAAATGTACAAAAAATGCTTGGAATGAGCACCGGAAGAAAGTCAAAAATAACTGGACAGCTCAATCAGAAACCTCGCATGTCCCTCATTCCTAATGCCGTAAGAAAGCAAATATATCCATTACCAGCTACCACAACAATCTCAACCTCAGCAAACGGATCTGCCAAAACAAATGATGATTTTCGAAAATTGCTTCTCCTAAAAAAACCAACCAACTGAAGAAACAATCAACAAAATAACGGTTTTATTTCTTTAAGATTAGAGTTCATTTTCAATTCCCATAAATTGTTTAAATAAAAAAAAGTATTTTTTTGTCAAAAAGCTGATTTTTTGCTTACTAATTGGAAAAAAGTGGGAATACTTTTTTAAGGGCTTTTTAAGCTTGGCTCTTGGCTAAATCGAGTTGTTCGCCAACGAAAGACTCCCAGAGGAAGACACCGTAAGATTATTTAGCTAAAAACTGTGAAACTGCTTTTCTCGTCTGGAGATACTGATTTATCAGAATTTGCTCTACATGGGTATAGCTTGGTGCCATTTTCCCATCATGGTCTCGTGGTCTATGTTAGGAATGATATTGCTTGCCAGAGCCTTCCCCAATATGGGCAATATTCCAACACGGACTTTAACTTCTTATGGCTCAAATTTACTGTCCGCAAGCATGTCATTCATTATTGTTTTATATACAGGAGTCCAAATCTCGACAGTTATTCGACTTGTAACGAGTTTGATGCGCTGTCTGATTCCATCTCGAAAATTGTTTCCTTTTGTCCTCGCACTGAAATCGTTATTGCGGGCGATTTCAATGTACACAATTCCAATTGGCTCCGCTATTCTGGTCAGACAACACCCGAAGGAAGGTATGTCGAGCTCTGCCGGGTTACATCACCTTACCCAACTGATCGATGTGCCAACGCGTATACCGGATGTTGATGGCAAGCCGCCCATACTCTTGGCTTGTTACTTACTTCTCAACCTGATAAATATACCATTAGTGCAATTTCTCCATTTGGCACTTCAGACCATTGTGTCATTTCAGCTAATTTCTCATCCTCCACCCATCCAGTTAAAATAAAAACTTCCCACCAGGACCGTTTGGCAATACGAGAAAGCCAACTGGGACGACCTGAATATTTTTTTCCGAAACTTTAACTGGTCACTATGCTTCCTCGATAGTGACGTTGATGCCATGGCTGAAATGATCACAAATGTGATTCTTCTAGGGATGCGTGCTTTTATTCCTAACAGAGTAAATAGCATCAAGCCTAAAGAAAAGTCTTGGTTTAATTCTTAGTGTAAGGAAGCTATCAGGCTCAAAGAAGTAAGTTTCCGATCCTACAAAGCCACACTACAGAGGAAAGTCGGAAAAAGCACAAACAAGCAAGGAACTCTTGCAACTCCGTTATTGAAAGAACCAAATTTTTGCATGACCAACAATTACAGCAAAAAAATTCTGCATTGTCTTAAAGGCAGTAAAAATGTTTGGTCATTTGTAAAAAAATATTAAAAACTCCTCAACATCATCGGTTCCAACGCTCATCGACAATAACAAACCAATTGTTTACTCCTCAGAGAAGGCAAACTTGCTCGCCGCCCATTTCGCTGCCAGCTCCACGCTGCCGCATAGCAACGTTGCCCCTCCTGTACTTGAGAATGTAAATTTTTCCATGGGACAGATTTTTTTCCGCGCTCGTACAGAAGCAAGAGTTCTCAAAGATATCGATACACACAAATCCGCTGGCCCGCATGGTATACCCCCGATTCTTCTGAAGAGGTCACACTGGCAAAGCCACTGCGTAAGCTTTTCCATCGCTCCTACTCTTCTGGAATCTTTCCTAGAAGATGGAAAACCGCATTTGTCCAGCCTGTCCCCAAAAAAGGTGACCCATCCTCCCCCTTCTCCTACCGACCCATAGCACTGGCATCCCTTCTTTCTAAGATCATGGAAACACTGATTAACCGTCAGCTTAGGAATATCTCAAAGATCGAAAGCTTCTCCATGACCGCAGCAACCGTTCCACTGGTGATCTGATGGCATATCTCACCGACCAGTGGAACAAATCTTTACATCGCTTTGGTGAAAGTAAGATTATTGCTCTTGAGATCTCTAAAGCATTTGATAGAGTTTGGCATTAAGCTCTCTTATCGAAAATGCGGGGTTTTTGGGATCGATAATACTCTTGTTCGTTGGATTAGAAGCTATCTTCTGGACCGTTCAATACAAGTTGTATTGGACGGATTCAAGTCTGATTCGCACGAAATAAATGCTGGGTGCCCTGGTGCTGGGCTCTGTTCTGTCTCCGACTCTTTTCCTCATTTTTATAAATGATCTTCTGTCTGTTACTTCTAATCCACTTAACTGTTTTGCTGACGACTGTACCCTCAGCTTTTCATATTCGTTCGATAATTCACGTCCTTCGCCTTCGGACGTACAATTGCAACGGTACCGTATGTCAAGCTCATTAAACTCCGATTTATGCAGCATTGTTAAATGGGGTAATAGGAATCGTCTGGAGTTTAATGCTTCGAAAACTCAATGCTGTCTTCTGTCGTTAAAGCTAAACATACCCCCAATGCCATTGTCCATGAATGGCACTTGCATCGAAGAAACCGAAAAGCTCTCAGTACTCGGTATGTGTGTCATATATTTGAAATCGCTAAGAATGCTGCTAGTTGCTTAGGTTTTCTGTATCGTTGTAAGAAGTATTTTTCCCCATCTACAATCTATAAAGCGTTTATACGCCCTAAACTCGAGTATAACTCCCACCTCTGGGCAAGTGCTTCGCAAACATCGCTCCACCTGCTTGATAGAATACAAAATCGAGCGTTAATATTGATAGGAAATAGAACTGCCGCTAAATCAATTGCCCCTCTCGAACGCCGACGCAATGTTTCATGTCCTTACTTATGTTTCTTTTATAAAAAATGTTCACTCGAAGTAGCCAGCAGCATTCCTCCCCTTAAAAGTTTCTCCCGTAATACTCGTCTCGCAAGGAATGCCCATCAGTTCACCCTTGAGCCCAATTTCGGACGTACCGTGAAATATAGGGATTCTTTTTTTAGCCGAATAACACGAATTTGGAATAGTTTACCCGTTGATATTTTCCCTTGCCATTTTGATCTGCAAACATTCAAAACCAATGTGAATCGACACCTCCTATTTCTCCCCTCCCTATCTTCCTAATGCCCGTGCAGTGTGTTCAACATTAAAAGGGAAACAAATAGTCCCTTGTGCGCGCGTTAACTATAAAAAAATAAAAAATTAAATAAGGTATGTAGATTGTAATTGACAAATTAACAATGATTTTTTCTGGTAAGAAAATATTCTGTTTATTAAAACAAGCAACATACATATATATGTACATAAATACAATAATTAAGATTTGATTTTGATTCCCTTTTTTGTTGTGGCTTTGATTCCAGAAAGTTCTCCACCATAGCGCTGGATCTCTTTGCGCACAGTTCGCACAGCACCTTTGCGACGAATGAGGGCTTTGCGGAACTTGCTGCGATGCTTGACACGAGGATTTCGCAATTCCTTTTTGCGATGAGGCATAAGACCCTTGTTCTTTGCGATTTGATAAGTGATACCACGACGTTCAGCGTCGCCTTCTTCGTCATCTTCTGGCAGTTGCTCATCATCTTCATCTGATGAACCATCATCTTCATCTGAGAGTTTAGCTCGCTTACCGACCGGTTCTTCCTCGTATTCTTCGCCACTTTCACCATCCTCTGGCTTCTCATCATGAAATTCTTTCATCATTCGAAGAACCTTCTTTGACTTTTCTTTGATCTTATCCACTGGAGTAAGATCAATATTAATTTCTTCACCAGACTCTATTCGCTGCAACAATTCCTCCAGTTGTGGCTTTACAACATTTTCGAATCTTGGTTGCACTTGATTAATAAGCTTTTTAAGGGTCACCAAGCGTTTGGTTACCGGATGATTCTTTATCGATATCCTATCAGACTTAAGTAGCAAATAGAAAGCAATATTGGTACAGTATGTCATGACCATATTTTGTCTTGCTTTCACAAAATCAAAAATGGGCAGATTTATGTTTTTACTATCAGCGAATTCTATGACTGGTAAATGCAGTTTTCGGCATTCTTCCAAATACAATATATAATCTTGGACTAGACCATCAAATTCTGGAGAATCTTTCTTAAACAGTTGTTGTTTCTGTCGTTCAGTTAAATTACTCAAGTCTGTTTTGAGTTTGGTACTTTTATCTGATTTCTTTAGTTTTGATTTTGGTTCGGTATCTTCATCGGAATCGGATGGAACTCCTTTTGGCATATCAAGGAAAAAGTCCGCTTCGTCGAGTTCTTTTGCGAGCCTTAACTGGATGGCTTTGGCTTCTTCTTCCTCCTGTTGAGCCTGCTCTTCTTCCTGTTCATTGTACGCACTATAATCTTGGTCGACGAAATCTGTATTATAATATGATCGTCGTTGCTTGCCCCAGGCTTTGGAATCGGGAACGCCATCGTCTTCATCGCCACGCTCAATATCACTATCACCAATAATATCGTCTGCATCGGCTTCTTCATCAGATGCACTTTCGTCAAAGGCTAGAATCTGTTGTTCTTTGTCGACTTTTTTCTGTCTGCCCTTACGAACTTCTTTAAGAATTTCTTTTTCTCCTTCACTAAGCTCATCCTCGGATTCTGATGGTTCATAAGGAACATCCTCATTCTCTAAGAATATTTTGTTGGCCATAAATGTATGTTTTATTTTAATTTAATAGAAAAATCGTCTTCACTATACACGTGACAAATTAACAATAATAATGTTGACATTTAACTGTCAACCCAATAGGTGAGTTCATGGATTAAAAAAAAAGCAGAAATCAGCCAAAAAAAATAGGAAGTTTATATATAAAAATTAAAATTTGTTTAGAAAAAAGAAACAAGAACGACAACTGAGAGGATATTCTCTCTTCGCCAACAAACTGAAAAATTACCCGTTCTGCGACATATGTGTACCAGACCCTGTACATTTCTAAAGGGACTACTAATCCGTTTGCATTTCAGTGGGCACAAAACGTATTACACTTGCCCATTAAGCTAATTTCTTGGTCAGCTGTTCTCAAAATTTACTCTAGGATACCAATGTATGCCAGAAATTTAGCGCTAACTTGGTTTGGATTTGGAAATAATATGTTTTGTTCATCATATGGACGTCAGCTGTTATTAAACATTACAACACCGAAACTATTGAAGCTGACAAAATTGCGAATTAAGACGTCCCATTGAATAAAAAAAGCAAAAAGATTTCAGAAGTTTAGAGGAATCTCTATATAAAAATTAACTCAGTTCATGTTCTGAGATCTACGTTTTCTTAAAATATTGAACACGATCTCAGAAAAAAATTTAGCAAACTTCACTGACAAATTATAAGTCGCAAACTAGTTAATGGAGTGGTGAAATTGATTTTCTGGGTTTGTAATCAAACTACTACAAAACCGCAACGCAAAGGCGATTTCATCATTATTCTCATTGAAACTGAGTTCTACTTCAATTCAGTTGAAAAGCAATATGAAGCAACTGGAAAATATCTAATAAAAATTAGACTTCTTTTAAATTTAAGCAATTAATTGTTTATTATCAATTCTATTAATAATTGAAGGGAACATCATTAATTTGAACACACCTTTTATTTGAAGTTTGCAAAAGAGCACCTCGCACGTGTTTTGGTTGGTTTTACTGTGAACAAATTATTTTAATTTAAAGAAAGAATTTCTGCTTTAAAAACATTTTAAAGGCATCAAAATGGGTAAATTTCGTTCAAAACTTAAGCGACACAATAAAGGCAAGACTTGGGCTAAAGGACAATCAGCCACAACAAATCCTCAACAAATGAAACACCGTCTTATGGCAAAATCCAGATTTTTTCAGCCGAATTTGAGTTTGGGTAATACCAGTCATTATTCAATGTAAATTCTATTTAATTATATGGTATGATAGCTCCCCCCGAACCAGAGCAAGGAAAGACAACACTTACTCTGGAAGCAGTTCTTAAACACGAGCAACGGCAATTGTATGCTAGCGTTGACAAGGAACCCACTGTAAACGATGTTGCCGGCAGTCTACGTTCATTCAATCTTAATGACGACGATGGTGACGAAGACATGTCTGAATCTCAGTTGGGCACTTTCAAAACATTCAAAACATTTGCCTCAAACTACAGCACTTGCACAAACATGAGTTTCAAAAAGCTTCTATCGGGCTTCCGGGCATCGTCCGATTTGCACAAAGAAATGTTAGCAATTCTAACTGCATTAACGGAGATTATTAAGGAGCGAGGTGGCACTGGCACGTCAACTGAGTATTTTATTCTTCTGATTGAAACAATCGAAGCCAGTGAACAGGAACCGGAAATTATTGCTGGAATTTCATTGCTCGGAATGGGCATTAAGTCGGTTCCGGTGCCTGTTTTAAGAAAAAAATTCTCTGAAACAGCTCAACTATTGATGTCGAATCTCCAGAGGTTCTTGGAAAGCACCAATCAATCAATTTTGAAATATGTAAGCGTATACACTTACCATGAAGATCTCCTCAACAAACATTGATTTTTTTTAGATTATAGGTTGCCTGTCAGTGCTTCTCCGCGCGCAAGAATATATGATTTGGACCTATTCCTCAACCTGGCAGTATACTGATGCTATTCTCTCATTCGCCGTTCACTCAAAGCCTAAGTTGAGGAAAGCTGCCCAACATGCAGTCACTTCAATAATTCGCGGAAGCTGCTTTATGCTTCCGCCTCAGGCAGAACAAGACACAGCCGAAGATAAGACAACCGAGCCTATGAGGGTTAAGTACCATCCTGCTGGGAGTCGGGTAGTTCGTTTCAGCCTCAACCAATTCAAGCCTGAAGTTCTTGTCAACTCGCAAACGACTGTTCTTCATACCCTATCTCTGCTGAAAGAAACATTGGCTGGCTTCAAAACTGATGATATTCGCTCAATATGTGAGAATCTTCTTTCCATTATGACAGCTGCTAACGTTCTTGTTCGAACAAATTGTCTACAAGTTTTCCACACCCTGTTTCTCTCTAAAACGGACAATCTTAATGGAACTCTATGTGCCAAACTATTGGCTGCAATCTATGAATACCGTCCAGACCGGTCGGATGTTCGCCAGACATTAGCGTGGTTAACTGTCCTCAAAGAGGGACACATCCATTTGGCTGCTCTAGAGTTACACTTGTGTGTGAACTCTCTCCCTCGGTTGGTAGATATTTGCACAACTGATTTATGGATGTCTGACAGATCTGAGATCGTCACTGGAGTTTCGAATATTATCAAAGAAATTCTGCAGGAGTGTGTGAAGCCTGCTTGCGTAGACCAGGAATTAGCCGAACTGTACCGTGTTCCGGTTACGAAAATAATACATTGCATCAGCAAAGTTTTATCTGCACCGTTTGGAGATGTCGCCAAGTATGTTATTCTAACGTTCTCCATTGTCTTCGATATTTGTGGAGAGTTTTTCAGGCCAGTAACACTTATACACTTGTATGGGATTTTATAATGTTCTTATTTTTATTACAGCAAGGAACTTATGACCCCACTCGCAACTCTAGCCAACCGCTATGACACTCAAAGCTCTTTGCGCATTCACATTGAACATTCAATTATTTCTGCTATCAAAGCCATGGGCCCGGAAGCAGTTTTAAAGACGGTTCCTCTAACAAATGCCAAGAACGAAGTTCTACTTGAAAAATCATGGCTTTTGCCACTTTTACGAGAAGGCGCAACTGGAGCGACATTCAAATTCTTTAAAGATGTCATCCTGCCACTTGCCCTAGACTGTAATAACAAATGGAATCAATATACCCAAGAGAAGAATGTATCTCTATCGCATACTTATGAGTTGTTGTGTTGTCAGTTGTGGGGATTACTTCCAGGATTTTGTCGTTGTCCCAAAGATCCCGAGAACTTCCGCCTAGTTGCACCAACTCTTGGCAATGCTCTCGATAATAATCCTGAATTCCGGGCACCAATATTTGATGGTTTGAGTGAATTGATTGCTTGCGAAGACGTTGAGATTCGTGGTGTTCTGGCGAAATATTCAAAGAATTTCCTGCCTCGCCTATTCAATGTGTATACACAAAAGGCTAACGGAACGTACGAGGCAGATTTGCGAAGGAAAGCCTTGGAAGTAATCAAGGTTGGTTCAAGTAATGACTCTTTAAAGTATTTTGCTTTAATCGGTTATTTTTAGGCTTATGTGACTATCACACCTGATGCAGTTTTGAAAGAACTTTTTGAAAATGCAAAATCCCAGTTGACCTCCACAGCCACTGGAACCTTTGAAAATGATTCAATTTTCGATATTAACTGTGCCCTGCTGCTGTACCAACCAGAGGAAGTTATCAAAAGTTTCTTTGAAACGTTTATAATTCCAGTTTTGAAAAAAGAAAAATCAAAAACTGTATCAAAAGATGAGCAGAAATTGAAGAAACAACAAAGGAAAACCTATGAGTATAATTTGGAGCATCTAATGTAGTTATAAAATATTGAATTAATCCAAGTTCCTTAGACTTCTTCGAGATATTCTGACGGCGACTACACCACAGTGCAGGAAATTCAGCAGGAAGAATGTTGTTGCCTTGCAGAAACTCCTTCTGGAAGCATTTGTAACTAGCTGTTCGGTTTGTCAAGCAGCACGTTTGAAGTAAGTAACAAATCTCATATATCCCCATAGTCCTGTTTATGTAAGTTCCTCTATCATTAGGTGCCTGAAAATTCTTATAGAAACTCGTAAAACTTTGACGGTGAATGACAAGATAGTAATAAAGACAATTCCCGAGGCCATAGTCAGCTATAGGGAATTCTCGACTCGAAAAGAAAACATCTCGGAGGAAATCATCAAACTAGTTGGCAATCTTTATCAAGAAGCAGATAAATTGAATGATTTTATTGACATTTTGATGGCTGGTTTTGCTGGTGATGAAACTATTGTTACCAATACTATTTTGGCGTTCAAGTCGGTGGTGCAAAATCTTGGGAAACATTTCACTATCAACACCCTAGAATTCATACTGGATCAAGTACTGGTGTTTTTGGTGCAAAAGAGTCGACCACAAGCTGAGGCGGCAGTTGCATTCCTTATAACAATGATTAAAGTTATGCCATCGCCGTTGATAGCTAATCATTTGGAAAATATTGTGAGTACTTTTGTTACATAATCATTTCCTTCTTCTTTCTTTAGGTTGGTTTAAAGTGAAGGGTTTGGGCATGAACCAATTAGTATCTCCTACCAGTCATATCTTTTTTCTAACTTTTTGCAAGCTGCGTCTTACAAGTTGGTTGAGCGCTTGTGTTTGTTTTGTTGCGAACCCGATTGTGGCTTCTCAAGCGTCAGCAAGTAATTGTGCCACTAGTAGTCTCACACAATGCAATCCAATGTCCCATTAATGATCGACTTGGTCCAGTCAAACTAGATGACAACCAAGAGCTACACCCGCCCGACTAAAATAAGATCAAAGTAGCTATTGTCAGACTAAAAACGAACAAAGCCGCTGGTGCCGATGGGCTACAAGCTGAACTTTTTAGCCACGCTTGAGATGACCTGCTCAGTTGCATACACCAACTCATCTGTAAAATATGGTCGAAGGAATGTATATCCGATGATTGGAATCTCAGTATCATCTGCCCGATCCACAAAAAAGGAGATCTTGTCGATCTGCACCAACTACAGAGGAAAATTAGCCTTTTAAACATCGCTTATAAGATCCTGGCCAGCGTTTTATGTTAATGTCTTAAGCCGTTTGCTGACGGAATAACAGGCCGTTTTTTTGGTCCCGTAAGCATTAACAGAGAGTGGAAAAGAAGATACAATGAAGAACTGTACCAGCTGTACAGCGACACAGACCTATCCAAAAGGGTACAAATTCAACGTCTCAGATGGCGTCAATGCTCCGGCCGGGAAAATTTTCGAATCCATCCCAGAGGGACGGAGCAGTTGAGGAAGACTGAGACTCAGGTGGCGCACACAAGTGGAAGAGGACCTCAACCGACTCAACGTTCGAAACTGGAGGCTAGGGACCGAGCTGGCTGGAGAAGCTTGTTGGTTGAGGCCCAGGTCCACCCCGGACAGTAGCGCCACCTAAGGTAAAGGTGAAAATTTAGTCTACCTACCGTAAAGCCGGTTTTAGACTAATTGAAATTAGACATTGCGCCAGATCCTGGAGAAACCCAAGAATTTGAAATCGAAACTCACCATCTGTTTGTCTGTTTTAATGTAGCCTATGACAGTGTAAACAGGGACGAACTGTAACGTGCCATATCTTATTTTACAGTTCCTGCTAAACAGATACGTTTTATCAGGATGATGATATTCACTTTTCCGTCAAAATTGGCAGGGATACATCTGAGACCTTCGACACCAACAGAGGGTTACGACAAAGTGACGGACTTTCGTGCAGCTGTTTCAATATTGTGCTTGAGAAAATAGCACGCTACGCCCAACGCAGCTACTTTGATTTAGTGACTTGGGCTCTGCTGTGAACAATGGACAACAACATCGGCGCATAAATAAAGCGTAGAATCACTTGATAATCGCTGTTACTTTGGGCTCAGAAAGCAATTGAAGAATAAACCCCTATCGAGAGGAACAAAGAAGACGTTATACAAAATACTCATCATCCCGGTCCTGCTATATGGTGCAGAAGCATGGACCTTTTTCCATTCGGATAAAAGCTCCTTAGGATATTCGAAAGAAAAGTACTATGTACGGTTATAAACGAATGGCGAAGAAGATAAAACAACAAGTTGTTCGTGCTGTATAGCCTAGCCAAAAAAATTCGTATCCAGCTGCTAAGATGGCTCGGCCATGTCGAGCGGATGAACATCAATGCTCCAGCACGCAAAGTCTTCGACGCCGTGCCTGAGGAAGTCAGAAGCCAAGGTAGACCTTATCATGGAGCGACTAAGTAGAAGGAGACCTCCGACTGCTTAGATTGCGAAACTGGAGATGGCAGCCTAGAGGGGCATATTGAACCAGGCCCAAGAGCACCACGCTATGTAGCGCCAGGAAAAGTAAAAACCTGCAAAAATTCAAAGGACTTTTAGTGTTTAGTGAAAAAACTAAATGGAATCTGTACACAAAAATTATTCGCAGTTATTTTAAAAAGTTATTGAATTTAATATATTCTTTTCAATATGCGGCCAGGTATTAAAAATAAAACACTGGATGCATCAAGGTACGGTAAAGCTCCGGGATCAGACACTTCCTGCGGTATTTTAAAAGAACGGCTGAAAAACAAGCTCTGCGATTCCATAGGCAGATATGCGTTTCTCTATTAACTGTACACGAAGAGAGTATCGCAAAAGTTTGGAAAAGTCAGACAAAACTTGTAAACGGGGACATAAACAGCATTTTGGAGTGGGGACGAACTACCTGACTGTTTTGAGACCATATCAGGTGTTAAATAGGGATGTGCAGCGTTGAGCCCAACATTAGCTGTGTTTTATTATCTTCGGATCTAGATCTGGATTTTGTCTTAGCACGTCTTACAATAACAACTTTAAATCCTGCTTTCTATTTGGATTTATTTCAAGATCCAAGAATTAGTACTAATTCTGAAAAACACACAGCCCTTTTGCAGTATTGTAATAGGAATTGAACACAAAATAATGTATGTTATGGATCTAGATCTGAATCGTTTTATTTATCGACAAAGATCCATATGGATCTTGGGGGATAATGAAACTCAGCTATTGTTCTGGTTTTTTATAGATGATTTTCTGATTAATGAACTGATTTTTGCAAATAATGTGGCGTTGTTAGCTAATTCGCTGAAAGTCTACAACTGATGATAAACCGGCTTGGAGATTATTGTGAGCTAGGGTGTCCATAATGAAAGTAGAAAAAAGAGAACATTTTCAAAAATTCAAATGATACTACGATTTTTTAAATACCTCCAAATGCTCCCAACTATCTGCTGATGATCGAAACAGGAATTTTAGCATTGTTCATAAAAACCTTAAAGTTACAGATATACTACATACTGAAAGAAATTAACATGGCGGCTACAAAATATCGGCGTTAATAGCGTTAGAAAAGAAGGATCTGGCGCTTTAATTTAAGAAGGAGGTTGATCTTAGCATTGGAAACGTAGATAACTGGCGTTCAATTTTATACCAGCTAGTTGAGAAAGTTGATGAACTGCAGGTGTCAAAGTACAGAGGGTAAGCACTATCATCGGTACACAGATCTGTGTTGGATCCAATTTGTTAGGAAAAAAAACTATTTTCAAGATAAGAACAATGTACAAGTTATATCCAAGATGATGAGGTTGAGAGGAGAAATTAAAAACCAGAATTATGTGCCAAATAAGGAGGACATACCCTGTATTTGTGACCTATGCAATTTGAGAGAGCGGGAAGACGGCTTACATTACATGTCTGATACTTAGTGAAATAAGGCATCAAGTGTTCCGGAAAAAACTATACTACGAACGAAGTATAAGTGCTTTAAATGAGCTAGATGTAGAAAAACTTTTTAATTTTCCAAAACTAATGCAGTTTTTTATAATTATAGAAATTAAATATTAAATGGCAACTATTAATATAACTTTTTTTTTTTGGAATAAAATAAATTAAGTAACTAGCTATCAACATCGACAGAAACTTCTTTGCAATGTTTAATTATTTAATTTACAATTCGTTTGTTGCAATTAATGCATTTTTTTAAATCATTTCAGATGAAATCACTTTCTGCAATGGTTAGCGATACCAAAAGATATTGTCGAATTCAGCTGGGATATTTACTTAAGAAGCTATGCAAGAGATTTACCGCCGATGAACTTATCAAATGTGTACCCGGAGACGATGAACTGACTCATCGTAGATTAAGGAAAATTCGAAAACAAATGCGTCGGGAGATCCGTCAAAAACACGAAGAAGATACTAAAGGAGACGCTGACGATTCTGATGATGAATTTATTCCTGGTCTCGAGAAGAAGAGTGTCACGTAAGTTTTGGCCTTCCAATTACCATCATCCATGACCAAAAATTACGGCAAAAAATTCTGCAGTGTCCCAAAGGCAGTAAAAATGTTTGGTCATTTGTAAAAAATATTAAAAACTCCTCGACATCTTCGGTTCCGACGCTCATCGGCATTAACAAACCAATTGTTTACTCTTCAGAGAAGGCAAACTTGCTCACCACCCATTTCGCTGCCAGCTCCACGCTGCCTCAAAGCAACGTTGCCCCTCCTGTACTTGAGAATGTAAATTTTTCCATGGGACAGATTTTTTTCCGCACTCGTACAGTAGATCGTAGTAGATCTCAAAGATCTCGATATACACAAATCCGCTGGCCCGGATGGTATACCCCCGATTCTTCTGAAGAGGCATTCTTCCGCACTGGCAAAGCCAGCTTTTCCATTGCTCCTACTCTTCTGGAATCTTTCCTAGAAGATGGAAAACAGCATTTGTCCAGCCTGTCCCTCTAAGAAAAGTGACCCATCCTCCCCCTCCTCCTACCGACCCATAGCACTGATATCCCTTCTTTCAAAGGTCATGGAAACACTGATTAACAGTCAGCTTAAGGAATATCTCGAAGATCGAAAGCTTCTCCATGACCGTCAGTATGGCTTCCGCAGCCACCGTTCCACTGGTGATCTGATGGCATATTTCACCGAACAGTGGAACAAATCTTTACATCGCTTTTGTGAAAGTAAGATTAATGCTCTCCAAGGCATTTGATAGAGTTTGGCATGAAGCTCTCTTATCGAAAATGCGTGCTTTTGGGATTGATAATACTCTTGTTCGTTGGATTAGAAGCTATCTTCTGGACCGTCCAGTACAAGGACTCTCTTCTGTCTCCGACTCTCTTCCTCATTTTTATAAATGATCTTCTGTCTGTTACTTTTAATCCACTTAGCCAGTTGCATTTCTCCTCTTAGAAGTTCTCCCGTAATACTCGTCTAGCAAGGAATGCTCATCAGTTCACCCTTGAGCCCAATTTCGGACGTACCGTGAAATATATTCTTTTTTTAGCCAAACAACACGAATTTGGAATAGTTTACCCGAGGAGTTTTTCCCTTGCCATTTTGATCTGCAAACATTCAAACAATCGACACCTCCTATCTCTCCCCTATCACCCTATCTTCCTAATGCGCGCGTTAATTATAAAAAAAAAAAATCGCATCATTGTAAAAGCGTTTTCAATTTATCTTAGAATTGATGATATCCTAGAAGATTCTGATTCAGATTTACCAGAAGAAATAAACAGTGATATTGAGATGGAAAGTGCAAAAACGAAAAAGAAATCGAAAAAACAACAAGAGACCTATATTCGTGAAGATCCCGAAGATATTGTTGACTTGGCTGACATTAAGTCGATTGGAAATGTTTTAAGTAAGTTTTGTAGAACGCTTTAGCTTTATATAGATAGATAGATTGATTTAATTATTATCTTTGTTTAGCAAACAAACCAACCACATCAGCAGCAGCTGCACCATCGACGAAGAAAAAGCAGGCAGAAAAGAATCGTGGCTTCAAGACAGCCGATGATGGAAGACTGATTATAAGTGATAAATTTGTCGAAAGTGATTCTGGTGATGGCAGTAGCGATAGTGATGGTGATGATGAAAAAGCAGATGGTCCAAAGAAGACAACAAAACGAGGAATGGAAGACGATAGTAGTGATGGTATGTTTTTTTTTTTTTTGGTTTATATTTATTTAATTGTGTTACATAATAATGATTGTAAAATAATAGAAGAAACTCCTGCTGCTCCAAGTCGTAAACGTAAAGCAGCGGACTCGATGAGCATTAAATCTGGGCGCACGGGAACTTCACGTTATACAGCTGGTGGCAAAGGTATTCACAGACCGGTAGCTGCATCTGTCAAATCCGGCCACACGGGTTATTCGGTGCAGACCACAGCCTCAATGTACTCCACAAAGAAAGCTCAAGGTGATATGAAGAAGAAAGGAAAGCTGGATCCATATGCATATATTCCACTAAGCAGGAATGTTCTAAATAAAAGGTAAGATAAAGATTTATACCAAGATCAGCAAAGATGCTGATGTATTGGATTAAGTTTTAAAACAAAGTATTTAAAAAATTTAAAAACAAGGCATACAAAGGAAAAGATAGGAGTAAGTCACTAGGCCTTTTTAAAAACCCTTACCTTGCCCTACTTTAGGTGGCGCTACTGTCCGGGATATACCCAACAACCTTCTCCAGTCAGCTTGGTCCTTAACTAGCTGCCTCCAGTTTTGTACGTGCCATGTATGTCCCGGTCTTCCTCTACTGCGCCTACCCTCGGCTACGGGGTGAATTCGAAGATTTTTATATCGTTGGCATTTCACATTCTTGCGATTTATGATTTTGTAACTTCCTGGAAATTAACATTCTTAACGTTTATTTCTGTAGTTGGGCTTGGGAAACGGAGGTGTAATGAATTTTCAAACTCGATTAAGCTGTATAAAAATATACAAATTCCTAGAAGCGAAAGCATTCAATGTTCTTTCCTTTGAAATGCTAAATTTGCCTCAAGGTCCGTTTTGCAACAATTCCCCGACTTAACTTCTTACCCAGACTATCATCAGCTTAACCTAAATAGGGTTCATTCATCGACTTATTTGAAATTTGATTGAATGCACGAGAATTAACAATTCTATATTCTTGCTCTTGAGGGAACTTTCGTCCGACTAGGAAAGAGAAAATGCTTCTGCACCATACAACAGGACCGGAATGATGAGTTTTTTGTATAGCGTCTCCTTGGTTCTTTCTTATCCTAAAGAAGCAGCGATACGCAAGTGTGACTATAGGTTTAATTTCTGCGCTGACGTTATTTCCTGGTGCTTACAGCAGAGAGATAAATTCATCGACTATTTCACTTCTGACCAAGTGCTCGACGGGAATGGACTTTTGTTGATGGAATCATATACTTCGTCTTGTCCACTTGCTGATTCTATGAAAGTGAAAGCACAGGTTATTGTCCGTTTAGTTCTTGTTATCACATCAATTTCGTCAGTAAACTCAAGAATTTGTGTTAGTTTTTCGAAGATAATGTCTGATGTGCTTGCTGACCTGGGTCCTATTTTTTCAAACACAGTGTTGAAATAGCTGAACGACAGTGTGTCACTTTGTCCTTAACCCTTTAGCTGGAAATGATCCGGTCCAGTTCATCCCTATATACAGTGTTGTAGGCTACTTTAAATATGAAGATTTGGTAGATCGTAGATTTTCCAGGACTTAAACCGCCTTGAAGGACCTATTATTCCGTCAGCAAACCGCTTAAAAAGTTCACATTAAATGACAGACAGGATCCTATAGGATGTTCAAAAGGCGAGCAGAGCAGTCGATCTCCTTTTTTTGTTGATCGGACAGATTGTGATCCCAATGATCGGGTGGATTTCAGGCCATCTCCAGCGTGTCTTAATATTCCCGTTTCTAGTCTGGCAATGCCTACTTCGATTTCTCTTTGTTTTGGACTGATGCTATTCTTGGTTGTCATTTAGATTGACTGTTCTTTTGTCTTTCTGTTGAGTAAGGGTTTCTCATTCTGCCTCCGTAGATTATAAAAATGCTCTAGTTCTTTTGAGAAGCCCAACACCTGTGACGCTGCGTTTCTTATGGCTTGTTGACAAAGTTGCCATTGCTCCTCGGAGTTCACATTGTCAGTCAAGTATTTCTTGATAGCTAAAGGGATGCGCGATCTGCAGAGACTGTGGCGGTCGCCTCCCATTGAATTTTTTCTGCATAGTTGTTGATCACCTAATAGCTTTCAAGGATATTCGTACACGAACCTTGGCCGCAATTAGATAGTGACCCGAGTCGATGTTTGTCCTCGGAACATGCGTTAAAATCCTCCAATAAGAATTTCATTATTTGGAGCACTGTTCATACGTTTTGGAAAGTAGCTGGTACAAACATTCTGTTTTAGTGTCGTCTTTCCCATTTGTAAAGACATATGCGCTTATAAGGCTTAAACGATGAAAATTGACCTAAGTCCGCCGTCTCAATTCTATATACCAAACCTACATAAACCTTTGCCGGGTTATGCCCTCTAAGATGAGGATGAAACATTTATTTCCTTCTGGTATTGTTTAAAAGACCGAAAGCTTCTCCATGACCGTCAGTATGGCTTTCGCAGTAATCGATCCACTGGTGATCTGATGGCATATCTTACCGAACAGTGGAACAAATCTTTACATCGCTTTGCTGAAAGTAAGATTATTGCTCTTGATATCTCCAAGGCATTTGATAAGGCTCCGTTCCGTCTGTTCTGAATCTTTTCTCATTTTTTTGTAAATGATCTGTCTGTTAGTTCTAATCCACTTAATTCTTGCTGACGACTCTACCCTCAGCTTTTCATATTCCATAATTCACGTCCTTCGCCTTCGGACGTACAATTGCAACGGTACCGTATGTCAAGCTCATTAAACTCCGATTTATACAGCATTGTCAAATGGGGTAATAGGAATCGTGTGGAGTTTAATGATTCGAAAACCCAATGATGTCTTCTGTCGTTAAAGCTAAACATACCCCCAATGCCATGGTCCATGAATGGCACTTGCATCGAAGAAACCGAAAAGCTCTCAGTACTCGGTATGTGTGTCAGCGACGACATCCGTTGGAACGACCATATATTTGAGATCGCTAAGAATGCTGCTAAGTGTTAAGGTTTTCTGTATCGTTGTAAGAAGTACTTTTCCCCATCTGATCGGGCTACAATTTATAAAGCGTTTATACCCCCTAAACTCGAGTATAACTCCCACATCTGGACAGGTGCTTCGCAAACACCGCTTCACCTGCTTGATAGAATACAAAGTCGAGCGTTAAGATTGATAGGAAATAGAACTGACGTGAAACAATTGCCCCTCTCGAACACCGAAGCAATGTTTCATGTCTTTCCTTATTTTATCGGTTCTTTTATAAAAAATGTTCACTCTGAGTAGCCAGTGGAATTCCTCCCCTTGAAAGTTTCACGTTTTGCAGCTCTAATTAAATTGCTATATCTCCATCTCTCCTGAAAATTTTTTTTTTACAGAAAACGAGCTAAGCACGCTGGTACCTTTAACGGAATTGTCAAAGGAGCCCGAAAAGGAGCATCAAAAGGTGTAAAAAACAGAATACAAAAGAAATACAAGAAATAAAAACAACAACCACCCCCCGTGAAGAAAATGTAAAGTTATATACACAAAAGAAGGATGAACTTCTAAGCAATTTTATCTTTGAGAACACAAAATGAATTTTATTTATTTAAAATAAACATTATAGCTAGAAATATATACCTATACAAAATACCGTTATTTTTGTTCTTTTCATCATACATTAAAAGCAACAATTTTAGAGTTTTGCTTTATTAGCTGCCACCGTTACATCCGTTTTCGGTGCGAAAAAACTGTTCAACAATATGTTTACTATGCCATTTCCCCGCAGGATCGTCACCTTCCATTGTCTCTTCATAGAAATGCATTACATCATTGGCATCAACTATAATTACACTATGTGTTCTACTGCCATAGCCAGCATCAAGTATTTTTACATTAATGGCACTTAAATGATTTCCCCAGTTCGGAGCACGACTAGCTAACTCAGGATCGGGCCAGTGTTTTTCTTCGTCCTTAAGTAAATTAAAATATTTATCGACTAGATTTTTCACTGATGATTTTTCCTCCTGATTTCTCAAATGCTCTTTGAGGATTTCCTTAAATTGTTCTCGACCAGCTATGACTTTTTGAAACGGAGAATTGCCAGGACTGTTACCAAATCCATAGCATTCTGATTCTTTATAAGTGTCTATGGCTTTTGGTGCATTGCTGCTAAGCATAATTAACGCTGGAGAGGATTTCCTGACAAAAAAAAAGTTACGCATACGACACAGGAGCTCCCGAGAGAATAAAACTCACCTTATTTCAATGGAAACGAAATTAAATGCATTATATTTCTCACCGACTGCCAAAATGTCTCTGTTATATTCGTCAGCGGATAGATCTCCCGAGACATAGTCCGATACGATCATTCCCCGGCCTAGTAAGAGATTAGTAGTTGATGGTGCTTTGAAATGTTTGCATGAGATAAACATGTCAAATGGTTGGTGCATATCAATGGCAGGATGTTGTAAGGAAGAGATTATTGTAATCTTTTGTTTTTATTTATATACCGAATCAATAAACAAAATACAGTCGATCCTTCCCCCGTTGTGTTAAAGAATTGTTTTAGTTTACTTTCTTATTTTATTAAGAAAAAAGTGGTTATGATTAAACTACTTTGCGGGATATCTTGGTTCCAAGGTTTAGTCTATTCTAAATCACTTGCCTAATCGTCTTATCAGTGTTCAAATAATTTTCGCATTCTACTAAAATGATTGGCCATAAAGGTTTAAACAAATGACTGATTCGAACAATAGTTTGGAGCCATCAATAAAAGCAAAATAAACAAACATTAAAGAGAACTTTCATTCAAAAAAACTTGAAAGATTTTAAAGGAATCGACTGTAGTTTGAAGAAGAAAATGGGTCATGAATATGAGTGCGACTCACTTTCGGAATGTTTGAGTTTTGGTTCTCCGGTGACATTCAGCAAGGCTCCGAGCTTAATAACACCATTCTTCCCACTTACAGCCAACCATGTGCCACCTTCACGTCCAGCTTGCAGGTCAATTCCTGAAAATGAAATACGTTAAGTTCAAAATAAGCGAAAGATGATTTTTGACTAAAAAGATAACCTCCGAATACATGTGGGAAATTTAACCATCTATCCGCTTCACGAGTTTCTCTTGAATAAAACTCATCACGATTTGAGACAACAATCAATTTAAAGCCATTTGGTGTTGGATTTGAATTAACATAAAAGAAAATAACGCACATAGTGGTTGGTTATTTACAATTTAATGACTGATGAACTTTGTGTAGTATTAAATTTTGCTTTCAGCTAAAAAAAAACTATAAGGTAAAGTGTAAACTAAATATAATATTAATAATAAAACGCAGTTCTTATCAAACTATGGTCTTTATTTTAAAAGGTATTTCACAAAAACTTATAAAAGTTCATTAACAAAGAAGTTCAAGTACAAAGTCTCTTTTATATGTATATTTTTTCATGGGACAGTAGTAGCAGTCATAATACCCAGAAATACAAGGTATGCTCAGTAGACGCATACAAATCGCCATCTTGATATTTTATGACGTCACATTCTTCTTTTATTATTAATTTATTAAGTGAATATCATTTTTTTAAATTGAAGATTTAAACGATTTTTTTTATGATTATAAGAACAATAAACTTAAAAAAAAATAACAAAATCGGCAAATTAATACATTTATTTACACTCCCTAAGAACAAAAATCAGAAGAATGTGACGTCACACGCATAATCAGCCAAAGTGAGCATACCTTGTATTTCTATCATGAGTAGCAGTAATAGTTTTTATGGGACAGACGATAACAAAAATTGACAAAAAAACAATAGGAAATAGGTGATTGTTGAGTGCACACGGCTGAGTTTGGGACCGGAAGGGTGAAGTGGCGAAGGATGCAGATACTCATGAACCGAACTGAATTTTCTGCGGATAGTACAGTTCCATTTCTATACTGTTCCGTTTTTTTATTATTGAAATTGTAGGTGTTAAAGAGCCTAGAATATTTTATTATTATTTTTCCTTGTCACACTTAAGCAATAGTACATGAGTTATCACAACACAATATGGACACAGCTGTTGTGCCGTGAGTGCACTCAACAATCACCGTATGGACAGGCACTAACTATACTATAGTGCCTGGCCACATTGACGGAAGCGCACATGCAACTTGAATCAAAATGTAAGAGAGAGGGAATGATTTTTAATAAGAAGGAAAGAGATGGGCTGAAAAATCAGAAATCTGCACGAATCTCATAAATTATTTTAAAACTCTGTGCAGTGACTCAAGTTTCCTTCTCATATCGTTTCATTTTTGACAGATATTTTCATTTGCATTTAATCGCCGTGATGGAAGGTTCATATGGTTCACGTGAACTGTATTGATTTGAGTGCTTTTACTCATCAAAAAAAATATATGCGTATAGATAGACCTTAAAAAAATATATAGAAATATAAGCTTATCAAACAAAACACATATAAAACACTTTTGCGAATTAATTCTTAGCACAGACACAACCTTTCTTTGTAGAGAAAAGCTGTGTTTTACTTTTCAGACGTTCCTCTCGTGTCAGTTTATCTCAGTGTGCAGACCCGAGTTTGCAGTGATGCAATTGCGTGCTTCCGTCAATGTGTCCAGGCACATACGCCTGTCCATACGGTGATTGTTGAGTGCACTCACGGGTGAGTTTGTGAACAGGAAGTGTGAAGTGGTGAAGGGTGCAGATACTCATGTGCCTGTCCATACGGTGATTGTTGAGTGCACTCACGGGTGAGTTTGTGGACCGGAAGGGTGAAGTGGCGAAGGGTGCAGATACTCATGAACCGAACTGAATTTTCTGCGGATAGTACAGTTCCATTTCTATACTGTTCCGTTTTTCTATTATTGAGTTTGTAGGTGTTAAAGAGCCAATAATATTTTATTATTATTTTTCTTTGTCACACTTAAGCAATAGTACATGAGTTATCACAACACAATATGGACACAGCTGTTGTGCCGTGAGTGCACTCAACAATCACCGTATGGACAGGCACTAACTATACTATAGTGCCTGGCCACATTGACGGAAGCGCACATGCAACTTGAATCAAAATGTAAGAGAGAGGGAATGATTTTTAATAAGAAGGAAAGAGATGGGCTGAAAAATAAAAAATCTGCACGAATCTCATAAATTATTTTAAAACTCTGTGCAGTGACTCAAGTTTCCTTCTCATATCGTTTCATGTTTGACAGATATTTTCATTTGCATTTTATCGCTGTGTGGAAGGTTCATATGATTCACTTGAACTGTATTGATTTGAGTGCTTTTACTCATCAAAAAAAAATATATGCGTATAGATAGACTTTAAAAAAATATATATAGAATTATAAGCTTATCAAACAAAACACATATAAAACACTTTTGCGAATTAATTCTTAGCACAGACTAATTCACTACTATATATATACTATATACATATAATATATTTACTCTATGGTGAGAAGCTATAAAGAAGAAGAGAAAAGTCCTATGATCGGTTTTTAGCAGAGAGATATGAGAAATAGAGAACTGCCAAGTTCGGGTTTCTGATATTCTTTTTTTTCAAGAATTTGAAAACGATTTCAAAACTTGCAGTAAAAAAAACGAATCCTACAATTTCTTCGATACATTGTTGCAAATATTTTTTTAATTGGCAACCAAAGAAAAAAAAAATTGCGACCCGTACCGACCATGCACTGCAAACCCTGAAATTGTATTTTGGGTACGTGTGAGATACGTGTGAGAAGTAGCCACTCAGCATCAGGTTTCTTACTCCCCTTACTCCCCAAAAGTGTACACGGATTAGTAGTCCCATAAGAAATATACAGGGACCCGTACACATATGTCACTGACGTGAGATTTTTCAATTTGTAGGCGAAAAGAGAATTATCCTCGTTGTTGTCATTCTAAACCACAGTACCGTATCTAAGGTAATATCATTAGAGGTTTTATTTTTGCAATCTTCTGCACCATCAGTCAAAAGCAAAGTAATACGGCGGCCACCATGTTTATTTGTTTTGAAAAATACATCTCGTGGCTACATTTATGGCTAAAACACAATCACACCATAGGAAATCATTATACATCTTATCACAATATCGCTTTGGGTTTGACGTTACGTTTGGTTTGTGTACAAGATAAGGTAACGTGACTCAAACGTAAAGCTCAATTAGGAACTGGTTGAACTTTTGCTGGCTTTGACAGAAAAAACGCAAAAACAAAAACCAAAATTTGGAATATGTCATTCAAAGCGGACACAAAGGTGAAATGTAACGTGACGAAGCCAAAGCTGAAGCGTGATTGTGTTTTAGCCATTAAGGTAATATAGAAACGCCTATTCTCAATTTAAGCTTGTGCGCCTATGGAGGTGTGTAGTTTTGTTGAAACATTTTTTTGATGTAGGTCTCTAACAACCACCATTTTTAACACAAAGTGACAGATCAGATTTTGACAACCTGTAATATACTACCTTAGTTATGTGTACTGTGGTTCTTAGCCACTCCAGTAGAAAAAAAGCTAGATTTTGCTGTTCATTGAAGAAATTTCCCATCCAAGCTGCTCTCAATTTTTTAGATTTGCTATTCATTGACTTTTTCTAGAGCAACTTAGAGCAAGATTTTCTACACTTGTTTTTGAGGTAGAGCAAGGTAAGCAAGTTGGATTGAAGGTGTCAAAGTCAGATGTTTCAATATATATGTGATAATTTTTGTTATCGAGTGCGTTTGTTTGGATTGAATAATTAAAAATGTACATTAAATAGCCTTAATTAGCCAAAAGAAAAGATTAATGTTGTGATTCTTAAAATAAAATTAGAAAAATACATCGTATTGACCATATGTAGGTCTAATGAGGTCTTATAAGTAGTAATGAATTGCTACAGCAAACACCATGAATGACATCTGTGCTCTACTTTCTCTGACATATAACAGCTGTTTTGCTCTGCTATACGTTGCCTTACGCTACTCTAGTCTACCAAAGTCTTCATTGAACAAACTGACTGTTTCCAAATTTACGTAATTTCATTGTATATACATTTTCTATAGTACTCTCATGGTGGTAATTTTTCGCCTGGCCATCTTCCTGGTTGATTCAGAACTAATTCTAAACAGTGAAGACGAGAACCTTTACCGATATTTTACCAGTATTTAATAAACTTTTTTGTCTGTACTTAATCTATATTCACACCAATTGGCAATTTCAGCTAGCCTCATTGCGACTTGATTCAGAACTAAAAAATGATGCTCCATGATAGTACTATATGCAGTGTATATACAAAGGTAATTTGTTTCTAAGGGGCGTTGATGCAAATGCTTGGGGAAGGATAGGATTTTCTACAGTGTATAAATTTATCTCGTTGCATGAATACCCCTTATATAAAATGTTTCAAAAAATTCCCTGCTGCTGCTTATAAACATTGATTAAGTGTATCGTAACAATAATAAATAACTTGCTTAAAAGGATTTTGATTAACTTTTGATAACTCCAAGTTCAGAATAAAACAACTAATAAGCAATTTTATTAAAAAAATAAGATTGATAGATTTTAATATGTTCAATTTAATTACCTTTTATCCCCAATCTGAAAAAGTTATGTCAACTTAGGTTTCATCCTAAAAAAATACTTGTGCAAGTGTCGAGTTTGGTAGTTTTTTTAGCAGCTACTCGTATAAAACAAAAATGTATCTATATATTCTTTCAGTATTAAATAACTAATGAATTAAGGTTCAAATTTCAATTGAGTTTGAAACCAAAATGAAAGTGTTATCATAATGCATTCAATAAACTGCAAGAGACTGCAATGTAAATAGTGATTACTTATCAGTTTATTCTTAAAAGTTCTTATAATAATTTTATTATATTTACTCATAAAATGAATTGCGGAATTACTGTCATCCTAATCAAAATAACCTTACAATAAAATGTACATTTAAATGGTTTAATGCAAACAATTAAATAAAAGATATCTTTGTATATACACTGCATATAGTACTATCATGGAGCATAATTTTTTAGTTCTGAATCAAGTCGCAATGAGGCGCGCTGAAATCGCCAATTGGTGTGGATATAGAATAAAAACAAATAACAAAAGCGTGTGAAATACTGGTAAAATATCGGGAAATGTTCTCGTCTCCACTACTTAGAGTTAGTTCCGGATCAACCAGGCAGATGACCAGACGAAAAATGACCACCATGAGAGTACTATAGAGAATGTATATACAATGAAGATATTTGAAAAAAGAGAACGTTAAGCTAAAAATAGCTGTGTCTTATTATCTTCAGATTAGGTTCTGGATCGTTTTATTTATCGAAAAAGCTCCAGTTGAATAACAAAACGCAGCTATTATAAGGTCAACGAAATGGGACAACGCGTTGATTCTCTAACGTCATAATGACGTAAATATTTGTCCCAAAGTCATCAAGTCGTGTGATGTCCGAGAGTAACAGGATGTAAAAAATTATGTCAATACGATAACTCTTCAATTTAATATTTCGTAGTCCTCTGACACAGTTTTCACTCTATGTGCTCTGTTATTTTTTAGTAAGCTCATCGAACGAGCCCCGGTCGAGCGCTCCGAGTATTGTATATACACTGCCTATAGTACGATTGCGATTATAGGGACTATAAGGCAAGTTAGGATCCGTGAATATAAAAAAAATTGAGATAACAATGAAACATGACATTACGATCACAGAGAAGTCTAAAAAAAGTGATCGAAAAAAAATGTCTGTCTGTCAGTATGTATAACGATCTGCAGCCTAAACAGCTTAAGCGATTATCTTCAAACTTGGTGTGTGTGATTATTTTGGCATTCCCCAGAGGAGAAATTGAAATTTTATTTTTAGGCCTAAAAATAACGGTACCTGCCATATGACCGTTTAGGAAAATCTTATTTTTCTCGAAAACGGCTCCAACGATTTTGATATAATTTTTTGAGAATTTTTTTGTTGGTATTATCTATGATTTGATTAGAACCGAATTTACGGGAAGTCTATTAACGGTACCTTTCATATAACGGTTTTTTTTAATTGTTGAGTTTCTCGGTAACGGCTCTTTGGATTACTGTCGAATTTTATATTGAGAAGATCTAGGTACCTAAACTAATTCTGCTTATCAAAATTTTAAATAACTTTTTTTTCTAATTAAAATTATTTTTTAAAGTTCAATATTTTGAAAACTTATCGAAAAAAATTATTTAAAATTAAAAATTAGGTGTATATTAATAAGCTCTAAGAAACTGCATTACAAAATTTTAAACAAAATTTTATCAAAATCGTCCTACAATTTTCGAAATACTTTTTTCATAAATTCTTTGTTATTTAAGACGTGTGATGGCTCACTTCATTTTTACTAAAAACCGTAAAGTATTGTAGTTTTGATAGTTTTTTATAAGTTCAAAGTGTGTTATTTTCCATGTAAATGTTATTTGTTTTTGTCAAAGATCTTGCCTTCGAATGTAATTAGTTCTAAATCAAGTCGAAATAAGGCGTGCTGAAATTCCCAATTGGTGTGAATATAGAATAACTACAGACAACAAAAGTGCATTAAATACTGGTAAAATATCGGTAAAAGCTCTCGTCTCCACTATTTAGAGTTAGTTTCGAAACGACCAGGAAGAGGGCCAGACGAAAAATTACCACCAGAATGTATATACAATGCTCCGAGTTAAAAAAAAGAAAAAAAGTTATTTTTTTGACAGCTTAGTGCCCCGCTCGAAGCTAAAAAAGGAAAACGCCTCGTGAGAGACTATATAAGACTATAAAGAATGCATATAGGTACAATATTTTAGTTTGTCAAACAGAACTGTGTAAGGAACTATTTACATGAGAGCGACCAACGAACGATTAATAAATGAATACATAAATGTGATTTAAAACAACTTATAAACCTGAACTCGTCACAAACTCAATGCCAAATGATGGAAATATAATTTACATACCACGGAGGAGAGCCTGAACAAATCGATTGCGCTCTGAGCAGAGTATGATCAGAGCTCTCCGATCTAAAAAAGAAATACACTTGAGCACAGAATTGTCATATTTTGTTGAATGTCAAATGAAATTAATTTGCTTACTTGTTGAAGTTTTAAGTGTTTATTGAAAAGAAATTGAAAAAAAAAATGGATAAAGCAATTATTCTACGAGAAGCTTACAATTTACTTATTTAATTATTTACCTTCAGAAGAACCAGCTACTTCGACCTGTACCGACAATGCTCTACAAACCTTGAAATTTTGTTTTTCGAATTTGAGTACGTGAGATTTATGTCATACATTTCGTGCCCACATAAATGCAAACGTATTAGTAGTCCCATAAGAAATGTGCAGGGACCGGTACACATATGCCACAGAACAGGGCATTTTTCAATTTGTTGGCGAAGAGGGAATTATCCTCCCAGTTGGCGTTCTGTTTCTTTTTTCTATGACTTCGGCGAACCAATTTCTCCTTTGTGAATAACCTCAAAACCACCTTTGTTTCTGTTTCCTTGGTGGTTGTTAGCTACGTATCAGAAAATGCCATGTGAAAGAAAAGTCAGAGAGGACGAATGTTCGTTTATTCGTTGGTGTTGGTCGCTCTCATGTTAATAGTACTTTATACATCCATTTTTTCTTCATTCAAATACAAATTACAAATACTACCAATCCCAATCAAACAATAGCACAACACACTATCTTAATTAAAGTTCACATATTAAAATTGCAATGCTTGTTACAGAAGCGAAGAGAAAAAAAGTGGTTTGGCGTTGGGGCGATGGTGATGACTGATGAGACGATTTAATTTGTATATTTGCATTTGTATTGTATTCGTTTTCGTTTTTCGTAGCTCGCCTCGTTCTCGTCTCCGTAGGCCGTATCCTTAGTTTCCATAGTAACAAATGACAAATGAGTCAGATTCAGAGCAGTGGCAGTCTGTCTCTGTTCTCTGTTGAAGTGATGTTGGATTGTTTGGTAGTCGGGCTGTAAATTAAAAAAACATTTAATACATTCTTTATTGCATAAAACGTTAAGTAGTGGCCAGATCGGGAGTGTAGTGCATTTAAAAACATTTAAACATCCAGTGCCTTGTTTTAGTTATCTATATCTATATTTCCATATTTTCATTGAAAAAAATTGCTAAAAATAAAAAAGTAAAGTATCTAGTGTTTTGATTTTGTTGATAGTGAGGCACGTAAACGGTAAACGTAATCGAGTAAACTCAATCAACACTTGTCAAAAATTATATGTGCTGGTATGCGTGAGTTTAAGAGTTTCGTGGGTCTTGTCACAGAAGAGAAAAAGTAGGTATGTTTCCGCAAGGTTGCCAGAATAACTGAATAAATGATTTTTTCGTTCAGTCTGCTTCGTCTTTTTTTATGTTGTGATTTCTGATTTCTCATACTGCTTACTGTTCTATATCCCGCCCGGGTCTATTCTATCACGTGCTTTTCCTTATTACATTATATCCAATTTCTCAGTTTATCGCACTCTTTTTGCCCCTACTGAACCGTGTTCTTCAGCCCGTTCGAACGTAGATTCGGTATTGGGAAAGTCCACCTCGATTACACTGCAAGAAATTTGAATTTTAGTTGCCTCCTACCTACATATTCCGATTCCCCCTAACTAATTGAGAAAATCGCTGGTCGTGGTCGCTGTCGGTTGGAGAAGTGCGCGAATGTGTTATTTTTGCTGCTATCCGAGAAATATTCTTTGAAAAAAATTATATTTTTAGAATACTGTCATACATTGTTAAGAAATAACTTAATAAAATTAATTGCCTTGCAAAACACATCAATCCGTCTCAAAAAACGTGTGTTCTCTTTTTGTGGACAAAAATCCAAGAAAGTGATTTAATTCGTTGCAGCATTCTGTGGTTTAAAAAAAAATAAAAAGGTAATTTTATTATTTGTGCATGACATGATTCATTATTTCAATAGAGTGAACGTTTATTTTTGAAAGCTCTAATTAGCATTTAGGTTTGTCGCCTTGTCTGTGTTTTTTTTATTAGGTAACGACATTTATGTGAAGATGCTAGATCATTTATTTATGACAATTGAATAATTTCTTCTTGTCTGTCATCTATGGATATGCAACAATTCAATTGAAAAAAGAAAGAAACTGGCACATGCTTTTAGTGTTCGTAATTTGTTCTTCTCTTTCTGTACTTTACGATTTGGTTGAATTCGAATTGGGATTCCACATAAATAGACATTACCTATTACTAGCTATGTTTCTCTATCTATAGTCCATCTATACTATCATCATCATCGCCTTCGTCATAGACAACCAACGGGTTTCATGCTATGCATGCACATGGTATTCATGTGCAAAAACAAGTTGTGTTTTAATACTTTATTTTATTGACAGGAAAGCTGTCTATCTCTCTTACACCAAAGAAAATTCCTACTCCGTTGGTTATGCTTTGTTCGTAAAACGAGCGAACCACGAAACATCGGCGGTGTCGGTGATCTCGAATGATGTCAAAGCTTTAATAAAGAGAACAAACAAAAATTGGCGTGCATAAAACAACGTCCACATGATGGCGGGTAGCGGATTGACGGGCCAGAAGCTACCAGGCCAGTGCCATGTGTCAGGCATACAAATAACGAAAACTTTCTGTTACTTTGCTTGTATGGTTGCATGTCCATGCTTTTTTTACTCGTTGCAATGGAGAAAAAAGTTAGAGCGGAGTGACTTAAAAGCGCTATAATTTGTTTTTTTTTTAATATAATTTTGAAAAGTTCAATTATTGCAATTTTCAAGAAAACGCTGATAAAAAGTGTGTGTTAAGACTTTGTTTAGCGTTTAGAGTAAAAGTTCTCTGATGTAGATTTTAACGATTAAATTAAAAATAAGGAATTATTAGAATTTTTTTAGTTTTCATTAAAATAGGTATGTATATGTAGGTATTTTTAAATTTCGATACAAAAAATTTGTTTAATTGCAGAGAAATTTTGAGCTATGCAAATCTAAATAATATCTACCTTATTTTTTATTTAACTTAAAATAACCGTTAGTCTCTGTTCGGTAGGTACCAACTCGATTAAAATTTATTTGGTATTAATGTATGCTATTCATTCTGTCAAATTGATATTTGTATTCACTTCTAGCAACAATTCAATACAAAAAATATAAAAAAACCCACAATAAATTAAAATTAAACAAAGAAGGAGATTAAAAGAAACCATAAACGTCAGACTAACAAAGAACTGAGTTATCCATGTTCATTAACTCGGATTTACGATCGAACTAACCTGGGCGAACTGCAGTATCTACTCTTAATCTACTCTACTGTTAGCTTGAATGCAAAAATGCAAGTAACTACATACATTCCTTAGTTATTGCAAATATTTTGGTTGTATTTTAGTGCAATATTATTTATTATTTTTAAGGGTCAAATTTAACTATTAATTGAAAAATGGTATTATGAATGATTAATGACTTATGAACACTTAGAACAACTTTAATATTTATTTAAGTTTGAGTTCATATTGTAAATGTATTTTGCCAAAATAAAATAAATTAAAGCAAATGGAAAAACTCAAAGGTAAGTACATTAAGCACAGAAAATTCAACGAATGTCAACAAATAAATATGTATTTGAAAATACCATTTAGAATCATTTTAATATATGTAATGTTGATCTCTATTTATTTTGGTTTTACATTTGACGTTTCTGTCAAATTTGAGAGTTTACTTGAAGTTACTAAATTAAGGCAACACAACTTATAACAGGCATGACCACGCATGGCCTACTGTCAATTTTAAATTAAACGAACTGCCTCGTCATGTTTTTAAAAAATTAATGAATAAAAATAAACATTAGTATCGCTATCTGTCTAACTGTGAAAAACTGCATGTGTCAGAGCGATCCAGAATGGAATACTTTATGTTTAATGAAACTTATCGAACGTCGAATGTGTCCCTTACAGCTAATGGGAATGGCATATAAACTGTGTGTTTTGGGTCTTTAACACGTCATTACATTCTTGAATTTTCACGAACTTCTAGAAATGTTTCATTTCTTTCTTTTTTTTTCATTTTTACCTCTGGCATTGTATTCATTAAATATTTTGCGCATCATTTTTGTAATCTTGAATCCTCTCTACGCAACCGACCGTTAGCCAAGCGCCATTTGATTTGGTTGTGAACTATTACAACTTACAAATTTTTCACTGAAGAGAACCCAGGAAAAAAATATATAACTACCCCACCGTGGGAATTTTTGTTATAGTTGCTTTTCTTTCGTAGCCCCGAGTGAAGAACTAAACTTACACAAAAGTTCTATGTCAATATTTTAACTGTAAATTCTCTGAGCGCTGAAATTGCACTTGCATTTCTTTTTTTAGCTCAGCCAGAGTCCGATGTGGTCTCTGTCTCTGGATGAGCCGGCAAAGGACCAAAATTTCCCTACATTTTTTAAAAGCGCAGTTAAACGTCAGTTTGACAAATCAAATTATTAATACAAAAAATAAAACAATTTGTCCACATAATTTTTTATGCAGTTTCTTCTAATATCTGACACTAATCAAATCTCTTATTCGCCGTCCTCGTCAAATTCCACTAAATGAGTAAATGCATTTTTTTTACTTTTTCCCGTTTTTCGCAGGATGCAGGGATCTCTCTGCTCTCCAAGAGAAATAAAATCATTCAACAGCAGTATTCCACCGCAAACTATAAGGAAAAGTATCGTTTTTTGCGACCGAAAAGTAGAACAGAAATCAATGTCCAGAGATCGGGTTATAGAGCAAAAATATTATAAAGAGGGAAATCTTTCGTACGTTCTATCCCCCTCATTTTTTTTTCTCTTTTCTAAATAATTCATTGTGTTTTTTTTCAAGCATTGTGTTTTACTCATGAGATAGATAAATGAGATGACAGTTCAGCTTGTAGGCATTGTCAAAAGAAGGCAGTAGATTTCTCTCTTTATAATATTGTTACTCTATGGATCTGGTATTTACACTTCTATATTAAGTAGATTAGCTGTAATCGTGGCTGACAACCAGCATTAAAGCATATAAGATTCTGCGACTCAATCAGGAAAATTGCCTTTATATTGATTCAGTTTATTAACGTCGACGAGAGTAATCTATTCAGTCCAAAAATTACTATACATTAATTTTATCTAGTGTCGAAAGCAGTTACGTATTGTGACCATTGGTGACTCAATTTAATTATTCTCCAGTCAACCCAGTCAACTGTTGGAATCAAGAAATTGCACTTCTATCAAAAAAAACTGTGAATCGATCTAGGTCTATATCGTTGCACAGCCGGTACAGTTCTTCGTTGTAGCTTCTTCTCCACTCTCCGATAATGCATACGGGACCGAACATCACCCGAAGAATCTTTCTCTCGAAACAGCCTAAAACGTCCTCATCCGCTTTTGATCACGTCCATGCTCCTGGATTATAAAGAAGGACTGGGATGATGAGGGTCTTATAAAGGGATAATTTAGTTGCCCGAGAGAGGGCTTGCTACTCAATTGCCTTCTAAGCCCGAAGAAGCAGCGATTGGCAAGAATTATTCTTCGTTTGATTTCAACGCTGGTGTTGGAGTTTGAGTTAATAGCGGAGCCCAGGTTGACAAAGTCCCTAACTTCTTCATAGTTTATAGCTGCCTATCGTGATGTTTTGTCCAAGACGTCGATCTTGGGTGTCTCTTCTTGATGACAGAATATACTTGGTTTTGCCTTCATTGACTCCTAAACCCATCTTCGCTGCTTCCGTCTCAATACTCACAAAAGTGCTACTGACTTCACGCTGTGTTCTTCCGATATCGTCGGTGTATGTGAGTAATTGGACGGACTTTTGGAAGATCGTGTCTCTGGTGTTAGCTAGAGAGTTTGTTTAAATACTTTTTTGACTTCGAAAAATGTCAGTAAGGTCTTTACCGACCTTGACGGAACAGCGTGCGTTTTCCATCGTCATTTTACACAGGCGGACGAGTTCGACAGGGATGTTAAAACTGCACATTGCTCTATATAACTCGTCTCGCGATTTTGAAATCGATGAAAACGTGGTGGGTATCGATTTGAAGTTCTTAGGTTGTTTCCAAGATCTGCCGTATTGTAAATATTTTGTTGGTCTATAGTGGACTTTCCTGGCCTAAAACCGCACTGATATGAACCTATCAGGTTGTTCACGAAAGCCTTTAGGCGTTCACATGCATTAACGCATATAGGTTTAGTTTTTTCGGAAAAGTTGAATGTTACAACCGAACCATTGTTACTTTTGTAGCCACTCTCCCCTACTACAGGGGACTATTTTCGAGTCTAAGAATTGTCCATACATTTAAAAAACTTACGCCGTTGATTTGACTTTAAACTTAAAGATTTAAGATGTTAGATATATTATTTGGTATCAAACACGTCACTGAAAGTTGCTAAATCGTAGGTAATATCTCTTTCCGGTTGCGATTCCCTTATTGAATCAATCTCTTTCCTTCTATCAAAAATGCTACTATCATAAAACTCCCAAATTTAAAATACATAATGTACATAACGTAAATCCCGCACTTGACCTGCTCTGCTACCATGGAACTATTTTTGGTAGACGATTTTACAATAAAACAAGTTTTCAACTCTGTTTTATCAACCAGCAGACATAACATACTACACTATATACTTACATCAGCGGGGTGAATACTCGCACTCTAAACTTTCGTAGTGCGCATTTACACTACAAACAACAGAGATAAGACAAATTAATCCCCCATTATCACAAAACAATACAACAGTGTACACTTGTTTTTAATTCAAGCATGTGGCATTAATTCCGAAATAGAATACAATACACTCAGCGACAACACGAGAAGAGCGAGATGAAAACAATAATTATTGTTATTAACTAAACAAAAGAGAGAAGAAAAACCAAATAGAAGAAAAGCTAAAGCACCAACAAGCAGCGCCTCTGGTATCTAATGTATAGTCTAGCTCCGCGTAACCAAGGAAAGTGTAAAACAAAGAGGTTATGAAAGCTTTTGACTGCATTTAACGTCATCATCTTCTGCTTCTGTTTACGTACGTATGCAATATAGTTAACAATCTACATTGCAAAATGAGAGAAAGAAGTTAGACGGGATTGCAATTTGTGTGGTTCTGTTTTATCCAGTTCATCCCGGATTCCGATTCAACGCACAATAGTGTAACAAAACAAAGACAAAATCCTTGAATAAAACAACAAATCCCTGTTTTATTGTCTGTCACATTCCTGCTCCCTAGCCATCTCTTCCCAGCCGTAAAGCAGAGCAAAAAGAAAGACAAACAGTACAAGGAAGAAACCTGGGTACTCTTCTCTGAGTGTTTTTTTTTTATCTCAGGTGGGCATTTTGCACCTTTGTATTGCAAAGTGTGAAGTGCTTTAGATTAGATTAGACATTAGAGACATGAAGAGAGTGTATTTACAGAAGTATGTGTGCTCCATCCGGGCCAGGTTGTTTTTTTTCTTTGTTTTCGGTTGGATGAACGCGCAAACGTTATCTTCACTAGGTCCCAAGTTAACTCGTTTGTAACTTGTAAGATTGTAAGTCCCCATGCTTGCCCAAAGCTGAGGCTCTTTGCTCTCTCATCTTTGTGAATAAAAAAGTTGCCACGGGGGGTGGTGGTAAGGTATGTTGGTATGTATGTCAAACACGCTTCAAATATATTTCCACACGCGTTGGAGACTATTTTATCACACGATATCTGTCTTTGGTGAACTCAGATATAACACCGAAGATGGAATAAGAACCGGCAAAATGGGTATGGAAATTCCGTCTGTATTGAGTTTATTCTACCTTAATGGCGTTGTATGTATGTATATAACATGTTTGTATTAAATAAATGAAATTCCAAGTGTTTGTTTGACCTTCAAATAACAAAAAAATTTAAATAAACAAAATTGCATATTTTTGGCAACAAACCGATCTTGACACGGTAATATTAGAGGGAGAAAGATAATGATAGATAGATATACTAGAAGGCTAAGAGCTTAAAACAATTCTAGGTTATGGTCAAGGATATTTTTATTTGATTCGTCGTTATCAAGTTGTTCACACATATTTAAGTTTATTATTTTCTTTTATTGTTGTTTGGTTTTTCGGTTAAGAGACTGACAATAGTCAGTGATTTGCGTGCTGGCTGCTATGAATTGTTTCTAAATTTAGAACTTTAAATTCAAATTAGTATAGTTTAAACGTTCTTTATGTCAAAAAAAAAACAAGTATTAGAAACTTTAAAAATGGATTATTGGATAAAGTTATGGTTTATTGTTAGTTAATTCATGTAGACAAAACTTTGAAAATTCAAACAGAACAGAACCGCGTTTTTAGTACCTAATTTGTTCTTAATTGTATACATAATAAACTTATACATTTCATATAATGTTTTATATATATATTCATTTATATAAATAAAAAAAATATGAGTAAATTACTTATGATGTTGGTAATATTAAGACTCCTTAGTTCCTTTTCAATTGCTTCCTTAGCTCGAAAAACAGCGATTGGCAAGAGTTATTCTTGGTTTCATATCAGCGCTGGTAATGTTCTCCGAGGTTATGGCGGATTCAAATTAGAGAAAGTCCTTTAATTACAGCTGTCTATCGTGATGCTTTGTCCAAGACTTGAATGCTTAATTATAGGGACTATAAGGCAAGTTTAGGATTCGTGAACATTAAAAAAATTGAGATAACAATCAAACATGACATTACGATCATAGAGAAGTCTAAAAAAGTGAAATCTTATTTTTCTCGAAAACGGCTCCAACGATTTTAATGAAGATTTTTTAGAATTTTTTTGTTGGTATTGGCTATCATTTGATTAGAACCACATATACGGGAAAAGTCTATTAACGGGACCTTTCATATAACGGTTTTTTTAATTTTTGGCTTTCTCGGTTACGGCTTTTTGGATCTCTGTCAAATTTTATATTTAAGAAGATCTAGATAGCCGAATTAATTTTGCGTATTAACATTTCGAATATTTTTTTGTTTTTAATTAAAATTAATTTTTGATTTTTTTTTTTGAAAAATCAATATTTTGAAAACTAATCAAAAAAAATTATTTAAAATTTTATAATCACATATGTATTTTAATAAATTCTTAAAAAATACCAACATTTAAAAAATAATTTTTTTTTCAAAAAACTAAAAATAAAAAACAGGATTTTATCAAAACCGGTCCTACAATTTTCGAAATACATTTTTCATAAATTCCTTGCTATTTAAGACGTGTGATGGCATACCTCATTTTTACTAAAAACCGTTAAGTATTGTAGTTTTTAATACTTTTTATAAGTTCAAACTGAGTTATTTTCAACGCAAGTGTTACTTGTTTCTGCCAAAGATCTTGCTTTCCAATGTAATTAGGCACATAAGAGAAAGTACTTGCGACCCAGTGGTGCCCATTTTTTAAAGTATGATGTATGAGATATAGCCACCTTTTTTGTTCTACTTCGCCCAGATAAAATGGTTCATTCTACCTGACAGAGGAATTCGGTCTGCAGAAGTGGTTTTTCTTTATTCTCAACATCGACTGCGATTCTTTTACGGAGTCAGTTACTTATATGGTTGACCTCCGAAAACTTCGTAGTAGCGAGACTGGAACTGTACGCTGACATTGGGTCTTGTGAATAAAAAAAAAGCTAAAGCTAAAATTTTGATTTTTAAGCAAAAGCTAGATTTTGTGTGAATAAAATCCAGCTAAAGCTAGCTAGAGCAAGCTTCAATTTGTGTGAATAAAAATAGCTTAAGCTAAAATATTTAAGCAAAAGCTACAAAAATATCAATATTCCTACACCCTTGTCTTTGACTAGTATTTAATTTTAAAATTCTCGTTAGTAAAGTGCGAACATGGCAGAGTTCATACGTGTATATGTTAATGGGAAAGTCTTCCAAAGCACTAATGTAGAAGCAACATTCAATGCAATGCAGCTGAAAGTTTACAAGAGTTTACTCTTTTCCTTGGTTCTCCGATTTATAAAATACTTGCTTCTACCATCGAGTTCGTCTGTGTGGACTTCAGATTTAGTTATTGGTATTATTTAAATCAAAAATCGCAAAAAAAATTATTCAGATTTCTCCCACAGGAAAGGGGAATTTTTCAGAATAAAAGTATCCTGTATAATGAATCCTGTAATTCTTCCGTCTATCAAACTTCACAAATTCGTGCAGTTGTTTCGGCATGGAAGCATATCAGACAAATATACTAATACAAATATACAATACATACTAATACATTTTACTCAATATTTTGGACGGTTCTTAATCAGGCCTAAAAGGCTTTGTAATCAAATATTGGATATGTAAATTCTTATATTACCTAATAAAGTCTATTATAATCTTAAGCATTTTCGTTAAATAAGGTTTTCCGTCAAATTATAATTTATTTTTATTTAGATGGTGAGTACCATTTTTCTAATCGGGGAGATATAGGTATCTCTATATCTCTGTATCTCTATAACTCTCTATCTCTGTATCTCTATATTTCTTTATCTCTGTGATATAGTTATACCTGTAACACTTTCGTCTACCAACTTTACAAATTTAATAACAATAACAATCCTCCAGCAATGCCGTATTTGACATTTAAGACTCCCACAGAAAGCGTTAATTTTTCCTGGATAAAAAAGTAGCTTATGTTTCATTCCAGCACATTATCTATATACGTACTAAATTTCATTCAAATCCATTAAGCCGTGGAGGTGTGATTGGGAAACAAACATCCAAACATAAAAACATTCACATTTATAGTATGAGTACGATCAGTTTTAGCTAAAGCTACCTTATCCAAGACATGTGAATAAACAAACAAAAGCTGAAAATCCGACGCTTAAGCTAGAATTTTGCAGCTTAAGCTATTTAGTAAAATCTTTTTTTTATTCACCTAAAACAAAGCTAAAGCTAGAGCAGTCTAGCTTAAGCTACTAGCAAAAGCTATGACTAGTTAGCTTTAGCTTCCTGTACAAATAGCTTTTACTTTTTTTTTATTCACAAGACCCATAGATTCCGTCTAGAGACTTCTTCTGCTGCTGCATGCAAAGAGCAGTGCCTTTTTTTCCTTCCTCCCTCTCGTTTAATATGTTACAAACTTGCGCAGGTTGATTTTGTTCGCAATTCTTTTCAAATAACCTAGAGTCTTTACTCCATGCATTAACTTGTTCAATTACTATAAAGCTAAAAGTTTTATATTATAAGTGGCCAAAAAACTCAACAGAGTGTTTTGCCAAAACTAATTATTTCCATTTCATTTTCCACATGCTGGTTTTTACTTTTATTGAAAATTATTTTGAAATTGCATTCAAATTGATGTATATAAATATAAACTTTGTAATTAAATATGCACATTTGCTTTAGCTGTATTGTAAACCAAGTTAATCAAAACAAAATTCCAAAAAATATATCAACAGGCAAATAAATTAAATGGATAATCAACTTAATTTTAAATTAACAAACCAAAGTAAACAACTCAGACGACTGCTGTGCACTTATTTTTGGAGTTGACTTCTCACAAAATAATGCAATTAAATGTTAATATTAATACATATATTGTATATAAAATACCTAAATGTATATTTGCATACATATGTGTATTTCTCTTGAATAGCTTAGCAAAATATCACACAATCATCACGAACAGTTTTATGAGCATGATAAAGTTCGTTTATATTATTTTGTTCTCATTCCCTTTTTATTTATTTCTGTTCATTTTGAGAGGTTGTTGATGTATCCATATCACACCATCCATATAACAACTTCTATTGAAAAAGAATACGATTCTTTATTTTGTATTCCATAAAAAATCGACTTTAGTCAATAACGAACGAGTGACAGTATCAAGATGACTTTTTAATGCTGTATATAACATTAAAGAGCTAATAGTAATTATACAAAAAAAAACGACATTTAAAACGTCATTTTTCTTTTTTGTGAAAGATTTAGGAAAAATAATTCAATTATTTGGAAGGATTTTCTTTAACAACATATAAATACTAGGTTTTTAAATGGTATGTTAGAGTAAATATCCACACACCGACACCAGTGAGCAGAGACCGAACTTAGTCATAGTAATACAAAATTGTATACAATCAAACTAGTTTTGTTTTTGGTTTGACGTTTAAGGGCGCGAGTGAACATGGTTCGCGTACCATGGCGAACAACAGAGGTGGAACACTATAGTCTATTTAACAAAAAATTGTCAGTACAGAGAAGATAGGACGTTTGCCTCTTAGTCTGGTTGTATTGGCTTGCATATTTCTGTTTCAAGAAATAGCTATAAGAGGGTTTCCGTACTTATCTATATAAGTTGTCGAAAATGGGTAAGCAATGTGCGTAGGGTTACCATTTGCTGATGACAATACAATACATAACAATTAATTTAAAAAAAATACACATTCACTTTTTATTAAAAAAAAAACATTAGAACTTCATAGTTTAAAAACAATTTTAACCAATTTAAGTTTACTGTATTGATTAATAGTATATATTATATTCATGTTTATTAATCACAATACCACATTACTCTTATTAAAGCACGTAAAAATACTTTTACGAATTAATATGATCACGTAATGCACTTGCAAATTTCAAAAAAATAACTCCTTTCTACTAAAATATCAAAAGCCAACAAAATTTAATTTAATTTTAATTTTGAAACGATTTTCAAACTATTAGTACTTTTATAAAAAAAAAAAAAAAACATTTTTGGAAAAACTCCTCTCTTTAGAAACAACGTCATTCAGAGATGAAAATAATCTCTCTGATGCCACAGAACTTGCAATCAGGGACTTATATTTTTGGGCAATATATGCCAAACTTTTAACTATTAAAACAAAACTTAACGAATTAATTTCAAATTTCAATTTGTTAATTCAACATCAACGATTAAAAGAAAAGAAACTAGAGAGCCAGAGATATTTACCGAAAAAGATGAAGCAAAAAGTTCCATATTTTAAGTAGGAAGTATAATAAAAGAGAGAACAAATATTAGTATACGAAGGAGTTTTATTAGTTGTCTCTGCTCTTCTATTTATTGTGAAACTGCCAAAGTAAAAATAAACGTTTTTTCACCCTGTTATTGAATAAAACCGGGATAAAATCCTAAACCGGCTAACCGAAACAAAGAAATGTTTTCGGTTTAAACCGGGCAGTTTTTACCAAGCCTATTTTATCTGTTGGGTTATGTAGATGCAGTCGCTGGTCTACACTCATAAGCCAGAGACGATTGACGACAAAAAAATTTAAAAAAAAAACTGTAAGCTTGCATGTTAGGATATTTTCCGCCCCAACGGCTAAATGGGTTAGTTGAGCTAGGGAGATAGACGGATGGGTTACTGGACTACTTAATGAACTACATAGGCTAGTTTTTATCCCTAAACAAATTCACGGTTCCTGTGGGAGAGTTCTGAATCATGATTTTTCCTTTCAAAAAGGAATTTAAGTTCTTCCTAGTAAACATATAATAATATAATGACATGTTTCATTGTTAATGATAAATCTGCCCTTTGAAGCAAGAAGCTCAATTTTGTTTAGCAGTTCCTAGATTTGTGAAGTTAGCCATTTTCAAAACTAATATTTCGTTTCTTTTCTTTAATTGGCAAAGTGACAGACACCGAAAGATACAATTATCGAGATTTGCAAGTATAACAAACTTCTTTAATAATACATTTAAAAAAACATACCAATACCAGAATTCTTTCCAAAAAAATTGGCAATCAATCTAAAAATAGCTTATATTGAGCTAAATAAAAATACATAAGATTATAATTTGATATTAAGTTCAAAATTAACTGCGTTTTGAATAACCTTAAACAAACCAATAAAATAAGAATTTTTTGCAACACCCTGTGTTTTATTCTTCTAGAATATTGGATTTAGATTTACAAAGAAAAAAATGCAAACGTGCTAATGAACGATTGGAAAATGGCTTATCCCGCTACACAATAAATTTATCGGTATTGATGTATTCATATATGTTTCCAAACGAAAAATATACGAAGGGGAGCGTATGCGTAACTTTTTTTCATAATTCTGCTCACGTATTCAGGCACTCACGTCCTATATAACATTTACAACAAATCACTTAAAATATTTGTCAATAGACATGAACCTTTTCCTACAACACCCATTGACCGCTCGCGACCGTCTATAGGAAACTTCATCAAAAGAAAAAAAATATCAGAAAAGCTTCTCTACAATGTGCTAATGGATGCGGTTTGGAGGGTAAATAACTGTGTACGCCGAACACGTCCTATTTAAACATGAATGCGCTTAAAACCAATTTATTGTATATATTAATTTTGTCGGAGTAGTAGTAGTTCACATGGCATGTCGGCCTCGGCATGTGTTTTCCTTTTCCCTCTAAAAATACAAAAAGTCGAAAAGTGCTTTTGTACTCTTGCAGCGGCAATTCAGTGGCAAATTTTGTTTGATAGAGGCCTGGGAGCAGTTTGTTAATAAGGATATAATAAGGCATAATCATTCCCAGTCTGATTATGCGAGACTTAACTTACTTACGATGAAGTTTTCCAGAAAATTCTCGAAAGGATTTCATCAGATGAATCGATGACATTTAAGCTCTTAAATCCCTCTCATGATAAAAGATTTGCAAAATTTGAAGAAGAAACTATAAAATTGCTTTCCATAGCTGGATTCTGAAGGTGGAAATGGGCAGAGAACGATTCTTAGCTCTTTTTACTTCCGATTATAGGTACTATAAGGCATGTTTAATTAATTAATTAATTTTATGTGAATATTAAAAAACATGAGATAACAATCAGATGCGAACATAGAGAAGTCTAAAAAACTTAATGAGATAACATGTCTGACTGTCTGTCTGTCCGTTTGTGTGTATAACGATCTGCAGCCTAAACGGCTTCAAATATGGTGTTTTGGCATTCCTCAGAGGGTTTTTTTTAATGCTAAAAACAACTCTACTTGTCATAAACTGTTAACGTAAAGCTTAATTTACTCGAAAAGTGCTCCAACGATTTTGATGAAATTTTTTTGTGATTTTTTTAGGAATTAGCTAAATTTTATTGACGATATCTCTCATTTAACGATTTTCTTAATTTTCTTTTTCTCGTTAATGGCTCATTGGATCTCTATACATTTTTTTATTTAAAAAGATCTAGGTAGCTAAATTAATTCTGCGCACTAACATTTTTAATTACTTTTTTCTATCAATTAATTTTTGAATAGATAGATAGATAGATAATTCCATTTATTATAATTAATTCAGGTACATTTTTTGAATATTTTTTTTAAATTCAATATTTTTAAAACTATTTGTTCGAAATTTAACGGTCAGATTTATATTAATAAACTCTACAAAATTGCCTCCCAAAATTTCAATCATCAAAATCCAAATAAAAAACTGAATTTTATCAAAATCTTTCCTACAATTTTCGAAATACTTTGTTCATAAATTTGGTATTATATAAGACTCCATTGTTACTTAAATACGTTTTGTTGTGGTCTTTATAGGTTCGCTCCGTGTTATTTTTCTACCAAAGGGTTACTTGTGTCTGTGGATGAGCTTGCCTTCCAATGTGATTATGCATAAAAGACTAAACGAGCAAAATGGAATTTACAAATTTCTGGATAAAATTTTTTTCCAATTTTTTTTTATCCAAAGCTGGCAAAATAAGCCATTCGCCACTTCGATTTCATAACAATGTGAACTCACGTTCTCTTCAATGGTAAACATTCAAAGTAAGAACAAAAATTAGAAAAAAAATTGTTAGAAACCGTGTTTTTTAGCAAAGCTATTTGTAGCGCATTTGGATATTAAACACATTACAAATACAACAACCAGGTGCCGATAAAAGTAAATGTTGATTCTGGTTGCGGATAAATTTTCGAATTCGAAGTTATTTTCATTTGATATTAAAAGATTTCATTTACAATTGATCATTTCTGTCATGATTAAAGACTTGTAGCATTAATTTCTGTGTATCTGAAAGCCTTCGTTCATAGAGTAGATTAAGTGATTATAGGAGGTCTCTAAAGTTGGCATGACCATTTTGAGCTGGACTAAAAACAAATATCCTATAATTTGCCGTAAATTATCCGTAAATTATCCGTGGAAAAAAAATTTGCCGCGAAGTCGGATCATGTGATTTTCCATGTACTGCTTACTTGATATAAAGTTAGCATGACCAATCGCGTATCTTTCTATAAATGGCACCTAAAATTATCTGCATGGGCTTAAAATTTGCCGTAAATTATCCGTAGACAGATTGTCAAATCAAATTATTTTTAGGATTTTTTTTTTTTTTTTTTTTAGTTTTGCTCACTTGATCAAATTAGCAGGATCATAGGCGTATATCACTATACAGGATGATTCACGAGACATGTGAAAAAAAGGTAGAGCGTGTAGGTTGGGTCAAGACAAGAAAAAAATTGCATGGGAGGGGGTCTCCCCTCCCTCTCCCTTCTATAGCTGGGAGGGGCAATTTTCTTAAAAAATGACTTAAAACTGAAAAAAATATTAAAAAACAACGTTTACACTCACAATGCCATGATATACCTTTTTGTAAAGTCAAAAATCGCTTCTTTTATTTTATGTTTAAATAAACCTGTTATTAGGAATAATTTTCGAAAAATTAATTTTTTTTAAATTTTTTAAATTAAATTTTTTTTTTAAAAATTTCAAACTATTAAACTAATATCGTATAATTTGCCGTAAATTATCCGTAAGTTATCCGTGAGAAAAAAAAAATTGCCGCTAACTCGAAACATATGATTTCCCATGTACTCCTAACTTGATATAAAGTGAGCATGACCAATCGCGTATCTTTCTATAAATGGCACCTACAATTACCTACATAGGCATTTTATATATGTATAAAGTAAATTTAATATATTTATTGATTGCTGTTTAATGTGTTTTTTATTTATATTCAGTTTTTAATGTAATTCATACATTACTCTGTAATGTTTATTTAACTTTCGTCTTAATTTTAACCTTTCCTACTTGATAATGTGGAAGATTTGCTATGTACTATTATATTTTCTTTATTATTGTTACAAATAAGGATGTACAGCTAGTGTAAATGAATTTTGTAGTTCAACCTGTAACACCCGATGGTACAAAAAAATAACCAATTACACATCGACTGGGATTTACACGTACTTAATAAAACAGTTTTGTTTTTTTTTTTTTTTTTTTTTTTTTATAATTAACGCGCGCACAAGGGATTATGTGTTTCCCTTTTAATGTAGAACACACTGCGCGGGCATTACGAAGATAGGGAGGGGAGAGATAGGAGGTGCCGATTAACATTGGTTTTGAATGTTTGCAGATCAAAATGGCAAGGGAAAATCCCGCCGGGTAAACTATTCCAGATTCGTGTCGTTCGGCTAAAAAAAGAATCCCTATATTTCACGGTACGTCCGAAATTAGGCTCAAGGGTGAACTGATGAGCATTCCTTGCGAGACGAGTATTACGGGAGAAACTTTTAAGGGGAGGAATGCAACTGGCTACTTCGAGTGAACATTTTTTGTAAAAGAAACGATAAAATAAGGAAAGACATGAAACATTGCGTCGGTGTTCGAGTGGGGCAATTGTTTCAGCGGCAGTTCTATTACCTATCAATCTTAACGCTCGATTTTGTATTCTATCAAGCAGGTGAAGCGATGTTTGCGAAGCACCTGCCCAGAGGTGGGAGTTATACTCGAGTTTAGGGCGTATAAACGCTTTATAAATTGTAGCCAGATCAGATGGGGAAAAGTACTTCTTACAACGATACAGAAAACCTTAACACTTAGCAGCATTCTTAGCGATCTCAAATATATGGTCGTTCCAACGGAGGTCGTCGTTGACACACATACCGAGTACTGAGAGCTTTTCGGTTTCTTCGATGTAAGTGCCATTCATGGACAATGGCATTGGGGGAATGTTTAGCTTTAAAGACAGAAGACAGCATTGAGTTTTCGAAGCATTAAACTCCACACGATTTCTATTACCCCATTTGACAATGCTGTATAAATCGGAGTTTAATGAGCTTGACATACGGCACCGTTGCAATTGTACGTCCGAAGGCGAAGGACGTGAATTATCGAACGAATATGAAAAGCTGAGGGTAGAGTCGTCAGCAAAACAGTTAAGTGGATTAGAAGTAACAGACAGAAGATCATTTATAAAAATGAGGAAAAGAGTCGGAGACAGAACAGAGCCCTGGGGCACACCAGCATTTATTTTATGGGAATCAGACTTGAATCCGTCCAATACAACTTGTATTGAACGGTCCAGAAGATAGCTTCTAATCCAACGAACAAGAGTATTATCGATCCCAAAAGCACGCATTTTCGATAAGAGAGCTTCATGCCAAACTCTATCAAATGCCTTGGAGATATCAAGAGCAATAATCTTACTTTCACCAAAGCGATGTAAAGATTTGTTCCACTGTTCGGTGAGATATGCCATCAGATCACCAGTGGAACGGTTGCTGCGGAAGCCATACTGACGGTCATGGAGAAGCTTACGATCTTCGAGATATTCCTTAAGCTGACGGTTAATCAGTGTTTCCATGACCTTAGAAAGAAGGGATGTCAGTGCTATGGGTCGGTAGGAGGAGGGGGAGGATGGGTCACCTTTATTAGGGACAGGCTGGACAAATGCTGTTTTCCATCTTCTAGGAAAGATTCCAGAAGAGTAGGAGCGATGGAAAAGCTTACGCAGTGGCTTTGCCAGTGTGGAAGAACACCTCTTCAGAAGAATCGGGGGTATACCATCCGGGCCAGCGGATTTGTGTATATCGAGATCTTTGAGAACTCTTGCTACTGTACGAGTGCGGAAAAAAATGTGTCCCATGGAAAAATTTACATTCTCAAGTACAGGAGGGGCAACGTTGCTTTGAGGCAGCGTGGAGCTGGCAGCGAAATGGGCGGCGAGCAAGTTTGCCTTCTCTGAAGAGTAAACAATTGGTTTGTTATTGTCGATGAGCGTTGGAACCGAAGATGTCGAGGAGTTTTTTATATTTTTTACAAATGACCAAAAATTTTTACTGCCTTTGGGACACTGCAGAATTTTTTGCCGTAATTTTTGGTCATGCAAAAATTTGGTTCTTTCTATAACGGAGTTGCATGAGTTCCTTGCTTGTTTGTGCTTTTTCCGATTTTCCTCTGTAGGGTTGGCTTTGTAAGATCGGAAACTTAGTTCTTTGAGCCTGATAGCTTCTTTACACTCAGAATTAAACCAAGACTTTTCTTTAGGTTTGATGCTTTTTACTCTGTTAGGAATAAAAGCACGCATCCCTAGAAGAATCACATTTGTGATCATTTCAGCACTGGCATCAATGTCACTATCGAGGAAGCATAGTGACCAGTTAAAGTTTCGGAAAAAGAAATTCAGGCCGTCCCAGTTGGCTTTCTCGTATTGCCAAACGGTCCTGGTGGGAAGTTTTTCTTTAACTGGATGGGTGGGGGATGAGAAATTAGCTGAAATGATACAATGGTCTGAAGTGCCAAATGGAGAAGTTACACTAATGGTATATTTATCAGGGTGAGAAGTAAGAAACAAGTCAAGAGTTTGGGCTGCTTGCCCAGCAACATCCGGTATACGCGTTGGCACATCGATCAGTTGGGTAAGGTGATGTAACCCGGCAAAGAGCTCGACATACCTTCCTTCGGGTGTTGTCTGACCAGAATAGCGGAGCCAGTTGGAATTGTGTACATTGAAATCGCCCGCAATAACGATTTCAGTGCGAGGACAAAGGGAAACAATTTTCGAGATGGAATCAGACAGTGCATCAAACTCGTTACAAGTCGAATTACTGTCAAGATTTGGACTCCTGTAAATAAAACAATAATGAATGACATGCTTGCGGACAGTGAATTTGAGCCATAAGAAGTTAAAGTCCGTGTTGGAACATTGCCCATATTGGGGAAGGCTCTGGCAAGCAATATCATTCCTAACATAGACCACGAGACCATGATGAGAAAAGAGTAATGGCACCAAGCTATACCCATGTAGAGCAAATTCTGATAAATCAGTATTTGCTCCAACCTGAGTTTCACTTAATGCCAAAACAGCTGGCCTGTGTTGAACAGTGTAGACGTACACGTGAAAGAAATTCTTTCTTAAACCACGAACATTTGAATACACGACACAAAAATCACTTACCATTTAAAAATACTTACATACAAAACACAACTCTGATTAAGTCGAACTGCGCAGTGAAAATCAAAATTAACTTCTGTAATAATCAAACTGTCTTAGGTGTTATGCCCATAAGACAGCCTGTTTACAAAAAAATCAATCCAAACATTCAGCACAATAAGACAAATTCAGATGCCCTTATCTATTTACCGCAAGCATTGTATGGTCATACGATGCCTACAGTAGATAAGAAAGAGGCAGTTAAGCACAAAGGTCTTGGGACAGAATAGAGGATAATTTGTTATGCGAATGCGTTTTATTTATTTTTTTTTTTTCTTCTTCAGCGCGAGTGAACACTATTATTTTTTTTTACATCACACGCGAGGGGTTTTTTTCTAATTTCTCAACGAGCGTGTATTATTTTTTTTCCTTAAAGCACTCGCGATAACAACGCGCAACAATTATTTGTTTGGACTTCGTTTAACTAATTGTGCGCGCACCTCGACATCCGTCTTCAACGAGCTTAGGATCGTTAGGAAACAAAAGATAAGTAGAAATTTCTAACTTTACAAAAATTGTGGATGTAAACGTGAATCATCCTGTATAGTGATATATGCCTACCTGCTAACTTGATCAAGTGAGCAAAACTAAAAAAAAAAAAAAAAAAATCCTAAAAATAATTTGATTTGACAATCTGTCTACGGATAATTTACGGCAAATTTTAAGCCTATGTAGGTAATTGTAGGTGCCATTTATAGAAAGATACGCGATTGGTCATGCTAGCTTTATATTAAGTTAGCAGTACATGGAAAATCACATGATCCGACTTCGCGGCAAATTTTTTTTTTCACGGATAATTTACGGATAATCTACGGCAAATTATAGGATATTTGTTTTTAGTCCAGCTCAAAATGGTCATGCCAACTTTAGAGACCTGATTATAGGAACTCAATCAATCAAGTGAGAGGAAGTAGGAGAAATCATAATAATGTTCATTTTGATTAAATTGCATTTAGTCTGCTTGATAGTTTGATTTGTTCGGGTGACTCGTTTTCTGAGTTTAGTCAGTTCTTATCATTTTGCATATAAAGGAAAAAAAAATATTACATGATTATAAAGAATTATTATCACACTTAAATAGCTTAAATCCATTAAGTTGATATGATGCATCGTCATCCAGTGCTGAGGTTTAACAAAGCTGATAGCATTTTAACCTCTTTAAATGAAATGGTACATGTGTGTGTAAACAGCAACATAAGTGGTTGAATCCTTCTTAAAAAATGATTCACATTTCTTAATTTCCTAAGGAAAAACATGTCTTTCGATATTTTAAAATTTCTTTTGTAACGCCACCTGTAGGGAATTATTTGAATCATACTATGAATATTCCTTATGGCGTGAGATGGATTCATATTTCTCCCTTTCTTTTAGTAATTCATTAATTTTTAATTTTCTATCGCTCTTTCAAATCCACAATGCGCGCCATCGACTAGACATTTATTTTAATATGCCTATAACCTTCCCATAAGTGTAAAAAAACTGAAATCGAGTGAACCAAACAATTGTGCAGATGAAATGTTATAATAATGCAGATGAACATGGTTGTATTTACTATAATCTTCATGACTTGTACTTCCAATAATCTTGAAGATCTCTCCCTCTCTTTCGAACAAGTACGATTTTTGTATTTTGTATCCTTTTTTTGAGATGTTGACATGCAGATCAATAAAAAGCATTTTACGAATGTAAAAGTTGAATATTTAAAAAAATAATAATTAAAAATATAGTCGTATCTCTTTCACATCCACGAAAAAATGCCCAATCAAAACAACAGAACAAAATAGAATTGAAAATGTTAAGTGTCTTATAAGAATAAAAAGATTTTGATAAAACTAAATTACATATGATATATATACGTATGTACACTTTTTTTGAAAAAATTGCAGAAGTGAAACTTTTAAGTTCTTTAATTTAAATATTGAAGCATTGTGAATTAGTTATTTGTAATATTCAAATCAAAAATTCTGCTGACGTTTTTTAGCAATCTTGAAATTATTTAATTAAAATGAGGAGTACGTTTTAAAAAGCATTTTAATATTATATATTAATAGTTGCGTAATTAAAATGGATTTTTGTAAACAATCCCAGCCACCAAGCTCAAGTACCATTTCATCATCCATAATAAAATGGGCACGACTGGGTAGCACGTACTTGCTCTTATGTTCTGGCTAACTAATCACATTAGAAGAATAGATCTTTGAAAGAAATAAGTAACATTAACGTAGAAAAATAACACGGTCTGAACTTCTAGAAAATTTAAAACCACAACACCTAACCGTTTTTAGTAAAAATGGAGTACGCCATCACACGTCTTATAGAACAACGAATTTATAAAGAAGGACATATTTCGAAAATTGTAGGACGGATTTTCATAAAATCCTGTTTTTATTTTTAGTTTTTTTTTTAATTTTTTTTGAAATTTTGGTATGCAGTTTTTTTAAAGTTTATTACTTATCATAAAATTAAAAATATTTTTTTTTTGATTAGTTTTAAAAATTGTAATGATTTTTCAAAAAACAAAAATTAACTATTATTAGAAAAAAAAGTTATTTAAAATGTTGCTATACAGGTATAAAATTTTAAAGAAATCCAAAGAGCGGTTGAGCGGTTACCGAGAAAGCCGAAAATAAAAATGTATATGAAAGGTACCGTTAATAGACTTATCCGGTATATTTGGTTTTGATAAAATGATAGCCAATAGCCACCAAAATACACAGAAAAATAAGCTTTTCCTTAACAGTGTTATATGGCCCCTGTGAGGAATGCCAACAAATACCAAATTTGAAAGTAATCGTTTAAGCCGTTTAGGCTGCAGATCTGTATGCATACAGACGGACAGACTGACTGACAGACATTTTTTGTCACTAACTTTTTTAGGCTTCTCTATGATGGTAATGTCATTTTGATTGTTATCCCGATTTTTTTTTTTATTCACGAATACTATAGTTGCCTTATAGTACCTATAATCGCAAGTAAAAAATAAACAGGCATACCCATCTCACTAAAAAATCACCTTAATTTTTTTAATTTTACCGGCTTGTGACCGAGACCCCCTGAGTTATTATTGGCGACCTTCTAAGGGATCGCGACCCACAGTTTGACAAAGAATCGCACAAGGCATTGAAGCAGAATTTTCCAAAAAAGACATAATATTTTTGATTTGCACTTACAAGATTTTTTTATTAGGTATACATAATGGTCCCATCTGTCTATCAGGATACTCCTGAATTTAAAAAAAAAATCCTGTAAGAAAAACGATCCTGTATTTATCTTTAATTTATCCTGTAATTGTCCAACAGAATTCAAATGTCAAATCAAACGATGGCGATACGTAGTTTACGTCGCACTGCAGCCATTAATGGCTGCGTTCACATTTGCACCTTTTATATTGAATTCAAATTTGGGGATTCAAATAGGGTACTTTCACATTTTTACCGGCCATGCTAGAAAATGGCTGAAAAGTAATTTTTTCTTTGGTACTATCTTGTTTGAATTTTAAACATACTCAATTTTGTTTATATGGATGGTTACTACGTTTGTAGTTCATAATCTGTAGTTCATTCTTACGGTTACAAAACTAATTTAAAAATGCCATTATTTTATAAATTCGCTTCGCAAAATTGCATCGAAGAAAAAATAGAATGCAATCGGCGATAGCACAGAGCGATCGATAGCGACTCTGATGACGAATGCCACGTTCTTAGCCTTGATGGTATACACCCATATAATTGTAGTTTAATTATGCAAAAGAAGTTATTAAATAATGCATTTTAATGTAAATACATATTTAAGACTTAGAATTATTTATTTCATTAAAAATTGTATACGAAAAACAGTTTTTTTTAGAAACAGCATATAAAAAACTCTAAATCTTGATTTTTTTCCTTTTATTTGGTAAAAATAAAAGAGCCTGTTTTTGAAAAAAGGAAATCCTGTAAAATGGTGAAGCTTAGCCTTTTTATCCTGTAGTTTGAACAAATTGAGATGGGACCATTAGATACACAGTATACAGTATACTTATTATTTTTATTATTATTATCTTTTATAAAAAAAAAGCAATTAAAATCTCAATGTTAATTATAAATTAATGAGCGAAGCAGCGACGACTATTTCACTACAAAACGATCTGAACGCAATTTGATGTTTAAGTTCACACATATGTATGTATCTATGTTGTACGGATACAAAGGTATCCGAAATCTTATATTGTTCTGTTTATTGAACGCGACCAATTAGTCATTCATAAAACCACAAAGTACCTAAATGAAAATGCAATTCTTCGTACGTCTTTCCCTCCAAAACTTTTGTTTACGTTGTTTTTTTTTAGTTATTGTTACTAACATCGTTTTTTATTGCACATTTTTTAATTAAACAAATATAAAGTGAGGCATAATTTCACAGAAAAAGGATGAATATTGAATTAAATTGCGGTTGAATAAAAAATGGGCCCTATACATGCCTACCTATATCGGCGCCACCGGGGCTTGTGTAATAGCTGCGACCCTGGTACAAACATTTACAGTGCGAGTGTAGGTAGTATAGGTGGGAATGAGTAATTCAACGTAAATTAATGCAGCTTTTGTTATAAAGCTCACGTGGGTGATGATGACAAGTTTTGAAGCCCGTTGGTTGGTGGAAAGGGAATACATATATAATTGCACATTACAGTTTGATGTGGAACAACAAGTTACTCTACCGCCAAATGTGGTGTATATTTGTATATAAAATGTCGAAATGTTAAATAAATAATAAAACAAAAATTGATAGGTATTATTCACTTCTTGATTGCAATATAATTTTTGCGACTTAAATTGTTGTTGCTGAAAATATGTATTATTCTTTGTGATTTTTTGCGCATAAATAAAATAAATAAATTTATTGGCGCGACAGCTCCTTAAGGAGCCAAGGCCTAGTGACTTATACTCTCAACCATTCCTGTGTGTGTGTTGTTACTCTGCAAGAATGGAAGGGACCTACAGTTTACCGCCTAATCCGAACGGCTACATGAGATGCACTTTTTCGAGACAAATTTTACTCTTGGAGGTTTTGTCAGTTCCTCGCAAGAGGCAGTACCCCAGAAAAAAAGGTGGCTATGAGCTGGATTTGAACCCAGGTTCTTTCGCTTAGCAGTCCGACACACTAACCACTAAGCCACGGGGCACTATTTTGCGCATAAATAAACGATATAAAAAATACGCATACTGAAATATATGTATAATTTTTTTACAAAGTCATATGATTGAGAATATTTGTTTGTAAGATATTAAGCAAAAAATAAAGTGTTTACATCGAGAAAAAACTATGCGTCATTTGAATATCATCTGATATGCAACATTGTTACCAGCTCTGCTTAAAAGTCACACCCAAATTTATTTTTCTCTGATTGTGGTGTGACGATGTGGCGATTTAATAACAAAAAGGAATGAGAAGGAATAATTATCATCTCAAATTCGGCAGAAAAATACATCGCAAAAACTTAAATGTCTGTTTTGTTTGCTAACTCAAATGTATTCATAAAACATGGCATGTCGAACTCTCCACTATAACATCTATTATTGCTGTCATCACATTGGCGAGTAGCGATTTTTTTTTTATTGTGGCTCACTGTCACTATACTTGGATGTTTCGATTGCTCTCTCCGTTGTTACATCGATTGACGTTTATGTCCATAGATATACGTTTACGGAACGGAGTTCTTTCGAAGAGAACATGAGAAACGCCGGTTCTGGTAGATTTCATATTCATGATACAACGAATAGTTACAGAGGAAAATGGCATAAGAGAATTGTGTATAGAGGAACATGCTTGCAAGTCCACGAAAAAATAAATAAAAAAAGTTCAAGCATATTCTTTTGATTTACAAAATGCTGTGTAGACGTGTTTGTTATTCTAAGGTTTATTTTGATTATCATCATAGCCTTTTTTGTTCATATTTCTTTCTCGGAAAGTACCGGCTTCAGAAAAAAAATTGAAAAAAAGAACACAAGCTAGGTGGAAATATATGTATGTATGTATATTATAATTAAACTTTTTTTTTGCTAATGGCTAGTATAGTGTATGCCTACCGAAGTATAGAAATGAATAAATATAGTTGCTAGGTGTTTAAGTTAGAGAGTTGAAAAGTTACTGACCTTTTAAAGAGTTTAAATTTCCAAAGTTATAAGCACACGAGATCGTGAGTTTTGCCATGTGGAAAAGAAAAAGTGATGATTTTGTTGTCCTTTTAAATCATATCTAATGCTAATAATGAATAAACTTCAGCAGAAATCTATTAAAGCTATGAATCGCCGAAGGTCTTTGGCTATATTTGGCTTTATGAACTTCTGCATGGCTTTGTGACTTTCCTCCGCAATGGTTTAATTTTGGACTTACTTACCGTATTCACGTAGCCTTGTGAAGAATGATTCGGAGATGACGTTCATGTTCCTCATTTGATTTGATTTGGTGGTAGTCGGCGAAGTCTTGTGGTGACTGGAAGACCAGTTGTTAAGATGGGATGATTTGTTTCAGTTTTTATCGCAATGCATTTAGGCGGCTTTTTTCCAACTATTCTTGAAATTCCTTTAAACGTAACAAAAAAGGATCGATCAATTTTACGTGAGAGGTGTCCAAATCAATGCTGCCAATGTTGAATAATGTTGTCGAGTTGTCAAATCATTTCAGCTTTTTATGTATCTTTCCACCATTTTTTGTTCTAAGAGTTTCACCATGTGCAAAATGTTGCAAAGAATTTGTCCGCAACGTTTTCTTTAAAGTTTCGCATTTCCTTGAGAAGCCGAATCCCTAATTTCATCTGCGAAAGAAGTTTTTTAATCTTACCATAGTCTCTGGTAGTAAATTCTTTGATGAGAAGAGTTTTGAGGGCAATGTATTTTCCAGAAGCAGGTGGATGTCGCAAAAATCCACGAAATTTGTCATCTATTAAATTTTGGCTAAACGAAGACTCGATCGTCTGCGTTTCGTTGTCGGCATATATGGCTTTTCCAGCAATAGTTCAACTGGTTGTCTGCGAGTTTACCTCACAGAAAAGTTGAAGCGATCTCTCTATAGTTTAGGGCTAAGTGGTATTATTGCACTTGATATGGAGCTTTAAGGAATTTAATGTAGCACCAAGGCCTTTTATCTGACATACGTAAATTTCTATTCGATGAAACTCACTTTTTCCTCGGATTTGTAATTATAATTACCTTTCAACCGATTAATAGTATTTGTGTTCGACGGTCTCTAGTCTGATATTCACAAAATAAATAACGGTTTCCTTTATTAAGCGTGTGCTTGTCCAAAATATGAGTACAATTTCCATACTTGGAAAGTTGCTCCCATAATCGACTTGAATTTTTTGGACAGAATTCAAAGGAGCTTTAAAATGATAAGTGACCGAACAATAATTGAAAAACTTATGGTTGGCCAATACAAAAAATTAAAGAAACATTTATCTCTTGAATACCTACCGTCGTAATGTGCATAACCTGCAGATAATGTGCATAACCTGTTTTACTACCCATTGTCATTGCCATCATATTGCCTAGTGGAGACGCTGAAGCAATGGCAATATCAATATTAACCGGCTGATGGAAGGCATATATTGCTTTTCCATCGCCAAAAATTTCTCTTGCAAAATGGCTGAAAATGATATTTGAAAACAAGTGCGTAGAATCGAAATTACAAGCAATGAAAAGCCCCACCCAAATTGAATATTGCACTCCCTAGTGATATTGCCATTGCCTCAAATATTGCCTGTGGACTGTGGAGACATAGCGTTGTAGTCCGGGAGCCAGTGACAGATTACCATGACCAAGTTCCTCTTAAACGATAATTGGTGAATAGCATCAGGGAATAGTATTATGAAACCTCGTGAACGTCAGCTGCGGTTCCGTTGGCAGGATGGTTCGTGGTAGCCTCCCACTCACGAAGAATATAATTTTTTTTTTAGTAATTTCCTCCCGACTAAAAATTTGTCAATCCATAGTCATCTGGCTGTTACAAGGCGAATTATGCGTCAATTGCATGCTTGAACTTGTAAAACAAATTAACTTTCAGGGATTTCCTCTCAGCTAAAATTTAGACTTATGGTAGCTTATACGCAACTATAAATAAATATAAATGTCAGCTGGCTGTATCTCGGTGGAAAGACTGTCAGCCGATACTTTGAATGTTATAACGCTCTGGACTGCTCATCCCACCCACGGAATCGCAGCTGACGTTCACGAGGTTTTATAATACTATTGCCTGATGCTATTCACCAATTATCGCTTGAGAGGAAATGATTGAACAAATTCTCACCTGGCTCCCGGACTATTAGAACAATAGTCATTATGTAAATCAATGATCATTCATAAACTCGTTTTGCCATAATGGATTCTTTTTTTCAATTAAAAGTTTAATTTGACTATTTTTTTCATATTCTTACACAAAACTAATAGCAAGACTGTTGCAATAATGCATGACGACCAACATGACGTTTATGAACAATAGGTATCTGAGTTATGGTCAAAACAGATGTGCAGATAATTTCGTGCAGGAAAATAAAATTACAGAGGCTCTTATTATGGGGATGTAAACCCAAAATTCTGCAAGGTTGCAAATTCTGCACGATGTCTCTATTCCTAAATTTCATGCCTAGTTTCATTGCTGCCACAACAACAAACGAAAAAAATGTAAATAAAAGCTATCTGGCATTACTGATATATACCACACTTGTTAATCAGCGTTATCGCTGTGAAACTATTACCACCACTTTTAAGAAAATATCTCATCATAGTTTTTATGCTTATATTATATTTTTCATCACTTACATTAATACGATACTTAAAAAAATCAAATTTTTGTCGGATTTGTTGAATTTTATATTCTCCAAATTTAATATTTACCCAAATTTGATTTTATTTACATTATTTTTAAGTCAAATTTTTTCCTTAAAATAACAATATTTTGCAACTTTATAATAATGTCCAGTGGTAACGCTGCATTTTCGCATTAATACAGCAATATATAAATGTCAAAAAATATGCACATCTGTTTTAGGTGCGGTTCTGCGTGCAGTTATTCGTAAGAACAACTGCACATCTGTTTTCAGCTTTAATGAACATGATAACACAGTTTTTTTTTTCATTCTGACGTTTATTAAAAACACGCATTTGTCCATATTTCTTGTAGCGTCCATGATGTCAACTGGTTTTCAACTACTATCCTACTACTACCCCTCTTCCAATCCCAATTTGTTTAGTAGGAAAGTGTAAATCGAGTGCCTTTTAAATAAATCAAATCCGATCTGAAGTAACCATGACAATTAGTGGTGATATGCTCTGGTATCTATCAATATCAAGGCACCTTGATTGATCGATTAAGCTGTCAAATCATACTGTCAAATAGCATGCCTCAAGGAAACGATGTTGCTTAAATTTCAATTGGGTACTTATAAGATCTGTTTTTTGTTATTTCGTACCAAATTCTATTGTGGCTACGGGGCAACCACATACGATTAACGGAATACATAAGCGGCATTACCCCATTAAAGTTCGTGCATAGATATGTTATGTTTGTCATAATCTGCAATTTGCAAATTCATAATAATGGATTCGCTTACTAAACAACAAAATACATATTAGCATTTCAATTTCATATATGTTTCCACCGCATGCTTGTCGTTGCCATTTCGCCATTGTCGTCAGTTTGCTGCACCAGAGAAGGTGACTTTCTCTGAAAGTCAGAGTAAATCAACGCAGTGTTTGCCAAAAACAAAACGCAAAAAGCACCACTCAACGTAAATTGTAAATTGACCTCCATAGCTCCATGCTCCCAGCTCCTCATATATGAATGTATGTATGTATATATATATATATATATATATATGTGCTCACAGCATACAGATGTATGAATTGAAGACAGCTTTTGCTTTGTTTTCTTCCATTTAACCCACGCTAACCGCTTTGCTCTGATTTTATATCGTCAAAACAAGTACTTGCTTCTGAATTTATGACTTTAAATTGAGTGCGGCGGCCAAGTACTTATAAGCTGATACTCTTGTAATGTACAGTACATATGGATTTCTATTATATTTTATGTATGCTTGTATTTCCTCCCGAAAGGCGATGTGGAAGTAAACTATGTCCATAGATTTGGGAAACACAAAACTCCGGACATTCACTTTGTCTCCATTTGCTTGGCTAATTTGTGGTACAAAACAATAACAAAAATGAGTAAAACTGACAAAAACAATGTGCGATACAATGAATACACAAACACTGTGTTTGTTCGACTTTTTTTTAAGGTTTATTCGCTTGCTCGCTTTTTATTTTTGGAACAGGTAATACCGCGCATGAATACAAAATTATCCCGCGTGGTAGAAAGTACATAAAAAGACAAAGAAAAGACTACCATGTGTACAATTTTTTCTTTTTTTTTTAATTCTCTGGAACGTTGACTGTGGTGAATCTTTAAATGATGTATATGCACGGTTACACATGAGTAAATTTTTCGGAAACAATATGTTTGAAGGCGGTAACTGTTATTTTCAACGATCTTTCATAAAAATACGAATATTTTATGTATAATTTAAATGAAGAGTGCTTTTGACAGTAAAAAAAAGACAGAAGGAAGTTGACAGCGCCCTCCTTAGTGCATGACCAATATTGTACATTGTTTCATATTTAGTTCGCTTGGCACAAAAAGAGATTTCCGACAATGTCCTTCACCCTATACTTTTAGCTTAAACTTTAAAGGAATACAAACCTATTTAGAATTTAAAATCCGTTAGAAAATTTCTAACATTGAATGATATAAGAAAGGAGTGGATAAGCACTATAATAGTGTATACCTACCTAGGTAATTGAAAAATGTTGTAATCTATTTTTGAAAGTATGGCAACAATTTATGTACATATGTATATATGTGTGTGTTTGTGAAATAGTAGATGGTTCGATATATTGATGATTCCTTATTTGTATCAATATGCATGCAGCATGCCAATATGGAGTAGAAATTTACTCGAAATATTTGTTGATAGAATAATTTTATTCAATAAATACATAAACAAATCTAATTTTGATAAATGCTTGTACATAGGTAGTGTCATTTCACACATATGTACACATGATACAAATGATAAATATTCGGAATTTGAGGCTAAGCTTAACAGGGGTCACTTAAGTGTACCATACGTTTAAGTAAATGTAACACGCAAAGGATAGGGCTTTTATTTTCACACACCCTTTAAATAAGTAGGTATCTCCCTATTTTCCCTAAACTAATTTGTTAAAATTTGGCATCACCTGTCGCTTTGAAGTTTTGATTTTTTAAACCGAAACCCGACTTGACGCTAGCGCCAATCTACAAAAATAAGATAAGATGTCAATATGTCAAAGTATAGCACTTAAGTATCCAAAACAGACGCCGATACCGGATCCGATAACGACCTCAATTTCTGCAAACCACCTCGAGTTAAACCAGATGATGAAATTGCAGATACAGTCAAAATCCTGGTCTTCTCTCACCTGACACTGTTGCATTCTCTTTTTTTTTACTCTGGACCATAGAGTAACAATATTTAAAGAACTTGTGTACATGATTCCTTTTTTCGGTTGTTTCTTCAAATTCTAAAAAAAGCTATTGAAAACCATCCATTACCACTAAAAAACATGATTGAGAATTGTTTTCAATTTTAAAACTTCTTATTCTTAGTCCGTGCATAGCATTTTCTTTCTTAAACCAAACGAGAAACGTCAAAGCTCATCACAAAAAATCTTAAAAATGTTCATTCTTCCATTCGTTACTTCATTCCCCCTTCTTTTCTACACCCATTACCCAATTGTCAAAAAGAAAGAATGAAGAAACAACCGAAAAAAAGAATCATGTACACAAGGTCAAAGAGAGAAATCTTCTGCCTTCTTTTGACAATGCCTACAAGCTTGAACTGTCATCTCATTGACCATTTCGGATAAGTATGAGTAAAACACAATGAAAGATATTACAAAAGATATGTACATAAAAAATTGAGGGTATTGGAGGATGGCACGTATGAAAGATTTTCCTCTTTATAATATTTTTACTCTGTGGTCTGGACAAATTGACGCAAGCACGCATGCAACTTGATTGAATATGTAAAAGAGAAGGAATAATTTTGAATAGGAAGGAAAGAGATGGGCTAAAGAATCCGAAATAGCTCATAGTTTATTATAAAACGCAAGTTTCGTTCTTATAACGTTTTATAACGTTATATTCATTTGCGTTTTGTAACCGATAGATATGTACATAGCTATAGATATTAAGAAAATTAAGCTTATTAAAAAAAAAACAGTAAAACACTCCGCGCTGACACAACGTTTCTTTGAATAGAAAAGTAGTGTTTTACTTTCCAGACGTTCCTCTGCTGTTTTGTTTGTTTGCATCACGTCACAAAGCAAGTTTATTTCTGTGTGCAACTACGTAATATGCGGTGATGCATTGCGATCTTCTGTCAATGTGTCCAGGCACTTTGAAAACATTTTTTAATCTCAATACTGGCATTTTTTCTGAAAAAGCTCATAGAGCATTGACTGCTGCTTAGACAAACGTATGTACCAATTAATATTGCTTAAAGTATTTCATCGCGAACACGGGAGCAATAACGGGGGCAAGTGGAGTTTCTGAATCGTGGCTTTAGGTAGTAAGTGAAATCATATCATTCCATATTGCTTTCTCTTTCATGCTCACTCCAAGTTTTGGAGTTGGTGTAAACATCGTGTTGACAATTTTAAAGTTCTGCCGAAATGATAAAAAAAACGCTGCGAAAAGTTTACTTGCTTTCTTCAAATCTGGTATAATCTTGTACATACATATGTATGTATCCAGAAATAAACTACATGAGATCTTAAAAATATGTCGCAAAGATAATAATGTCATAGAAATGCTGTTATTTAGCAAAATTGTCTTATTTTAAAATCCGATTTAGCCCTAAATTCTTCGAATCCCAACATGCAAGAATTTTCCTGAACACAATAAAATATAAGTTTAAAATAAAAAGTCCGCAACTATCAAGAAAGAAGAAAGAAGGCAATCCTTTGATTTAATTGTTTTCATTTTTGCCCTCAGCCACGTCGATTGCTGCATAATCAAACTTACTTTTGGTTTCAATTTCCTTCTATCATTAATCATTCAATATCTTCTTTTAAACCACCTTGCTTTCTCATATATTCAATCAAAACTAAGGGTATTTTAAAATGCCCAGCCGGGACCGGTTTTTATACGTCTTCGTTGAAGTGTTCGACGTAATTTTTTGACAGTTAGATGCAGTGCGTTATAGATGTTAAAACGACAAGGACATATCAAAAAAGCCTGTCAAGCAAATAACTTCTGTCATAAATAATTTCCAAGATCAAATTCTTGATCTCTACAGCACAAGCCAATGATTTTTTTTACTGTTCAAAAGTAAAACTTTAAAAATTAAAATAAATTTTCAAAAACAAAAAAACAATAATTTGGCTTTGATGTTCGTTGCCGCTGCGTAGCACACATTTTCCAATTCACTCAAAGGAGGAGAACGCAGTGTCACGTAGGCATATGCCCGATGTGAACGCATTCTTTTAATTTTTGTATGGTTTTCTTAAATTTATTTGCAAAATCATTGCAGTGGACGGATACAAAAATAGATCCAACCAATTGGTAAATATTTTTTTCTGCGGTTGTTTTTGTGTGAATCTACGTGTGGATTCCTGTTTCTTAAGGTAGAGTTGCATATCTCTCTTTCGTCATGCCTCTGGACTTGTTGTTCGACGGCTTTGGTTTCTTGGTTGTCTTGTTGCTAAACTAAACTATACATAGTCGAATTCAAAAGTCGCTCTACTACTTTGTTTTTTTGTGTTTTTCACCTCAGCGATCAGTGGAAATTATTATTTTTCCTGATCAAGGTACCCGGGTAGTCCGAGAAAAATACAAGTTACGAACAAGTGGCAAGTGGGTGTTTTATATGATGACGACATGGTGAGAGTGAGAGAGGCAAGTTGCATGAGAAAATGTAATGTGCGAATACACAGCGAATGGTAAGAGAATATGTGGTACTATGAAAATATAAATACGACCTCTAAATGAACTTTCAACTATGGTGTTTGTATTCGAAATTTAAAAAAGGATAGAATTTTGCCACGTAAGAGAACTTTTAAATAATTTAAAGTTAAACAATAAAGGTTTGGAGTAAAAAAAACAAGTAAACAGATGTTTTGTGACGTCACTATCATCTGGTTTTGATTGCAAAGAGTACAACAATATCATTTCATATTGTTATTTGCATTTTTTGTATAGAAATTTCTAAAAGTCAGAAATTTTTAAGAGACTTATCGCTTGGCTTTATAAGCCCAACTGGCTGAAGTATTGAGGGCATTGGTTACCTTTTGATTAAATAACCGGCATGATAAAAATAAATAAATAAATAAATTTATTGGCGCGACAGCTCCTTAAGGAGTCAAGGCCTAGTGACTTATACTCTCAACCATTCCTGTGTGTGTGTTGTTAATCTGCAAGAATGGAAGGGACCTACAGTTTACCGCCGAGTCCGAACGGCTATATGAGATGCACTTTTTCGAGACAAATTTTACTCTTGGAGGTTTTGTCAGTTCCTCGCAAGAGGCAGTACCCCAGAAAAAAAGGTGGCTATGAGCTGGATTTGAACCCAGGTTCTTTCGCTTAGCAGTCCGACACACTAACCACTAAGCCACGGGGCACTACAACCGGCATGATACCTATTCTATAATCTATAGCGTTTTCTTTCAACTCGTCGCATTCAAGAAAAGCAATTTCGTCGTCGTCTGTTTCCAGTTCGATATTGGGTGCTTCAAAGTTTCTGGATTCTTTTGTGAAGCAAGAACTTTTGAAACCATTTGAGAAACTAATTGATTTTCGTTGTAGCATTATTTTTTTTGTTCAACGTTTCTGTAGTTACTTAATTGTCGTGTTTCATTGGACCCTCCATATATATATATTTTTTTTTACTAACTAAGGGCAGTACAAACTATATACTTTAATTCTAGTGATGTTGGGTGATGTTGATGTCACTGATCGGATCTTTAAAATCGTTCATTATTAGGAATATTTAAAAGAATATCTCGAAATCTGTAATCACTCTCCACAAAATGTTCTGAGCAAATATGACTATTTTTAATAGAAAATTGATTTATTTCCACACATACGTTTTTCGTAAAATATTGAAATACATTTTGTTCGATATTTTTTTTGTCTGTTGAATTTTTACAACCCAGAAGAGCAAAATACAAGCATTTTTTAAATTTAAACTTTAGTTTTCGTTATCCAAAATAAAACAAAATCAAACTCAGATAGGACAGCTCCAACAAACAATTCTGCTCCTCAAATTGTTAGATGATAGTGACGTCACAGCCCAAGCAAAATGGCGATTTAGGTAAACCATATCAGTATACAAATTTTATTTGTGCAGTAACTTTCTTATACAATAAAATCGTTAAAAAAACTAATAACACCGATTGCCTTCTATCTTACAATGCAAAATCGTCGGTTCACAAATTTTGTCAGTTTAAGAGTAGTCAGTTCACATGGCGATTGATACATCTTTGTTTAAGAACAATTGTGTAATGCGTTGTTAGCCATTTTTTTCCTCGTATATTGAATAGGAAGTGTAAATTGCAAAATGTTTAACAAAGTGTATACCTTTTAAATGGAATACAAAATTAAATTAGCCTGCAAGGACTTCATTCAAAATTGATTATTGAATTCCAAGCAGAGGAGCAAGAATTTTACCGCAACAAAAGAAATCAGCAATTATATAAGAAGTCTTCAACAATGACATCAGACAATTCATAATGAGTCTGACAATGTCTTCTCATACGTTCAGACTATTGTAAGATATCTAACAATTTTATTGCCAGATGGTTACCTAGCAATGACGTTTCTGGCAATATTGTCAGATAAAATTGTCAGTTCAAACGGTTAAAAGAATTTGACACATTTTTTTCACTGACAGATCTAACAACATTGTCAGAGATCTAATAATCGCCTGTAGTTGGCTTTTTACGGTATCTAGGTAGGTATTGTTATGATTTTTTGTCTGTTTTATACTTTGGAACTTGGGTCACCTACCATTATCAATAATAATAATCAAAGCTTAGGAGTAAGCTCTCTATATCCTTACCTATTCAGAATTCTTGTGGCTACCAGACTTTTTCTTATTTTTCTTTGTATTCTTTCGGATTTCACAACTCTCGCGCAACAATTGGAATTGGCTCGCATGAACATAAGCAATTAGTCATCCCTTTTTGTTTTACCGTTTTACCAATTTTTTCATATCATCCATACACATGAAGCATGACGACACGGATGACGTGTAGTATTTTTGTTTAGTGATTCTTGCTTCCAACTATCTTTTTTTGTACTCCTCCATACCTCAAATATTTTCTGGCTTTTTCTTTAAATGATTCGAAATAGGAGCCTAGTGACACCGCCATCAGTTTTTTAGAGAAAAAAAAACAACAACTTTTGTTCGTTTCTTTGTTGTCGTTTGTTAATTGCACTTCAGTTTGCTTAGTAAAAGTAGAAACTATCATAAACTCTACTCTACGGATACTTTGAACCTATACAATAACAACAACATATTTTGTACAACGTGGTGCACAGCGTACCTACTCTCTTTATTTTGCTGTTGCTATTGCTGTTGGCATTCCTATTTTGTCTATTCCTGGTTGTTCCACTTCTGTTGCCATTGAACACACAAAGTCAATGCACGATGGCAACAAGAATACTGCAATTTGCAATACCTACCTAGCGCTAACCATGCATAAGTTGCGAACGATAAGAAGAGCATAGAAGACGGAGGGGCTTTTGGATAAAAATACAATTCAGCGAAATATTTATTATGCGATGAGTAAACACCAAAGAGAAGGAAGAAAATATAGAAGTTGAAAAATAAGCTGTTGCCAGATTCAACATGAAAAACAAGATTTGTTAACGTTAATCGTTTGAAATTATTGTGTAGGTAGGTACCTATTTAGATAGTTATGAGTGAGTCTTGTATACAGTTGGCCAATATCAAGAGTTAGGATGGTTTCAGTTAAGTAGAAAGGTAGGCACCATATTCGACAAACACCTTCCTTAATATCTGTTCTTATTTCCTTCTGCCTTCATTCTTAAAAAAACCATCTAATTTTAATATGGTTGAACAGTTATAAATAAACATAATTTAAGATTTCTTATAAAAATAAGTAAGCAATACAAAAAAAAACAAACTGATCTGGTAACTATATTCATTGCTCATAAATTACTCTTATCCATTAACTGCACCCTCTCACACTTGCATGATGTACAGGGAACAGTGTCTGTAGGTACACAGCACTGCCGTTTTCTTGAACAACACTTATCGCATTCGCATATCACATCACATGCAATGCCCAATAAGAAAAGAACCAAAAAAGCAATAGCCGTCGTTCGTCGTACGAAACAACAACTGATTTGGAAATTGGAAAAAAACAACAAAGTAGAATTGATAGAAAAGATACAACATGAACTCTATGCATAAAAGAGATGATAGAAAAAAAATTAATTGTCTGGGACGGACTGATGTGTTCATTTTTCTATGGTTGTGTTGAACTTACTTAACCACCAGTGCCATGCCGATTACCAAACTAGTTAGCCTTAGCTTTTGTACGCAACAGTGCTGTGGAATCGATTTTTCGATCTTAAGTTTCATGTATTTTCTTCTTTTTAATTCAGTTACAATTCCATTTACTCCGTTTAAATGGATAATTAAACCGAATTGAATTAGGATTTAGGTATCTATGTGTAAAGCTGTATCGAATCGAATCCGGATTACTTGATCCGATCCAGCTCGAGGAGCTTAGTAATTATTGTTGTTGAGCGGTTGGAAAATAAAAACAGATTTATGGATAGTACCTAAATAGGCACACATATTTGATCGAAGAATTAACCAATCAACAAAACAAAAAAGAGCATGCATGTTGTAAATAGAAAAACATTCGAAAATGAGAGATCCACACGATAACACACTTTTTATCTAACACACGGACAGTAGACTTATGCGTTTGCATAGTATAAAACTTAATAATCTTGTTTTATCTTCATTTTATTTATCCAATGTATAGCATTAAAAAATTGATAGGACTTCCTTTTTTCCTTCAAAAGTACTAAATATTCTGTTCCTTTTTCAATTTTTTTTAAGGCTAGCATGTCATAGTTATTTGTCTGTGGTTTGTTTTGTTTTTATTTGTCTACTTATATTGTTATTTTTTAATTTTGTTTTTAAATGGCACAATACAAAAAACGAATAAAAAAATGGATTTCTCTAGATAAAGTAAGTGAGAAATGTTAACCGCCCGTGAAACACCAAAATCAGTGAGATAAGTTATCCATTCATTGTCAAACGTCATCTAACGTTAAAACATATTTATTATTAAGAATTATGTGTTAAAATACGTGTTAGTGTTATTTCGTCTCTATTTTGTGTTTATTAATAGGGCTGAGGTGAGGGTCTTTCCACTACTAACTCTTCAATGGTCCATTCTGTGGGTCCTCTTCAACCAACACTCCGGTGTTCTATGAATAACAAGAGTTATGTATGTTTGCTTCGAAAGCTTCAATCGTTTTGGGTTAATGGACGAATTGAGTATATTTCACATATAACAACTTAAGTAAATCCAATGGTGTTAAATCACAAGATCTTGATGGCTTGATGGATATTGACGTTTTCATCGAACGTTTTATTAGCTGTACGGCATGTAGTGCCATTCAGTCAAAGACATAAGTAGTCAGCTACACCAATGTCTTGAATTTTCGGCAACAAAAATTCATTGGTCTGTAGCGTTCTCGATTTTATAGATCAAACAGAGCATTTTTTGTTGCATTGGCAGCTGTTAGGGTAACTCTGGCTTTGCATCGGTCTAAATACGGCAATTTTACTTAGGTATAAACGTAGCCGTTTAACCAAAAATGAGCTTCGCTTAAAACAATTTATCAATGAAAATGGATCAATTTGAAGCTTTTCCAAGGCCCCCAAAAGAAATTAAATAGTAAAGCAGTCTTTCAGTTTCAGTTTTAATTCTTGAACGTGTTGTATTTCTATTTACGTTTTTAAACTAAGATCACCCTTCAAAATACGCTTCAAGATTCCATAAGAGGTATCCACATTTTTAAAATGCTGACGAACTGATTGATCATGATTTTTACGAATAATCTCTGCAGCAATATTCTTATTATGAAGTGCTCTACGCACACTGGTTGTTGCATGAATTTCCAATAGTGTAAAATTGGTCGGAATTTGTGGCTATAGTAAAAGAAAAAAAAAACAATTAAAACTTTTTATTTCTTCGATCTCCCCACTTTTTCAAACCTTTTACCATTTGTGTAAAAAATAAAGAATAAAGAAACAGGGACAAATAGGAATCACGCACGCAACCAAGGTCTTGCAAAATTTGATTCCCGTTTGCTGGAAAATCGTGTTCAGATAATTTTTTCATCTCCACATTTACCGAGGAATTTTTTTGTGATGTCCGATATCTTAAGAAGTCTGACCGAACTTATTTAGTTAAATCTTAAGCGCCTGTTTGTGTGAATGTAAAACGGAGCTCCCGTGAAAGACCAATCCAAATTGATGGCATTTGGTAAATGTAGGGGCAGAGTCAAAAAACAAATGAAAAATGAACTAACCTATGTCTGTGATTCACCTGGAAAATAGGTACATTTTTATTCACAGCACTGTAAAAGTGTGCATGCTTCTCGTTCTCTCCTTTTGCTGTTTTTTTCTGCTGCTTCCTCTGGTCATTCGTATTTTACGTTCCTTTCGTTTATCATCGTCGCTTTGTTCGTTCCCCTCAGTAATCAAAGTTAAAAGTTTTCATTTGTGTATTAGTTCCCCGAGATGACTGTTGTATATCGTTCAACGTTGTTTTGATAGCTAGAGGTATAATACGTGACCGTAAAGCAACAGACCGGAGAGTTTTAAAAAGTGTGATAAAAAAATCTTCACTTTGAATATTAATTTTTTTCGGGTGTGATTGTATCTTTAAGGTATTCAAAAGAAGAAGAAAAATTAATCTTGTTCATATCTTAGCTTTCCATAATTGTTTAAACAAATTTTAAAAATTTAATTTAAAAAAAAAATAGAAGTGATCATTGGTGTCTCGCGAGTGTGAAGAAAAATTGCTCATTACAAAAAAATTTCTTTTTTCTAATTTAAATGGAAAATTGTGCATAATTAATGTATCTAGATAGATTCTTCTTTTGTAAGAGAGCAAGAGGAGTAAAGAAAGGCGCACGCAGTCCAATCTCAAGTACAAAAGAGTCGTTTTCATCATCCTCGTCGTCGTTTTCGTTGTGAACACCTTGGTTAAACAAAGCAGCAGCAGAAGTAGCAAGAAAAAAAAAACAAGTGACACAGGTATGAAGTAAAAAAAGTGAGAGCGTTATGTGGTTAAAGCATTACTAGAAGATTTTTTTCCAAGCAGTTATTCTAATTAGATTTTTGTTAATCATTTAGTTTTGACAGCCCCTTAATGTAAATGAAAATCAAACATCTGCTGCTGTTGTTTAGAATAGAAAGTTGAAATTTTCTCTTTCCGCAGAATGTTGTGTAATGTCATTACTGACAAGAAAAAAAATCATCGGAAACAAAGAACATCAAGCAAACACCTATTCACCTAGGAAAAATGTGGACGAAATATTCGTCTTTGTCGTTTTTATATACATACCAATTCTTTAAAAAAATATATCAAAAACGTTTTTTGTTTTTATAGATAGGTAGGTACGAACGAAAAATGCACTAAAGATAAATAAAGAAAAAAGATAAAACCATATATATGTATGTTTGTATATAAGGTATGTACTTTTGCATTATTACAATCCAGCGACGTTATTTTGTACCTTTTCTTCTAGAATCAACTGAGGAAAGAAAATTAACAAAAAAGAAAAACAAGTGTTAATTGAATCTAGAAACACTTAAAAAGTCAATACTGGCATTGTAGATATTTTTTTACTTCATCATTCATTACCTACATAGTATACTGGAAAGATTTAAGATTGGAAGAATTTATAAATTTAATTTTGTTTTCGTTATTTTGAAGTAATATATTGACGTAGCTCCAACTGACACAAATTCGTTTAATTATAATTATTTAATATCAACTATCAAAAACTATTGTCACAGTTCGACAGGGGTGTAAATGTATATTTGGTTTGACGACTTTAAATTGTTTTATTTTTTATTATAATATGAAAAAAGGTTGTTTTAAGAATAATCTTAATTCCATCTGATCAGAACGAATTAGAGAAATAAAGCAAATGTTTGCTTGGAACTTCCTGAGCGTGCATAATGTATAAATCAATGTATGGTGTATGGATATTCTTGAGAATATTTCTTGCCACTCATTTTATTTAAGAATAGTAGTATCAGCTAAGGTGATAATTGATTGTCGCCTTTTGTTGAGGGCCTTTCCTGTATCAATGCCGTCTTGTGTGTTGTCTTGTAATTGTTTGAGCCGATGGCCTCAGTAGCCAGTGCACGTATGTGTGTCTACTTCTTTATCTACGGAGTAGATTAAAATGTAATGTTATGTAACAGATGTTAGGGTGGCCTAAAAAAAGCCAAATCAATTTTCCTTATAAGAATTTATTGGAAAAGCTGATAATACATATTATATGAGGTTCAGTGATTCCATTTTTATAAAGTCCAACACAAGACAAATTTAAAAAGGCACACGCATACATGGATAATATATTACTTTGTGTATCATGGTTACATCTTCGTCATACAACACTCAGTCGAATTTGAAAAAAACATTTATATATGATGTGGGTCAGGTAGCTAATGTGTAATGTATAAAATTAGAAATATGCTCCCTATTCAACACACATGTGCTGAATATAATATGACATTAACGTGCGTTTGTGCATTGTGCATGCAGGAATGTTGGGTGTTTTACTCAGAATTACCGTTTTTTATTTGTTAAATAATACTGTTTTTAAATGTTTAACATAGTCAGCCATCATATAACAACGCTGGTTCGTGTATTTCCTTCATCAGACCACAACTACTAACAAGCCACAGTATTGCTTACTTACGATACGATTAAACATCTATTTGTACTTTATACTTTTTCTATCTCGTTCTGTCGACTAATAAAATTAAAAATATGGCAAAGTACTAAACTCTTTAAACTCAATAATGTGTTCTGCTTAAGGAAAGACCGAAAAAGAACAGAAAGGAAAAAACCAATGGCATCATCGTTATTTTATCAAAATAGACATGGAAAATATTTAGAAATTGTTGCATGCGTTATTTTAAAGTTTCATACAAACTAACACACTCACACAGTTGGCGGGTTTTGACGTTTTGCTGTTGCCTCGCACCTCGCATCATATTTTGATCGGTTCAGTAGTTCTTTTCTTTTGATTGTTGTTTACCTTTTCTCTGTCTCTCTTCCGTTGATGTGCCTTGTGCTCTGTGCTGCGTGTTTCTTGTGTTGCTTTTGCTGCTGGTGTGTTTGCTGCTTGCTTACCATCACCGTCATCGTAATTGGCGTAACATAACATGTGAGCAATAAAAAAGTATTAATCGTTAATGGAAAGAAACTCGTAGCTCGTAGAGGAAAAACAAAAAACAATGAAAGCAGGAGTTTTCATTGCGGTTGTATCGTTGTGTCGTGTATTGAAGGAATAATAAGAACACACATAAAGTGTAGGTTTTTACCAACAGCTACCACCCTTACGGTAAATTTGTTGTTTATTAGTCAGTTTTTAATTAAAGGCTGTGTTGTTGCTATTCCATGTTCTAGAAGAAAGTGATGTGTTGTTTTGTTTTTCATTAATTTGTTTATTAAAAAAAAATAGGCACAATATGCATTAGATACAGTGAGACTATTTTCTTTGATTAAATTCTTATAAGAAATAAATGGATTGGATGTGATTTAAAGAAAAGGAAATGAGTTAGGATGGAAGACAGAGGGTACCTAATAAGGTTGATAGAGGCAATAATCCGCTTCCGCAGACCACATAATCGGGCATGAATTTTTGTAAGCGCGTTTCTGATAAGGTTCAAGATCTCACTTTCTCCGACAAGCGTGGAACCGGTCAAGCATACCAGCAAAACATACCTTTCAAAGGATTTGTTACAATATTTAGGTACAAAAGTGATAAAAACATTTCTTTTTATTTAATTTCAAACAAGTGGGTTCCGGAAAGACGTTGACTCCGACAGAAAGAGAAAAAGTAGATGCTGTCAAGGATTTGGAATTCAAGTCTAGAAATAAGAAAGAAACTGATACACAAGGAGGATTCAGAAAACTATAAAAAAAAAAAAACAAATGGGACGAAAGCCAGAAGTTATGCAGCAAGAACATAAGAAGCATCGAATGAATTCCGCAAAAGAACAATTTGCTGGGAATGTAATTTCTAAGGATGAGAAATATTTTTAGATATCTGAATCTGGATTCATTTAAAAAACATGGCCACCCTATTCACAGGACACAACTAGTCTCACGACATGAATCGCCTATAGAACAGGTCCAAAAGTTTAGGTTATCAGAATTCTCTTGCAACGTGGCTTCGATATGATTCAGCAATATTGTAGTGATTGGAAGCTGAAAATTAACTTCCAGAAATGTGAAACTATCCTGTTTAGAACCCTTGTGTCCAGGGCTTTTAGGAATACGGGAAAGAATAGCTGGGCCACAAGTGCATTAAAGTACCTTGGCATCTGACTGGATCAGTTTCTATATTTCAACCAGCATGTAGTGGCTGCTCTGACCAGACCTAAGGGAGCTTTTGCCCTTAGAAAGCGGTTGTTTTATAGCAGCTCTCATTAGGCCGATTATTGTCTATGGATGCCCTGTGTGGATCAATGTTCACCATCTCTTATGAAAATGATTCGGGTGTTCCAGAGACAGTGTATTCGCACCTGTCTTGGAGTACACCGAACAACAGAGTCGGAGCACAAACACTACTATCCCAACGAGGAACGAGGTCCTATTCAACGGGGCCAATTTAATCAGGATATACTTATGTACATATATGTACATTTCATTTCCTGGCTCCGTGTGTATGTTTTTTATCTGCAAAAATGTTTACCGCCGAGATGCACTTTTTCGATAAAAAATTTACTCCTGAAGGGTTTTGTCAGTTCTTCGCAAGAGGCAGTACCCCGGAAAAGAAGTTGGCTATGAGCGGGATTCGAACCCATGTTCATTCGCTTAGCAGTCCGACACACTAACCACTAAGCAGGATATATACGTTTTTAATTAAGCTCATTCGACATTCGAGGTCTCATTGCAAGGGCCACTTTTAAGCGGTTTCATCCCGCCCTAGGCTTTCTCTTATTTGTAATGTCGAGAGCTGATTCAGAATAGATCCCATTAATTTACCACTTCGGCCGGAAAACTGGATAGGCGGCTTCTTTAAGACCGAGAAATTGACGGAGGGAGCGAATCAGAGCGCCTCCGTTTCAGAAGGACCGGGGGGAATATTTTAATCAGGCGAAAATCTATAATGCACATGACCTTAATATTGCCTCGGCTTACATGCATAGTTTTGAGGTAGACTTAAGTTCGGTAGGGGTGGGCATTTGTGACAACAAAAAATATAAAAACACATAATAAAAAAAAAACGCTGCTGTGGCTGTTCTGGATTTAAGTGTTTTTAGTTTATTTTAAGTAGGTTAAGGTAGTCTTAAGAAATAAAAATAAATAATTTGAAAACCATTTTTTTAATTTTCTTATAATTTCTACATGTAGGTTAGTTTTACACCGAAAGGCAATTTAATTAACACTTAGTTAAGTTAATATCTAAGTTAGTTTTTAAGAATTTTTGCTTAACAGTAAATTAGTTACAAATCAATAAACAATTTTTTTATTGAAAACAAAAAACAGCTAGTCTCGAAAATTTTATGCAGATGGTAGGTAGGTATGTAGATAATTTAAAAGAGGAATAGGTACCTTAATCGAAGCTATCCGTGATATCTGAATACAGGACTTGAAAATAATCGAAAATAAAAAGATAAAGTTTTGATAACGGTTAAACGACCATAAATTCGCAAATTTAGAAAATGTATTCGATTTTCCAAACTATATACCTACCTTTATAATCCAAGATTGTATCCGTAATAAACCATCAAAATCTTCGTCCAGATTTGTTCGTTTTCCAGAGTATTTAACGAAGCATTAACCAATGCTATGTACATAAATAAATCACTTTCGACCTAAACTTTTGACTTTCATGGGGATAAAGGCAACTAAACCACAAAACCTTATTTCTAACTATCTAGGCAAAGAAATGAACAAAGGTAACTAATACATCAATATTTATTTCCTACACATACATATATAAGATATGACACATGACTGCCCACATATTTTGTTTCTAAACAATAAAACAAAAAAACGAAAATTCTTAAATTAGCATAAATAAATGTAGGCTCTGCTTCTATCCGTATCTAAACTAAACAGTAAAAACCGGGAGAAAAAAGGTTCATGCTGGTGCTTTCTGTGTCTTCATTACCTATTTTTGGGGCTTTTTCTTTATTTAAATTTTTTTTACTGAGAAGCTTCCTTAACATATCCCAGTGGTGGTTTGTTACTATATTTTGCATAATGGCAAATGCCATATTTGACATCCAATCTCTTGTCACGCACACAATATTATTTCTCTTTTATTTTCATCTTTGAATTTTTTTCTCAGTTTTATACGAAATGTACAATCGTTATATATGTACATATGTAAGTAACTCTATATACCTACATAAACTTATGTACAAGTCATTTAGAATTATATCAGCAGCAACAGTACAATAAATATACATACATATATGTATGTAAGTACATACATACATATACGATATACATAATATAGGAATGCAATTGAAATTGATTGTGTAGTAGACTAGACGACCAACAAGATTAAGACTGCCAGCTTATTTTTTTTCGTGCAATTTTGTCTACAATTCGTGACACAGAAAAGCAACATCAAAATATTAGCTCTCTTGACAGAGGGATACAAAATTATGATAGAAATAAATACATAATACAATAAGAGCACCCCAGTCATCCCTCGATTAAAAAAAAAGAACATAATCTGTCAAAGTTTGTCTGACTTGTTTCCTTATCCCATTTCCCCTTTCAAACTCGACAAAGTTTTGAATTGTCACGAAAATAAAAAGACATTTTCAGACAAGGCTCTAATCACAGAAGAAGAAAAAGTACATAATTACAAAATAAAATGTCAAATGGGGCCGCTGACAGTGTGTAGCACACATTAGTGGTGTACGAGGTACGCGACACACCCTCGGCACCATTGTGGCAAACAAGAGGGTTGGTATTCATTGTCAGTTTGTAACTTGTAATCCATCCGTATCCGTATCCAAGACATGAGAATTTATTTGGTGTTCGCTGTGAGAAATTCCCAATCATCGTCACCTCGTTCTGGTAATCCGATTTAGAGCCAAAAGACAAACGACTAGCGAGACACAAAAGAAGACATACCTACCGAACTATTTTTTCTCATTTTCAGTTGTGATTGCGAAGCTGCTGATGAGGTGGTAGCGTGGTAGTAGCGCCCGTGTCTGTGTCGTCGTGGCTGCCGAAAGAAACTAGACAACCATAGAAAAGGGGTTGCTTTAAATGTATCGCCGTCGTCGTCGTCGTGTGGTATGCAGTACAATATAAAGTACTTCATGCAAATGTCATGCGGGTGTAATTTCGTTACATCAAATTTTCTTCTCTTCAAAGAGTAGATATTTCTCGATTTGTGTTCTTGCAATATAAACAACAATTTGGGGGACGAGGGGAAGAGAAAAGTTGGTTAACAGAAACAATGTGTGATTTACAAGGAAATCAATTTTCAAATGGGATTTTGATGATGCGATGAAAATTGAGATAAGTGCGCACTGTAATGGGCTTTTATGTGAGGTTAAGGGAGCCTGTGAGTATGGATTAGGGCTAAAGAATTCCGTTCATAAGAAAGAAAGTGTACAGTTAAAAAAAAAAGTTTATCAAATTATCGGAATTAACAAATGAGTGCGGGGTAAGACGTAATTTAGTGGATTATAAAAGTAATGGTAATGACAATGGTGAAATGAGACGTTCAAATTGAAATCGGTCTAGTGTTTATTTTTTTGCTTGGAATAAGGGTGAAAAAGTGACGTATTGAAAAAACTGTTTCATTGCCAGTTTTTTTGGTTCTATTTAAAACAGCGTCAATACGAAGGTACATTAACGACTAAAACCCATGACCCAAAGAGATAGTCATGCGTTATAATCCCACGAACAAACGAACTCTGGTAGATAGAAAGGATGCAGTTTTCCTTCTTGATACTTTTTGACATAAAACAAACAATATTTTGAAATATCAAACCCATTTATGTGCCAAAGCTAATGAATATTCCACACACCTACCGTACGGCGCGCCGTACAAATACAGCTTCATTTAACTGTTTGACGTAAATAGTTGACACGTAACGACGACGATGTAACGAACCGTGTTTTTACTCTAATTGGCTGAACACAATACAAAAACGGAACTTCATTACGGAAACAGAGTACGGAATAGCTGTCAAATTTGTCGTACGTACCAATTTCAATCAGACGTAAGAAACATTGTTCTCTCATTCATAACTTCTCTCTGCATCAGATGAAATGTCAAATTTACTGTACGTAAAAGTTAAAAGTTAACCAACCTATCCGTATGCGTATTACAGTAACGTACCATTGTGTTCGCAAAATACAGTTCGCGTGTATTCAATCTTTGCAGTTCTGTATGCGTATTCCAGTTCCGTCGTCATTATGTTCAGCCAGTAAGACATATCGAACTATCATTGATTAAGCATATTACTGTTTTGTTTATAGGAGCTCAGATCAAAAGAGAGAGTAAATAACTTCACATCAACTGAAAGAGTTACGAATTTCTTACCAATTAGTCAGTTGAGTTCACGTTTCTAAGCCCTCCGTTTTCTCAGAAACGTGAACAAAATTCCTCAGAAAAAAAATCTCAACTTTACTGTCAAAAAGTTAATACAAACATTTTTTTGTTTTCGCTTGCTCAATTTTAGCTTATCAATGAGAACTCTGTTAGAAGAAAAGAGATACAAAGTTTTTTGACGCGATAACGTCCTATAAATCGATGACACGCTAGACATACGAAATAACATGACTCATGCTGAGCTGACAAGAAAAGTAGCGCGTTATGGTAACTGCGATACTGTGTTTTTTTTATGTAAATATAGTTTTGTCCAGGGATCGTCTGTGCATTATTTTCGCATTTCATATCAAAACATGTTTTTTCTAGGGCTTTGTAACGCGCGCCGTGTACCGCTAGTTAAATATAAAACTGGGGCCGATTGGTACTAGGTTGTCGGTGCAATAATATTTTTAGTACTTAGTACTAGAATTTATCCCGGTTAACCCGGATGAAAAACCCTTTTTTAACTTTGGCAGTTTAAATTAAGCAGTAGAGTAGAGAAAACTAAGAAAACTCCTTCGCATAGTGTGCTTTTACATTTAGACGTTCTGTAGTGTCCGCGTGTTTCGTTTATCTTCCTTTGATACCTTTTGTCTAGACCATTGCGCTTGTTTACACTTGGGTGTATTTTTTAGAACTTCTATTAAAAATAAAAAAAACCTTATTTCAAGGTGTTTCAAAAATAAAATATAAAAAAAATTGTTTTTCTTAGAAAAAAAGATTTTTAAACCGGTTTTTCGAAAACAAAAAAAAACTGTTTTAGGGTTGGTTGAAACTGGTAGTTTAAACCAAATAATGAATAAAAAACCGAAAACCGTTCTTTTTTCAAAAACGCCAACCCTAATTCGAAACTTCGTACTTTTGCTAGTAATATTCGCGACACAAAATTGCAATTTAGAACTTAGCAGTAAAAAATGGAGATTAATTTGTCGTAGTTGTAAAAAGGTAAGGAAGATTACCGACTCTGCAGTAAGTGTGGCTGAAGTGCAATTCCGCTACCGCTTGTTGTGGTTTATCCGTTTATCTGATAAAGTATACAAAGAATTTGGGCAGTTAAAATGATTGTCTCCGACAATTTTCTTCATTTTTGTGAACTCACATCAGTGTTTTGCCGACTACTGTTTACTTAGCTTTATTTTTGTTTTTAAAACACGTCCATCTACTTTGCATTTGGAATAACAACGGAACCTAATGATAAAAAGGTGAAAAAATCGGGTAGAGTTTTATGCTTCGAAAACTCAATGCCGTCTCTTGTTGTTGAAGAAAAACATACTCCAATGCTCTTTTCAAGATTCATGATTCAATGAATCATTAATTTTTTACCCGCACAACACGAATGTGAAACAGTCTACCCAGTACAGTTTTCTGTTCTTATTTCGATTTACCATACAGTAACATTCCCACTCTATCACCATCCTCCTAGTTGATTTCGTCATTAAAGCGAACCTAAATTGGGAAAAATAAAATTGTTTTTGTTAAAATCAATATTGTAGATGCACCCTAACGTAGATTAGAATAGAAAAAAAAACGAAGAGAAAATAGAAAACCAAACAGTCTACAAATATGCGTTGGGGTTCCAACTATGTATACAGGTAAGTGTACAAACATGCACATCAAGCATGGGGTATAGTATAATACTACTCATGTGACAACGTTGCGTCAACCGTCAACATACCACAATCCACGTAACAGCAAAGCATGCTGTTGCAATGTTAATGCTTTGTTGAAATAGTGTTACAATATCTCTCACAGAGCGTAACGTCGTCGTCTGTCAGACAGAAAAGCCTAGAATTCTGTATTGAGTGAATTCCATTCCCCGCAAATGTTGTTTTTTTGTTGCTTTGCTTATTTTGATGCTGATGACCTTCTTTTTTGCATTCCAAACGAACTAGACCAGATAGAAAGAACAAAGAACACAAAATTCAGAGTGCAATACGCTTACGTCTCTACGTACAAAAAAAAACATTTTGTCAATTTAATCTTGGTCGTTTTGGTTTGTGGAATAAATCTAGGTAGAAATGGAATAATGCATAGTTATCTGACAGTTGTTGCAATATACTAGTGTGTGTATGCCTTTAAACAATAAATAGAAAAAGACGACAGATAGAGAGAGAAAGAGCACGGTCAAATAAAACATCCACAAAATCACGTAACAAAAAGGGATTATAAAACCTTCATCGACTTTGTACTCGAACTTAACACACCGAAACAACCACCTACAAAACCCAGAGGACATGAAAACACAAACAATAACAATAAAAACCCAAGTTTCACGTTCATACAAAACGCAGCAACTCCCCCACCCACCCGGGTTAATGTTGTTAGACGTCCTTCTTTTGTTTTCAGCTATAGGTACACCACCACAGTTAAATGAATCAAAAAAAAAAGTACAAGTCCGAAGTCCCGGTCCCGGTCCCGGTCCCGGTTCGTTCTTCTTGTTCACGTTCACCCTTTGCCGTTTTCAATTGCATTTCCTATTTTCATGCGAATTCTGCGCGAAGCGCACACCGAATACAGATGCTTGGGTGTGAGTTGGGTTTGGGTGGTACAACAAAACACGGTGGATTACTTCATGGTAAACACTAACACTAACACTGTTTGTTTCTACCTACACAGTACACGCCATAATAGCCAACGTCATCTGGCATCAACATGTTGCTACGCAGGCCACGAGGAATGAATGGAAAATGATAAATAAAACAATAAATTTAATGGACCATTGAGTCGCACATACTTACTCAAAGTGCTTTATGGCCCTAATAACTTATGCCCCATTAGATGTGCAGTCAATAGAGAAATGTCCGAATATGTCAAAGTCAAAAATGTAAACGTAGACTTTCATAGAGAAACAACAGAAAAGAAACTGAATCTGTCAAAGGCAAATTTTCAATCTACAGAAGAGCAATTGGAAATTGTTCGTTTTGACATTTTGAAGCATTTTTTTTTTGTTTGAAGGCCATTTAAGCCATTTAATAGTAGACAATGAGATTTAATTCATCAAATCACCAAGTGAATTTGTATTATGAACATTTTTAAACGTACATATGTATATACATTATTAAATTGGATTCCTAATATTGAAAGATTCTGGCAGATCCACTTTCAGTTTTAAATGTTCCCAAACCATGACGTAACAGTCGCTACTTTGAAACCTGACACGTGACTTCCCAATTAAATAAAATTCAGGAGTATCCTTGTAAGAGTTGTGAATATATTTGTGGTTATTTTTCTTCTGTCAAATAATGAGAGTATTTGAAGCAAAAGTGTCATAACCCTATGCTCATACGTCAAATTGTTTATTTTCCGCCCTGTGAACACATGCATACCATGTTTAGAAAGCAATTTACTTATTGGTGTATTTCTAAAGAATGTGCATACACTCTCTTAAAATTGAAAAATAAAACTGCAATAAAACCAATACCAGACCCTATATGGCAAAAAACCCTAAGCAAAGTAAATTCACCGTGAATAGTCAGGAAAAATTAAAAAAAATTAACACCTCCGGTTTCGGTATTCGATGAGGCTCACCAACACTTTTCATTTTTGTGTTCAAGAGTTTAATTGGTGGAAATGTTCAACATTAAACCAAATGTAGAGTTTACGTTAAAGAAGGAAAGTAACATTGTTTTTTTTATGTCATAGCTAATTGGAGTGAGGCTTCTCGTTTAGCTAAAAATATGGATATATATACCAAGTTTTAATAAAATTATATTTAAGGACATGTAATTAAAAAAAGACATTGAAATATGTAGCAACATTAATGTAGCAACATTAATGTAGCTTGTACAAAAACATGTTTTATTTGTATAACATGGTCAAAGTCAGCCGGGCAGACAAGTTGATTAATTTTTAATGAAACAATGCAGAAACTATGTTGGTTTGGTTTTGTAATCTCCAGAGTTCGGGAATAGGATATACATAATTATTTTAAAATAACAATATGACTTCTAGCTGCAGCATTCTTATGTTACTTGAAATTTAAAGTATAGATTTGCAGTTCTACACAATTTAACTAAAATCGAAACCTGTTTATATTAATAAGCAAATTGTAACTGTCAACATATTCAGTTTGGTTATGGTTTTTTTTAAGCTTGGACTTAACTCGAAACCTCTTCTTGAGTTATTAATCGAACGGTTACCAACAAGTTCTCTATTTTTAAAATTCATGAAAACTGTTAATTTTTGTTCTATCAATTTCAGGATCAGAAAAAAGCAATGTTTAAACACAAAAGAAAAAACATTGGAAACATAACTTTTCTTTTCCTATTCGTTGATTATCTTTTTTAAGTGACAACGTCTTATTAATCGGTGACAAGCTACACATACGGAATAACATGACTCATGCTGATAAGACTCATAACCGCGATATTGTGGTTCTTTCACCAGATTCACAACACCATATTCAAAGAGAACAAGAAGAGTAAAATAAATACAAAATATGCGGAGTTTTGTCAAAGTAGAAAGTAGATGTAGATATTGGGGTATGTGTGTGGATTTAACAAGAGGGTTGTAGGTCATTTTTTCAACCAAAATCGATCTCAAACGTATTCTGAGCACCAGGGGAACATGAAAAAGAACACATGCAAATTCCCAAAATAATTCCACTCAAATTAAAAAAGAACAAGAAGAGAAAAAGAAATAGAAAATAGTTGGAGTTTTGTTAAAATTGAAATTAACGAGAGGGTTTGTGAGTTGAGTTAACGGGCTGTGTGTTGGTGTTGCTGCCATCAATGTTTTCTTATGAAGTAAAATTATCGTCCGTTAACTGACTTTACAGACAACCAACTCTTTATTTTTATTCAGAAAAGAGATCTCAACAGACTAAGACCTAGTTTACATGATTCTTCTTTTTGGTTTTTTTTTTCACTCTTCTTTTGGACGTAGGTACGTTGAATTTGGTGTTTACACTGATTTGGATTACCCCCAAATATTTCAAATACTTTCATATAAACTGCGCTGTTTTATTCGAAAGAAATTTGCGAAATTCTAAAAAAAATCAACAAAAACTTATTATCCCCGAGTTCTCGAGAAAGCTTAACTCGTTTATATAGAATATTACACCAGGGGTAGAATCGGCTAAGGTGATTATGATAAGTGATTGTCACAATCAAAAATTTCAGTCTGCGTTAGGTGATGCCAGAATTTGTAATTTTCGTGGACTGAAACTATCTTTACTATCTCTCTAATTCTTCTAACTAGTGTCGTGTAACATCCGGTTGCATTCTAAAAGGCATTGTGCCTTACAGACACACAGTTAAAATATTAATACATATATGTATAATATTAAAAAAATCTCTGTTGTTTTTCATCCACCACAAAAGAAAAGATTAAACACACGATAATATAACAATTAAATTATTTTTTACCAAAACGCCGCATATATTATTTTAATTGTTTTGAGCTATTTTTGCTTACATTTTAATTGATAAATGAATAATTATATTTCATTTCTAATGTGAAATGCCACAGCTGTCAAATTCGCATAAGTCTAGGCTACGCCATTATAGCGAAAATGCCATATGTATGTTTTTTGTTGGGTCATCAACGCATGCGGTTTTGACAGTAGACCATGCTTGATTATGCCTATTAAAGTTGGGCATGTACGCTTGTCAAAAGTGACTTTGACTGTGTTTCTTATTCAGTAATATCACTCAGAATTCAGTTCAGAATCAGTTGGTTTATTTTGAACGTAATCAGATCATTATTGGATCCATAAAAAATATAAATAAGAATAACAAGCAAGAGCAAGGTAATGTACGCCAGCTATATTAAGTACCGCACTTTATAATAATCGTATACGGCTACAAACTACTACCTTTATTAGATGGTTTTTGATGCGAATAAGAATTAGAGGGGAGTGTTTCCTGCAAGGGAGTTCTGGTCTTGTTTTTTTCCTTTTTATAAGCCCTGAATATATTCTGAACGAAAAACAGAAAAAACGCGTATTGTAAACTAATTTTAAAATTAGCACTTAAACAGTGCTGTTTAAGGAAATTTCCACTTTGTTTTGTACCTACATGCTTTCCGCCCGTTAACGTTTTGGAATGAAATGTGATTATTATCAAAAGCTGTGTTCTTTATCATTTAATTAAAATAAATCTGGAAACTTGTTATCCTAATTTTATATATAATTTTATTTATAATTAACACGCTGAACTAAATACTAAACACATAATTGAAATAAAACAGAAATGCAAGCTATTGCAACGAAAAATTATTGATAATAATTCTAAAGAAATTAGGGAATCCCCCATTTTGCTTATGAATTCCGAATCAGTCAGTAAAGGCAAAAACAAATTAATGTTTTCTCATACCTTGTCAGCTTTTGCTTAGCCATAATAATGGCTAAAACACAATCACGCTTCAACTTTGGCTTCGTTACGTTACATTTCACACTCTTTGTGTCCGCTTTGAATGACATTTTCCAAATTTCGGTTTTTGTTTTTGCTTTTTTCTGTCAAAGCCAGCAAAAGTTCAACCAGTTTCTTCTTCAGCTTTGCGTTTGAGTCACCTTACCTTATCTTATACACGAAGCAAACGTTACGTCAAAGCCAAAGCGAAATTGTGATAAGATGTATTGATTTCCTATTGTTGAACTTGTAAACGTCAGGCAAAACCGAAACTAAAGTGTGATTGTGTTTTACCCATTATTGTGACGTCCAACAACGTTTGAATTTATTCAATTGCAATCCAAAACCTATTGAGACACCCTGTACAAAAATTATCGATCACAAATCAAGTACCTTATTTAAATGCCAAATACCAAAAAATCCTTTTAGTGGTTTCAATAATACTTACAGGTGTATATGTGTATTTTCCGATACAGACAATCTAAACAAAAAAAATTCCATGGCTACAATTTATTCCTCTCCTAACGCATGTTCTTCCATATACCATGATAAATCTGATAAATTTGACATAATAAAGAAATAAAAATAAATGTCGTATTCTGTTGTTTTCAAATCCATACACACAAGGTTGTTTACATATGTATATATATCTACATATGTATGTACATGTATTAAATTGAATGCTTAAACTCGCTAGTTTCCCAAAACCACATATTTATTTATAAATTCGGGTGACAGCCAGAATTTATGTCCTGTTCCATCCATACATATGTGCAAATAATCATATCAAATCTACATGTTTGTATGTATCCTTTTGTGTATAGCTTATAATATTTTTTTATACCAAGCGCAGAAGTCAACCTCCAAACATTTTTCTCAGCAGGTTTATATCCTTTCCATATAACTACCGACTTGCTCACCTTTTACTAACTTCTACTCATTTATGATAACAATTATGCTTATACACATGTATGTATGTATATAAATGTGTGTATTTGTACAAAACTTTGCATTACCGGTTACGAAACACAAATTAAAAACAATGCCCATCTGCTCCATGGAAGTCTTGGATTCATTAATTTGAAGTACAACACCACACAATGTGCCAGACTGCTTCCCATAATTCCCGGGATACCTACCTATATCCAAACATGTAGGTACTAGGTAGCTCATAGCTAGTGTTTTATTTAACATAAAAAGAGGCTAACTATGGAGAGCGAGAAAACTGGATCCATCCAAAAGAGTGCTTTTGCTACCTGCTGGTTACTGCTCATTCAATAGTTAATGGGAAACTCTCCTTTGTACCGGCCAAGCAGAGGCACATGAGTTTTCCTCTAAACGACAACAGCGACACCCATTCACCTCACGATGCCCTATGATCTATTAAGCTGCCCGGCAAAATTAAACTCGCTTTGTATTTTCTTTTTTGTAGTTTGCATGCGCTGCTCTGCTGCCATGCAACCCGCCTTATCAACTAATAGCTACCCACTTCCGCCAATTTTCAGAAGAGCATGCTGCATGCTGTCTACTATCATCTTCTTTCTTAGCACCTTCTTCTTTTCATCCGGATCCGGATGTTTAACATTTTATGAAGATAAAGAAAGTATACTCTCCCCCTCCTCCCCCCAGTAGAAACAAAAATCAAATCCAAAAAGAACGCGTGTTATATGATTACCGACACAGCAATAGAAAAAACAACAACACACAATGCCGAAAATATTGAAAGAGAAAAAGTTGTATCCATTACTCACAATTGCATTATACTATACTGTATATTACCCTCGTTTATTCCTTAAAGCATTAAACCTCCCACACACAGACACTAACGACGACGAGGGTGGACTGGGAAGACTTAGCCCATTTCCCGCATCTTAGCAAACAAAAAAGTGCAATAAAATTGTAAGGTATTGGAGAATCCTTGAGATCTATGTCCTTTGCTTTTGCCTCACTTACGCCCCGTTTGTATGGAAACAAAGAAGAAGGCATACACGCCAAGAGAGGACTTGCTAAACGACTCGGGTTTATTGAACACATCCACTAAAATGTTCTCTCCTGAGTTCAAATCTACCCAAAGCCCTTTTTTCTTCCTTGTCTTGTCATGTTTTGCGGGACGGCTATCTGGGATGACATGGTTTAAAAGGTCGACTCTCCCTTTGTTTGGTTTTTGGAGCAAGCAAAGTGAATTGCTTCTGAGAGGGGATTCTGCGCGTGGAATTCTTTGTATCGTATTTTGTCAATTCCCTTTTTTATATTCTGTGTATTTTGGTTGCCTCTATGCTATTCCTTTCTCTTTGTACTTAAACAAACACATGGTGACGTTGTCGTCATATCTGGCTTACATTTTTTAGTTGAAATTTTTTAAATTTTTTGCTGAATGGGACTTATTTCCACTTTTACATAACAGTAGCGAGGATTTTGTGGAGATTTGCAATTGTATTTGTGTGTGATTGGAGCTCATTCGGGAAAAGGTTAAAAATAGCAAATGAGTCTGCTACTGCTAGCTTGGCACCAACCAGGATATATTCAAAACCTTTTTTGTTTCTGCAGAGCAGAGCATAAGAACCAAGGAGATACCTATAAAAGGAAGGACTTCATGGACCAAACCCGCAAGGCGAGTAATGGTTTTTTTGTTCTTCTTTGCAAAATCTGGTTTCCTGGAATTTTTGGGATATGTCTTGTTAAGAAGGTATCAAGTGGCAGAGTTTGTCAAAATAAAAATAGAGGATACTTTTTTTAACAGACTTAAGAATCTTAGGAATATAAAGCCTTTCGGTTTTAATATAAGCTTACAGGATGTAGAAATGTTGTTCTTGATTCACCACAAGTTTAACTCATTTATGTCCCATACCTACATAGTTGTTTTTTTCGACATAAGTCGTTATTCGAAAACATATGCATACCGGTGTGTCAAATGTCAAAACACCAGTTTATTACCTTTTAAGTTGCAATTTCACAGACAAAATTCTTATTTATCCTTCAAAAAATCACTCTCTTACAAAAACCCAACAAGCATGTTCAAACATTTTGACGTTATTTGTGCTTATCTAACCGAATACATATCTAATTTTTGCCATCATCGTTGCTTACAGCTCTAACGAATACACATTTTGACAGAAGCACTTTAAATTCAAAACCACCGTATAGTTGAACACTTCAGCGTTGTTGTAAGTTTGTTTTATATCAAAAATCTAACCGCCCGCCGGCCCCCCTTTCGTAGAATGGCAGTTTGTTATAGCGCTAATTGCAAATAGGGTGGTTGACAATTAAAACTCCATTCAACTACAACTTTTTACTTCTCATTAATTTCAACCATTTCCATTATAGGGGTTTCTGTTCTGCCTTCATTCATAAGTATATAACAAGAGCTAAGAAGAATGGCATTATTAAGGGTTGTTGTGGTTTGGAAAATCTTGTGAGTGAAACATTCAGTCAAATGTCTAAAAGTTTTTGTTTTTAATTTGAGTTTCCAATTGTTTTTGGGGTAAAGATTTTTGTTTGACATTAAGTTTTTTTTATAGATTTTATTGGATTGAAATTTACACCGGTTGTCAGAAATTGCTTGCGGTGAGTATTTGAAATGACACGAACACACACTGCCAACCATAAACTAAAAGTTTTTCAAGTAAGAGGTTTGATTTCGAAATGGCCTTCATTATAATTATCTGTCAAAATGTGTTTGAATATCCAAACTGATGCAACAGAATACAGAATGTCATTTTCTGTTTTGAGCACAAACGTCAAAGTCAATGTAGAGTAGACCAACCATAAACTAAAAGTTTTTCGAACAAGAGGTTCGATTTCGAATTACCTGCCATTTTGGTTATCTGTCAAAAAATGTTTCAATATGCAAAACTGAAGCAACAAAATACAGAATATTAATAATAAACTTAAAGTTTTCCGAGAAAGAGCTGTGACTTACAATTAGCCGCCATTTTGATTTCTGTCAAAATGTGTTTCAATGTCTTTTTCTGTTTTGAACGCGAACGTTAAAGGTAATGCAGACTAACCCTTGACTAAAGATTTTTCGAATAAGAAGTTTGATTAATTCGAAATGGCCGCCGTTTTGGTAGTTGTCAACAAAAAATTTAAGGTTTCATCAAATTTGACGAAGTAATTGTTATTTTGCTAGGAAATTTATCGCTAATTCAGTTATGATTTCAATCAAAAATCATTTCCATTAAAGGAATTGCCAAATTTAAAAATGTCAAAACATTTTTGTTTTAATGTATGAAAAATTGTTAATCGGACTAAAAAAAATTATCAGAAATTTGAAGCTTTTCGAAAGTTGCTGTCAAAAGGTAGACTTTTTGCTCGGAATTTCCAAAATTGATTGTTTTGGGTGAAAAAAATGTTTTACTTCAAATATAATATATATATATATATAATATGTAAAAAAGAAAATTCTGCTTGATGAAAAATATAAAACCAAGCCAATCTAGCGCTTTGTTACAAAACAAATATTACATGATATTAATATTAAACGATAATTCATTTAAAATGGGGCCCAACATAGGACTTCTACATGAATACCTATGACACTTTAATCCACTCTAGCAGTTCTGAACTGGTTGATGTTCCATTTTTTTAAAGAAAAAAAAAACATCTCTTGCAACTATTTTTTCTGGTTCTTTAAATAAGTTCATCACCCACGCGTCTATATACAAACACACAAACAAAATAACGCAAAATAACGGATATAGCAATATAAAGTTTTTTGCATTTGCTCCACAATAACATCCTCTCTTTCGTTATATTTTCTTTTTCAGTTTTCTCAACACATTATTTTCTTCTCATCCTTAAATATCTTCCAACGATGGGGGTCGGGATTTAGTGTCAGGGGAGACAAAAGAAAATAACTCAGAACGTGCATGCCGGCTGCGGCAAAGCAGCATGGTCTTCTTCCCCACCTAACAGCACCCGATTCGAACTCGGTTAAAAAAAAAACCGGAATTGAAACATAAACATAACATTGAATAGTCATTCATACATCTGGATGCGCGCAAGCATGCTTCTGCTGTTTCTATATTGCCTTGCCAGTGCCATCCTCTCTTATTTGTGAGCTCAAGAAACAAGAACTGAGAACATCCTTCATTCAATTTCAATATGAGTGTAACTGTAGAAGTATTTGCACTGGAGCCGGAGCGGAGCGCAAACTCCCGATTTCTCTCTTCACGCGGACGAAAGAAGGACGCGAACCAGAAGAAAAAGCCTGCCCTGCAGCGAGCGTGTAGTCCTGTAGTACAAAACTCGACTCCCTATGGCTCTGGTAGTCTGCTCTCCTGTGCTCGATAATAGTGACGATGACGACACGGACACGGTCGCAATAGTGTTTGGTTTTGCTGGTTCTTTTGTTGTTGTTGGTGGTGTTGATGGAAAAGCTAGAAGACCCGGATAAAAAGCGGTTGAAAATACACGACGCGTTCGATCAGCGGTGCGGTGGTGGTATTTGGCACATGACACAACAAGGCGCAGCAGTTTAAACCATCAAAAAAAAATTGATAGGAAGAACAAAACAACACGCCATCGTCATCGCTTCGTCGCATATATTCGAAACAGGGTGAAGGTATTCACTTTACAGAGAACGCCAGTCAGTTCACAATGTGACCGTGGCTTGTCCATATTCACTTTTCCCACGAATGTCACTGTGTAAATGTGGTTTTTTATTTTTTCTGTGAGACCGACAAATTACCTTAAAATGTTCTCTTGAATTATACATACCTTTCAATAAAAGAAAAACCCGTTAATTAATAAGTTAGCTTTAAGCTTTTTCATTAAAAAAAAATAATTCGAACTGTGTCCACTCTGCCAAAAAAAAAGAAAAAGAAAAATAAGAAAGAAAGAACTTCGTCGGTCGTGTAGCTTATTCATTAATTTTTTTTGTTAATTTTAAAAGTTGACGGGAAAAAAAGCAACAAAAACAATTTAAGTTTCGCAGACATTGTTGCGTATTAAAAGTGAAATTGTGTGCCCGGATATAGAAAAAGAAGGAAGACAAGTTTGTCCTCTTTTCTATGTTGCAAGTGCTGCAAAATTTTGTTTTATTAAAAAAGTTTCCACTCAAGTCTCTCAAGTGGTGGTGTGGGAAAACTGTAAGTTTTTCTATGGGATTTTCTTTCTTTTTTGTTTTATGAATGAACATTGCACCTACAATTCAAAACGACGACCGACGATGACTACGACGTAGGTGGTATATTCATTGCATCCCCTCGAGCAGGTTTTCTCATTAAAAACAAAAAAAAAAACCATCACCCCATTTCCACCACTTCAATTTTTCTATGTACGAACAACCTTTCCCTCAACGTCATATTTCACCCTTCTTAACCAGCTTTCTACATTTTTCCCATTCATTTTCCCCAGCCCCCGTGTTGTAAGGTGATTTTATTTTTTCTGTTTGTACCTACGTGCCTTTTAACATTTTCATTTAGGTTTTGAGTATATTATATGTATGTATACATCTTTGCCTTGTTTTGCTGCGTATTTTGCATTATATCATTCCCATGTGACATTAGATGATTAAATAGAACAAAAAAATTAGAAAAAAAGAAACAAAGAAAAAATTAATAGCAATGAAAATGTATTCTATATTCTTTTCTCGATTAAATGAAGTGAACATGGTGGAAGAAAATGTAATGATTAAAACTAAGATAAGGCAAAAGGAAATTATAATAATTTAGATTTATTTTTGTGGAAAATTATTATTACAGTATGTAAGATGTCTGTAAATTTTATGTTTTAAAAATGTATGACATAACTAAAACGTCTATAATTTTCATTCAACCAAAAAAGTGTATCCATTTGAAAAGAACATGGTTGGTAACACTTGCAGATGAGCTATTTTTCTTTGTATGAGGAGAAAAACCCCACTGTACTCACTACCTTACCTATTATTGGGTTCAGGTGTCGATAACTCATGTCTTTCTATCTCATTTCTTCCGCTGGGTTATTTTACCGTAGGACATAATTACATGTTTCTACATAATAGGCGCTTAGAGAAGATACGAGGGTGCGATTGTGAATGTGAGGAATTCTTGGATCTCACAAAAGTATGCAAATAATTTCAAAAATTCCAGTGATTTACTTCTAACTATATATAATGAGGTACCTTTTATCCGTTGAAAAACTGTCAAGTGAACTGTGGGTAATTAAATCTAATACGGACAAGGACCTGAATTGGCAATATTCGTATTGCTTGTATGAGTGTATTTGTGCTTGTATTATCCTTAAAAAATTGACACTGTGGAATTAAAGCATTAGAACGCACAAGCCGCAGACGCCATTTCGCTCAATGATTGCTCTGTGACAGCGATAACCTTTCATCAAAATATAAATTCTGATGTAAACGAAAAATGTTGTATCTGGAAACAGGTTTGTCAGTTTTTATATGTAACCTCTTCAACCCCTACCCTGATCTGATGGCCGAGACGGGATAAGTGGTTATGAAGTGGTTACATATATGAAAAAAGGAATGAAGGAAGTTTCGATGTAATTGCATTTTGTCCTTAAATCTAATGACAGCAAATTCAAATGAATAGTGTCAAAGTATGTGTCAAAAATTAAATATTAATTATTTTGTTAGGTTGTTTCACTTGTTAAGCTGCTAGGGATTTAAAACTTCTCACATATTTAACTACTTTCTTTTAAGATTGATGATATTCGGTAACAATCCGGCCCTCTGCTTATTATGTTCAATCGAACATCACATTGTCATTATTATAATGCTTGCATTGTTTTCCACTGGTTAGTTTAAACGAATAAATTATAATGTGACAGATGGCAGAGTGAGACATTGCAGTAAAGGAATAAAGAATAATGAAGTTCGAGTACCTACCTAGAACTAGATGGTTTCATTGTCTGCGGAGTTTATTCGAGCACTGTTTATTCACTGTTTATTTGGACGTATGTACGTCCAAATAGGTAGATCATACATGTAATTTGTATACCTACCCAACAAAAAATTACTTTTTCATAATTTTCGTTCACTTTTATTTCCCTATGGAATGTAGTACATTGTACAGTGCCAAAACAAGAGGAATTGTCAAAAAATCCCAAACAGACCGAAAACGAAGCAAAATAAATTGCACGACTGGATCGCACGTACTTGCTCATATGTGCGGTCACATTGTCGAATAAAATTAAAATAAAATGCACGAATGGGTCGCATGAACTTGTTCTTATGCTAGATAATTGCTTAGTGGCTGCATATGTATGTATATATAAAGGGTGTTTTTTAGACGTGTGGTTCTCAAGAAGAAATAAAACGCATATAGTTTAATGTTATGACCAAGAATTTAGCTTTATTATAAAAATAAGGGTTTGCATTATGTTCTAAAAATAATTTCGGCGAAGTGGCCGCCGTTGCGGGCTCGAATAAATTTTATGAAAATCGGGATCGGTGGCCATTTCGTTTTGGGCTCATTCACCGAACGTGAACCGACGCGCTTGATGGGCGTTCGGCTTCAATTCTTGAACGAGTTGGATTTTCTGCTCCACCCAAACGAACCATTATTTTGGTAATAAATTTGCACAATTTGCAAACTTTGTTCAGGAATAAGTCTATTTATTATGAAATCGCAAACCAAACTGAGCATAAATCAAGAGACAGCTGTCAAAAAGACCAACTCCGAAAAAAAGTATTGCCAGATTGAAAACCACACGTCTTTAAAATAAAAAAAATATTTTTTTTAGAAAATTCTTTATTTTTTTTAATTCGTTTCAGATTTTCTTGGAAAAACTAAGTATGCAATAAAATTTGAAAACTAAATGTCTATCGAAGAAAAAAAAATTTTGAAAATCGTTTGACCAGTTTTTTTTAGTCTTTTTTTTTTGAAAAACTTTTCGAAAAAATATTTGAAATTTTTTTCTAGTATGTCATCACAAGGCAATCTGTAGTTTTCATCTGGGAAAATTATTTAAAAAAATTCAATCCACCCATTTTCAAAATATTTCGAAAACCAATTTTTTTTTTTAATTAAAAAAATCGAAAAAAAAGTTTTTGAAAATGTTGAAATGCAATATTAATTGAATTATAAATGACTTCCTGTGTGCAAAATTTTATTGAAATCAAATCAGAATAAGGGTTTACGATAAAACCGCATATGAAAAAACCGGTTATATGAAAGGTACCGTTATAGAACAAATTTCGAAAAATGTATTCTAACTGAAAAATGTATTATTGTAAAAAATTAGCACCCTGAAAGTTTTATCAAAATCGTTAGAGCCGTTTTCAAGAAAATCTAACTTTTTGTTCAAAATTGTATGGCAGGTACCGTTATTTTTCGACCTGGAGCAAAAATGAAAAACACCCCCGAGATACTACCTCATAAATACTAAATACCAAGTTTGAAGCAAATCGGCCCATTCGTTTAGGCTGTAGCGACGCGAACAGACGGACGGAATTTCCGGACCCATCGTAAGTCATGTTTGATTGTTAGATATTTTTTTTGCACGAATCCATAACTTGGATTTTAGTACCTAAATCGCAAGTAAAAATTTAACAAAGGCTTGTGATTTCTAAAGTATATTATGGAAAACTGATGTAGGTATTTGACAGATCGGAAAGAAACTATTTATTTCTTTCCTTTTTCTTTCGCGTGTTATAGTTCGGCCTTTAACCTTGTTCTGATAAGTATGAAATGTTTATTTTTTACTTCTTCCCTTGATTTCATTCAATCTTCTTTAGTGCATCTTAAACCAAAAATCTCCAATTAGATTTAGTTCTTGTCTCCATTAACTCTACATTTCCGGCAATTCGTCGCACCCCGTATGATGTTTTACTAACGGGTCCGCCAAATAACTTTTTTTTTTTGAAAATGCTTCATCAACATCGAGTGTAGCTTCGGCTGTGTGGCACGTAGCGCCGTCCTGTTGAAACCAAATGTTGCCAATATCCTCGTCTTCAATTTTTGTGAACAAAAATTTGTTCAACATGGCCCGATAACGATCGCCATTGACTGTAACGGCCACTCCTTGCTCATTTTCGAAAATATGGCACAATTATGCCTCTGGACCAAAATCCGCACCAAACAGTGACTCGTTTTGGGTGTATCGGCTTTTCAATGTATGCGTGCGGGTTTTCTGTGCCCCAAATGCGACAATTTTGCTTGTTTACATACCCGCCAAGATCAAAATGAGCTTCATCTGAAAAGATGAATTTTTTGGCAAAATCGGCATCTTTTCTAAGTCGATCACAGGCAGTAATGTCGCAATATTTCCAGCGTATTCACAACCATATTCGTTCAGCGGAAGGATAAAACTAATTATCTGTCAAATCAGACATGAGCTAAGTGTTACCATTCACGAAATAAGCACTAGTTGAAAAAAAACGTTAGATGGCGGACCCTTTATAAAACAACAAAAATGTAACGTGTATGTATATACATACGTATGTATGTGCTTGATGTCTTAAGAAACTTATCTAGAAACGATATTATATCGTTATCCTTGAAGAATAATCTCCCCGCTCTGCTGTAGTTATTATTTTCTGTTCCACTTGTGTATTTGTTGATTGCCACAGACTAGACAGCCGAAGAGAATGATGATTTTGTGGTGTTAAACCAAACGTCACTTTGTTTTTCCCCTAGTTTCTAATGCTATATGTGGTGTAATAGGTTTATCCCTCGATATAAAAATATATGTGTATAAATGTACATAGATACATATGTGCGCATAGTTTGACTTATATTGAGGGTGTGGAAACTGATGAAATGCCTGGGAAATAAGCTCCATGTAATTGAACAATCTTGCTGAGCTTCTTTATTATATTATCCTTAAACGTTCGATACACATTGTAAGTATTTAGTGGGTTTTTAGTACATAATATCTGCTATCACTCAATTGTACAAGTGCTGTGAATTATACGCATCAAATACAGCAGTTTCTTCTTTATTCTGTTCAAGTGACCATGATCACATTGGACTTAGCTCTCCAATTTAATTTGACGTCTACACAACATGACATTTACAAAGAGGTGGATAATGTAACGTGAGCTGATGTTTTGTTATTTTAATTTGATTTTAAGTTTTGATATTTTGTTGCACTTGTCAGTTTGTCAGTCATATATAGTTGTTGATATGGGTTGTTTTGTTGTTTTATATGTATGTATATCTAAATATATATATGTACATATATGTGTGACAGAAATGAATCTGAATAATTTCGAACAGAGGAACTGTTGTTTTTATTATAGGAAAATATACACCATTCACTGTTTTTCTTAAAATTCCTTAACCAAAATAAAAAAATTAAATACAAATATCTCCTAATAAGCACCATGTTTTGATAAATCAAGCAAACAGAGCCTCAACTGATGAATCATGTTTTAAATAAAGTATTAAATTGCTCTGGAATTGATTAAATAAATGTTTTGTTTTGTTGACTTGAAAGCGCAAAATTATTTTTGAAAAATAAACCAAACTTATTTCTATAAACCCATTATTGAATCATCATTTATTTTTATATCTCTTGTAAGGTCATAGATCTGCCCCAAAAATATTAAATTACCACTTGCTTAAGAAAGATTATACTTAAATTGGTCCAATTAAAATGACAATTGTTTTCTTTTTTTCAGTTAATATCAAACTATGTCGTTGGATACGCTTCTAAAGGCTGCTCAGTATATTGAGTTGCAGGAACAAAGTCGATCATTAGAATTGTCATCAATTCCATCTATCGGTGAAAGCTTTCAACGATCTCAACTGCAACAGCATAATTTCTATGACAGTGTGAACAATAGCCGAAGCAATGCACGCCATCATCAAGTGTCATCGTCGTCTTCGCCTTCATCGTCGTCGTCGTCTTCATCATCGTCGTCGTCGTTGTCATCATCATCACCACCAGCAACTGCATACGTCTTGTCAAATGGCCAAATTATGCACAACAATACAAACCATAGTAGTAGTAACAACACCAACACCAACAACAACAGCAATAGTAGCCAATTAAATCACAATGATTTTGATTATGGTGTTGAAGCGGTGACAAGTGCAGTGGCAGCGACCGCAGTCAATGGCAGGTCTAGTGAAGGTCGCAGCATTACTGGTAAGTGTTGCCGCAATGTTTTTTTTTATTTGAATTATTTTTGTTTGCTTTGGCTTAAATATGTGGTGGCAAATGATGCAAATGGTTAAATATTTAAACTAACTTTAATTGCCTGCAAATTGTTTTAATGACAAAACAAGCAACAAAAAAATTGATTCAACTATTCAATGACATGGCATAGTTTATTTTTGTATTTATCTTGGAATTTCGAAATAACAAAACCGTAAAACAAAAAAAAAATTGTCAAAACACAAAATCCCTACAACAAAATCACAACACAACAACACAAGAGAAGCTTTAAGGCCCAACTGTACTAGAAATGACTAAGCATTTTCTTCTGTCAAAACCGCATGTGTTAATGACCCGAAACACAGTCACATCGCATTGGCCATAATAGACATGCGCCGTTCGGTAAGATGCGTTAAGCGTGGTCTATTTCATTTTGAATCGCTCTAGCATATTCGAGTTTGACAGCTATGCGATTTCACAGTAGACAAAATGACAGATACCTAGCCATGTTTATTATAGTTAATTGAAATTCGGCTATGCTTTCGCATGTCTTTTATTAGTTGTTCCTTAACTCATCCCTGTTTTGGAATAAGCGAATAGAAAATTGCATGCTTTTAATAAACTAAACTAAAACTAAATTACGAGTGCAAGGTTTTCGGGCATATGTAACATTAGTATCTTACATACACATACATAATGAACATAGTACAATCGTGTAATTATAAATATCAATGCAACAGAATTCAATCGACAAAGCCTCATTAAACACAAAAGATCTTTTCTGTCTAGAACAGTTTGAAACATTGAACAAATCCAAAGTTATTTGACTAAAAGTTAATGTACGTATTGAACGCCATTTTTCGATTGACATTTCGTTCGGCTCTGACATTAGCTTAGGCCAAGACAATGGGACAAGACAATCATTGTTCAATCTGAACAATTGTTTCCAGGACAAGACAATTGTCCTCCGAGCTAGCCTGCCGAGCTATCTCTGAGGACAGTATCGATATCATCCGACCCCGTTCAAGAAGCTCGGACAAGAAAATTGATTATTGTCCCATTGTCTTGTCTGCATGTGAACGCTGCTTTAAGGTGTAATTTTTTTATAGAACGAAACAAAGAACAAGATAATGTTTATTTAACCATAAATAAACTTTTCTTAAAAGAAACGACTGTCTAAAGTGCCCTTATCTTGAGATTTTAAACATCCTAAAGTAGTTAATTTATCTTTAATATCTTGGTTCGAGGAAACTTTATCGTGCTATGTAGTTCATTTCTTAGACGATTTGTCTGGGTGTAGCTTTCTGCTTTTCTACAGCCATACGAACTAACCGATGAATACGAGGTTGATAGTTTTTTTCTCGGCATTACATACCTATTGTTTGGCAGTTTGATATTGCATGGCATTAAATGCGATTTCTTCGCCATGCAACTAGTCTGGGGTCCACCTTAAACTGCACTTACATACTCGTAAGACGTAAGAACGAACATCTTAAATAGATAAATCAAAATGGCTAGACCACCAATACTTTACGTTATGATAAGAAATAGCTTCGAAATGTCAGAAGGTTACACCTTTAAATTGTTTTGTTTTTGATCAAGAGGATTATTTTCATACTTTGTATTTAAATTATTGTTCCGATAAAAATATTGAATTCATGCAGGTTCCCTCTGCGGCGTGACCTTGTTTACAGATTCCATTATTTGTCTTGTTTTTGTTGAACAAAATATGCACCTACATACATATATCAACGCATATATCTACTACCATACAAAACAACAATGCAAACGAAATACAATCCACGCATACACGTGACACATAATCAACTCCAAATGACATTGGGAAAAGTTGAAATAAAATATAGAAAAAGAAAACAAAACAAAAATAACCAAAAGAAACAAACAAATGAATCATCGTCAAGAAGAAACAAATGACTTACCACACACACATCATCAGCAATGATAGTGGTGTGGTGAGTGGCGCGGAAATACTCGTTACTTTGTATCACGCTGATTCAGTGTGTTGTTTTTTTTTGCGAAGGTGGACTCTGAAGATTAAAGTATGTGATATGGGTGCAAGTAAACGCATACCAAACGAACGACTTTAATTGAACCAGCCGTTTGTTTGGTTTGCAAATTGTAATGTGTGGAAGACTGCGGCTGACTTGTTTTGCACCCACCCACACAACACATATCTAGACGCACTAGAGTACAGTGCATTGTTGTTGTTATCTTTTGACTCTTTCAGAAATAGAAAAAGGTTCAATCTGCGGGGGCAAAACAGAAAGTCAAAACCTACCATAATAAGCCCAATGCTGCATTCTCTTGTTTTGTTTTTTAAACAGAGGACGTGCCACGTATCTCAGACAGTATAAAACTCAAGACCCCACCCTATTGTCTCATCGTAAATATCGAGTTTGTTGATTGTAATTTGTATTATTAAAATCAAACTTAGTATAATTATTATGGTAAATAAGCTTTCGTATTTTGTTTTTATTCGTTAAACGTTTGCCTTGGTTATTAAGTGTATTTATGCACACATTTCAATAGAGTGAGAAAGAATGTGCAACACACGTATTTATTGTGAAATAATGTACAAGACAAATTAGTTTTGCACAGGGATGCCACATGTTTAGAATTAGGTATTCAAATTGTTTTTAATTAATACAATAAGTTACGATTCTGGAAGGCATCATGATTATTTTGAAATAGGGGTACAGAATTATTTTTTTTATGCTTCGTTTCTGCATTTTGTGGGTTGTTATAATTATCTTTACAAATTGGTCAGAAGTTTTAGTGACATTTCTTAAAATGGTGTAAGGTTTCTTCCAAATGAATTCTTCTAACTGACATTTGAAGAAAATTGCATGCTTTCGATTTTTCGAAGTGGAGAGAGATTCCGAATAGGTGTCTAGGCTTAAGGAAATAACCCCCAATGAAATCTTTTTTGTTTTGTAGTTTTTGTTTAATTTCTTGGCTTACATGGCGCATAGAAGCAAGTACGTGCGACATAGTCGTGTCCATTTTTTTGTCTTTATACCTACCTACCCAAATTAGTAAATGAATCATGTTTGTTTGCTCCGGCCTAAAAAATTCGAGGCTATTTTTTTTTAGTATTTGCAGATAGACAGCTTTGTAGAATTTTTACTCCTGTTATCTTGAATTAGATTTCTTTTACTCATGACAAATACGTCTGCTTTTATTAGGCCATTTGTTGTTAGTTTACTAAGTTGCCACACTATTGATTCATCGCCATTCAGCAAACGAATTGACGAGAAGGAAAACGTAAGAAAGCAAACCCGCAATCTGTACGCATTGCAACAACTATACACGCTAACACAAAGCACGCGGTCTTAATATGCAAGAAGAAACAACAACAAAAAAGTAGCAAACGAGCAAACACCGTAAATGTCAATGAACTCTCAAGTGTGACATATTTTATGTTCGGTCTCTTTGCTTATGTATTCTATGCTATTTGTTACAGTATATTCCCCACACATGCTAAAGTATGGTGGGGTGAGTATAAAAAAACAATGATTTTTACTTGCGATTATAGGGACTATAAGGCAAGTTATTTTTTATATTTTGCTTATCACATTTTTGTTTTATATACTGTAGTGCTGGTTTTGTTACCTAAATAATCAAAGTCAGTTGGGCGACGTAATAGGTTAAAATGTATATCGGTCTAGGCAATAGTTTGCTAAGAAGTTTGTAGCATGTCACAGGTTCATTGAGCTTTCACGTTAATAAACAATGATTTGCGGTGTGAAAAGGTGCAAGTTTAGGCGTTTTTTTCTTTTTTAGCTCTGAGCACATCTGATCTGTCAAAAACAAAATTTGTCTTTTTTTTAAAGCTAATGATTCAGCTACCCGGGTACCCGTTTAACCGGGTAAAATGGTTACTACCCGTAATCGGGTAGTCGGGTAGGCAATAAGGGTTTACCGCCGAGTCCGAACGGCTACATGATCTGCACTTTTTCGAGACAAATTTTACTATTGGAGGTTTTGTCAGTTCCTCGCAAGAGGCAGTACCCCAGAAAAAAAGGTGGCTATGAGCTGGATTTGAGGTTCTTTCGCTTAGCAGTCCGACACACTAACCACTAAGCCGCGGGGTACCCGAGTACCCGAATATAAAATACAAACTCTTTTGCTTTATGCATATCTCCTTTTCATAAGCTCTTACAAATCCTGGAAAAATATATGATAAAAGTAGGTATACCGAAGAACTTTGGGGAACACAAAACATTTTATTTAATCCAAAAATAAAAACAGGATTTTGAAATATGTATAATGAACAAAAAACGTAATTGATAAGAAAAATGTGTTAAATATATGTTAATGGAAAATGTTGCCATAAATAAATTGCAAATTACATAAAATGTACAAAACCGTTGGTGTGAAAAAAAGGAATGTATTAGATTTGTTGAAAGCCTTGCAGTCTCTCGTCTTTGGAGTTTTTTGGAAGTTATACTGCAATAACAATACAGTTTCTTTAGCAATTCAAAACCTATCCAAAAATACCATTCTTTTTTTTTCTATTACTCACACTCGTTTTTTGCAGTCTGCTCTGGGACTATTCTGCTTCATTCACCAAACACCAAGCTCACCAAACAGACTAACAGAGCTCGGCTTAATTATATTGTTATAGCATGTTCAATTCAAGTGCAAAACATCTATTGTCAAATAGAAAACATCAGCACCTGACGGTACTATTAATTCCCAATTCTTGAATGAATCATTTGGCTAGCTTCAAGAACAAGCGGGTGTGTTTCATTTCTAATAAACGTGAACGTTGTTTCTGGACTTTAATCATCGTTCAAAAAGCGTGCAATTGCTAAACCGCTTCATCAAACCATCTCAGGTATTGAGTTCGGGTATAATTTATTTAGTAGAGTTTGATGAAAAGTAAAGTTAATTACATAGTTCAAACTTTATCCATTATTCAAAAGGTAGGGGTGCAAAACGCTAGGCCCATCCTATTAATTAATTTAAAGTTCAAACTTCCTTTTTTATCAATTGGCTTGTGGGTCGCACTCAGCTTCTCGTTGTTTGTTTTCTTTTTTTGCTGTTAAAGGAGTATACACCACGGGTTACCCGGGTAATCGGGTAGTCGGGTACCCGGGTAATACCCGGTTACTGGGGTCGTACTCGAATTACTCGGGAACCCGGTATCAGCCCTACTTTTTTTTAGCTTCGAAATCTGAAGGTTTCCGAGCTTAAAGTTGGTGTTTCTTTTTTAAGCAATAAAAATTTTTTTTTTAATTAAACTTTTCGCACAAGCTAAAATTGAGAATAGGCGTTTTTCTATGATTTTAAATGTTCTTGTTCGATGATATGTCAATTGTTTTATATTCGTGAATCCTAAACCTACCTTAAAAACCTATATTTCAAGTCAAAAATAGTCATGGTCCGTCCGTGAGCCATACCCTGCGGGCGCATATGCGTGTCAGAATTGTGTTCTATCGTATTTAAGAAACACCGCCAGCGAACATTATGCGATATTAAAAGCGTTTTCAACGATGCGGCGATTGATTTTTCAGCCCAAGTTCCTAAAACGTTCGCATCCAAATTGACCTACGATTAGTCCCATTTTGTTCAATCAGATGCTGTGAAATCCAATTCAGAAAGCGTTAAAAAAAAAAAACATTTTCGCTTTCATAGCGTGACGACCCGAAAAGTGCTTTAAGAAATTTTGCTTTTTGGAAAGTAAAAAGTTGCTTTCAGAAAGTATTTTCCTTTCATAGTGTGACTGCTTTCTGAAAGTACTTTCAAGAAAATTTAAAAAAAGGAATTTTTTGAAACGCTTTCTGAAAGTAAATACTTTCCTTTCATTGTGTGACGATACCTTAGTCAGTTTTGTGAGCAACTTATTTCAACTTTCCGTGGTAAACAAATTCTTACGTTTAATAGCTCTGAGATTTGACATTTCTATATATGACATTTCAGTGTAATTTTGATATTAAAAATCACCATTAAAGAACTTTTTCTGCTCAGAACTATACTTTGTCCACCCAGAATCTTCACAGTGCTCAGTTCGGAGCTAAATAAGAAAAAAGCCGTATGTTGTTTTTTTTATTATTTACCGTAAGCAATAAAGCATATAAAAAACTATGAAAAAACATATCCTAGCCGAATCGGTTTTATAGTCTTGGATTTGCGACAAAATCGCTTTCAGTTGCCAGATTTATTTAAACAGTGACGTATGAGAGTTGACAATATATTACAAAGGCAAGGGTTTTTCGATATCATATTCACTTCGGTGAAAATCGATGAACTTTATTTTTTTTTGCCCCTCTAGAGTTAGAATTTTCTATGCCCACTGTCATCATAAATATATCTAAAATTTGTTTGTACAAATATCTTCGGTAAGCGTACAAAAGTTTTCGTTTTCGTCAGTTAAGTTTTCGGAAATCAATACCAACCACTTGTTTTTGCTACCATATGAATGTAATTTTCATATAATGGATCATAAAGTAGCATTTGTTAACTCCTCCAGTATACTATTAAAGAACACTCTCTTATAGTGTTGGTGCTGGTTTTAAATTGCCTTAATAAAATAAAGGCTATCCCACATATTCATCTCCTTGCCATGAAATTATAGCAAAACCAAGGAGATATTTACATACATATAAAGTGAACACTTCATAATTCAACTTATTAAAAAAGCTCATGAAAACATTTGTTACATTATATGCTTTTCTACCCCTTAGCTTAAATCACGTTGAGTAGTCTGACATGAATTCAATTGTTACGTCTTTTTGGGGCAAAAGAACAAAAAGGTAGCATTCAACGTTGGGCGCCATTTCTCCTTTTGTTACTATCTGTTACATATGTACCTTCATGTTTCTTTGAACGAAAGTAAGCACTTTCCTTGTTAACCATATCACGTGGTTGTATCAACTCCTTTGTTTCTTTCCCATTGTTTTAAATAACGTGCCAGGTACGTGCATTTGTTTCTCTCTTTCTCCTCTCTCAAATGCGTCGAAAACAAACTTTATCGCAAATATCTAGAACTTAACTGGGTGTTAGGTCTTATGTGTATTATCTAATACAAACACTGTGTGAACCCAAACTTAGAATCCACTTGCGTCCGTTTCCGCTAACCGCTTGTCAGTCACTCCTAGATTAGATTATTTCGCGAAAGGAAAGCTTTATCCATCGCTTTCTGTACATCCGACCTTGCCTGTCGTCCCCGTATGATTTTACTTTTAGTTGTTTTTTTTATCTTTTATGTAAATTTAAACAATAATCGACTTGTCAGTTGTCACATACAGAGTTCAGAAGGAGGTGAGCAGAAAAAGCAGCATTTTTATTTTGACCGACTCGACGTTACATACAAATACACTCGTTTAAGTTTTCTTTCGCATCGCTATTCCCAAACTGTTTAGTTTTCTTCATCGTCGTCGTGCACAAGTACCGAATTGCGAATACCGAATACAGAATACCGAAACCGATACCGGCACAAGACAACCAACAGGCGAACGAACGATAATTCTGCTATTCACAAAATTCACATCACAATGTTGCATTGTCAAAGGTGGATTGCTGTAGGTGCAATCATTCGCATCGTACAAGCGAACGAGTAGGGATCGGTTCCGGCGTGTTTAGCAGAGACTTGTGTTTTGAAGTTATTGTGTTGTTTCGTCTGCATTTCATTAAGTTTACTTCTTCCTTTTGTACGCTTTGCTGTGGCGTAGCCTTTTCCACAGCCAATTCCATTTCCTCTCTGTTGGGTGGTTTAACTTGTTTGTTTTCATCTCCTTTGATTTTAAGCGAAGCGTAATAAAATGCAAAAAACTGAACAAAGAAACGGCGTTCGCAAATTAAAATCCGCGAAATAGTCGACGACGCGACGGTGGAATAACACCGTCAGTTGTATGGCCACGAATTGAATCCCAGCCAGTGACAGCAACCTCATCATCAAATGTTTTGATGAGCTCTATTCCAGTAACAAATATATCGGGTGGTGCTGCTAGTTCAGTGCAAATGGACTTATTGGCAGACATTTTTCTGCGATTAAACACGTCTTTAATAGGCTTGAATCTGTTAAATAGTGCAAGTGCAAATGAACTGTTTCTTCGGGAAGTTGTTCGGTATTGTGAACACGTTCAGAAACATCAAGTTGCTCGAACGTTGACGATGCAGCATAGCTATAGTAAACGATGTTCTCCTGTAATGGAGGAAGGTCGTAAACGATTTTTTCAAATGACATCAATCCCATCGAATGAGTGTGTGGATGGTAGAGCAATGGATACGGGAGTGTTGCCACCGCCGAAAAAGAAATGGATTCGTCATTATTTAAGGGGTAAACTAATTTTAGTATTACTTTAGAGATATGAAGTAAAGTTTCATAAAGCTAATATTCTCTGCTTTTTACGTTTTTATCAAATGTCTTTGAATTCCAAAAAAGGTAACGAACATTTGATGATATATGTACATATGTACATAATGTAGGTATGTACCATCTATCAAAATATAATATCAAAGTTTGTATCATTTATCTTATCTGTCTTTATTATGACTGTAGATGACTGTAGGAACTGTTTGAGCTAGTTGTTATTCTAAATAACTTAGCGCTTTCGATTATTATTGGATTGTTTAATGAACCAAAGCTGCACAAAAAGACTTGTCTAGTTTAGATAGTGCAATGTTTCTGCATCTTCTTTTATTTAATAAAACTGAAGTGAAACTGACAAAAGTCAAAGTGACAGCTGATTGGTTTGCTTACACTTTGTTCTCATCAGAATTAAATCTCAGATTTCGGCAGAGATTTCAAGATCTCGAAATGGTAGAAAATTTCACATTTCTCAATTTGCAGTGCGTATGAATGAGAGAAAAGTCGGAGATGATTTTATTGTCCTTTTTTCATTTTATTTATTTGCATTCAGCGATAACAAAATTAATTGCTAAATGGCAAAGTAAACACAAATTTTTAATTAAATTATGCATTTGTTTTGAAATTCCAAAAATTAATTTTAAAACACGAAGAAGCATTCTTCTATTCTAATTTAATCTAACAGTTTTCACGCACACCAAATTATCTTATGGATGAATAAACAAACAAATGTGAATTTTTTAATCATGTGGTGTGCTCAATCAATCTATTGACAAAGACTGCAAAATTCTAGTGTCAAACAACCCTGGGTTAAAATTTTGTAGTTTTTTACTCGGAAAATCAAAAATCTGTAACTTAGCCGATAAGCTTTATTCTCCGAATAAACGATCTAATTGTAATCCACTTTGTTCAATGAAGACTAGAATAGAGCAGAGCAGATGAGAGCATCGTAGAGATAGGGACTAAAACAGATGAAAAATGACAGAACAAGTTAGAGCACAAATAACATTCATGATGTGTCGAAAAAAAACATTTTGCAGTAGCATTCCAATACTACTGATTCGTATTCGCACTCATCAGATCTAAGTTTAATACGATTTTTTAAAATTTTATTTTAAGAATCACAAAATTTATTTTCTTTTATGGCCGTTCCCTCATTTATCGGTGCGGTTATCGTTTCTCCCGGTTTCCTTGGTGCACATTCGGTTCCGATATTTCACTGAATACATTCGTTTCAATGAACACCTACTGATTTGTGCGGTATGTGCGGAATCGTTGTACGGAAGGCGTTTTTTTTTAGCTCTGTGCAGAGCACAGAGTAGAGCCTGAGTAAGGCGATTACGCTCTGAGCAGAGTTCAGAGCTTCTCCGATATAATTAAGAAACACACTTGACAACTGAGATGTCATATGGTCCAATTTGCACCGTAAATACAAGAATTTAATTAAATTAATGTTTGTTCCTTAAAAAAAATCATTTTAATATTTTACTTAAAAAGAAACAGATCTTTTTTTGACAGGAGATGAACATGAGATCTGTATACATTCGGTTAAGCGGTAAATATCGATTACAGATACCGCACCGACAAATGAGGGAGCGGCCTATCTAATCTAAGCTAATTAAAGCGTATTTTTTCATTATTAAATTCAAACAACCGCACTCGATGAAAAAAAATAATCACAGATAAATTGAAAACATTTAATTTTGACACTTCTAGAAAATCCTGCTCTAGGCTGCTCTAACTTGCTTTAGAAAAACTTGCTGAACAGCAAATCTGAAAAATTGAGAGCAGTTTAGTTCAGAAAATTCGTCACTAAAAAACAAAATATTGTTCCTTTCTACTTAGAGCAGGTAAGAACAGGCTCACTGAACAGAAGTATAATCATCATCAAATGTTATTAAAACTGTCATTACAGAGTCAGCTAACTCATTGTCAAAATTCATCCAATTTGATTCTTTATGTAAGCAGCACCCATACCCAACCACCCCACCCGTCATTGACGAGCATTTATTTCCAGTAATTCAAAAATTTTCCAGTCCTTCTATACGCTTATCCAGAAAACAACTTACTCTTAACTCTTTCTTTGTTTAATGTTCGTAAGTAGGTACTATGAATAAATGCACGAGAACAAGAGGTGGGCTGCACTATTTTGTAATAGTACCAACAATGTTCATGCTTATTTGAAGGCAACCGCACACAAGCTAGCACACATGTGTGCATAATAATTATATTATACAACTACAATGGTGAAAACACATGTTTTTTGCTTAAGCAAACAAATTCAGTGTAAATTATTTTCTCGACCAATGCTCTGATTACATTGTAACAAACCTGGTGACACATGGTATTTTCCGAGCTTGAAAATCTTTATAATAAATTGTGTCTGTATACAAATACAGACTGCGTTTGTGTGTATATGTGAGTTGAGTTGGCGCAAATAAACATGATTCACGTGGGAAGTAAATGACGTTTCAAAAGCAATAAGAAAACGGGAGAGAATTAGGAGAAAGCTAGAAAGCTATAAAACTGCAACGAAATCTATACATACACAATATATGTATGTACATTATATACCTGACTGCGGTGCACGTTTTTGCTCGTAAAAATTATGGTAGGGTAGCTGACATGTAGAGACATTTATTTGATAGGTACGCACTTACGCAAAAAATATGTTTAAAATTTGTTTAGGTAATGTAAAGTTAAGACGTTTCGAACTCGTATAACAGCTGCTGTTTTGACAGTTTTCAAAAACCAAAAAAAAAATATTGTTTTTATTAGCCATGTCAGGTTTCTCAAGATTTCAAGAAATTTGTTCAACCACTGAAAATAAACCTGAATAGGATTGCCAAGTTAACGCAAAACAAAGTCTATGTATTTCTTTGCAACAAAGTTGCTTTTGACAAACTTATCTAAATTGAGCAAGCGAATCCATAAAATATAAATTAGATTTTTGACACTTAAGTCAAAATTTGTATACCTAATGTAGGTATCAACTGAAATCACAAAAAAAGAAATTCCTCATTCTTCATCTATGTACAATCGTTTAACTGTTTTTTATATATCTACCTACATGCAAATCCATATTGAAAATTAACACGTGTTTGTGTTAACAAGCTTGTAATTGCTATTCATATTTGTTTAAATTATGAAAACTTAGTGTACATAATATGTATGTATGTAAATACATACATATGTATTTGAAAACGTGTGGTATTGATTCGGAGGAATAGCGATATCAGTTATGTCTTAATACAATTAATAATGGCCCATGTTTTTTTCTTTTTTTTTATGAATCCACAATGTACCCCTTTCAGCCAAAGTTATAAAAAAGCTTACATTCTATCTTAAGGATATCCCACATTTAGAGCTTTCACTCTTCCAACAACAAGTGGGTGGTTGAACACGTTTGTTTTGTCTCTCCTTTTATTATATCCATGGCACATGTACTATGTATCTATATCTAAATATCGATGGAAAAAATAATACCTAAATGCGCACTCTATTTTGTCCACCATGTTAGGATTATCGAAATAGAAATTTAATTGATTATTTGCTTAAATCAATAGATGTCTAAATAATTTTGGATTTTGGTCGATAATAAAACGCAACAAACATCAGCCACATAACCTCAAAAACACCATCATATTACGGTTTTTTGAAATGAATTTTTCAATCAATTCTTCGAACGTGCAGCCATATTTCGACAATTTTGATTGTATGCATTTCAAAACCACAATCTATGTAAAATTCATTAAAAAATTGTGACTTTATCTTTAAACTGTCAAATTTTGATTTTCGATTATACACGTTTTTCCAGTCAGTCATGTTTTTAAATGAAGTCAAAGTTTAGCTGTCGGGGTTGTTCAATGCGTCCCCTGAAATTCGGTCAACGTGCTTCTGATTGGTTAGTTGGCCCTAAAAGTTAGTAGACTTTTAGTTCACGTTTAGTCAAAAAGTTTACTAACTTTCAACAAACTTTACAGTTTGTCGTTCAATGTACCTATTCACTTTGACTCAAAGTACACATTGAACGTGTCCTGTATCTTTGAATTATTTCAGCGACATTAAGCCACTTCAGGTTTCTCAAGAACTCGGAGCTCTTAAGAAATTTCTTCAGTTACTTTGATACGGCTGTATCCAGCAAATGCCAAAAAAACTTGCATCTCCTTCTGACATATGTAGTTGCCTTGAATATTCATATTTGGCAGAAAGTTTTGATATTTTTGTGCAAAATCGTAAGTTTCTGAGAAAACGAAGAATATCGGATCTCAGAAACTTGAAATGTTTAGTTAACATCACTTCACAGCGTTGTTATATCAAGGCACCTGTCAAAAAAAAAATCATTCTGTCAATATACATACATGCAAATTGGTACTAATACAAAATTCAAATTGTAGAAAAAAACCTTTAAGCGGGGTTCACATGGGACAATGCAGAGGCCAAGACAATGGGACAAGACAATCATTGTTCCATGTAAACAATTTTTCCAGGACAAGACAATTGTCATTATGTATATTTTCCTCCGAGCTAGCCTGCCAAGCTATCTCTGAGGACAACATAGACACCATCCAACCCCGTTCAAGAAGCTCGGACAAGACAATTGATTATTGTCCCACTGTCTTCTCTTCGTGTAAACGCTGCTTTATTGTAAGTATTGGGATTCGAAAATAAAATAAAAAATCCGATGGAGTTAGATCATAAAATAATTAAAAAAACATTGTATAAACATAATGTCAGTTGCCAGAAAACTACCAAGTAATAGAATTCACTTCGTCATTTACAAATGTGTGTACCTATTTTTTTTGTTTATATTTTCAAACTAACAAAACCCTTTCCCTTTGGAAACCTTTTAAAATGTATTCGGAGAATTTCCTTCGACATTTACCTAGATTTTTTTTTTTATTAACTCGTGCTATGCATGCCGGCACCGAATAAAAATACAAACAGAGCTTTTGCCTCAGGGTGGAGTGCGCATTAAACGTGCTTACAAGATGCAAGTGTTTTTTCGCACATGTATGTAGATATATATGTACTTACAATATCGTCGTTTAGTCTATTTTAATTTAATAATATTTCCAACTGCGCATGATTTGAACTTAAATACAATACGCCAAACGCCATCCTCGTGTTTCGATTCACAAAAATTTCGAATTTTACTTACTATATACCTAACTATTTACATGAGTATACTTTGTTATTGTGCTTTTTGTGTGTAGGTTTGATTGCCATTTAAATGTCTAAAGTGCAAACTACAGTTTATAGTGAATTATTATTTTATTAACAACAAAATCAGTTACATAATTAACTGTTGCACATAAACTTATTGGAAATAATATTGAATTAACACTTGGATAGTTTTCATCCGGTGTTTGATAATAATGATAAAATCTACGTCTAGGACCATTAAGGTGGTATAAGACGAGATTCCTGTGTATACACGAGTTTGGTTGGGCGTAGTTTGGTTATTCCCCGTGGAATCTGTCGAAAAATAACGGATGTCGTTGTTAATTTATTCAAAAAGTAGATAAGTGTGCGGGAGTTTGTTTTTACAATTTAATTAGCATCGCTCCTGACTGCTACTGCGGGAGAATAAAGTTGCATAACAACGCTGCTCGTTCATGCAGCCATGTTTTCATAGGTTGTGATGTGATAAAGTGGAGAAAAAAAAACGTGATTCACAATCGATATATTTAAATAGCGATGACAGATTATCGATTATCGGCGTCTATTCATTAAAGTTTTAAAGTCATCTAAACGTTTGAGACTGAGACTGTTGTCATCGTGAAAGCATGAACTTTTTCGGTAAAATTGAAAAAAAGGCGTTTTTTTTGTTTGTATATATTTTTGTTGTAGGTATCTATGTGTGATCGAAGTAATGAGATGGGTTGTTTGGGTGGATACTGCGTCTGTTCTTCTAAAACGCAATAATAATCGATACACATGTTATACATACAATAATTGCGTTCTTAATTTTCATTGTTCTATAGTATAGGACAAACATTAGGTTTTACCCTACAAAATTGAGAGATTTTAATTAGAAAATTATTAACTTATACTCTATTTCTTTTTCTTAGTTCTTTCTTAACCTCAGAACCATATTGGTTTCTTGTTTGTTAAGACCATCATTGTGTTGCAAATATGATGAAGCTACTTGATCCGTGGAATCCAAATATTTCTGACAAATCGTATCACAAAAAATCCAAATTTCGTATGATTCGCAAAATTTGCAACAGTTGTCAAGATTTTGGTAGACCCTGAGACCCTGGAGTCTTATTTGAATACCTCATGGATCTCAATTACTCTGAGGATGATGCTGCCAGGATAGGGAAGGGTTAATGGAGTCGGAAGCTTTGTATATACACTGCCTATAGTAGTTACTATTATGAAGCATCATTTTTTCATTGCGAATCAAATAGCAATGAGTGGCGCTGACATCGCCAATTTGTGTGGATATAGAATAAGAGCAAAATTTGCAACAGTTGTCAAGATTTTGGTAGACCCTGAGACCCTGGAGTCTTATTTGAATACCTCATGGATCTCAATTACTCTGAGGATGATGCTGCCAGGATAGGGAAGGGTTAATGGAGTCGGAAGCTTTGTATATTTATTTTATTTATTTATTTATTCGATAAATTCAAATCTCTTACATAGACTTTACAATCCTTTATAATTGCTCGAGTATATTTAGTTTAATTTTAGTTTTAACTGAATACACTGCCTATAGTAGTTACTATTATGAAGCATCATTTTTTAATTGCGAATCAAATAGCAATGAGTGGCGCTGACATCGCCAATTTGTGTGGATATAGAATAAGAGCAAACAACAAGTGTATTAAATACTGGTAAAATATCGGTAAATGTTCCCGTCTCCACTATTAAGAGTTAGTTACGGAACAACCAGGAAAATGGTCTGAGGAAAAATGACACCATGAGAGTACTAGGTATAGAGCATGCATATACAATGTCAGAAGGTGAGAAGCGTGTCGTCAATGAAGATGACTATGAGTCTTCCCAGTTCGGACGCTGTAAACAACAATTGTCGCGAACATTTCCGAAAATATGACAATGACAAAATTGTCAAGACAAACAACTTGTATTTTACTGACAATTCTGTCAGCTGTCAAAATGTTATGAAATAAGCACGTTCAGGTTCCTAAGGAGATTAGAGATTTCAAAAAATTTAATCAGTGACTAACAGAACAGAAGAATTAATCTGCATACGATTTGCTAGCAAACGCTGGGAACGGTTGCTTGTGAAATATCCCAAAAATATTAGGATTCATTTGGCATGACAGCAAAGTTGTTATTTTCTGAGAAACCTTTTCAAGTTTCGGTAAAAAAATTGAGATCTCAGGAATTTGAACTGGCTTAATGTTACACTTGTCCAATAAGTGCGACACTTTTCTAGAATTTATACCTTTTAGTGTTTATTGTAACAGTGATCGCTCTTCTGAAGATTATGAACATTTGTGGATACATCTGTAGTAAGATTCGCCCATTCAAAGAATTCTGAAAATAAACTCGTCATCTCCGCTCCAGCAACGGGTTAGAAAACTCAAGTCTCTTGTTTTCAAATCATCGGGAAGTAGTTCTTGTACAAGTCTTTCGATTGTATATTATAGATAAACTTTTCCATGTATTCAATTAGAAATTCTATAAGCGTAAAACATTGCTGGGGAAGCTTAGCCTTCATTACTCCAAACCTTGCTTTAAAAACTGCAACATTCGTTAGAAAAAAAAAATAATAAGTTTCTTTAATTGCACATTTTCTAAAAAAACAAAAACAATTGGTTTCAAAGTAAAAATTCTTTCTGATGGAATGGAACAAATAGAGATAGAATGGAGGACTTCCGGCAAATTGCAACAGCAATGCCAAAAAGAAATTCAAAATTCAAATATCTAATAAGGCCTCGTTGACATAATTTGGATAGTTTAGTGAGTCAGGATAGTACCTACTATACTTTCCCCGTAGTAGACTGACGAAAAAAACTGTAATTGGAAACAGACCATGTCCTGCGAGGAAGCTCTGTGTTCTCCTTCAGAGGACAGACATGTCCCAGAAATGTTTGTTCACATAGAGCCAATGAAATGTTCAACTTTTATCCGTCCAAACAGGTTGTAAGTAGTTAATTTTGTCCTCCAATGCATTTCTTGAAAAAAAACCCTGAATTCATGGTAAAAATGTCGATTTTTCTTTAAATTACTATGGCATTGACTGCCCTATTGTACACATTTAAAGGTAATTATTCGTAAGTCTACACGCTAATGAATGGCGAGTCGGCTAAAAATACACATTTATTTAACCTGCAGCCATAATTCGATTTGGTAGATTTTCTTTGTTTAACAGTGAACTGGTTTTTAACTTCCGACATGTATGTATGCACGAAAGATACATACAAACCAGACCATCCGACTATACCATTCAGATAACCTTCAAAACATCTCTGGTTGAATACCTGCAAGAAAATAGGTACAAGAATGCGTCTTGCTGTGTCTCCCCCAATGTCGTATCAAGTCATGTCGGTTGTTTGCTTTCACATTTTTTCGTTGCTTTTTCTTGTTTTTTTGGTTTTGTTAATTGTTAAATTTTTTGTTTCGTTTTATATTTGACCGTTGTCAATGTTTTATGATTTGTTTTTTTATATTTTCTTTTTACAGAGGAGCCATACTCGAATGGTCACTCATCCCCTACCTCCTTTTTAATGATCAAAACACCAACACCATCTACCACTATCACAACAAAAAAACACCAACAACAAAATGGACAGCAATCGCAACAACAACCACAATCATTGTCCAATTGTTCACCGAAAAGCGAAATGCTCACGTCTCTCTTCTCAAATAACAATAACATTAATACAACAATAACTGTTGTTGATAAAAATAAAAATCCCATATATAGCAATGGCAATAATAATATTAATAACAATAAAAATAACAACAGTATGACAGAATTTAATGATGGTGTAAATTTGGCAGCACTGTCTGCAGCTGCTGCAGCAGCAACCACTCAACCGATTATCATTAATGTCAGCAACACTCGTACTGCAGCAAACGCATTTAGTGCCAATAATTTAATTCCCATCACAACAACAAATAATTCAAATATAAGAAATTCACCACCCATGATGGGGGTAGCATCAGCTGTTGCAGCTGGAACTGCGGCAAATACTGCTTCAGTATTTCGTAAAAAATGCATCCCACTGACCCCACCGCCAATATCAAATAGAAAATTTATAGAATCTTCAAGAATTCGTAGTTACTCACTTTCTTCCAATAAAATTACAGCCAACAGTTTAGTTGGAAGCAATGGAATTGTGACCGCCAATAACAACAACAGCAGCAGCAATAACACGCCCGCCATTTTGCATAACCATCATATCCATCAAGTTTTGACCGCCGCCGCTGAAGATTCGTCACAGTCCAGTTTGAATCTATCATCGTCTGGTTATTTGAGTGGAGGCAGTATTAACTCTAATGTCGGAAGCATGAATTTGTCCACATCTGGTGTTCCACTAAATGGTGTTAGCATGATGAATGGATCACCACCTAGAGGAGGAAGTTTATTGGTTTCCGGTGGACATTTAGAACATCCAATGTCGTGTGTGGCATCCTCGGCGCCAACTTCTGGTGCAGTGCATCAGCTACACGGATCGATTGGTGGTGGCAGCAGGCGAAGAACGATAAGTTCCAACAGCAATGGGTGAGTGTAAATTTTGCTGTTTATATGTTTTTAGTATTTGAATTTCAGTGGATAGTCTATAGAATGGTGACTACGGCGTATGAGTACTATTTTTTATTTTATTTAAATATGCTTGGTTTGGATTATTAAATTATTGAGATCTTGGAGTGAAACAGATACAAAAAAAATAAAAACTTGTCATCCAGATAGAAGTAACATTGAAGCAGAACGTGTTAGCAGGACGCTTATGCGTCTTCTTCTTTGTAGATTTTGCATGTTTGTAGAAATTCGGATTTTACGTGATTAAATATTTTATATAAAATCCTATTAAATCAACAAAATCCAAAATCAGTTCCACATGTAATTCCAGAGCGGGCACTAGGGAAGTGCATAATAAACTGGAGAAGCATCGCAGAGCTCAACTCAAGGAGTGTTTTGAGCAATTGAAGAGCCAATTACAACTTAAAGATGAAGAGCGAAAGAAAACGTCAAATCTTTCCATCCTCGGAGCTGCTTTGAAACATGTTATGGTAATATTTGTTTGTAACATTTGTGGAACAGAAAATCTAATTTAAAGATTTTTTTGTGTTGTTTAATAGGCACTCAAATTGAAGGAACAAGAACTTGAACAGCAAGTTGAGCTATTGGCAAAAGAAAAAATCAATGCACAAAAGAAAATTGTGAGCCTGAAGCGTGAACTAGGCGCCAAAGTTGATAACATTGATTTTTCCAGTATTATTTCCGACATAGAACTTGGCAGCATTCCGATCGAGCGAGGTAAGTGTCAATTGTAAAAAAGAAAGCTCCTGAAAGAGCATATCCTCTCTTGAGAACTACCAATGTTAAATTATTTGTTCTCTTTTCATTTTTTTAGTGACCGAAGGGCTCAATGATTCGATCTCTCTGTCATCTGGACGAGGTAGTATGTTGTATAGCTCATCTAGCTCTCTATCGAGTGGCAGTGGCGGCAATACAATGTCCTCACCATTAGGCGCAGGAGTAAGTTACCTTTGGGCGGTGTCTCTTTAACGAGGCGACACAAATAAGCTCAAAAGTCTCTACTCTCTCTTTCTCTGCTTCTCAACTTTCGCAGATGCAAACCTCAATGCCAACTGCATTGTCACCTGTGATATCACAATCAACATCGTCCTCCTACTCCGCCTCTTCTAGCAATAGTTCACCGATATCGCCGAACATGATGATGAAGTCACCATTATCATCATCATCATCGTCGCCGCCATCATCTCATTCTACGTCCTCCTCATCACTAATGGTGACCAATGTGGCTGGCAATAATGGTCTTAATGGATGTTCTCCAGCAACAGCATCGGTAAGCATGCCATTGTCGTTGACGGCAAAAAACATATCGGCCACATCATTGACTCGAGGATCGCCGACTCCATCGACTCCCTCACCATCGCCGTCCTCATCAAGTGGTGTTTCATCATCTTCCTCGATTCATTCATCATCACCTCCAATTGGTGGCGTCAAAGTTGTTCCAAACATTCCAACAACAAGTTGTGTCAAGTTTGGTACCGTAACCAACGTTTCGTCCAATGGTAATAGCTTTGTTTCATCTCCCGTAATTAATATCACATCACACAGTGAAAATAATGGAGGTATTTCATCGTCAAATAGCGTCTATAATGCTACTACCTCGGGGATGCCGCTAAACATGAACGTAGCTGTTGTTTCCTCCAATTCACCCACCTTTCCCTCCTTCTTTACATCATCACCCTCATCTTCAGCATCAACCATCACAACTTCTGTCAGCCATGGTAAAGAATTAAACAACAACAGCTTTGGAAGAAACGTTCTAACTCGCAAGACTCCAGCCAGCGACAGCCACAACAATAACAATGACAGTTATTTAAACAACCAACAACATCACTATCAGCAGCATCAACAACAACATCTAGATGAAGGCGAACAGCCTGCAAAAGTTTTTAAGGTCTTCAATGGTCTGGCATTAGGTCAAATGGATAAGGACAACAAAATGGGCCTTGCAACAACACCGCTGCAATTGTCTCAGGTTGTTGGAGGTGGTAGTTTGGTTGTAAGTCCATTTCTAACCTCTTCTCAAAATGGTGGAAGTCTTCGATTAGTTGGAGCCAATAGCTTGGCAACCATTGAACTGAGCAATGGACCTTCCAGCCAGTCCACTTGTGGCGGAAGTCTTATTGGTCAGTCTTTAAATCAACCAGGTTCTGGAGGTGCTCAGCTACACAAACTGCTGATGAGTGCTGTCAGTACCGGAACAGGTGGCTCTACAAATACTTTATCGAATGGTAGTTCGTCGACTTTTGTATCGGCTGCTGAACTTGGCCGATTGCCTGGTGGTGCCGAACTAAATATCCTTCCCACCCCACCGATTAGTACAAACTCAATGTACAGAGGTAAAAGCAAGTTGGCTATACTGAATAATGGAATAACATTAAAAGGTTGTTTTTTTGTTGAAATTTATAGTTGAAAATTATGTTTCTTAATGTGTTTTTCTTTAATAACAAAAGCTGGCAATGAAACCAACTCATCAAATAATGTTGGACGTGGTGGTGTTCATGTCCTGAGTACACAAGTTCTTCAACCAGCTTCGGGACTAGGATCGATTGGTGTTTCACAAGCGCAACAGGGTAGCAACTTTGCTCAATTGATTGCCACCTCACCTCAGATGGCCGGAAAGGTAATAACAACAAAAACATATTTTAATTATTTTCAAATTATTTTTTGATGATAAACTTTACTTGATGATTAAAAAAAAAACGTTTCATTTATTTTTTTTATATGAGTTTTATTAATTAAGTTCGAAAAGTTCTATCAATCATTTAGGTAAATCTCTCAGTGGGCGGACAAGGCTTACCATTAATTGGCGCCCAATATCTCGGTTCAATGAAACCAATGGTTGTAGCTGTTTCAACTAATTCAAATCAACCCACCTTACCGTTATTGTCATCTGTTGTTGTTCCGCCCACATCATTGACGACATCAAACGCTATTGTAACCGGAACCACCAACGGCAACGCTTTATAAATCTTTACCAATTTTACATTTTGTAATCTAAATCTAAGTAGTGAGTTTAATTGTTTTTAAATTTAATATCATTATTATTTTTCTATTATGAAATAAATAAATACATATATAAAATATTATATATATAAAGTGCTAGAACAAAAAATAAAGAATATTAACTTAAATGTAGAAAAATGTTCACCACTAAATGCACAGACCATTTTTTAATCAAAGCACCTGCACCAGCACCCTTCGCCCGTTTCATATTTATATCTCAAACAATTTCAAATGAATTTTTCTTCTTTCTCCGTCATCATTTTAATTTCCGTTAAATAAAAAAAGCATACATAAATCTATATTAAATATATTTACAAAGAAACAAATTATAAAGAAAAAACTAGAGAGCCATCATCAATTTTACATTTTACAAGAAACGAAAATATGACTTCATTAACACATAAATAAATATACTTACTAATATGGAAACAAAATTAATGAACAATCGTTGTTTTAAACACACAAAATATAAAAAAAATATATATGTATATAAATATATATAGTGTAATGTATTTTCTCAAAAACAAAAAAAAATCTTATTTTTTAGAAAGAAAAACAAAAAAAAAAAAACAAAAAAAAGTAATCATTGTGAGTTTTAAAAAAGGAACAAAACAAAAACTAAATTTAAGAGTAGTGGACAGAAAAAATAATTATAGATTGTCTAAAATGTATTAAACAAATAAAACACTTTCATTTTCTTGACAATAATAAGAAAATGAAATGTAACTTGTAAATATTAAAATAATAATCTTTACATAAATTTTATTTAATAAAAGAAAAAAGAAAATCCGGTGTAAGATAAAATGTTGTAAACATTTTTTTTTAATATTGTCATTAAGAGTCGTGTACAAATACAAGTACACGCCTCAATGCATAAAAAACAAAAACTGTACACATTTAGTTGTTATACATATTGTTATTATTATTATTTTTTTAGATTTTATTATTGTAAATGTATTTATTTTTACCTAAGACGTAAAATATTGAAATTAAGTTGCGCCTTAAGAAATTGTTTTTAAGAACAAAATTCATGTTGATACTTTATTAAAGAAAAAAAAAACAAAATCTGTAAGTTTTGTTTATATTTTTTATTTGTATTTATTTCTTTTTTGTTGAATATAAAATAATTTTGTTTAAGTAAAACTTTAAGCAAGTGGGAAAAATTCAAAATTTGTTAAAGTTTTTAATTGTGTATAAAAGCGAGAGAAATTTTAAAACCGGAATAATTATATATTTTTTTCAAGAAAAAAAAAACAAACAAGTGAAACAAGAAACGAAATTAGGGAATCATTTATTGTAATAAAAAAAATATAAAAATATGCAAAATATTTGAATGTTTGTACCGATAGCGTATTTAGGGATATTTGCCGATAGGGCATATGAGGAGCTTTGCTAGACGTTTATGGACTTGAGGAAGAGAATTATTAACATTTTTGTATCGGTAAGTTCTAATTTACCCGAATGCCAGTTATGCAGTTTTTTTAAAATAAGGTTAAGACTGAATTTAATTATTCTACGGCTACTTACAAATGGCATGTTGCATTATTGAGATATTTATGTACGTTGTGGATGATGTTTGGAGAGTATTCTTGTATATAAGGCCATTATCCTTAAACCCATACATTTTGTTTGTGGCGTTAGCGTAATTTGTGAAGTCAATTTCATCAGATTTCTCTCGTTTCCCTTTTCATATTTTCGATCGAAGTTATATTAAATCGGATTTCGTATTCAATTGAAGTGAATATAAAATTGATTTTTTTTAATTTAAAATTTTTTCAGTTGGAAGATGCATTTTGAATTTCGAATCCAGGTTGAAAAAAAAACTCAACAGGCATGCTAGAGAATTAAAAAAGAGTTGCTCACCATTCGCCAGAAATATTTGGCGAATGCAAATATTTTGTATTACTGTTTTCGAATCGCCTAATTACTTTCGCCTTATATGTCAAAAAATGTGGCGAATTGAAAACTCGTTCTATTACCCATGGACTTATTATATATGGACTGCTAGTCTAATGTCAGCTTCATACAATTGTCAAAAAAATGTCGCCAAAATTGAGAATGCGATGCTAACTCTCCTGAATCTACTTCAGGAAAAAAAATTAACTACTTAATGAAATGTTGACAGCTCGCGACATCTGTTTTTAAAAATTCAAAAAGTCGCATTTACCGGTAAAACATAACTGACACTTGAATTCCATCCATAGAAGTGTGCGGCATCTTTGGTATTTTGCCTTTTGTTTTTTTAAATCAACAACTTCCTTTTTTTATTGGTTTGCGCCTAAGACAAGCTAAAAGCGCTAGAAGAAAAAAAGGTTTTTTTTAAAAAACAACTCGTAGAAAAAAGGGGTTTTAGGTTATGTTCAAATCTCTTCAAATATTGCTGATTTTATTAAGACTAATTAAGATAATACGTCGATGCTATTACCATTAGCGAACATTCGCCTCTATCTATCAGAATCGGTCGAACTGTAAGTTCTGGTGACTTTAAATAATAAAGGAGTTTATTTTGAAAAGCGTGTGTTTTTTTTAGGAACAACAATCTTTTTTTCTTATCTGTTTAAATAATAATGCTGAAACTCAGTCGGACCGATGATTCCAATGTGGGTTCAACCCACATCAAACAATTTTAGGCATCCCAGGGGGCCTATTCCTGAATGCGAGTCGAGTGAGATGTCACTCGAGAGCTCACAGTCGAGTCGAGTAAGAATCGGTATTCCACAACTCTAGAGAGAGCCAAAAACATGACATGACTCCGAAAATATTGAACACACCCTTTGAGTTTTAGCTAACTTCACTAAATGACTACTTGACATTTCACAAAAAAATCTTTTAATTTGAGAACTAATCGTTAAATGTAATTTGATAGTAAATTAATCAGTTTAAATCGTAAAAGTGCAAACAAAAAAATTAATATGATAAGTACAGAGATGTTTTATAAAACAATTTTTGTATATTTCCTGCGAGTAATGGAGCACAAATTTAAAACAAACTCCAGATCGTCGTCTATGCCAAATACCTACCACCAAAAAATATTTAAATTTTGTTTCAAATACTTCATTCTTCATAACAATTAAAAAATTACAACTTAAAGTTTTTTTTTATTTTTACCTACATTTTTGCACCCATCACTGCTGCTCTCGAACACTTTAAACATGAATGATTTCTCACAGAAAAAGCGTCACTTTCGAGTTCAGGAATAGGTATGTTTCATTCGAGTGTCATTTGACGTTCGACATTCGAGTTGGGGAATGCCGATAATTAGTGAGTCGTGTTCGAGAATACCAATTTCAGGAATAGGGCCACAGATTTCTTAAAGAAACCATTTCTAGCTTGTTGCTTCTCCGAATTGGACATATATCTTTATCCAAGCCCGGAAAACTTTTTGTTTCAAGCACGTCAAGAACTTCGCTTAAAACAACAGACACTGCAGGTTGTGAGAACTCCAGCTCAAAGTCGTTTCCGACAGAACTTTGGTAGCTGCAACTACCGAGGAACTGCAAGGCTGACGCTAGTTTTATGATTGGTGAAATTACTGAACTTTGAGTTGTTTGAAATTATGAACTCATGATATTTAAAACTAACTCAATCGCATGTTTGTTAATCCAAAAATATAAAATAAATAAATTTGTTAAACAAAGGGAATGTGAATAAGTAATTGTTCTTTACAAAGTTTTAGGTAGTTCAAGTGTTTTTTTTTCATCCCTCATCTATTGGTTTTCGTCGCCAAAAACAAATCTATTTTACTTTTTTTTATAAATATTTTCTGACATCTTTTTTACTAAACAAAACCGTATACTATTTTTAACACAAATGAACGTTTTTGACGTTTAATAACAGCTTGACCTTAACAACACATTCAGTTATTAATGTTAGTAGCTTTATGACAGGCGAAAGAAACGTTGGAGTTCGCTTTTCGCTATACCACGACAAGAGTAATTCGCTAAATTGTTCGACTCGCGAGTCATAACAGGCCCTATATTTCACCGCACTTAGGTTTAAGCACAGTGGCATTTCCTGAAGGGAGAAGAACCAGGTCATAATCGAAAATCAAGTCTTAGGCCCCGATTACGAGTGTCGATTATCGATTACTCCACTTCATATTGTGAATGTCGATTGTGATCGAAACTTTTCGATTCACATTCGTTTCTTTTTGATTGTAATTTTCTGATCGTTGGGCAAGGAAACTGATAGAAGTTTTGTGTGTGAGTGAAATGATATTTTTTCAATAATTAATTATTTTACAAAAAAAATAAATAAAATTTAAATATATATTTATTTTATGCAGGCCAACAAAACGATTACAAAAAAAGGCAAATGGACATTTTGGTCAGATTGATAGAGGAAATTGTGGACATCGCGAAGGGGGTTTGTGCTAACAGCCATTTCAATATTTTATTGAGCATTTTCGTAATCGGGGTCACTAGCTTAACAATAAAGTCAATTCCACATATTTTTATTTAATTTTAATTTATATTTAAAAAGGAAAACCAGAAAAATACATTAACGATTTCAAAACCTAACACATAATAGAACAGTGATGGGCATAATCGAATGATTTCAATAATCGAGATATTAGTATTCGAGTGATCCAAATAATCGATCATTCGAATTATAAAATAGTAACGAAATTGGAATAGTTTACCCCAATTTTTTGATGAAACTTTTTCTCCAGGTTTCATTTTGATTTGAAGTTAAATTAAATTTCTATTTAACAAGAACAACTATATATTAACAAAAATAAATCACAGCCACAAAATAATTAATGAATGACCCACCTACCATAAAAATAAAGCTAGAGCTAGTCAAAAACACGAAAGCCACGTGCAAAAACAATACGAATTCCAAAATATTGGTAAACATAACATAAAACAAAGACTGAAAAAATAAAAATATTCTAATAGATGCATAACAAAAGCCCAAATACACCATGACGACAGCCAATTTTATAAAAGCACTCCTTGTTCTTTTTTCATTCATTCATACAAAATAAAGAAATCATTCGGTCATTCCATAGAAACAAAAATCTTTACACTATACCTGTATCTCGAGTGATTGAAGGAATCATTCGTTCTTTCGTTTTCATTCGGTCATTCCATAGTCCATACAAATATAAATCTTAGATACACTATACCTGTATCTCGAGTGATTGAACATATGTGAGAACTCCAGACGTTTTTTGCTGTGTTTGTGTACGAGTATTCAATCACTCGACTCAACAGAACAGTCACTGCAGTGAGAGGAGAAAAGAAATAAAATGAAAGAAAATAAAGAGAAATACAGACACAGATACAATACGTTGGGTAGGTGTACGACTTAAGATTGCAGTTGAATTCATTCACAGAAACATATACAAAACACTCAACACTCGTAACTAGGTAGAATTGGTAATTGGTATGCAAAATCATTCGAATGATTTGGGTGAAGAAGAATCGAGATATCTCGAGACGTTGCATGAATCGATTAAATCATTTGAATGCGCCCATCATTGAATAGAACTCCCAAATTTTAAATATTCACAATTTTTTGGGGGTTTGTTCACAATTGTGCATTGTTCGACCGATTGAGTTACACAATAAAAAATATAAAAACCAATCGAAACGTTTCGATGCGATTGATAATCGAATACAGCAATAGTGGCCTTAAGTCTAATGTCTATAGGCGATTTCAAAAGAAAAGCAGAGATAATCATGTATCTTTAAATAAATAACTAGTTAAAATTTCTGAAACTGAATGCTGCATGAATTAAGTTAGAAAGATTTTTTTTCGGTGCAGTGAATCAAAAATCAGGTCACTATTTTTTTCGTCTAGCTTGCACGAGGAGATTGAAAAAATTGCTACCTAAGAAGAGTAGCGAACTCACAATGGTTAGCAAGCAAATAACTAATATACTGCAACAATGCCCCCGTTGAGTAGTGTTTTCCAGGCAGAAGGCTTGCAGTTGGTGAAGCTGCAAGGCACATTCTATCATGTAACCTAAAAAAAAATATTAATTATTTCATTGATAGCCTGGTGGCAATGAAGAGCTAGCCTGAATTGTCTCCGAGTCCAGATTGGTTGATAGCTTTCGTGAAGGGAATGGCAGATAAACTGGCTAAAAACTGTTCGCTTCTTGTACCGAAGCAAAACTAACCTTGGGTACTTGTTCCACTGGAAAAAGAAAAGAACAGAATTCACCAACATTTTCTCAGAGCCGCAAACGAAAGATGGTAAACAATTTATATTTAAAAGTAAAACAATTCATTCTTAAGCAAAGTAGGCCTCAACTGCAAGATGCAGAATAAGACTCATATCAGAAAAAAACTTTAGCCACTTTAAGACATCCCCACATCATATTTTCAATCAATTTCCGTTTTGTTTCCCACACTTCGTTCCTTCGTGCTCCTGGGTAGCAATGGATCTTTTAAGATCCGAATGAGGTGATGCGGTTTGCCTTATCATCACCACATCTAACCTTACATACAGAAACTCTTCAGTTAAATTAAAGAGTTTTGGAAGATTTGTATACGAGAATGGATCAATTTGAAAAAGAATCTGATCTATTTTTATTTTGCTGAGGATTTTTTGAGACCAGTAACGGTTGTTCTGGTTGAATTTTGAAATCATGCAACTTCAAATCGTTTTTCATGGATTAATCGGTCTTGGAAATCCCAATGAGGCTGCCCTTTATAAAGTATTTTAAAAGCCGTTCATTTTCGGATAAGCTCATTATTTTCCGAAGTCCTTGTAAATCGGCTAGGCCCTGGAAGTAGCGTGTTTGTAGCCGAAGCAGTTCACACTTGGTCTATCGCCTAATCGTCAAATATTAAAGTGTGAACAAAATTATCGACGAGCGGTAATGTAAGAATCGTTGTTTTTGTAAAAAAAATATCTAATTGGCGAACACCCGAACACTGCGACTAAGAAATTCGCACCATCTGTTATTCCACATAATTGATGTTATGTTATATAACGTCATGGTCCCCCCGCAATTAATGAAATAGCCGTGTTTAAAAATATAAATCGACCCCCAGAGACCGTGTATGCACCGAAGTCGGCTACCCAATACCCAAGATTATGAACTTCATGGTTTGTGACATCAGGCTTGATTGTACGGGATTTATCGCAGCTTCTTGTATCACTCTATTGGAAGAGTAATTATTTCTCCATTAACCATTTTCTATTGGCTTAAAGCCATCTCGCCATCTCAACCCGATGCCCCATTTTTTTCCAAATTATAATTTTAGTATTATATAATATTTAGAATAATCTGACATGAAATACAGATGCAAACATATGTATGTACGTTTTCTCATAATCAGCATAGGAGTCTTTAATTTTATTAAAACGAAAACGCTAAAAGTTAATTTATGAAAGTTGGATTTATGAAAATACGTAACGCTCACAAGGTCACAAAAGTGCTTTAACACTTAAAGGGCGAACACATCACGTGCATTATGGATGAAAAAATACGGAATAATGTGATAAGAGATATTGAAAACTATAGTTTTGATGTTCTTTACATATATCGAAATGAGAAGGAAAGCATTTCACATTCTTATAGTGCGCCTAAGAAATGGGTCTCTGTGCTTAGCAGTACGTACGTAATTTGGGTTCTAGGGTACATTAATATTGTAAAATTACAGTTAATTTTCATGGAATTGTGAGCAGCCATACATACTTACGTCGAAAACTTTACCATGCCGAAAATTAAATTATGATTTTTTTAGATAAAACAAGAGTCCTAGTTCAAAAACAAAAATGTATACATGATGGAAATTAATTATATATGTTTGTACATACATATATTATACATTCTATCTTGACTTATTCATCATATGAATCTTAAGCGGCCTCACTTAACATTGAGAAAAAACCTGTTTAGATGGCTGGACCTCTATTTTTATCTAAGCTCATATCTATATCTCAGCCATCGTATTTTAATCCAAAAAGTGGTAATTTCTGCCCAAAATCTAAGTATATTTATAACTAAAGTATAAATACATATAGCAAAAAAAAATAATTGTGTAACTAAAAATAACGATACCCTCCCTCCTTCGAATCAAATAAAATGTGAAAAAATGCAACTTTCTTATTTTGCATTTGCTTCTTTTGTACAAAATGTGGCTTAGAAATCCAATTTTATAAACAAAAATCCAGGCCACAAAAAAAAACAAAATATCTGTGCAATGTACACTTTGTATATTTTCTTAAAAAAACAACCAACATAAATATCGAAAAGTATATAATATACATATAGTGTAACAATGAATTATAAAATATATTAAAAACAAAAAAAAATCATCATTATACATGTTTGTAGATTATGAAGTGTATAAAATAATATATGCATTAAATTATATATAAAAATACATAAAATAGTATAAATGTGTTTCAATTTCCATCAGAACTAAACTAATTGTTAATTTAAAAACAAAACAAAAAATGTAGCAAATATTTTGCAAAATTTATATTATACACACACACTCACACTAAAAAAAATTATTTTTAAAAGAATGAATAAAAAGAGAAAATCCTTATGGTTTGTCGTTTTTAATATTAATTTAATTATATTTTTTTTTAGAAAAAAAGGAGAATACAAGTGGAAGTAAAAAAATACCATAACAAAAACGAAAAGAAAAAAAAACTAAAAAAATGTTTATATTACTATACCTACTTTATGCATATAAATAGTTACAATATACAAATAATAGACTTTTATTTTTAAAAATAAAAAAAATATTTATTTACGAAAAAATTAATAGGAGTGTTTTATTTAAATTTAAGAGTCAAGAATTAGTTGAAAAACAAATGTACACTCTAAATCAAATCTAAAAACTTTTGAACAAATCTGGTTATATCTTTTCTGATGCTTATGTTTACTAGTGTACATTTTTACTTGCGATTATAGGGACTATAAGGCAAGTTATGCATTCGTAAAAAAAAAAAAAAAATTCTAACAATCAAACATGATATTACGATGATAGAGAAGTCAAAAAAAGTGGGTCCGGAAATTCCGTCCGTCTGTCTGTCTGTCTGTCTGTCTGTCTGTCTGTCCGTATCGATATCTACAGCCTAAACGGTTGGGCCGATTTGATTCAAACTTGGTATATAGTATTTTTAGAGTGCTCTACCCGACAGTTTTTGGAATTGGCATTCTAGCTCCAAAACTAACGGTACCTGCCATATAACTTTTATTAAAAAACTTATTTTTCTCGAAAACGGCTCCTACGATTTTGATTAAACTTTCAGAATGATGTTTTCTGTGCAAAATCTATCTTCTAGTTTTAATGGATTTTTCAGAAAAAGTTTTATAACGGTACCTCCCATATGACCGGTTTTTTAAAATCAGACTTTCTCGTTAACTAATTGACGGATTTTGATGAAATTTTCAAAATATGTAGTGTTTTATGATTTAAATAATATTGCTTATCAAAATTTTCAAAAACATTTTTTTTTAAATTTTAATAATTTTTTTAAAAAAATATTTTGTTTTTTGAATATTTTGAAAACGGATCTATAGATTTTTTTTTAAATTTTTCTCCTAGTATAAACTATAGATTTCTTAAAATTGACATACTAAAAAAAATTTTAAAATATGTTTTCGAAAAGTTTTTCAAAAAAAACATTTTTTTGAAAAAAACTGGTCGAACGATTTTGAAATGAAAAATTCATAAAATAGAAAACAGCAAAAGAAGTAAGATGGCCTACAACATTTTTTCCAAAAAACGTTATGAGTAGTGTTTTTTTGAATTCATAATTTTTTTTCCCCAACATTTTATTTCATATTGCTCGGCTAAGCCCTAGCCAAGCCATTAGTCAAATAAAAGAAAGTGACAACCTACATTACATACATACTTACGTATTTTAAAGTATTTTTCATCATCATAAAAGCACAGAATAAATAAGGAAGCCTTTGATAAACACACAAAAACAACTAACAAATAAAAAAAACTATTCGATTACTACTGCATGCAAAAATTTCAATCGAGAAAACAAAAGTTTACACCTTCTTATAAATAAACAAAACCACTGTGTTAACTTTTAATATTGTCTCTATACCTACTGGCTTAACAGTAGTTGGAACACGTTTCTTAATTTTAGTACCTACCTTCCTTCCAACCTTATTATAGGTACCTAAATCCTTTATAAATTCCATTGGTCCCATATTGGGACGTATAAAGGTCCCTTTACCTAGCATTATTGCCATACTGCTGATTCCGACGAATCTTTATGCCAGTTGTTCAAATTTTTCCATACCAAAATGAAAATTTAACTGAAAAAAGTCCTTTGTATCTTTCTATTAGCAAATTATATTATAAACAGTAAGCAGCAAGTGGAAAGATAATACTACACTAAAAAACTGCAAAAGCTAACAATCCTATATATTTATGTGTTTATCCCTTTGTCGTGACGCATGTTCGTTCGAGCTTCACCCCAAAACGATTCTAAGGAAGTTGCACGTCATACAAAAAATATTAAAATTAAATCTTTGTCAAAAAGACGCCTGCACTTAAAAAGGATTAGCACATAAGAGCAAGTACGTGCGACCCAGTCGTGCCTTTTATTTCTAAAGCAATCTTATACTTAAATCGTCGATTGTTGTGATCTCGACTGACCATAACTCTCCCGGTTTTAGATTCTTCCACGTCTGAAACCGACTATGTCAATGATTTTTTTTATAATCAGCACGCACCCAAGGGGTTTCGATAATCTTAATATGTCAGAGACATAGTGCGAGCATAAGAAAGTCAAAAGGGCTTTAAACGGAAGTGCCGGTGTACATTGGTCTTAAATATACATAGATGAATAGAGCTTTTCACATTCGTGTAGTACGGCTACAGAAAGAATCTCTGTACTGATGAGCATTCCTAGAAGCGCGTGTATTATGGTTGAATTTGAATTGTTTAAAGGCAGGAATGCAGATGGCTATTTCACCTAAGCAATAATCGTCCAAAAGGGAGAGACAGACATCACGACGTTGCTCACGTGGAATAAAGTATACATGGTGTATGTACCTGTCTCCAATCGTTTTAAAAGCTCGTCTTTCAATACTATTCAAGAGACCTAAGTAAGTTACTGAAGCATCAGCCCATAGATGGCTGTTATACTTACTTTACTGTTGGTGGCGCAATACAGCGTGGTGCTCCTGAGTCCTGGTTTAATATGCCTCTTCAGCTTGACTCGATCTCTAGGCTGTCGTCTCCAGTTTCGCGCTCCAAGCAGTCGGAGGTCGCTCCATTAAATATGAGGTCTGCCTTGGCTTCTGACTCCCCCGGGTATGGCGACGAATACTGCGAGCTGTAGCGTTGATTTTTACCCGCTCTTAATGGCCGAGCCATCTAACCACTGGGTAAGGTATTCTACTTGCGATTATATTTACTATAATGCAAGGTATGCATTCGTGCAGATTAAAAACTTGAGATAACAATCAAACACGACATTAAGATGATAGAGAAACATATTTGAAATACTGACAAAATTCTGTCCGTCTGTCTGTCTGTATTTTGGACTGTAGCCGGTAAGGGTCAATCGTCTTCATACTTAGAACTTAAGGTTTCTTTGACATTCTACAGAGGAGTTTTTTCAATTTTTTTTAGCTCAAAAATTAACGGTACCTGTCATATAACCGTTATGTAAAAGCTTATTTTTCTCGAAAACGGCTCCAAGGAATTTTATGAAAAAAATCAGTGTACTACTGTAGGTAAGCATTATATTTTGGTGAAAAAAAATTAATATGGTGGGCTAAAAACGGTACTCCCATAGGACCGGTTTTTTCTTTGATTTTCTCGAAAACTGGTGATCCGATTACTAATTGATATTCAAGAAGATGTAGGCAGCTGAAGTAATTTCGCATTAATTTTTCTTCGAAAACTTTTTTTTGTATTTTTAATATTTAATTTTTTTTTTTTTTTTGAAAAATCAATATTTTCAAAACGGGTAGGTGAATTTTTTTTTTAAATTCTGTTTTTAAATGTATATTATTTTTGTGCTTAAAACTGTACTCTTGAATTATATTTTTTAATTTCTTAAAAAAAAAGTTAAAAAAACCGTTTTATTTAAAAACCGCTCCTACGATTTAAAAAAAAATCACACTTTTTTACACAAAGAAATAAAATGGCGTTTAAATTATTTCACTCAATACAATTTAACGTACTTTATTCGAACAATCAAAAGTCACAAAAATCGAATAAATCCTTTGATGTTCCCTTTAATTTTCTTAAATTTTATTCTACAATGTGACCGCACATATGAGCAAGTACGTGCGATCCAGTCGTGCAATTTAGTTTTGGCTAGGCTTATGTCGCTGTGCAACCACTTGCATCATCTTCGTTGTTTTTCGGATCGTAAACAGGATCATAAATTCGAATACCCCAAGGGAGCTTTCATGCCAGCTTCCAGGCTTCTGCACCATAGTTAAACTTATGGGTATACACTAATGGATGTTCCAAACAAAGTATTACAGTGGAATTGTTTCAGTGTAGGAATGCAATTAATGGAAGTTTCCACGGACCTATTAAGTTTGCATTGCTAGTTGGTTGTTATTTCCATACAATCAGCCATATTACAGATTCCCTCGTATAAAATTTCCAAACGAAACGCTATGCCCCGAATATTAACAATTTCAAATCACAAACCTCGATCGGAATCAGGCATTATCCAAACCTCTTTCCGGACTTTCGGAATCAATTGATGTGTGTCAAAATGTGAAAATCAAAACAAAATGTCAATATTATTTTATTTCAATTGTGTACTAAAATTTTCGTTACGATGGGAGAAGAACTGCTACAGTATCATTGATTCTGACCTCGTTGTAGCCAAAGGGAACATATTCCGAACAACACTAAGAAGAGTTAATACTCTGAGGAAGTTTGAGTTGACTTTGGATGAAACCGCCTGGTCCTTCTCAGATCGAATCTCTGACAACCTCCAAAAAAAAAACCTTTACCGCAAGCATATGTATTGAGAAGCAGTGGCAACATTGTCAAAACTCCACCACATGGGTCGCCTTTATATGCTGGTTTTATACAACCTCCACAACGAAACCTCTGGTTTGACGATAAGTGCCGGCAAGCACATGCCGAAGGTAAAAAGATAAAGACACCGGCTTCCAGGAATTGATTGCAGGAATGAAGTTTAAAAGTAGCAAGAGGTTAAAAGGAACTGTCAAAGCACCAGACATCGAACAGGAGCATGCAAAGACGATCAAGGGAACACCATAAAAGAACCTCAGATTGCAGGAATGAAGTTTAAAAGTAGCAAGAGGTTAAAAGGAACTGTCAAAGCACCAGACATCGAACAGGAGCATGCAAAGACGATCAAGGGAACACCATAAAAGAACCTCAGGTCTCTCGCCGATAGCCTTGCTGCCGAACTCTTCAAAGCTGCAGACGATGTGTTAGTTAGAAGTATGCACCAACTCATGAACAAGATAGGATCAGAGGATGTGCGATGAATGAAATCTCAACATAGTTTGCCTAATCCTTAAGAGTCCGTACAAATCGGATTTAAATCGTTTTTAATAAATAAAAATACAAAATATTTAACATTAACCTCATGAGCAGGCATTGCCACTTTTTCACTTAATTGCGGCCTTCGCATCAGCCAACTTTTTTTGAAACTGCTGCAGCACTTCTTGAAACTGTTTCAACCTAGCATCTTTCTCTGCAAAGAACTCCTTGAAACGCTTACTCACCAGCGCCATCATTGCTCGATTTTCTTCTGACGTCTTGTAAATCTCCTCCTGATTCTTCTTAAGAGAGGCTTTAATTGAATCAATTGCTGCTTGCGACTGTTTAACGCTGTGATCCAACTCATTTAGCCGATTGGTTGTTGAGTTTTTAACCGCAATAATCTCTCGATCCAGCTCATCCAATTCTTGTTGTTTCTCCCTCACCAATTCCGTCATTTCTTGAGACTTGGGACCAATAAATTCGGATACTTCATACGAAAGCAAATTGAATTGCGTCATCAAGGCATCGGTTTGCATTGACAATTCATCTATTCGATTGGATAAATGGCGTTGGAGTTTCTTGAGGAATTTTACAACCTCGTCAATTTGATCCTGAATCTCAATTTCTGTGTTCTGATGTAAACAAAGAGACTCAATGTCCACATCCAGATCTTCGAAATTCATCATCTGTCGGATGTAGCTGTTGAATTTGGCAATTTTTTCAGTCAACTGCTTAATGTGTCTCGATAGCTGGATTTGTGACTGGTTGTCCATTTCTTGGACCTCGCATACAGCTTGCTTCTTCGTTTTCAGAATAAACTGCATCTGGTTGACGTCTTCGATGAGTTTATTTCGCTCCTCAACAGAAACTTCCTGGGTGTTGACTATATTTAGGATGCCTTCAACTTTCGTTTGAAGCTTTCCAATTAGTTCCTGCTTAGCATTTATTTTGGATTTGAACTGATCGATGGTTTGTTGATTTACATCGCAGACTTGTGTAAGTTTCTCGATTTTTCGCTCATTGTATTTGAGCTCCTTGTCCAAACGGTTGAATTCGTCTTCTTGGAAGACGACTTTTTTGGCAAAGATTCGGTCCCTTTTAGAGATCAGACGCTTAATTTCCTCTTCGAAAGCATCAGAGTTCGGGATGGACACCTTCTTGCAAATCAACTCGTCCACTAGGGATGTTTGCAGTTTCTCGAACTCCTCGTTCTTTTGGTTGTTCCACAGGGAGAAGCCCTCTTCAGCCTTGTTGGATAGCTTGAAGGCGAATTCCATGTCTGGGAATTCTTCGCTAACAATCAGATAGTTTTTCTTGAAATAATCGACGTTGTCCGATGGTGGAATGAACTCCATAAAGAAGGAGAACAACATGACGGCATTGCCAAAGGCGTACGGAGCTGTGGGAGTCTTGAGCCAGGACTTGTTTACGGTAAATGGGTATTCGATTAGATTGAGGATCTTCGAAATTGATTCGACGTGATTTGTGCCAACTGAGAATTTGTTGCCAGCTATGAATTTGAGGAAAAAATTTACTAGAGCAATGAACTGCTTCATGGACATGTTTTTCAGGCCAGCACGGTTGAGGACTTCGTTGGGAATTCCACAATCTACGGTCTTGAGGTAATCGGTGATTCGGGCACATTGTTCTTGGATCCACCGCTTGTCATTGACAGGGGGACGTTGTTTTTCGGCGGTGAATTGTGGCGCTCTGGAGGGTGTGATATGAGTTGGAGTTCTTTGAGGGGTGCGTGCATTGCTGACGCTGCTGCTTCTTTGGCGTTTTGTGGAAGCTGGTGCTGCATAGTGATTTCCAGTGCTAGCTGCTAAGGAGTTAAGGGGTTCAGATGAAGAACTGCGAGTGAGCGAACCATCCCGAATCGATGGACGCCGGATAGGCTGCTGAAGGCGACTTGTCCTGGAAATATTGTTTAATTTTTTAAAACTTTTATTTTTTTTTTTTATTTGTTCGTTTACCTTGATTGTCGAGCTTTCCCGGATGGTGTTTCAAACTCTGTGGTTCTCCGTGGCCTTTGCATGGCGTTGGCGTAAAATTTTATTTTTTAAAAAACAAAAAGCAAACAAATTTGAAAATTTAAAATTATTTTTGACAAGCAAAGTTCATTTGATTGAAATGGATGTGTCCGTAGAGTGGTATTTGGTATATAGAAAAGTACTAGATTTGATAAATTGCTTCTTACATATTCTAACTTGTAAGGGTCTTCCTAATTATTAAAATAATAATTAGCATACTCTGTAAAGTAAAGCTTCAATAATTAATTTTATTATTTTTAGTCTTTTGATATTTTTAATAAACAAAATCGTTTTATAATATCTTTATTTTAATAACGGTTGGCAAAATACCAATTACAACCGTTTTCTTTATATAATTATTATGCGGTTTAGAGTACATTTCTTAGATAAATTGTTTCATTTTGAGTGAAATAACAATTAGCTGATATATGTAAAATGAGTTTTATCAGAATTAACAACTTACATGCAGCAAATCAACACAAATCGAAAATTGACAGCTAATGTCAGCATACAACAGCGGATGGTTACCTTAACACGCCCTAGCAAAATACCAAGATGGACTTCAGGGTGACTTCATGGCAACCCCAAATTTCAAAACAGAAAATTTTCACTTGAAGGCGAGTTGAGGTATTTAAAAAAACGAGTTGTGGCTTCTGGGCTCATCGAACAGTCCCCTTTTATACACATAATCATATGACGCCGATTCTTCATGAATTCCCTTTCGGGCACGACCGTAGCCTTTTATAAAGGATGATTTCGTTCCGATTTTCTAGTGACACAAAATTTAGTGTAAGTACACCTGTCTTCAACATTTGCGTTGTCTATCATAAATGTTTTTATAAATGGGAAATCTTTATCAATACAGCAATTCGAATGAACCACTTTGAACATCAGAGGTGATAATCTTCGACACCTACTTCTTGAGTTTTTTATTTCTTCGTGTTGATGAGATTCAATTTAAGGAGAATGTAAATGCCCTTTAAATTGGATCTCATCATGTATATAAAAAATGTATCTTCAATTTTTAAAGACATCAATTTATGACTACATGAATTCGCCTTATGCGATTCTCGAACTGATAATGATAAATGGTTATCAAATTGTGCACTTAAAAGTACTTAGTCAATAGTTTTTCTTTTTTTATTTTTTTATAAAATAAATATCCAGTTTTTTTTCTCGTAAGTAATGACCCCCGTATAGTTAGCAGCACTATGTCGGGAATTTTGATTTTTTTGGTGCCCCGAATTTGGAAAACATTTGGAAAAATTTGGAAAACCATTTTTAGAATTTGGAAAACTATAGTTTAAAAGTTATTAACAATTAAAGGTTTGGCGTATAGTTAGCAGCACATAGAAACAAAATTAGACTTTTTTGGTGTCAATCGATGGGGAACAGTTTGGACAAATTTGGAAAACCATTTTTAGAATTTGGAAAAGTGTAATTTAATAATAAACAACAAAAATGTAAAAGTATTGACAGAATCTATAAACAAATACTCGTAACGTAACGCATTAGGACACGTTGGGACATAAAAACGGGCTTACATCTGCCAGTAAAAACGAGTTTTGTTTTTTTATTAATTCGTAAGGTATTCGCTTAAAAAATATCAACGCGAAAATAATTGTTTATGAATAATTAATTTATAATTTTCAAATTCTTAATAGTAATTGCAAAATTTTGAAATCAATTTTAACACTCTTTATGAGTTTTTATAATTCAAAAAACCTTAATATAATAGCTAATCTTCATTATTTATATGTTAAAAAATTTCTCAACGTATCAAATTAATGAAATTTTTCATTTAAATAATTTTCAATATTTATAAATCTTGTGACTGAGCTCGTTAGAAGTTTTCAGATTTTGAAAACCTTAATAAATTAGTTATTAACGTATATTCAAATGTTGAACCTTTTCAAGAAAGAATGCAGATAAAAATTAAATTATCAAAAACTTTAAACATAAACTTTTCCAAATAATAAAAATGAATTTTCAAATTTTAAAATTAGTTAAATAAACTCCTCCCAAATTTTCAGAATTTGGAAAACCTTTAATTAATTAGTTATAAACAATTGTTTAAAATTTTAAAAATTACCCATACGAAAAATTCTGAAAAATATCTCTGTGAAACAAATGTCCATAACTTTTTAAATATGCTTTTCCAAATTCTGAAAAGGGTTTTCCAAATTTAAGAATTATTTCAGTAAACTCCTTACAAATTTCCAGAATTTGGAAAACCTTAATTAATTAGTTATAAACAATTTTTTATTTTCTTAAGAATTACCGATACAAAAAATTCTCAAAAATATCTCTGTGAAACAAATGTCCATAACTTTTTAAATATGCTTTTCCAAATTCTAAAAAAGGTTTTCCAAATTTAAGAATTATTTCAGTAAGCTCCTTAAAAATTTTCAGAATTTGGAAAACCTTAATTAATTAGTTATAAACAATTTTTTAATTTTTTAAGAATTACCCATACAAAAAATTCTCAAAAATATCTCTGTGAAACAAATGTCCATAACTTTTTAAATATGCTTTTCCAAATTCTAAAAAAGGTTTTCCAAATTTAAGAATTATTACAGTAAACTCTTTACAAATTTTCAGAATTTGGAAAACCTTAATTAATTAGTTATAAACAATTTTTTAATTTTTTAAGAATTACCCATACAAAAAATTCTCAAAAATATCTCTGTGAAACAAATGTCCATAACTTTTTAAATATGCTTTTCCAAATTCTAAAAAAGGTTTTCCAAATTTAAGAATTATTACAGTAAACTCTTTACAAATTTTCAGAATTTGGAAAACCTTAATTAATTAGTTATTAACATTTGCTTAAATATCGTACATTTATTCAAGTTTACAGTTCATCAAAGTGCAAAACGGATTTATATCAAATTATCTATATACTATCGATCTAAAAAATGAACGTATATTGGGACTTCCTGTCCCAAATTGGGCGATGACGATTTTGACAATCTTATGTCAGTTTGTATTTTTATTTTTGTTTTTGAAGCTTTCATTATAGAAATCGGAAAATAAAATACCTTATGTCGAATTCGTTTTTAATTTTCAGATTTGATCTCAGATTTTTCTTGTAAGAACGAACATAAAACGAGGTTGATTTTTTTTTTGGAGTTGTGTGAACGCTTTTTGACAACTTTCTGCCGTGTGTCGTGTCTTTTGCCAGTCTAAACAGAATTGTAAACAAACAGATAACAAGTTAAATAAAAATTGTTTTCGTTAGGAATTTTTATTAAAATATGTATCAATATGAACATTGAAGAAAATTGTTAAGCGAATATTGTGTAGTGGCAATAAGAACGATGTGAATCAGTTCACATAAACATAAACAGTTTAATTTTGTAGAAAGGACACAACATCTCAATGGAATAATTCACGGAGTTCCTTTGCTTCCACCAATTTGCTTGAGAAACTAATATCACAATCGGGAGACGACAACGACGTAGATATGTTGCCTGATGAGAATACTTTTTATCAAACAAATTTGTGTATCTTTAAACTATACTGTTTTCTGTTTATTCTTTTAAAGGACAAGCGATCTGGCGAGCGCCATTTACACCCGGAATACATGGATGTATTTTCACGTAGCGTGGCATGGCAATATAATTAACTCGACGTCAAGGTAATGTTGAATTCGTTTTTAAAAGAGATCTTTTTTTTGTGATTATTTTTTTTATCTAAAATCAAATTCCATGTTCGCTTTTATACAACCAAAGGTTTAAGGATCCAAATTAGACGCGATATACTCTTCGTCCTTTGTTTGAGTTTCAGAAGCAATTTTGTAAAAGTTAAATCAGCTTTTTTCCTTTTTACAATAACAAAATGAACTTTTTATATTGATGGAGTAACATACCCATATATACGTATATCAATAGTGATAAACACATTCGTTCTCACATTATTTTATTAAATAATTTTTCAATGTTTAATTCATATTGATATTCTAATTAAATTCTAAATCGAAACAAATCCTTTTGTACCTTGTACTTGTGTTATGTCTGCTTACAATGCCCTTGCAAATTACTGTGAAGTGTAAAAAGTACGACAGCAAGTTTGTTAACTGGAACTCACAATCTCACAAAATTAATAAAAGAAAGTTCGTTTTTGCAAGAAAAATCTGAAATCTGAGATCAAATATGAAAATTAAAAACGAATTCGACATAAGTTCACACATTATCGGAAGAGGATTTTGATATTAATACTTCTTTCTTTTAGAGCATTTTCAATTGGTCGTCTGACTCTTTCTGCAATCGTTCCACTGCAACAAAAACTTCTGGACGATTCTGAGAAGGGAATTTTGCTTCTCACCTTGAAGTCAGAATCTACTCAAGAAGACAAACACATTACTCAAATATTAAAATGAAGCGCAGCTTATAAAAAAAGTGCAGCCTGAATTCAAATTCAAATACTAAAAACTACAACATTTGGCCTTCTTATATTTAAATGTTCTGAAAATAAAAAAAAAAATTACAAACAAATGGAATTCAAAATAAATTTATTTGAAATCTATATTCTATGTATGTATATATAAGACCGATTTCGGACTACCAAAAAAAAAAAACACTAAGCCACAATAGGATTTTGAGTCGATTTTTTTAAATACATACATTGTTCAATTTAAACTTTTACTTCCTACAAAAGAATTCATTTTTAATAAGCGTCTCTAGAATATGAACAAGGAGTGTAACTGAAATTCATTATGATGTGAATTTTTCCAAACTTTTTAAATTGAATAATATAAGCAAAAGTATAAAGTTTTGCAATAAAAAATAAATTGCACGACTGGATCGCACGTACTTGCTCTTATGTGCGGTCACAGCTTAGAATAAAATTTGAAAAATATTAAGGGAACTTCAAAGATTATATTCGATTTTTCTGACTTTTGATTATTTGAAAAAAGTACGTAAAATAGTTTTCAGCGGAAAAATTTAAATGCCTATTTCTTTAAAAAATGTGAAAAAGTGTGAATTTTTTTTTCAAAACCGTTAGAGCCGTTTTTAAATAAAACGGTTTTTTAACAACTTTTTTTAAAAAAATTAAAAAAATAATTCAAGAATACAAACTTAAGCACAAAAATAACGTACATTTAAAAAAAAAATTAAAAAAAATTCACTTACCCGTTTCCAAAATATTGATTTTTCAAAAAAAAAATTTTTTTTAAATTATTAAAAACACAAAAAAAAGTTTTCGAAAAAAAATGTTTGCATAATTACTCAAGCTGCCTGCATCTTCTTGAATATCAATTTTGATTGTAATCGGATCACCAATTTTCAAAAAAAGTCGAAGAAAAAAAAACCGGTCCTATGCGAGGTACCGGTTTTAGCCCACCATATTAATTTTTTTTTTTCACCAAAATATAATGCATACCTACAGTAGTACACTGATTTTTTTTAATATAAATTCTTGGAGCCGTTTTCGAGAAAACTAAGCTTTTACATAACGGTAATATGATAGGTACCGTTAATTTTTGAGCTAAAAAAAATTGAAAAAAGTCCTCTGTAGAATGTCAAAAGAACCTTGAGTTCAAAATTTGAAGACGATTGGCCCAACCGTTTAGGCTGCAGTCCAAAATACATCCGTACAGACATACAGATAGACGGACAGAATTTTGCCAGTAACTCAAATATGTTTCTCTATCATCGTAATGTCATGTTTGATTGTTATCTCAAAATGTATAATCTGTACGAATGCATAACTTGTTAGTTATATAGTTAAATAGTTATATAAAATTTGGTACAAGTAAACCTTAGTTATCATTTATTATTTAATATATTGTTGATATATACTTTTTTTTGGATAAGAGGGACTAGTTGCCCTTCTGCCTCCTACCGATGTAGGTACGGTTCTTCATTGAAATTTTGAGAACCAGTTTGATTCAAGCACTGTAAGAAACCAACGTGAAGTTGGCTCCAGAAAGTCCATACATATTAGGTCAATGTTTGTAATATTTTGAAGAGCTATTTTTTCAAGTTATGTAATCGTGAATATGAAAAAAATCGGAATAACAATCAAACATGTTACATGTCATTACTATGATATAACAGTGTAAACAATTAGGTAGTTATCTGTCTGCTTGAATATATACGTATGTACATGTGAATTTATGGTTTTTTGGCCTTAAAAGATTCTCTTCAATTTTTGTATCTAAATTATAATTAGGACTTCTAGATTCGGAGATATCCTTATTCTTATTTTTGAAATTTCTCACTATCTCTGCATTTGGTTTTCAAAAGACACTTTTTTGAGACTGAATTCTAAATAGAAATCTTTGAATGCAGTTTCTTGCCGGATGCAAACCTGATTCTGGAAATGTATTTCTCTTCTTTCTGGGACTTCTAGGTTCGGAGATATCCTTATTCTTATTTTTTAAATTTCTCACTATCTTTGCATTTGGTTTTCAAAAGACACTTTTTTGAGACTGCATTCTAAATAGAAATCTTTGAATGCAGTTTCTTGCCGGATGCAAACCTGATTCTGGAAATGTATTTATCTTCTTTCTAGGACTTCTAGGTTCGGAGATATCCTTATTCTTATTTTTGAAATTTCTCAATATCTTTGCATTTGGTTTTCAAAAGACACTTTTTTGAGACTGAATTCTAAATAGAAATCTTTGAATGCAGTTTCTTGCCGGATGCAAACCTGATTCTGGAAATGTATTTATCTTCTTTCTAGGACTTCTAGGTTCGGAGATATCCTTATTCTTATTTTTGATGAAACGAAAATTCGTCACGACAAAGAGACAAACACATAAATATGTATATAGGACTGTTAGCTTTTCCAGTTGTTTAGTATATTACCTTTCCATTTCTGGAAATTTCCTGTTTATAATAATATAATATTTGAAAATAAAAAGATATAAAGGTTTTCTTCAGTTTGGTTTGTATTTTAGTATGGAAAAAATTGAACAACTGGCATAAAGATTCCTAGGAATCAGCAAATAAATTAAAATAGCTTAATTATGTTTGATGGAACTAAAAACTTATGATGTGGGTAGGTATTTAGGATATTATGTACCTATAATAAAGTTCAGGTTGGAAGGAAGGAAGGAGTAGGTACTAAAAATTTGGTTTCCTTGACTGATATTTTGCATTCAGTAATTGAATAGTTTTTTTTTTTATTTTTATGTGTGATACATGTTTGTTTTTTCATATAAGCATTTCTTCAGTAATAATTATAATTTTGTTTCACGGTTTCTGTTGTTGAAATTCCAATATTTAAATGTGCCGTCGGAGATATGTGCTGAATTTGGAATGAACTGAAATGTACTATCGTCAGGCGTTGGAGCCAAGTTGCTTTTATCTATAAGAATTAATAAAAAATAATGAATTGACTGAACAAAAAAAAGATTTTTATTTTACCTCTTTTTGGCAGAATCTGCAATAATCGATCGCAGGGATTCGCCCCCGAATGGATTTGTTTTTTTACCCAATTGGTGGGTTTGCTGCGACTGGCTTCTATTCATTGCCTGACCTTCGGAGAGTCCACTTAGATCGGATAAATCAGTCGTCCGATGTGTGTTTAGGGTGTTGGAGGATGGAACGTACGAAATATTTTCCTTCTTATAATATATTTACTTTAACAAACAGGTAAAAATCTCATCAAGCATGGGAGATTGCGTTTGTGAAAATATCACATGTATATGTTGTGTGTCTGCTTGAAGCAATATCAAAACCTTTTGATTTTTGTTTAATCAAGTAGCAAGCATTGATGTGTTTATATTCAGGACAGAGACGAGGCAACTTACTTGAACTAAACAAAATACAAAGCGAACGATAAGAAACTCTACGTCCTTTCAATTCATAATGTACGTAAAATGAATGATTGAAGATTTATGTTTGAAGTGTGTATATACAATGTACAGCAGAATTTACTTACACTCCTCCTCCTCCAATGCTTGATGAGATTTTGACGTGTCTATATGCCGCTTTAGGGTGATGGTATAAGTGCTTGGCCTTGTCTTTGACGTCAAGATTGTAGTAGCCTTCGGTACGGGAACAGCCGGTCGGATGTTTCTTCATGTCACACAGTGATCCGCCCAATGATTGTTGTTCAACCAATAACCATAGCAATCTTCCTGTAGATGTTACTCGCAGCTTCTTCGAATGTAGTCAATTCCACGCGTGAGAAATTCATAAAGTAAAATAATTTCTTGGACAGAACAAGAAAACAGGCCTTTTTTCATCCTTTTTCTTTTGTGCCTGAATTAAACCCTTTCTTGGTCGATCTGGACCATATTTCACTGGAGCACTAGAATTGAAAACTTCTGGTTACGGAACATCTGCCTTAACAGCTGGCTGCAATGTATATCCGTAATCGTGAACCAGATAGAAATTTTGTTTAATGGAGACTGTCGACGTTATGGATTTGATGTCGCTGCCGTCAAACTTATAGGCGGTAGCAAATAAGTTTGCTACAATGCAACTTGACTTGCTTGACTGGCTTGATGTTGAAGATGTTGACGACATCTTGACCTCATCCGGAATACTATTGACTTCATCCGCATCTCAGACAGCTTCGACCATAAATAAGTTGAGTCTTTTTTCGACGGGTGGCAATTCCGGAGGTACTGTTTGTAGCGATGGTTCTTCAAATGCAGACTTAGGTGAAACCACTGATTGTGCTTTCTTAGCCTTCCGCTCTTTTGCTTTTATATTCTCGTCTGCTTCCTCTTGGCAACCTGGTGTTTGTTGGGAATCCGGTGGCGAATTCATAATTATTTCCTCCAAATCCGATGAGAATGCCAGCCGATTGATAGCGGCAGTTGTGCTAGATAAACTCGGTTGCACTTTTTATCTTCTAAATCTGAACAGATCTTAAATTTCCACTTACGTGGCTACCCGTATCCCCAGACTTTTGTAGTTGGAAGTGGCATTTTGCAATTGTGAGAAGACAGGCAGCAAGATAGCGACATTTGACCATCAACTTTGGTCGGTTGAATCGGACTACTAGATTCCTTATATCCGCACATCGTCATCGCTGGATGAAATAGCGCTAGAAAAAAAATATATTGCGTTACGGAAAATTATTACAAAATAAAATAACAAAGGAATTTTAAAATCTATCTACCTTGAAAATGAAATTGAATTTTTTGTTTTGATTTTCGCTGTCAATTGCTTGCGACAGAATTTGGGACAAGAAAACTGGGTTTACATGTGCAAGTGTTTTTTAATTTAATAACAATATATCCACGTTACGTTACGAATGGTTTATTTAGAATTTGTTAATTAATTAATAAACTAAGGTTTTCTAAATTCTAAAAATGGTTTTCCAAATTTGTCCAAACAATTCCCCATCGATTAAAACCAAAAAAGTCCACTTTTGTTTCTATGTGCTGCTAACTATACGCCAAATCTTTAATTGTTAATAACTTTTAAACTATAGTTTTCCAAATTCTAAAAATGGTTTTCCAAATTTTTCCAAATGTTTTCCAAATTCGGGGCACCAAAAAAATCAAAATTCCCGACATAGTGCTGCTAACTATACGGGGGTTAAGTAATGACCGCTCAAAAGTCCTGAGACCTTAGCGCTTTAAAATTTACCTTAATATCGGTTGGTGAATAGGTATGAGGTATTGCGTCTTGCAACATTGTGTGACAAAGAGGATTATATCTTTACGTTTGTTTATTGATGATAATGTATGACAAAACATACAGTCCATACGGTGATTTTTCAACCACTTCACTTCTCATATCCCTTAAATACTCCCTCATACTAGCGGGCCCGGCGTCCTGCCTTTCTTCAAATTCTGTTGAATTTAATCAGACTTTCGATGCGTTTTGCGCATATATACTGTGTCGTTCAAGCCATAAGAAATGTACAAGGACCGGTAAACATATGTCGCTGAACGGGGCATTTTTCCGTTTCAAGGCGAAGAGCGATTTATACTCTCAGTTTTAGTTCTTGCTTCTTTTTTCCATGGTATATCCATACAACATTTTATGCAAATCAGTCCAGCCGCTTAGGAGGAGTTAAGTGTCAAACATACGTACAGAAGTATCTTATATATTAAGATGTAAGAAGATATTCATTCCTCCCAAAGCATTTTTTAAGTTTCAATACTCTTTTTTATAAATATTTAATATACCCCATACAAAAGAAAATAACTGCTTGATAAGATGCTCATATTACATTTGTAAAAAGCCTATCTAGTCTATTAGTTAAGATCGTGAATCCATGAAATACGTGAAAATTATAATTTGACCTTGCCAATCTGTCAAAACGTTACCCTATGAAATGACAAAATGTAATGTATATATCAAGTACTAGTTGTTTCGTTGTTACTTGTTTGTGTGTTAGGTCAGGTATCAGACAGAAGTAAGAATAATTCTAAGAGTAAATTCGTTTACTTATAAATTAAATTAGTAAACTAAATAGTCCTTTTAATTTTGTATCAATATATTTTATTCTGTATAAAATATGTTTTCGCTGGCCCGCAACCTTTCCCAAGCAACCAAGTAAGTGCAAATTAATGGTTTTCTGCAAACATGCGATTATGTGATTACATAAATTCTCCTTTTTGTCCATATTTTAAGGACTGTTGTAAGATCAAAGCATACTTTGCCAGCACTGTCATACGATTATGCAGCTCTTGAACCAATCATCAGCAAAGAAATTATGGAAGTAAGTTGTTCGAAAACATAAAGAAATCTAATCCTGAGATTTGTGTTTTTAGATCCATCACACAAAACATCACCAGACATATGTTAACAATCTCAATGCAGCCGAAGAACAACTTAAGGATGCGCAGTCGAAGAACGATGTCACAAAAATCATATCTCTGGGTGGCGCCTTACGCTTCAATGGGGGTGGTCACATAAACCATTCGATTTTCTGGCAAAATCTTAGCCCTAAACGTACAGAACCCTCGAAAGAGTTAAAAGCTGCTCTAGAAGAACAATTCGGCAGCATTGACAACTTCAAAAAGGAACTAACAACTATTACAGTTGCCATTCAGGGATCTGGTTGGGGTTGGTTAGGCTACAATAAAAAGACAGGGAAAGTACAAATAGCTGCTTTACCAAACCAAGATCCTCTAGAAGCTAGCACAGGTATTATAAATCTTTCGAATTTTCTTAATTATAGGGATCTAATGGTTTTTGATTATTTATAGGTCTAGTCCCATTGTTTGGAATAGATGTTTGGGAACATGCGTACTATCTTCAGTACAAAAACGTCAGGCCATCATATGTTGAAGCCATCTTTGAAATTGCCAATTGGAGTGATATCTCCAATAGACTCGCAGCCGCAAAATGCTAGATGCTCATGCCTTTGATTGTAACGTAATTGAGAAGTGCACTTGCACGAATAATAATTGAAATAAAGACATTGGTTTTGTTATTTTCTTTTTTCTTCCTCCCCTCGGCCATAGAATAAATAAACAAAGCCGCAAAATGCTAGATGCTCATGCCTTTGATTGTAACGTAATTGAGAAGTGCACTTGCACGAATAATAATTGAAATAAAGACATTGGTCTTATTTTCTTTTTTCTTCCTCCCCTCGGCCATAGAATAAATAAACAAAGTTTGAACGGTAACGCAGATTATTCTTTTCGCCACCAAATAAAAAATCAGCAGAATTGCTCCACCAGCGGCAATGCTGACGCGTTGACCATATATAATTGGTGTATCCAAAACCTACAAATAATTAGGTTTTCATATCAGCTTGATAAGCGACCTTTAAACCGTTGCAAAACGTCGGAAGGGGATTGATGCTTAAAAGTCTATTCACCACAAAACTACTCCCAAAGCACCTTCCTTTTTCGGATTAGGAGGAAAAGCATTTATGAGGAAAGTCAGTTTTGTTAATTCCTTTTATATAAATCGTTCATAATAACCTGCAGTCTGCAGTCGTTTGCTCTTGCTTTTTTTATGCTTTATTGCTATGACACCTATGCTGTTTTATTTGGCGTTTTCACTTGGTTCTCACAGATCACAGTCCGCCGGTTTACCTTACATGATCGTTACGTTATGTTTTGGTGTTTCGGTACGTTACCAATAAACGGTATGAGCGTAAACGTCAAATTATCAGATATGTCACATTACGATAAAAGTTTTACTTTAACAAAGCGTTATATGGGATACTTTTGTGGATAAAAAAGTTCTTAAGCCAAGGATTTTTTTTATGATAAACGCGCGCACAAGATATTATTGGGTCACTTTTAATGTAGAGCACACTGCGCGGGCATTAGAAAGATAGAGAATGGAAGGAATACTAGCAGATCAAAATGGCAAGGGAAAATTATTACAAGTTCGTGTTGTTTGGCTAAAAAAAGAAACCCTATATTTCACGGTACGTTCGAAATTGGGCTTAAGGGTGAACTGATGAACATTGCTTGCGAGACGAGTATTACGGGAGAAACTTTTAAGGGAGGAATGCAGTTGGCTACTTCGAGTGAACATTTTTTTAATAAAAGAAACAATAAAATTAGGAAAGACATGAAACTTTGCGTCGGTGTTCGAGAGGGGCAATTGTTTCAGTGGCAGTTCTATTTCCTATCAATCTTAATGCTCCATTTTGTATTCTATCAAGCAGGAGTATGGAATTTTGAGGAATACAAAAATTGAAGTAATTTGATCTGTTTTTTTGGCGTATAAATTACGATGGGATGTATAGAAGAACTTGTTGAATGAGGGCCGGCGATCGGCCGCCCGGATCGCGATTGTTGCGCCGTTGGTTATGATGATAAATTACGATTTTTAATTTTCTTTTTTACATTGTGCTCCTATAATACCTTGTCTATTAGTATGTTCCACCTTTGTACCTATAGAAACCTAGATTAGAGATAGAGCCGCAATGTCGCTGCAATAGACAATTTATTAAAAATACGGTACATTCGTATGTGTTTTTAGGAGAGTATAATCAGATGTTTAAATATAAATAGTAACTTTATTGTGAGTACTGCTTACTGCTTAGTGAGGAGGAATGATAAGTTCGAGTAAAAGATTTATGTCCGGTACTATAGTAGGCTCGTGTTTGTATTTCTTTTTTGACAGAAACGTCAAATGAAAACCGAAATAAATCGATTTCAAATGCAATCTTGAAATCGTAAATAAGTATTTTTAAATGCATATTTTGCATTCAATGCTTAATGTATTAGCTTTAAGTTATTGCATTTGCTTAAATTTATTGATTTTCGCTAAATTCCAAAAAAGCAATGAAAAACTTTCAATTTGAATTCAAACTGAAATGCAAAACAGCAGTTTATGACAGCAAATTTCTGGCTGCTACAAAGTGCTCAAAGAAGTTTCTTGGGCAGATTTTCGTAACTCTCTCACTTGAGGGGAAGTGTTTTACTCTCTCATCCGTTAAGCCGTTTTTAGTAACTTTCGGCAACTTGAAGTTACTTGAAAAAGTAAAGGAACAAACCTAATAATTTATCCATTAAGTAATAGGTTTGTTCGATGTTCCCTGCCCCGTGCGCAATGGGGAATGTCAGTACATTACGTCAAACAGTCATTAAACTGCATAGCTGCTCCGCCTTTGATTTAACATCGAACAGCTCAGTGCAACATCTCTAACTTTGACATTTCTTTCATTTTAATTTGTTTTCTTTAACCAGTGGCAAATAGATAGAAGTCTATTAAATGACCAAAGAAAGCAATATTTTCTCTATAAATACATAAATAACTTAAAACCTACAAAATATTCTAGGAAATAGAAAAAAATTCTAATAAATTCCTCCCTTCTCTGAAAACGAACTTCTGTCAACAGCTGATTTGAATTTTAAATTTTGACAGTCCCGAATTCTTACACCAAGAAAATACCTGGGGCGCATGAAAGTGCAGTCGGTGCGTGCCCGTGGTTCACAATCACATCGAATACAGTGCAAAAACACTGGAGCGAAAAAAATGTCACATAGACATTTCAGTGCGAATTCAGGGTGCATCAGTGCGCTCCAGTGCGGAAATCGAACAAAGCTAATGGCAAATTAGATAAAATGTACAAACCGCTGGTAGGACAAACTTCTTGTCCGTTTAGCGGTAAAATGGCCACTTCCGGTTGCGTTTTCGGTGCTGTTCTACCTATTTGGGATCGAGTCAATGAACAAACTGGGTTTCAAATGAAAGTTTAGACAGTCTATATTAAGAATTTGTTATTCGGACAAACTTAGCTTGGACCAAACATACGACCAAAAACTCGTGTTATATGTTTTACTTTCATCGGTTCAGTCCACAGACGAAGACGACAGACGTTAAGTCACATCATAATCGAACTGTTGGCGGTGATGTAGGCAATCTGATCACAAATGATTTTTTCGGATCGAATTTTAGCGGCTTGTGTTGCAAACCAGCAATTATGTTTTGGCTTTTATAGGTGTTAACCTAATATTCGTTTTGTATAAACTGTTCGGTGAATTCAGAATGTTTATATTTTAAAAGAATCTTCTTTCTGAACATGTTAGTCATTTCAATGAACTTGGCTTTCGTTACTTTAAATTTGTTCTTTAATCGGTCATCTATCTAAATTATGTATGTTGTTTTTAAAGCTCATTGAAAATCGTCAAGTGGGTCTCTTGTACTGTTTTACATTTCTGCTTTTACGGGATTATGCTCGTTTTTCGTCTTTTCCTCGCATTAGAAATTACGTTCTAGTATTTTGTGTGTTGACCAATTATTTACAATAATTTTTTAAGCTGGTTCGTCAATAGGCTTGGTTCTCCGAGTTTTGGGTTTTGAAGAGCAGACATTCGTTTGGAAATCATGGCCTGTTGGTTTGCATCATGGTATATTCTGGCGGCAATCTTCGGAGAAGGCTCTTTTGGAACTGAAATTGTTTTTAAATTACATATGTATGTAGGCAGAAAATATGAAGTATTTATTTCTATTTTTTTTACCTACCAAATTTTAAAGAATTCAAATTCTCAATTGGGTTCTTCTGGAAACAGGTATATAACTGTCCTGCTTTAACATGAGGTTGGCTTGATATCGACTGAAAATTAGAGAAGGTTTGAGTGATAAAATGAAAGCATTTTTCAATGATTTTAACGTACTCGAGAATTGATTTTTTTAAAAATATATTTGATGTTTCTGCAGTGCATGGTCATGATGGTACTAAGGTCAAATATTTTTAACAAAAATTTCTTAAAAAGTCGATCGTTAAAAAAGAATCATCAGATGAAAGATTCAGAAATTTATTAAGGTCTATTCTGATTGATATCAAATTCTGCGGTTTCTAAAGCTTATAAGATTTAAAATTTGTCAAGTTTAGAAATTCTGAGGCAAAGTGGTTGTTCCTTAGCTTGTGGATATGAATATATAAAAATTCTACCAAAATACTAATCAGTAACTGAGCTTATGCCCAACAAGAGCTAACCTATCAAAAAGTCAATGAGGTCTTCATTATCATTTTCGATTGGATGGATCTAACAAATAATTGACAAATAAAACAATATTTTTTTAATTTAGCATCACTGCTGCTGACATATTGGCGGAACTCACTGTAAGTTGGCTCGATCCCTTGCCTACTGTCTCCAATTTCGCACTCCAAGTTGGCGAAGGTCTCCTTCTACTTGGTCGCTCCATCGAAGATGAGGTCTACCTTGGCTTCTGACTCCCTCTGGTTGGCTTTGAAGACTTTACTCGCTGGAGCGTTGGTGTCCATTCGCTCTACATGGCCCAGCCATCTTAGTCGTTGGACTCTAATTTTTCTGGCTAAGTTTATGTCGCTGTACAGCTCGTATAGTTCGTCGTTGTATCTTCGTCGCTAAATGTTGTCTTCTCGGTTTACGCAAATAGGACCATAGATCGTACGCAGAACTTTTCTCTCGAAGACTCCAAGTGACTTTTCATCCGATTGGGAGAGGGTCCATGCTTCTGCACCATATAGCAGGACCGGGATGTTGAGTGTTTTATATAGTGTCTCTTTGGTTCTTCTCGATAGGGCTTTATTCCTCAATTGCTTATTCAGCCCAAAGAAACAGCGATTAGCAAGAGTTAGCCTGCGTTTGATTTCCGTTTTGAATCCGTAATCATGCCGCAGCTGTTTTTCCAGTACCTACGGGACTGTCGGGATCCCAGTTATAAAATGTCCAGCAAGGAGCTTTAAAGTAAATCCCATTGAATATTTGTGGGATAAGTTTAAGATATGCCACAAGTTGTTCAACAGAGAGAACGTCGAGTATGGACGCATATACTCCGAACTTCAATGCACCAACACCATGTTCAACCAGGCAGTGAAACATCACCAGGAGGATGAATTCAGGAAAAGACTTGCCAAAATCAAAACGGGACCCGATGCCTTCAAGAAAATTAACCATCTCGTTGGGAAAAAAGAGCACGATGCCAGATACAATAATGCACGGGCAATGTTCTGCAACAACACCAACAGAAAAAGCAGAAGCCCTCGCTAAGCATTTTGAAGAGAGCTTCAAGGATCGCCCACCCAATCACCTTCCTGAATTCATCGAAGAAGTTGAAAACAAGTTTGAAGAAGTTGCAGCCTCTTATACAGCATCAGGAGATGCTTTTACTTCCATCGAGGAAGTAACTGATATAATCCACGGAGGAAATTCTAAGAAGTCACCAGGAAATGATGGGATTTCTAACTTTGTGCTTAAAAAGCTACCAAATCTCGTCATCCTACTGCGGACGATCATCTTCAATAACTGCCTTAATAACAGCTACTTCTCCGAAACATGGAAAACGGCAAAAGTGGTGCCTGTTGTGAAGAAAACCAACAGGACTAGTGTCGATGGATTTTGACCGATTTCGCTTTTATGCTGTGTCAGCAAAATCCTGGAGGGACTTATCCTGAGAAAGCTTCATCATTTCTTCAGGGAAAGGGAATTCATACCTGAATGCCAGTATGGTTTCCGAGCACGACACTCAACCATCCATCCGCTTCTTGGATTGTACTCCGACGTGACAAACGGACTCAACAACAATGATAGTCGCCTGTTTCCTGGACATCGAAAATGCCTTCGACACAGTTTGAATAAAAGGACTAATATTCAAACTGTCAAGTCTAGGACTACCTGAACACTTGGTAAAATTAATCAAAACTTTTCTAACCCATAGATCCTTTTATGTACAGGTAAACAAAGAATATTCACAAAGAAAGACGATCAGCTCTGGAGTTCCACAAGGTTCCAAGTTGGGCCCCATACTTTTCAACCTTTATACAGCTGACCAGCCTACTAACATGCCAGGGACGAAAACGAAGCTTTATGCCGATGACTCATTAACATATCCATTTCACCAGAAATCGCAGTCAGGAGAGTTGAAGGTCACATAAGAAACTTGTGGGACTACTACCTTAAATGGGGACTAAAAATAAATAGCGATAAGAGCGAGCTTATCTGCTTCAGAATTCAAAATCGTTTCTTTTATAAAAAAATGTTCCATCAAGGTAGCAAGCTGCATTCCTCCCCTTAAAAGTTTCGCCCGTAATACTCGTCTTGCTAGGAATGCCCATCAGTTCATTCATGAGCCCAATTTCGGACGTACCGTGAAATATAGAGATTCTTTTTTAAGAGAGGCAACTTCTCCCTACATCTGGTCCACCCGCTTCTTAGAAGAAGAAACGGACTAAGCACTAATACTAAGCTCCTCATCTATAAGCAGCTGATCCGTCCAGTTCTGACGTACGCTTGTCCTATTTGGTTCACCATATCACCAACATATATGAAGAAGATCGAAGTTTTTGAAAGGAAGATACTCCGTAGCTGTACAGGCCTACACCGGAACCCCATTAAAAGGAAATAAGTCCCAAAGAAGAAGCTATATGAAGACACTAAAGTGATCCCGATAAATCAGTTCATGACACAGCTTTCCAAAAATATTTTGAGGAACTTGGAGGATCACCCCAACTTGGAAATCCAGCAACAGTTAGAGCCCAGCCATCGCTACCTCAACATTCGAGCCATCACAGACGACCGATTCGAGGATATAATGAACAATGACGGAGCCCCGTTCTACGAGCGAACCAGCAACGGACACAACAGAGGATAAACAACACCGCATCCTAACCCCAATTTTCTTAAAACCAAAGACAGTTATTATAATTAAGAATTTCAGTTAAGATTATGCAAACAAAAATATGATATAAGTAAAAATATAGCATTGTATAGTCAGCTGAAGTACGTCGGACCCCTGTTGTTGTGCCGACATGATTTATTTTAGTTATAAGTAAGTTTAAGACCAATTGTACATAAATTCTAACGAATGCAATAAAAAAATAATCTAATCTAAAGAGTTTAAGAAAAGGGTCACGGCTAGGACAGATGCAGCAGAAAATCTCCAGGAACTAAAGAGCTATCCAAGAAAAGTGGGAAGATATACCTTTGGTTTCATTGTTGAGAGCAAACATCAACACTTTTAAGAAAGTTGAGCAACTTTCCAATGAACGGTGAATTTAGCAGGGTTGCTGAAGTTTTACATATATGAACTCGCCTTTGTTCCATCATTCATATGAGCTGGGCCGATTTTTTTACACGTTAGTGTATTTACGTATGAGTGAAAACACTTATCTGGAGCATCCTAGTGATGCCAATTACAATAAAAGAGAATCAAATCTCAGTATCATTTAAACTCATCAGTTTTTTTTTGTCATTTAAGCATCAGTTTAACTGAGTTCTTAGCTTAAACTGAAATGATGGTCTAAAAGGATACCAATGTCAGAAAACGTCAACTTTCTGTATTGAATCAAAGATTAAAATTAGGTGCAGAACTTGCCTATGGCCGAATACTTCAATTATTGCATTATTACATATACGTTAAGGCCCGACGCACATGAGATAACACTAATATGGATCCCAAGTTTGATGTTATTATTTGGATCAACAACTGATTAAACCATTTCAATTTAATGCAAAACTCTTATTTTCCATCAGATTTTTCTTTTAATATGCATATTTCAGTTATCTGATTTAATTACATTAGTAAATATCTTGTATAATAATTTATATTTGCTTACACAGTTTATTTTTAGTTTTTTTTTTCCATCATTCATATGAGCTGGGCCGATTTTTTTACACGTTAGTGTATTTACGTATGAGTGAAAACACTTATCTGGAGCATCCTAGTGATGCCAATTACAATAAAAGAGAATCAAATCTCAGTATCATTTAAACTCATCAGTTTTTTTGTCATTTAAGCATCAGTTTAACTGAGTTCTTAGCTTAAACTGAAATGATGGTCTAAAAGGATACCAATGTCAGAAAACGTCAACTTTCTGTATTGAATCAAAGATTAAAATTAGGTGCAGAACTTGCCTCTGGCCGAATACTTCAATTATTGCATTATTACATATACGTTAAGGCCCGACGCACATGAGATAACACTAATATGGAACCCAAGTTTGATGTTATTATTTGGATCAACAACTGATTAAACCATTTCAATTTAATGCAAAACTCTTATTTTCCATCAGATTTTTCTTTTAATATGCATATTTCAGTTATCTGATTTAATTACATTAGTAAATATCTTGTATAATAATTTATATTTGCTTACAGTTTATTTTTAGTTTTTTTTTTTAACATTCTCAAAACTCAGTTAGCAACAAAAAATATGTTAAAAAAAGGGAATTTCCTTGATATATAAAATTATTTCTTTTTTAAAGTTAAAGTTCTAATTAAGTTTATTTCTGCTACTACTTAGCAAAACTTTAATACTTAAAAAAAATGTATTCAATGCTGTTTTAAAGATTCTGTAAAAAGTAAAACACACGTTTGACCATTGCCCATTAGAGGAGAAGAGATATAAATAAAAATACGAGTACAAAATTACAGAATGATAATTTAAAACTTTAAATATAGATAATGTCAAACAACACTTCTTTCCAACAAAAAAGAAAAGAATCAACATTAAAATTAATGCTGTTTGTTTAAATGACCATTTGGCCCATTGCATTATTTTTTTGTTTTAAATAAAAAAACTAAAACAAACATGGACGAAATAAGTAAAAAAAAACTTAAAAATACAGAACACAATAAAGTAGTATTGTTATTGTTTAATGTTCTGAAGATATCGTTGAACTAGCCAAATCAAGTTTTTTTTTTATAAAAAAATTATAATATACAACAGTTTTTGATATTAAGAAGATTTAAAAAAAAGAATAATAAAAGCAATTACTAAATATAAGTCTTCGTACAAAGGTTTTGAGTTTCTTCCTTTTTTTTGTTGCTATTGATGGCGCATATACAAAAATTCAAGAACCTTATCTCTAAAACAGTTTTTCTTTCAAACTCTGCATACGATTTCTCGATTATAAATCTAATCATTATGATTCATTTTGAGCTCATTTAATGTTCCACTAAATCTCGACCATTCATCCCGTGTTGGTTGTGCTACATGTTCAGCCACATCGTAAACATAAAGTTTACCTGAATCATCACCAATTGTTAAATGGAGCCCCGATGGGGTCCAGGAAACACGGTTCAAAGCTGGAGCACCATCAACAATCACCGATGCCGAGGGCACTTCAGTATCCTGATTTAAGTTCCATAAATCAAGGCGACCACTGCCGTCGACAGAGGCGAACAAGGCGGGATGAATTGGAGACCATGCGACATCCATGACATAGTCAGAGTTGTCTTCAAACGAATACAATGGTTTGGTGTCCTAAAAAGAAGAGATAAGATAAAAATTCAATTCGTATTTAAATAATAAAAAAAACCTTGAGACTCCATAGTTTTATAGTCCAATCAATGGACGATGTAAGGAACAAATCTCCAAAATCTGGAGTAGATTGATTGGGATGAGTTGATATTCCAGTTACTGGACCCAAATGCTTTTCATAGACTTCCGACACTCCCGAACGTATTCCATGGCGATAAGCTGCAACAAACACGCTTGTACTTCAAGCCAATATGACATCATTGGATAGAACTTACCAGAATAAACATTGCCATCTTCACTGCCCATAACCAAATTATTGATCTCGTTCGATGGAAAGGACATGCAAGTGATAGCAATTGGTTTCGATTGCCGTTGCTGCAATTCGAGTGTGTCTTGCGGCATCGACAGCATGTCCAGACTCCAAGAGCAAAGCTTACCATCGGATGAGATCGATATCACATTGTGTGCATTCTGTGTGCCAACCATTTGCAAACAATACACAGGATGTGTATGTGCAGTAGCACTGAGTGGTGTTCTCTGAATTGGGGTACGCTTCTGCACTCGATTGTCCCAAAGCACAATTTGGCCAGAATAAGTTCCGCCGAGTATTAGATTTTGATTAAATTTAGCAAAGCATGTTGACATCACGGCACTCTGACAATGGAATACATCTTCGGGTGTTTGTTTCTTGTATTTTGTGTTCCACACCATAACAACACCATCTGGTTCATTGGGACTTTCCTAGAGAATGGCTAAAATGAGCTGATCCTGACAAAAATCAATGAAAACTTACCTCATTATTGTGATATGAAGCCACTACCAGTTCAGGGAAGTGTGTTGACCAATCCATTGAGGTGATGCATCGATTTTTCGACCATCGGTCCTCATAGAAAGCACGATTCAATGACAACCTTGCATGTGTCCTCTCGTCGTTTGACTCCTCACTATCGCCACCTCCTATGTAGTCTGTATAGATGTCTACATTTTCAGATAGTGCCCTCTCAATTACACGTCCAGCGCGCAAAACAAATCTCTGGAAGTCCTCCGACAAGATGATCATCTGCTTCTGCTCTTCGGATAGTTCCTTAACTAGCAAAGGCAAACATAAAGAAGTTAGCCACGTGACTAAAGTTCTTTTTTTTGTGTTTATTGTACTTACTCTCCTTCTTCTCTTCATGTTCTTTTTTGTGTTCAAGTGGCGTTATGGCTGGTGCTACTTCCTTCACAGTGGGCAGCCCGTGTGGTAGAATTCCTGGTGGTAGTTTGGAATGGAAACCATGGTCGATGTGTGGCAGCGAGCTCTCTTCGTCATCTCCTTGGGCATCATAGGTAAGCACTGTTTAAGGTATAAAACTAACACAGCTAGAGGAACATGACAATCGACAAAACAGGAACAATTCTACGATTTGTTTCTTTGTTTCTTTTTGTTTTGCTTTTTATTCTTAAAGAATTATTTTAATGTAAGTAAATATAATTTTAAATATCACATCACAAACAAAATTCTTCTTTTGATTTGCATTCGAAGTAGTCAATACATTTTAAGGATACGCACAAGTTTTTTCTATTGAAGAATATCAATTTATTTAAATAAAAAATAAAAAAATAAAAAAAATATAAAAACGGTTTTTAAGGCATATCTACAAATTACAATGCAATAACAATGTTCAAATATTATCAATCAATACAGTGAAAGTTAACGTATTCTTAAGAAAATGAGTTAGATGTGGTTGAAACTTCGTTGAAATACTCAGTTTCAAAAATGTTTGAGTACAGGGTGACATTCTAAATGGAGGGCATACATACCTCCAACGGTGGAGAGAAATAAATGCAGTAAAGTGCAATTCATATTTTCCAAAACTAAAGTTCGCATGACAAATTTAAACCGTTCCGTGTGTTCTCTGCTGCTTCTACCGGCTGGCAGACGATATCATTTGGTTTCCTCTCACGCAAAAAATCTGTTTCGGGCTCTTAGACTAATAGGGGCAGGCTGGACAAATGCTCTTTTCCATCTTCTAGGAGAGATTTCAGAAGAGTAGGAGCGATGGAAAAGCTTACGCAGTGGCTTTCCTAGTATGTAAGAACACCTTTTCAGAAGAATGACGATATACCAACGGATTTGTGTATAGCGAGATTTTAATGTCTTGCTCTTGAAAAAATTACATTCTCAAGCACATTAATATTTTTTACATATGGCCAAAATGTCAACTTCTTTGTGACATTGTAAAATTTGTTGTCTTTATTTTTGGTCGCACTAAAATTTGGTTCTATTAATAATGGAGTTGAATGAGTTCCTCATTTATTTGTGCTTTTTCGATGTTCCCCTTTATTCGTAGGTCTGGTACGTCATCAAGAGGAATTATCATCACCAAGTCCAGCCAGATTCTGACTCACTGACACTATCAGTAGAGGTGAACAAGATGTACTCTAGCTAGAGAGCAAGATTTCGAAAAAGACACAATCATGTATGAAACCGATCAATCTACCCCGAAGCAGATGTGTTGGAAAAATAACACCCTTATTGCCTGATTGTCAATTATCAACCAATTGAGCATTGAAAAATGTATCAATTAACTTGAAAATCAGTTTTGTGTAAATCGGTTGACTAGACTCACCTATTGTAAGCAAAATTGATTATATTGTGAACGACATTTCAAAATTCAAAGCAGAAATTGCCCGAGCAAATAAAATTAAAAAAATACACAAGTTAAAAATGGAATTCTGGTTTGATGACGACGAGGACAATCATGATTGTACATTTTTTGGAAATTTTGAGCAGAAGAAGGCAACTTAGTAATGCTTCAAAACAATAATTTAACAAACTATTTAATGAAAAAAAAAAAAAAATAATAAAAATATATAAAAAGCATTACATTAGCCTTTATTTCATTCTCGTGCGGGTGGATCTAAGCCAATTAAAATAACTGCGACAGCTTCAATTTTCTTTTATTTATCACTTTTGATCAAACACTCTGCAACTTCTAGATTTTTCTCCATCAGGTCCACAAGTTTGGTCAATTGCACTTTGTTTCTTACTATTTTAAACCTTTCATGTAAAATATGTCATTTTGAACCTTGTTGAGAAGCTAAACAATTGCGAAACTTACATTTTATTGGAGCATCAATCAACATTCTGCGATTGATACAAATTTGAACAAAAAAGAAACAAATCAACAGCGATTAACACTTGCAATATAATTCACAATTGACTATCTCATGCGTTGATGAGATTTCACAATAGCTTTTGAAGAAAAATTTGACTGTTGACAACCACAATACCGTTCTCGTAAAATGGTTGAAAAATGACAATTATTCCAATTGAAAATTGACAATCACAATAGGGTTGTAAAGCTCGATGAAAACTCGTGGGCTGGCCACCTAGCTCATATGAGCCAAGAAGAAGTAGCTCGGAACATCCTTTACAGAAGTTTTTATGAAAGAATGCAGCGTGGCAGACCTTGCTTACGTTGGAAGGATGGCGTAGAACAGCATGCTCGAAGGCTTCGGGTGCGAAATTGAATGGAAATGAATGAAAAAACATAAGACATACTACTCTTTTCACACTTCCATCAGGATGACACCAATTTATGCGTGAAATTTACAGCCATGAGCAAAGGAAATTGCAATGCAATAGTTTTCATCGTTTAATCTCCAAAACTTTCAAATTTGTCCCGATGTAACCAAGTATTTTTTTTCACACAATTTTAGACACGAATTGTGTAGTTTAAGGTAAAATTGCTTCTTTTGAAATTTGTAAAAAAAACATAATTTTGAAAGGAAAATGGGGCATAATGCCCCAATGATAGGCTGTTTGTTCTGATTGATATTATAAAAATAGTTAGAGACGTTTAAGATTCAAGTCAAATAGTTGTTTGCCTCTGTAAATTATTGTAACTACAAATTGTGCATAAAAATCAATTAATTATCATTATATGAATGTTTCAGATTTTACTCAACGACTTCGATGATAAATGATATTTGATGACATGCAATATATTCAAACAAAAATTTGTAATGTTGGATTCTATACAATTAATCAGAACTAAACAAAAAATCAGCAATTGAGACATAAAATGATGCAGCAAAAAGTGGAAATGTTAAAAAATGCAATTAAATGAATAAGTTAGTTACCTTTTAGGAGCATTATGTGCAATTATTATATTTTAGCGGTGTATTTGCTTTTTAACAACTTTTGATTATACATTTTGTTTTGCGAATGAAAACACTATCGGTCATTTATAAACAAATTGCTAGAATACTGTTACTTCAAATATACCCACACAAAAAAACTGTCAACACTTATTGGTGAGCTTGATGTAGTAGGTACATTTTAATGTAGTTATCACTTGTATATGCCGTTATGAAATAAAATATTGAAATTAATAGTTAATACATTAAACTTTGTTTTTTTTTATCATGTACATAAATAAAAAGCAACTTTTTTTTTTTGTACAAAACAAAAGAAGAATACAAATTAATAAATAAATTAATAATTAAGAGAAAAAAACATAAAATCATACAATATATAATGTAAACAAATATAATGTATTAATATTAACAGTATCTTAAATTAAACAAGAATGTGTGTATTTGTCAAATTATTATTAATTTTGTATATTTCTCCACCCAAGTTTGTTTTAATTGTTTGAATTTTATAGTAAATTCATTGATGTTGTTGTTTTTAAATACAATTTTATAAAATTAGAATTTCTTTTTCTGAAATTCAACAATTTTGTATTTTAAAATTTTATGATTGGCCATACATAAAGCACCACCGACGTTCATAACATGAACTCAAAAGTAGGTTATTTAGTATTTTCAAATTTATTAATATTTATTTTAAATTTATTGTGTAAATAAATAAAAAATAATAAATTATTTATGAAAACAAAAGTTTAATGTTTAAAACAAAGCTTCACAACTTAAAACAAGTAATACAGAATGATAACTTTGAAAAAAAGAACTAGACATGAGAATCCTTAGCCCGGGGAAGGGAGGAGGAAATTTAGGAGTAAAGAACCAAAATCGTAGATTGAAATATGTGTTTTCTCATATAATTGATACATTTATTGTTATCAACAGCGTCGGCCAGAACGAAAAAATCACAAAGAAAGTATCAAGAAAAACTACCTGTTAGACAATAGGTTTTTGGACTAGATTGGAACATAAAAGTCCAGAATGTGAACTATCGTGTCCACGAGCTGACATTTTAGAATATTAATACAAAGCAAAGGATTTTTAGCAAATCGCAACAAAAATGCATGGACCAGCAATCGGGATGTATTGAAGAACTTGTTGAATGAGTCCCGGACCGGATTCCGGTTGTTGCGCCGATGATGATGATGATGAATGTCGACAGCTTGTCGTTCAAATGTTTCATTTGACTTAAAGTCAGTTTACGCATTAAATGCAAAATTGAATACATCTCAAAGGGGAAACTGTCTGTTGAAAGTTGCCAAAGAGTCTTGACTAGAGTTTTGACTAGATGTCAACAAATTTTTAGGATCCTATCAGAAATATGTTGACTGACTTAAAGTTGACGAGTTTAACGCCCTTATTTATTTGAAGAAGTGTAGCTAGGTACCAATAGCTTTTACTCCTGTTATTATGTTTATTTTTCTCGAAACGCAAATTTCTAAAAACTGTTTAGACAGTCAAGTACAAATAGTTTAATAAAATCCTTTAAGCGGTTTTTAAGAAAATTTAGCAAAAGGCTAAAATACTGAGCTTATAAGTTATTGTATAGTTTGAACTTCAATGTTCTGGAAAAAAAACGACATTCAGTATTGTGTAAGCATGGGATGAAATGAAGGGAAAACTATGCAATGTTCTGTCATCGAAAAATAAACTTTAAACTGTAAGGAAAGCTCTCAACGGAAGTTTTTTGCCCAGCGCGAACATATGGATCGCAATGTTGGACAATGGCGTATGGGAGTAAATTGGCGGCAGCTGAAGTAAATAAGCTTCGAAAGACAAGAGTAAAACTGCGTAATCAAATAAGAAGCGGGCGGCATTGGTGCAGTAGATAAGATGTTTGCTTCTGACCCGGAGGTCGTCAGTTCGATACTCAGTGCCAGCTAAAGCTGTTCGTGAGTTTTAAGCGGGAAAGTAGTCACTCGTGTATAAAACATATGCAACTAAATTAAATTGTAAATTTACTGGCGCAACAGCCAGACTTAAGACCTAGTAACTTATACTCTCAAACATTCCTGTGAGTTGTGAATCTGAAGGAGCCGAGAGGACCTACCATTTACCGCCGAATCCGAACGACTACATTTTTCCAGACAAATTTTACTCTTGGAGATTGGCAATACTCCGGAATAAAAGGGGGGTCTAACGGGGAATCGAACCCCGACCCTTTGGCATAGAAGTCCGACACACTCACCACTAAACCAAGGGGCACTACAAATGCAATTACGCCTACAATTAGCTGGCCTCAGAAATGGAACAATCCAAAAGCGAGAGACAAGCTGACATTTTTTTAGCTCAACCCAACGAACTAAATAGGTCGAGCCTGGGAGATTTGTGGTCTCGTGAATCGAATAATCTTTACCGGGTAAACAAAAAATTGCAAATACAGGAAAGATAGGACATTTTTCATCTTTGTTTGGTTGCAGCGTATTGTATAAACCTGTTATAAAAAAGCTCTTGCCCCGATGCCGTAAATTGCATAGGCGGGTAAACATTCAGTGCACGTTATGGTTTATAAAAAGCTCTATAATAGTGCCTGTACTGACAATCTCTATGAACAAACTATACGTTTTTATTATTTTGTTCATGAAACATATATCGTCTAAGAGCTTTTGCTATACAATATCAATGACTTTGAATCAGTTGCCGTAAGAGTTTCTTATAAAACGAAAGACGCTCTTCATGTATATATCATGAAAAATGATGTTTGTATATTTGAGGAAGAAATTCCCCCAGGTGGTGTCTCTGTGTTTTCTAAAATAAGTTAATGTCTTTTTTTTGAAACAACATAGCGATTTAGAATAAAAAAAACTGTCATTGTCTTTTTGAATACAAAGGAAACGTTTACGAAAAACTTAAAAAAATATTAATACTATTTAACTATGTAATATTGCCTTTTTTTAGAATGCAACTGGATGCTGCACGACACTAGTTAGAAGGATTAGAAAGATAGTACAGATTTTTTCGGCGCAGTAGATAGAGAATAAGGTGACAATTTTTTCACTTAAAACACATGGAAGGCGTTTAACTTGCACTAGCAGTTTGAAAAATTGCAACCCAAACTGAGATTCGAACTCACATTCATAAGCAAACATTTTACCTACTGCACCACTATCGCCTGGTTAATTAAGAAAAGCTTTTGGCATAGTAAAAATCCCTATAAAACATTTTGTCTAATGTTTTAGTTGTTTAGCTTATTATATTAATGTCTTGGTACTTTAAACTCTTTGACAAGCGCTTAGTTTCTGTATTTTTGTTGCTTTTTCTCTAGATACTTTCTTCAAGAAGCATGGTTATATTAGTTAAGTTATTAACGTTTAAATTTTCTTGGGTAAAAGTGCTTTAAGAGGAAACGATTAATGAAATCACCTTTCACCATAAGATTTTAATGTTTTTTTTTTATACAAATTGACTTTATTTATTTATATATATTTTCTTTTAATATTTCTAAATAATTGTGAGTTTTTAATACATAAAATGTACCAACAAAATAAATGATTTCCTTTCACAAAAACGTTATATATTCTTGAAATGAGCTGTGAGCACTGAAGAAGGCATATTTAATATTAGCATGATCTAAAGCCAGAGAGGTAATGAATTTGCTTTTAAATGTTTTAATTATGTTAGCAAATACAGAAAGAAGCATGCAATAAAATATAACATTGTTTATATGTATATATATGTTTAAATATTAGCATTAAAATATTTTCTATCAACAAAAAAGAAATAAAAAAATCTTGAAACACAAATCAAGCAGCAACAATAAAATTACATAAGGTAGGTCTAAATACATCGATAACCGGAAAAGTATTTTTTTTTAATTTTGTAAATCTGTAGAATGTTTAGGTAAAATAAACGCGATTTTAAATTGAAGTTCCTATTTTGCTTCATGTCGATCCTATTCACTGTCGATATAACTCACAGATACCTACCTGTGAATTCATCCTCCCACTCTAAACCTGGATTAAGATTGTATTCATCTTGAAGTAGAAAAGATATTGTTTTTTTTTTGGTTCACGTTGTTTTCATAACAAAAATTATCGATTTAAGTAACTAGTTTTTTTTTTATTTAATTTATGTAAATATTTGTTTATGTTGGCCAATTTCTAGGAGTTGTAAAATTAAAAAAAAACAGCAAAACATACGAGACGAGGTTTGCTTTTAAATTTAAATTGATTTTATAAAATAACTACCCAAGCTTAAAACCTATTTCATGCATAAGAAAGGGGAGTTTATTTAAGCCACTAAGTTAAAGAAGATGTGTTTTTTTTATTAAATATTGTTGATCTTAGTATCCTTAAAAAATAACACATCTATCAAACAAATGGAATTTGGATTATATTGTTTCAATTTTGGTGGGGAATCGGAAAAAATCGGTGAATGAAAAGGATTAGGGCAACCTCTCTTCTTTCTTCCAGAGTTTTCATATTAGTGAGTTGGATACGGTCTTGATGGGGAGTTTGGACTCAGAATAAGCCCGATGATGGATTAGTGAATCCGAAATTAATTTCGAAACATGTTCAGAAAGTCTGCAATTACACGATGACTCGTGAGCCTTGTCTCACATAAGTGTGAAAGAGAGAGGAAAATTGCAGCGATGAGATGCAAGAAAAACTTCCCGGTGAGTAGCGGGCAAATGTTTGGTAGTCTCTCTTTGACGTTTCTCTTTTTTCATGTTCTTTTTATCTTGTGTTGTTTCATTCCCGTTCTTAACTTCATGTAATGAACATCATACGAATAAGCCAGGCATCAGGGGCAGCGTTGCCGCACTGTGGCATTGTAGGCACACATTTCGTTTTTAAGTTCAATTAAAAAAATCTTATACCTACCGATTTTGATGCAGATGTAAGAAAGTGGGAAAAAATAATTTGTACATATATATGAATGAATATATAAAGCGGATTCAAATAAAATGAAATATTGAATTATTTTGTACCACGAGAAAATTGTCGTGGCAAGATAGCAAAATTCTGCCTCTCCGGCAACGCTGTGCATCACATGCAGCATTGAAAGCAGAAAAAAGAACTGTCAAATGTGAGACATTACTCTAAATTCAACTGTGTAATTGCTTTCGTCTCACGGGATAAGAGTTGAAAAGGAAAACTGAAAAAGAGACAAGGCTCACGAGACATCGTGTAATTGGGGACAAAAAAGTGTGTTAGCAATATTTTTAAACAGATGAATAGTAACTATTTAAGTAATCAGAGTTCAAGCTTTTCTCTATACTCTTTCCAACAAAAATTGTGATTACAGGGAAGATAGGATGTTCACTTCTCACTTTGTGATAAAGCGAAAATATTACAGGGTTTCCGTAGTGCACATTAAAGATCTTTGGTTTTAAAAAGCTTTAAAAAAGCACCACTCGGAAAGCTCTTTAATTAAATCTAGCACGATTTGCATTTGCGTAGAAGTGGCAACTCGAAAGTAATGAGCTTGTTTTCAATACATACAACGATATTTTTTTATTATTAATTCATGTAATAAAAAAATTGTTCAATGGTTAAATAAAACTCTCCATTCTTATATTTTATTGTTGTTAGGTAGCACAAAATGGTTGCACACTAAAATCAATATTTAAGCACTGCATAACAACCTCTCTCTCAATAAAAAAGGAAGAAAACAATTATAAGTCAAATAAAAAAAAATACTTGAGAAATAAAATTAATATGGAAATAATGCAGCACTTGTATGAACCAATAAATTAAATGATTATTATTTACTTAGGTAAGTATTTGATTTGTGAATTAAGGGACTAATAATGGAACGAAGAATTATTTTTTTCTGGTAAAATAAGCAGATTTAAAAATATATTATACATATATTACAAAGCCCGATGACTTCAATGTTTGAAATGACTTCTTAAAAGCTTACAAAAAGTTGAGAACTATTAATAAATGTTTTTTTAAATAAATGATTTTTTTAGCGCCGATAGCAGTTCCTCAGAACCAGTTTCTTAATCTAAGTCGAAAGTCATCGGAGAAGTTTGTAATCTTGCCTTTTAGTATGGTAATTTAATAACTAAATGATGCTAAGGTGAAGAAGAACCCAAAAGTTCATTAGTTTGCTGAAAAAAGAGCTGACATCATAAAAGTGAATATCACGACCAACGACCACTTTAAAAAAACAAGCTGTGATCATAATATATCGCGTGAGTTTAGCCCAGATGAACTCGGCTATCTTCTGTCATTATAAAATTATTTTATCAAACTAACTACATCCAAGGTGCACTCACTCAAAAACCTCCTTAACATTGATAGTGCACACAATAAATGAGATAACCTTAACCTAATTGGTTGAGGGGCCTATATAAAGCTCACTTTGGGACGCCCCATAGTAGCTTTTTATTAATTTACAAAGTTTGAAATACATGGCTTGCGAAAGTTTATTTTATACAAGCTCCATACAAACTATTAATTGCTTAAATTCGAAAAATTAGACCTTATACAAGTTAAAATGTTATTTGGGATGTTTATGTTTTTAAGGTAATTATTTGCGCTTTGAAACAAAGATGATTATTGCATATATTTTGTTTGATAATAAGGTAAGATATGATTTGCTGAACAAATGAATAGCTTCACTTGTTTTTTTTTTTTTAAAACTAACCGTTTTGAGAGCTCTTTGCTGTGTACACAAGGAAGTATGCATTGGGTGTCAAGGAAAGAGCGACAGTTGCTGTTGAATAGTCATTGGAATAGCTTTTTTACTCCTTGCAAATGAAAGTTTAGCAGCGCGATCATCGGAAAGCAATCGGGATTTATAATCGGTTTATTTCTTGTATTAATTACTTTAAATGGAAGAAAAAAATCTTTAAATGCAACGGAAATTGCTAAATTAGCGGCTTACGATAAACAAAATCTTTCTAATCGCGCTATAGTTAAAAAACTTGAACGAAGTCCAAAAAATAGTTAACAGTTATCTAAGAACTTCATTATTTTACGAAAAAAATACAAAAGTTGTACGTTTACTGTAGTTTCAAACCGAGAAAAACGGAAAATTATAAGGTTAGCTTCCAATTCAACAAATTCTATAAGTTAGATTTGACACGAAGCAGGGCTAGAAGTAGGCCGAATGGCCAAAGGTAGAGTAATTAAGAGTGTCGAACACCTGAAGCGCTTAAAACTAAAAAAAAAATATACCACTTAACAAAGATCTAAAACAACAGCGGCTTAGTTTTGCAAGATCGATTATGGCTTTGAACACTGATGGCAGCAGTCACTCAAACGATTAGCGGAATTTGGTATTTTCTGACGAAAGAAAGTTTACAAAACTATGCTGAAAATGTCTCTACCTCAGTTCCAGAATATTTTCGGACCGGTGCCAATCATTTTCTAGCTGGAATAATGCCAAAATATAGAATAACTTTCCTGTCCACCCTACTCCCTAGGTTTAAACATCGTAGAAAATGTGTGTTTTACAAAACATAACACCGGGTTTGATTACAAACAATAGGACACACAAAAGTTGTATGAATGTAGGAAGCAGTACACTTACAAAGAGGAGGTTATTGAAGGTATCAAAGTGGCCTGGAACAGTATTTCCTTGATCTTTTCAAATCTTTGTAAGATTAAAATACCGCATTTTTGACGTAATTTAAAATAAAGCAGGTTGTACAAAGTAGTGAAATAAGCTATAGTAAAAAATAAAAATACTTTTCTAAAAAAAATTATTTGGTTTTCACTTTAACTAAAATAAACAGTGATTCTTTTCTAATCTTAAAAAATGTATTTTAGTGAATCCAAACGAAATAGTGTCAGAAAATTCCGCATTAACTCTTTGAAGTTTCTCTTAGAATGAAGAAATCAGTCCTACTTTTCGGCCCAATACGCAATTTCATTGTACAGTTCGAAAAGGTACAAAAAACTGTTAATTTAAAAATAAATTATGTGTAAGGCTATTCAAATGTTAGGAACTGTATATCGATAACTGTTAAACAAACTGTTAAATTTGTCATTTATATGTATTTGACTTTTTTTTATACTAAAAGCAAGAGAATCCGAGGGAGCCCTGCATTAAGAACATTAAAAAAGATACAGCTTGACGAACTAAGCTGACATTGCCATTTAGAAAAAACATGCACTGTGAACTGTGAATTTGCAAACTTTTTTTTTCAGAAAATTGCACTTTAGATCGATTGGCTTTGATTATTGCTCAACTGTCAACTGTTAATTGAAAATTAGCCAACAAATCTGAACAAACTTTTTGAGTAAAAATTAACAAACTTTCAGTCAACATATTGCTTTTGATCAGGGATGCAGGTGTATCAGATCAAATTGACTGTTAGTGTGACCGAGATTTTTGAACGATTAAAACGCGATAGGTACAAATATCTGTCAAAACTTAGTACACATGCTCACCCAGCCCGTTTTGTGGCGTTTTCATGATAACTATACGACATGAAAGAAATCTTGTTCTTGGACTTGGGTTTGATAGAAAAAGTTTGGTCAGCAGTTTTTTTTTATGGGATTAATTAAGTTAAAAAACGTTCGTAAAGCCCAAACTGTAATACCGTGCTGACTGATTCCTAGTGTAAAACAAATGTTATGTTTATGGGAACTCAAAACATATCACCATATGGTTGGCTTGAAAAGAACACAAAAACAAAAACAAGTAATTTTGTAGAAGAAAATGAATGTGCCTTTTAGGGAATGTAACGATTTGTTTAAACAATCGGAAGCATTGTAATACATAATCTAAATATTTTACAATAATTTTAGCACAATTTGTATTTATTGAATTGAAACGCGTTTATTTATTAAAAGATTATTGCATTTAAATTTGATCGAATTATGCTGACAGTTTAAAAATAGATTTTCATTTGAATTCGAAATTAAATCGGATCCGTCTACAGTTCCATAAAGCAAAAAAAAAAAGCATTAAATTTGTTCCAAAATTAGTCCCTATAAATTCAATAACTTTATGTATTTTGACATGAACATAAAATTATTTATCACAAACACAAATATCGATTAAAAAATATTCATATTTATAAATCATATACATAAAAATAAAAAAAAAAAATGGGTGGAGAAATAAAATTGTCAAATCGAATAACTCCTGTAAAAAGTAAAAAGTCTACTAAATTAAGAGTTTTTTTTGTGTCTACAAACTATTTACTTAAAAAATACAAACAAAAAACATAAATTATCAAAACTCCACATGATTTTGTACTTTTTTTTTGAATTTCAATATTTACTACAACTTTTACTATACCTTACATTATTAAACAAAGAAAAAATATAAAACAAAAAACAACAAGAATACAGTTAATAACTCAACTCACCGTAATAATCCGATGCGTGAGCTAAAATTAAACAAAGAAAATTAAGAAAACAAACATTAGCGTTAAAAATACAAAAAATATCTAAGACAACATTGGCACTTTGTTAAAATAAAAAAATTAATTTATTATAGATTTGTTTTGTTAGTTATTATTCTAAAATATTGACCTCGGTTGTTCTAAATTATTTTTATTCAATGCTCATTCTAACACACCATTACAAACTACTGAATACAACTGCAACAACCGAGGCAATTATTTTAGTACATTCATCTTGATTTAGTTATTAAAACTAGATAAAAATATGTAAATTGTAATGAGAATTTATGATTTTTTTTTATTACAAGAAAATACCTTTGCGGGGTCTCCACCAATCCTCCATATATCCTGACAAAGGTGAGGAATGGCAAGAAAGAACTGTATTTGTTATTTAATTTCACTACGAATTGCTATTTGGGATTTTTTTTTTAAATATAATGTGTAACACTAACAATATTGTTTTAAGGATTGATTATATGTATATGTTTTTTTTAACAAATTGTAGAAAAAGATTAGCTGTTTTATTTCTTGCATAAAGCGAATTGAAATGAGTTTTTAGTGTTGTAAACTAGGTGGTGTGTACTTGCATTTTAAAATAAACGTGCCGTATGGTTAGGATACGTGCTTCAAATTTTTGTTTTGCCTGATTGGTAAAACTGAAAGTAATGAACATGCTAGTGCAGATGATAAGTTGATTTGTTACTTAAAATTTAATATTATATTTGGAATGTAATATGCATTTTTAAGTGTACACATATTTCGAATTATCTTTTTAGTAAAAAAAGACCTTAGTAAGGGCAGCGTGACATTCTATATTTTTTATTTAAGCTATCAAAGATTTTCCTTCTTTGCACATTCGTTAAACTGGCGTAAGTTTAAAAAAAATATTGTAAATAAGCAAGTTTGTGGCTTATAATGGCTGAACACGTCAGCTGTGTCAGTTGAATGCGTGATATTGTGTAAAAAGAAATCAAGTTTGAATGTTGCTGTTCAAAATTCGCCGTGTTGTGCTCCAAGCACTGGTGCTTATAATTTTCGACAATTTAAAAGCATAACTTTTTGAGCCAAAGATGTCTCTCATCATGCTTGAAATATATACATATATATTAACAATTATGTATCCATCTGCAACAGCAGAAGTTTCACATAACATTATTGTAATGAAATGTCAACTTGTAGATTGCAAATCAGAACAGTGATGATAACGCTAGATATCTTAGAGTTCATAGAGAAGACTTTCGCGCTCTAAAAGCTGCAACTCAGTAATAGCATGTTACACAGTACATACAAACTGCTCGTCGCAAAATGCAAGACTGGGAAGTAGCATTAAGGCCCGATTGCTGAGAGGATACTTTCAATATTTTTGTTCAATTTAAGCGCTTATGTGACTGTTTATGCAGAGAAAAAAGTAGAACATAAGCTTTTAAGTTTAACAGGTGGCGAACGAATCGTGCTACAAAAATAAAACGTAATAACTTTTTTTCTGTGTGAGTAATCGGATTATTTTTTTTATTTTGCAGGTTACTATTTAGATTTATCTAAATCAATGTTTGGGATACTGAAAAAAAGGATTTGGATAGTGCAGCGGTACCATACTTTGCAGTCCGTCATTTTCATCCAAAGGGAATTTAGGCGGGAGTTTGGCGGTACTCTCCCGAGTAGATGGATCGATATGAGGCTGGTGAACATGTTTGCCAATGAAATGAATCTGGAAGCATCGCTTAAAGACCGTACTATAGAGATCCCAATGTTCGGATTCAGGATACAATCGCGGCTGTACTGGCAAATCCAAGCGTTTCCACTATAAACTTTAGGGGCAAATTGGAGATAGCAGACGGTCATTACAACGGATACTTCATGATGACTTAAACTTTCGTACAAATTACAAACAAGTTAAACTCTCAAGGTTTTCTTGTTCGCGAGAAAATTTGCCCAAAAATTATTGCAGTGGCCGAAGAAGACAAAACATTGATAAATTGTTTGTTCATGTCTGAAGAGGCCTACTTTGATCTAAACGGCAATGGAAAGAAGCAAAATTGCTGTATATGGGGTGAATCTAATTCAGAAATGCTCCATGAGACGGTACTGCACCCAGAATGAGTCACTGTGCGATGCGCTGTTTCATTAATCTCTATTTAGGGGCCATACTTCTTTGAAGAAAACGGTGTAACAGCAACTGTCAATGGGAACCATTATTTAAACATGTTGAATGAGTTTTTGTACCCAGAACTGCGCGAAGACTTATTCCATTGAACAGCATTTGGTTCCAGCAAGATGGAGCACACCAGTTATGGCGGAGCTCCAACAAAAAATCCCTAACAAATTAATTTCCAAGAACTCCACTTTTCGCTGGCTGGGGTTATGTCAAACAGGAGGTGTACACAACGAAACCCAGAAATTTGACTGAATTGAAGCAGTCCATTAAGACAATAATTGAGGCGATCCCAACTCCAACCCTTCAGGCCGCAATGAACAATTTTCTGATCAGATGCCGCATATGCGTGGGCGAAGGGTAGAGGTCATTTGCAGTCTATCATCGTTAAAAATAATTAGTTATTTAAAATAAAATTTAATTTTCTATACAATAAAAAAAAAACATTTATTTGAATTTCTTATTGTAGCACAATTGGTGCGCCACCCTGTATTTAAGTATCGCATCAGCAAAACGGGCCTAAATCCAAGCAAGTAACATTAATAAGCCTAGTGGGACATTCTTATTGGCTTGACTGAAGGTCTTCGGTCTGTGTCAAAACACTTGCAATTAAAAAGGCTAACCATTAAAGTAACGTAAACTGGAAGGGTAGAAGCCGTTTTTTATTCTTTACGAACGATGAAATCAAATCCCCGTTCCATGTGTTATTTTTATGGTTTAATGTCGTATGCTTATGATAAACGTCTTCGAACATGACGAATCTATATCGTAAAAGTAATGTAATGCTTATTCAAAAATCTAAGAAAACGACTTTATTTGTAAACGAGAGAACACACATGTAATAAGGGTGAATGCTCGGCACTGACTCTAGGGTCTTAAGATCTACATAAGGCACGATTCGTAGAATGCTGCATTCTAACGACTGAATTTTTGAGGTTGAATCTATAATTTTAGCTGCGAGAGGTTACATATATTCATAGCTTCATTATTGGTATATTTAACATGAGAATATACCAACTCGATATTGCCTTGCATTGAATGACTACTCCGATCGATTCGCTGATGCATTGGGTTAATTGAGTTAATGAGTTTAATTTCTGGCATTGGAAACAGAGATAGAAACATACAGGCTGACTAAAATCCATTCGCCAACAGCGATGACAAGACCGCTGATACTAGATCAAAGCCCAAAGAACTTTCTTTAAAAATTAACAAATTTAAATACATTATTACAATGGCGCCATCAAAAGAGACTTTTAAGAAATTCAGGATAAATCCTCAAAAGGCGAGGCAAACAAATATCTTTGGTTTGAAATTATGCCAACCCTTACCCTCCGAATAGCCAACGTTGATTCGGATCATTGCCTTGGAAGAAGCACTTCTCTTTATTGAACGGCGATGAATTGACGAGCTTTATAGAAAAAGTTCGAACGCAAACTATACGAGTTATAAAGCGACACATACATAATACAAAACAGGTACGTATCGTAAATGACTAGGTCATGTAGAGCGAATGGAAAACAGTTTTTAGGTGGCTTGCACAGTTAGAGATACATTCAACCAATTTGGAATGCGCAATTGCAGGCATCTAAGGACCGAATTAATTGGAAGCTCAGATTCATTTGAACTGCAGCGCCATCTAAGTAAGTTATAAAACATGAGTTCAGTTAAAATTCCTTGAATAGTCAGAAATGTTTGTATATAAAAAAAATACCTCTTATTCCATATTGCGTGAACGAAAAACAAATATTAAAAATGTAGTTTTTAAAATAACAAATGTGTATACTTGGATTGGAACTGAAATGCTATGTGTATTATGAAATGATGTTATAATTGACGGAATGAAAAAATGGCGCAAAATTTCAGCTCAATTTACATGATAATAGTTATTACTAATTTGAATATTTGTTTTGTTTTTGGCTTAAAAACTTCGAGCTATAACTACAAAACAAAAAAAAATTTTTTGCAGATATATTCTGACTAAAATTTAGATATGAGGGCTATATTGGCCTTTTTAGTTACGGGTTAATATATTAGAGGTTCAAACTTCAAATAGGTAGAACTTCAAAATTACGTAAAACTTTAATTTCTAGAATGAAAACTCACTCTAAGAAAGTTAAATACAAGCATTTCAGTATATGTGTGTATATAGTATATACAGGGCTGGTTATACAACATAAAAGCTAAAGTAAATACTTAAAAACAAGGTAACGCAACACTGTAAAAACCCAAACAAGAAACTACCCACCATCACGTTCATGTCCACCAGAACTATTCGTTTGGGTTTGTTTTGTATAGACCAGGTTCTCCTTTGGTGGAATGTTTGTTGCTTGCACAGTGACAACACTTAAATTCAAAGGCTTCTTACGAGCAACACTGTCAAAAACCAAACGTATAGTAAAAACCAAAAAAATTCCAAATATTAATACATTGCTTACCCTTGACCATTAACATTTGGCTGCAAACTTGCATCTGGAGTTATGTTATTAGAGTTATCTGATGTGACTGAGTTAACGGATGAAAGCGATGACAAGACCTCAGATACTGAAGCAACACCCAAAGAAGAAAGCATTTCATCTAAGTCCCTTTAAAAAATTAACAAATTTTAGATTTTTTTTCGTTTGTAAAATTTAAAATTAACGAACTTTCTCTGGTCCTTGTCAATTCCAACTCCTCCACCTATTCGACCAGTTGCCTCTTCGATGTCTTTCATTTCTTTTTCTCGACGCCTGCGATCCTTTTCCTCGCGCAAAGCAGCCAGTTTGGCTTTTTTGCGTTCGAGTTCTGCCTTTCGATCCATTGTGATTTTTGTATCGATTTGCTTTACCAAAACGTTCGCGTTATTTTGATTTTGTAAGTAGTTTTGGTGAGCTAGAATAAAAACAAAAAAAAAGTATTTTTATATTATTATAAATATGAATGTTCGTATCATATGTCCCAAAGTGCAGCAATTATAGGAGTATAAATTTGTTGAGTAGATCCTATAAGATTTGCTTCTCTATCCTACAAGATAATGGGCAACTATCAATATGGTTTCATACCAAGCAAGTCAACAATTGATCAGATCTTTACCCTTAGGCAGGTGATGAAAAATGTCTGGAATTTAATATTTCCACATACTATCTTTGTATAGCAACGTAAAGCTCAACGTCAATGTAAACAATATCACCAAATACATTTCGTGCCTGAAGCTAGGGTTTTACGTTCAGGAGAACTGAATTTCTGAATAATGCAGAGACTTGGAGCTTTTTACACTTCTCAATGACAATAAATTGTGTTGCTCATGATGTTTTTCGAGGCAAAAAGCTTAAAACCGTTGAAGACTAACGTGAATAATCTGTTGTGCTACTATTAAAACGTTGAGGGATTAAAAACCAAATTGGTTTGCCTCTTCACATTAAGCTTGGAATATGATATCCTATTTTTCACTGAAACTAATCTTGATTCAACAGTTTTAAGCTCTGAAGTTGTCAAAATGATGAATGAGTAATACATTTTCAGAGCGGATCGGTCGTTAGAAAGTAGCACTAAGAAATCTGGTGATACGAGTTCTGATAGCACTCAGATCTAAGCTAAAAGCTAAATACATCAACATGTGTCACTTAAACGTTGAGATGGTTTGTATTGAAGTTAATCTTAAAACCATCAATGCACATTTGTTCAATGTTTATATTCCACCAAGATCCGATCCTGCTTTATACGAACTTTGTTTTAATAATGTTTTAATATCTCAAGAGTGATGGATCGCTCGAAGCCATGTAATTAATTTATTATATGCGGTGACTATTTTTTTACATAAAACATAAACTTTTTTTACCAACTTCATTAATTTCAACCTATGTGGACTTTATGGAAAAAAGTAGTAACCCTTCCTCTGTTGCAAATTAGTGGAATTCAAAACGAACTTGAACGAAATCTGGATTTCATTTTTTGCGATGATCCAAATGGACTTTTTGTCTATCGAACTGATCCGATTCTAAATGCAGTTCAATATCATCCAGCTCTCGAATTTCAGTTTGAAATACCTGAATTGGATCCTGAAAACAGTTCCCCAAAATTTGGACATTATTTACTAAAATACGACTTCAACTGAACTGACTACGTTGGACTAGACAATATTCTTTCCGATATTGACGGGACGCTAAGTTTCAAAATATGGATTATTTTATAACCTGGCGTTGAAGAAAGCAATTCGGAACTCTGCCACGCCACCAGTCCAGCTTACGTAGTTATCGACATCATAGGCAGAAGTCAATAAGCTATACAAGACTCCTTCAACCAGGTCGCGGAGACGGCACAAAAAATGAGGCTGCAAATTAATGAAGGGAAAACCAAGTACATGGTGGCTACGTTTGCAAGAAGTTTTGGTCTTAGTGGTTAGTGTGTCGGACTGCTAAGCGAATGAGCCTGGGTTCAAATCCAGCTCATAGCCACCTTTTTTCTGGAGTACTGCCTCTTGAAACTGACAAAACCTCCAAGAGTAAAATTTGTCTCGAAAAAGTGCATCTCATGTAGCCGTAGGTAGGTCCTGCAGATTCACAGCGCACTCACAGGAATGGTTGAGAGTATGTCACTAGGCCTTGGCTCCTTAATGATCTGTCGCGCCAATAAATAAAAAAAAATCTCTTAACCCTGTTCGAAAGAAGTCTTACGGAGAATTGTTGGCCCGTGTGTGAGAAGTGGAATCATTTCGGAGTGTTGGAATTTTTATGGTAGAATTCAACGTGGGAGACTTTGCTTACGTTGGAAGGAGGGCGTAGCCCAAGATGCCCAGCGGTTTGGGGTGCGCAACTGAATGAAGAACTTGTTGAACAAGGCCCGGACCGGATTCCAGTTTTTTCGCCGATGATGATGATGAAAATTTGGACGGAATTTTAATCGTACCTGAAGGGGTTATTATAGTCAACAGGTAGGATACAAAAATTACCACTGAAACTGATTTCAAAGCAAATTTTAATAAGTTTACGTAATTTCAAAAACTTACAGAACAAGAGCCTTTCTGAGTAACCTTAAGGTAATCGTTCATTTAAGAGGCCCAATACTTCCTCAACTTTTTAAATTAATTTCAAAAAATCATTCAACAAAACCATCGGGATTTTTTTTTTATTTCAAATGGAAGAAAATATGTTGCACTACGGTGCTTAAAAAGGAAACTTTTGCAAAGAACAAAAAATCGATACCAAAGAAAAATAACAAAGAAAAATCCGGGAAGAGAGAAGCAAATTGGTTGAATGTCGGTTGTTCGCCGCAACTCCACCTCGAAAAAAGGTTTATTCTAAAAAAAAAAAAAAATAGAAACGAATGTAAATTTGCTAAGCCAAGTTAAGAAAATGATGATGTCACCGACGGACGACGATGATGACTATTTACATATTTACCTTAACTGCAAACACTTTTGCAAAATTCTAAGAAAAATCTATTAAAATTCATCTTATGCTAAATAAGAAAAATCAATAATCAAGATGAAAACTTTCAAGTCCTCATATTGTAAGACGAAAGAGAAATCTATTGGTTCAAGTTGAAATTATGGTTTTTATAACTAAATAGCTTCACAAATAAAATTTTAGTACCTTAATGCACAATTTGATGCAATTGTTTAGTAGTTTTTCGGATGCAGTATTAGTTAATAAAACATTTTTAATAAGAAACAAAAATCAATTGAATATTGAATCACTTCACATTCACATCACAATGCAAAAATTTTCTAATGAGAAAATTAAAAATGTATCATGCGCCATCTGTAGGGGAATTTTGTTTTGACAGATGGACTGTCAAATTGAAAATGAGTGCATTCAGATCGATTGTGATGGTAATGTAGTTTGTAAATGGTACTTTCCGTTGGCATGGAAATTTGAATTTGTTTATATGGAAACAATTTAATTTTGCCATTAGAACTTATTATAAAATAAACAAAAACTAGTTGTCTTTAAAAAACCATCAAAAAAGAAATGGACGTAACAACTAGAATTGAAGAAGAAAATCGAGTGGTGTAAGTAAAAACCAAAATGCAATAATAATAGATACTGTTAGTGCAGCATTTTGCAGGATTTTCTTTTTATATTTGAATGTTTTAAAATTGTGGTGCAAATTTCCGTTGGAAACTCTATATGAAATAAATGATGACAGAAGTTTCATTGAAACAAAAAACATCGATTTTGAGAGCAAATAGTATTCGAGTGAAACTCGCTGGTATAATTTACAGTGAAAAATTAAAAGCCATCTCTGCTCTTACAAACAAATAAGTACATTGCTTTTCAAAGCTGGTTACACAACTTTTTATCAAAAAAAGGACAAACATTTAAGAACAAAAATCATTAAGCCGTATTCAAAGTATTGATTTTTTTAAAAGTATTTTTAAAAAATGGTTAAAAATTAAAAATATCGAAAATAATTAATATATAATTATTCGCGTAATCCATGTATGTTTTTTAAATAATTTGTTTTTGTGGAAACCCGTTCACTAGTTCGCAAGAAAGTCCAAAAAATTTTTTTTTGGAGTTTTTTGTCAATTTAATAATGTATCTTTAATAAATAAATTCAAAACAAGAAAACTAGATCTGAGAAAGTTCATGGCAACAATATGGTTTTCGCTTAAAGATGAAAGTATCATAATAGTTGAAACAATTCTTATGCATATGAAATAGTTGGCCTATGAATGACTATTCAAAAAGAGTTTTAGTTAACTGGTATCAACAAAAATTAAATGCACTTGTTTCGTTGTTTATTAATCTCGTGTTTTGTGCAAGTCAGCAATAGTTAAATGTTAATCATGCAACGGTGCGTGGCGTGTCTTTATCGTGAGACTTAAGGGATGCAATAATATAATTAATGCCTCCGAAACGGTATTTTTGAGCTGTAAAATCGCCATCGGTCATCGGTTCGAAACATTTTATTAAAGTTCAAAATTATGGAAATTGGCAAAGAAACTGGAGGTCCCTGGTAACAAAACCTCGAGATTTGCGAGTTAAAAATAAATAAATAAAAGAAAATCGACGCCAAACTGGGGCTGCAAAAACTCTATCGTCTGTTTAACAAAAATTGTCAGTACAGGGAAGATAGGAAGTTTGCATTTTGGTTGCATTTTGGCCTGCATATTTCTGTTTCAAGTAAAAGCTCTAACAGGGTTTCCGTACATATTTATAATGATATCATCACAAATAGGAGGGCAATATGCGTAGGGTTACCACTTGCTCATTACAATACAAATACAATACATTACTATTAATTTAAACAAAATATAAATTCATTTTTTATTAAAAAAACAAAAAATTATAGATGCTTTAATGCCAAACTAAAACAAAATAAAATTTGGCACTTACATTAAAAGTGTAGTTCTTCAATTATATACGACTTAAAAATTATTTTTTCTTAGTGTGAAACTAGATTTTTAATAACAGGAATCCCCTGCATTATCTCTCATAAACTCTCAGAGAGAATGACGGCTCATTCTCACAAAATGCCATTTTGAAAACAAAAATACACACAAACACTGCCTTAATCCAATAACAACAAAATTCCCTAGGTTTCTCAAACTTTCAAATTTGGTTATAACTAGTGCAGGGTTTTTTGTTTAAAACTGAGAAAAACTTAGTGCAGAACTTAACATTTTAAGTAGTGTGAAGTTAATGTATTAAAAATAGGTTGTCTATAATTTTGCGCCATGAGCAGTTCACAGTTTAATTATAGACAGCCTAGTTTTAATACATTTAATAAGCTGTCCTCAATTATTAACAATCCAAGAATCCAATTCCTTCCACGCCAAGTTTGAATAGTTTATTGCTTTGTCGAATTAAAGCCGATTATGGAGCTTAGCCCGATCCCATATACTGTTTTTAGTGAACTCTGGTGTATATGTAAGCTTTTCTTAATGCTTATATCACAAGTCTCGTTAATATTGAGATAACACAATAAAGTATCCTCCACGTTCTGAATTTGAAGACGATTGGCCCAAACGTTCAGGCTGTGGTTCAAATCAGATCCTTACAGACGGCTAGACAGACATAGAACTTTGGGCTGACTAATTTGTTTTCACCAAGAATCAACCTCTTGGTAATAACCTCTTGGAACACGAAGTTCAACTAGCGCTCTGAACATTTCTGGTTTATTTGTTTAATTTTCTAGGACTGCTTCTGATGTAAAGACTGAGCCTTTGCCTACGCTCTTGGATATTGATTCCACAGATGATGAGCTTGAAGGCCTGCATACTTTTAGCATGGAAACTGCTCACAATGATCTATATGAACTACCAGGCTGTCACAGGATAATGCTTAAGTAAGTATTTAACTAAGAACTATTCTTAGCCACCTTTACCCAGGTTCAACTAGGGTTTAGAATACTCTCTTTTGCCAAATTTTGTATTTAAATCCATGGTTTATATTTTAGAATGAAGGTCCAAAATCAGCTTGGTGTCAAATTAGGCACTAATGTAAGCCAAGAATTTCCATGGAAACGCATCAAATTCAGCCTTCTCAACCAACATCTTTTCGACGAAATCGAAAATGGCGAAGAGCTTCAAGGATTCTTCATAAACTACAAACCCGATGACAGAGTTCTTCTTGGATATGCTCCTTCACTAATTCAACAAGAAGAAAGCAATATGGATGAAGATCCTTTTGTTATCTACGTCACAGAAGACGATGCCCGCTCAGCTGCATCTATCATCAAGAATATTGAAACCTATGAACGCTTTATGATGAAACAAAAATTAATCAAACGTCCACGTAGATGGATGAGCAAAGGAAGTGAATATGAAGTGAATTTGGGCATTTTACCGCAAAAATCTGTAGTTGCAGATGTAGAAATTCAAACTGTCTATGCTATGAGACAATCGGGAGTAAATTTTCAAATGCGAATGACTTCTGACGTTCGTGATGGCTATACTGAGCTGATTGCGGGTGACGCAAGATTCCAAAACGTTACACAGCAAAGGGTGAATGTTGGCATTCAATCTGCTCCGGCAACTGTCACTTTGGAACAGCAAACGGATCCAACTTTTCCATCAAATGCATGGGCTCAATACTTGTATGAAATCAAAGAAGAAGGTAGGGGTTTTTTATTTTCCAAAAAAGCTGGCCAGAAATGGTCGAACCTTTGAAGTTCAAAATTTAACATTTCTCAGAACAAGATGGCCTAGACGTGTCATCTGAGGAAGAACAAGAAAAAGGCAAATCGGCTGCTACTAGTAAGACCGTCACGCCATCAACAGAGGCAGAAAAAGAACTTAAACCTCCACCGGAAATGTCTGAACAGATAAAGTATCTACTGAGTGTCCTCGAATTCAACCAGATCGATATGTATAGGCAAGTTAAAGATATCTTTTTATACAAAATTCAGGATTGCTTGTACTCATCTTGAAAGCATCAATTTCAGCAAAGATTTATGTCAAGACAGAAAACTGATTTCAGTCAGAATCTTCTATCTTCACTGAAATGTTTTTTCTAGATATTGACTAAATTCTTGTCGAAGAAAAAGTTGATCGGAGATTGATCAAACGTTTTAAGAACTAGAATCCTATGTAACCAGAAATTCAACTATCATTAATCATTATATTCCTAGAAATGACTACCCCAAGATATCCGAAGCTCCTATTCAGATATATACGAACCCTCACTTAAAAGAATTATTTTGCTTCGCCAATATATCCAAAAGCAACCAACGTTACGTATCAGCTCTTGATTGGTATCCTCATTTGACGGGGATAGTTGTAGCAGCTTACACATTCGGAAACAGAGTAACTTTCAACACCGGTATAATATTAAACATTCCCAAACAATAAGCTATTTTTTAAAAGTTCTTCGTTTTTTTAATTTTAAAGAGCAATCCAACGAAAAAATGGACACGATCCAGAGAACGATTCTCCAGCCCAATCCAATTCTAATGTGGAGTTTTACAGACAGCCTAAATTTCAAGCTGGAATTTGAATCACCACGTGAAGTAACTGCTCTATCATTTTGTCCTTACGATCAAAACATTCTCCTTGGTGGAACTATTAACGGACAAATCATAATTTGGGATCTTCAGGATCGTATTAAGAATCTTGAAACAGAAGAACATCTTACTATTGGAGAAGTAAGCAATCGTGAACTTATTGGCGAATTTCTAGCTTGGACTATTCAATATGACGAAGGAACATTGGTTTTTCCGGCTGCTATTAGTGCTTTGGATGGTTCACAAACAGATGCTGTGACTGAAATCAAATGGCTCAGTCGTAACCATTACATATCGTCTAGTGGTAGAATCCATGAGAACTATATGCAAAGCAAAAGTCGATACTTTTCAACTCTTTCCGTTGATGGATCTGTTGCTTATTGGAATCTAGACAGCGATATTGGAAATAACGGCAAAACTGGAAACAAAAAAAATCTGCCACCAGCCTTGACGCAAAATGAATCGGTCTATAAGAAATTGGACAGACAGATAAGACCAATCTTTGTAGTTACATACGCAGAACCTTTAACAGCAATGGTTTGTGATGAGGCAGCATTTAATTATACACCTCAAATAGATGATAATCAATCCCAGGATTTGGAGGGGAAAACTTTCCCTGTTCATATTGTTGAAGCCAATGAAAATTTATTTCGGAATTCCTTTATTGTTGGATCATTTTTTGGTAGAATTGAAAGTTTAACTTTTGAAGGAAATGAGTCTGAAACAGAAAATAATAAAGAAATTGTCAAAACTCCAACATTTAGTTTTGCCAGAGTTCATGACGGTCCTATTGTTGCTTTGGAGAAAAATCCGTTTTACCCGGAGTTATTTGTGTCAGTGGGAAAAACTGTTATGGCCATCTGGCGGGAAGATTTTCCATTTACACCAATTTTATGGAGAATCCGACCTAAGATTTTAACAGGTGTCAAATGGAGCACGGATAGGCCAGCAGTTTTGTTTATGACACGCAGCGATGGAAGTTTTGAAGCTTGGGACCTGCTAGGTAAGTTTTTTTTTTCTAATTAATTGTGTTTTAAGAATATGTATCAATCTAGTTTAATGTATAGCCAGAGATGACGATGCATGTTTGGTGGAGGTATTGGGTGGAGGAATCATCACAGCTTTATCAGAGCATCGAGCTGCCGTACCGAAGAAAGTCATAAGTATAGGAGACTATGATAGCAGCTTCCGCATGGTTATGTTACCACAGGGGTTTTATAAGCCTGTTTCTAATGAGTTGGAGGTGAGAAACGTATTCTGTTAAAACAAAATTAAAAAGGTATTAATTTAAAGATGGGCTTGCAATTTAAGTAAGATATTGAAACAGACAAACGGAGAAATTATGTATACCTTCTATGTACTGCCACTTGCACTTAACTTCGCTAATCCTATTTAAATTCAAAAGTGTGTATGTAAAGTCCTTGATAACTGAAATAAGGAACGTTTTATTTTTCAATATTTTCTCCTTTTAGGAAGATACTGTTTTCCCAATTTAAATGCAAGTCTACTGTTTCGGATGTTCATTGTTTCTGGTGTGCTGTGATGAATTTATATTTCATTCACACCTATGAAATGGCGAAAACCTCATACGTATTTTGATTAAACTTTGCCCAACTTGATTTGCCGATCGTCAAATATCAAACCATGGATTTTGTCGACCATTTCTTTCCTATAGTAAATACGAAAACACCACACTTTGTCCAGTCTGTCCCAATAAAAGGTGAATCTTTTTCACCCTCACACTATCGACCAATTGCACTAAATTCCTTCAGAAATCCCCTTTTCAGCTTAAGAAATATCTTGAAGAACGAAAGCTTGGTTTCCTTCGATCATACAAGAAATCTTTTACCCCGTCTGATCTGTTATTTGTAAACAGTGCTCCAAGCTCCAGTGTAACAGCCAGTTGCATTACTCCCCTAAAAGAATTCTACCGTTATACTCGCACTGCTAGGAATGCCCATCAGTTTACCCTTGAGCCTACCTTTGAACGTACTGTTAGGTACAGATATTCTTTCTTTAGTCGCACCACAAGAATGTGGAACGCTTTGTTAGTCTCTGTTTTACCGTCCTATTTTGATATGGAGAACTTCAAACTAATATGAATCGATATCTCCTCTTTCTTCCTTCCTTACTTCCCTAATGCTCGTACTGTATTCAAACATTATGTAAAGCTATATACTTATTAGTCGATGCTTTGCAACGAAAAGTTATGCCGTAGAATTGATGAATAAAGACCTGCTTTTTTAAAAACAACCGTCTTTGACTAAATTCTGTCAAATTACCATTTTTTCTACCTTCTTCCACAATTCGCTGGGGCGCCACAAGGTCCAATACTCGGGCCTTAAGCACTGTTTGATCTACCTATATGCTGATTATGTACATTCATCTTATTATTTGATACTTTGAAAATGAAACATTTGCAAAGTCTATGGTAGTCTTCGTGCTCTTCAGCTTTGTATATACACTGCATATAGTACTATCATGGAGCATCATTTTTTAGTTCTGAATCAAGTCGCAATGAGGCGTGCTGATATTGCCAATTGGTGTGAATATAGAATAAGTACAGACAACAAAAGTTTATTAAATACTGGTAAAATATCGGTAAAGGTTCTCGTCTCCACTATTTAGAGTTATTTCTGAATCAACCAGGAAGATGGCCAGACGAAAAATGACCACCATGAGAGTACTATAAAAAATGTATATACAATGTCTTCAGATCACTCGAATCTAAATTGCTACTAGCCAAAATCCTTTAAGTTTCCATTGTGTTTTATGGTTGTGAAGTTAAATACCAATTTGCTACCTGGCGCTAATTAAATGTTGCATCTAATAATATTAGTCACTGAGCTTTGTGTATATTTTATAACGTTAAGACTACGTCTCCACTTTTTTACTACGAGCCTCGTCCCATGTATTGCAATTTTCCTTGTTACCACCGCCATCCAAAATGCTAGATATGATTTCTCGGCCAAAATTGGGGTCTTCTTCCAAATCATCCTGAACCAATCAGTCAGCAAACAAACGGCGTTGGATCTTGTACGAATGATAACCCAAGCCCAAAATATTCGCCGAATTGAAGTTTGTGAAAGGTGCCTTCATCACTGCATGTCAACTGTTGAGTTGTGTCAATTATCGGTACTGTACCGGAACAAATATTTTCACTTGAATAGCAGTATATTTGTTTAATAAAACTCTTATCTTATGTTAGAAAATCACCCTAACGGGCATTTATTGTATGGTTCATATTTAAGCAATTTGGTTGTTTTTAAAGCGGCTTTCTAGAGCCGTTCTCTAAAAATCAGGCCAAGCTCTTTTCATTTTTAACGTATTTTTTTCATTATCCATTTAGTTCCTACGAAAATTTGTAGAAAAAGAAGTCTCCCGTAAGAAATTAATTCAAAGTTGGCAAGAAAATTGGCGCATCCAAAACGCTGATATTATTGAAGAGAACAAGAAATCAAAAGCCGCAAGAGCAAAAGATTTAGAGCGGTTGCGTTTGGAAAATGAAGATGCGAAAAAAATTAGCAAAACTCCAGAGGAAAAAAAGTAGTTTTTTTTTTTTATTTTATAAAAAAAATTACAGAATTTGATACACAATTACATGTGATTATTTGCGACGGTAACTGCAACACTGACTTACAGTCGTTTAGTTAATATTTTATTAAAACTTCACGTCGGTAATACAGTCCATTCAATACGAACAAATATATAAATATGTGTCTGGGAATCAAATTTCGCAACTTTTTAAACAAAATCCAATTTATTTTATCAAAATACGATTTTATTAATTTTTCTTCAATAGGGAACAATCTACCCCAAAAAGTGCTGCTCATTACGAATTTGAAGAAAAACTAGATAAAAAATGGGATGCGCTGAATCTAAAACGTCTAATACGAAATTTAATGGCTCGCAAAATGGTAGACCCCGAAAAACTTGATCGCGAAACTGCGATTGAGAAACAACGTCTTCGTTACGAAGAACGGAAGAAGGCTTCCATAAATGAAGCCATATCGAGAGTTAGTGAAGAAATTGCTGCAGTACGTGCACGACTGCTACCAGTAGAACAAGAAGACCCTCAACTTTCGGACACTATTACAGCTTCTGTAAAGAATATACTCCAAGTTGCTCCCACCTATGCGGATGTCGAATTAGAGGCAAATACCTTTCTTGAAAAAGCTCCACCAATACCAAATATTTCCTTAGATGAAATAATAAGTCGATGCAGAGATCGTCGTCAACTTTTGAACAAGGTCCTAGGAGTACCATTTGCTCGGACGTACCATTGCGAACAGGAAAAGAATTCGGAAGGTTTTAAAGAATGGGATCATGGTTATGATGTATTCATGCAAAGCTTAGACGAATATAATAGAAAAAATGCAAAACCTATCGAGTCTTCCCTTGCTCAAACAACATACAGTGATCTGGATTTGGTTCCCCAAAAAGATTTGGGAGTATAAAAATGTTTTTCTTTGTGCAGGTCTAATAAATCACTACCACGTAATCGATTATCCATGGTAGTTTCTTTGAATTCGGTATGTGGGACATGCATTGACAGTAGGTTCTTTTTATTGATGACTTGTTGATCCAACGATGGTGGTAGACGTGCACAATTTGACAAAGTGTGCATTAACATTATTTTTTTTCTGACAGAAACGTGTAACGAATTCTAAATTTATATGCGTTGTGGACGTTTACAAGGTACTTTGTGCATAATAAAACATTTTATTAGCGACGAGGAAGAGTCTATGCGCGTTTGGTAAGTGTTATAATATAGTTCAATAACTGGATTGTTGAAATATAAATGTGCCTTAATGGTAAAAGAAAGGTACTAAGATAAGCATTAATATGCAATCATTGGATGGAATACTAAAACTATTTTTTCTTCGATGAAGTAAAAAGTATAGCTTGCAGGAATTCAGTAATTTCTTACCTTTTCTGATGAGTTTTATTTTTTAAGATTTTATCAATTACTTTAAATGTTCTCGTATCAAATTGAAAATAAAGGCCCATATTCATTGTAATATTTTAAAGTCGTGTCTAGTTGAACTCGAGTCTAAACTTATCACACAGGTTAGACACAACTGCTATTCCTTCATAGAGAATTGTGTAGCTCTGTTTAGTAAGACCCGACCCTAAAATGCATTCTACTTCAACTCTGCTACAATTTTCTTTCACGAAAACGGCGATATGTCAAAACTACGGGACGTAAAAGAAAAAAATACTATAATATTACAAATGATTGCCAAGAAAAAAGACAAGTGGAGCAGAACTGAGAATCAGAAAAGTATACCAAGTTACCAAGATATCAAAATCGTTATCAATTTTTCATGAATTGACATTTTTCTTTATTTTAACCAGGTAAAACAAATGTTTTTCGTAGTATTGTATCAAATTGTGTGTCACAAAATTTGTTCTTTTACATTTTTTAAGTATAATTTGACAACAACTTAAAGAATATCTTTATGAATATTTTTGCTATTGAAGGCAAAATAACGATAAATAAAAAATAATAGTACTGTACAAGTTCATCAGCATATTTCGATTCTTCATTCTAATTCCGGGTGTAGCGTGTAATTTTTCGATGCTTTTTATCTAATACTTTCTGCCTGGTCTATGCAACGGAAATGCATCTGTCAAATAATGTTCATTACAAATACCATAAAAGGTTAGCTGGAAAATGTAAAGGGTGTTTTTTTTTAAGAAGTATAGAATTTATAGTTGGCAGCACTATTTTCATTGACAGCCATTTTGTCATGTGTCATGTGATTTATCTTAAGGTGTCAGTTATAGCTATCATTATCTTTGTTCATCTACTCCCTAAAACAGACTATTTTGAACAATTTTACACAAATGTTGTTCGCTTACACACATTTTTAAGAGTTTTCGTGAGAAGAGAGAGATTGTGAGAGAGCAAAACGTTTCCCCTTAATTCGCTATTTCAAACCAAAACATTTCTTGGGGGAAATGTTTTATATTAATTTAACGTTTCTTGAAGACTTCGTATTTGAAGAATTTTAAATTAAATAAATTTTTAAAAGTTAAATCCAAAATAAATAATATATGTAATGGCCTAATAAATTGGTTTTCATCCAAATTTTTATTTCATCTGCACTTAATTGATCCATTTCGTTTAGTTAAATTTTTATTTTGTTGACGTTTAAAAAGTTTCCCTATTTTGATGCAGAAAGCGTTCTTTTACTTTTGAGGGAGTTTATTATTTTTTTTTTTAAATTTGACAGCTTTCCTAAAACAACACAAAAAATAGACGCATTGAAACTGGTCATTGGACATTTTCCTTCATCTTGCATAACAATTGGATCTGGATTCACCCAATTTATTTAAAACTAGCTATTGCCCGCGACTTCGTCCGCCTGAAATTTATCAAAAGCGCCATCTACGGGTAATTCAAATAGCTTTAGTTATTCCTTTCAAAATGAGCTCCTAGCATGTGAAAGTACCGTCAAAATCGGTCCATAAATACGAATTTTCAAAAAAAACGACACCAGCGTCACCTATTGAATAATTACCATAACCTAAGTTACTCCTTAGGATGTCAGCTACCTGCTAGTGAAAATAGGTGCAGCCGTTACCGAGATTACACGGAACAAACAGACAGAAAGACAGACAGACAGACAAACAAATTTTAAATGGTGTTTTTGTTATAAGTACTGTATATATCCTTTCGTATATAGTCAAAAGCTGTTATTTTGATTTAAAAAAACAGACACTTCATTTTTATTTATGTGTATAGATTTTGGAGACCTTGGTTTGTTGGCTTACAAAATTCAAATCGTACAAGATTTGAAGCCGCACGACCACCGCACGGGGCACGGCGCACATTCGTTGAATGGACTACAAACGAGATTGCTGTTGAAAAAGAAAACTGACAGTTTGGTGTGCTTTGTGAGCTGGTGAAATCCTTATTTCTTTAAAAACAATCCCGGCCAGAGGGTTACATTCAATGGATACCGTTATAGAGCCATGATCAATGACCTGCCACATAGCTGCGAAGTGCGAAGAGACTGATTATTAATTTGCCTCTCGCTTATTGGGTTTAAAAAAAAGAACTACTGCAGAGTTACCATTATCCCTTAATGGAAATTATAATACCGTTTTCTTTGGTTTTCGTTATGAAAGTTCCAGAATTAAAGCTTTCTTAGAGCGAATGAGAGCATATTTTAAGTTTAAAGAAGAAGGTGTTGTCGCTGTTTTTTATTTGCTTAGATCTTTTCGTTTTTATTTAAATTAAAGTTAAAATAAGGATACATAATGCAATATTTGTGGCAATTTTTTTTTACTTGCGATTATAGGTACTTTTATGCAAGTTATGCATTTTAATTTAGTTTAGTTTATACATTTAATGCATACACAGTAAGAAACAAATCTTATAAACTAGTGTTCTGCTAGTTTATACATTATAATAAATGGAAAAAGCTAAATCATTTAGAAAGTGTATATAAAAAAAAAACCAAAATTATTGAAATAAATTTATAAAATCACAAAAAGAAAGAACAAGAATAGAACTTTAATACATACATCTCAATTATTTTTATGATTGGAAGAAAATTGGGAAATAAATTGAGATAGTAATCAAACATGACATTACGAATTTGAGTTACTGGAAAATTATGTTTGTCTGTCTGTACGGATGTATTTTGGACTACAGCCTGAACGCCTTGGTCCATCGTCTTTAAATTTATAACATATGATTATTTTGACATTCTACAGAGGCCTTATTTTAATTTGTTTAGCTCAAATATTAAATATTATTAAATTATTTGATAATAAACTGAAAAAAAGAAAGTAGTAGCAGTAGCTACTCGACGGAGTGATACATTTTTTTTATTTAATTTTTTTTTTCTGTGAATAATGTTTTGCGATTTTTTGTGTGATTTATTTTTACGTTAAAAGAGATTAGGCCTTCTGGAGAACTCTTAAAAAAACGCGTCTACTATCCTACCTTTTGGTGGTGTGAAAAAAGATAGATTTATTTAAATTTAATTTTATTTAGATTTAGTTTACGGTCTACATGTTTCTGTTTTCATAAAATTTGAATAAACAGTTGGTAACCATACCTACATTTGTGTGAGAATTATACCAATTTATAATGCCCAGTATGGCAGCCATTTGAGAGCTTTAAAATAGAGATAGCTTATTGAAATCCATAACAGTCAGAGTGAAAGGCAAATATCCTATCTTCCATGTACTGAAAATACAAATTGAACAGAGTATAATATGTTAAATGTGATCGCTTTTCCCAGAATTGTTTTGTAATCTTTCACTTCCGACGTCTTGAATTGTAAGCCTTCAAAGTCTTCGTCAGAACCTCCACAATGTTCCGTTAAATATCGGCTTATAAATCTAATTCTTTTTAAAATATAAAGAAGCAATTACACATTTTTTTTTAATATTTAGTTATGTGGTAAAATTCCTTGAGATTGTATTTATAATCTTTTCTAAGGTTTACAACGTGATGTTGCGTAGATGAAACATAACTTGAAGATGAATTTGAAGAAAAAATAGCAAATAAATATACAATAAAAAAAACATCTAAATATAAAAAATACCAAAATACATATTTTCCCACTTCCCCCAGTTACCTAGTTAATTTTCGCCATAGTCTTCACCGGCTTGGTGACCGGTTAAGCCAAATGTATCTTTCCACAAACCTGGCCAATTACGTGCAAATGAGATGTTATCCTTGAAATCTCTCGCACCTCTCTGACGGGTTTCTGATATAACTTTCATTTTCATCACAAAAAAAAAAGTTTAAATTGATTTGAATCTAACCTATTATGTGCTACTCCGCACGGTTTGTGTTTAAATTGTCAATCAGCATAATTAAGACTAATTTGCTTTAAATATTATGTAGGAATTAAATTTATCGCAAAAAATAAATGTCAACGTGAACGATCTAATGTACCGGCTGCGTGATGGTGGGACTATAGGTCGTGGTAGTAATTTCTTTTGAAAATAACTAATAGATAGTTGGTGGATAATAACAACTTGTTTAAGCCTAAAGTAACTAATGACTTATAAACTCTAGACAATGCTGTGAATCAGTAAAGCACGGTAGTAAATTCCTTAAGAAGGCTTAAGAAAGAGTTTTTTATTGGTTTTGAAATAGAAAACCAGATAATTATTAAAGTACATATCTGATAAATACTTTTTTGCGATAATGTTGAAAAGAAACTGAGTTTAGTCAACTGCCATGTGAATATGGCACGCGGCGTGCCCCGATGAACATTATATGATCTTAAATTTGAATAATTTGTTTGATCTTTTGTGAAGATATGTAGATTCAACTTAAAAAATATTGCGAAGATGTTGACAAAGATTTATTTTGTGCACACCCATCAATATTTATGCCATAAAGTATAATAGGAGTAAGCTTGAATCAAATGTTATATGGGTGTTGGATGAAAGGCCTTGCTAATGCGATTCAATGAAGCATTATTTTGAAATGGGGAAATGTGGGTAGTATATCCACAATAACGTCTTGCAAGTTTGTTTTTTTCTGGTTTTCTCGAAGGCCTCATTACTGCTTGTGATTCTGTTGTGTTGTTTTTTTTTTTGATAATAGTTTTTGGGCGATTCTTAAAATGTATTTTCTAGATACTGTCTCACCTCGAAGACTTTTTTTATATGATACAAGCTTCTACCCGCGACTTCTTCGGCTTGGATTTCAGATTAAGTTAAAGAAAACCATATGTCTTTCGGACAATTATAGCCTTTGTAGCAGTATAGTCAATCATTGTAACTCTTTCTACCTAGCTTCATGCAGTCGTTCAGGCATGGTAGCATAAAAATCAAATCCTTAGCCATATGTCATTTCACATATAAGCTTCTCCCTCAGTAGCCGTACATTTTTCGGGATTTAAAGTAGCGTATTTTTCAATCCACCACCTCTTCCAATTAGCTATCAAAGTTCATCCAAATATGGAGGGAGACCAGACTTGGCTGGCGTATTCAGGAAGGGGTCCAATGAACGTTGAATACAGAGATTTCATTTCATCACGTAAGGATCAGAGAATTCTTTGGACCAATATTTAATAAAACCAAGTGTTGAATTGACTTTTTTATAGAGATAATATCAATATGGCCCCGAAAATTGAGTTCTAAATCACAGATTTTTTTTATTTATTCGCTCGCAAAAGGAATGTATGTTGCCCTTATAATGTTTAAAACATTGCGCGAGCATAGGAAGTTAGGGAAAGATGGACAAAAGGTGTCGATTAACATTGGTTTTGAATGCATTCAAATTGTAATGGCCAGGAAAAACCTCGCCGGGTAAACCATTCCAAATTCGTGTTGTTCATCTGAAAAAAGAATCTGTATACTTCACGGTGCGTCCGAAATTGGGCTCAAGGGTAAAATGATGAGCATTCCTAGACGGGTATTGCGGGAGAAACATTTAAGAGGAGAATTGCAACTGGCTACTTCGAGTGAACATTTTTTTATAAAGAAACGATAAAATAAGGAAAGACAACTCCAAGATCGGAAAGAGAATTAACTATAGATACTTTAACGGGGTACGCTTATGAGTACAAGTTATAGCTTGGCATTTTAAGACATTTAGTTTTAGGAAGTTTTTCAAGCACCAAAGGGAAAATTCCGTCCGTCTATCTGTCCGTCTGTTCGCACCTCTATACAGCCTAAACGGATGGGCCGTTTCACTTCAAACTTGGTATTTAGTATTAATTTAGTAGTATCTCGGGGGATGTTTTTCATTTCTGCTCTAGGTTGAAAAATAATGGTACCTACCATTTTACCACAGTTTTTATCAAAAAGTTGGATTTTCTCGAAAACGGGTCTAACGATTTTGATAAAACTTTCAGAGTGCAATTTTTTACAACCATACATCTCTCAGTTAGAATGAATTTTTCGAAATTTGTTCTTTAACGGTACCCCCAATAGGATCGTTTTTTTCAAAAATCAAATTTGATATTCGAGAAGATGTAGATAGCCAAACCAATTTGGCATACAAAATATTTTCAAATAACTTTTTTTTTTTATTTTTAATTATTTAATTTTTTTTTCAAAAATCGATATTTTGAAAACGGCTAAATGTTTGTTTAAAAAAGTTAATAAATAAAAACCGTTTTATTTAAAAACCGTTCCTACGATTTTAATTTTTAATTTTTTTCCGCTGAAAACTATTTATGTACTTTTTTCAAACAATCAAAATCTTTGAAATTTCTTTAATATCTTTCAAATTTTATTCGAAGCTGTGACCGCACATAAGAGCAAGTGCGTGCGATCCAGTCATGCAATTTATTTGTAATTCGTGCCTTTATTTTGTATCCACAAATTGAAGATGTTAAAGATCAACCAGGAAAAATCTCATGGGAGAAACAAATTGACACTGCAACATCAACAGCTAGTTTGCAGGTAGTGAAAACTTTGACATCAGTAGTCGTTTTAAACGGATTTTAAATCTCATGTACTACTTTTATCGAAAGCAATCCTATATTTATGATAGCTGTAGAGTGTAGGTGGTTGTCGGTGATGCTGAATTAACCAAAAAAAAAAAAGAGTTGGTTGTCTGTAAAGTCGGTTTACGGACGATAATTTTACGTGATAACGTCATAAGAAAACATTGATGGTAGCAACACCAACATAGCCTGTTAACTCACACCCACAAACCCTCAGACACACGCCCCACAATATCTACATCTACTTTCTACTTTAACAAAACTCCGTCTATTTTGTATTTCTCTTTCTCTTCTTGTTCTTTTTTAATTTGAGTAGAATTATTTTGGGAATTTGGCCTGTTATTTTTCATGTTCGCCTGGTGCTTGCGATCGATGTTGGTTGAAAGAACCAGAGTAACGCGGTTAGCATGCGTCATGAGTCTTATGAGCATGAGTCTTATCCGCATGATTCTTATCAGCATGAGTCATGCTATTTCGTACGTGTAGCCTGTCATCGATTTATGAGACGTTATCACGTCAAAAATGACCCACAAACCTTCTCGTTAAATTCACACACACACACCCCAATATCTACATCTACTTTAACAAAACTCCGCCTATTTTGTATTTGCTTTTCTCTTCTTGTTCTTTTTGAATTTGAGTGGTATTATTTTGGGAATTTGCGCCTGTTCTTTTTCATATTCGCCTGGTGCTTGCGATCGATTTTGGTTGAAAGAACCCACCAACTATTAAGTTAGGAGTTACTTGACCTCCATTTGGTATTATTCTTTTTAATCCTTTTCAAATTCCTTTATTAAATACAACTATTTTATTAGCTTCAGGAATTACTGTAACTTGAACTCATCATAGTATCGCGGTTAGCATGAGTCATGTTATTTCGTACGTGTAGCCTGTCATCAATTTATAAGACGTTATCACGTCAAAAAAAAGTTGTACGGTATTCATTCAATGACAAAATGTGAGAAGAAATTGCATTTGCTCAAAATAAGCTTCCCCCTGTATAACTTTGCAATCTCTCAATCAAGGCTTCTTAAAACAAGCTATCAAATGATAGACAATCTGGGTTTTTGAAGCAGAAAGCAGTGAAACTGATATTTTCAATGTTCTTTTACGATTTTCAAGAAAATTCTGTTTACACTCAAATCATCTCAATAAAAAAAATTCAATAACAATAAAGCAATATTGTTGTCTGCATTGGCCGGAATAATTTACAGGGATTGCCTCTGCCTGCCTCTAGTTGTTCACCGGTGGAGGTACTTGTGTGTGACTGAATATATGTCTTGATCTGCAATGTATACCTACATATATGTCCATATGTACATCTTACATTTAAAGTTAAGAGATGACGAATCTACATATATTAATAGTTCATAAATTTTTTACGACCCAAAATGACAACAATGACAGTAGGGAACGATACAAAAAACTCAAGTTAAGGCCTAAGCAAATATTTATTCAACAAGGATGGTAGCCATCTTGGTAAATATCAGATCATCATTTAAAATTCACGAACAAAAGTAAAAGACAATCAATTTACAAGGAACAATTATATTTTGAGTTTCTTGACTGGGATGCTTGCACTTTTTGAACGTCTTTGTTTATTTTCTAGAAACAACTCATTGTTTATGATTGCTTCAAGCTACAAAAATAATTTTGATATCACCAAGTCAATGAACATCTAAAGGAATGCATTCATATTAACAAAAATTAACCTCTTGTTCAAGATTTAGTCAAATGTATAGCCATAATGGAATTAAATCCAAAGAAAGTGACTCAACGCATAAACTCCAACATACATTACATCAGGAAAACAGGAAACAACCTACTTGTCTCGTTTGTTTCTTATACTTTCTTCTACGATTGCCCCATATTTCCTGACACACGCGGAACTCTATTCTCACTCTCAGTACCTATATTTCTACCTAAAGATACTTAGAGACATACGCGAATAGTGTTTTATTAACTAAAGTCAAATGGAATAAACCCAATACGGGTCTGCAAAAGTTACCAGACCAGCATTATGACATACCAATACGAGTAGTGCATTAGCTGAAGCTAAAGCTGAAGTTGTTAGGTTATATCGATTTCATTCAAGGTTCCTCATCATCACCAAACTGCAATCCGAGTATAAGTATGCTTTAAACCAAAAAAAAAAAAATTGCATCCCAACAATTGATGGAGGCGACGTTGTAACGAGATTCTTTTTATACTTGCAGCAGAAAATGATGCACTTAAAACCAGATTCTGAAAGAAAGTAAAAGTTGGCCTGAGTCGAGGTAATTGCCTCAGACTTAAAATCAGACCATAATTTTCAACTCGCGAGTTAGGTACATGCATGGATATAACAACTTGTTAAATTGGCTAGGATACATGTTATGGAGCTTAGGTGTTGGCATTGTACATTGTGGAGTGATATTTTTATGTGCTTAGTGGCTTTTGGTCATTAATTGTTTAAATATTTAAAAAATGTGATTTCAAAAAAGGAACGAACTATGCTCATTCGTATTTTTTTGAATACCGTTGCTTAGGTTGACCTAAAAGCGCGTCAGCAAGGTGCATGCTTAAAACAAAACTCTATATACACTATATACACTATACAGATAAGTATATCATTATTAAAAAGAACGGCCTAATATGGCTTCCTTGAGGAACTGCAAAAGAAAATTTAATATTTTAGAAGGGAAATCTTTAAAAAATGATAGCTTGGTTCTAGCTAGCTGCCTCCAGTTTCTCGGTCTTTTTCTACCACGCCCTCCTCCAGGTTGTAATTGAAGATTTTCGGGGCTTCAACATTTGTATCCATCCGCTTTATATGACCCAGGTATCTGAAATGTTGGACTTTTACTCGTTGCTGTACAGCTCCTACAGTTCCTGCTTGTATGGTTGTATCTCCTCCATACTTACCACTCGTGATTTATGCATACGAATTCAAAATGGCTCACATACTATCGCAGAAAAGATTTCATAGGCTATCTTGAGGAGACTGATACCTATGTATGTATGTTGTTTGCGCAGCCAAACAATTAGGAGAATCAATTCATCGAGCATAATTTTTTTTACAAGTAATCATTTCTTGCTTATGAGTAAGTACATACTTCTAATTCTAACAATAGTCATGGCCTGCAGATTTGTAGAGTTCGGCAACTCAAGCAAGGTCTTAAAGAGTCAATATGGCAGCTTTAAGGGCGCATGACCGAAATTCCTGAATTGTCCACCAAAAGAGAGACAGACTCGTCAATCCTTTCGGAAAACGGCTCAATAAACTGTATTTTTATTATTTAAACTTTATTTTAGATAGCCACCGCACTGAGCACAAACGAAGTTTTCTAGACCATGGAAGTTAAATATCTCTCATCATTATGAGATGAAGACCGGACAACCGGAAATCTTAAAAGTTTCACTGCACTCCGACTTATTTCTCTTCTTTTATTTTCTTACTATTGTTTGTATTGCAATTGAAAACCGCACAAATTGCCACTTTTTCTATATAAAACAAACGCTTATACCGGTATTACATGGCGCATGTTTAGCTGTGCATGTATGAAGTGCAAAAGAGAAAGATATTAAAATAGAATGAAACACTTCCGCGGCATTCCGTCCATTATGGGCAGACGTGCTCATTTGACAAACGGATTGGAACGTTTCGGTCGGTTTTGACACTAGCTTCCGTTTGCTTCCGACCATTATAGTTAGCCCTCGAATTGAATAACAATTTTGTATTGTTTTAACAGCTGATACAAAATGCGGGCACTGAAGATGACGTAGATGCGCAGAAAACTTCAAAAAAATAATGCGGAATTACCTTGTTTTTTGTGTATCATGTGTTGAGGTAAGACTGCTTACGAAATTCAAATATTACAGCAACAAAAATTGTTTCTTCACCTGAAATAAACTGACAGAGTTGGAGCAGGATCAAAAGTCAGTGCACAGTCCATAATAGACTTTTGAGTTTTGACTTGCTTCAATTGTGCGGTTTTATAACCCACCTAAGTGAATCACAATTCCTCAAAAAAATCCTGTGGGGTTTTGACCCATCGGTTGTGGACTTTTGAGCAGGAATTTTGCGATAGTGTAAATTAATGCCTACGTTGTGATTTTTACCGCCGTTCCTTTGCGTCAAGCATGCTTGACTCTATGGCATCACGGAGATAGATATCAATCAATCTTTCTTTCTAATTGTTCTAAAATCTTTCGGATTAATATGGAAGCTTTTACCGGCTTAGAAATGAAAAATACTATAACTACTATCCATGGTGTAGTAATGTGGATCAGATTTAAACATTCCTTTAGTATTATCTTTATAATTCATGGATACTGCTGAATACGAAAAATCCTACAGAAGTAGGTACATATGTAGGTAGTTAGCTTGGTCTTGAAAACATGGAATGCGTTTGGATTTAATAAACACTTCTGTAAATCGTCCAGTTTATTTTTGTACACCAAAATACGAAATGACGAATTAAATATCACCATTTATCAGAAAATCTAAATTTGCACCATTAATAACTCCGTTCTGGGGATCGATTCCCGATCTGTGAAACTGTGAAATGATGAATTTTTGTATGTCTTGTCTTCACGCTGAATTCGATTCTACATCTATACAAAAATTAAAACAAACGTCAAAAACTTTTCACAACTAATTCACAGATTCATAAAAGAAACCTTAAAAAACATTGTTAGAAATACTTCTACATTCGAAATAATTTCTCAACATTCGTTACATAGCAAACATTCCTTTCTCTTGCTGATCTACTGCTTATATTCGTTATAGTTTATCATATATGTTTGGTGATCTGGTTTTTAATAAGTTTTATAATAAAAACAAACTTGATTTGAACTTTAACGTCATTAAAGACAAATTACTGTAGACCGTAATGAAGTTTCAATCACCATGCCAAATTCGAAAAAAAGTCAACCAATATCCTAAAGTAACTTCTTTCAAAACTAAGCGCGATGCATACCGATGATTTTAAATTAATTATGCGGTGTGTCTCTGCCATACCATCATATTGCCACGACAAGATAGTAATGCTAAGAAAAACCTGCCGCACCTATATACCTGAAGAAGTCGAAGTACTTTACCACCAACATAAGCGTCTACAGCAACTTACTGTCTCTATAGCAAATAGCAGCGCCAGCCAGGTAGAAAATTTTCGAAGAAATGTAAATATTCCGCACTCCGCAGTCCGCACACAATTTCAAGTTCTGCGGCACTTGAATCTTATAGTTTGAGGAGTTAATATAGCCATATAGCATATAGCCAAATCTATAAATACTGTATCTTTTGTCATTTATGTGTGGAAAGGTGACGTTTTTCTTGTTTTTCACCACTCTTGGTGTTGTGGGGAGTAAACAACAAGAGTTATATACTTACACCATAACTTTAAAGTGCAACAACAAATCCGTATGCCAAGCTTAAGCCAAGACCGGAGAAGGGAGTCTTGAAAAGTCAACGTCGAGTGGGAATCGAATGTAGTTTAAGTATAACCATCGAACTGTTGAGTTGAAGCAAGAGTGACGGTTGACGCGACTATCTCATATATAAAATAAATTTGATTTCGTTAAAAAATAATATTAAAACAAAATGAGGCAATTCGCTGTCTGTGCCATTGTTGCTGCATTACTTTTAGTTTCAACTAGTGAGTGAATATTATTTTGTTTTAAATATTTTTTCTTAAAACTTTTTACATTGTCGCTGTCAGATCTTCAGATCATTTTGTGAAAACTTAAAAAACAACCAATTCTTTTTCTCTGTGAAATGTTCAAATATATAACAATACTTTATATTTTTTATATAAATTTAATTTTTTTTATGTATTAATTTATTTGAAAATGTTCCACAAGAATCTCATACATTCAGATCAGAAGTGCATTCGTGTTGTCATTTAATTACTCAAACTTATATACATATATGTGTATTAGCGACAAAAAATGTCTCTTTTAAGTGTGGTGAATATATTAAAATCCTTTTGTCAATGCCACGTTGACAGTTTTGAAGTCAATGCTTCTTCTTGATTGATGACATTGGCAAAACGTATGGCTACTCATTTATCAAGTAATACTGTTGGTATTAAAATGTACACCTTTTTTAAAATAAATAAAAACATGAAAGATAAACCATGAAAATTGCTACGCTAAGACCCATAAGGAACTGACGTTTAATTTAGGAATAATTTAAGCGTTCAGGTTTTTCAATCTTTTGGATTTTCAATATTTTTTTTAAATTGATTTAGTCATTGACGCCCGATGCTGAACCCCCTTATGTTTTCCAATGTACCAAAAACCAAGAAGAAATTGTTTTGGATAATTGTTTTGATTATGACATAAAATATGTTTTCGTTGTATTGTGATTATTTTAGAAAAGTACCTTCATATTTCATTTTTAACATAAACATTTTTTTCAATAACTCAATTACGTACAAAATGTCAAAATTAAGTTTAATAAATTATCCTAATTGCAACAGTTCTTACTATTTTAAATCTCTGGATATTAACCTTAATCTTGTTCTTGAAAAACGAATAAGAGACTTCCCTATTTTTAATTTAGTTTCATATAGCTGCTATCCGCCTAGTAAATGTCTCACTTCTTAAATGTTCTTGATGAAAAGACACACGCACCTACTGCAAGTTTGTTATACCAAGAAAAAATGTACATATTTCAACATTTCCTAAGTTTCTGACGGCGCTGCGCCAAATAAACGTTACTTGAAATTATGTTACTGTTGACGCACTAACATTCATCAAGTGGATATGCTACAGCGTCCAGTGACCATTTATAACAACTTTTTGTTTGAAAACTTTGAGTAATGTTTTTTACAACAACTTAGTTTGCTAACAATCGCAGCGCATAAAATACGAACAAACAAACAACTTAAATCTATAGGTATGGCCTATTGTCAAAACTATACGAACTATTCTGTCATGTTTTTTAATGCATGATGAATAACTATAATGAACATATCTGCCATTTTTTAATTGGACACGCAATAGCTTTGACAGCTGTCAAATATAGACCCAACTATAATTGAAGAATTGGAACGTACATATGTTGTCATATGAAACAGTGCGAATAAACGTGATTTTTATAATCAACTCGATATGACTTTGATAGTTTCGTTCAGTTTCATTTCCGTACGTAATGTACGCTTTCAAGCGTACATTCCAAGGAATGTCAACAATTCTTGTATTTTCTTAAGGCTATTATGGTCAACTTATGTATTGGACAGAACGGAAAGAAACTTTTCGTTCCGTTTTGACACTAGCTTTCTATTTCTTTCGCGTATTATGGTTGGGCCTTAAAATACCTCAGATTTAATGAAACTTAACTAGCGGCGCATGCGTTCATTATAGCCAATGCAATGACTGTTTTGAGTCATTAACATGTGATTTTAAGCAAACAGCACAATGAAATTGAATTATACCCGCTTACTTAACTCGTTCTCTTATTAGGCTAAGCTGACCTTTTAAGTCAGTAGACAGTAGAAAAAACACTGTGTTTTGGGTTACACATGCGATTTTGACATTAACCAATGCTTAGTCATGCATAAGCAAAGAGCACAGTGGAATTGAATTATCAAACTCATATTTCTACCCTTTTTCCTAACTCGTTTACTAATTAGGCTAAGCCGATCTTTTAAAAGTGAGCAGACAGGTTTGAAAAAAGCCTGATTAAATGTCAACCGGATTATGTCCCGAAGTTAGATTATAAACCATATATATGTACATCCTTATCTAAACTTAGTCTCTTATATAAGTGATTTAATACTGGCCTCTTGAACTTTATTGATTGTAAATTGTTTTTGAGTATTACATATATTGACATTAAAAAAAATTGATAAATGTCAAAAAATCAATTCGTTTAATATACCCCACTAAAGTGTTCTAAGCCGACTTTCAATTTTTCAAGCTCTTAACCGGAAATTATGCCTGACTCGTGACATTTCAAGCGGTCCCACGCCCAATTTTTCTCTTTAAATTACATATGTATGTCCATATTAGTGTTCTCTCATTTTATTAAAAATGTCAAAATAGTTAAGCCATCTTTAACATCAGCTTGCAAATATTTCAGGATATAAGATATGCTAATGCTGCACATCTCAATGATGTGCCATAATTACCAGAAGTGGCAAGACGGCTAACTACACCATAGCAACCATCTTCATTCTTGTTTGACATTTGATTAATTTAAAAACCAGTTAGACAAAAGAGCAGCGTTATCAAATTTAATTTCCTGTGCAATAAAATCTGCAAAACTGATAATTTGAATCAATAATGTTTAGGTTTGACATATTACAACTGTCACAATGACAACAGATTTCCATTCCAACGAGTTCATATGGTTGTAGAAAATTAAAAACCACTCAACAATATTTTATTATTGGTTTTACTTTCGTTTTTATTTCAGTCTGTTCAGACAAAAAGTAAGCATGAATCCATTGAGTAACATCTAATCATGCAAATAATTGTCATTCGAGTTATAAAACAAGAAACCATAAAGTGCCAGAACAATCAATTGAATGAACAATATGCAAATTTATTTCTTGGAACAAGCTTTTGTCAAAACTATAGTCAATAGATACCGGCTTCGTTATTTTCAATATTTCTTTATGAACCGGCCCAGCCAGCTTTTTATATTTAGGTTATGGTTTTAGTTATGTCATTGACGTTACGAAATGCCAAACTGATGCTGAGGTAATGTGATGAAATTTGACATGTATTTACATTATACTTTTTATTTTGAGCTCGTAACATTACATCTGGTTGTGTGATCAGGTTATGTATTGATGCTGTGAGTATCTGATAGAGATAGCAAGATGTTGATGAATAAAATAAACGCGTAAATTGATACGCTGATCTTACTTACCATGGCAGACCTTTTCATTTTACGCAATCAATATGTTTATGTGGCGCAGACGTGCTCTTCTCAGATAAATAATTGGTTATGTATAGACGTGATTTACGTCTGCGATGCGGAAAATGTAATTGCATCTCTGATCCCCTTGAATAGAGATTTAATATAGAAAAAATAACTTTCCATTTCGATGAGTTGATTTGAGAAAGTGGTTAGTGTCAACTCAATAACTAAAGGTCAATAACTGCGTTATAAAGGTGATAATTTTTAATTTCACTTTGATTAGTAGCAGAGTAATACTTGGCAGTAATCAGTTATTGCGTCAATTCAATTAGTTGCTTTCAAGGTTTTCTGATAAGGAGATTTAAATTCATGTTGAAAGTAAAAGTGGATCAGATTGGTACACATTAAAAGGTTATTTCAGTTTTTTTTTTAAAGCAAGATATATATGACACATGACATTGGGTGTGTTCAATCAACTCAGCCAAAAGTGGAGCAAAAAGAACTTGTCGGACTAGAAGCTGTCATTGAATTTGTATTGCCACTCTTTTGCAATGTTTTTTATTTTTTTTTATTTTTACTGATTTGAAATGGTTTAACTTATATTCTATGCCACGAATTCGTGGCATTTTATCTAGATTCGACCAGCGATGACTTTTTTTTTGTATTCAGCCTCTACTTTAGCTTGATGATTCTTAGTCTTAAATGGCGCCCAACGTAGGAATTTTTAATATTTTCTCATAAATGAGAAATAATTCTACGTTGTTTGTAGTTATTTCTTTTAATTTAACATTTTACCTCCTACTATTACTAATTTTATAAACTTTTATTTCATTTGCAGACGGTCAAAAGGGATTCACTTGCCCAAAGCCAAATGGTGAATTTGAAGATCCACTACAATGTGACAAATACCATTCATGTTCCGATGGAGTCGCAATTGAGAAACTCTGCCCCGATGGTTTGGTCTTTGATCAATTGATCAGGAAGATCAACAAGTGTGATCAACCCTTTAATGTTGATTGCGGTGATCGTACCGAGCTTCGTAAGTCATACTGAAATGCTCTTCAATAATTGAAACTCTTTTTAAAACAATAATTTTTTTAACACAGAACCACCGAAATCAAATGCATTGTGCCCACGTAAAAACGGTTTCTTCCCACATCCTGATGAGACTATTTGCAACATCTTCTATAACTGCATTGATGGTGATGCCACAGAAATGAAGTGTACAGTTGGATTATGGTTCGATGATTATACTGGTAACTGCGTGTGGCCCGATTCTACCGGACGTACCGGATGCGTTGAAGTCGACAGTAAGTTTTTCTTAACAGTCCATCATCATAGATTTGTAAACTAATCAATTTATTTGACCTTTCAGAGAAGAGTCCTGGTGGATTTGAATGCCCAAAGAATGCAGCTAAGACCGATCGCTCTGGAAATGCCGTAGCTCATCCCAAATATGCCCATCCTACCGATTGCCAGAAATTCTACGTGTGCTTGAACGGTGAAGAGCCACGTGATCTGGGTTGCCAAGTTGGTGAGGTCTACAATGACGAAACAGAACGTTGTGATGCCCCAGAAAATGTTCCCGGATGTGAAGATTGGTACAAAGAGGGTGATGAGAAAGAAAAGAAGGAATAAGCTGTGAATCTGTTATTTTCTGTTTTCTTATAATTTTATATTTTAGTCGTAGCCGTAGTACTCTAGAATATGAAAGGTTTTTTCCAAAACAAAACCTTTTCCTAAATTAAGATCTTAGGTTTTTCCTCCAGGAGAAAAATTTAATTTAATTTTAAAAAATTAAAATTTGTGTCGTTGACTGCTATTTAAGAGAATTATTATTTTTCACTGTGACTGATATTTACTTTAATTTTTTTTCCAAACAACAACAAATACTATTTTAACTTTACCCAAACTATATAACCTATTCCTATTTTCTATTCTCAACTGAACTTCTAAACATGCTCTACTACTTTCGTTTATATCTAAAAAATGTACAATACAGAAACTAACTTAAAAAGAATTCTATGTTGGTTAAGAATCTTGCACAATCATACATTTTCCAAGTATAAAAAAACATCTTGCAAACTATCCAATATCACTTAAAATCACAAATATTTTATACTTTAGACACAATAAAAAAGTTCGTTTTTATTTTTCAAAAAAATAAAATAAATATTTAGTTTTATTTAATTTTTCAGTTCATGGCTTTCTTTCCTTTTAGTACGTTCTTTTGCAGCACTATAATTCTTTTTGGTTCTACTTTTCCTATGAACTTCATTTAGTTTCTGAGCGGGTTTTATGTTTTTAAGGACTAACTATAATGTACAGAAGCAAGCGGAAGCTCGTGTCAAAACCGACCGAAACGTTCCAATCCGTTTGTCAAAATAGCACCCATACCTAATGGGCGGAATGTTGCGGAAGTATCTATCAAATTTTCTTCATCACAAATAGCATCAAGCAAAACTCATCGAAACTTGACGAAACGGAGCAATCCGCCATTTAGAGCACAAGATATGAATTACTTGTTCAAGTTCAGGCTTTACTCATTTACCTTCCCAAAGTATTTTACTTCCCCTTCGTTAAGTTTTACAATCTTTTCTCTGATATTCATTATTAAAAAAAAATAAAACTGTCAACATTCAACATTTCTCAAATAAATGAGAAATCTCTCTTACTTACCGAAAAGTATGCGAACGCTTTTTGTGTAAATTCTTGGGAAGTTTGATTTTTTTTCTGCGGTCAAGTTAAGCAAAAAAAATGTGTTTAAGATAGTTTACCTTAGAAATTGAAACAAAATTGCATTAAAAAGTTTTATTAGAAGAATTATGTTCGACATTTAAAGTTTTTTTTTAAGTTTTGAATAAATAATTGTTGATTTTTGGGAACGTCATTTTTTTGTACATAATAATGTTTTTACCAGATGAAATTTCACTGGGACAAAACTCGAAACTAAATAAACGAAATAAAATAGTAGCTTCTCATTTTCTTTCGTTCATCTCTCAGTATGCGAAATGCGAACGCTTTTTGGGATAAAGTAAAGATATGAAAACGAATGGAAATTGGTTAAAGTAGGTACGCGAACAAAGCTATTATATTATATTTTAAACATCTTTAACATCATTGAAAATTTTAATTTTTGATTCTGAGGTTCAAAAACTCAAATCAGGGAAGTGAAAAATTCCAGTGGTGTATTTCAATAATAGCTACGTACATATGTATAATCGAAAATTCTGATTTTTGATTTTAAGACGATTTATTGAATAAAATTGGGTACAATGAATTATGTCCCAAAGCAGTATTACCCTTCCTATACCTGAGAATGTAAAATTTTCCATTGGACAGATTTTTTCCGCACTCGTACAATAGCAAGAGTTTTCAAAGATCTCTATATACACAAATCCGCTGGCCCGGATGGTGAAGAGGTGTTCTTCCTCACTGGCAAAGTCACTGCGTAAGCTTTTCTATCGCTCCTACTCTTCCGGAATCGTTTCTAGAAAATGAAAAACAGCTTTTGTCCAGCCTGTCCCTAAGAAAGGTGACCCATTCTCCCTCTCCTCCTTCCGATCCATAGCACTTACTTCTCTTCTTTCTAAGGGCATGGAAATGCTGATTAACCGCCAGCTTAATGAATATCTCGAAGACCGAAAGCTTCTTCATGACCGCCAGTATGGCGTTCGCAGTAATCGTTCCACTATGGTGATCTGATGGCATATCTCACCGAACACTGGAACAAATCCTTACATTTTCGTATCGTAGAGAACAGCTGACCATGAAATCAGCTGGTTGGGCAAATGTAGTACGTTTTGACACAAATTTGTTACCTCCTCTGTTCACTTTCTGTATTTACCTTATATAGGTTTTTTCCATTTATACACCTTGGCTGTCTTTAAATCGTGTTACACTGGTGTTTTTCTTGCAAAATAATTTATTGACCTGTGTTCATAAGGTCAGGTGGTTTTAGTCGAAATCCTCATTTTGACCAACCAAATTCTTTTCTTACTAACTCACAACCACGTAAAATCAGCAAATTGCTCGTGGAACTTTATATTCTTGGCTTCCCTTACGGGTAGCCCAATTATATCGGTTAACAGTTAGGCTTTTAGAAAAAAGTATTTACTTATGGATACAAAGATTTCCTATTCACCTCATATATCATCTTCCATTTGCGACCATATGAGAGAGGTTTGTTAAAGCTCTCCACATTCGTAAGGTGCGAGTAAAGAAAGAATCTCTACTCTATCTGCAGCCACGGGTTAGTTCAAAAGTGAACTGATGATGAATGAAAGTTCCATTAATCTTTTCGAAACTAAAACAACATTTGTCACTAAAGAACAGGTTTAAATCGACTTACTATATAAAGCCACATGTCTTTATATATATATATACATACAAATGTATATCAACTTAAAAAAGAAAGCAATTCAAAAGCATAAATGATTAAAAACACACAAGTTCTGCTCCCCTTAAAGTCTTTTTTTCAATTAATTTTGTTTAAACCTTTCCGACACTACACTTATGAAATCATTTCTATTACATTCATTTTAAAATTCCGGAACCGCCCATAATATTTAATTACTAGGTTCGTCAATTACGTCCTTTATAAATAGATGAACATTTGAACCTCATGTAACATTCCGTTAAAAACAGCCTTAACCATGGAACTCGACATGGTGCAACCAATAAGGACATCCATTTTAATACTAAAACTATTCGGCTTATGGAGTCTAGACAGCGGTTATAGTTTGTTCTACAAAATCTACATGTATCTCCTCCACGCTAGTACAACTCTTCTGACAACGGCTATGATGTGGATCAGTGTTGTAACAGCCAAGAACGTTGATCAATTTACCGATCCACTTTTCATGGCACTCACCATGATTGGGCTAACAGTAAAGGTTGTAAATATCTTGAACTTAAACGCTGTAGCTGCGAATTATATTAAACTTCTGAAAGGCAACGATTTTGTTGTCCAAGGTCTAGATGAGTTTAAAGTTCTTAAAAACTCCCTCCGAAGCTTTTACCGTGTCGTTTCCATCTACACCACTGCATGTTTTGCTGTTATTATTTCCGGATTCGCTACTGTCACCTTGGGACATAAACGGAACTTGCCCTATCCAACATGGTTTCCTGTTGACTATAAATGTAATTCGACTAATTATTGGCTTGCATATGGCTATCAATTTGGTGGAATGATTGTGGCATGCTTGAGCAATGCGTCCCTTGATATGTTGCATTGTTATTTCATGCATAGTGCTTCGTTGATTTATTGTGTCCTTGGACATCGAATGGCTTCGATTGGACAAAATTTAAATGACGTTTCCAATAGTGATGATTTGAACAGTGGCGTTGTGGAGGAATTAAAAGAAATAATTAAAGTTCATAATTTCGCCAAAAAGTATGCAACATATGTGAGAAAAACCTTTTTAAATCTTTCTATTTTAAAAAGGTTAACAATCGACTGTGAGCGGTTATTGTCCATTCCAATATTTGTCCAGGTTCTTTTGAGTGCTTTTGTGTTGTGTTTCACTGGATTTCGTCTTACTACGGTAACAGTACCTGCATCTTTATTCTGATTTATATAAAAATAAGAATGCATTTTAAATACATTTTTGATTTGCAGATATCGCCTTTGGACAGTCCTGGACAATTTTTTGAAATGATAGATTTTCTATTTGTCATGGCGTTGCAGATATATTTGCCATGTCACTATGGGAATGAGATTACTGTCGAAGCTAGTAAGCTTAATAATTCACTGTACAGCTCAAACTGGACACCACTGCCTCCGAAGTCAAGGAAGCTGATTTATTTGTATATGGAGTTCTTGAAAGAGCCAGTTTATGTGGAAGCTGGCAATTTTTTTCCAATCGGATTAACTACTTTTGTAAAGGTATACCAAAGAATCTTTATTTTAAATATTCAATTGAAAAAATAGAAAAAATCTTTATTTTACAGACGTTAAATAATGCATACAGCTTCTTTGCGATTCTTATTCGAATGAAGAAGTGAACAGAGATCTTAAAAGCTTGTTCAGCTTAGTAAATAAATAAATAAATAATAATCTTTATAAACGAATTGACATTGGTATGAATAATGCCTAGTGGAAACGCTATCTTCACTTCAGTATCACAAAAGGATACAAACCGATGGAATTACTACACTTTTAAATATAATTCCTCCCTTAAAAACATATATCTTCTACAAGTTTCAACCCTTTTAATTATATAGTTCTCTTATTTAACCAATCATTAACATTAAGCTCTTTTTGGAATAATTAATTAAGTATAGTTTAAACTGGAAAGGGATTTCTTTATTAATATTTAATAAAATGATTCAATTGATTCAATAAATAATAACGGTTCTTAACGCATCGTTTAATTACAAGGGAGAAGCCTATAGATATGACAAGGACAGAAACACAAAGTCGAAATGTTCTGTTTTCTATTTCCATATATACATTATGTAGAGACTGTTGTTTTAGTCTCGTGTTATAAGAATATGGAGCGTGAGACATGAATATGTTTCAATAAGTGTGATCTTCTTTTTTTGTTCAGAGTAGTCTGAATTGTCAAAAAAAGTTCTAGTTTTCTTTTTTTTTATTCAATTACAAAACATGCGATTTATGTTTTTTTATTTGCAGCAAAAAATTAATTTTACGTGATAACAAATATTTACAATAAAATTAAACTTAATGTAAACATAGCATAAATTCAGAAAAAATACCAAAAACTTCGTCTCACTTAGAACTTATTCGTTTTACATAGAAGGAATTCTAAATTAGCACTCGAATTTGAGCTATTAAAGGGTGTGGGAAAATAATGCGTGCATTTTAAACCATTTACTCAAAAGCCAAGATTTCTATTGAAACAACGAATGGCCTTACTGAAAAGTTTAACATCACAAGTGCACTACACATTGTAGTACAGGATGATCCTTTGTTTGCCCTGCCGACACCAGCGCCTCTTATCTGTCCTATGAACTTTTTGCTTAACTGCCACTTTCTTATCTACTGTAGGCATTGCATGAGTATTCAATGCTGGCGGCAAATAGATAAGAGCATCCATCTGAATTTGTCCTATTGTGCTGAGTGTTTAAGTTGATTTTTTGTATGCAAGCTGTCTTATGGCATAGAGTAAATATATTATATACGTACGTTCCACGCCTCAACACCCTTAATTTTCGTTGTTGCTTTGGTATATCATTTATTGTGTTTCGTGTTCTCTTTTGTATATCATTCATTGTCCGCGTAAAAAAAAAGAAAAAAACGATGAGGTGAGTTTCTAAAACGTCAACAACAGATAACAGAAAACAAGTTAAAGTTATAGGTTAGGTACAAACAAATTGTTTTCGATAAAAATTTTATTAAAATATACCAATATGAACATTGATTAGTGAGTACTGATAGTGACAATAAGAACTATGTGCTTATTATCATTAATAAAACAAATACGCAGTTTAATTTTGTAATCACGGAGTTTCTTCACTTCGAACAATTTGTGAGAATTTCACAAAACACCACCATCGGAAGACGACGACGACGTGCCTAATAAGAATACCTGATACAAGATACAATTCTCATCAGGCGATGATGGCGCTTTTTATCATCAAGTATCTTTCAACACGCCCAATTTCGTGGTGAAAAAGAAAAGGAAACTCAAAAGAAGAGGTCAATTATTTGACTACTATACTCTAAGACGGCGTCAATTATTTGACAGTTCAGCACTACTATACACTCAGACGGCGTCAATCATTTGATAGTTCTACACCAATACTTATTTGACCAGCTTGTAGGCATTGTCAAAAAAGGCAGTAGATTTCCCTCTTTATAGTATAGTTACTCTATGCTTATGGGCATAACACTTAAGATAGTTTATTACGGAAATTAATTTGGACTTTCACTGCACAGTTCAACTTTGTCATAGTTGTGTTTGTCTGTTCCAATATTCGTAGACTAAGGAACAATTTTTTCATGTTTACGTTCACTCTGTGCAATACAGGCCAGCTGTTTTGGCATTAAGTGAAAATCAGGTTGGAATGAATACTGATTTATCAGAATTTTCTCTACATTGGGTACTGCTTGATGCCACTACACTTTTCCCATCATGATCTAATCGTTTATGTTAGGAATGATGTTGCTTGCCAGAGCCTTCCCCAATATGGACAATGTTTCAACACGGACTTTAACTTCATATGGCTCAAATTCACTGCCCGCAAGCATATCATTCATTATTGTTTCATTTATAGGAGTACAAATCTTGTTTTACGAGACAGCGCATCAACTGTCTGATTCCATCTCAGTAATTGTTTCCCTTTGTCCTCGCACTGAAATCGGTCTTCCGCAGTAACCGTTCCACTGGTGATCTGATGGCATATCTCACCGAACAGTGGAACAAATCTTTACATCTCTTTGGTAAAAGTAAGATTATTGCTCTTGATATCTCCAAGGCATTTGATAGAGTTTGGCATGAAGCTCTCTTATCGAAAATGCATGCTTTGGAGATCGATGATACTCTTGTTCGTTGGATTAGAAGCTATCTTCCGGACCGTTCAATGCAAGTTGTATTGGACGGATTCAAGTCTGATTCCCACAAAATAAATACTGGTGTGCCCCAGGGCTCCGTTTTGTCTCCAAATCTTTTACTCATTTTTATAAATGATCTTCTGTCTGTTACTTCTAATCCACTTAACTGTTTTGCTGACGACTCTACCCTCAGCTTTTCATATTCGTTCGATAATTCACGTCCTTCGCCTTCGGACGTACAATTGCAACGATACCGTATGTCAAGCTCATTAAACTCCGATTTATACAGCATTGTCAAATGGGGTAATAGGAATCGTGTGGAGTTTAATGCTTCGACAACTCAATGCTGCCTTTTGTTGTTAAAGCTTAACATACCCTCCATGCCGTTGTCCATAAATGGCATTTGTATCGAAGGAACCGAAAAGCTTTCAGTACTTGGTATGTGCGTTTGGAATGGTCATATATTTCAGATAACCAAAAATGCTGCTAACTGCTTAAGTGCTCAGGCTTTCTGTATCGATACAAAAAGTTTTTTCCCCTTACACATTACCGAATGTGGAATGTTTTGACCAACCATATTTTCCCATCCCTGATGTCACGATGTCCAGAACTTTAAAACCAATGTGTATCGACATCTTCTTTTAGATCTACTTCTTACTGAAAGCCAAAAAAACCCTTAGCGCATGTTGATTATAAAAAAAATAAAAATTTGGCCTGTTCTCTAAAGTTTTGGATTGAAAATGTTTTTCAAGTCCGAAGATCTTAAATCGGATGCAAAACGTGAGTTTTATACTAATCCGGGTTGCCAGCTCGTCCCATTTTGCAACAAGATTTTCCTCTCAGTTACCGTGAGTTTCAATACCAGCTTAAGAAATCTCAAGTGCTTTAGTATTGTGTTCTTCTTTGCACACTATACAACAATCTATCGCCGTTCCAGGCCATTGGGTCTCTTTGGCAGCTTACCATTCAAAACTCTCGCATCTAAAGAATCATCAATTTCTAGTATCTTGGCAACCTTCGCGCTGATGTTGTTTGTCGCACTTACAGTCTTAGTTCTTACCTCAATTTAGTTTGTTTTGATAGGAGATTGTCCATTTGAGAGTTGTGGTTTTGACACTATTTATAAGTTCAGAACGGTCAACGGCCTTGGCTCTGATAAAGCATCGCTTTCCGTGAGATCAGCGAAATCAAGCATCGTTGCGCGTGGTTAGTGGAAAGATGGGGAACCGTCCGAAAACCAACTGCGTGCTGTTGACATGTGTTATATGTTTTCTGTTTTTCCGTCCTCTTTCTATCTTCTGTTCTGTCCTGTAACAATGTTGTCTTGTGTGTTGTCCTGTAATTGTCTGAGCCGATGGCCTCAGAAGCCAGTGGTCATAAGTGTCTCTATTTCGTAGATTTATCTACGGAGCAGATCAATATGTAAAGTAATGTAAGTTCAGAACGTGTTTTTTTTACGTAAATGTTACTTGTTTCAATCAAAGATCTTGCCTTCCAATATGATTAAGCACATAGGAGCAAGTACGTGTGACCCAGTCTCATTTTTTTTTGTATTGATAGTGTCTTGTTCAGCAATTTTATTTAGGGTTATATTTCCATTTTCACATTGGGTAATTTTTCATAATGAAAAATTGGACATTGTGTTTGGGTGATTTTTTGTAAGTCTAAGAATATGGATTCATTTTCCATTATACAATTTAGCCCCAAATAAATTAAAAAAAAAAATGTATAGATCTTTTATGAAAATTTACCAAAGATCTTAACGTCAACACGTTGGCAAACGTTAAAATTGATCTAGGGCCGTCTTCTAGACAGACAAAATAATGAAAAAAAATATAGGCCAGCCCACGATGCAATTATCATATCAACTTGAACTAATAGTGCTCTTCAGGTCCAGTTTTTTTCAGGTAGCTAATTGAAAATAAAAATACAACAAATTCCTAGGCACACCATTATGGACTAGGATAGCCACAGAAAGGAAGAACATCACAACATAAATAGGTTGAACAAAAGTTGTAGATCATACAATTTTCTACAAAAATAGCTCAGTCACTTTTTCTCTTACGACTTACCATTCGTGAGATATCGCGGTTTTAATCATTAAACAATTCATATTTTACATAATATGCACACATTTCCGCATGAGGTAATGTACTTGGCGCATTTTTTTCACGTGGTTTCCCCAGTAGGTATAATCCACGATCTTTTGTAATAACGAGAGTTTGATGAGATCGTTTCCTATTGATTAAAAGAATGGTAATATTGCTAATGATGAAAGTGGAATAGGTTTTGTTCTTCTAAAGGTTATTCTATTAGATAATTGTCTAATTCTACTTCGACAATTATTTCTTCGTCTTCATTTTCTTCTTCTTGCAGAATTCCTGTTCGCTGTTCTAAGAAAAGGGATGCATCAATTGTCTCTTCATTAATATCATAAATATTTTCATCTGTTGCATTTGTTTCAATATTGGAGCAAGTCTGACCCTGACAATTGATGCCTACTGGTGAACAAAATTATCCAAATTTTTGACAGCCACAATTCTTACTACAATCCGTCTTGCATTTACAAAAAATAGTATTAAGCAGTTTTTTTGGAGCAGGCGGGAGTAGAGTTTGAATTGGCTCCAAATAATTATCTGTTAATTTCCAACCCCATCCTTCTGGGACCAGCTCATTGCCTAGCCACACTTGAACTTAATAATACACACGATACAAGTGTTGAAAGGCAGACGCAGATGTTGGAGGCAGACAAGACAACTGTGTTTTATTTTTCCATGCAGATTTTACAAACTTTAAATATCTGTATTTGTCTATGGAATCAATTTTTTTTTGGAGCACCATACATTGCAAGAAGAAAACGAATTCCATTTGTAACGATGACGTGTGGAGAAGATCAATCTTTGTAAATACTTCTGCACAATCAATTAAATCATTACGTTTTTCGAACAATTTAAATACTGCTATTTTACCTCTTTTAAAAAATTGCTGATGTACTAGTATCGCAGCGAGTTATTGCATGTAAAAATAAAATATGAGCTTGACATTTCGGATATGCAGTCAGACTTTGTGATGAATATATTGTTGATTGTATTTGAGCTTTCCCAGGTTTCAAAAAGTAAATAATTTTATCATTTGGAGTCAGTGCAGTCAGTATTATCAACAAATCAATATCTTCCCCAACAACGACAGTTGTATTTGAACTTTTCCTTTGTTCTATTGCTGTTTCAGTTATAAGGACATCAGCATCATTATCAGCTTGTTTTATTGGAATACCAGCAGCTGTAAATTCTTCACATAACATTGTAATAAAGCGAGACTTATTGTGAGTATTTGCAAGAAATTGTTGTTGGTTTGTTGAAACTTTAATAGATCGATCAAAAACGATATCAATAGATGAAGATGTTTTTGTAGTCCGACGACGTTGTTCTGCAGCTTTAATATTTATTTTTCGTATGATTAGTATAACCATCAAATACAATTGTACTGTTATGACCAAAATGTCTTTGTACGTACTGAACATATTTTTCAAGAATAATATGAAACGTTTCATCTCGATCCCATACAACACGGTGTAATAGATACCCTTTCTTTCAAAGGTTTATCACAAATGAAACAAACTTCTGACATTTTGTTAAAATTATTTAACAGCACAAATTAAAATCGAAAATATTACCAATAAGCACGTCTGCTCAATGCAAAGGAATTTTCAAAACTAATAGTATATACTGAGTTATTTCGTTTACTTCCTTCAAAAATAGGCAGGTATGCGACCCTCCACACTCGACCAATGACGTAGCTAGCAGATGTTACTCAAGGTTACCGACGATGGGAATTAGGGACTGACAGTACAGTCTTTTAGTTTAAAATACTCATTCAATTTATGCAAGTTTCTACACAATGAAACTTGCATAAATTGTAACACAAACCAATAGTTTCTTATTTTCATTTATATTGAACGTCCGATGACGTGTACAGGCTGCATTTGAGTGCATATTATGTAAAATATGAATTGTTTAATGATTAAAACCGCGATATCTCACGAATGGTAAGTCGTAATAGAAAAAGTGACTAAGCTATTTTTGTAGAGAATTGTATGATCAACAACTTTTGTCTAACCTATTTTCACGATAAAACTTACCGTTTTTGAGAAAAATGAAAAAAAACCTTAATTTCGTATGTTTGACCTTGAATAAAATTTTTCGCAGATGTAGGATCGAAGGGGATTTTTGACATTTCATTTATAATGATGTATTTAACGTGTCAGCCAATTTTCAGCTCTTTGCGAATTTTGGCTAAGTTATGACTTATGACTTATTTTTGTCTATTTTGACTGGACTTAAGAGCCAGGCCAGAGGCAGGAGGTTTGTTGTTAGTGCCCATGCCCATGCATTTCATTTTTTCGTGGTCGTCGCGACATCATCGCTCCTAAGGATCAAAAACAAATAAACACAAGGAAAAAAGTGCACATTCATATTCTGTGCGATACGAAGAGAAGGAATATTTACGTTTTAAAACGTCCATGCTCCTCATCTGAAGTCTGAATGAATGTTTGAGCTTATAGCACGGAAAAAAGAGAATTTTATTTGTGCACCAAAACATACAAGTACGTTTACTTGAGTTTTGAGTTCTGGTTTGAGGTACACCCAGCTTTAATGTCATATAGAGAATAATTTATAAGAAAAATTCCTACCTCCCTGGTTCTTTTGGATTGGTTCAAAATCAGAATTCGCAAGTCTGTTCCTAACAAGAGCAAATCCTTTTGAACCTCTCGCATGATCAATTGCACTGAATACCTTTCTTGCTTTCCTTACGACGCGACTCGATGATGCTATAAGCTTTTCATATTCTTTCCCAAAAAATCTAATCCATGTTCTTCAGAAATCGAACTGCAATGAAAGTATCTGACAAATTCCATTTATTATTATTCTGTCAGGAAGAAGAAATCATGTAAAACTTAAAGTTTCCACGAAAATAATGCTGTCTCTTGCAGTTCAACCTAAAATAACTTACAATTTTATTTTGTGATTTAGTAATGATAAATAAATAAGTAACAAATACATTATTTTTGATTCATGTGTAGAAGTAAAGCAAAGTAGCCGTATGCATTGTTAATTGTCTGAAATACATTATTGAAAAATAAAACAAGAAAGCAGAAGATCACAAAATAATCTACCTTTCCAAATGTTGGCAGTTCAATGGTAAAAAACTTGCCAGCAGTAACTTTTACAGGTTCCTTTAAGAATTCCATATACAAACAAATGAGTTTCTTTGACTTCTCCGGCAAATATATCCAATTTGAATTGTACAATGCCTCACTTAACTTACCCGACTCATGTGTCACCTGCGTTCCAAAATAACATGGAAGGAACATTTGAATTCCAATGACCACAAGAAAGTCACCTATAGCAAAAAATTGTCCTGGATGATCTCGAGGAGATATCTAAGAAATTAAAAAAAGCTGTAATCGGTTTTAGTAATAATCTCTAAACTTACACTACTTGTCTGATAACCCGTGACACAAAGTACAATGGCACTTAGAAGTACTTGCATAAAAAACGGAAATGACATAAACTGTTCACATTTCGCTGTAATCCTTTAAATATTGTCTTATGTAAGCAACATAAGTGAAATCTATGGATTTAAAGGAGGAACTTACATTTTCACGAAACCATGAAGCTTGATTATTTCTCGCAAATCTTCTATTACCAACTTATGCATCTCGATTGTGTTTGAAGCATTACCCAAATTGAATCCAATATTTGCCAAACGCATCCCAATCACTCGATAAATTAATGACACATGATGCAGTAAAAACAACTGCAACACATCAATGCTTACATGCGACAAGGCGGTTACAGTCAATCCAGATAGTTGGTAGAAATATGCATACCAATAGAACTTCGAGTGCAAATCAAATGGCATCCAAGCTGGATATGGCAGCACCCAATTCTTGCCAATGGCTACCACCGTAAAACAAGCTCCAAATACACTCACCGCCGATCCACAATACCATTTCGCAATTGTGTTAAATACTTTATTGGGTTTCTCGAAAACTTCCAGCTCCTCTGCACTCCTAAAATTGATTTTTCCTGCATCGAAAAGTTCCAAAAAATGAATAGACTCCTTGCTCAATCTAAGCATGTTGAAGATTTTTGGCAATAAGACCGCTTCCGTCAGGGCCATGTGAAGAGATTCGGTTATTTTTTCGAATTCATTTGAAGTGAACACACTTGCCCACATCGAAAGGGTTGTCAAAATGGTTATAAAGGAATGCAGGAAATATGAATAGAGTCGGTAAAGTGGTTCCCATTTGTTGTCCAAACGCCAAAGTCCAAAACAAGTGAGCATGGCAATGTTTGCTCTAATCGGTTGCACCAAATCGTAATCCATGTTTCTCGACCGAAACTGTCCGGGAATGTGAGCGATGATTGAGAAATTAAAGGCTTTCGTGGCTATTTGCCGGAGCTTGTAGTCAGTCACCCTAAGGCAAATGGCAATTGAATTTCAATTATATTTGGCGTCTTACACTAAACGCCCATTCATTAATATTAAATAAGTTTTTCGGAAAGTTTTCAAGTCGATTGGGCAGGTAAACTAGAGTTCGAACTTCGGTGTTTAATAAATTTTTGACAAAGTTGTTATAATTCGAAAAAAAAACTTTTGTATACCGATGAATGAATGTATTGTGTATTCTAAATATAAAATTCTTCAAACAAATTATGAACTTTCGAAAGCGATAATCTTTCTCTGTTGGGTGAATTTTTGGTGTTTCTTGCTTAGAATGAGGCAATAGCACGTTGTTTCTTGATATTTAAGTTTGTTTATGAGAATTACACAATATTCAGGTTGGGTATGGGAACCCGTTTTTTTTATAATCCGCCTTAAAAATCGGCGAAATTAACGAAAACAATAAAGAACATAAAACATAACTAAAAAGGGGGTATCAAAAAAGAACACATTTTCTGCCAAATAGGAAGAGACTATCACTATACTTAAGTTGATATTGTGAGTTATACGGCGCATGAAATCCGTTTTATTTATTGCTTTTTTATTTTTCATAATTTTTGATATTGCTCTTGATTTCAAAACATTAGTTTTTTGAAAAACTTTTCTTCCCGATTTTAATTTTTTTTCTATTTTAGATTTAACAACAATATTTTCTTTGCCTAAATCTTCAACGAGTTTATATAAAAATAAACTATTGCGTCCAACTAATAGTTTCAATCTTCGCTACCATATGCTTCAGAATTATATTTATCTAATTACGAAACGTGCTAAGCGGGATTAAACGGGATTTTAAAAGCGGACTTGCAGAGCCGGGATTTTATTTAAGGGGGATTATTGAAGGGGGGATTTTCAAAAAACAGTATTTCCAAAACGGGATTATAAACATTTTTTTTCTCTCAATATATTTTCGGCCCTTTAAGCAACTTCTCAGGTCAATAATATTTCCGTAAATTAAACTATGAAAATCTTTAATATTAACTATGATCCATTAGAGGACACATTCGTCATCCGTATTTCGAGTCAAGATATTACTTCCTGCATTCAGTCGGCAGCGAGTGAATAATATTATCTTGTTGGCATCAGCGATGGCGTCAACAATTCAAGTCAGGTAATGAACTGCTTAGGGAACACCTAATATAGGCCACACCTCAACATTCACAAAGAGACATGGACATGGAACTATCAACCAACAACATGAATGTCCGACTTTCCGAAAGGCAAACATGAACTCTGACCACTACATCGTGAAGAAGTTCGTCGTCGGACGGCTGCAATCGCAAGAAATCGTCTGGACCTTTTCCGACCTTAACCTCCAAACAAAACCAATGCTATAGAATAGAATATAAATAAAGCTCTTTTCATATGGACTTATGAAAATACTACTGAAGATCAAAAAGACAGTTTTTATATAAAAACGGATCAAAAGTAATCATTCAAACGCTTCTTCCAGAGATAATCCAACACGTGTTGATATTCCGTGTGTAGGATTTTGTTTTTTTTTTTTGGAATCTCAGCATAACAATCCATAGGACAACCTGGTCCATATCAGTGCGGTTTTAGGCCAGGAAAGTCCACTATCGATCAAATATAAACATTACGGCAGATCCTGGAAAAAACTCAAGAACTTCAAATCGATAGCCACCACCTTTTCATCGATTTCAAAGCCGCGTACGACAGCATTTATAGAGACGAGTTATATAGTTATATGTGCAGTTTTAACATCCCTGCCAAACTCGTACGCCTGTGTAAAATGACGATGGAAAACGCACGTTGTTCCGTCAAGGTCATTAAAGACCTCACCGACACCTTTGAAGTCAAAAAAGGATTTAGACAAGGCGATGCGCTGTCATGCGACTTTTTCAACATCATACTTGAAAGAATAGTGCAGAACTCTCACACCAACACCAGAGGCACGATCTTTCAAAAGTCCGTCCAATTACTCGCATACACCGACGATATTGACATAATCGGAAGAACGCAGCGTGATGTCAGTAGCGCTTTTGTGAGTATTGAGACGAAAGCGGCGAAGATGGGTTTAGCAGTCAATGAGGGCAAAACCAAGTATAAGAGACACCCAACATCGACGTCTTGGATAGTTAGGGACTTTGTCTACCTGGGCTCCGATAGTAACTCAGACAACAACACCAGTGCTGAAATCAAACGAAGAATAACTCTTGTCAATCGCTGCTTCTTCGGGCTTAGAAGGCAATTGAGTAGCAAAGCCCTCGCTCGGGCAACTAAACTGTCCCTTTATAAGACCCTCATCATCCCAGTCCTGCTCTATGGTGCAGACGCATGGACGCTGTCAAAAGCGGATGAGGACACTTTAGGCTGTTTGAGAGAAAGATTCTCCGGCTGATTTTTGGTCCCGTATGCATAAATGGAGATTGGAGAAGTAGATACAATGAAGAACTTTTCCGGCTGTACAGCAGCACAGACCTAGCCAAAAGAGTAAAAATTTAGCGTCTCAGATGACTGGGTCATATAGAGCGGATGGACATAAATGCTCCGGCCCGGAAAATCTTCGAATCCACCCCAGAGGGACGGCGCAGTAGAGGAAGACCGAGACTCAGGTGGCGCACACAAGTGGAAGAGAACCTCAACCGACTCCACGTGCGAAACTGGAGACAGCTATGTAGCTAGGGACCGAGCTAGCTGGAGAAGCTTGTTGGTTGAGGCCCAGGTCCACCCCGGACTTTAGCGCCACCTAAGAGAGAAGAGAGAGGATTTTGTTCACATAATTGTCCACAAATTTCCTTTTCACAGCAGTTAGGTTTAGTATGATGTTAAAAAAACATGATTGCTACCTCAAAACGGTAGCTAACAAAAATGACGACCAATCCAAGATGGCAAATATTGAGTATTAAAAAATTAACCATAAGTCGTAAAGTATTCGCACCACGGGATCGTACTTTATAAGTTTGCATAATCACAAGAAATTCAGAAAATATTCAATATTTCCATAAAGACTAATTTCCATAATTACTAATCTACGATTAATTTGATTAAAACTGCGTATTTGAAGCTTAATCTTTTGTAAGCAGTTATTTATTAAACGCTAGATTTCAATGGAAGTAAACACAAATTCATGTTTTGCACGCGTTTTCAGCAATTCAATTCATACATGTAATACATCAAAATAATGATAATTTATTACATTAGATCATTTGTTTAAAACTTTTCTTGCTATTTACAATAAGAAAACTTACATAAAAAATATTTCATAAAAAATAGAAAATTTTCAATATTTCTTTTAATTTATAAATAATGGTTGACTTTATCGAAACAGGCAATACTTAAAGCACACATGTAGTTCAAAAAAAGAAATAAAATCGGACTAATAGTTCACGAAATAAAGTTGATTTTTAAAAATTAACATCCGACATCTTGGATTGGCCGCCATTTCTATTAACTGCTACTTTTACTTTGGGATGCCAATCATGATTTTTTCAAATCGTAATCAACCTATCTAACTGATGGGAAAAGGAAATTTGGTAAACCCAAATTATACCATTTTCTTAAATTTGGCTAGCTGGCCCATGGACTTTTTAAGAAAGTTGTATAATCCATGAATGCGTGGTTTTATTTATGACTATCTGGGCCGCGGATTTGCTTGCGTTAGTATCGGTCCATGGATAAAAATCGTATTTTAATTTTTTAAACATTTAATCTTCAATTTTATGTTAAAGTCTTCATTAACTTAATAAATAATAATAAAATATGATAGTGACGTCAGAAAATACTAAGATAGCGATTTGTATGCATCATAGCAACGTAACTGGCATTTCTATATAAAATATAGCTCATAGTGAATCGGTGTTAATGTAGCTTTAAAAAGTGAAATAAAAACTTACAATACCTACGCCATCTGTTTTACAGTAGAAGAACGCATAACGCAATAACACAATGTATGGCGTGGATGTACAAAAAATCATATAAACGTATGTTTTGTCATTTTGCGTGATGTGGTAGCAAAGTTTTTCTTCGGTCAATTTACAAAGTATTAGTTAATTTATTTAAAAAAAATCTGTACTGTATGTTTCTCGAGTAATTATCCTAAAAATTAAAAAAAGAGATTTGTTCAAATTCGTTTTGTTTTTCTCGCGTGATGCGCAGTCAGGGCGAAACTGTTTCAATTTTATTATGTATAGTGATTGGCTAGTTTCTTACTTAAGAGACAGAAAGCAAAAAGTTAATTAATAACATTTCTATTAAATTATGTAACATTGCTGTTGGTAGTCTGCAAGGTTCAGTTCTGGGTCCATTGCTTTTCTTGATATTATCAAATCAATTTTTAAACAGAAATGTAAACGTTTAATTACTGCTTTTGCTGATGATATGGCTTTTTCCTACGGAATTAGCTTAAACTTAACTTCGGAATTCGGATATTAATTCTGACTTGGACATTTTAGGGCTCTGGTTAACTTTACATAAAATAAATAAAACTAAATTAATTGCACTTCAGTGTCATAGGTTCCCCTGTATTGGTTGATTGTGATAATTTTGTATCATTGTTATGTCTTAAATTTAAAATCAGTAATAGTGACACGTTTGTTTCCAATTAGCCTGGCTCAGATGATTGCTTTCAGGTGAATTTCGTCAAGCACTTTAAATACCTGATTAGTATAATTTTGACAGTGAATTGAATTGGGCTGACTACACTTCGTGCATAAGTGGACTTGTTATGTTGCACCACGCTATTGTATTATCTTAGTACTACTCACAATAACTACTTGCTATGGTTTATTATGGTATTGTGCACTCCAAACTTCAGTATGGGATAACTTTTTGGTGAGGAATTTATAGGAACAAAGTTAATTATCCGCTGACTTTACAGAAACATACTATCCGTGTTATTTGTAACTAAAATCGCTTCCATAACAGCTTTATTTTGTTTCGCGAACTTCATGTTTTTCCACTAAGACATTCTTTTTTACTTTAAAGCTCTAAGACTGATTTTTTAAGGAACGGGTTCATGTCGGTACGAAGGAATTCCTGACACAATTTGCGATTAAATTCCAATAATTTGGTAAACATGGTTTTTCATCTCATCTTCTTTGATCAACTTACGCTGCTTGTCTAATATCCCGAAAAACAAAGTACCAGCGCGCTCAAAAGAACTTGCATAAAAAACGGAAATGACATAAAATGCTCACACTTTGCTGTTACTCTTTGAGAGTATTCGTCATTAAGGATATTCCCAAAAGAAACTATTTCACAACACTTACTTTTTTACAAAACCATGTACTTTTATTATCTCCCGGATATCCGCTATGAATCTCAGTTGCATTCGAATGATTCTCTATGTCAAATCCAAGAGTTGCAAAACGCATCCCCATCACACGATAAATCAATGAAACATGAACACGATGCAGTAGGAACAACTGTAGCACATCAATGCTGACATGTGACAAAGTTGTCACTGTCAATCCACCAAGTTGAAAGAAATATGCATACCAATAGAATTTGGAGTGCAAGTCAAACGGCATCCATGCCGGATATGGTAGTACCCATCTCCGCCCGATTGCTACAACCGTAAAACAGGCTGCAAAAACACCAACACTGGAACAACAATAACACCGAATGACAGTGTAAAAGAACTTTTTGGCTTTTTTGAAAAGATTCAATTCCTCCGAAGTCTTCAAACAGAAATCTCCATCATCGAATAATCTCAAGAAATGCTCAGACCCCCAGCTCAATCTTATGGTATGAAAACAACTTCAGTGAGATCCATGTGCAGAAATTCTGTGATTTTTTTCAAATTCCTTGGAGCTGAACACACTTGCCCACATTGAAGCAGCTGTCAAAATTGTAAAACAAAAATGTAGGATAAACGAGTAGAGTCGGTAAAGTGGTTTCTATTTATTGTCTAGGCGCCAGAGTCCCAAATATCGAAGAATGGCAATGTTTGCTCTAATCGGTTGCACCAAATGGTAAAATTGTGTTGGTTGAGTTATCAAAGATATTTGGCTACTCGTATACTCCTAGGCAAACGGTATTGTAATTATATTTCAATTATCTTTGACGTTCGGCACTCGAAGACGCGACGCCCATGTCATTAATTTCGAATTGTTTTGTGGTAAAGTTTTGAAGCCGATTAAGCAAGGTAAATTGAGTTTATTTAATATTTATGAAATGTCTATGCCAGGAACTTATCCTCGATTTTTTATTGAAAAGTTAAATGGTGTTAAATGTTGCACGAACTTTTAGAAGATTGTACAGATAAATGCTTTCTTTTTCAACTTCCCTAAATCGACAAATCTATAACAATTCAACTTCATACTTAACAGCTTTATACTTTTGACCCTCCTGAGTGGGTTCCTCCAAAAAGTTTTAAAGGAACTTGGTTAGAAACCCGAAACTTTTCTAAAGTAAAAGTTTTAAAACTTTTTATAATTATTGATTTAAATTAATTAATGAATAAATTTGGGATATAAGTGCACTGAGACCCTTAAAACCTATTGTGCCCACATCTGCAGCTGGACGAGGTTAATCATTCTGCAGCTCATCCTCCAAATTAGTTCAGTTTGTATTTGTATATGTATGTTGGATTTGGGCATTATTAACTAATCCCGAATCGATCAAATTTTATTGAATAATTTAATATGAGAAATTAAATATAGGGATGTACGACCGTTCTCACTGAACTATATCTTCAGAGTCAGACTGTGGTCAACAACTCTCTCTAACTCAAAGGAGAGATGGAAATGGAAAGTATGTCAAAAGCTCTAAAATGTTTGTGTGTATTAGTGAATAGTGGAATGACAAAAGTCAGGGCTGGCGTGATCGTTATGTTGGACCAGTGTATCCTACATGTATGAAATTATAACTTGATACAATAAGATTCAATCTTTTTGTGATATCTAAATAATCTTAACCCCGTCAGAGCCACCTATTTCACGATAAAAATGCAACAAAAATGCATAGATTTGAACGTGGCGGTGACAGTTGTTGACAAATTCAGGAAGTTCATTAACAAACGATGAAAAAGAAAGTGTTCCTAGTTTTGACCCTTCTGGTACTCCAGTTGATAATGAATTTTCCGGGCTTGATTTAATTTTTTGAAGCCTGTTATAAAGAACAACTGAAACTTTTTAGAATGTCAAAAGCTTTTTATATATCTAACAGGACCACAGAACCAAGAAGATTACTATCAAGTTCAACAAGAAAATTCAGAAGGAACTCCTATAACTGTAGTTTCACAACTATATTTATCATTTATAAAGCTTGTTTTTGGCTTAAATGTAGTTCAGAACTTGATCAGCTGTTCAAAAACTTTACCAAAGAAAACTATTTGGTCGAAAGTCAGAAGGTTCCGATGAATTATTTTTTTTTTTGGAATAAGTATAGGCAGCTGTAAATATACACATTTACATTAACCCGATAGCACTTAAGATTCCAATATCATCCGCACAGTTAAAAGAAAATAAGCTGACATTAAAGCTGACAAAACGAAGTATATGCTTTCATCAATAAAAGTCAAATCCCACCACCGACTTGGTCAGAACGTGACAGTTGGTATATATAACTTCGAAGTAGTCAGTGAATTTATCTAGCTGGGCACTTGTTGTGTCCAAGCTTGTGGATCCGACACAACTTTTACAAATAGGTTTTCTGTTCTTACACAAAATAAATATCAAGAATTTTTGTTCAAGTTCGTTGCAAAGTTAATCTAGTGAGAATTCCAGTATGCATAGGCTCTTCAAGAACAACAGCATCTGCTCAGATACGAGGATTATACTCTACTCTAAATCTTCGAAGTAGATACACTTACACGCACTGGCTACTGAGGTCATCGGCTCACACAAGACACACAAGACGACATTGATACAAGACAAAAGGACACAGAACAGAGAAAGAGAGACAGAGAACAGACCATTTTTTTACATCATCTTAGGAAACCACAACGTTGCGGTGACATGAAAAAAGGTAGCTAGATAATGGGAGATATGTCCCACCTCGAAAAATTTCAGTATGAAGCCAGGTAAAGGGCAGGGGGCATGCTGCTGCTCGCAAGCCCACTGCTTGTGCGCACTATAGGATTTGGATTAAGTGCAAGTTTTGGTATTATGCAAAGTTACTTTTTGAATTTAAAGAATTTTGGATTTAAAAAAATCTTTGCATATTTCCAAATATTGAGTTAAATGAGCTTATCTTTAGCTCTCGTTGCGGAAATAGGGTTTTCAATTCGAAGTTATTATCGCCAACATACAATTTAGTATGATAATTGATAAAAAATAAAAGGCATACAGAATCGGAAGCAGAACGGAGTCTTTGGGCACACCACAATTTTTTGGTGAATATGCGATCAAATATTGAATCTTACCAATTCATGTTTTCTTAAGCTTATAATAGTATCTGTGAAGAAATCAAGCAGACGCAATAGAAGGCCTTCTACTCTATTTTAAATGTTTGTATTGGCCAACTATATAATACCAACTATATAATTCCATTGAGTGGAATTTGATGTATTCCGTCAGCTTTTTTTGGTCACAATAAATTTAGGAAAGAAAAATGCTAAATTTAATGTGACCAACAAAAGCCGACGGAATACATAAAATTCCACCCAATATATACATATGTTCTACTGACTACTCTATAGTTAAAAATCTCTATTGAGCGAACGAAATGTTGCTTGTCATTTAAAATTATATTTAAAATACGCTGATTCTAAGTTTTACAAGATTTTTTCTTTTACATATTTTGTATCTGGCGCTTCAAAAACAATTTAGCTAAAAACACTCTGAAATGTAACATTGCCAAGTGCCGGATAACTTCCTCGTTCTTATCTTCCCCACAATCAACCCATTTCCCTGTTTAGGCAATTCCTGACCTTGGCAACATATGCGACTTTTATATTACACTTTTATATGTCTTTAGTAATAACCTTTTATTTTTCCCGCGTAATCCTCGCCCATAACCTTTTGAAAATCTAGCTTTTAATTGACGAATAAACACACCGATGCTATAGATTTTATTATGTTATAGAATATAGTGCAAACGCTAAAAATAAATGAACAATATTATCATTGCCATATGCATATATTGAAATAATTAATAACGAACATTTAAACTATTTAATTGTTCATTTGCACAAGTAATGCAAAGTAGCTATATGCATTGTTTATAGTCTGAAAATTAACAAAAAGAATTAATTAAATTTAATTGTTTAAAAATATTGATAGCAAACCTTTGCATAGATAGGTAATCCAATGTCAAAAAACTTGCCAGCTCTAACTGTGACGGGTTCTTTTAAAAACTCCATATACAAACAAATAACTTTCTTTGACTTTGCTGGCAAATGTATCCAATTCGAATTGTACAATGCCTCAATTAATTTGCCCGATTCATCTGTCACTTGATTGCCATAATAACATGGAAGGAACATTTGAATTCCAATGACCACGAGAAAATCACCCATTGCTAAAAATTGTCCCGGATTATCTCTGGGCGATATCTAAAAGAAACTCTTATTTGACATAAATCATCCTAATATTTTATCAACTTACGCTGCTTGTTTGATATCCCGAGAAGCAGAGTACCAGCGCGCTCAAAAGAACTTGCATAAAAAACGGAAATGACATAAAATGCTCACTTTTCGCTGTAACTCTTTAAGATTATCTGTAATTAGAGAAATTCCAAAAAAAAAAACTTTTTCATAATACTTACTTTTTAACAAAACCATGTACTTTTATTATCTCCCGGATATCCGCCATAACCAGGCTATGAACCTCAGTTGCATTCAAATGATTCTCTATGTCAAATCCAAGATTTTCAAAACGCATCCCCATCACACGATAAATCAATGACACATGATGCAGTAGGAACAACTGGAGCACATCAATGCTGACATGTGACAAAGTTGTCACTGTCAATCCACCAAGTTGAAAGAAATATGCATACCAATAGAACTTGGAGTGCAAGTCAAACGGCATCCATGCCGGATATGGTAGTACCCATCTTTTCCCGATTGCTACAACCGTAAAACAGGCTGCATAAACACCAACAGCAGAGCAACAATAACACCTAATGACGGTGTAAAAGACCTTATGGGCTTTTTTGAAAAGATTCAATTCCTCCGAAGTTTTCAAACTGAAATTTCCATTATCGAATAGTCCCAAGAAATGCTCAGCCTCCCAGCTCAATCTTAACATGTTTATGATTTTTGGTATGAAAACAGCTTCGGTGAGAGCCATGTGCAGAGATTCTGTGATTTTGTCAAATTCCTTGGAGGTGAACACACTTGCCCACATTGAAGCAGTTGTCAAAACTGTAAAACAAAAATGTAGGATAAACGAGTAGAGTCGGTAAAGTGGTTCCCATTTATTGTCTAAACGCCATAGTCCCAAATATCGAAGAATGGCAATGTTTGCTCTAATCGGTTGCACCAAATCGTAATCCATATTTTCCTGGTTCTTTAGAGAATGGCAGGGTTGATTGTGTTATTTAAGAATATATATGGCTTCCTGAGTGCAGGAAGCTCTTAGACCAATGCGCAAACGGTATTGTAATTAAATTTCAATTATCTTTGTGCCACACGACGAAGACGCCCATGTCATTAGTTTCAAATTATTTTGTTGAAGGTTTTAAAGTTGATTAAAAAAGGCAAATTCAAATTTATTAAATACTAACAGACCCACCCGGCGTTGCTCGGGTACATAATATATTTTCTGGATCCAGACAACAGCGCCACATATCGGGTCCAGCAGTATAACTAAACACCACCACATAATATAATAATAATAAGCAAGGGAAAAACTTCATTTTCGTTTATATACATTTCCACCTCAGCGCCACCTATCGCGTCAACATTTTTATTTTTAATTAATTAATTATTTTTATTTGAATGTAATAAATATAATTATATGGTTACAATAATTAAAAATATTAATCCCACCACAAACATTTTCATGTAAAAGACGAGACATGACTCGCACTTTCAAAAAGTTATCAGATCTCATGTTGAGCCAAGCTTCTATTTTAACACTTTACAAGGCCTAACTCACGAACGAGGTCAAATTCAGAATGACTTCCATTGCTGCTGTGTGGCAAGTTCTCACCTTACATTGGTGAAGGAAAACAAGGAAAAACACTTTGGTTTCAGAGTTTCGTCGTATTTTGACTAAAATATTAGGGAAAATCGAAACGTACACATGTAGTTTTGATCCATTTTGTAAATACAAATTCGTTTTCTAAGTAATTTTGTCTCCATCTTTCTTTTTTCGAAACAATCGCCTTTATATATTTAACAAGGCCAATCTATATGGACAATTCTTCAAAAAAAAAAATTTTAATTCAACAACAAAAGTATGTAAAAGATAATTATCAGGAGCAAAAAGGAATATACGATTTCTTTACAATGAAGTTTAGGTTTAGAATTAGTCCGAAGAAGTTATTTTTTTTTTTACATATTTTTCTTTGTACAAAGTGAAGACGTTCAGAAAGTTAAAATTCACTTTCAGAAGTGCAGTGTTTTTACTTCTTGTGGCTTCTGCAATTTAGAACATATTCTGGATCCTCACATGTCTGTGTATTCTCATCGAAAACCTTATCTTCTCCGCATGTTATCAATCTGGGATGACCTTCAACGCATGTAATCAATCGATGGCAATCACCGGAAACTGGGAAGCGTGGGAATTGCCAGAAACGGGCAGCTACTGATTCTGGTTCTACTTTGGTTGGGCACTTGAAACCAACAACAGCTATTTTGATGAAACAAAAATTAAATGAAAATCTTTGAAATTAAAAAGGAAAAAAATTGGTATGTACCTTCTGGATTACACTTTTCTAAAAGTTGATCGGGCCAGTTGCAGCCGTGGATCCTATCATCGTAGGCTAAACCAGCATCACAGTCCAACTGATGCGGGCGGCTCACCGTATTCACACTTTATATAGCTGGTTGAACAATCAGATGAGATTGGGTAGATACCGATATGATATTCACAGCCAGGACCAGGAGTCGAAATTGGTGTACCTTAAATTGAAATGGTGTATACTACAAAGGATTTTATTTATTTATTTATTTCTTCAAATTCTTATACACATAAGGATAATAAATCTTATAATATAATGTAAAGTTAAACAACAAATTTGAATATAATGAAAACAAACTCATTTTTAGCATGTTGCATTTAAATTATAATAAAGATTTCCAAATATCAAAATTAAAAAAAAATGCATATGTAATAAATATAATGAAGGATAAAATTTCAATTTATTGATAATAAATTTATTGGCGCGACAGCTCCTTAAGGAGCCAAGGCTTATACGTATACTCTCACCCATTCCTGTGTGTGTGTTGTTAATCTGCAAGAATGAAAGGGACCTACAGTTTACCGCCGAGTCCGAACGGCTAGATGAGATGCACTTTTTCGAGACAAATTTTACTTTGGAGGTTTTGTCAGTTCTTTGCAAGAGGCAGTACCCCAGAAAAAAAGGTGGCTATGAGCTGGATTTGAACCCAGGATCATTCGCTTAGAAGTCCGACACACTAACCATTAAGCCACGGGGCACTACCTATTCCTATTAGCAACATCCTTCAAATATTGTGAGAGGGAGTTCCAGAGTTGAACGGTTTAAACGAAGAACTGACGTTCGGATGCGAAGCATGAATATCGCGGTTGAAGAATCTGCTCTGTTCTAGCGGAAGCACAGAAGGTTATTCTATTGAATATGTTCCCAAATTCTTAGCAAGGGAGACATATTCGATGGGATGATTATTAAGAAGGATCGAAGGGAAATAAGAGGTGAAAGTTGGTTTCTTAGAGATAACAATGCACTTAGATTTGCTTGTATTAATTAAAAGGAGATTTTTCTTTGACCAGTTTACGATATTTTCCAGATCGGTATTAATTCGGCTTACGCACAATCTTCAATCAGTCCGAGAGGGCAACTTATATGGAGTTGAGCATCATCAGCATAAAGTTGAAAAGAGCAGCTAGCAACAACACGTGGTAGTTCGTTGATATGCAATCGAAACCCAGACTGCAAAGGGGTAGGAACGCGAGAATTATTCAATAAAGAATTTACTTTCCACTTTATTAATTTTCCGAAGACCTTCGAAAAGAAGGGAATAATAGATATAGGCCGAAAATCCTTTCCACTTAAGTTTTTATGAAGTGTATGATTTTCGCTTTCTTCCAAACTATGGGAAACTTACTTGTAGTCAAAATAGTGTTGAAAGCAAATGTTGTATAAGGCTGTATAACAGGTAAAATATTTTTTTTTTAATTTAGGGTGTAAATCATCTGTTCCAATAGCATTGGATTTAATAGAGATAATGCTTTCAACAACTTGAACTTGATCAATGCCTGTATATCCAAACTTGTGATTAGACACACAGCTATTGTCTTCGACAAAATTCTCTTAAAAAACCGGTCGTGATTTATTTGACAATGATGGAAGAGTTACAAATTCTAGGTTGAGGGTATTTCCATCAATAGTTTTACAAACTTCACCTATGTGCTTACTTAGACCTAAGTTCCGTACGTTTTTCCATAGTTTCTTTTCCACTTAAGGAAGGTGGAAGGGTTTAACCGCTTTTAGTTGAACGAATTAGAGCAACAGTTAATTTTAACATATGTATTTACAAGAAATTTAATCATCTACTAATTTAAGTTTTATAAGCTATTAATATGGCTTTTTGTGTTATTGAAACAACTGATAAACGAAAGAGCTGATGCACAACCTAAAAAACTGACAAGCTTATAATAATTAACTGATAAGGACGAATATCGGCCAGAAATTAAAAATTAAAGCTGACTTTATCATAAAATCCCTACCAACCATAGTAGATAAAGAAGAAGTTCAAACAAGCTAGAAAGACCTGTAATGATCTCATTCAAAGAAAGATGTTTTTTACATGAACAAAAAACCAAGGCAAAAAGTATTACGATGTCCCTAAGTTAGTAAAAATGTTTTACAAAAATGCAACGTGTTTTTATCAGTGATCAAAGGCTGCTAAAACCACTGCGTAAGCTTTTCCATCTGTCCTTGTCTACAGGTCTCTATCTTTTGCAAGATTTCTAATTCACTAAATGGTTTTGTGGACGATAGTAACTTCAGATTCATAATCACAACCCTTTTTTTTGGAATGTGGATGTGAAATTCTAACGGCAGCTTATGATGAGTTCGATAAATTTCGATTTTGACAGTATTGTTATATCGAAGTTTTCGATATCGAGCCTTTCAACATGTTTCATATCTTTATTATAAAGAACCCCGGTTTTGTTGTTGTTTCTAATAATGTCTGCTCCTTATTTCCAATCTCTTGGGGTGCACCACAAGATTCGATGTTGGGTCCCATTCTTTTCACGACCTACACATTTATGAATTGCCATTATTTTTTTTAATTTTCGCTTATAAACATGTATGCAGATGACGTATGCAACTCTACTGAAATTAAAATTGTGTTCGACACCTGGAAAAAAAATTACGCGGGGTCAAAGGTTTTGATTTTTTTTTGAGAAAAACGGTAAGTTTTATCATAAAATATGCTAGACAAAATTGTAGATCATATAATTATCTAAAAAAATTTATTTTTTCCTAAGACTCACCGTTTTCGAGATATAACGATTCAAAAAGTTGAAGTTGAAGTTGTAATTGTCATAATATGCACTGCACATGCATATGAACACGTTTCCACGCCACCTTTGGGTAGGCCTATTTCATGGATCTGTTCTGATTCTGTTTAGTTTGAAACTTTTGAATAGTTAAAGATATTGGCAATGGTTAAAAATGATTACACTGATACTAAAAGGTGTAAATAAAAAAAAAAATTGGGAAATTTATCCATCTGATTCGTAATTGTCTTCCATTTCTTCTTCTCCTTGTTCTTTTTGTTCTTCTTATCCTCCATTTTCTTCTTATCTTCATCCTGGGTGCAAGTAAATTAAGTAAATTGCCCCAATAATCACACATCGCATGTCTCCTCATTAAAATCAATTGAATTCTCAATTGTTGGTGATTCAATATTGGAGCACAATTGGTCTTGACAATTAGTACATGCTACAGAACAAAACAGCCCAACTTTTTTGTAACATTTAGTACTTACATCCCTTTTTACAGTTGCAAGAAATTGTGTTTAATAGTTTTTCCGGCGCAGGTGGGAGTAAAGTTTGAACTGGTTCTAATGTTGTGTCGACCAACTTCCAACCCCAGCCTTTTGGGACTTACTGATAATCAAGCCAAACTTGAACTTGGTAATATACCCGAAAAAGATATTGATGAGCGCAGGGGCTGCGGTTGGAGGAATACAAGCTAACTGCACTTGTTTTTTATTTCGGGTATTTTAAACGAAACATGCATATCGAAACTTATCTAAGCACCTAGTTTTTTAGGAGCTCCATACATAGATAGAAGAAAGTAAATTCTTTAAAACTTGAGCACATTGAACTAAACCTAGTTTTTCGAACATTATAAAAAGAGTTTTTTACCCTTCCTCAAAAATGCGGATGTCGTATCACAGCCAGTTATTGCGTGTAAAAATAGTAGATAATAGAAACTTTGCTCAAGTAGATAAACTTTTCGATGAATATATTATTACCGATTGAGGTTGACCTTTTCCAGGTTTAAACAAAAAAATAGTTTTTTCGATTGGAGTTCGAGCAGTGAGTAATACGAGTAAGTCTATATCTTTACCTACAACAATAGTTGTATTTGTTAAATTGAATTGCTCTATTGCTGAAATTGTGAAAGCGTGCCCTAAATCATAGAACACGAATAAGACGGCAACGGCACGGTCGCCATTTCTTTCAGTCGTTGAGACGGCTGTTGTATATCGTCCGTGCGGAAAAAATCCTTCCACCTTCCAGTGCGAAAGCTTCAATTGCTTTCATTAGTTTATCTACTATCAACAGCTCACAGATAAAAACCTTAACAAAAAGAACAAGTAGAAGAGGAAGCAGAAGAGAATTACGAATCAGATGGATAAATTTCCCTAATTTTTACTTGCGATTTATAGAGACTATAAGGCGTAAGAAAAAATCTAACAATCAAACATGACATTACGATGTTTGTCTGTCTGTCTGTCTATCTGCCCGTATCGATTCCTAGAGCCTAAACGGTTGGGCCGATTTGATTCAAACTTGGTATATAGTATTTTTAGAGTACTCTACCCGACAGTTTTTCGAATTGGCATTCTAGCTCCAAAACTAACGGTACCTGCCATATAACTTTTAATGAAAAACTTATTTTTCTCGAAAACGGCTCCTACGATTTTGATAAAACTGAATGGTGTTTTCTATGCAAAATCTATCTTTTAGTTTTAATGGATTTTTCAGAAAAAGTTTTATAACGGTACCTCCCATATGACCGGTTTTTTAAAATCAGGCTTTCTCGCTAACTAATTAACGGATTTTTATGAAATTTACAAAATATGTTTTATGATTTAAATAAAATTGCTTATTAAAATTTTCAAAAACATTTTATTTTAATTTTTAATAATTTTTAAAAAAAAATATTTTGTTTTTTGAATATTTTGAAAACCAATCTATAGATTTTTTTTTAAGTTTTTCTCCTAGTATAAACTATAGTTTTCTTTAAATTGACATACTCAAAAAAAAAAATTAAAATATGTTTTCTAAAAGTTTTTTTCAAAAAAAAACATTTTTTTTCATAAAAAATTTATTTGTTTAAAATGTTCCCCAAAATTTTATTTCATATTGCTCGGCTGAGCCCTAGCCATTAGTCAAATAAAAGTAGGTGACAACCTACATACATACATACCTACGTATTTTAAAGCATTTCTTAATCATACAAGCACACAGAATAAATTAAGAAGCCTATGATAAACATAGAAAAACAACTAACAAATAAGAAACTATTCGATTACTACTGAATGCAAAAATTTCAATTAAGAAAACAAAAGTGTACACCTGCCTATAAATAAATAAACTTTTGTTGTAAACTTTTAATATTGTCTATATCCACTCGCTTAACAGTAGTTGGAATGTGTATCTTAATTTTAGTACCTACCTTCCCTCTAACCTTATTATAGGTACCGAATATCCTTAATAAATTCCATTAATACCTGCCCACACCATACGTTTATCGATCCATCAAACATAATTAAGCTATTTTAATTAATTTGATTTCAAAAAGTAAATTATTGTTATTGGGACCTATATAGGTCCCTATACCTAGCATTATTGCCCTACTGCTGATTCCGACGAATCCTTATGCCAGTTGTTCAATTTTTTTCCATACCAAAATGAAGATTAAACTGAAAAAAGTCCTTTATATCTTTCTATTACAAATTATATTATAAACAGTAAACAACTAGTGGAAAGATAATACACGTAAAAACTGCAAAAGCTAAAAAGCCTATATATTTTTGTAATTTATATTATTTATATCCCTTTGTCGTGACGCATGTTCGTTCGAGCTTCAAACCACAACGATTCTAAAGAAGTTGCACGTAAAAAAAAACATTAAAATTAAATCTTTATCAAATAGACGCCCGCACTTAAAAAGGATTAGCACATAGATGCAAGTACGTGCGACCCAGTCGTGCCTTTTATTTTTTAATTTACACCGCTTTTAGTATCAGTTTTATCATTTTCAACCCTTGCCAATATCTTTAACTATTCAAAAGTTTCAAATTAAACAGAATCAGAACAGATCCGTGAAATAGGCCTACCGAGCAAACCACATTAAAAAAAAACGCGCTAAGTACACTAACCCAAAGGTGGCGTGCAAAACGTCTGCATATGCATGTGCAGTGCATATTATGACAATTACAACTCTTTCAACTTTTTTAATCGTTATATCTCGTAAACGGTGAGTCTTAGGAAAAAATAACATTTTTTAGATAATTATATGATCTACAATTTTGTCTAGCACATTTTATGATAAAACTTACCGTTTTTCTCTGGTGTCGGATTGATGAGGACTTTTTAGATTTTATTTATGACATTGTTGTGCACAATCCTACCAATTTTCAGCTAGCTGGGTGTAAATTTATGTAACCTCGGATGTCTAAATTGACCGGACTATAAGAACTAAGGAGTGGTTTTTAACAGAACTCTATTATGAAATAACCATATAAATTCCATTGTCGGCAAAGTCTGTGGAGTCCTTATAGTGCTTCGAAATTTTCAAAGTATCAACAACAAAGGATTGCGTACGACACTTTGATAGATGGTTGTAAGCAGCGGAGGGACTAGAAAAAATTTCCTCATTTCTTTGCTATTGGCAAGTATCAGATTGCAAAATGAAGTAGCCCTAGCGTTTGCCTCATCTGGAATAGTTGCGATTTTGTTAGAAGCCAGATTCTGCCTAGAAATAACCATTGGGCATGCAAATCAACCAAACACCAGCTTTGCACATCGCCAAAAACAAAGATGTCGAATATTATCTAAATGCGGTCATTCAGAATTTTTTGTCCTTCAAATCAGTTGACACAGTATTAAACCAGAATGACCTAGTCAACTAGCATCTAGAGTGTTTGAATTTACTAGAATTGCTTGCTCTACCCCTCACAATATCCACCTATAAGTAGAATTAGTTTTCATAATGCTGCGTCGACCTCCAAATGATCTTAGTATCATCAAAGAAAAAAAGTCAGCAGGAATCGATGGTATACAATATTGTACTACGACATCTCCCTGAGGATCCAATAGACATATACACAACATTGTTCAACAACGAGCTGAGTAATGCATATTATCTATTAAGTTGGAAGACAGCTGTACATCCTATCCCGAAAAAGAGAAAAGATAATTCCAATTCGGCAAATCTCCGGTCGATAAGTCTTCTTCCGAGTATTAGCAAGGTATTCGAAAAAGTTTTCAATCTCAATTCTCTGTCCAAGTGGGCGGAGGATAAAAATATAATTCCAGAAACCGCGTCTAAGTTGGTATCTGCTGTCCAATGGAACAATGCTAAGAAACATCAATAGGGCAAGCTAGTGATCGCTGGGCCACATGTACATCGACTGGCGAGTAAGAGTGTAGTAAAGTACCTTGGCAACTGGCTGGATCAGTTTCTATATTTCAACCGACATGTAGAGGCTGCTCTGGCTAAAACTATAGGAGCTTTTACCTTGATTAGATGGATGTTTTATAGCAGTCGCCTTCATAGCAGGGAAAAGGTGATTTCCTAACTTGGCCCTCATTAGGCCGTAATTGCCTATGGATGCCCTGTAACATTGCACCATCTCTAATGGAAAAGATTCGTGTTTGAGGGACAGTGTCTTCGTACCTGTCTTGGACTACACAGAACACCAGAGTCAGAGTACAAACAAACTATCCCAGCGAGGGCCTATACAACTGGGTCAATATAAACAGGATAGATAACTTTTTATTTAAGCTGATTCGAGGTCACACTGCAAGGGCAATGACCTCGACTAATGGCCAAATCTCCCAAGATGAATACTTGGAAAGTACACGTTCAAGCGGTTTCATCCCGTCCGAGACTTTTATTTACTTAGACAGTCGAGGGCTGATACCAGATAGATCGGCAATCCCGTTGATCTATCACGTCGGCCGTAAAACTGTGGATAGGCGGCTCCTTTACGACCTTTACGAGCAGAGCGCCTTCGTTTCAGTAGGGCTTTGCCGGGTCCGGAGGGAATATTTCGATCAATTTTGGTGGCTTACTCTCTGATATTTTGCAGTCGACTTTTATTATTGCTGGTATGGTTGTTCTAGTTTTAAGTATTTTTAGTTATTATAAGGTTAATTTCAGTTTATTTTAAGTAGATTAAGGTAGTTTTTGAAAAATAAAGATCTGAAAAAGCAGTTCAACAAAAAAAAACATATGGATGATAATATAAAAGTACCTATCTATACATCCATACACATAAATAAAAATGAAGTGTCTGTTTTTAAAATCAAAATAACAGCTTTTTACTTGATGTATACAAAAGGATATACAGTACTTATAACAAAACCACCATTTAAAAATGTTTTGTCTGTCTGTCTGTCTTTCTGTCTGTTTGTTCCGGGTAATCTCGGGAACGGCTGCACCGATGACGGAACTTTCACTGCAGGTATTTGATATACTAAGGACTAACATAGACTACGTTAATTACTCACTAGGTGGCACTTGTGTCGTTTTTTTCGATTTTTTTTATTTATGAAACGATTTTGACGGGACTTTCACAGGCCTCATTTTGAAAGGAATAATTGAAGCTATTTGAACTACCCGTAGGTGGCACTGGGTTTGCTTATTTTTCGAAAATTATTTTTTTAGAATGATTTGTTTCAAAACCACACCATACAATATTTTTATAATAACCAAATCAAATATTAATACATAATATCTAATAAAAATAATAATACTAACGAAAAACAGGAGAATAAAATTAAACTAACATGGGTAGGTATTTCGCTATGGTGGAATACAGGATTATTAACTTTTTGTAAGCTTTGCGAATTGAGAAAACAGTTTTTTTATAAATTCAAGGCAGACGAAGTCGCGGGTAATAGCTAGTTTAGAATACGTTTGAAATACATTTTAGCAACAATCTGTGGAAAACAATACTAATTTTTCTGACACAAGCTTACAAGCACTGCCTCACGTTGTGTTCCACTGTAATTTTTTTTTGGATTAATCTATGAGATACATACATTTGGATCTCCTTGGCAGCTTCCCATTCAAAACTTATAATTTTATTTTGTGATTTAATAATGATAAATAAATAAATAACAAATACATTATTTTTGATTCATGTGAAGAAGTAAAGCAAAGTAGCCGTATGCATTGTTAATTGTCTGAAATACATTATTGAAAAATAAAACAAGAAAGCAGAAGATCACAAAATAATCTACCTTTCCAAATGTTGACAATTCAATGGTAAAAAACATGCCAGCAGTTACTTTTACAGGTTCCTTTAAAAATTCCATATACAAACAAATGACTTTCTTTGACTTCTCCGGCAAATATATCCAATTTGAATTGTACAATGCCTCACTTAACTTGCCCGACTCATGTGTCACCTGCGTTCCAAAATAACATGCACAAAACATTTGAGTTCCAATGACCACAAGAAAGTCACCTATAGCAAAAAATTGTCCTGGATGATCTCGAGGAGATATCTAAGAAATTCAAAAAAGCTGTAATCGGTTTTATTACTAATTTCTAAACTTACACTACTTGTCTGATAACCCGTGACACAAAGTACAATGGCACTTAGAAGTACTTGCATAAAAAACGGAAATGACACAAACTGTTCACATTTCGCTGTAAGCCTTTAAATATTGTCTTATGCAACGTGAGGGAAATCTATGGGTTTAAATGAGGAACTTACATTTTCACGAAACCATGAAGCTTGATTATTTCTCGCAAATCTTCTATTACCAACTTATGCATCTCGATTGTGTTTGAAGCATTACCCAAATTGAATCCAATATTTGCCAAACGCATCCCAATCACTCGATAAAGTAATGACACATGATGCAGTAAAAACCACTGCAACACATCAATGCTTGCATGCGTCAGGGCGGTTACAGTCAATCCAGCCAGTTGGTAGAAATATGCATACCAATAGAACTTCGAGTGCAAATCAAATGGCATCCAAGCTGGATATGGCAGCACCCAATTCTTGCCAATGGCTACCACGATAAAACTGGCTGCAAATACACTCACCGCCGATCCACAATACGATTTCCCAATTGTGTTAAATACTTTATTGGGTTTCTCAAAAACGTTCAGCTCCTCTGCACTCCTAAAATTGATTGCTCCTGCATCGATAAGTTTCAAAAAATTAATAGACTCCTTGCTCAATCTAAGCATGTTGAAGATTTTCGGCAATAAGACCGCTTCCGTCAGGGCCATGTGAAGAGATTCGGTTATTTTTTCGAATTCATTCGAAGTGAACACACTTGCCCACATCGAAAGGCTTGTCAAAATGGTTATAAAGAAATGTAGGAAATATGAATAGAGTCGGTAAAGTGGTTCCCATTTTTTGTTGTCCAAACGCCCAAGTCCAAAAAAAGTGAGGATGGCAATGTTTGCTCTAATCGGTTGCACCAAATCGTAATCCATGTTTCTCGACCGAAACTGTCCGGGAATGTGAACGATGATTGAGAAATTAAAGGTTTTCGTGGCTATTTGCCGGAGCTTGTAGACAGTCACCCTAAGGCAAATGGCAATTAAATTTCAATTGTCTTTGACGTCTTACACTAAACGCCCATTCATCAATATTAAATAAGTTTTTGAAAAAGTTTTCAAGTCGATTGGGCAGGTAAACTAGAGTTATAACTTCGGTGTTTAATAAATTGTTGACAAAGTTGTTATAATTCTAAAAAAAACTTTTGTGTACCGATGAATGAATGTGTATTACATATCTTAAATATAAAATTCTTTAAAACAAATTACGAACTTTCGAAGGCAGCGATACTCTCTCTTTCTTTTGGGTGAATTTTTGATGTTTCTTAGAATGAGGCAGTAGCACCTTGTTTCTTGATATTTAAGATTGTTTATGAAAATTACACAATATTCAGTTTGTGTACGGGAACTCGTTTTTAAAAAATCCGTATTAAAAATACCGTTTTTTATACTGTTTTTAAATCCCGCTTTTTTTAAAACCCGCTTTTTAAACTCCCGTTTTTACATATAAAAGCGGGATTAAATATATATTGTGGCCCAATGCTCGGAATTCGGGATGGTAGGTGAAATACTGTCTAAAGGATATAATGTTCATGGTCATCAAGTCGCAAGAAAGGAGAAAAAAGCGAACAAATACTTGATCACGAAATTTTTATTAATTAACGAAAACAATAAAGAACATAAAACATAACTAAACAGGGGGTATCAAAAAAGAACATATTTTCTGTCAAATAAGAAGAGACTATCATTATACTTAAGTTTGATATTGTGAGTTATACGGCGTAGGAAATCTGTTTTATTTATTGCTTTTTTTATTTTTTAAATTTTTGATATTGCTCTTTCTTCTTCATTTTTATTTTTTTCTAATTTTGTTTTAATAGCAATATTTTCTTTGCTTAAATCTTCAATGAGTATATATAAACCTGTGATATTATTATAATGAAGAGTCGGACAAGTTTACTTCTTCACTTTTTACTTGCGATTTATAGGGACTATAAGGCAAGTTATGCATTCGTAAAAAAAATTCTAAGAATCAAACATGATATTACGATGATAGAGAAGTCAAAAAAAGTGGGTCCGGAAATTGCGTCCGTTTTTCTGTCTGTCTGTCTGTCAGTCCGTATCGATTTCTATAGCCTAAACGGTTCGGCCGATTTGATTCAAACTTGGTATATAGTATTTTACCCGACTGTTTTTCGAATTGGCATTCTAGCGCCAAAACTAACGGTACCTGCCATATAACTTTTAATGAAAAACTTATTTTTCTCGAAAACGGCTCCTACGATTTTGATAAAACTTTTTGACTGGTGTTTTCTATGCAAAATCTATCTTTAAGTTTAAATGGATTTTTCAGAAAAAGTTTTATAACGGTACCTCACATATGAACGGTTTTTTTAAATCATACTTTCTCGTTAACTAATTGACGGATTTTGATGAAATTTTCAAAATATGTAGTGTTTTATGATTTAAAAAATATTGTTTATTAAAATTTTCAAAAACATTTTTTTTATTTTTAATATTTAAAAAAAAAATATTTTGTTTTTTGAATATTTTGAAAACGGATTTATAGATTTTTTCTTTTAATTTTTCTCCTTGTATATAGATTTCTTTAAATTGACACACTCAAAAAAAATTTAAAATATGGTTTCGAAAAGTTTTTCAAAAAAAAACATTTTTTTTGAAAAAACTAGTCGAACGATTTTGAATTGAAAAATTCATAAAATAGAAAACAGCAAAAGAAATAAGATGGCTTACAATATTTTTTTCCAAAAAACGTGATGAATAGTGTTATTTTTTATTTCATAATTATTTGTTTAATATTTTCCCCAAAATTTTATTTCATATTGCTCGGCTAAGCCCTAGCCATTAGTCAAATAAAAAAAGGTGACAACCTACATATAAACCTACGTATTTTAAAGCATTTCATCATCATAATAGCACACAGAATAAATAAGGAAGCCTACAAAAACCACTAACAAATAAAAAAACTATTCGATTACTACTGAATGCAAACATTTCAATCGAATAAACAAAAGCTTACACTTGCCCCTAAATAAACAAAACCACTGTGTTAACTTTTAATATTGTCTCTATACCCACTCGCTTAACAGTATCTGGAATATGGAATGTGTATCTTACTTTTAGTACCTACCTTCCTTCCAACCTTATTATAGGTACCTGATATCCTCATTAAATTCCATTAATAACTACCCACACCATACGTTTATCGATCCATCAAACTTAAGCTATTTTAATTAATTTGATTTCAAAAAGTAAATTATTGTTATTGGGACCTACATATATTATAGGTTCCTATACCTAGCATTATTGCCCTATTGCTGATTCCCACGAATCTTTATGCCAGTTGTTCAATTTTTTTCCATACCAAAATGAAAATTAAACTGAAAAAAGTCCTTTATATCTTTCTATTAGCAAATTATATTATAAACAGTAAACAACAAGTGGAAAGATAATACACTAATAAAACTGCAAAAGCTAACAATCCTATATATTTATGTGTTTATCCCTTTGTCGCATGTTCGTTCTAACTTCACCCCACAACGATTCTAAAGAAGTTGCACGTCAAAAAAAAAATTTTAAAATTAAATCTTTGTCAAAGAGACGCCTGCACTTAAAAAGGATTCGCACATAGGAGCAAGTACGTGCGACCCAGTCGTCCATTTTATTTATAATGACTGACTTATGAATACTACATCAAACTATGTTACTCCTACATAATACATGTACACATATTGTACATTAATATACGTTACTTATATAATATAGCTTGTGGATGAGTGCAGATATGTATTGCATACGTACTCACAACATCCTTTTTGTATATTTTTATTAATTATTAATTTCATTAATTTAATATTTCATATTCAAAATCAGTTTACTTCATTATAAATTAAATAGGTAATTCAGTTACGTTCAACATAATATGACTTCATTACAAATTAAATAATTCAGTTGTGTTTTAAGTTATTAGTTATACTAAAAAATACAATAATTATTTTTTTTTATAAATAATCTGACGGGGAAAATCTTTCAGGGGGTTTAACTAATCTACCCATTTAGTAACAGACGATAGATCACTTTATCACATAACGTTGGGATTCTGGTTGGATCTCTTTCTTCAAATCTAAAGAGGACGATGAATGGTCAGCTTTGTCTTCGTGATTTGTTTTCGGATTTCCATTATTTGAATCTAGTATTTTCAATATATGTTCTCGACTTCTGCGATAAATACCGCCAGAGACATCTTCCAAATCAAACGATTGCGGTTCTTTACACTTGCTTACAACAGTAGCAGGCATCCAACGCGATTTCAGATCTGTTTTATAATAGACTTTGGGTCTTGTGAATAAAAAAAACAGTGAAAGCTATTTGTAGAGGAAGCTAAAGCTTACTAGTCATAGCTTTTGCTAGTAGCTTAAGCTAGACTGCTCTAGCTTTATCTTTGTTTTATGTGAATAAAAAAAGGATTTTACTAAATAGCTAAGCTGTAAAATTCTAGCTTAAGTTTCGCATTTTCACCTTTTGTTCGTTTATTCACATGTCTTGAATTAGGTAGCTTTAGCTAAAACTGATCGTACTCATACTATAAATGTGAATGTTTCTATGTTTGAATGTTTGTTTCCCAATCACACCTCAACGGCTTAACGGATTTGGATGAAATTTCGTAGGAATATAGATAATGTGCTGGATTGAACCATAAGCTACTTTTTATCATAGAAAAATTAACGCTTTCTGTGGGAGAGTCTTAAATGTCAAATACTGAAAGTGTTACAGGATTCACTATACCATAGAGATATAGAAAGTAAGAGATACAGAGATATACAAATATAGAGATACCTATATCACCTTTATTAGAAAAAATGGTACTCACCCTAATAAAAATAAATTATAATTTGACGGAAAACCTTATTTAAGATTAGAATAGACTTTATTAGTAATATAAAAATTCACTTATCCAATATTTGATTATAAAGCTGTTTACGACCCGGTTTAAAACCGTCGAAAATATTGACTAAAATGTATTAGAATGAATTGTATATTTAGTATATTTGTCTGATATGCTTCCATGCCGAAATAACTGCACGATTTTGTGAAGTTTGATAGACGGAATAGTTACAAGATTCATTGTGCTACACAGGATACTTTTATTCTGAAAATGCACCTTTCCTGCGGGAGAGATCTGAATATTTTTTTTAGCGAGTTTTGATTTAAATAATATCAATAACTTAATATGAAGTCCACGCAGACGAACTCGCTGGTAGAAGCAATTACTTTATAATTCGGAGAACCAAGGAAAAGAATAAACTTTTGTAAACTCTTCAGCTGTATTGCATTGCATGTTGCTTCTACATTAGGCTGTGGAAACCTTTCCGATTAACATATATATGTACACGTATGAAATCTGCATGTTCGCACTATTACTAAAGCGAATTCTAAAACTAAATACTAGTCAAAGGTTTCTAAAAAGGGGTATAGGAATCGTGATATTTTTTTTAGCTTTTGCTTAAATATTTTAGCTTAAGCTATTTTTATTCACACAAATTGAAGCTAAAGCTGCAAAAACAAGCTTAAGCTACATTGCTATTTCAAAATAGCTGGGTTTTATTCACACAAAACCTAGCATTTGCTTAAGAATCTAAGTTTTAGCTTTACCTTTTTTTATTCACAAGACCATTTGTCTGTATATTAAATGGGTAATAGATCTTTAGTGCTTCTATCATAATTTTGTTTCATTTTCAGGCTATATTTTCGCATGTTCAATTGATGTTTATTTTTTTGATTTAACCGGATAGAAATTTTTCTTTATATTTGGTAATTTCGTTCGCAATCTGCGTGACATTAAAATTTACTGTTTTTACTTGTTCTGAAGAAGAGAGGAATAACTTCGACATATTTCGAGTAGTAGTCTACTATTAGGAGAAAACATTTTTTTTGAAAGTGAAAAAGGTCCGATCCTACCTCATTCCAGGGTAAATCAGTTATTTCGCGATTTTTGTGACTTTTTAATATTTTAATTAGTCTGTTAAATTGTATTGAGTGAAAAAATTTAAACGCCATTTTACATTACATTACATTTTAATCTACTCCGTATATAAATCTACGAAGTAGACACACTTACAAGCACTGGCTACCGAGGCCATCGGCTCAGACAATTACAAGGCAAACACACAAGACGACATTGATACAGGACAGAAGAGAAGGCAGAAGGAGAACGGAAAAATAGAAAACACATAACACATGTCAACAGCACGCAGTTGGTTTTCGGGCGGTCCTCCATCTTTCTATTTCTATTCTTTAAGAAATGTTAAAAAGCGTAATTTTTTTTCAAAATTGTTGGAACGGTTTATTTTTAACAACTTTAAAAAAAATAATTTAAGAATACAAAATAAAGAAAAATAAGCTTTTACATAACGGTTATATGACAGGCACCGTTCATTTTTGAGCTAAAAAAAAATTTGATAAAACTCCTTTGTAGAATGTCAATTTCTACTGGCCCAACCGTTTAGGCTACAGCATTGTATTATAGAATCTATAGTACTACCATCAGGCGGCATCTAGTAATAGCGCTGCATTAGTTCTTGATATGGGTTTTGGAGAGTAGAAAGAAATATAGTGATGAAAGAGTAGGTTGTATGTTATATTTTCAGACGTGATTACCAGCATTTGCAGGAATAATGATTATTAAGTGACACTAGACCATATGGTTTGGCAGAGTAAGGGAAACAAAAATTAATGGATTTCCCTTTGATTTTTCGTAAACAAACCAAGATTGTGCGTCTTCAATTATTTTTTGGATTTTGCATTTTTAAAGAAATTTTGTTATTTCTGTATTTTCTGTATTTCTTATACCGAAATCAATTACCCATGTTGCCATATTCGGATTTGACTCTTTAAAGTTTAAATGTATATATATTCTTCAATTTCGAACGCTAGTTATATATAAAACTGGTGGCGATTGGTACTATGTTGTTGGACAAGAGTATTTTTGGTACTAGATTTTTAGTACTTAGTACTAGAATTTAGTAATATCGTAGTTTTGGTATTATATTAAGAACTAGATTTAGTACTTAGTAGCAGATTTAGTACTGTATATTGTAGTTAGTACTATATTTAGTCCTATATTTAGTAGTTAGTACTAGATTCTTTTTACGTGATAAGTGAAGATACTCTAAAGCAATAACATAGGTACAAACATCTGCACATCTGCAAACAAGGTGTTTTATTTGTAAAATAAGTAACTAGGTAGGTACTTCCATTCAAATTAAATTTTTGCAGACTAAGAAAAATTGTAGTGCCCCGTGGCTTAGTGGTTAGTGTATCGGACTGCTAAGAAAAAGAGCCTGGGTTCAAATCCAGCTCATAGCCACCTTTTTTTCTGGGGTACTGCCTCTTGCGAGGAACTGACAAAACCTCCAAGAGTAAAATTTGTCTCGAAAAAGTGCATCTCATGTAGCCGTTCGGACTCGGCGGTAAACTGTAGGTCCCTTCCATTCTTGCAGATTAACAACATACACACAGGAATGGTTGAGAGTATAAGTCACTAGGCCTTGGCTCCTTAAGGAGCTGTCACTGCCAATAAATTTAGTTTTTTATTTATTTAAAAAAATTGATATAATAATCAAACATGGTAATCATTCAAAATTATTCAAAAAAAACCAAACCAATAAGCAAATTTCAAAAATCGGTAAAATGGTAAATTTCATCATGTTGCCGTATCTATAAAAAAAACCCACCCAAAAACAATGCATTTTCAAGACAGAAATGAAAACTCCTTACACCCCTGTCTAAATTTCTATCTTCCATTCTCTCATTATCAGAAATCGACAAAGAAATAACACGAAAAAGACTTAATAATTTGCTTCCCGCTTACTGCTAACACTTTATATACATCTTTTCCGTTCTGTCAATTTCTAACGTTGCATATGTGTTGAATTCATCTACCCGACTAAAAGTCTACACTGAGAAAAAGCGAGATAGTGAAACTAGATGGCGCTAGGTGAAACACCCATCTTGATAGTACTATAGATTCTATATACAATGGCTACAGTTCAAAATACATCCGTACAGACAGACAAATAGACAGGCAGACAGAAAGACAGACGCACAGAATTTTGCCAGTAACTCAAATATGTTTCTCTATCATTGTAACGTCATGTCTGATTGTTATCTCAAAATTTGTAATCTGCACGAATGCATAACTTGCATTATATAGAACCTATAATCGCAAGTAAAAATGTGTACTACATACATATATGTTTCTCGAGTAAATATCTTAATAATTAAAAAATAGATTTTTTCAAATTCGTTTTGTTTTTCTCGCGTGATGTGTAGTCAGGGCGAAACTTGAGCCAGCCTGGCTCAGATGATTGCTTTCAGGTGAATTTCGTCAAGCACTTTAAATACCTGATTAGTATAATCTTAGTACTACTCACAAAAACTACTTGCTATGGTTTACTAAGGAATTGTGCACTCCAAATTTCATATGGGAAAACTTGTTGGGGAGGAATTCATAGGAACAAAGTTAATTCTCTCTGACTCTAGAGAAACACACTATCCGTGTTACTTGTAAAAAAAATCGCTTCCATAACAGCTTTATTTTGTTTCGCGTACTTCATGTTCTTCCACTAAGACATTCTTTTTTACTTTAAAGCTCTAAGACTTATTTTTTAAGGAACGGGTACATGTCGGTACGAAGGAATTCCTGACACAATTTACGATTAAATTCCAATAATTTGGTAAACATGGTTTCTCATCTGATCTTCTTTAATCAACTTACACTACTTGTCTGATATCCCGAAAAACAAAGTACCAGCGCGCTGAAAAGAACTTGCATCAAAAACGGAAATGGCATAAAATGTTCACACTTTGCGGTTACACTTTAAGGTCGTTAGGGATATTCCTAAAAGAAACTATTTCACGCTTACTTTTTTACAAAACCATGTACTTTTATTATCTCCCGGATATCCGCTATGAATCTCAGTTGCATTCGAATGATTCTCTATGTCAAATCCAAGATTTTCAAAACGCATCCCCATCACACGATAAATCAATGACACATGATGCAGCAGGAACAACTGGAGCACATCAATGCTGACATGTGACAAAGTTGTCACTGTCAATCCACCAAGTTTAAAGAAATATGCATACCAATAGAATTTGGAGTGGAAGTCAAACGACATCCATGCCGGATATGGTAGTACCCATCTCTTCCCGATTGCTACAACCGTAAAACAGGCTGCATAAACACCAATAGCAGAGCAACAATAACACCGAATGACAGTTTTCAAACTGAAATTTCCATTATCGAATAGTCCCAAGAAATGCTCAGCCTCCCAGCTCAATCATAAAATGTTTATGATTTTTAGTATGAAAACAGCTTCGGTGAGAGCCATGTGCAGAGATTCTGTGATTTTTTCAAATTCCTTGGAGGTGAACACACTTGCCCACATCGAAACAGTTGTAAAAATTGTAGAACAAAAATGTAGGATAAACGAGTAGAGTCGGTAAAGTGGTTCCCATTTATTGTCTAAGCGCCAGAGTCCCAAATATTGAAGAATGGCAATGGTTGCTCTAATCGATTGCACCAATTGGTAATCCATGGTTTTCCGATTCGTTGCAAATTGCAGTGTTGATTGAGTTATTTAAGAATATATATGGCTTCCTGAGTGCAGGAAACTCTTAGACCAATGCGCAAATGGTATTGTAATTAAATTTCAATTATCTTTGTGCCACACGACGATGACGCCCATGCCATTAATTTAAAATTATTTTGTGGAAGGTTTTAAGGTCGATTAAGAAAGGCAAATTTAAGTTTATTAAATACTAGCAGACCCACCCGGCGTTGCTCGGGTACATAATACATTTTCTGGATCCAGACAACAGTATTGGTTACAATAATTAAAAAATATTAATCCCACCACAAACATTTTCATGTAAAAGACGACTCGCACTTTTAAAGAGTTATCAGATCTCATGTTGAGCCAAGCTTCTATTTTAACACTGTACAAGGCCTAACTCACGAACTCTACACCTTAGTGTCAAAATATGTGGATTAGCTTTCCCTTCTCATGAAGACTCCCTTAGCAGTACTCTCTATTATAAAGTTTAGTGAGGTCAAATTCAGAATGACTTCCAGTGCTGCTGTGAGGCAAGTTCTCACCTTACATAGGTGAAGGAAAACCACTTTGGTTCCAAAGTTTCGTCGTATTTTGACTACCGAATGGGACTTTCTAAGGCTTGTTCAATATAAAAAAAATATTAAAGAAAATCGGAATATACACATGTAGTTTTAATCCATTTTGTAAATAAAAATTTGTTTTCTAAGCAATTTTGTCTCCATCTTTCTTTTTTCTAAACAATCGTCTTTATATAAATAAACAATTTATTTAATCAAATTCATTAAACAAGGCCAATCTATATGTACAATTCTTCAAAAAAAAAAATATAAAAATTCAACAACAAAAGTATCTAAAATAATTATCAGGAGCAAAAAGGAATATACGATTTCTTTACAATGAAGTTTAGGTTTAGATTTAGTCCGAAGAAGTAAGTTTTTTTTTTACAGATTTTTCTTTGTACAAAGTGAAGATGTTCAGAAAGTTAAAATTCACTTTCAGAAGTGCATTGTTCTTACTTCTTGTGGCTTCTGCAATTTGGAACATGTTCTGGATCCTCACATGTCAGTGTATTCTCATCGAAAACTTTATCTTCTCCGCATGTTATCAATCTGGGATGACCTTCAACGCATGTAATCAATCGATGGCAATCACCGGAAACTGGGAAGCGTGGGAATGGCCAGAAACGGGCAGCTACTGAGTCTGGTTCTACTTTGGTTGGGCACTTGAAACCAACAACAGCTATTTTGATGAAACAAAAATTAAATGAAAGTCTTTGAAATTAAAAACGAAAAAAATTCGTATGTACCTTCTGGATTACACTTTTCTAAAAGTTGATCGGGCCAGTTGCAGCCGTGGATCCTATCATCATAGGCTAAACCAGCATCACAGTCCAGCTGATGCGGCTCACCGTACTCACACTTTATATAGCTGGTTGAACAATCAGATGAGATTGGGTAGATGCCGAATTGATATTCACAGCCAGGAGTCGAAATTGGTGTAGCTTAATTTGAAATGGTGTATACAAAGGATTTTATTGAATTATGTTAATTTATTTTTAATTAGTTATTTATTTATTTATTTCTTCGTATTCTTATACACATAAGGATAATAAATCTTATAATATAATGTAAAGTTATACAACAAATTTGAATATACTAAAAACAAACTCATTGGACGCTTTTTAGCATGTTGCATTTAAATTATAATAAAGAATTCCAAAATATCAACACTAAAAAATGAAAAAAAAATGTATTTATAATATATGTAATGAAGGATAAAATTTCAATTTATTAATAATGCCCTAAGTTGCCGAAGGTGCAGATACAAATTTGGAAACCATATTATTAATATAGACCTCTTGTACTCGACCGTTTAGATAGGAAAAAATAATTTTAGTTGCGAAGGATGAAAAATCAAAACTGTTTAGGAGTTTATTGCAAAGAATTGTATGGTCAACGGCATCAAAAGCTCGTGGAGAAATCAAGCAGTAAAAGAAAACTAATTTTATATTTTTCGATACCTTATCTGATTTCATCAACAACTGTCAAAAGAGTGGTAATGCAGCTATGCTTTTCTCGAAACCCAGACTGCAAAGGGGTAAGAACGCGAGAAGTACTTGATAAAGAATTTACTTTCCCCTTCATTAATTTTCCGAAGACCTTCGACAAGAAGAGAATAATAGATATATGCCGAAAATCCTTTCCACTTGTGTTTTTATGAAGTGTATGATTTTCGCTTTCTTCCAAACTATGGGAAACCTACTTTTAGTTAAAATATTGTATAAATGCTGTATAACAGGTAAAATAATTTTTAAAAACTTAGGGTGGACATCATCTGTTCCAATAGCATTGGATTTAATAGAGAGAATGCTTACAACAACTTGAACTTGATCAATACCTGTAAATCCAAACTTGTGATTAGACATACAGCTATTGTCTTCGATAAAATTCTCTTAAAAAACTGGTCGTGATTTATTTGACAATAATGGAAGAGTTACAAATTCTAGGTTGAGGGCATTTCCATCAATAGTTTTACAAACTTCACCTTTGTGCTTACTTAGACCTAAGTTCCGTACGTTTTTCCATATTCTGTTTTCCACTTAAGGAAGGTGGAAGGGTTTTTTAGTTGAACGAATTAGAGCAACAGTTCTAATTTTAACATATTTACAAGAAATTTAATCATTTATTAATTTAAGTTTCATAAGCTATTAATATTATGGCTTTTTATCTTATTGAAATAATTGATAAACGAAAGAGCTGATGACCAAACTAGAAAATGACTAGCTTTTAATAATAAACTGATAAGTACGAATATCGGCCAGAAATTAAAGCTGACTTTATCATAAAATCCCTACCAACCATTGTAGAAGTTCAAACAAGCTAGAAAGACCTGTAATGATCTCATTCAAAGAAAGATGTTTTGTACATGAACAAAAAACCAAGGCAAAAAGTATTACGATGTCCCTAAGTTAGTAAAATTGTTTTACAAAAATGCATAGTGTTAAAACCACTGCGTAAGCTTTTCCATCTGTCCTTTTCTACAAGTCTCTATCTTTTGTCAAGATTTTTAATTCACTAAATGGTTTTGTCGACGATAGTAACTTCAGATTAATAATCACAACAAATGGATGTGTAATTCTAACGGCAGCTAAATGATGAGTTCTATAAATTTCAATTTTGACAGTATTGTTATATCGAAGTTTTTGATATCGAGGCTTTAAACATGTTTCATATCATTCATTCATTTCATTTCATATATTTCTTATAAAAAACCCTGGCTTTTTTGTTGTTTCCTTCAATGTCTGCTCCTTATTTCTAATCTCTAGGAGTGCACCACAAGATTCGATGTTGGACCCCATTCTTTTCACGACTTAGGTAATTGAATTGCCATCTTTTTTTTATTTTCGCTTATAAACATGTATGCAGATGACGCATGCAACTCTATTGAAATGAAAATTGTGTCCTTACCATTAACGAAGATCTTCAAAACATTCATCTGTGTTCTCAGCCTAATGGTCTGTCTCTCAATCTTTCCAAAAATATTTGCTAGGCTATTTCAAAGAAACTTTTAGATATTCCTGATCTGCTTTCCAATGATATTTCTATTGATTTCCTGGACACAGCTAAGAACACCCTCTTTTTAACAGAACTCTATTATGGAATAACCATATAAATTCCATTGTCGGCAAAGTCTATGGAGTCCTTATAGTGCTTCGAAATTTCCTCAAAGTATTAACATCAAAGGATTGCGTACGATACTTTGATAGATGGTTGTAATCAGTGATTCCCGGAGAGACTGGAAAAAATTTCTTTATTTCTTTGCTATTGGCGAGGAATAGATTGCAGAATGAAGTAGCCCTAGCGTTTGCTTCATCTGGAATAGTTACGATATTGTTAGAAGCCAGACGAACTACACATTCTGGCTTCAAATAACAATTGGGCATGCAAATCAACGAAATACCAGCTTTCCACATCGCCAAAAACATGTCGATGATCTAAATGCGATCATTCAGAATTTTTTTGACGTGGTAACTTCTTATATATAATATGACTCATGTTGATAAGACTCATCACTCATGCTAACCGCAAAACTGTGGTTCTTTCAACCAAAATCGATCGCAAACGTATTCTGAGCACCAGATGAACATCAGATGTATGTAAGTGTGTATGTATGTCGAGTATGTACTTCTAAGCCACCCAACGGATTTTAATGAAATTTTCGTGGTAAATTTAGTTTTGTCCAGGGATCGTTCCTGTGAATGTTTGGTCGCGCTGACCATATTTTTCTAGGGCGTAGTAACGCGCGCTTGGTAGTACTATTGTATTATTGGTACTAGATTTGGTACTAGATTTAGTACTATATTAAGTACTTATTAGTATATTTAGTACTAGATTTTTTTGACGTGATAAACTGGTACCGATTGGTACTAGGTTGTTGGTACAATAGTATTTTTGCTACTAGATTTTTAGTACTTAGTACTAAAATTTAGTACTATTGTATTTTTTGACGTGATAAGTTGAATTGTATATGGTGTGAGTTAACGGGCTGTATATTGGTTTTGGTGTTATCAATGTTTTCTTATGACGTTATCACGTAAAATTATCCTTCGTAAACCGACTTTACAGACAACCAACTTTTTTCCTTCAAATCAGTTTACAGAGTATTAAACCTGAATGACGTAATCAACTACCCCTCACAATTTCCACCTGTAAATAGAACCACTTCATGCTGCGTAACATTAATCAACAAAAGGATGAGGATGTCTTGAAGCCGCGTTTAGCGATTATTACAAAGGATTTATCATTCGATTTTGAGAATTGTCGTTGTTGGAAGTTTACGGAATCCACCTGAAGTTTCTTTGTTTTGCGCATTGAAAATTATACGTTGCTTGTATATTTTATATGTATGTACCGCAAAAAAAGGTCGAACTCTAAATGATCTTCGCATCATTAAAGAAAATAAATTGCACGATTGGATTGCACGTACTTGCTCATATGTGCGGTCACATTGTAGAATATTTTTTTTGTGATTTTTGCTTATTCGAATACAGTACGTTAAATTGTGTTTAGAGAAATAATTTAAACGCCATTTTATTTCTTTAAGAAATGTTAAACAAATGTGTAAAATATTAAAAAAAAAGTAATTATAATATGCAAACTTCAGCACAAAATTAATATACATTTAAAAAAAAATAAAAAAAATCACCTACCCGTTTTCAAAATATTGATTTTTCAAAAAAAAAATATTAAAAAAAATTATTTAAAATACAAAAAAAAAGTTTTCGAAAAAAGAATTAATGCAAATAGACATATTCACAACATTGTTCATCAACGCGCTGAATAATGCATATTATCCAATAAGTTGGAAGACAGCTGTTGTACATCCTCTCCCGAAAAAGAGAAAAGATAATTCCAATTCGGCAAATCTCCGGTCTTCTTCCGAGTATTACCAAGGTATTCGAAAAAGTTCGCAATAGAGCTCTGGCCAAGTGGGCGGAGGACAAAAAACACCCAGTTCGGTTGTAAGACGGGTCATGACACCACTACTAACACCGCGCCTAAGTTGGTATCTGCTGTCCAAAGGAACAATGCTAAGAAACATCAATAGGGCAAGCTAGTGATCGCTGGGCCACATGGACATTGACTGGCGAGTAAAAGTGTAGTAAAGTACCTTGGCATTTGGCTGAATCAGTTTCTAACGGGTGATTTTTTTGAGGTTAGGATTTTCATGCATTAGTATTTGACAGATCACTCGGGATTTCAGATATGGTGTCAAAGAGAAAGATGCTCAGTATGCTTTGACATTTCATCATGAATAGACTTACTAAATCATTGAATTTTATTACCAAAATAAGTGCCCTAGAAAAGTTGGCAGAAAATCCGCTATTTTATCGACAAATTTTGTTCAGCGATGAGGCTCATTTCTGGTTGAATGGCTACGTAAATAAGCAAAATTGCCGCATTTGGAGTGAAGAGCAACCAGAAGCCGTTCAAGAACTGCCCATGCATCCCGAAAAATGCACTGTTTGGTGTGGTTTGTACGCTGGTGGAATCATTGGACCGTATTTTTTCAAAGATGCTGTTGGACGCAACGTTACGGTGAATGAACCGAACACTGATTTTGGTAATAAAATTCAATGATTTGCAAGCGTTGCTCGTTAGTAAGTCTATTCATGATAAAATGTCAAAGCATACTGAGCATCTTTCTCTTTGACACCATGTCTGAAATCCCGCGTGATCTGTCAAATACTAATGCATGAAAATCCTAACCTCAAAATAATCACCCGTTATTTTTCAACCGACATGTAGAGGCTGCTCTGGCTAGAGCTATAGAAGCTTTTGCCCTGACTAGATGGATTCTTGCAGATTAACAACAAACACACAGGAATGGTTGAGAGTATAAGTCCCTTGGCTCCTTAAGGAGCTGTCGCGCCAATAAATTTATTATTTTTTATTTTTAGATGGATGTTTTATAGCAGTCTCCTTGATAGCAGGGTAGAGGTGATTTGCTACATGGCCCTCATTAGGCCGTAATTGCCGTTGCACCATCTCTAATGGAAAAGATTCGGGTGTTTGAAAGACAGTGTCTTCGTACCTGTCTTGGACTACACAGAACACTAGAGTCAGGATTACAAACACTACTATTCCAACGAGGTCCTATACAACGGGGCCAATATAAACAGGATAGATAACTTTTTATTTCAGCTGATTCGAGGTCACACTGCAAGAGCAATGACCTCGACTAATGGCCAAATCCCCCAAGATGAATATTTGGAGAGTACAAGAGTTCAAGCGGTTTCATCCCGTCCTAGGCTGTTCTTTACTTAGACAGTCGAGGGCTGATACCAGATAGATCGGCAATCCCGTTGATCTATCACATCAGCCGTAAAACTGTGGATAGGCGGCTCCTTTACGACCTTTACGACCAGAGCGCCTTCGTTTCAGTAGGACTTTGCCGGGTCCGGAGAGAATATTTCGATCAATTTTGGTGGCTTACAGGCTGATATTTGCAGTCGACTTTTATTATTGCTGGTATGGCTGTTCTAGTTTTAAGTATTTTTAGTTATTATAAGGTTAATTTCAGTTTATTTTAAGTAGATTAAGGTAGTTTTTGAAAAATAAAGATCTGAAAAAGCAGTTCAACAAAAAAAACATCTGAATGATAATATAAAAGTACCTATCTATACATCCATACACATAAATAAAAATGAAGTGTCTGTTTTTAAAATCAAAATAACAGCTTTTTACTTGATGTATACGAAAGGATATACAGTACTTATAACAAAACCACCATTTTAAAATGTTTTGTCTGTCTGTCTTTCTGTCTGTTTGTTCCGGGTAATCTCGGGAACAGCTGCATCGATGACGGAACTTTCACTGCAGGTATTTGATATACTAAGGAGTAACTTAGACTACGTTAATTACTCACTAGGTGGCACTTGTGTCGTTTTTTCGAATTTTTTTATTTATGAATCGATTTCGACGGGACTTTCACAGGCAGAGAGCTCATTTTAAAAGGAATAATTGAAGCTATTTGAATTACCCATAGGTGGCACTGGGTTTGCTTATTTTTCGATAATTATTATTTTAGAATGATTTGACTAAAAACCACACCATACAATATTTTTATAATAACCAAATCAAATATTAATACATAATATCTAATAAAAATAATAATACTAACGAGAAACAGGAGAATAAAATTAAATTAACATGGGTAGGTATTTCGCTATGGTGGAATACAGGATTATTAACTTTTTGTAAGCTTTGCGAATTGAGAAAACAGTTTTTTGATAAATTCCAGGCAGACGAAGTCGTGGGTAACAACCAGTTTAGAATACGTTTGAAATACATTTAAACAACAATCTGTGGAAAACAATGCTAATTTTTCTGCAACAAGCTTAAAACCACTGCCTCACCTTGTGTTCCAATGTATTTTTTTTTCTGGATTAGTTTACGAGATTAATCTTTTATTTTGTGTTTTTGTTTTGATAGGCTACATTCTTTCTCCTGAAATTCCATTATGTAATTCAAAAACCTTTATACCCAGAGCTTATTCTACTTCGATTGCAATAAAGGTTATAGATGCTTGTTTCTGGCTCATACTAAATAATTTCAATTCGCCCATATACCCTAGTGATTTACTTACGATCATGTTGTCGGCTGCCACAATCAACGGCCCAATTATAGTTGCAGTGGTTATGTACGGCTCCTTTACCGTCGAACAACAATCCATTTTCACAAGTCTCCAAAGTCAACGTTCCATTTGTGCACAAGAAAAATTGATCACAATTCTCTGTGTGCGCATAAGCTTGCACTCCATGCTTCTCGGGACACTCGGGTTCCCCAACTGCAACAGAATATGCTAGAAAAAGAGCGAAAATAAAAAAAAGATTAATTTAAAATTTTTATTTTAGAGTGAAATTTAATATTCAACCGCCATTTGAACTGTCATTTTAGTTCAAAACTATTCCAACGGAAAGTATGCAAATGACCATTTTAAATTTCTTATCAATTTCCTTGCCATAAAAGGAATCTGCACGAAGCCTCATAGCTTTTTCGAATACAAAATTAAATTTCTTGGGGAAAAAAGTGAAACTTGCTGACCATGATCTTCAATTTAAAATTTCCAAAAAAAAAACATGACAAACTTAATGCAAATGTGTTGTTTAAAATTGGAAATTTTATTAACACAATCCCAACAGAACTTCAATATGTAGATACATATGTAGTTGCTTCAAGGTTCATAATATCATTACTGTCATATCCTCAGCATGATATGTCACATGCCAGAAAAAAACACATGTTTAAAAAAAACTTTGCATAATATATTTATAACTTCCTATATTTGACTATAACGAGAAAAAATATCCAACTTGATGGTATTCACATCTTATGCTAACGGTAAGGTACGACGTCGGGGTTTAAACACGAAACTCTCACTTTCAATGGACTAACTTGCAAATATGGTGATGGTAAATCGACGTTAAACATGCCGCATGAGGCATCAACAACGACGACCTGTTCAACGACGCGCAGCTCGACTGCCAAGAGAAATACCAGAATACCTGCCGTGTGATCTTGGTTATCGGAAAAAGAAGATGATATAGCCGTAGCCATGTTTACCCAAGATTCATAAGCCAGGTGAAGCAATCGTCGGCGTCGATTGGATGCCGGCCGACTAGGTGTCTTATTTATGTCTGATGTGTGGTGCAGTCAGGTATATAAACGTTGTTGGAAACGTATGCCTGTACTGTGACACACGTAAACAAATAAATCGCTACAAGATGATGGCTGGCAAGCTGGCTTCTTCCCATAGTCATCAACTGGTATTTTGTTATGCAAGAGCCAAGACACCGATGATTTTGTTATGGGAAACCAACAACGTGGTGGCAGTAATGCATCGAGTTAATTATTGCATTTCTTGGTGCCGTATGAAATTGAACGTTTCTGTGGTATTGCGGAAGGAGCTGGATGTATTAATTTAATGGGCTTTATTGGGAGTAATTTTTTGTTCTTTATTGTGAAGAGTGGGTGGGAAAAAAATTAAACCATAATATGAGGAAAAATGATGAAGAACTTGGAAGCACCCAAGTGTCGGATCCTAAACAACTCAGTGTTTATGGTAAGATTTCGGGTAAGATTTTCGGTAATTTGATATTGAGGGTTCTTGTTACTTTCAAGTAGAAATGGTGTTTTTTCTATGAACTTTGTCTTGTACATATGATCGTCAAGGAAATCTGTTTGCCGACGTGCCACATTTGTTTTAACATTTTCCAAGATGGTATTAATGAAATGATAACGACAGATGTAAGATAGACTTGATATGATTAACCCATAGTAACTTAGGAGATACATCTTGAGTGTAACTTCAAAATATCACTGTTATCAAACATAACCTTGCAGCAGAATTTGTAGTTCATGTCAATTCAGTAATAACATTCGATTGTTATTCTTGTTCTGGTTGGGCTTGCACCATTGAAGCATTTGTGTATTGCATAATCCATTCTTTGCCAACAAGGATAATGTATTGCTTTTCAACCATCAAAGGAAATCTACATAAGACTTATTACGTTATATGACGGAAGTAAAATACCGAACACATAGCTCCTGTGATTGATCCATGTTGTTACATATATGTATATGTAGTTACTCCACAAACCCAGGACGGGTCAAAAATGGGCTAGTCTGGGTCGCAAGTATTTGCTCTTATGTGCATAATCATCACATTGAAAGGTAAGATCTTTGAGAGAAACATGTAACATTTACGTAGAAAAATCACACGGTCTGAACCTCTATAAAAAGTGTCAAAGCCGCGAGATTAAAAGGTTTTAAGTAAAAAAAGCAGGCGGCAATAAATAAAATAAATTTATTGGCGCGACAGCTCCTTAAGGAGCCAAGGCCTAGTAACTTATACTCTCAATCATTCCTGTGTGTGTTGTTAATCTGCAAGCAGGCGGCATCGGTGCAGTAGATAAGATGTATGCTTCTGACCCGGAGGTCGTCATTTCGATACTCAGGTTGAGAAGAAAAAAAACAAGCTAGAGCCGTCCGTGAGTCTTAAGTGAGAAAATAGTCACCTAATTCTCGATCTACTGCGCCGAAAAAAAATTCTTTCCTATCTTTCTAATTCTCCTAACTAGTGTCGTGCAATGTCATGTTGCATTCTAAAAGGCAATGTGCCTTACAGACACTTAATTAAAAATATTATTATTATTAAAAAAATAAATTGCACGACTGGATCGCACGTACTTGCTCTTATGTGCGGTCACAGCTTGAAATAAAATTTTAGAAATATTAAGGAAACTTCAAAGATTATATTCGATTTTTCTGACTTTTGATTGTTTGAAAAAAGTACATAAAATAGTTTTCAGCGGAAAAATTTAAACGCTATTTTATTTCTTTAAAAAATGTGAAAAAGTGTGAATTTTTTTTCAAAATCGCTAGAGCCGTTTTTAAATTAAACGGTTTTTTTTAACTTTTTTTTAAAAAAATTAAAAAAAAATATTCAAGAATACAAACTTAAACACAAAAATAACGTACATTTAAAAACAAAATTTAAAAAAAAAATCACTTACCCGTTTTCAAAATATTGATTTTTCAAAAAAAAAAATTTGGTTCAATTATTAAAAAAAAAAGTTTTCGAAAAAAAAATAATGCAAAATTATTAAAGCTACCTACATCTTCTTGAATATCAATTTTGATTGTAATCGGATCACCATTTTTCGAAAAAGTCGAAGAAAAAAACCGGTCCTATGGGAGGTACCGTTTTTAGCCCACCATATTAATGTTTTTTTCACCAAAACATAATGCATACCTACAGTAGTACACTGATTTTTTTTATAAAAATTCTTGGAGCCGTTTTCGAGAAAAATAAGCTTTTACATAACGGTTATATAACAGGTACTGTTAATTTTTGAGCTAAAAAAAAATTGAAAAAAAGTCCTCTGAAGAATGTCAAAAGAACCTTAAGTTCAAAATTTGAAGACGATTGGCCCAACCGTTTAGCCTGCAGTCCAAAATACATCCGTACAGACAGACAGACAGACAGACAGACGGACAGAATTTTGCCAGTAACTCAAATATGTTTCTCTATCATCGTAATGTCATGTTTGATTGTTATCTCAAAATTTTTAAACTGCACGAATGCATAACTTGCATTATAGTACCTATAACCGCAAGTAAAAAACTGGAGTAAGCCATCACACTTCTTAAATATTAAAGAATTTATGAAAAAAACTGTTTCGTATATTGTAGCATCCTGTTTTTATTTGCGATTATAGGTACTATAATGTAAGTTATGGATTCGTGCAAAAAAAATCTAACAATCAAACATGACATTACGATAATAGAGAAGTTGAAAAAATGGGTCCGGAAATTCCGTCCGTCTGTCTGTCTGTCTAAACGGATGGGCCGATTTGCTTCAAACTTGGTATTTAGTATTTATTAGGTAGTATCTCGGGGGGTGTTTTTCATTATGGCTCTAGGTGGAAAAATAACGGTACCTGCAATACAATTTTTAACAAAAACGGCTCTAACGATTTTGATAAAACTTTCAGGGTGCTATTTTTTAACAACAATACATCTTTCAGTTAGAATGAATTTTTCGAAATTTGTTCTATAACGGTACCTTTCATATAACGGGTTTTTTTCTGAGGCGGTTTTATCGTAAACTATTTTTCTGATTTCAATAAAATTTTGCACACAGAAAGTAATTTATAATTCATTTAATATTGCATTTCAAAATTTTCAAAAACTTTTTTTTTTATTTTTTTTAAATTTTCTAAAAAAATTTCGAAATATTTTGAAAATGGGTTGATTGAATTTTTTTAAATAATTTTCCCAGATGAAAACTACAGATTTCCCTATAATGACATACTAGAAAAAAAAATTAAATATTTTTTCGAAAAGTTTTAAAAAAAAAAACGACTTTTTAAAAAAACTGGTCGAACGATTTTCAATATTTTTTTTTCTTCGATAGACAGTTAGTTTTCAAATTTTATTGCATACTTATTTTTTTCCGAGAAAACTTTTAATAAACTAATTAAAAAAATGAAAGAATTTAAAAAAAAATTGTTTTTATTTTAATAGACGTGTGGTTTTCAATCTGGCAATACTTTTTTAGGAGTTGGTCTTTTTGACAGCTGTCACTTGATTTATGCTCAGTTTGGTTTGCCATTTCATAATGAATAGACGTACTCCTGAACAAGTTTGCAAATTGTGCAAATTTATTACAAAAATAATGGTTCGTTTCGGTGGAGCAGAGTATCGAAAAAGACCCGAATGTGCCCATCCACTTTATTTATTTTTAGTTTTTAGAAAAAAAAAACATTTTTTGAGATTTTGGTATGCAGTTTTTTGAAGTTTATTAAGTTTGGGAACAATTTTGGGCTCGAGGTTTTGATGTTGTTTTTGTAATGTTCTGTCCGAACTTTAAAAGTAAAGAAACGTATTCTGGGCTGTTTATGTTTAAATGTTATACATGACAAGCTAATTCTCAGTAAAAATTAAATTTTGTTCGAAAAATGAATAATTGGGAAGAATTGAAAGAATAAATCAAAGCATTTACAATCAAACTAACAAAATTAAACAAAATCAATTCACAATGAACAGAGCTTTAAATTTAAACTCTACTTTTTTCGATCAGCTGATTTCATGTTTCAGAAGCAAGAAATTGCAGTAGCTATATTGTTCGGGTAGATTCTTGCTGGAAGGGAAATGAAAAATAGTCAAAAGCAGAAAAAAGTTAAGAAACACTTTTTGGGTAGATTTGGGGAGATTCTTCTTAAATATTAAATTTGACAATAATTTAATGAGCTTTCAACGAGAAAAAAACTTTTCTGATGAATGCTAAAAAAACCACGCATACAAAATTTGAAAGTAATCACTTTAGTTAGCCGTTAAGACTGCAGCTCGTTATACACTCAGGCAGGCTGATAGACGGACATTTTTTGTCACTAATCTTTTTAAGAAAAGCTAGTATCACTAAAATTCAATTTACGTGTTACCAAAGTCAATAACAAAACGTTGAATTTATATGCGCTAGTCGGAATTCGTACAGTTGCACATACAAATATGTACATACCTCTTATCTGAAACCACCAATTCCTTTTCGATCACAGGAAGCTCTATGACGGTTAAAATGTTGCAGTTTGCTAGCGTGGTGATATTTATTATGATAATTTTTTTGTGAAAAAAACTAATTTAAAATTTACCTTATACCTTATATGCACGTGTACCAACGACGGACGCTGGATTTTCGTTGGTCATTCTCTTAGATGTTCTTTTTTTATGTTGCATATGTCTAAGCTGACCTTATTAGTCCTAAGATTTAAATTTGCAGACGATTTTTGCCTAAATTTAAATTCGCACAACATAATTTAAAGAGGTCAGACTTATTAACATTTTTATATCTTCTGCCACACCCTTATTAGTAAAACCAAAATATGTTGAGTGTCTCCAAAAAAACATGATGCCGCCAAAACATTCACTAATTGACAAATATAAATTCTTTTTGTGTACTTTCAACGTGATTGGCATAGTTGCAATTCGTCAGTTTTTTTTCCACTCAACAGATAAAATCCGCTTTTCATTTTGTATCTGTAATTGGTTTCCTGTGCTGGATTTATTCAATTCCAGACTAATGAATTTGTATTTCTCGAAAATATTTAAAAACTAAATTGATAAAATGCGCTTAAATGAAAAACGATTGCTAACAAGCAAAAAAGAAAAATGACATTTAACAGGTTTTATTTTTTTTTTAAGAAAGTACAATGTAGAGTCGGTTATGTAGGATAGGTACTACATGGCGTATACGTAACAAAAAAATGATTGTATCTTGTCTGTTGAGGTAATCCTAGGTTTTTTGTTCTTTTAGTGTTTTGGATTTTTTTTTTTTGACCAACGCAGATACAAAGGAAAAGTGAATGTAATTGATTTATATATGCAACATGAAGTGATTCGAAATTGAATTGTTACAGGGCCACGAAAAGCAAGATTTAAAGATACAAATGATTGGATGGGTTTTGGTGTTCTGATTCATTTTGCTGACATGTGCAAAAAATATTTTGAAATTTTGCTACCAACGAAAACTCAGGTTATCATTAAAAAAACATGTTTTAATTTTGAATATTTTAGTCAGGTTTAATATGCTTTCTATAAAAAAAAAAAAACAAATGAACTTTAACATTTCCCACTAAACCTCTTTTAAAATGTAGGTGTTGATCTTTAAAATATAAAAATAAACTTAAGCGTGTGTGAATGGTTAAAGTTTTGCACACAAAACTTTGAAAACGAAAATGGTATTTGTCTGTTAGTTAACAAACAAAGTTGCCGAGTAGTAGTCAATCCGTTTGTATTTTAAGCTTTTATGATACAAACAAGATATGCAGTTAGAAATGAAAATAAAAAAACTTTTTTAACAGCACAAAACTGGAAAGACAACTTTTGACTGTTTTCGTCGTTTTCCCTATTCTATACAATATTTATTGTATTTGTATCTTTTATCTGTTCACTGTTCACTGTTTCCTAGGAATGCGTAAGATTGGCGTCGAGTGAAAGATAGAAATGGTATTACGTATAACTTACTTATGGCATAGATACATACATATTGATTATGTTTTTGATTAAAGGACAAGCATTTTAGCCAAATTATTACGAGATTCCGAGTTTCGGTGTAACTAAAAGGTAATCTGGTCTTTTAATCGCATCATTAGAGAGGTCTTAAGGAGAATTGTTTGGGTCTGTGCTAAGGATTCCGGAGAATATATGGTGGAAAATATGTAGCTCATTTGACTCCGATGGGCTGGACACCTAGAGCTCTTATTAGTGAAAAGAAACCAGCTTATTATTTTAGAATGTAGCGTGGCAGACCTTGCTTACGATGGCGCTAGAAAGGTGGCGTAGACCAGAACAACTGAAGCTTTGAGATGCGCAAAACAGGATGGCTTGAAGAACTTTTGGTAGAGATCCAGACAGGATTCCGGTTATTGTGCCGATAATAATGGTGATGAATTCTGAGATGTTTAAATATTACTTATATTGACAGACTAGTGCTAAATATAAACATGAATCTTAATTTCTTTAAAACAATTTGTTATTGTTGATAGGAGCATTAGAAGCATAGGTCTTAATTCCTTATAGTGGAAAATAGATTTATGTTGCCTTGAGATAGATGTCAAGCAAAAAGAATAAGGCTCGTGTTCTATTAATTTGTCTATTAAGACATAGAAATTTATACAAGTTGTGTTAAATTATTTCCAAAGCATGCCCCTCCCCCCCTTTCCCACATTTTTTGCACAGGTTCGACGAGGTCCAAAACTTGAAAAAATTTTAGTTAACCATCCCTAAGCATTATCCTAAAGTTTCATTCAGTTCCGACCTTTGTCGACCTATAACTACTTGTCAACTGGACTACAAATATGTGTTTCTCTCAATTCTTCAAAAATCCAATTTTACCTTCTCTTAGTTTTGCAGGATTGTGAGTGAAATATTGGCCTCACAGACTTTGTTTTATGCTTAAATGAAAGAATATTAAATTTGCTACAAATTTATACGTAATGATATTTTTGATGGGATTAGCGGTATTGCCAATATTCAGATCCTAAAGGCAGCAAAACTAAAAATTGTCAATTTTGTATCAATGTATCAAGAAAAAATATTAAATTTAGTTTGTTACTTTAATTAAAGGAAAACGCAGAAAAAAAGTATAAACAATTGCATTTTTTTAAATCCATGATTAATCGAGGTAAACTTTTACATGTAAAGTCTTCTCTGTAGTTTCTGTACCTTTAGTTGCGTATTTTCTTCATAATTTATAGTTAGTAATTGGAAGATCAAACACTGTACCAAAGACCATCGCGAGATATCATTTTAGCTTTGCATAAGTGTGGAAAGTCGATACGAAAAACCGTGAAAGCTATCGGAGGATCTACTCAAATGGTTTTTAATGCTTAAATCAGGTTCATTTCTATCATCCAAAGATTTACTGAAATAAACATGGATCAGTGTTAGTTGCAGAATGATTCGTCATTAACTACAGTATCTATCTTCGAGATTGGCCAGAAAAGTACACAGCCAAAAGCTGATTTCTTTTGCCAGATTCTATCAAATCAACAATAATCCCCGGAAAGCTTGAACATTTTGGAAGAATATCTTTTGGAGCGATGAAACAAAGATAAATTTGTTCGTCAAAATTAACTAGGTTTTGTTTCGATCGAAATAAAGTCGATATTTTGAAGAAGCCTTCTCAATCTCCGGACTTGAATCGCATCGAAGGTCTTAAAAGGTGAAATAAAGTAACAAAAGAACGCCAATAAAGCGGGACTATGGAGAGTAGTCAAAGCATTTCCACAAGAAAAGTATGCACAAATTAGTAGATTCCATTCCCAACAAAATAAACGAAAAAAATTGTAATATTTCTTGATTATTTGAAGAAGTAAAAAAAATATTTAATTTTGAAAATGTTAAAAGTGTTCTACATTGAAATTTAAAGATAAATACCGAGTGTTATTGATATTAAAAAAATATGTTCATGAATACGAAATTCGACAACTTAAAATTAAAATGTAAGCAATATTCAACCTCGACATTTGTTGTTCCATGATAATTTCTTATTTTCAATAGAATCGCAATAAACAATTTAAGAACTAACTTTAAAACCCTTTTTTGGGACAAACATTATGTTCCAAAAATGAGTCTCACTTTTTCCGGCATCTTCTATACCTATACAATTTAGTGTCAATAATTTCTTTAAACAATTTCAACCCTTATGAATGAATGACGACTCACATTCGCCAGACAAAAAAAAGTTCATTTTTTTTGGAACAACTGTATATTTTGGAATTGTTCAAGATCTTCAACTTTCAGACGAGAAATGAAAACAGGTTCAACCAGCTTAGAATTATATTAGCCAGCATTATGGAACGCCCAGTACCACACACCATAACCGTACAGCCATTCTCTAAGGTATCCAAGAAGGTTGATATGTGTAATTGGACAATCTAAAGTAGAACCACCACTCGGGTTTCTTGTCACAGTCACTTAAAAGCCCCTTGGGGGCCTACAACAAACTCACTACCCCAAATACATTGCAACGAACACTTAAAAGTGAAGGCGCGTACAAGAAAAAAAAACTAAAAACTATTGCAAAACCCTATTCAAGCTGAACGATTGATTTTGTAAGCTGCGGATTGGATTTCGATATGCCACATTGTGGCTTAAATTTTAATCCGTTACGACACGAATACAGGTAGACACCAGATGCGCATTCATCAACCCAAGGTTTAAATATATTCAAAACTTACCTAAGCTAATTAATCCCAAAACAATCAGGACATTTGACTGAATTCGCATCATTTTATAAAAGCTTTTTATTTAAAATGCGTTTAGATCTGTATTTGACGACAATTTCACAGACACTTCCTACTTTTCGATGATGGAAAATCTCCGTTTCCGTTTAAGCTAAGCCACGATCAAAAATCAACTGAGACTGCTACTTAACATCACCATGACCAACTGGTCTGGCTCAAAGCCAGACAAGAGACGCAACTCTTGGCACATATTAACATCGAACATGTTACAGTTCGACGAAAGCCTCCAAAAGTTTACTTTTTGAACCAGACCAGCAGCCTGAGACTCAATGCTAGTGCCGCCATCGCTAGCCCAAACGATAGTGAAAGCTCTTATGTGGGTTCGGTAACTGCTGTTGTGTGGTGACTGGGAGGTGCGGCACTATATTGATTCCATTATCATATGAGTGTCACTTTTGGTTGCACAGATCTTTCTCAAAACTGCCAATTGATCGATAGGAGTTTTGGTGGCCGTCGCGTCGGCCAGCGCAGCACAATGGTGTGCCACATATGGAGCGAACTTGTCTGTTGGGTCAAAATTATTAACAATATAACTAAGGTGCGAAGGAGAATGGAAAAAACAAAGCTCAGGCCCGAATTGCGTAACCAAAGATCGTGTAAGAGGACCATAGAGTCGGGCTTAAATCTACATATAGACATTATGAAGCTGGATTCAGATACAAGCTAGAAAACAAGCTTACATTGTTAACTATGGAAATTTATTTGCAATTGGACCACAACATAGCTTGAGGGTTTGCATTTTATTTGTTGTTTTTAAACAATTAAATATTCCGTTACTTCTGCCATAAATAATGTTTAATTTATTAAAACTCTGTTATGAGGAACTATGATGGTTGTGAACACGACTTAGAGCACATACTCCATACGGAGTTCGTCATTACGGATTAGAAGAATCTCAGTTGTGAAATATCGTATTTTTAGAACTATATGTCGCTTTACACTTTAACGGCTGAATGGTTTTAAATTTCATAAGAAACTGGATAATACATAGGCTTCGTCTTACATTAAAAAAAAATGAACGGTTTCTCGCCACTCAGTTTCGCACCCCAAAGCTTTAATCATCTTGATCTACCGAGCTTTATTTTTTCCACAACATCTGATTACTTTTTCTCTGTAATCGTCCTCCCACGCAAAGGGGGCTAACAGTTCTACATATTATGACGTTGCTGTCAAAGGCTTCAGATCCAGCTCAAGAGTGTTTTTTTAGAAAGCACCCCAGCTTCGGATCCTTTTGCAAGTACTGGTTACACGATTGTCTGGCATAATAAGTAATGCTCTTATATAGTATTTGTTGTAGTTAGATAGAAAAATAGCCTTAGCTCCCAATGGTAAAATTTATTTGATCTACAGCCATAAGAGAAGTGTTGATCTAAGACCAAGACTTGTTAAAGTTTTCAAAAAACAAAGCTTGAAGAGAGATATACCGGAAGTAATTTCAAAGTATGAGCCTGTTTTTTACATAACTAATCAGAGTTTCCATGACATTAAAAAGAAGAAACGTAAGTTCTACTTGTTGGTATAGGAAGGAGGAGAAGGGGTTACATTTCCTAGCAACAAGCTGGACATCTTTTAGGAGAGATTCTAGATGATTTGTGAGAAATATTGCTCCTGTTAGAGTGCGGAAAAAATCTGTTACATGGAAAAATGTACATTATCAAGTACAAGAGGGGCAACGTAGCTGTGAGGCAACGTAGAGCTAGCAGCGAACGGGCTATATACTACAGTCTGTAGAAGTGGTTTTTCAATATTCTCAGCATCGACTGCGAGTCCACTACGATGTTTCCTTGTTTGTCTTTGCAAACTTTAGGTCGAGCTCTGTAGCTTTGATAGTTTCTTTTAACCTTTTGTTAAGACTTTCCAACCTCATTCCTATAGTGAACTTCATTCCATTTCCTCAATCGCACCTTTCTCATCTTTCTTTCTTTCTTTCTGAGAAGCTGGTGTTCCTCTTTTACTCGTTATGGCCAGATTCTGGGCCTTCTCTGTAACGGGGGTTTGTTGTCGTGGCCGTGAAAACCCAGCACTTCAGAGGTGGATTTCTTGATGGCATTTTGGCACTGTTTTTACTGGTCCTCAATACTTGATTTAGTAAATTATAATAGTACCTCGTTGCTAAGTGGTTAGTGTATCGTTCTGCTAATCGAAGGGTCGGGGTTTGAATCCCCGTCAGAGCCATCTCTTTTTTCCGGCGTACTGCCACTTGCGAGGAACGGACACAACCTCCCAGAATAAAACTGTCTTAAAAAAGTGCATCTCATGTATCCGTTCGGACTCGGCGGTAAATTGTAGGTCCCTTCCATTCACAACACACACTCAAGAACGGTTAAGAGTATAAGTCACTAGGCCTTGGCCCCTTAAGCTATTGCGCCACTAAATTTATTTATTTAATTTATTTGACTCTTTGGGCAAATTGGGACATTTAGCCTTTATGTGGATTGTCTAGAGGCGCTGGTTCACACATTTCGTTGCTCAACACCTCTTGCCGGAGTCTGTTTCTAACGACGGTTGGCATAGAAAAATTGATCCAAAAATTCGTTCTAGCAAGAGTTTGAGGAATTGATTCTTTAGCCGTGCCAAACGAATGAGCATAAAAACGAATGTGCATGTGTATTTCAACTTGAGCATCTTATTTATCTGTAAAATAATTCTTTTTCAATTCTTTTTAGTAAATGAACATGAATTTTATTTTTATAAATATTATTTTATTGATGTTATTAGACACACAGAAACCACAAAAGGATACAAGAAATACTACAAACAAACTTCTTCACTTGAAGATGAAAAAACTCATTAAGACGCTGCGCTGTCCTCATCTATTCTATCATAACGGCGGCCCTGTCCGGCGATGGTGACTGATTGTCAGTGTGCAAAAATACAATAGCTCGAATCAATCCATCGCGCACAGATTCTCCGGGCGCTCCAACATTAAACATGAACTTAACTCTATTGCAAATAATGTCCGGCACACATGTATACATCGGATACCAACCGATCTTGTTGAAGACCACATAGATCTTGTAGATGCGATTGCGATAGATATAAACGGGCCTATCAAACGAAATCTCTAGCATCGAGTCGTAACGTACACGCGATGTGCAATGGGTGTACGTGAGTCGGGAGCCTTGCATATCTTGGACGTGTGCGTATAAAATCTCGGCGTATCGTTCCGAAAACCCAGCCGAGTTCATCAGTTCACCACATAGTACCTGAGTGGGTACTTGGACACCTGAAAATAAACCACATTCATATATTTAGGTCATTTTGAATTCATGAACTATAGAAACCAGTAATCATTATGTTGGTGTCCACCTGGAAGGTCAGACCGCAGTCGGTTACGCTTGTGTTGCGGTAGTCGAACTGCTGTTGGATTGTGCGCACACAGTACGAGCGGCGTGTATCGTTGGTGAGATCACTTTCGGCGAAGCGACTACTTATACTCGGAGGTGGATAATCGAAGGCCGAGGTGCTAACAGAGTTGAAGAGCAGTGGCTTCTTCCTGTCTGCGTCAGAGATTCGATAGTCGTCGTAGTTATCGTGAGTGTTCTGAGGTGGAAAATTAACCTTTCTCGAGATTCGAGATGTACAGAAACCTTCGGGCATGGGGCAATCATTGATACATGGGCTTGAAATTTTGATCAGGATCGAAAGAGCTTCATTTTGCTGCAGTAGTTTGGACCTAGCAGGTCCCTCGGCGAATTGCTGCGGCGTCATGGTAAGGAAACGTATTTTTTTTACAGCTTGTTTCATTAGAATCTGGTCTGATATCTTTCGCTGAGCATCCATGTCAACGTTCTGTTGCTCATTGTGCTGATGGAGCTGCTCCGACAAAGGCTCTATTTTCGGCTCGTCCATTTCGTCGGGTTCAATTGGCTCGGTCATTGATTCTACATCCACGACAGGGTGCTCTTCATCGATGATGGTGTGCGGTTCTGATTGATCGCCATGGCACTTGCCGCTTATGCTTGGCATGTTGTCGTCGTCTTCAGGCATACAACCTCGTTCCATGGCGTAGCGCAATAGGGCATTGAACAAGTCCAATTCGGTTTCTATATTTAGCTTGTCGCAGTCAAGTATCGTCAGGAAAGTTGATATTTCAATGTCACAGAAGTTTGGATCTGCCAAGACTTCCTTAGTTTTAGCAGCGATAATCTAGTGAAATTATTTAAAAAACGTTTACTCCAAGTTTGAATTTAATTGGAAGCACTTACCTCCATGCTGCTTTGCATCAACCTTGGTTCGTCAAAGAGCTTAGCAAATTCATATGCCCGACAAGCGTTCTTTGGACTCAAATCGGCCCACAAAAAGTGTGTACATTGGGCGACTACATGCGGAAGTAGGTACTTCTTGGCGACATAGCACAGCTCGCAAGCCTTGTCAAATGAGCTAATGTTTATTTTGTCTGAATAAATGTACTCTAGCATAGCATGGAAAGCTTCCGGCTGAACGTCTGGTATCACAATCGGATCTGTTTTATCCGGCAAGTTGCCATAAAACATTCGCTCGAACACGGGTGAAGCCATTGCCAGAATCAATTTATGGCCTGGAAGCAACTTTTGGTTGGGCGGAGTCCCAACAAGGAATCGACAATCTGCCCATTTTTCAGTGTCCAGCAAGTGTTGGCCGCGGTCGCGAATGTTTTGGTAATTGTTTTGCCAGTCGACGAGTTGATCCATTGTGCCTTTTTATCGTTTCCTTATTTCTACAGTTTAGTTTTGTTAATATATTGAATTTTACTTGTAACTTTATGACTAAACGAAGAAAAAAGTAATTGTTATAACATTCCGACGATACAAATATTTTTAATTTCTGTTTGGTGAAAATATACACAGCTTTGTTATTACTTTTTTGACTATTATATGACTGATTCACGATGTTGCTCTGTTGTGAATGGGAATACAATTAATTCAGACAGTAATGACGAAAGGTTTGAAAGTATTTTGAGAATCCACGTTAAAAGAATTTGCAATAGACGATTGAAAATTTTAAGGAGTTTTCACATGAGAGCGACCAACGACCAACGAATGAAAAAACACTTTCACATTACATTTTCTTACGTGTTGCTATCAACCACAAAGGAAACAAAAACAAAGATGGTTTATAAGTTATTCGTGCGCTAAATTTTTTTTTTATCGAAGTTAAGATTGTATTTGGAATGCGAAACAGTTTGCAGCAATCTTACAAATTTATTTTATTTTAGAAATTTTAAAGCATATTTAAGTATCTAAACTAATATAAATTATTTATATCATTTGGTTTGGAGTTAGTGAAGAATGTTTACAAGTTGCTTTAAATCTCATTTATTGATTTATTCGTCGTTAGTTGGTAGCTAGCATATGAATAGTCCGTTAAAGTTCCTTCATTAATTCATTAGAAAAGGAAGTTGAAGGAGAAAGAATAAGATTGATCGCAAAAGAAGAACAATATGAAGAAGATGAGGCGATAAATTTTAGAAAACAAATTGTTCGTCGACAATTCCAATCTGATTGCTACTAACTGCCAAGCTCTATTCGCGTTCCAAATGCGGCCCACACTTCGACGAACAAATTATTTGCGTGCGAATCACAGTACACATAACTAAGGTAATATATTGCGCAGGTTGTCAAAATCTGATCTGTCACTTTGTATCAAAAATGGTGGTTGTTAGAGACCTACTTCAAAAAAATGTATGAACAAAACTGCACACCTCACGTTTGTTTTATATTTTTCTTATTTTCTTGTTTATATTAAAAATCTTTTTTATAAATTCATTACCACAAATACTTTAAAATACAGCCACGAGATCTATTTTCCAGAACAAATAAACAAGCTTATTGTCTCTGGCGGTTGCCATTTTACTTTGATTTTGACAGAAGCGCAGAAGATTGTAAAAATAGAACCTCTAATGATATTACCTTATAGCCTTAAAACCACCCTTGTTTTTGTTTCCTTGGTAGTTGACAGCGACGAATAAGAAAATGCCATGTAAAAGAAAAGTCAAAAAGGACATTTGTTCATTTATTTGTTAGTGGTTGGTCGCTCTCATCTGAATAATACTTAAAAGTGGCTTTCATGCCAAATATTCATGGTTGATCTAGTATATTTCCTCACCTTCCGCGGCAGATTTATAATATAAATTTATTTCTTTTCTAGAAAAAAAACTGTCCATACGGTTTTTGACAGTTAACGAGGAGATATCTTATTTACGTTTTACGTGGTTTGTTTGAAGAGGATACGAAATATAAAAAAACAAACTGGTTCTACAGAGAAGGAAGACCAAAAAGCAAAAGATCTTCATGGATGCGGATTATAGCAAATAGGAGACATGAAGATTGCAGATTATAGACCAACTAACAACTTTGCTTCAGATTTTCAAATTAAAGAGCTATTCTTTGCTATAGTGCTTATATAACGCTTATTACCAACAACTGTTATTTGACATGGGATTACAAGAATGACAAACTAATAACGGAAAGCGAACGTCCGCATTGTACCCCATATATTTCAACTTTGACAGCGCAACTATCATCAGCTAGGATAGCGTCACCCAGTAAGATTAGTAAATCAAGTGGTCTTCACACTTTTAAAGCTACGTTTCTTTAGGTTATTTCTTCGTATGATGTTATAATTTTCCTTTATTTATTTTTTTGTTTTTTTATGTGTTCAATTAAAAAATAAATTAAAATAGATAAATAAGTTAATTAAACTAATTAGAACAAAATTCAATGCGATTTTCATGTTGGCGCTTTTGAGTGCAACAGTCTACTGCTTCTTTTTAAATCTCGTCTAGGACAACAACTCCGCCATTTCAGTTCTTATATACAAATTGTCATCTCTGTTAAAAATCAGACATGGACCTAATAGATATGGACTGCCAGGAGCCAACTTCGCATTGGTTTCTTATAGTACTTGAAGGAAACCTATTGTCGAACAAAATTTAAAATGAAGATGCTACATTGGTAGAAAGCAGAAGGGAATCTAATCGCTCTTAACCACAAAAGTATATATCAACAAAATGTAAAATAATTACGTGATAACTAAGGTTGCTTGTGCCAAATTGTTTATTTCTATTTTTTTATTGCAAAACTTGCTTTTGCTTATACATATTAAGTCGTGAACGTGTTAAACGTCGTAAAGTGTAAAACCTAGTAAAGCAGCTGTCGAAATGTGTACGGAAAATCTTTTACAACAAATGGTAAACTTAACCACACGTGTATTGTAAACTTGATCGAAAACGTCATACATTTTTTACAACAGCAAAATTGTAGTTGTTTCGGAACCGAATAATGGAAAAATCGATCAGTTCATTATATCAAGAACCCTAGATACCGTCATCATATGAACCAAGTCTTTTATGATCTGAATCTCTTTGTTCACGTTTATCAATTTTATCAAATTTTTAAATTTAGGTTGACAAATGTTCAATTTAACTTTTATTATATTTAATTCCTACATAAAAATATCATTTAAAACAATTTTCTCAAACAATTCCACAAGTTTGTTTTATTACTTATTTTGACATGACGTTTAACAAACAGCTGTTCCAGTTCATTAAACGAGCATCGTACACGTACACTTAAACGATTTTACCACGTCGTTAAATTTACGACGTTGCAAGAATACACTTATTATTAAATTTAAAAAAAGTTTGAAAAAAAATCAATTCATAGTGAACTTCAGCTTCACCTCCTTGCTCATATTCTAGAGACGCGAATAGAAAATGAATTCTTTTGTAACACGACTGGTTTCCTCCAGCTGTTATGCTGCGTTTCCACTTGTCAATTAAATTTCATTGCTTGATAGTTCAAAAGCTTGCCATTTACATTTATTCAGTTCATTTCCACTTATGTCATTTATTGACAAAAAATTGTTTGCCATTACATTGATAAAGAAATATTGACAAACCATTTTGTCAACTCCACTTCTGAACTGCCAGTATGATTGTCACTAGTTTTTCCTTTTTTTTATTATATAATAATTATAAATATTATAATAAATATACATATAAAAAGAAATTATAATAATGTCAAAGAGGTATCTGATTCCTCTTTGACATTATTTTAATGGTGGGAACCTGGATTGAAGCTGACCGAACGAGACGGGGGAATTAAAAAAGAAAATAACCTGACTGTTGCGTACAAAATTTGTTCCTTGATAGAGTTTATTGAGGTTTAATGCAAAGCTCTGCGATATGGCGGCAATTTTTTTTAAAGAAAAATGCGTATGACGCAATTCAATTTTGTTCTTTTGCTCTTTTTATCTTCATAATATTCCATTTTAATGCAATAAATTCTAAAATACAATTTTAATTTCTTTGTTTAGACACGGGACGATCCGTGTGGTTTGTGATATTTTTTCTTGTCTTTTCATTGACAACACATTCAACACGATGCCAAAAAAAATTATATATCAGTGAATAATGGAGGTTGTCTATTTCAACTTGTCAATTAAATTCACTGCCAATAAATGACCGGCGCTGTGGGTCAGTTTAGTGACTGCCAATTTTATCAATTTCCACTTTTCATTTTTCTCGATGACAGGAAATTTGGTCATTTATCATTTGAAAAATGGCAGGTGGAAACCTACCATTAGTGTCGAGCGACCTATGTTTGTATAAAATTGTATGGAAATGATAACCAACCAGCAGTCCATACTTAATAGGTCTATGAAATCAGAATATGAAGTAGTTTAGTGTAGTCCATGCCTAAGTCTTAATGGACTTTTTGTTCGTACTGTCTTATATTGTGGAACTTACACATCACTTGACAGCTTTGCATTCCACACCGTTACCAAAATAAACGCCGCATTAAACAGACAAAGACAACATCATTGCAATAACCGAAAACTCAACAAAACTTTCATTTTTCATCCAATCTACATCTCTTTCGCACCCATACAAAAAAAAAAAAAACCAACATGACAGCTCTTGGCCCATCTACAAGTTGGCATTTTCTATCCTCGCCTGCTCGCCATCGCCACTGAAACAATCGCTCTGTCGAGCACAGATAACTTGATTATTAATTTCGTTTTTGGTTATATTTTATAGTCGAGGAAGAAATTAAACTCTTGCAATTAAGTGTTCCCACAATAAAGTGTGTGTTCCTTAGAAAATCCTCAACAGAAACTTTAAACAAACTGCCATGAACATCCCAAACGAATATATTTCCAAGACCGAGGACGTCGCTGATCAGGTGAGTGAAATTGTCCCTTTCAAAACAATTCTTTAAATACTCAAACCCCTGGGACACCCTGAACAATCAACAACATTTGCCAACAAATTATACCACCCGACCAACATCAAACGATCACACCAGCCATCCGCACTGACAGCCTACTGTTGCCTACGAAAATCAAAAATTGTCAACGTCATCGATGAGAATTCAAAAACGAAAATATATTTTTTTTGGCTCATTTCTACCTTGTCCGCCTAGCTTATTATTTTTAGTTTTGACAAAATATTTCCTCCCTTGAAACTGTAAGTTTTTGTTAAGGATATTTAGTTTCCGTTTACAAAATAACAGTAAAAGTTATGTGAACTTTACTAAATTTCCTCGGCGTTCTTACCGCCCTCTGCCTGTCCCACTACCCTTCTCGTATGATCCCATAGAAAGCATGTATTCATGCATATTTAACCATTCAGATCAACTCGACGTCGAACAACCAGTTGGGGAATTATAGTTGCGGCGGATCACTTTCGCTCGCATGCTTAAGCTCGACCCAAAACCGAAATTCTTCGAAGGAAAGGAAAAATGTTCGAGTTTTATGCTGAATTTCTGATTGCAGAGCATCCAAACTAGTTTTGTAACCAAAATCAGCGCCACGACATGAATCGAATTAATTTCCGTGGATCGTTTGGTTTATTACTTAATAATAAGATACCTTGAGTTGGGACAGTTTCGTATTTACTATTCCTTCTCCCTTGCTTCAATGTCATAAGTACTAGGCCTTTCTTTATCTCTATCGACACCACGTATTAAAAAAAAAACAACGTAATCCAACAATCAAGTGCAAACAAAAAAAAGATCTGATTGGCATTTGAGCCAATTTGAGAATTCAATTCGCAACCTTTAGGTTCGCATATCTAATATTGTGTTTGCCTTGTATAGGCAAATCATACACGTAACTGATGGATTAAGCTTTCGAGATATCCACTTGGTAATACTGATACACAGATACTTGTAGAATTTCATTTATGAATAAAGTAACAGCAGCTGTTGTTATTTAGGTTCACCATGTGGGGATAGATTGGTGAAAAATCAGATATTAAATTGTTGAGGAAGACAAGGTTTCATTGCCATCACTTTCGAGACTTTCTCTTGAAATCAAAAGTGAGAAAAGATGATCTGGTCAATGAACATTATGAGAAATCTCGTTTTAGGCTCTAATTGCTGACATTCATTTTTAATTTCTGTCTGGCTGGGTGTTAAGTTGGAATCTTTTGGAAAACTAACATACCTATGTGGGAATTTTTATTTCCTTGAAAAGGGCTTTGAAACAATTTTGTATTATCACTTATTTTGCTACGTTAAAAGAATTTAATTAATCGTTAATGTTTGAAACAAAACATTTGAACAAAATTAAGAATTAATGTCTAATGACGGCAATTAAAGAGATTTAAAGCATATTATTTACTGTTTTGTTAATTACAGTTATTTACTTAAAAATGCCACTTCAACATGCAAAGAAAACAAGAAACCCATTGCTGGCCATTAGAAATGTCTTGTACTTGTACGACAAAAAAAAACGAATACAATTTGAAATATACTAGCAGACCCGGCCAAGCGTTGCGGCGGCTCATTTAATTTGCAATAAAACAATATTGAGTCCATTAATTGAGATAAAAACAATCCTATGCCATTGAATAAATACAACATAGACAAGGACACTACAACTTGAATTTCGAAATTGGCTTCAAAAAAGTTAAACGAAAAGGTTTTGTTAAACGCTAAGAAAAATTCCTTTAAGAAAAAACGTCCTAGCAGACGATTTTTTTTAATATAAATAAGTAAGAGGAATGGATAAGGTTTTTAGGATTGTTTTCCTTATTTTGGTCTAATTGCTCTCACCAAAATAACGAACTTGACTTGTTATTAGTGTCATTCTCGACCATGACGTTTTTTTAAGTTGGTAGACGAATTTTTTTTTATAAGCTGAAGCTGGTAATACATAGGTATGTAGGTAGGTAGGCATGAAATTGCATATCCACAGACTTTGGTTGAAGTTAGGGTAGGTTAGGTAGGTGCTTAAAAAAAAACAAATTGGTAGGGAGGAGGGTGTGAAATAGGCTAACCTAAGCAGACGTTTAAATGTGAAATGAATTGCTTTGTTTGCAGTACTGTTTTGGGATGGGCCGTGAAACAAAATATAGACTTTTGGTATATACTTACTTAGGTAGCTATGCATTTTTAAAAGAATTTTTTTCTAACTTATCTATAACTACTATAATTATCGCGAGGAGGAGTAGGTATATCGAATTGCATCGATTAAATTTAACATTGCCTTTTTGATTTTTTTAATCCTTATGTGTGTATGAATGTGTTATGTATATATAAATGTAGGAACTAAGTATGTATAGATTTGCCGTAAAAACTTAAACAAATGCATTTTTATATAATGACGGCCCCAGAATCGGTCAGATGTAACTCGCAAAACCAAAATGGAGTACTTCATCACAGGTTTTGATGAAATCCTTTACTTTTTATTTTCTGAAAAAAAAAAATTGTTTTATTGAGATTTATTTTGCGGTGAACCTCATATTCATTCTGTCCTGCAGGGTGACCATGACTTAGTAAAAGAGATAAGCAGCATAAAAGTAAGATCATTTACCCAATCTGAATCTAGTTGGAATTTCCAACTACCCATGCTCTCAGATTTTATGAAGTTCTTCAGCAGCATAAATATTTGAAAATACAGGACCCATAGAGCAGCAGGGGATATCGATTCGAAAAGTTTCTAATATCAATACCAACGTGATTTGAATATGGTTGTCTGTTGTCTTGTATCAGAAAGGAAAATTTGCCTTTTTTAATTGCGGTAGGCGGATTTTTAACAGGAATCATAATTAAAACAAAATTTCATCATAATTCTAGTAAACAGAAGAACTGAGGTGACATTTTTTTATATTCCCTAAACTTGCTTTATAGTACATAATGCATTTACATATGTATAATCGCAAGTAAAAAAGGTCCAATGAAAGGTACATTTTAAGGATTTTGTAAGACCGCATACCAAGATCCTTCCGCAAAATTTTCCATAAAGTGGATGGGCACAGCTCCAATTGTTGCGTGCGATGGCTGATGGACTCACTCGGGCCTTCTTCGATACTCTGCTCCATCGAACCGAACCATTATTTTGGTAACAAATTTGCACAATTTGCAAACGTTACAGGTATTTGATAAATCTAGCTTGCCAAAACTATTTATGCTTCAAATTCGATCGAAAATAATTAATTTCAATGGCATATGGTTGAATTTGCGTAAAAACGTATTTTCAATTGTAATATACAATTACGAAGATATAATAAAACAAAATTTACAAAAATACAAAAAATATAAATTTATTTGTTTTTAATATTATTCTCGCAAATAAGTAGCTCTAGGGGGTTTCGGGCATGAATGGTTTTTTAATTTTTTCAACAATTTTCTTTCTGCAGAAATAAAGGGGTCTGATGTCAGCAGCAACCTGTGAATGATATCTGTATTGCAGTCGATTCTGCTAAACTTCCTTGCAAAATTTTGGCGATATTGCCGAAAATGTTTATTCCTCGCTTCTGCTGCTGCCTCTTTGGATAGCTTGCCTATTGGCAACAGAGCATTTTCAATTACTTGCGATTCTTGGATTAAAATTTTATGTAAGGTCGGAGTCATAGGATGCCTTTTATATAACTTTATGTACAGTTTTGCCGTTTCTTTCGCATAAACATCAAATCTTTCTTTGCTGATTTTGAAACCACTCGATGTGCATTCAAGAATAATTTAAAATCTTTTTTATGAGCGTTACATCAATGTTGGCTATCTTTGCCACCAACTCAGGGTCTTCGAAGAATCTGCGGCTAGTATTCCCATCATTAGAGTTACCAAGGCCGGCTTTAGGATACTCAACCCTAAAACCCAGTACTTTTAAATTCATTTTGAATTCGTTCTTTGTTTTGTTTTATTATTAATTTGTCTGATTCTGACTTGGCGGGCAAATTCTGTACATTTAATTTATAGGTTATGTGCAAAAGAGTTTCAAAAAGCCGAATCCTGGCATTAAGAATGGATAGGATGGCCCGAATCTCAAATTTTCTCTTTTAATTTGTCTTGATACTGAGATGTAATTGAAATCTTTAGATGTAGCATCACAAATGTAGCAACGCATAATAGATTTGAGGACCGTTTTCGCAAAACTCCACAAGTCCATTTTGCAAATTATTCAGGAGAAGGTTTTTTTGTGTGTGAATCAAAAAATAAAGAAATTACTGAAAATATAAAACCGCCTTCCCCCTTAAAGGTAACTTTGTTACAGTAAACCGGAAGAATAGCAATAATGAAGTATCGAACTAACGGAATATTGAGTCCGAAAATCAAACGTTTTTTTCCAAAATAAAACAAGTACACACTTGTTGAGTTTTGAAAAAGCTTTTATTAATTTCTTTTTACAAAAAAAAACTTAGATAATAGAATTTTTTTAAAAGTATGTTTTATTTTTATTATTAGACGCAGTTTTCTTGTTTATCTTAAAAATTTCCCTGGTCTTCAATGAAGTCACCAGCGACTCCAGAAAGAATATCGGGATAAAATTCCTGGGCATCATCCGGTATGACGAAAAGCTGCATAAGTTGCTTAACGTCTATCATTTTTTCCGACACTTTATTCGCCTTTGGAACACTATCGAGATGGCAGCATTCATCGAATACAGAAGAAATGTTTCTTTTAGGTGGCTCGACACTGATCGGTAGGCCAATATATGTGTTACTCACACCAATAAATACTTTTTCGTTGTCCTCTTTATCGTAAGTGATAACTCTAGAGGAACTTATTTTAAAAGGCAGCTTGGCCTTGAAAAAGTTACATTACATTACATATTGATCTGCTCCGTAGATAAATCTACGAAGTAGAGACACTTATGAGCACTGGCTACTGAGGCCATCGGCTCAGACAATTACAAGACGACATTAATACAGGACAGAACGGAAGATAGAAAAAGGACGGAAAACAGAAAACACATAACACATGTCAACAGCACGCAGTTGGTTTTCGGACGGTCCTCCATCTTTCCACTAACCACGCGCAACGATGCTTGATTTCGCTGATCTCACGGGAAGCGATGCTTTTACTTTTACTTTTAAGGGATTTTTATTTTATCTTTTACTTATATTTACTTAAATGCTAGACAAAAATTTTAAAACTAGCTAAAAATGTCATCTTAATTAACTTACTGGCCCTATGCGGGCGCTCTAAATTATTCTCTACCTTAATTTTAATTGCCTTTTCGGCCTAAAACGGGAAGCGATGCTTTATCGGAGCCAAGGCCGTTGACACCTTGAAAAGTTGCTTTGATACTTTTTTTTTAAATCGAACACTTTTGGAGTATTTGGAAGTACTCATTCGGTGAAACAATATTTTTCTTTCTATGGCAACATTTGTCTATGCGTCCAAATACTCGATCTGGTGACATATAACTATGTCCTCTTATGGGAAAATAATGCTTTATGTCTGAAAAAATGGTACTTTTTTCCAAAAAATACATTAAGGCAGTTATCATTATGGTGTTCTTGTTTTGTGAAGCCCACGAATCAGAAAACAAAGGCGCAATTTCGATGGCACTTCTGCGGTACCGTTTTCGACAACTGATTGCTTCAGATCATTTTCCAAACGGAACTTTAAGGGCAAACCGTTAGTTTTTTAACTGGAAAGTAACCAGTCAACTATGTAAAAAACACCTAGCAACCACATTAATTTTTGTTGACTTTTGCGAAAACTCTAAGCGCTTTGTTGAGTTTTGCGAAACCTCATAGATTTCAAGTTTTGTTGTATAGAACTAGTTAAGTTTTGTTATTTTTTTTTATTTCATTCGATGCCCCTTGAGATACTAAATATTTCTCATTTTTCGATCTTTGGTGCTTGTTAATTTTTCAAAAAAGATTCCTATTGCTGCGTTACATACTTTCCCATCTACCATTGTGAGCAGCATATCACATTTCATCTCATAATTTCTGCTGCATTTTCAATGTATTTTATTTCTTCATACGTAACATCTATAGTTTCTTTAACAAATCTTATTCGGATAGGTCGGCAATAATTATAATATGATGGAGTTGGGTTCTGCCATAGAATCTTATTAGTTCCACATGTTATACGCAAAGGCACACATGAACTCAGGAAAATGTGGGCGTCTGAGGCACTGTCACTTTCGAATTTTTGTTTATATTGTGCCTGTTGAGATCCATCACAGCCCCATTTGCATATCATGTTTAGCGATTTATATTCGTTGTCTTTTGAGGTACTTAACACTTCTTCCAAATATTTTAGGAAGGTTTCTTCAGTATCAAAATGACGGCTTGCAACTTAACTTCTGCACAATCTTCAGAAACGTAAATTGACTCTTTGGGAGGATAACACATATTTTTGTATTTTTGTAGTACCGAATAACAGGGAAGGTTTCCAGTTGTTTTCCTGATTATTTCATATTGAAAAAACCGTTAAAAAACATTTTGAGAGCTTCTTCGGGAGATTTTTGCGGTTGGGCTATCTTCGGGCTTTTAACTGCTTTTACATATTCATGAGCACGCTCCTGATTGGCAATATCTCCTTTAGGATATTTTATACGTTTTTCTGTCCCTGTGCCCTTAATTCAATTTGAGCTGCATAAATAATTGAATCAGATAATCGAACTTCCTCAGTTCTGCGTCTCTTGCTTCTTTCGCTCATATTTTCAAAAGATTTCTGCCCTTTGAGTGTTTTTTCTTCGGTATGTCAAATACTCCATTTAGCCATGTGTCATTATTTTTTTCAAAATTATTTTACTTTTTCGGGCCAGTTGACTTTAAATATTAATTTTTAATTAATTAAGTCAAAAGTTGGTTTTAGGTGGATTTGAATGTACATATATATAGTTAACTTTTTTGAGTCCCTGCTAGAAAACCTTATCTATTTCTGCATTATTACTAAACTCTGAATTTAAATAATTTTCAAAAATATAAAAAAATAATTTGGACATATTTTGCACTAAAAAAAATTGTTTTCGGGCAGTATTTTAACGATATGTAAGTATTTTAAAATAAAGGTATTTCCTGATGTCTCAGAATCCATAGTCCAATATTAATTAAAACTAGACAATATCCAATTTAAAACAATTTATTTTTTTTTTTGCACACAAAGAACTAATCACAACCGTACTCGAGATAATCTCTGATAACAACACGAAAATTCAGATCGTCACGTGAGGTAGTGATCCTTAAACAATGCCGTTGCATAGAGGAGCTTTTTACCTTCGATAAAAAAGCCGTTACTTTTTAGCTAGGGTGGGATTGAAAATTTGCATTTTGACCAGCTAGAATGATCAAATACCTGTATGTGCCTTGTTCAGGAGTAAGTCTATTCATATTCATTATGAAATGGACACCCAAACTGAGCATAAATCAAGTGACAGATGTCAAAAGACCAACTACGAAAGAAGAATTGCCAGATTGAAAATCACGTCTAAAAAAAACATTTACTTACTTGCTTAGGTGGCGCTACAGTTCGGGACGAACCTGGGCCTCAACCAACATGCCTCTCCAGCCAACTCGGTCTTTGGCTAGCTGCCTCCAGTTTTGCACTCCAAGTTGGTTGAGGTCGTCCTCCACTTGAGCGCGCCACCTAAGGCGAGGTCTTCCTTGACTGCGTCTACCCTCTGGGATGGAATCGAAGATCCTGCGAGCCGGAGCATTGTTGTCCATTCGCTCTACATGACCTAGCCATCTTAAACGTGATATGCGTATTTTTTTGACCAGGTCAATGTCGCTGTACAGCTCGTATAGTTCTTGGTTGAACCTTCTCCTCCAAAGCCCGTTAACGAAGATAGGGCCAAAAATCTTCCGAAGAATCTTACGCTCGAAACGACTAAGGATATCTTCATCCGCTTTAGATAGAGTCCATGCCTCGGCGCCATAGAGCAGGACTGGGATGATTAGGGTCTTATACAGAGTCTCCTTTGTCTTTCGAGAGAGGGCTTTGCTACTCAATTGCCTTCCTAGCCCATAGAAACAGCGATTGGCAAGAGTAATTCTTCGCTTTATTTCTGACGAGATGTTGTTGTCAGATGTTATAGCGGATCCGAGGTACACAAAGTCCCTAACTACCTCAAAGTTGTACCTGTCTATTGTGATGTTTTGTCCAATCCGCCGGTGTTGTGTGTCCCTTTTTGTGGACAGCAGGTACTTCGTTTTGGCCTCATTGACTGCTAGTCCCATCTTAGCCGCTTCAGCTTCAATGCTAGCAAACGTTCCAGTGACAGCTCGCCGAGTTCTGCCAATGATGTCTATGTCGTCAGCGTATGCTAGCAATTGCAGAGACTTGAAAAAAATTGTCCCACTACAATTGACTTGCGAGTTTCTTATAATTTTTTCAAGTATTAAGTTGAAGAAATCGCACGATAGCGCATCACCTTGTCGGAATCCTTTTTTGACGTCAAAAGCTTCTGTGAGGTCAGAACCAACCTTGACGGAGCAGCGAGAGTTCTCCATCGTCATCCTGCACAGTCGGACGAGTTTTGTGGGAATGCCAAAACCTGACATGGCTCTGTATAGCTCGTCTCTATAAATGCTATCGTACGCGGCCTTAAAATCGATAAAGAGGTGGTGGGTATCGATTTGGAATTCTTGGGTGGTTTCCAGGATCTGCCGTAGCGTGAACATTTGATCGATTGTGGACTTTCCTGGTCTGAAACCACACTGATAGGGGCCAATCAGGTTGCTGACGAAAGGTTTCAGGCGTTCACATAGTACGGCAGAAAGGATCTTGTAGGCGATATTCAGGAGACTTATTCCTCTATAGTTGGCGCAGTTTAGAGGGTCTCCTTTCTTGTGGATCGGGCAAACGATGCTGAGGTTCCATTCATCAGGCATACTTTCTTCTGACCAAACTTTAGAGATGAGTTGGTGTATGCACTCCACCAGGTCATCTCCGGCCGCTTTAAAAAGTTCGGCGGGTAATCCGTCGGGTCCAGCAGCTTTGTTGTTTTTGAGTTTAGATATTGCTATCCTTACTTCATTTTGGTCAGGTGGACGGAAGTTTTGTCTGTCATCATCCATGTTGAATGGTTCATTCTGCCTGACAGCGGGATTTTGGCCTTCATCGCCGTTTAACAGTCTGCAGAAATGGTCCTTCCATGTACTCAGCACCGACTGTGACTCTACTACGAGGTTTCCATTCCTATCTCTACAGGCTTCTGTGCGGGATTTTTTTCCTTGGCATGTTCTTTTTACCTGTTGGTAAAACTTCCGCATGTTGTTCCTGGAGTAGCATCTCTCAATATCTTCGATCGCGCGCTTCTCATGCTCTCTTTTTTTCTTTTGGAGAAGCCGGTGTTCTTCCCGTCTTTTCTGCTCGTAAAGCTCGCGAGCAGCTCTCGTCTTTCTTTGCAGCGTCGCTTTATATGCCTCTTGTTTGGCTGCATGGGCCTGCCTGCATTCGTCATCAAACCAGAGGTTTCGTGGTGGTGGTCTGGTGAAACCTAGCACATCAGTTGCGGCATCTCTGATGGCTTGTTGGCAGTGTTGCCACTGATCTTCGACACTTGATGCTGGCGGTACTGGATTTCTTGAGAGGTTACGGGATATTCGATCGGCATAGGTTCTGGCGGTTTCTTGCGATTGCAGCTTTCCGACGTCATACTTACTCACAGTATTACTCCGTTGTTGTGGAGTTCGGGTTATTCGCATTCTTACCTGCAACAAGGTAGTGATCCGAGTCAATGTTACCTGCTCGGAAGGTGCGAACATCCAAGATACTGGAGGCGTGTCTTGCATCGATCGCAACGTGATCAATCTGATTGACGGTTCTTTGATCTGGGTGTCGCCAAGTCCCTTTGTGTATATCGAGATGAGGAAACCGTGTGCTTGCAATGGTGACGTTATGTGCCGCTGCGAGGTCAATTAGCCTAAGTCCGTTTTCAGACGTTGTGTCGTGTAGGCTATGTTTTCCGACAGTCCTACCAAAGATTTCCTCTTTACCTATTCTGGCATTAAGATCGCCTAGTACGATCTTAACGTCGTATTTAGGGCATTGCTCATAGGTTTTGTCGAGGAGCTCATAGAAGTCATCCTTGGTGGCGTCATCTTTGTCCTCTGTGGGGGCATGAGCGCATATTAGGCTAATGTTGGCGAATTTAGCCTTGATACGGATTGTCACAAGTCGCTCACTTACGTGTCGAAAGCCCAAGACTTCTTGCCTAAGTCTACCGCTTATGACGAATCCGCACCCAAATAAACGCTGTGGTCTTCTTGCGCAATCACCGTAGTACACGTCACAGTTTTTCATCCTCCTTTTGCCCGGCCCATTCCATCGCACTTCCTGGATGGCAGTAATTCCTGCTCTGTAGCAGTCTAGGGCCTCCGCTAGTTGTTTGGATGCACGTGGTCTGTTAAGAGTTCTAACATTCCACGTGCAGATCCGAAGGTCGTTGTCCTTGATTCGTTTTTCCGGGTCGTCAACAGTAAATCCGTCCTTTTCCGAGGCTATTGGTCGCTTCGCAACTTTTTCTTTTTTCCGTGGCAGGGTTGTTAACCCAACGCACAACCCCCAACCTGGAGGGCCAGGTCCTTTGTTGGATTCCTTGGACAAAAGGAACCGGAGAATCCGGAGTCAGTAACCCACTTCGGGGATATGAGCGCTGCCGTTGGCCCATTAAGGGTTCATCCGCCACCATCTCTATTTCAATGCCCTGACTTGCATTGAATTGTCCTAATGACCTTATCTCCAAATACGTCGAAGGAGCTCATTAGGGCGTCTGCTTCGTTGACTGTTGACGCCACCGTTGGTCCAATTGGTTGGGCTCATCCGCCGTACGTCCTCTTTCTGAGGGGCTCGTGCAAGACTTCTGCGAATCGATCAGAACAGTCATTAAAGCAGAGCATTATAGTGTTGCTATTTTAAACATTTATTAAAATAAAAAAATTTAATTTTTTTCGAAAATTCTTTCATTTTTTTAATAAGAGTTTTCTCGGAAAAACTAAATATGCAATAAAATTTGAAAACTAAATGCCTATCCAGGAAAAATAAAAGGCACGACTGGGTCCCACGTACTTGCTCCTATGTGCTAATCCTTTTTAAGTGCAGGTGTCTTTTTGACAAAGATTTAATTTTAATATTTTTGTTTGACGTGCAACTTCTTTAGAATCCTTGTGGGGTGAAGCTCGAACGAATATGCGTCACGACAAAGGGATAAACACATAATTATATAGGATTGTTAGCTTTTGCAGTTTTTTATTGTATTATTTTTCCACTTGTTGTTTACTGTTTACAATATAATTTGCTAGAAATATATAAAGGACTTTTTTCCATTTAATTTTCATTTTGGTATGGAAAAATTTGAACAACTGGCATAAAGATTCGTGGGGCAGTAGGGCAATAATGCTAGGTATAGAGACCTATATAAAATTAATTAAAATAGCTTAATTATGTTTGATGAATCGATAAACGTATGGTGTGGGTAGGTATTAATTGAATTTATTAAGGATATTAGGTACCTATAATGAGCTTGGAAGGAAGGTAGGTACTAAAATTAAGATACAGATTCCAACTACTGTTAAGCCAGTGGGTATAGGCAATATTAAAAGTTACCACCGTGGTTTTGTTTATTTATAGGCAGGTGGAAACTTTTGTTTTATCGATTGAAATTTTTGCACTCAGTAGTAATCGAATAGTTTTTTTTATTTGTTAGTTGTTTTTGTGTGTTTATCATAGGCTTTTATTTATTCTGTTTGCTTTTATGATGATGAAATGCTTTAAAATACAAGTATGTGTGTAGGTTGTCACCTTCTTTTATTTCACTGACTAATGGCTAGGGCTTAGCCGAGCAATATGAAATAAAATTTTGGGGAAAATATTAAACAAATAAAATTTGTATGAAATCAAAAAAACACTATTCATAACGTTTTTTGGAAAAAATGTTGTAAGCCAGCCATCTTATTTCTTTTGCTGTTTTCTATTTTATGAATTTTTCATTTCAAAATCGTTCGACCAGTTTTTTTTTCTTTTCGAAAACGTATTTTAAAATTTTTTTGAGTATGTCAATTCAAAGAAATCTATAGTTTATACTAGGAGAAAAATTAAAAAAAAACTAGATCCGTTTTCAAAATAACAAAATAATCAGTCAGAAAGTTTTATCAAAATCGTAGGAGCCGTTTTCGAGAAAAATAAGTTTTTCATTAAAAGTTATATGGCAGGTACCGTTAGTTTTGGAGCTAGAATGCCAATTCGAAAAACTGCCGGGTAGAGTACTCTAAAAATACTATATACCAAGTTTGAATCAAATCGGCCCAACCGTTTAGGCTATAGAAATCGATACGGACATACAGACAGACAGACGGACGGAATTTCCGGACCCACTTTTTTTGACTTCTCTATCATCGTAATGTCATGTTTGATTCTTAGAATTTTTTTTTACGAATGCATAACTTGCCTTATAGTCCCTATAAATCGCAAGTAAAAATGTTGAAAATCGTTCGACCAGTAAGTAATTTTTTTCTAGTATGTCATTATAAGGAAATCTGTAGTTTTCATCTGGGAAAATTATTTCAAAAATTTCAATCAACCCATTTTCAAAATATTTCGATAAACAATTTTAAAAATTCGATTTTTTTTTTGAATATTTTGAAATGCAATATTAATTGAATTATAAATGTTCAAAATTTTATTGAAATCGGGATAATGGTTTACGCTAAAACCGCATTTTAAAAAAATCGGTTCTATGAGAGGTACCGTTATAGAACCAATTTCGAAAAAAAAATATTTTAACTGAATAGCATCCTGAAAGTTTTATTAAAATCGTTAGAGCGAGAAAATCAAACTTTTTGTTAAAAATTGTATGGCAGGTACCCTTATTTTTCGACCTAGAGCAAAAATGAAAAACACCCCCGAGATATTAGCAAATAATTTTTTTAAATAAATTTCAATGGAAACGAAAACCTTAACGAAAAACACTGTTGCTATCAGGTTGTAAAAATTGGCTAAAAAACTTCGACTTCCGTCGGGCGGAATTCGCACCGAGGTGTTTAAGTGTCGTTTTTTTCGTGTGTTCGATGGGAACTACGGGCCCCAGGTTTTTTCTTGTTGTGAGAAATCAAAGCTGAATTTTATAATTAAAATGCAATTTCAATTTTTAAAAATCAATTCAAGAATGCAACCCATAGCTAGTATCACACGTTCATAACAATAACCCTCTTCCATCGTAATGGCTTATAGTGTTTTTCTTGGTAATTCAGACTTACTTCAGAACTCACAGGTCTCATGATATTGAAAATGAGTATCAGCACCGAATTTGATAAATTCAAGTTTTTTATATCGTCATCGGCGCAACAACTGGGATCCTGTCCGGGCCTCTTTCAACAAGTTCTTCCATTAATTCCGATCGCTGGCCGACGTCATCCAGTTTCTTACCCCAAGGCTTTTGGCGTCCTGGTCTACGCCATCGTACCAACTTCCAAAGTAAGCAATTTCCGCCACGCTGCCTTCTACCATAAAATGAACTGCAAACAAAATTCCAAGCTTTTTGCTCTCCGCTCATACTGGCTAGGTGCTCAGCCCACCGGAGTCTATCGAGCTTTATTTATTCCACATCTGCTTTGAGGTAGATTTCAAACAATGTGGTGAAGTAGTGTTGGCCCACCATGTTTGATCAGCTCGGTAGGTATGCCATCAGCTCCTAAGGCCTTGTTGTTGCTGATCCGATTAATTGTCTTTTAAATATCCTCTCCTTGGTGCAGCATGAGGTCTTCCTCTTGAAATGGTGGAGTCTCCATTTCTTCCATGAACTGGCCGACCAAAAAGTTAGTCCTAGCGCGCGACTGTAGGTATAGCCTTTATTTCCATCGCGTAGAGCAACCGTGTTCACTCGACCCTGAGCGGTAGATGCAATACTTCGCAGAGCAGTCCGCCCTCGAACACCATACCCACAAGCTAGTGGTGCGAGTAATATGGGCACCTCGAAACGTTCGTATCGCCATCAGACTCGAGTAGTCGCGATGATCTACTAACAGGTCGTCAATTTGGGTTCCATTCAGTCCAATCAGATGATGGCTTTGTGTATTTTTTTACGAGGGAGCCTGGTACCCGCAACGAACGATTTCGTTGATGTTGCCATTTCTATGACTCGTACCTCATTGTCATTAGTGTCTTATGCAAACTATGGAAGCCTATGTAGTAACTTAATGCCGGCTCCGGCTACATAATTTGGAGTTAAAATTTGCCAAGGATAATTTATTACATCATACCTTCGGCCGGCATTGAGGGTCCTCTCTTCAAGTTCGTAGTAGGAACCTTTTTCTTCTTCTTCGAACTCCTCAGAAGCTGCGTGAACGTTTATGAGGCTGTTGTTATTAAATTTGCCTTGCACGCGAAGTGTGCGTAGCCTATCGTTTATTGCATTAAAGCCGATGATAATAGACTTAATTTTTTGGTTGACTAGGAAGCCTACCCCGACACATGGTGTTTTGGAAGAAGAGCTGTCCAATTTAGCCTTTTTCACGCTAATGCGCTATCCATTTCCTTCTAGAACATTTACCAATACATCAAGTTTTTGTTGTAAGAATGTAGGATCTTCACTTGTTATGATTCCATGGTTAGCAAAGAGTACTTGATTTACTTTCGTGTCTGTCGTCACCTTACCCTCTACCAGAATGTCAAGGTAATAAATTTCGGGTCTGTCGTCACCTTACCCTCTACCAGAATGTCAAGGTAATAAATTTCAAAGGACTCAAGACGCTTCCCTGGTGCAGACCCTTTGATTGTAACTCCAACAGGACATCTTACCTTTGTTTTGGCTTGCTCGTAAATTTCTATCTTATATTTAAATTCCAATGATTAAGAAAACCTGTCTTAGTGGATCTGGATTTAAATATTTTGGTCTAGGGCATCATCATGATAAACTCAAAAGAAAGTACATAACATATCTATACGTGCTATAAAGGAGTTTCGAGTTTTAACATCTTTAACAAATGCTAGTCTATTGTTCATTAAAAAAATACATTTTGTTCACTCGAAAGGTAAATTTGTTTTTCTTCAAAAACAGGTTATTCGCAAAGGAAAGAACATCCTGCCAACAGTTGCACGTCTTTGTCTGATTGCGACGTTCTTCGAAGATGGACTACGTATGTGGTTTCAGTGGAACGAACAACGCGAGTACATGGACATGAGTTGGGGTTGTGGCAAATTTTTGGCTACGGTGTTTGTTTTAATTAATTTATTTGGACAACTTGGCGGCTGCGGAATGGTTATCGCTAGATTTAAGGTTGAAATTGCCGTTGGAGTGCTATTCTTTATCGTTGTACTGCAGGTAAGATAATATTAACTTTCTTTAAAAATGTCCGTTACTAAAATAATTGTTTTTTTTAGACACTTGCTTATTCGATTCTATGGGATCCGCAATTTTTGTTACGTAATTTAGCCCTTATCGGAGCTCTGCTACTTGTTTTGGCAGAATCAAGAGTTGAGGGACGCAGTTTATTTGCCGGTGTCCCATCATTGGGCGAGAACAAACCAAAGAATGTAATGCAGCTCGCTGGACGTATTCTCCTTGCCTTCATGTTTATTACACTCATTCGGTTTGAATTCAGTTTCTTGCAGGTAAGAAGTACAGTTTTTTGAAAATGTTTCTGTTTATTTATTTTTTGTTTCTTTTTATTTCAGATACTTTTAGATATCGTTGGATCAACCCTTATGGTTCTAGTCACAATTGGTTACAAAACAAAATTGTCTGCACTAATTCTGGTCGCACTCCTTACTGTTTTGAATTTGTATCATAACGCGTGGTGGACCATTCCTTCATATAAGCCTCTGAGAGATTTTCTTAAATACGACTTTTTCCAAGTAAATTTCCTTTTTCAAAACTATTTCACCCATAATTCAATTCATGTTTTACTTTTTTCAGACACTCTCAGTCATTGGCGGTCTGTTGATGATCGTGTCACTCGGACCTGGTGGCGTTTCGATGGATGAGCATAAAAAAAAGTGGTAGATCTAACAGTTACTTCAATTCCTACCTAAAGATAGATTTTTTATAGAAACAAAAAAAATCCCTTTACAAAAAAAAATACTTTAAATTCCTTAAACAATACCGCATTAAAAAAAACAGCTAGAAGGATTAACGGTTTTTAACAATCCCTTTCTTTCTTTCTATTGTTAGTAAATAAGTTAAATATTTGTCCTGTTATGTTGCTCGAGCGCCACCGTTTAGTTTTTTTCTTAAGAAAGATGGAGAGGTTTGTCAGTTTTTTTTTATATTTCATATTTGGACCTTAACTTAGCAATCAAAATGTAAATAACATAACAAAAGAAACAAAAATAACCACAAACTGCGATTTGAAATTGTTGATAATTTTTTTTTAATGTTTGCGATTAATCTATAAATATAAACTTTTCTATTTGACAATCTATTTCCGATCTAAAACGCGCATTCTTCTAAAAGAATCTATTAGAGACAAACATATTTTCGTTAATAAATTATTGTGATTCCAAAAAAAAAAACAACTTCAGATCCAAAAACATTTGTAAAATGTAAACCATGTTTGAAAAAAACGAACATTATTTTTTTTATTTTTTGATTAATATATAAGTTTATGAAATGATGACAAAAAGTAAAACAAACAAAAAATGATAATAAACAATAATTATTGTAACTTTTTTAATAATGTGATAAAAATATTTTTAACTTGTTTTTGAATGAAATACCGACATTTTAAACAAACATGACTTAAATGATGTTGACGAGCTGATTTGAAGGCCAAATTGCTTTAGACTAGATAGATTTAAAACCTCATTATCGTTTAAAGATTGAAGTTTTCTTTGTATTGCTAAAAAACTGCAGAAGTGGGGAGGGTTTTTAAATCAAAACTATTCCAAGTAATGTAAAGATATAATTTGTGTTGGTCTTGTTAGTTGAAATTCTTAAAGGAAGCGAAGTCTTGGAACGATTAATAATCATAAAATAAACATTAGTGAAACAAATATTCAAATTACTGTAGACGTTGGACAAAACCCAGGAACTTCAAATTGATAACCATTAACTTTTCACCGATTTAAAAGTCGCGTATGATGGCATTTACGGAGACGAGCTATATAGAGCAATGTTCAGTTTCGTCATCGCTGCCGAACTCGTCCCTCTGTACCGAATGACGATGAAAAATGCACGTTGTTCCGTCTTCGGTCAAGGTCGATCAAGACATCACTGACACCTTCGATGTCAAAAAAGGATCAAAACAAGGTGAAATGCAAGTGCACAAAAAACCTGCCAATTACAGCTTCTAAACCAAAAGAAAGCCAACTGGAACAGTCTCAATAAATTCACTGTACTACCTCGAAATGATAGTGATAGCAAATACAGAAATGATCACAAATGTGATTTTTCTAGGGATGTTTGTATCAAACCCAAAGAAAGGAGTGTAAAGAAGCTTTCTACTATGGAGCTACGCATGCACATTTGTTTTAAAGTTTTGCATTTAACAATGGAATGGAAAAACAGAGTCCGGCAAAGCACTCCACATTCAAGTGGTACGGCTAAAGAAAGAATCCCTGTATTTGACTCGTCGAAAAAAGAAACAAGAACGACAACTGAGAGGATAATTCTCTATTCGCCTACAAACTGAAAAAATATCCCGTCAGCGGCATATGTGTACCGGGCCCTGTATATTTCTTATGAGACTACTAATACGTTTGCAGTTTTGGGGAGTAGGAAACGTGTGGCTGATTGGCTGCTTCTCACACGTATTTACATACACCAAATAAAATGTCAGGGTTTGCAGACATGGTCGGTACGGCTCGTTGTTCTTTTTTTCACGATTTGACTGTACGTCCGAAGCTTGCCTAAAGAATAAAGTGATTGGCATTCCTAGCTATGCGAGTATTATGGCTGATTTGTTTTAGGAAAGCAATGCAGCTGGTTATTTCGCTAGACGCTAGAGCATTGTTTAATAGAAATAGCGATAAAATAACGAAAGCAAGAAACATTACAACGGTGCCCTAGAGATGAAAATGTTTCTGTTATTGTCAAGTCCAAGAAATTCAAGTATGCTTTGGCAGCACCTGCACAAATATGGGAATTATACTCGAGTTGGACGATTATTTTATCCACTTATAATTCTGCTGTACGTGTGTTTGTCACTTAACTCCTCCTAAACGGCTGGACCGATTTACATTAAAATGTGTGTATATTTCAATGGGTTCCTGGATGTTTTGGTAAGACAAATGGACCCAGTAGGTGGCGCTGCTTTCGGAATGTCACCAAATTTTATTTTCTGATCAATTGACAACATTACATAATTTTGAGCGGTATTTTTTTTTTCTTAGGTAGAAAGAATAGACAATTATAAATTACGCACATATTTTTATTCTTTAAAAATGATTCAATTTTGCTTGCAATAAATGCATTGAAATTGTTGATTAAATAAAAAGATTAGAGGTTACACGAAGACTATTGTATTGGTAAGGTCAAAGCTAAGGGAAAGGGAGCCGAATAAGTTGTAAGACTTCTAACGATCGTTTGTCCTTATCTATCACTTTAATCTTTGTGTTTAATAATTTATACACCTCAAGAGTTCGCATTAAAATAAAACATACAAATTAATTGCATAAGAAAAAAGTGTTAATAGAGCGGCTCCTATTAAATCTCTTCCATTGCCAAACAAGCGGTGTATAAAAACATTGCCGTGGTTGGGGACAATGGTACGACGCACAGTAGTGCTGTAGGTACGACGAGCTTTTGAAAAAAAAAATTTGTGAGCATTGCAATAAAAAAATAACACTAAGATTTTAATTCAGCAAAGAACAAGAACAATCAATGCATTCCATGCGACTCCATTATTATAATATCCCACAACTTCAATGATTGTGAAATTTGTATAGAATGTGAAAAAAAAACGCATCGAAAGGGCTAGCTGGTAATCAAAAGAATTTGAAATAAGATGACGTGACATCTGCTGGGCCCGCTAATTCCTGTATTATTTGGTCACCTTTAATTTTTCTTTTTTGAATTCTGTGCAAAAAACTCAAGTGGTTTATGGAAACACCTGCCGTGGGAAGAATAATTGCATTTTGGTGGAATATAAGTTTCAAAGTCTGTAGCCAAACAGAGATGGTGAAGCATTTTTTGCATCTCCAAAGGAAACGTAAACACTTCGCAGGAGAAGGTCTGTAATTCAAAATCCAAGAACTGAAAGGTGTTCGGTGTCTTCAATGCACGTGTCGCTCCTGAATAGTCGTATAGGCAGTACGTTTTGCTTTATCGACAAAAGACAACATTAAGTTTTTGGAGCATTAAATTAGACGCGATTTCTAGGTTCCCCATTGGAAAATGCTGTCAAGATAAGAATTAAGTGAACTTAGCATACGCTTCCGTTGCAGTTCCACATTCGGATAAAAATTGAATCTGGAAACAAATATAAAAATCTAAGAGTAGTATCTAAGATAATGGTGGCAGATGTTCAAAAGTTCGAACAGGACATCCTTCAACAAGTCTTGTTAATAAAACAGGAAATAAACGATATTGTAAGAGCTTGCAAGATAGCAAAAAGGGGCATTGTTAACACAAACTTATTAAACGATGATGAAATTAACATGCTGATAAACTAATTCAAGACATTCCCATACGAGAACGAGATTGAAGAAATAGAGTTTGGAACTCCGTCAATTTACGCTAACAATTCAATGCTTTTGTATATCCTGTCAATTCCGAAGGTGAGGAAGGATGACAACAACTTGCTCCTCGTTGGACCATCTGTCCTCCATGGAAAGCAAGTAAACATCGAATTCAACAAAGTACTTATCAATCAAGAGGATACCTATGAAATAGTGGGAAGTTGTCTTACCATAAACAATTCAACGGTTTATAGAGAAGAAGCACTCGAGAAAATTCCAGAAGATCACTACTTATCTAGGGTACTGAAGGGTCGTCGTGCAGGCTGCACTTATCAAACCAATACCAACGAAATTATTGAACTTATCCAAGAGGATACCATTTTCCTAACGAACTTTAATGGCAAACTATTATTGAACAACACCACGCAGAATTGTTAGGAACCTTTATTGTACGACTAAAAACGAAACCGTGCAGATTAAGAATAGGACATTAACGAGTTCGAGTTCTACGTTTCTGAAAGCCTTACCACCAATCATGTCCAACATCTCAAATCAAGGGCATAAAGTAGATGTGCAATTTGTACATAGCCTGAGTTTTTTGTACTCTTTAAGGTTTTGTCAGTAGTAGTCCGATGCACTAACCACTAAGCCACGGGGCACTACAAAGGTCGATAAATAAAAGAAAAAGTGTCGAAGACCAAACGCAGCTCTGGGGCACATCATCATTTATTTTGTGAATATTAGACTTGAATCCGTCCAACAGAACTTGTAATGAGCGGTTCGAAAGGTTATTAATCCAACGAGAATCACGCATTTTCGATAAAAGGGCTAGGTCATAGTGCTCTGCTAAAGGTCCTGAAAAAATTATTGAGATCATGCCATTAGGCTTTTCTTATTGTCAAACTGTTCTAGGGATTTTGTATTTTGTTGGTAAGAAAAGTGAAGGGCTTTGGGAGTTTTTCCTCATCAATGAACTGTTGTTGTTTGTTTCAACTCAGCAACAATCTTAACATACCAACCTTCGAATGTTGTCTGGCTAGAATATCGAAGCCAATTGGATTATGTACACTGTAATGATCCGTAATAACGATTTCAGTGTGAGGATAATGGGCAACAATTCTTTGTATTAATCATCAAAGTCATTGGAAGTGAAATATTTCAAAAGAACATAATGTTTCATAATTCATTTATGATCCTTTCTTTGGATTAAGTAAGCAATTGAGGTATAAAGCCCTATCAAGAATAACCAAGGGGATTATTATATTGATTATATTCCATTTTTCGTAAAATAGTTTTCAGCGGAAAAATTTAAACGCCATTTTATTTCTTTAAAAAATGTGAAAAAGTGTGAATTTTTTTTTTCAAAATCGTTAGAGCCGTTTTTAAATAAAACTTTTTTTTAACAAGTTTTTTTAAAAAATTGAAAAAAAATAATCCAAGAATACAAACTTAAGCACAAAAATAACGTACATTAAAAAAAAAATCACTTACCCGTTTTCAAAATGTTGATTTTTCAAAAAAAAATTTTTTTTTTAAGTTATTAAAAATACAAAAAAAAAGTTTTCGAAAAAAAATGTTGCAAAATTACTCAGGCTGCCTACATCTTCTTGAATATCAATTTTGATTGTAATCGGATCACCAGTTTTCGAAAAAGTTGAAGAAAAAAAACCGGTCCTATGGGAGGTACCGTTTTTAGCCCACCATATTAATTTTTTTTTCACCAAAATATCATTGTATATGAATTGCTATAGTACTATCATGGTGACCGGTGGACGGTGGCGTTCCAAGCGGCTCTAGGGAAAAAGATTACTCGGTAAATTGAAGAGGCGAACAAAGAGTTCATATACAATGGCGGTTCATTTACAAAGAGAATTCTCAGAGAAACTCGCTGAATTTTACTTTATTCATAAGTAATTTATGAGGGGTAGGTTAAGAAAAAAATTTTTGATATGCAGTTAATATACAATGTTGACATGAATACATATATCTGATGTTGGAGTTGTTTTCGTACATTATTATATACAATGTTCTGCCCTATATTCTTTGGGCAGATGAACGATGTTTGTTTTTGTTTTTTTTTTTTGCGAAGGTTGCGGTTGCTGTGCTGTGCATTGTATACATTGCATATACATTACTACACGGAAGTAGGTTTGGTTAGTTCTATGTATGCATGTTCAAACGATATTTTCCAGCTGATCATCATTGTATCCACTGTATGCATTGTATATAAACTGCCTTGCTTATAAGAAATACACTGCTAATGAGCATTGTATATGAATTGCTATAGTACTATAATGGTGACTTGTGGACAGTTGTTCAGTTGTGCAGTTTATATACAATGCTAAAAAGAAAATATAGTAGCAGACGATAAAGTAAGTATGTGTAGGTGTATGTATAAATAATCCAATAATTTGGTATAGGTAAAGTACTTTGTATCTGATTTCGGACACGAAAGTTGTAAAAATTGTGTTTTGTTAGTTTTGGGGGTTGTTTGGAAATTATTTTTAATAATCAATTTTTCATTAAATTTGAATATATAAATAACTAAATTGCGTTGTGTTGTGGCAAAAGGAAGCCATAAAAGTTTATTGAAAGTTTATTGGTAGTATTTGTTTTTAAAAAAAAACATTAAATTGTATTTTTAACTTAGTGTGTTTGTGTTGTGTTAAGTGTAAGGTAAGATTGTAATTTATTTATTTTGTTTAGGAAAATATTTATTATTTATTTTTATTATTATTTTTATATTTATATTAATTATATATAAGTAAGTACTATTTATAAAAATTAAATTTAAATTAAGTATTAAAAAATGGCTACATGTGCCTATGGGGGCTACGACGAGCGCAAAAGGTCACTTGGTTTGTCTTTCTTCAATGTGCCAACAGACCACAGACGACCAATTTGGCTAAAACGCGGCAATGTCCCAACTTAAGAAGTTTCCCTAGGGACTTCAAAATGTGTGAACAGCATTTTTTCGCTAAGGACATCGTGTTAAGGGCAACATTGAACCCATTCCACCCAGTCCAAGCTTGTCGTTGGTAAATTTGGCTGCAAGTTCTGCCAAAACATATGTTAGAGATTATTCTCTAACAAATGTGCCAAATACGACTCCCATATCGCTATTTTTTTTTAAATAAAAAATGTTGAAAAAGTTAAAATTTTTTTTTTAAGTATGTCATTATAAGGAAATCTGCAGTTTTCATCTGGGAAACTTATATGAAAAAATTTTAATCAACCCGTTTTCAAAATATTTCGAAAACCAATTTTTTTAGAAAATTGAAAAAAAAAGTTTTTGAAAATTTTGAAATGCAATGTTAATTAAATTATAAATGACTTCCTGTGTGCAAAATTTTATTAAAATCAGGATATTGGTTAACGATAAAACCGCATTTGAAAAAACCGGTTCTATGATAGGTACCGTTATAGAACAAATTTCGAAAAAATCATTCTTACTGAAAGATGTATTGTTGTAAAAAAATAGCATCCTGAAAGTTTGATCAAAATCTTTGGAACCATTTTCGAGAAAATCAAACTTTTTGTTAAACGGCAAATAAAGTTCATTTTTGACCTAGAGCAAAAATGAGAAACACCCCCCGAGATACTACCTAATAAATACTAAATAACAAGTTTGAAGCAAATCAGCCCATCCGCTTAGGCTGTAGAGCAGCGAACAGCCAGACATTTTTCGAACCAACTTTTTTCGACTTCTCTATCATCGTAATATCATGTTTGATTATTATCTCAATTTTTTTTATAGTAGGTACCTATAATCGCAAGTAAAAAACCATCTGAAATCTGTCATAATTGAAATCCGACATCTGGGATAGTTTAAACATTTTTTTATCGAAAACCCACCGCAGACGAACATTTTAAAAAAAGAATCACGAAAATCGGCCCACTTTTTAATTTTCTACAGCCAAAAAACCCACCGCGATATAAAAATAAGATTTGCTTTAACTATGAATTTCTTACCCGCGAGCAAAGGACAGGTCAGTTATTTCATACAAAGCCTAAAAAAAACAAAAATCATTACTACCTGCAGTCTATATACAATGGATAGAAATCTACAATCAATTTCCAAAAAAAAAAATTTGAATGTATCTTCATGCATAGTTTTCACTAAATGTGTTTACCTATCTGCATTGAAAGCAAAATTCATACCAAAATCCATTCAATAAATCCAGTAAGAATTAAGGTTGTGTTAAATTTTCAAGAATGTATGAGTAAATTTTTTGAAAACGACAACGTTCAATTTATAGGTAGCAGATAAACCCATATTGAATAACTTAAAAAAAAACCACTTCAAAAGGCTGGTCAATGACATACTTTTACATGTATTGCATATAAAAAAAATTTAAGCAACGAAAATGTTGGATCGTGTATGAATCCTAACAAAAGTCTATATACAAATCACTTCAAAAGTCTGATCAATGACGTCAATGATATACAAAACAATGTATATACAAATGTATTGCATATACAAAAAAATTAAGCAACATCATCAACATCAAGTTAATTCATCTCACCTTCTTAAGCATCTTTTTTAAATTGCTTATAAGTCAACAAAATTGTATAATTCAAAGAGATTTCCTCTTAAAATTCACCAAGAATGTATGTAAACCACACATTTTTCCAACAACATGCATGTTCATCAGGCAACCAAAAGAGTCAAATAATATACTCAATTATTTCATTCTCCTTCGCTTACTGTCACATTGCACATGCGCAGTAATGTAAACACAGAGCATAACACTTAAAACATGCTCTTATTTCTCTCTTTCTCAAATAAAATATGCCTACACTAGCACTCCAAGCGGCTCTAGGGAAAAAGATTTTTTTCTCGTTTCATGATAGTACTATAGGCAGTTTATATACAATGCAAAATATAATGCATACAGTAGTACACTGACTTTTTTTATAAAAATTCTTGGAGCCGTTTTCGAGAAAAATAAGCTTTTACATAAAGGTTATATGACAGGTACCGTTAATTTTTGAGCTAAAAAAAATTGAATGTCAAAAGAACCTTAAGTTCAAAATTTGAAGACGATTGGCCCAACCGTTTAGGCTGTAGTCCAAAATACATGCGTACAGACAGACGGACAAAATTTTGCCAGTAACTCAAATATGTTTCTCTATAATCGTAATGTCATGTTTGATGGTTATATAGTACCTATAATCGCAAGTCAAAACTTATTTACGGCTTGCACTTTGCTATCGTGAGGCTTATGTTTGAATATTCAATTGTTGTTTTTCTTAGTTATTCGATATCCTATTTCCATTGCTTCCGATTTCAAGAGGAAAACGCATTTAGTACATAAGCTCTCTAACCTTACCTTAGATGGCATTACGGCGTGGAGCTTGGTCCCCACCCTAGCCAAAGACCTCTTTCACTTGCGTGCGCCACCATCTAAGGCGTTTGGCTTTTATATTTTTGGCTCTCGGTGGCTGTACAATTCCTCTTCTCCACTCACCGGAGATTTTTTCTAAAGCGTAATCATTGACAAGTTTATCTTCGTTTGTTCTCAGCGTTGGTATTGTTTTCTGTGTTGATAGCAGTGGCGGTTACCAGGTAGAGCATCGTCCCTTCCCTAATTACCTCTAAATTACAGCTGTGTGATGTTTTGTCCAAAGTGTCGAAGTTGGGTTTAACGCTGGCCAAAATTAAAACAAAGCAATTATGAGGATGCTCTTCGAGCCCAAGTGCAACGACCACCCCAAAGTGTCTTCCTAAACTGTCTTTGCCCGATTTCCTTTAAGAGTTGCCGTTCAATATGAAATTGCTTTTGAAAAGGATGTCATTGCTGAGATCCAAGAATAAAATAGCGAATGCTTCGGCCAAAAAAAGGTTCTTTATTGGACTCTAGCTCTAGGCAAATCCAGTTTGGATCCACTTAATAAAGAGCAAATCATTTAGGGTATTCATAAAACAGCAAATAAGTAAATAAATACATTGCGAGTTAAAAGTAGACGACCTCGTTGGCATCTACCGACAACGACCTTCGCATCTGCACATGAACACTCAAAAACCAAACCAAGTCGAACAACAAGCTAAATCCTTGAGCCGGGAAGTGCTGTTGGTTGGATCCGACAAAAGAAAAATGAAAAACTGACTAACACCATAGTGACTCAAAAAGTCGACCTAGGCTCCTAGGCATCAACATTAGGCTTCTTCAGAAGTCTGAATTTCAATGTGCAAATGAGTGACATGTGACAACATCTGCCATCATTAGCCTTGTTAAGATGAACAGTTTTCTTTATTTTGTTTAACATTTACTCAATCTCGGATTGCAATTACATGTTTTCTGTTTTAAATTTCATTTCATAAACTGTCTTCGCGTGAATTCGCAATAAACTTTCATATTTATATAACTAATCGAATAAATTGTTGGTTGTTGTTGTTTTTAGATTTTATTAGACAAATACAAGATTACAACATCGCTTAAGCCAGAGCAGCAGCACCAGAAATAATTTCAATAAGTTCTCCAGTAATGACAGACTGCCTGGTACGATTGAAAGTCAGAGTCAACTTGTCAATCATCTCTCCGGCGTTCTTGGACGAGTTGTCCATGGCAGTCATGCGGGCAGATTGCTCGGAGCAAGCACCCTCCTTCATGGTGTAGTAGATTAACGATGCCAACGAGTACTCCAAGTAGCTCTGGATGACTTCGGCGTCCAATGAATCGTAGACGACCAGCTTCTCCGATTTCTCTACTACTGGTGCACTGTATACGGGCAAGGTGGTCATCTCGTACGACACTACCGACTTGAACTTGTTGAAGATAAGTTGACCTTCGGTGAATTCATAACCACAGGTCATGATTTCATGGGCAATGCGCGAAGCGTCCAAGAATGTAGGTGGAAGACGACCAATTTCGTTGGCCACCATAATAATGTTTTTGCTGTACAAACGCTGCAGAATGGCACGCGACTTGTCTCCGACACAAATGACTTTAGTCTTGGTATCGTCAATTGCCAGCTCGTTACGAATCTGACGAGAAACACCACTGTGTACGGCTCCGCACAGACCACGATCAGAGGTGATGGCGATCAGAAGTTTTTTGGGTTCGGCCTTGTCGTCGGCAGCGACTTCGGTCTTCTCGAAGAACTGCTTAGCGCCCTGGCCATAGGGACGGGCTTGCTTTAGATCACGCTCAGCGCGAGCATATTTTGCAGCTGAGACCATTTTCATGGATTGCGTAATTTTTTGAATGTTCTTCACAGACTTCAATCGCATAGAAATTGTCTTAAGAGTGGCCATACCACGCTGCTGCTGGATTCCATTCTCGACAAGTGGAGCCAATAGGGCGGTGGTGTTGAAGACAGCGCGTTGCATCATTTTCGTTGCAGCTATAAATATTTGTTTTTAATGAATTAAATTTTAATTAAAAAGAGAAAATGCAGTTTTCTTTACCAATTTTTCACGATACGACCGAAATGACAGAGGAATGGCTAATGGCTTATGTAAGGTGAAAACAGTGTTCAGAGACTTGACGTGATAATTTCCCTTGGTTGGCCGCTGTGACAACTTAGTTGTCAAAAGTGATTTATTGATTTTCGTTCGAATTATATTTATTAGAAAAGTAAGCATATTTGGAAGTGAATTGAACAAGAAAACTGTTAATTTAAAAGGTCTTGACACAAAAATTTAATGTTTTATAATGTTTTCATATAATATTTGCTAAGATAAAATTGGGAATTTTGTTTGGGTAGTTTATTAGTACATATTGTTTTCACGAAGGACACTGCTATCGCATAGAAAATTTGCTAAGCACTGCCCACATCGGTTATTTTTTTATTTTTAGAAAATATTTGTATACAAAATTAACGGCTTATCGTAGAAAAAATTGAAAAGTAAAGTTGAAAGTAATTTTTTATTTATTTATTAATATTGTTATTACCATTTTCGTAGTTATTTGTGTTTTTTAAGTATTTTTTAAAGAGAGTATTTAACACTGATTAAAAAAACTTAAACTACGTTTTCATTAGGCCAAATGAGCTAATTTCGTATCGAATTTCCAAATTTGATTCCAAATCATCTCATTTCCCATACAAAATTACATTGGAAATCTCATTTCCACCTAATTTCTTCGAAAATGTATATATTGTATAATAATATATATAATATAATTGAATCACAATTGCACAAGATTCTATAACAAACGTGAAAGTTTATATTATTAAAATTCAAGGAAGAAAATAAAAAGGTAAGAGAGCACGACTGGGTGGCCCGTACTTGCTTTATGTGCCTAATCACAATGGTAGGCTAGATATTTGAAAACAATTAGCATTTACGTAGAAATAATAGACTGACAGACAATTTGGCCCAATGCACAGGGAGCAACTGTATAGAAACTAAACCGGTTGGCAACTCGGTTAGCAGAGCAGTTACGAACTCAGCGGTGACTTGACTCCGCACAAGAGAAAACTCATCACCAATCAAAATCTCTAGTTCGTTCAGTGTCGTCATGGATACCGGGCGTGAAATTTCTTCGGAGGACTCGAGCCAACTATTTTCTAACCCAACAAACTTCTCTGCACTAGCAGTGGAAATATATGACACATTAGATAGGAACTAATAGCATCCACATTCCAGTCAAAATAAAAAAAAAACATGCACGTCAATCTTACGTCATTTTTTATTTCTATCCCTACCTTCTCTATTTCATTTTTATTTGAATAGCTGAGAAGGCATTAATTATTTAAAATAGATATTTTTCCACCTCCCGCACCAGCAACAGATTTTTTTGTTGTTCGCTCATTTTCGACAAACTATAAACTGGAATCACTAGGCAACCCGACATAAAAATGAACAAACGACTGGTTACAGACATTTTTTTTGTGAATCGCCAACGAGTTTTCAACCAGTAGCGGCGTTGTCCTATTTGATTACACATGTTATGACTCAAAGCAAACTTGTTGCCAACTCGTATCGGTAATCAGTTTTGTTTAGTTGCTCCAATTTGTTTAGGCTTCTCTATGATCGTAATTTCATGTTTGAATTTTATATCAAGTATAAAAGTTTCAAACGAAATAAGAATACTTAGATGAAAACACTTTTTCTGCAAATTTCCAAATGAGGTAATTTCGCCTCTAATGGAAACGTAGTATTAGAATTAGAAACAAAGTTACCCGAACAAATAAAAAATGGTGCAGTTGAATTGATACAACGCAGATGAATATGTTAATTTGCTCTATATAATCCGCAATCTTCATCATTCGTATTTACTATAATCTTCATCCATGAAGATACATATCTGCATTTTTGTTCTCCCCTCTCTTTCAAACAAATATAAGAGGTTTTCACGAAACCGTGGTAAACTTGATAGAAAACATCGTAAAATTTTTGAAACAACAAAATTGTATTTGGTTTGGAACCGAATAATAGAAAAATCGATCAGTTCAGTATATCGAGAACCCTAAGCTACCCTCATCATATGAACCAAGTCTTTTATGATCTCATCCACTTCGTTCACGTTTATTAATTTTATCAAACTTTTGAATTTAGGTTAAAAAATGTTCAATTCAACTATTTTCCCCAATAATTCCAACATAAAAATATCATTTAAAACAGTTCTACAAATGTGTTTATTACTTATTTTAGGCATCACGTTTAAAAAACAGCTGTTTGAGTTACGACAAAGCTTACAACAATTGCAAAAGGGGGCATTCATTAAATGAGCATCGTAAACTTTGCTACGATTTTACCAGGTAGTAAATTGTACGACGTTGCATGAATACCATTATAATTGTTATATTTTGTATCTATCCTCTTTTTTTGCAGATGTCGATCTATGTAAAACATCCTTAATAGACCATGTAAATCAATTCCTAAACTAGTCAAAAATATCTCTTTCCCTGAACGCCCTCATACTGTCAAAATAAATGAAAACAAAAAGGAACCTTTTTTGACATTTTCATTAAACAACATTTTTCGCAATTGGCGTTTACTTTTGATCTCGTCCTCACAGTTCAAATGCAAAATTTTCGCTGTTGTACATTCGTGAATGGGTGGGTAGTTTTTTCTCGATTGAACAAGGAATTTATTTCAAAATAAACAAAAAAAATTACAAAACTGCTAAATAAAATTCTCCAATAAACATGGGTAAGTATAAAAATTGTATAAACAAGTTCAATTGGAATTATTCCAACACGAAATTTAATGTAAACTTTCAAGGATTTTAATATTGAAAATGTGTGTCCTTTTCTCAATTTTTCTATTCAAAGAAACTATCGAAATGCTAAAAGCACTTTATGACTTCCAAGCAGTGTATCCTAAAACAATTAGCTTCGATGAAGGCGAATACTTTATACTTTACCAGACAAGTGTTCGCCAAAGGAATTGGTGGCAAGTGGTCAGCATGAAGGGGAACATTGGATTTGTCCCGTCCAATTACGTAATGACAATAAAGGTAAGGCGTGTTTGTATATAATAAATATATATGTATGTATGTGCGCGACCTATCCCCAAAAGAGGAACGACGATAGCCTTGAAAATTAAAACGAAGCTAGATAATCAGCTTTGAAATAATTATGCATCTTTGCTTGCTGGCTAAGTCCGGGAGGGTGTGGATGCGAAAAACGACAAAGGGGATGTGTCAATAACTGTATGAACACTTTGCATACAAGTGACCTGTGTTGTTGTCGTTTGCCCGTGCTGAGGAAAAGTTTTAATCGATTCTGACTAAGTACCCCTTTCTCGGTTGAGGTGTTTGATGCTGGGCAATGGGCTAGCTTGGCAAGTAGGTTAATTTTGCTCTTACAAGTAAATCGGAGCCAACAGTTCATGTGCCAGATGGGTGATAAAAGAGGAGCCAAGAAATAAACGATGCATTCAAGGCTGAAGCTGACGCTGGAGCATATATGCGCACTCGATAATCTGGAACATAGGCAGAGATGTTAGGTTTTTATAATGAATTTATGTAAGGCTACTTAAAGAGAGTCCAAGGCGATGTCAGTGCATAAGCTTCGAAATGGAAAGAATTGTTAAAATCAATTTGATGGCATGCATTATAAAAGAACCTCAGGAATGATAAACATACATTTAAAGAAATTAACACTAGTCCAGTCAAAATAGACAAAAATAAGTCATAACTTAGCCAAAATTCGCATAGAGCTAAAAATTGGCTGACACGTTAAATACATCATTATAAATGAAATGTCAAAAATCCCTTTCGATCCTACATCTGCAAAAAAATTTATTCAAGGTAAAAACATACGAAATTAATGTTTTATCCATTTTTCTCGAAAACGGTAAGTTTTATCGTGAAAATAGCTCAGTCACTTTTTTTCTTACGACTTACCATTCGTGAGATATCGCGGTTTTAATCATTAAAATTCATATTTTACATAATATGCACATATTTCCGCACCACCTATGAGGTAATGTACTTGGCGCATTTTTTTCACGTGGTTTCCCCAGTAGGTATAATCCACGATCTATTGTAATAACGAGAGTTTGATGAGATCGTATTCTATTGATTAAAAGAATGGTAATATTGGTAATGATGAAAGTGGAATAGGTTGTGTTCTTCTAAATGTTATTCTATTAGATAAATGTCTAATTCTACTTCTACAATTATTTCTTCGTCTTCATTTTCTTCTTCTTGCAGAATTTCTGCTCGCTGTTCTAAGATAAGGGATACATCAATTGTCTCTTCATTAATATCATAAATATTTTCATCTGTTGCATTTGTTTCAATATTGGAGCAAGTCTGACCCTGACAATTGATGCATACTGGTAAACAAAATAATCCCAATTTCTTACAGCAATTTACACAATTCTTACTACAATCCGTCTTGCATTTACAAAAAATAGTATTAAGCAGTTTTTTGGAGCAGGCGGGAGTATAGTTTGAATTGGCTCCAAATAATTATCTGTTAATTTCCAACCCCATCCTTCATTACTAAGACATTTGAAGATGAACTTGAAACATTCTTCGCATATGAATTAGCTCCTTACCCATTACTACTCTTTGATGCAGTGGGAATGCGTAAAACTATGAAGTCAGCTCTTTATAATTGGTTTGAATGTTTAGAGGGTATCTATTACACCGTGTTGTATGGGATCGAGATGAAACGTTTCATATTATTTTTGAAAAATATGTTCAGTATCTACAAAAACATTTTGGTCATAACAGTACGATTGTATTTGATGGTTATACTAATCATACGAAAAAATATTAAAGCTGCAGAACAACGTCGTCGGACTACAAAAACAGCTTCATCTGTTGATATCGTTTTTGATCGATCTATGAAAGTTTCAACAAACCAACAACAATTTCTTGCAAATACTCACAATACGCTTTATTTCAATGTTATGTGAAGAATTTACAGCTGCTGGTATTCCAATAAAACAAGCTGATAATGATGAACGCCATTACTATTTTGACCATCAAATTACGCTCCTTGTGCTCATCTATTTTTCGATGGCATTTGGTACGGTTTACAATGCCAGTCTGTGCCAAAACTCTGAACTCAATTAAATATATAAATTGATTTTCTTCTTCCGCAGCGTGTTGTCGTCCTTCCTTCAGGGATGAAAATAAGCAGTGAACATTGGAAATAAGATTTCAAGTTACCTTTTAGAGTAGTCCTCCAACGCTCTATTTTCGGACCCTTTTATTTCTCATTGTACATCAATAAACTGCTGGCAAAAGTTTTAAGACCGTGCCTTTGGCGTTGACGTTATAGTTCTGCACTATTCATTAAAGCATAATTTTGAAAAAAATCGCCTAACAACGCTTTCATTCTGCACGGCAGGGATGCCAAAACCGGACATTGATCTATATAATTCGTCTCTATGCGTACTGTCATATGTGGGCTTTCCCTTTACTTAAGCTGCATTAATAAATATAAATTTATCAAGGTGCTTACGAATGACTATAGGCGCTCACACATTACAGCGATGTTGAGAAGAATAATGCTATTTAGTTTTCTCAGTTCAGACGGTATCCTTTCTTAAGGATGGATCGAACAAAGACATCATCGCCTGCAACATTTAAGATTCGGCAGCCTTGACAGTTTCTTTTTAACATTTTGCTAAAACTTTCGAACCTCATTTCTGCTTTTACTTGCGATTTTAGGGACTATAAGGGAAGTTTAGGATTCGTGAATATAAAAAATTGAGATAACAATGGAACATGAAATTATGATCATAGAGAAGTCTAAACAAGTTAGTGGCAAAAAATGTCCGCCTGTCTATCAGTATATATAACAAGCTACAGCCTAAACGGCTTAAGCGATGATCTTTTAATTTAGTGTGTGATCCTTTTGGCATTCCCCATAGGGGAAATTTAAATTTTATTTTTAGGCCTAAAGATAACGGTACCTGCCATATGAGCGTTTAAGAAAAGCTTATATTCCTCTAAAACAGCTCTCAACGATTTTGATGAACATTTTTGAGAATTTTTTTGTTGGTATTGGCTATCAAAAATGGTAAAGTCTATTAACGGTACCTTTCATATAACGTTTTTTTTTTATTTTTGGCTTTCTGGGTATCGGCTCTTTAGATTTCTGTCAAATTTTATATTTAAGAAGATCTAAGTACTAAGTTGCCAAATTAATTCTGTATATTAAAATTTTGAATATTTTGTTTTCTAATTAAAATTAATTTTTGAAATATTTTTTTTTTAAACTGCATACCAAAATTTAAAATTCAAAATTAAAATTTTTAATTTAAAAAAACTAAAAATAAAAAACAGGATTTTATCAAAATCCGTACTACAATTTCGAAATATTTTTTTCATAAATTCTTTATTATACAAGACGTGATGGCGTTCTCCATTTTTACTAAAAACCGTTAAGTGTTGTGGTTTTGACACTTTTTAAGTTCAGATATTCTTAATTTTCTACGTTAATCTTACTTATTTTTTAAACTTATTCGACGATGTGATCGCACATATGAGCAAGTATGTACGTACGATCCAGTCGTGCAATTTATTTATTCTGGTGTTCCTCTTCTGCTTGTATTTTGCGGCGAGCAGTTCTGGTCCTTCGCTGTAAGGTGCAGCTACTGAATCTTGATTTGCGTTACAGCTGCTGCAGATATTTCTTAGAATTCTCGATTCATGTTTTCTGTAGTGTCGTAAACAAATCCTTTTATATTTCAGGTGGAACCGGACTTTTTGATTGGATTTCTAAACTCAAGCATTGAATCTCTGGAAATTTCTCAAGACACAGAAATCAATGGCATTATAGCCAAAGAAGAACTCTTAGACCGTCTTAGGGAGAAGAAAATAGCTATCGAACGATTCTTTGCTGTGAGTGCTTACAAGTTATTTATCAAGTAGCTAAGTTTATTATTATCTAACCTCACTATCCACCCATACAGGGCGATCACAACGACAAAGAAGATAATAGTGAAACTTCAGAAATTGAGATACAAAATACCTGTTCACCGCCATCACATTCGATTCATAGTCAAATGGATATGCAAACCTTACCAAGGTCCAAAAAACTAGATGGCGGTAAAAAATCAATGTCTAGTCCTGCCGTTGGCATTGCAATTCCATCACACATGATCCAAGAAAGTCCCAGCATGGGTATTCTCAGTCAAAAATCTACTGAGCCCGCGCAAGACAATCGTGACAATAGTGTTACATCTGAACCATCCGAAGCAACAACGACAACCACAACGACCAGTGAAGAAGTGGTCACCATCTGCAAGGAATCCCTACAAACAAATGGTGCTTGCACAGATGTTAGTGAAATCGAAATCATAGAACACACACCAGCTAACACCAAAACAGCTGCAGAAGATGTCCTCAGCGATGAACAGAGTGAAAAGGAAATTATCAGCATCAGTAATCACAATCATCCACACTTCCAGCATCATCACAAACATCCACAACAGGCGGACAGTGATAATGAAGATAGTGCTGCTGCTGCTGCAATTATTGCAGCATCTGCTGCTGCAGCTGCCGGAAGTGATGTTAAAGTAGATTCGGCGGATGTTTATCAAATTGTCGAAGTGATTCGAAGGAGTACGAATTTAAGCTTTGACTTGTCATGTGAGGCATTGCGTGTAGTTCTCACTAGCTTGGAACAGTTGTACAATGGTGCTATTAACCCGTATCTGGAAGCGGTGGCAGTTCATGTCACCGATAAAGTTGAAACACCCAAAGAACTTTTGGGTGAGACACATGATTCCAAACGCTTGCAGGATATCTTTTGTCAACTGGCCGATTGTAAGAATGACTCGGAACAGCGCACATGGATGCTTTATGAGGATGAAGATGATATAATTCAGTTTCTTGAAGAGCTGGTTGACATTTTGGTATATATTTTGTTTGCAATTTAAAATTGCTTACATGTTGAAATATTTTGTTTTTAAGGAAAACGCGGATGAAAATATTTGTTGTTATGAAATGTCTTGCGATCAATATGAGAGCCTTATCAATATGGTGCAATTCTACCAAATGGAAACAAGCTGGCCAATCAAGAAACTCTTACTGAGGGCATTTTCAGCTGCATGTCATTTGGATAAGACTATCATTGATATTCTACTCACTTCGGTGCTTCCTCTGGAAATTGTAAGTTAACATGTACATATGTTACGACGCGATAGTTTTGCTGTAAAAAGTTAATAGTTTGTTTATAAAATATTGTCAGTACAGGGCTTATGGAAATTTTTTGTAATGTTTTATACAAAATTACCGCTGGTACACTTTCCAATACAATTACCTCTTTTCTAGTTGCTGTGCAAGAATTTACAGAATTGATACTATTATAAAGCTTTTTATATTAAAACGGAAAGAGGTTTTTTATGTGAAAACTTATGCAATACGCTGCTACCAAACTGAGATGTTAATTTCCTATATCTTCCCTATACTGACAATCTTTGATAAACAATATAGTATTGAGAAGTTTTACTATTTGTTAAGAGATGTGTTACCTTGTTACTGTAATCAATTTTTTTATATAATCTAGTTAATCATGGAAAACACAAATCAATTTAAACTGAAAAATCATTTTATATCAATTCGACAGGTTGAAGACATGAAAACTCACTTCTCGAACGTTCCAAAGTTTAAAGATCTTGTAAAAATGTTAACAACAATCTTCTCGCAGGGTGAACGTATGCCTGTTGCGCATGATGGTGAGAGTAAATAGAATTTCTTATGCTCATTGATTGTATAATTTTTTTTTCTTCTTCTAAAAGCTTTCCTCGGAGTAGATTTTAGCACTTTTCTTCTTGAAATAGTCGAAGGCAATCATCCAGAACCATTAATTGATTTGGTCATTCATTTACTTTTATCGTATAACTTACAATTTGAATTATACTATCAAAATTATATTCTACAAGCAATGCAAAAACTACAAAAAGTTAAGGTTTTCACAGAAAAAACTTTACTTTTATTAAACCGTGAAGGTAAAACTTTTTATTTTCCATTTCTTGGCAAATACTTGACGTTTAATGAATATTTTTAAAGAGGATCCACTTAAAGCATTAAGACATGCGTTGGTAACTAATTCCGTTCTTAAGATGATCACTGATATCTTTACAATACCCGAAACTGCCATGTTGGTGTATACAAATGACAGAATAGTTGTATTCGATATTGTTGTGAGACAGCTATCAGATTTATGTGCAGGAAATCCGGTAAGTAAATAAAAACAAAAATTAAGAACAAAAAATGTTAAAGAAAATTTGTTAACTCTTAGATGCGTGGAAAGTATTTAAACTTATGTCGTTGTATGGTAAGGAGTACCAACTATGAGAAGAACCAATATCGTAAACAAGAACTTATGAAAATATTTACTCGCATTTTTTGCGAAGAAACAGAATGCAGTGCCGACGACCAGAAACTAGTTCGTGCAATAGCCAATGAGTTTCCTCATATATTTAAAGCGTAAGTTGGTTAGGAGCTAAAGACTTAAAAAACGTTTATGTATTTAATAATTTATATTTTCATTTTTATCGTTGCCATGTGTTTGTTTTAAATAATTATCATTTGCGATTTCAAGTTGTAGTTAGATTTATTGTATTTAATTTAAAAAATGAGAATGAAAAATGTTTCTGTTGGAAATTAGGGTAGTTTTTTTAAGCAATATTTTTAAACTAAAAAAAAAGATATAATAGATTATGATTATTGAACAAACACATTGCAGCTAACCACATGAAATTTCATTATATTCTCACAGTTTCATTGGAAATTCAGGTCTGATTTTTTTTTATAAAAAATTAACGAAGAAAGTTCGTATGTTGTGATTGCTCCATATAATTTTTCCTGTTTGAATTTGTTACATTGTTTCCCAGGAACATTAGTTTTCTATAAATCTTTTTTTTCAGATTTATTTTGTCACTATTTATTTTATGTTTTCCATTTGCCTAATATTAAATCAAGCCCTGAAATATAACAGATGTGAGCCAGCATAAGCAAATGTTTTACTCATATGCGAACCAGTTTTGTGTATATGCTGCTTTCAAAAGTATTCCGTATTTCCGTTAAAACTTAAAACTTCCTCATCTATCATTAATAAAAGTCCATGTACCATAAACACATCCCAGTCGTGCTGATGGATCTTTTAAAACAAACATTGGTTCAAAAATCGCATGATAATGCGAATGTACACAATTTTAGTTGGCTATGTTATTTTGCCTGGACAGCACACAAAGCAAGGTATGTTTGACCTTTTGGTAAGGTCAACCCGATTTCCTGACATTGAAGGTTTCTTACCTCCGATCCTGATTAATACACTATTCGTGCTATATCGCCTCTAAGCACATTTGACAAATTGTCTTACTTACTTATTTAGGGGGCGCTACAGTTCGGGACGAACATGGGCCTCAACCAATATGCCTCTCCAGCCAACTCGGTCTTTGGTTAGCTGCCTCTGGGGTGGAATCGAAGATCCTGCGAGCCGGAGCATTGTTGTCCATTCGCTCTACATGACCTAGCCGTCTTAAACGTGATATGCGTATTTTTTTGACCAGGTCAATGGGCTGTACAGCTCGTATAGTTCTTGGTTGAACCTTCTCCTCCAAAGACCGTTTACGCAGATAGGGCCAAAAATCTTCGCTTTATTTCTGATGAGATGTTGTCAGATGTTATAGCGGATCCGAGGTACACAAAGTCCCTAACTACCTCAAAGTTGTACCTGTCTATTGTGATGTTTTGTCCAATCCGCCGGTGTTGTGTGTCTCTTTTTGTGGACAGCAGGCACTTCGTTTTGACCTCATTGACTGCTGGTCCCATCTTAGCCGCTTCAGCTTCAATGCTAGCAAACGTTCCAGTGAGAGCTCGCCGAGTTCTGCCAATGATGTCTATGTCGTCAGCGTATGCTAGCAGTTGCACAGACTTGAAAAAAATTGTCCCACTACAATTGACTTGCGAGTTTCTTATAATTTTTTCAAGTACTAAGTTGAAGAAATCGCACGATAGCGCATCACCTTGTCGTCAAAAGCTTCGGACGCAATGCAACCTTGACGAAGCAGCGAGAGTTCTCCATCGTCATCCTGCACAGTCGGACGAGTTTTGTGGGGATGCCAAAATCTGACATGGCTCTGCATAGCTCGCCTCTATAGATTCTATCGTACGCGGCCTTAAAATCAATAAAGAGGTGGTGGGTATCGATTTGGAATTCTTGGGTAGTTTCCAGGATCTGCCGTAGCGTGAACATTTGATCGATTGTGGACTTTCCTGGTCTGAAACCACACTGATAGGGGCCAATCAGGTTGCTGACGAAAAGTTTCAGGCGTTCACATAGTACGGCAGAGAGGATCTTTTACGCGATATTCAGGAGACTTCAGGTAGTCTGGTGAAACCTAGCACATGAGTTGCGGCATCTCTGATGGCTTGTTGGCAGTGTTGCCACTGGTCTTCGGCACCTTATGCTGGCGGTACTGGTTTTCTTGAGAGGTTACGCGATATTCGATCGGCATAGGTTCTGGCGGTTTCTTGCGATTGCAGCTTTCCGACGTCATACTTCCCACAGTATTACTCCGTTGTTGTGGAGTTCGGGTTATTCGCATTCTTACCTTTGCTGCAACAAGGTAGTGATCCGAGTCGATGTTAGCTGCTCGGAAGGTGCGAACATTCAAGATATTGGAAGCGTGTCTTGCATCGATCGCAACGTGATCAATCTTATTGACGGTTCTTTGATCTGGGTGTCGCCAAGTCCCTTTGTGTATATCGAGATGAGGAAACCGTGTGCTTGCAATGGTGACGTTATGTGCCGCTGCGAAGTCAATTAGCCTTAGTCCGTTTTCAGACCTTGTGTCGTGTAGGCTATGTTTTCCGACAGTCCTACCAAAGATTTCCTCTTTACCTATTTTGGCGTTAAAATCGTCTAGTACGATCTTAACGTCGAATTTAGGGCATTGCTTATAGGTTTTGTCGAGGAGCTTGTAGTCATCCTTGGTGGCGTCATTTTTGTCCTCTGTGGGGGCATGAGCGCATATTAGGCTAATGTTGGCGAGTTTAGCCTTGATACGGATTGTCACAAGTCGCTCACTTACATGTCGAAAGCCCAAGACTTCTTGCCTAAGTCTACCGCTTATGATGAATCCGCACCCAAATAAACGCTGTGGTCTTCTTGCACAATCACCGTAGTACACGTCACAGTTTTTCATCCTCCTTTTGCCCGGCCCATACCATAGCACTTCCTGGATAGCAGTAATTCCTGCTCTGTAGCAGTCTAGGGCTTCCGCTAGTTGTTTGGCTGCACGTGATCTGTTAAGAGTTCAAACATTCCACGTGCAGATCCGAAGGTCGTTGTCCTTAATTCGTTTTTCCGGGTCGTCAACAGTTAATCCGCCCTTTTCCTAGGCTATTGGTCGCTTCGCAACTTTTTCTTTTTTTCCGTGGCAGGGTTGTTAACCCCACGCACAACCCCCAACCTGGAGGGCCAGGTCCTTTGTTGGATTCCTGGGACAAAAGGAACCGGAGAATCCGGAGTCAGTAACCCACTTCGGGGATATGAGCGCTGCCGTTGGCTCATTAAGTTTTCATCCGCCACCATCTCTATTTCAATGCCCTGACTTGCATTGAATTGTCCCAATGATTTAATCTTCAAATACGTCGAAATAGCTCATTAGGGCGTCAACTTCATTGACTGTTGACGCCACCGTTGGTCCAATTGGACCCCTCTTTCTGAGGGGCTAGTGCAAGACTTCTGCGAATCGATCAGAATAGTCATTATAAGTTTAGCAGGAATGTCCGGAGGGACAGACCAGTACCCGGTGGTTACCGCGGGGAGGTAAAATAAGCACAATTGATGTGTACGAGATAGTTGCCAGCAACTGTGCATCACCAGTTTGATGCTTTTCAGTGCCTACCCTATTCATACAGCACCCAACCACCATTGGGTGGTCATTTCTGCAATTTTTTTGTGTCTACAAAACCCAGTTAAAGGAAAAACGCCTAAGAGAACTGTGGCCAATACGAGAAAGAACTGGGACGGTCTCAATAATTTCTCCAGGAACTTAAACTAGTCGCTAAGCTTCCTCGATAACAACGTAGACTTAAGCTCATGTATAGTGCCCTGTGCCTTAGTGGTTAATGTGTCGGACTGCTAAGCGAAGGGTAGGGGTTTGACTCCCCCTTCAAAACCACCGTTCTTTGCGGGGTACTGCCTCCTGCGAAGAACTGATAAAACCTCCAAGAGTAAAATTTGTCTCGAAAAAGTGCATCTCATATAGCCGCCCGGACTCGGCCGTAAATTGTAGGTCCCTTCCATTTTTGCAGATTCAATACACACAGGAACGATTGAGAGTATCCTTGGCTCCTTAAGGAGCTGTCACACAAATAAATACATTTTTAGCGTATGTATGTTAAAAAATATTATTTTTTAAGAATGAAAAATGTCCTCCCAAACGGTCAATATAATGTATCAGAAATAATGGTTCGATTCGAACATTAAAGATTTTATCATGCTAAAGAAATATCGTTTCCATGTTAGTTCCAAACAAAAAAACAGATTTGCTTGCAACTTAATTCGCGGCAAAATGAATGCTGCCGGCAGGTGTTTATCACTTTTTCTGTACTCACGAGACCTATCCACTTTCGTTCAGCCGCAAGAATTTTAAAAGATCTAAATATAAACAAATATGCTGGACCGTATAGTTATCCCCAGTACCTAAAAAGGTGTTCTACAACGCTGACGAAACCACTTTTTCATCTGTCCTATTCTTCTGGCGTCTTTTTAAGTAAATGAAAACAGCTTTTGTCCAGCCTGTCCCGAATAAAGGCTAATCTCCTTCACCCCCAAAGTGGCTATGAAGTGTATAACAGCAAACAAAAGCATCCAAATCGTTCTTATCAACCTTGTCTAAAATGTCTTCTCTTTAATTTGCTTGCTATGTAGTCTAACAAAATTCAACTCTTAAAATCATCAATTTTGTTCCCTTTGTTTACTTTTATTTGTTTCAGTTTATTGTTTTTTTTTTCCAGAGTACTCACAACACCTATTCAAACATACTACAACATACCAAATTTCCCATTAAAATAATTTTTTTCCTTAAATGTTAAACATTTAAATTGTACCTATTCAAACATACTACAACATACCAAATTTCCCATTAAAATAATTTTTTTCCTTAAATGTTAAACATTTAAATTGTGCCAAAAAAAAATTACTCCTAGTATTAATAAGAAAAAAATCATACAAAAAACAATTAGGAAAACAATAAAAATAACAAACAATGAAAATCTCAATTAAAAAAAATCTAGAAAAAAAAGTGTTATCAGAAAATATTGTATTTATTTATTTGAAACAGAACATAGATATATATATTTTATATTTTACCATAGAAGCAATTGATTTAATTTTTCTTAGAAATTTTAAAAATATTAAATATTCATATACAATGCATACATCACTCATTATAATATATAGTAGAAACCAATAAAAAAAAAAATAGGTTTACATATATCAAAAACCCAAAATAAATTAAGAAAAACAAATTTAAGCTCTATAAAGATTTAACATAAACTTAAATGTATTGTAAAAAAAAACTAGTTATGAAAAAAGTAATTTGACATCAACTTCGTCGCATGTGTAACAATCATTCCCAGTCAAAGAAAAAAAAAATATTATATTTTGTGTAAAAAGACATAATTAATGCAACATTAAGGGGTTTTTGTTTCAAGTTGTAATAATCAAAAAACTGATTTAAAACAATGATATTGATTAAAAACATATATGTATTAATGTCATGAGTAATCCTTCCTTGACTGCGTCTACCCTCTGGTATGGAATCGAAGATCGCTCTGCAAGGTTATCCCACTAAATTGTTTTGGCTGAAGAAAGACTACCTTTTCTTGTTCTGCTGATGACATCTTTTGACTTTTCCTAGTAGTTCCAAATTGTTATAATTTATGGCAACAGTTATAATAAAAAACACGATTTGCCTTTATTTCCTTTATCAAAGATTTTAGTGGACCTTTTTTGCCCTATTGTCACTAACCGTACCTGTTGCCAAGCCTGCCAGATTTTTAAGAGCGAATATCGCAATTTAATTTTTTTTCGCAAGATACCGAAATATTGAAAAAAATATCGCGAAAACCGTAAATCGCTTATTAAATCAATAAAACATATACAGTTAAGAAAATGTCTATTTATATGTTTTTGGTTGATATTAACAAAAAAAAAAAAAAACTAACAAAAAATAAATAGTAGATATTGCATGAGAAAAGGAATTTAAAAATATAAATATTTTAATTAAGAATTTGAAAAAGTTTCGATATATAAGCTTCGATATATATCTTCTTCATCCTCGACCGAGTATTGCTCATATGTATATACTTGAATTAAGGCTTCAAGCGTATTTGGGATTGGCTTGAAATTATTGTAGCAGATTTTTTTACATCCAAAATCCCAAAATTGTACCTTAGAGCGGCTTTTAATCTTGATGTAGGAAAACGCCCTTTCCAAAAAAGCAAGGAAAGAGAAATTAAAGCAAATTCACAGAGCTCTGGAAATTGATATTCACAATCATATCGGCTCTGCATGAAACTCTTCTACGAGGAAGTAAACCGAAAAACAGCATTTTGATTCATACAAACTTTTGAACCAAAAAATGGGTAGTCATGGACACGGCCGTGTGTACTTACTTGAATGCGTCTCGTAATTGGTGATATTTTTTACGTTTTCGACCCTGCTTGACTCGGTCATATGGTGTTTTATCAGTACCATTCGATTGCCAATCGTATACGATCTGGCTTTTTAACGTGTATAGGCTGACACATAAACTTTGAATAAAATAGGCAGCTTTATAAATTTATGAATAATGAAACTGAATGTTGGCATCAGGAAAAACATGAAAGTTATGGCATAACTCAAGATTCGATCCAACTGAAGGAAAGAACATAAGCCTGAGTTTTATTTTACCTTTGCTTTCTATGCTGAATTTTTCAATACCATTTATTTTTATTTTATTAGTTTCATCTAATAAGTTATTATTATATTAAATAATTTAATAAATAAAATTAATTAAAATAATAATAATAATTTAATAATTATTATATTAAAATAATTTTTTAAGATTGACATTTCTGATCCAGTATCTAAAAGAAGGCTTAATATAATATTTTCTTTAATTTTTATCTTAACTTATAGAGGATACATTGGAGTTTCCTCCGTATTGGCTGATTGAGTTAATCTAACAGGGTTTACTCGAAAAGGATTTTGATTTCTCGGCACTGAATTCGATGAGTTCGGGCACACCCCGTTTATTGAAAAACTATTATTGGTTTTATTTTTCAAGAAACACCTTTCAATAGTGTGACCATTTTCTTACAGAAATTACAAAAAATAATATTTTAAGTTGGGTTCTTGCGATAGCAATCGTTACTCACATGTCCTGGTTTCTTACAAAAAATATTTTTGTTTGTAATTGGTTGAGTTTGCTTGAACATTAAAGTTCCTTGTGTGAGAATAGCTTCTTAAATTAAGAGCTATCTCTTCTTCCTGAGCAAGATGGCTTGCTTCAGTTAATGTTTTGGGGCTTCTAATTCTTAGTAATTTTCCATATTCTATATTGCAATAATTTATGAAAGCTGTAAGACCTATTCTTTTGACTAAGTCTTGCTGCGATTTATCTAAATTACCATTGTTTTCATAATTGAGAGTCATTAATAATTTGTGTACCTTATCTTCGATCCTTTGAGTGAATGAAGATGTATTTTCGTTTTTCGATTGTCTAGTATTTTGCAACCCGTTTTGGAGGTGGGCGAAAGATTTTCTTTCCCCGAATGTTTCGATGAGTTTTCTTTTAAGGTTTTCCCAATTGGGATAATTAACGATAAGGATTACATTTTTCGCAGATCCTTTTAAGGATATTTTAACAAAGGACATTAAGATTTGCTGCTGAGAAGGCGTCAATAAACCCATTACATACGTATATAAGTTTGCTAACAAGAAAATTGCTGCGAAGACGAAGACACTGAAAGGTGTTACTAAATCCTTCATATTGTTTCCAATGATAAGCGTGTGTGATATGGTCTGCTAAAATATAAATCCTCTTCATTTATGCGTTCTGGGCAGAATTTCTTTCCCCCTTTTTTAATTTTGTTAAGACTTTTTTATTGAAACGCCACCAATAAATTTTTTGTTACGACTTTTTATTGAAACGACACCAATTTTTGTTACAACCTCTTAGCTTAAGTTTTAATACCACACTGACTTTATAAATTTCTTCAACTTAAAACTAACTTGTCATGAATGACGATCATTGGAAATGTGTCCATATCCAATTCTAATATTTGTTTTAGATAACGACGAGATGGCGACTCCATCTCGAGGGATGTTAATATAGAGGGCGATTTATGATGACCAAGCAGAGTGATCATCGAAGAGGATGTTTAGAAATTAAATCTTTTTAAATCTTGCAATAAAACTAAATTTTCTTTACTCTTTAAAGATTTTGAAAAACGCAAAATTAATTTATTAATTGTTTACAGATTCTTATCTTTCATTTGATATATAGTGCATGAACAAACTCAAGTTATAAAGCAAAATGCGTTTTCTGAACTTTTTCAATTATAACAGGGCTGGCAAGTATTATTTTGAACCATTAACTCGATGGGCTAAGTCATTGTCGAAAAAGGTGCTCTTAAAAAGGCGGCTACAAACCCCTACGGCTCATTTTCAATTAGGCATCCTTATGTTTTTTGTTCTATCTCGTCGAGCTCTTTAGTTTGGGACTAGTTTAAACCGTTAACTCGATGGGCTAAGTCATGGTCGAAAAAACGCACCTGAAGTGGCCCGTTTTAGACGCTTTCCGCCCCAAATTTTATAGGAAAGCTGTGTGCATTGTATCTCTCTCGAGTAACTCTATTGATTAAAAACTCTAATAACCATTGATAGGATGAGCTATGTGAACCGACGGTCGCCTCTTGGACTATTGTATTTGACGAAGAATTCTTCCAACCATCGATAAAAAGTATTGGGGTGGAATCGGCTAAGGTGATAGTTGATTGTTGATCATAAAAAATAATGCCTTTGCTCCACGTAAGGTGATTATCAAAGTGACCATCACCTTTTTGCTATAGTTTGCGGGTGACAGCTATTTAGTTGTCACCTTCATACATTTGTGTATAAAATTTGTGGGAAAAACAAGTTGTGTAGACTTGAGTTCTTTTATATTTCGATTTTTTTATGAAATTAGTGAACAAATTATCAAATTTTAAGCAAAAATTGTAAAATGTAGTAATTTATACTTCAATGCAAAGACAACGAGAAAGGAGACAATTATAACAAAAGTTCAATTGCTTCAAACAAACCTAAGAAACAAAACAAATATTTTTACATTCTGCCAGAAATTTTGTTGGCGGCCATTTACGTTCAAGGATCTTACATACTGCTCCCTTTGATACTTTTAAAATACATACATAATAATGTTCGCCCAGACCCCAGAGCTTCAGAGGGCTGTGGCCAGCCCGGGATGCATTTCCATATACGCCGAGATCAACGAATTTTGTTGTTTGTAGCCCTTCTTAATGAAAACAATTTTTTTTCTTAAAATATACATAAATATTTCAAGAAATATGTACTTATTTTTTTCGGAAAAAAAGAAAACAATTGAAATAAATTTTCACAACAAAACACAACAGCTGATCGAAATGACATTTTATTTTGTGAGTGCTGCCAAGCACTGATAGTGTTTTAGCGATCACCTTACGCAGAGCTGAGAAAAGTTGATAATCAAAATTGACCATCAAAACAGTGACAGTCAACTACCTTAGCCGATTCCACCCCTGAACTTTGGGGATAGCGATTTATTTTAGGAATTTGAATTCCGTATAAAGAATGTATTTTTTTTTATTGATTAAAAAGAATGTTACAGCCGAAGAAAAACTTGGGCAAAACTTTACTGATCTACTCTATTTTCGGTTCACAGATCTTATCCATAAAGTTGTCCAGTTTTATTCCTATTGTTTCCTGTCGGGATTGTTTAAACAAATTCGAATTGATATTGTGTTTTTGGAAGATTGGATGCCCGTTTCAGTTGAAGGTAAAAATTAAGATTTTAGAGGGAAAGACCACGTTTAAACTGAAAGATCTCTATGCTTGAATATCTGATGATGATGAACCCATACTGACTGTGGCCAAAATTTTTGAAGGTGAACGTAAAAATGAAGATGTTGACGACAAAGACCATGTTGAAACTGAAGATTCTCCTGATGCTTATCTGATGAACGCATGCTGGCTCTGACTGGAAAAATTTCATCTGCAGAAGTGTTTATATAGACCACAATAGCTGTATTAGTGAAAAAATCTATGTCCTATGCATTTTTTTATTGCAAATTTTGCACAACACCCCAATGTTGAACTTTCAGCGCATCTTTTCGGCATGAATGATCGTCGTACGAATTTGAAACAGGTCTTCCAGACTAACGCTTTGTGTTGGTTTTTGATTGATACATTTTATATAACTTAAAATTCGCGACTTAAGCAGCGGACAATACTCAATTGTCTTGTCCGAGCTTCTTGAACGGGGTTGGATGATGTCGATATTGAGCTAGCCTGCCGAGCTATCTCTTAGGACAATATAATGACAATTGTCTTGTCCTGGAAACAATTGTTCACATGGAACAATGGTTGTCTTGTCTCATTGTCTTGGCCTCTGTATTGTCCCATGTGAACCCCGCTTTATTACTTCCAATTATATTCTGATGTGAAGTTTTTTTGAGAAGAACTGTCAAAATCATGTAGTAGTTACCTTTGTTACGTTAGTTACATAAAATACGTAACTAATTCAATTATTTACATTAGTTACGTTAGTTACGCGTAACTACTTACAATTTGTAAAACTCGCGTAACTTTTACCCACTGTGCGTGTTTTAAATAATTATATGGCTTTCATACTCGAATCCCGGGTTCGTTTTATTTTTAGAAATAAAACGTGATACCTACTTCTTTATAGATAATTACATATTTAACTTTACTTCAAACGATTCTTAGGCGCAACATAACAACTCGACTACTTAAAATTATCACAACCGGCTAGCGCAATGGTTACCAATCGATTGTGCCTATAAATTATGGAATCTTTTGTTTGAACTTAAAACAAATAATTTCAATTGCGACCAATCGCCTTTATTGATTAAATTAAACTCAAGCTTAAGACTGAAATGACAAAGTATTTATACTGAAGTATCCCATTCAAGTTGTTGCAGACAGATGTGTTGATACTCCTTGCATGGGGACGTGGATGTAAATATGTTTACATTTCAGAAGATGTTGATCAATGGAACGACAGACCATAGGAGTGCAAGTCAGCATTATTGTTATGGTTAGATAATGCTTAAGCAGGACGTAAGTCCTGATCGGTTCAACATTATGTTTTGGTATTATTTATGGACTTTGGGGAATGCCTTCGGTATTGTTTATATTTAGTTCATGGACTTGAAGATGTTATTCGGAGAGGATGGTGCTAGCTTTAATATGCTAATGGGAGCATGGTTTTAATTAAATGATGTTGGGTGCTTTTAATATGCTCTTGTAATTGTTTATTAGCATGTGTCAGTGTGTCAGCATAAATAGTGCTAACTTATTAAAATAAAATGTGTGTATCAGTCTACTTGCAAATTGCAAATAGTGTTCCCTATGTTCCCTATGGTTGTCATGTTATGTGTTATCTGTGCTGTGCAGTCGATGTATGTTGTTTGTTGTGTTGATAGATCGTCTGCTTTCTTTTTTGGCTGTTGTTCAATAGTTAGAGCATCACAAAATAGTGGCAATGAAAACTTAATAACAAAAAAATGTTGAAGCCCCCGATGAAGGTACAAGTTGGGCCAAAAGAAGTTCCGATGTTGTTTGGCTCTCATTTTTTTTCTAAATGAAAAACTTCGATTCTGTTTTTTGAATATGTTTATTTGAACCTTTAGAATTTTATTGGTCACGTGGTGTTAATAACTTTAACTTAAATAAAAATCGAGTTTTTTTCTTTTTAATCAATTATTTTTTCTTTTCTTTAATAGCGAACACAAATTTAAATGCCCAAAAAACTAATTGAAAACTAGTCATAGAAACTCAAAAAATTGTCTCGACTCTTCGGCGTCTACAAATTAATCGAATCTTCTAGAACATTTTTGTATCTTTTGTTTTGTTTTGTTTCCAAATTGTCTTTTTAACTACTGATGCGACATCTTGTGTTTTGTCTGTGTACATTTGTTTTTATGGAGCTGCCAGCAGTTTAATTTTCTTAACACACATTTCCAGGCTAGGACGTTGTTGTACCGTCTGAATTTACCTGGAGCAGCGCCAACTTAACAGCCGGTCTGTTGAAGATTCCTTCGGAGGTTTGTACCGTAGCACTTCTGACTTGACCGTCGGATGAGTTCTTCACTGCTATAATACGACCCTTCGGATAGTTGTTTCTGGAGAGATCCTTGTCTATTATGACCACGATGTCATCGATTTTCAATTGTGGTACTGGGTCATACCACTTGGAACTAAGAGATAGTTCTGGCAAATATTCTTCAATAAATCGCTTCCAGCAGTTGTTGGCCAATCGCTCTTTGTACTGATATGTATGTTTGAGAATTTTCACGTTGTCATCCAGTTGCATAGTTAGTTTTCCACCCTCAGCATTCAATCGTAGGAAATGGTTTGGTGTTAAGGACTCCGATGAATCACTTTCCAATATATATATATATACGTTAGAGGTCTTGTATTGATGATATTCTCCGCAGCAATCAAGCAGCTCCTAAGCAATGGGTCACTTGGTGTTCTTGTAGGCAATGAAAACCCATTTCAACGAGGAAGCTACAAAATGTTTGGCAACGGTAGCAGGATCAATTACTTCCAAATCTTGTCGCAGCTGACGTTCTGCTCCAACAAAATGTGTTCCTCTGTCAGAGTAGATTTCCATAGGTTGTCCTCGATGCTGAATGAAATCGTGGAAGCATAGGATGAATGAGTGTGAATCTAGTTTTTGTGCTATCTCTATGTGTACTGCTCTGGTCGTCAAGCATGTGAACAGTACACCCCATCTTTTTTTCCTGGCGCCTTCCAACAGCTACGTTTAATGGACCGAAATAGTCCACACCAGTGAAGGTAAATGGGTTGCAATATGGGGAAGCTCAGCAAATTGGATGTGTCGCCTTTGGTTTGCTTTTCCTTAAGACTGTAGACTTCTTGACTATGTACAAGTATATGCTTTTTTGCAGATGGGGCAAAGTTCTTCCACCAATGTTGCACTGTGCGTAGACGTTTTAATGTTTCGTAAATTTTTTGAGAAAAGTTAATAACTTTAACTTAAATAAAAATCGAGTTTTTTGTAGTATCTTTTTCTTTTTAATCAATTATTTTTTCTTTTCTTTAATAGCGAACACAAATTTAAATGCCCAAAAAATTAATTGAAAACTAGTCATAGAAACTCAAAAAATTCTCTCGACTCTTCGACGTCTAGAAATTAATCGAATCTTCTAGAACATTTTTGTATCTTTTGTTTTGTTTTGTTTCCAAATTGTCTTCTTAACTACTGATGCGACATCTTGTGTTTTGTCTGTGTACATTGTTTTTATGGAGCTGCCAGCAGTTTAATTCTCTTAACACGTGGAGAAGATGATATCGGCCAAATGGGCGCCGTCACAATTAATTGCCATACGGGCTCGTTTTAGGGCATTTTTCATCACTTCAGCGAGAACTTCGGGCGACAGATTCTCGCACTCGTGTCGAATGTTGTCCTTGAGGGCTTCTAGGGTCTCGGGCTTGAGATGAGGCGACCCGGGAACGCCCCTTCAGAATATCGGTTGTAGCTCGCGCAGTGTGTGCCGTAGCTCCGTCCTTGCAACCAAATGTCCTGCAGTCCTAATTCGTCTAAATGCGGCATAAAAACTCTGTTAACATTGCCCTATAAATATATAAGTATATATATATAAAATCGTCCACTTCGTCCTCGAGATTGAGGACGTAGGTTACACGCTTTTGGCGGTCGACAGGCAGCAGCTGATGCACGGACTGGACTTTGTACGGCAACATGCGCAAGTCTTTGACCAAAATTCGCCTTAGGGACGACCGCCTGATGGCTAATTGCGAGGCACGGTGTCTGGTCGATGTTTCCGGTGACAGCTCACTTGTATTCTACATCTGTCGTGTCCACAAATGTCAAAACAGATTTGACATTGGCGGTCATTTGCAAAAATAAGAACATCTTCCAATAGGGTGATCTCTTTTGGCCCACCTTTTATTTAAAAATTCTCAGCTTTTACTGATGACGTTTTTTTTTTTAAATCTGCAAGAAATATTTTTTTTTAGATAAATATACAATACCTAAACTAAAAAAGCCTTTATTTGAAGAAGGATCAGCCTAGAGTCAGAATAATATTAAAATCGTCGCAGGGCATAATGCCTAATTTCATACATTTTGGAAAAAAAAAACAAATTCTTACCTCGAAAGTGTAGCATCTGGTTTTTTTCGCTTTTATCACATAATCGCACTACCTATATTATTCTTTTAATTTCCTCGAATGACTTTGTTCTCCTGTTTTTCAACGTAAATGCTAATGATTTAGGGAATAATAATACTTGCTAATTTCAGCAATATTTCCAGAGAAACAGATAATTTGCGGCATTCCTGCTGTTTTCTTTGTAACCGTTTCCCTGGAGGTGGAAATTGTGGGTGGATTTTCAGGGTCTCTTTTGCCCTGGTACTAGACAAGGGCTCCTGAGCTGTCGGTGGTTTTTTCCTCTTCAAATAATGATTCTCCATTGTTTTAAGATCCAGAACTGCTTTCCTCTTTTCGGTCCGTTTCCATTCAGTTTAGTGAGTGATGCCACTTTTTAGAAATATGTGTTTGTTACTAGCTAGAACTGAAAATAAAATTTTTAAAAAATATTTTTAAATAATTTTTGGTATAGTAATTAGCTCTCAACAAATCTTAAGATTACTTCAATATATTACTGACACCAATATTGGATTTTCTTTGGAATGTTCCGATATGCAGTTTTATAAGTTTCTTGTGATCGCATTACATTTTGTTTAATATTGAAAGATAATTTGTATCTTCCCTTATAACAATAGGGTTTCATTATTTGTTTATAATTTAATGTCAAGTTGTTCTAGAAACGTCACGTTGCTGCATCATTCGACGAACAAATTTAAGGTCCAACTATAATAGGCATGACCAAGTATGTCAAAACTGAACAAACCATTTCTTAAAACATTATGAACTATTATTATAATTAACATTATGTAGCTTTTTGTCGTTTTGTTTACTGTATAACGGCACACGCAAAACTGTCAAGTTTACATGTCTCAGAACGAATCAGAATAAAATACCTCATTCGTGTGTTTGAACGTTTTACTTTGTGTTTTGGGTTATTAAAACATGCGATTTTGACAGTAGGTCTTGTTTGGTCATGCCTGTTATAGTTGGACTTTTAAGCTTGTTAGCCAAATTAAACTTTTATACTTATATTACATTTTTTCCTTTTAAATTGCTTCAATTCTTAGGTTTGTACAATAAATGATATATCTTTTTAAATACATTTAACTATCATAAGAAAAAAATGTAAAACAAATAACTCCTCATAACCTTGCATTTAAAAAAGATCCAAATTCAAATGACACGTTAATATGGTTAGTAACTTTTACACAAAATCTAGTTTTTCTTAAAACTGTCTGAATTTCTAAACTAAATTTACAAGATTTTTAAAAAATATAACTCAAAACTATCTTTTCTCACCAAGCAATACCAACTGATTTGCTCAATGTTAAAATAACAAAAAAAAACTGAAATGTTACATTCATAAAAAAGTATTATTAAAATTAATTAAAAGAAAATGTTAAATTTGACTATATAATCTATAATACAAAGAAAGTTATAAATTTAATTAAAATAAAATGTTACAATTTAAAACTAAAAGAAATATGAAACACAAAATTAAATTCTAAACAAACAAATTAAACGAAAACCAAAGCAAATAAAATATTCACTGAAAATCTTTTTAAAAATGAACTTTAGCATTTTTCAATAAATTTGTAATGACATAATTAATACTCTTTTTACGTTTAAGATAAAATTTATAACAAAAAATATTTATTTAAAATAAATGACATTCATTAAAAAAAATGCACTAAAGCACACAAATTCTTGATAGTTAAGTTTATATCTAGTGTTCTAAGATATTATTTAGGTTAGGCCTTAGTGAAGAATAAAGAAAAAAATTAAATACAGTTTAGAAATATGATTAATGCTTAATTTGTATCTACAAACAATTTATGTATTTATGGTTTCTTTTTGTAATTTTAAGGTTCCAATGATAGTTTATTTTATAAGTCCATGCGTACAATATTATTGATTGAAATGTTAGTTTTGTTTTATTTTGTTGTTTGTTATTTTGTTTTTATTTTGTTTTAATAAATCAATCTATTAAAAACAATTCGTATTTTACAAAAATATTAATGTTTAGACGTAAATAAAGTTTTATTTAAATATTTCTTAACTTGATAAATATTTGAATATATATATTTGTATATGAAAATTTTAAATTTGGTATTGATGGAAGTCATAAGTCAATGCTTGTAGTAGGGCCTTGGCAACTTCACCAGCAGTATCAAATGGTGGTGGAGGCAATAATTGGTTGCTTCATTTTAATTTTGTTCCGCAGCTCATACCAAGACGCCATACGTCATACATTGAAAGCAAATGCCTTGCGATTGGAAGTGATTCTTTTTCGGTACAGTTAAAAATCCGATGTTAATTTTCATACCGTATTTAAATTTTGAAAACAAATTTAGCAGAGAAATTTTCGCTCGTGGTGTCAGTCTAACAATTTTGAAAAACGTCTTACTGCAAATTGTTTTGTACCAGGTGTTCCTAGTTAGAACCTCATTTTCTAATTAAGTTTTTAATCAAAACAACGAACGCTAAAGATGTAAGCAATCAAGAAAAAAATGTAAATTCCTATTTTTCAATGTTTTCATTATCTGACCAAAACGGATCGCGACAACAGCGCCACCTATCGGGCCCAACTATAGCTATGAAACCATGTCACTATTTATGTAAGTAAACAGCTAAAATCGGTTAAGCCTCTTGGCGTGATGTTTCTACATCAAGCCAGCAGCAATTATTGCTGGATGTAATGTAGGTGGTCGTATGACAAAGTTTTAGCATACATACAGGGTTTGCCAAAAGCAGTCATCCATCCGATGTTGTTTGGCTCTCTTTTTTTCTAAATGAAAAACTTCGATTCTGTTTTTTGATTATGTTTCTTTGAACCTTTAGAATTGTATTGGTCAAGTCGAGAAGATGATATCGGCCAAATGGGCACCGTCACAATTGATTGATTGATTTATGGCATTTCTCATCACTTCAGCGAGAACTTCGGGCGACAGATTCTCGCACTCGAGCCGAATTTTGTCCTTGAGGGCTTCCAGAAGTTCGGGCTTGTTCACGTAAACACGGGACTTCAAAAAACCCCACAAAAAAAGTCTGAAATGGTTTAATCGGGCGATCTTGCGAGCCAGTGCAAATCGCCAAAACGAGAAATGAGGCTATCCGAGAACGCCGCCTTCAGAATATCGGTTCATGTCGGTTCATGTATCGCTCCATGGCTTGTTCACTTATGTTCTACATCTGCCTAGTCCACAAATGTCAAAACAGATTTGACATTGGCGGTCATTTGAAAAAGTGAGAGCATCTTCCAATAGGGTGATTCCTTTTGGCCCACCCTGTATATATATTATATATATATATGTATATATTTTAAGAAATAGTGTTTTGCTTCAGTCGAATAACTCACGGCTTTTTTTTACGATTACCGTGTTCGTTTTTTATTTGACTTATTTGCCGGGCAGTTTTAATTTCAATTAAATATATTTATGTGTACAGTCGAAGTTTTTTCGGCCGTTTTTTGGAAAAAATTACGTAGGAAATTTCGTAGGAAAATTCCGGCAGAATAAGATAAGTTCGAAAAAATTATTTTCAAATCTGTGAATCTTAGGAATTCTAGTAATTCCTTACTACGAGTTAATGTGGATAACAGGAAAATGTAGCGATAACGAATAAAAAAAGAGTGAGCAAAGAAGTCTTATCTAATTTATTGAATGTAATAACAAAGTGATTTTTATGTTCGAATTTGATTCTAAGTAAAGTGTGTTTTAATACAACAAGATTGAAATTTAACTCTTGGTACATGATTTTAATTTAAAAAAATATGGCGGATATTGGTTTTGGGCACTAAAGTTTAAACTCAGTGGCTCAAAATTACAGACAGTTAAAGTCGACATTATCAAAAACTTAGTGTAAAACTAGGTTATAATTTCATACAATTTTTAACCTGGCTTCACACTAAATATGTTTTAGTATCGAGTTAAATGAATATAACTTTGCGCTAATATAACTTACTTGTATGCTTCTTGTGGATATTGTTAAGTCATAACATTATATGTTCGTTCAGCTTGTTGACATCATGATTTCCAATATAATAGGCAGATAATATCGAGTGAAGTAGAGTATTTAGCTGGAGTTTATGCTATTCCTTACCCAATATAGGGTGGGTAGTGCTTTTCGTTCCTGTCAAAAGTGTCAACTTGTAGATGACTGAAAGTCAAGGTCTACAAGCCTTAAAGACAACAGTTCCGGGAAAAAAACAGCATTTCAATAGACACTGCAATTCTTCATCATTGTCGGCAGATATAGCATGACCGAGTACCGAACTTTGTTAGAAAAATATACCAAGCTATTCCGTTGATTCGATTGTAAACGCTCTGGTTACGTTTCTTCAACGTCAACCCCTTGACTTGAGAAAAACGTTTGTAATACAACGTATTCTACCAAATCGCGATAACAAAAAACGATACTCGTATTTAATAGAGGATTACTTTTTGCTGTCGTTTTCGGTTCGTCGTGTTGTTAGGAATTCGATCTCGTTTCGGGAAAGCCGAAGAAAACCAAAATCTGGTAGTAACTAGTGAACCAAAGAGTCGTCGAAGTATTATTCTACCAAATCGCCATAACAAAAAAACGATACTCTTATTTCATAGAGGATTACTTTTTGCTGTTGTTTTCGGGTCGTCGTGTTGTTAGGAATTCGATCTCGTTTCGGGAAAGCCAAAGAAAACCAAAATCTGGTAGTAACTAGTGAACCAAAGAGTCGTCGAAGAGCTGCTGAAGAAGACCCGAAGCTTGTTGCGCTCTCAAAAAAAAAAATTGTTGTTTAATCGTATCTGGTAACATTTCCTTAGCAATCTCGTTTCTTATAATCGCTCTACGCCGTGACTATTTTTTCCTACCGTTCGTTTCGTAATTCGTAATAGAGCCCTTGCGTTCGAACGAAACTTCTCCTGAAAAATTACAGATATCTATCGAATTCGAATGTAGAGATTGATGAATACCTAGTTTGACATTCTGTACCTATGGAAAAAGCGAACGAACGTTTTCGCATGTGCAAACGGTTTGTAACTGCAAAATACGAAAGATTACGATCGCACGTGCGTAACGTAAACGTAAACATATTCTCTGTTCTTGGGCGACTACATTTGTCGAGTTATTGTCTTATTTTGTAATAAATTAAGAAATTTTGGAAAAAAAATGTTGACAGGAGTATATAACGTTATTAATAGAGAAAGTGATGAACAAAATAACAATGTTTCGGAGACTGCCTCCCAACTTTTGATTGAGCAGTCTCTTTCTAAATTATATGCAGTGTTATTTATGCCATTGTTGGGTACTTGTCTAAATACTCCAACAATAATTCCTTCTGTCTTGTAGTTGTATTTGCACACAAAATGATGCCACAACTATTCTCATATTCGGTGTAGTTTGCTTAAGAAAGCTTCTTTTTTTAATGTGCCTGACAATTCACAAAAAAAAAACAAAATAAAATCAACGTCAAATTTATAGTGAAGAAACTTTTCCTTTTTGTTAATCGATAAATTCTGTCAATCATCATGACTATTTTTTTTTACTTAAATCATGATTCTTAACTCGTTTAATAAATTATTAATTAAATAATAATTATAATAATAATTTAAACTTGAATAAAAAATCATAATTGAACTTTTTGGATAAGATTTTTCAAATTATCGATTTTGTCATAGGAATGGCTAAAACACATACACGCTTTAGATCCGACTTCGTCCTGTTACGTATATATATAAAGCTTTAGATCACTGTTCTGCCATCGTGAATGTGAAAATATTGAGAACCTACTGTAAAAAAAAATTGCACGACAGGATCGCACGTACTTGCTCTTATGTGCGGAAATGTAAAAAAGTGTGTTTTTTTTTTTTTCAAAATCGTAGGAACGGTTTTTAAATAAAACGGTTTTTTTAACAATTTTGTTTTAATTAAAATAAATAATTTAAGAATACAAACTTAAGCACAAAAATAACGTACATTTAAAAATAACAGTACACTGATTTTATTCATAAAAATTCTTGGAGCCGTTTTCTAGAAAAACAAGCTTTTACATAACGGTTATATCAGATACCGTTAATTTTTGAGCTAAAAAAAATTAAAAAAAAACTCCTCTGTAGAATGTCAAAATAACCTTTCGTTCTAAATTTGAAGGCATGTACATCCGTACAGACAGACAGACAGATGGACAGAATTTTGCGAGTAACTCAAATATGTTTCTCTATCATCGTAATGTCATGTTTGATTGTTATCTCGAAATTTTTAATCTGCACGAATGCATAATGGCTAAAATACAATCTCGCTTTAGCTTCGGTTTCGCCTGACGTTTAGAAGTTCAACCATATGTAGGTAGTCAATACATCTTATCACATTGTCGCTTTGGCTTTTACGTTACGTTTGGTTCGTGTACAAGATAAGGTAACGTAACTCAAACTAAAAGCTGAAGTAGAAACTGGTTGAACTTTTGCTCGCTTTGACAGAAAAAAGCAAAAACAACTACCGAAATTCTGAAAATGTCATATAAAGCGAACACAAAGCGTATGAAATGTAATGTGACGAAGCCAAAGCTGAAGCGTGATTATGTTTTAGTCATAATAGCAATACGGAACTCAGGCAACAAATAGAAAAAATGAAAAGAATCACAAATATTAATGTTTAAAAAATATCTTATGTATATATTGTATAAATATGGAATTACAAATTATTTGAACATACTTAGTAATTAAGTAAATTAAACAAAAATAAACTTAAAATTAATAAATGCACATAACACCGGTACTTCTTTTTTAATTTTGTCTTAATTTGCCTTAAAAGTTATAACATAAAAAGTAACAGTATTTTTTTCAATGTTAGCTGTCATTTAAACTTTGACAAATAACAGATGCTCAACTATATACCTATACAGATAACAAGGAAAACTACACTTTTTCCTAAAGAGGGTACAGTACTACATCTTTAAAACGTTTCCCCTTTGCAAGCTTAGAAAACTTTAACAGTAACCGATCATCATGTCAAAACCGTTTCTAATGCCCAAAAAAAACCATACACCAAAGTTTAACGAGATTTCATATTTATTCTCTATTAATATCAAAATATTATTATAAATATTAAGGTGCCATAAATTTTATGGAAATAAATATAAAAGTTTGCATCAATCCTTCAACGGAACAATAAAACATTTTTTTCACAACCATGTTTAAAAAAAATAGTTCTAGTTATCTGTTCTGGGTAAAAAATTATTCTAAGAATTTACATACATATTTACATTTTTTTGACAATTTCTAGGGCTTTGAATTATTTTTTTTTGTCAAATGGCAATTTATCTGTTTTTAATTTTACATACTTTCCCAAATATAGAAAGACAAATAATAATTATAAACTTAAACTATTAAAAATAAATATGCTTAAAAAACTAAATTAATAGAGTCCTTTTGTTTTCTTATTGCTTCACTAAATAAATGCAAAATCTATTGCGTTTTCGAGATATGTAAGTCTTCAAAACGAGTGTCCAGATTCTTGTTCGAAAAAGAATTTGCGGGGGTTACACATCAATGCAGCAACCGGAGTTTGAACAAAGATGCCCAACAATAGCCTGTTATCCTTTCCCAGAAGTCATAATGTGGATAGGATTTCATATTGAGTTAGCTCTTGGAAATTGGTATTACTCTAATCAATAGCCAGCGCCCAGGGATGAGGGATCTTTCCATACTGAATGTCTCTAAGAGTACTACGCATTTGATCGAAAATCGGTTTTTCTTGTTCCATAGTTGGAATGTAGAAGTTCTGATCCATGTAATTTATCCGATTTATTGGACTGACAACACAAGCAGTTCCTGTGCCAAAAAGTTCAAGCAACTGCAAATTTAGAAGAAATTAGTAAAAATATTTTGAAAACTATATGCAATGTCTTTAACTTACTCTTCCTTGACTGAGAAGATCGCAGACCATGGGCATAGTGAAGGTACCTTCCCTCACTTTAAATTTACCCCATTGGCGGGCTAGCGTAAGTATGGAGTCTCTGGTTATTCCAGGCAGGATGAGACCATTTAATGGAGGTGTGATCAATTCTTTTTCTAAAGTAAAATAATAGTGTTTATAAGTATACAAATAAAGAAAATCTTAAATAATCATACCTCCTTGATCGTTTATATAGAACATGAAGATGTTCATTGTTCCAACTTCAGTGAGCTGATGATCCTCTCCGTAGAGCCAGAGAACTTGTTGCAATCCTTTGGCTGCAGCTTCTTTTTGAACATTTATCGTTGGTGCATAATTGGATCCCATTTTACGGTCACCAACACCTCCTGGCCAAGCCCTATAAAAAATAAATACAAGGTTATATAAAACGTAATAAAGCTAAAAAAACAGTCACCAAGACGCAAAGAATAAACTTGAAATGAAAAGTAGAGCTTTCATACCTTGTATATCTGGGATCGGCCAACAATGACACCGCACCATCAGTTCCACTAAAATAACTTCCAACAGGAGAAAGGATTGAGTACAACAACGCGGAATCTGAAGATGCAACACCCAAGGTAGGCTAAAAATAAAAAACAATATATATGTAACTAAGATATTTTTTTTAATGAAAATTTAACTCACATCAATACCAATCATGGTAGGACGAATATATAAACTAGCTGCCTCCGAGTGTGGCACCCATTCCTGATCGATTGAAATCAATCGTGCCATGCACTTAATGAATTCTTCACTTTCAAACGATGGCAGGCCAGAGCGTTTGGCTGTTAGATTCATACGGTTCATGTTCATTTCTGGACGGAATAATCGAATTTTACCATCGACACCACGGTATGCTTTCATGCCCTCAAAGAGCTAATTAAATAAAAAAAGAAACATTTTTTTGTAATCTAATAAAAACATAAATCAATATATTATCTCGGTTCTTTTCTCGAACAACATCAATTCAAAACTATCTACATATTTCGTCGTACGAACTTTTTATTTAAAAGGTTAATATTTCTAAGCAAAGGTTATCACACCTTACAGACTTTGCTAATTTGTCTGGTCATACTCCAAACATAATTTTGGCTAGTAACATCTTAATTTAGATTCTATTTCACCGTGTATTAGTACTATGCAAAGACAAATTATTATCAATGAAACAAGCATTAAAAAACTTCCGGAGATTTAAACTTGTGAAAGATTTCTGTCCTGTATTAGTATTCAGCCAGCAAAAATGTATTGGTTCTTCATAGAGTACTCAATTTATGTTTCAGAAAGAATCATAGTCATAGCAGACGACAAGATGTCTACTAGTCTGTTCATTAATTGCCTTAATATTGTTATCTTTTTAGGATTTAAAGGCTTTAAGATGCACATTACAGACAATAATGAAGCAGCAATGAGAGGCGCTGCAATCGCCAATTGGTGTGAATATAGAATAAGAACATATCACAAAAGTGTATTAACCTTGTGTATGGACTGCTTAAGGATTAACTAAAATACATACTCTCAAAATCGAATGTGTTATTGTTATTGACCCAAAATACACAGTCATTAAGATTGGCTACAATACACAATCAAACATTCGTCTTTCGATGAGTTTCGTTAAGCTGAGTATTGTGATGAACAAGTTACAAAGTTTGTTCAATAAAGTTATTCAGTTGGAAACTTGACGAAACTGTTCGTTTAGTTTTTACAATAGGCCATACTTGGTCATACTTCAACTAAACATGGCTATTCGGCTATAATGAACTCATGCGGATTTCGATAATTTTCGTAAAGCATGAGTTATTTTATTATGAATCGTTCAAAATCATGTAAATTTGACAGCTATAGCATTTGACAGTTAAAAAAGATGACAAATAGCAATTCTACATATTACATATGTATGTGTTATAGTTATTCAGCATGTTTTTAGAACAATGATGAAACAGTTCGTTTAGTTTTGACAATAGGCCATGTTTTGTGTTAGCTATTGTAGTTGGACTTCGACGTAGGTAGAGAACCATTTTAATTGCGAAGTTTCAGCAACGTGAACAAAAAAGCAGAGAAGCCATTGTATAGGTGTCAGCATATAACTCTGTGTAAATACATTGAGCTGTCAATATGACAGGTACAGTCGTAGAATCTAGAATGCGAATATCTAAAATCTTGATATACATCGATCGTAGTGATCCTAACCAAAAACTTGATGAATCTGACGTAGGTGAGCAAGCAGTTATTATGGCTTGTGTTTGTGTGTCGCGTGCGTCTATTACTGTTTTACTTCAACTTAAACTTGCTTAAGTCTATAGGTAGTTGGGCCTTAAAAGCAATCTAATCTTATTCTTAGAAACACGACGAAAAAGTTTGTAAAGTTTTGACAGAAGGCCATACTTGGTCATTCCTTTTCATATTAGACGTAAAAAATAGTCAATTACGTCATTCGTTTATCAAAACAAAAAAAAAAATAACCATTGTATATGAAACTCACCTCAACGGCATAGTGCAACACTTTCGCCGCTGGATGAATGACTAAATTTTCCAACGGTGTAATTTCAGGTTTCTGCCAGCCTCCCAAACTCCGATGGTAAGCACATTTCAACATATGATCTGTAAAATGTTTTCCAAATCCAAGATCATCAGCATCCGGTTTTGGTTGAAGTTGTGGTGGTGCTGCCAATCTGACACTTAAATCTGATGCCTAGAGGTGGAGGTGAAAATAAAAAAATGTTGTGTTTAAATCCTTCAAAAGGTCAAAGAGAACAATCTTACCGAAAATTGATGGCCAATATCTTCGTCGTGTGTGATTGGTGCTGGGATTGTTTCATATTGTGATGATATTGTTGTGACATGCAAACTGTCATCGTCTCCAGCTTTCTGTGGTGATTGGGCAGTTTGTAGTGATTGTTTGCTGCACAATCGAATATTTTGCCGAATTAAACCAATAAGTCGGTGTTGATTGCGGAAGAGTTCCTAAAAAAAGATTAAAACAAATGTATTTATTTCAATTGAGTTGTAATAAAATTCAATGATGTTATTATAACAATGCAATGGGGTCTACTACAATTTCAAAGAACGGTGCATTTTTAAAGAAAGTTCTGTGCAGCATTTGAATTTTAAAGATTTTTTAAGTCTGGTGTAAAATCTAACCAAATCTAATTCAAAATATGTCAGTTCGAGATATGTGCATTTAAACATTAACATAGCACTCAACTAAATTGAAAAGATGAGTTCGTATGTTAATTTCAATTTGTAATTATTTTCCAAAATTGCACCACGCGCAGTTACACTCTCGGCTGAGTCTTTATTGTTTTTTTTGTTTTTTACTTTTCTGAATTCAAAATCTCATTAGCGGTATAAAATGTATTTTATGACCTTCCATTCGTCGCAATAACCTTTTGTAATCAGAATTCCTTCCCATTTTTGTTTTAATTTTTGTACAAACGTATAGGATTTACAGGAATATAATTCTTAATGGCAGGTATTGGGTTCGTGAAGAAAGTATTTTTTTGTATTTTCAATGATACACTGTTATTTAAAACATATGTTTCTTAAATATTGTCCACCAAGTTGTTGAATTAGACCTTTACAAGGTAATCTTTTTTCTTTTATTTATTTTATTTTATTATTTATTCATAAATTTTTATAAATGTGTTTTAAATAATTTTTTTTTATAAAATAAAAATCCTTTACTTTCAAATAAGGCATGTTAAAAGAGAAATTATTGAATCAAATGTTTTTTTCCATTAATAATATGACAAATCTTCAAAAGCCATTACATCATTTATTGTTTATCAAAAATTTTAATTTACGAAAGCAAAATTTATTAAATAATCAAAATTGTGTTGACTGACCTGTTTTAATAATACATTTCATCAGACAATCAAGAAAAAATATTTTATATAATATTTTATTGATAATACAATATTATAACAACAACACCTCAAATTATAAATTTCTACATTAGCAACATTTTCTCGTAAATCGAAAAAAGTGAGTATTTGTTTCGAAATAAAAATAATGCAGTAGTTACATTATGATGACTTGAAATTCTTTTATGACTTGAAACCAAATCTAGATCTATTACATTACCTTTAATAATGTTAATTTAATCTTTTAATTGTTTTTTTTTTAAGTAACATCGGCACGTGCTGAAGGGTCAATAGGAAGTTGAAAATACCAAAAGATTGAACCTGTCAAAATGTCATAACGAATGACATAATTAAATAAAAATTGTTTTTTTTCTGTTCCAAATATTGATATTTTCCATTAAAAATTATATTTAAGTTTTAAATGTATTTATACAATTTAAAATGCCATTGACTTTGGTGGCGAAAAAGTAAAGGAACATCATTCGTTTCTCTATGGATTATCAACTCGGTTATTGACTCTGGCATGGTAATAAAATTTAAAATAACAATAGCTTGGTAGTAGAAAGGATTATCAGATTTTATTTTAAATTGGACGGAAGCAAATGGAAGCTTGTCAGAATTGTTCCCTTCCAATCTGTCAAATAAATATTTTACTCATAAAGAACGAAAGATCACGGGAAAATCAGTCAAATTGACATTTGTAACAATGGATACATGAGCTTTTCGATAAGTTTCATTAAGCTGAAGATATATCATTCTGATTCGCTCTAAAACTGCAAATTTAACAGACATTTGACAGTTAAAAAAATTAGATATTTTTCGCGGATATTTTTGGAAATGATGACCAACTAGCAGTATACATTCTTAACAATATTAAAATGTATTATAACTTAATTCAAAATCCAAACTATTCAGTTTCGTTATCTTTCGTTAAGTTTAAACTAAGAAAGAACCATTGAAATTGCTTTAATGAAAATGAAACATTTTAGTACACTTGTGATAGGCGATTAATAACATATATCAAGTTTCAAAGAACCCAATGGAATTATTCTATTTTCTGCAATCGCAAGATTGAAGAACAGAAGGACAAAGAGAAATTATTTTATATAAATTGTTTTTCTGGTAACTTCGTTTGCTTTTGACAGCATCTTAACTTAACTTAAAAATAGTATAGTTAGGCTTTTGATAAGTGTGCTAATTGTTTTGTCAGTATGGCCTACTGTCAAAATTAAACAAGCAATAACTATAATGGTATTGTGTCAATGCAATACAAAATGGACGGTGAACTTGAATTGAATGCCACTGGAAACACGAGATTTTTTCGAAGATCAAGAAATCTTAAAATTTAATTTCATATAATGTTAGTCTTTTCTTTTTAATTTTGTTCTAAAATAAATAAAGTAGCTAGAGAGTATCTTTAAGGCTTTATGTAACCAGTGCGTTAAAAATGACACAGTTATTGGCTTATCTCTCTCATTTTTTGAAACTAATAATTCAATCACTATTAACATCACTTGACTTCAATAGAAATCCAGTTTTGTACTTTTTTTTATTTCTTAAAATTCAGTTTAAACTAGTTTCAAATGTTTTTTTTGAGTTTTACCTACAGCGTTAAATAATTCAGTAAAGATAATGTCTTCTAAAAAAGCAATCACTTCAAAAATCAGCTTTCGAATACCTACTTTGTATATGATTAAATTGCGTCATTGGAATAGACAATTCTAAACTTTAATTCAAGCACAGACTAGAAAACATAGCATCATTATTATCAGACCTCAAAACATCTTCACTGTTACTAGCCAAAAAAAATGTTTTGCAATGATGCAGTTTCAAACATGCAATTTCATTTTTTAATCAAACTCACTTCAAATATCAACAATCTTTTTTCCTCATTGGCAATTATTAATTATCTGCTAATAAATTCCATTACGTTAATGTTTATTATTTTCCAAACTTTTGTTTTTTACACTTTTTGAACTTGGCTGATTGTTACCTCAAACTAATCGGTAAAAAAAACAATAAATATAATCAACATTTGAACTTTTGAAAGTAGGTATACTTACATACCTTTGAAGCACACTTTTTGACATAATGCAGTTGTTGTTAAGGGGAAAATCCAGAATTAAAAATTCCCTAAGGACGGCAACGATTCGTTATTAATAAATCAATTTCAATACATTCAAAAAAATTATTTTTAGTGAAAAATGTCACTATAAACAAAGGAATGCATGCTATGCCCCTTCTTGGATTGCAAATACAATTATTTTGAAATTTGTACACGTGTTGTAGAACAATGAACTTTTTAAAATTTTAATGTTAATTGCACAACAAATTAATGTTGCAATTATTCCATTGCACTCACTTCTATAAGTATATTCAGTTTGTGCATTTTTTTAATGAATTTATCATTTTTGTTTCGTATTGCTATAAACGGACGATGTTAGAAAATAGAAATTATTAAAAAAGATACTCAAAACTTGAGCCTTGTGCGTTACGGTTTACGGAACGGATAACGGAATGCTCTGTTTAAGGTTGCCAATTTGTGGGGACTATGCGAGGAAAATGCGGGAATTTTAACAATTTAGTACTTTATCTATTGACGAAACATTAACAGTTTGATGATTTTAATGAAAAAAATCGATTACATTGAGCGAAATCGATATATATTTTAAATAGCACATCCCTGTGAAACTCTTCACATCAACTTCAAACAATAATTCGGGGAATCGCATTTCCGTTGTAAAATGGAAATAATAAGAATCTGATCTCACCATAGTGCGTTCAACAAAAAATCAAAGATGCCTCTGTTGAAGCGATTTCCAGTGCTTGGAAAGTTTGCGACACTTCAAAAAGCGATCTCACGCTTTGTTGGATTTTGTTCGACATGGACTTTATAAAAAAGATAGTGCTGATAACTACTGGCGTAAGGTGTTTAGACTTAAAACAATGCGGGATTTGGACAGTTTCCAAATTTGCTTTTACTTCCATTGCCTATTGAAAAAACATGAAAATTGGAAAAAGAAATCGACTGCATATTTATACTGTGGAATTTTTATGGCAACTAGAGAAGGAATTAAAAAAATGGGCACGACTGGGTCGCACGTACTTGCTCTTATGTGCCTAATTACATTGGAAAGCAAGATCTTTGGCAGAAACAAGTAACATTTGCGTTGAAAATAACACAGTTTGAAAACCACAATACTTAACGGTTTTTAGTAAAAATGAAGTATGCCATCACACGTCTAAAATAACAAGAAATTTATGAAAAATGTATTTCGAAAATTGTAGACCGGTTTTGATAAAATTCTGTTTTTTATTTTGTTTTTTGAAAAAAAAATAATTTTTTTAAATTTTGGTATGCAGTTTTTAGGAACTTATTAAAATACATGTGATTATAAAATTTAAATTAATTTTTTTTAATTATTTTTCAAAATATTGATTTTTCAAAAAAAAACTCAAAAATTAATTTTAGAAAAAAAAGTTGTTCAAAATTTTTCATATGCAGAATTAATTTGGCTACCTAGATCTTCTTAAGTATAAAATTTGACAGAAATCCAAAGAGCTGTAACCGAGAAAGCCAAAAATTAAAAAACCGTTATATGAAAGTCCCGTTAATAGACTTTTCCCGTATATGTGGTTCTAATCAAATGATGGCCAATACCAACAAAAAAATTCTCAAATTTTTGTATTAAAAGCCTAAAAATAAAATTTCCCCTCTGGAGAATGCCAAAATAATCACAGACACCAAGTTTGAAGATAATGGCTTAAGCGGTTTAGGCTGCAGCTCGTTATCGATCAATTTTTTAGATTTCTCTATGATCGTAATGTCATGTTTCATTGTTATCTCAATTTTTTTTATATTCACGAATCCTAAACTTGCCTTATAGTCCCTATAATCGCAAGTAAAAGAGGGTAGTTTGAAATTTTACCCATCATATAAGATGTTAGGAGCAAAGATATGGCATAAAACAGTGACTGAATAAAAATAAATGAATACATTTCAAGAATTTCTATTAAAACCTGTTATTTTTACTAGATAATTGCGTGGGGAATTTGTGAGGGATTGGATTTTTGTTCTTCCCCAAATCGGGTAATTTAACATCGAATTTAAATTTAAATAAATGATTAAATTTAAGCCGACAGTTTCCCATGATAATGATAAAAAAAAAACATTTTTAATTAAGCATATCCTTGACAGTAATTTCTCGCAACCTATTTGCAATATATTATTTCATCTATTAAATGTGATATAAAATCCTTTTCATCTATTAAACAGCTAGGTGAAGGTCGTTGTATACTCGGATCTTAGACTATAAAAAATAAGCGAACCAACAAAAAGAAATATGTTTATAAACATACATATATAAAGTATTTTCACATTTGACGTTTCTAATGCATTCAAATCCAGAAAAGTAAAAATGATCGCATTCGTTCAGAGAATCTGAATGAATTCGTTTAAAGTTTTGATTTTTTTTTTGTTAACGATGCGTATATAAACTCGATAAAAAAACGAAACCCCTTTTATTGTCAAATAGTCTTTAAATGTAATATATCCTTTTTTTGTTCTAGAAGGAAGTTGAAGGTAAGAAAACGCTCTTTTGCCCTTCTAGCAATTTTGAGACTTGAAATGCCCACGAAATGGCATCATTTTCGTTAACACTGGCTCTGTTTCGTCAAGTTAACAGCGGTAACAACAACACGGTAAGTTCTTGCTGCTACTAAAATAACAACTAAAGGAAAAAGAAGGGGATATAAAATATTAAAATCATACTTCCTCGATAGCGAAAAGAGACCAAAATGCTGAGATTTTCTTAGATTTGTTTTTAATTTTCAGATTTCAGATTTTTCTTGCAAAAATTAACATGAAAGGAGATTATTTTTTTTCTAATAGTTTGAATGCTATTTGACAACTTGCTTTCATGTTTTCACAGCCATTTTTAACGGCATCGTAAAAAAAGATAGAAGTACAAAGAAATTGGTTTCGCTAGAAAATTTTATTAAAACATCAATATGAATATTGAAGCAAATTGTTTAATAATAAATATTCTGATCCACATACGTTGGTCATCATTATTAACATTATGGATATGTAACTCCAGGAATCTAAAAAGTAAAGTTTAATATTGTAAAAAGGCCAAAAGCTAATTTTACTTTTACCAAATATAGCTTAAGAAACTCGAAAAATATCATCATTTGACGACGATGTAGATATTGGCGCAAAATTATAGACAACCTATATTTAATACTTTAACTTCACACTTCTTAAGTGCTGCACTAAGTTGCCCACAGTTATAAACGAAAGCCATTGTACTATTTAAAATCTAATTTAACACTTTGAGAACTTTAAAAAACTGTGTTGTTATTAGATTTAAGAAGTGTTTTGTGTGAAGTTTAATTTACAAAATGGCGTTTTGTGAGAGTTGTCATTCTCTCAGAGTTCTTCGTTTTACACAAGAAAAATAATATAGAGATTTCCTGTTATTTAAAATCTAGTTTCACACTAAAAACAAATAATTCAAAAACATACCTATAGTTTTGGCACCATAATATAATTTGTTTTAGTTTCATATTGAAGCGTATATAATTTTGCGCCATTGCATCTAATGCGGATTCTAAGAACTCGTTTAACATTTTTTAACTATTCATCCATTTTTTTATATTTATTATGACAAAACTTTTCAAAACCACAACAAAATCCAAATGAAATGCAATTTATATTTTAGTGCATACCGGTGTAAATCAAGAATTCCAAAGTGATCTAGTAACAATTTTTTTTCTTCTTTTTTTAAATAACTTCATTACAATTATTATCAAAATGCAAAATTACCAAAATAGCAAAAAAAATATTCTCTGCCATTAGAAAACGAATATGTAAATCCATTCAATGTATTTCCTACAATCTTCTTGCATTAATATAGCTACATTTTGATATCCCCTCTCTATCGAACAAGTACAATTTTAATATTTTGTATCCTCTTTACCAGATACCAAATCACACTAACACTCTTAACTCACCCATCGACTCATCGCTAGTTCGTTTTACATTTTGTGTCAAAACAACGCAACTGATTCATTTGGTCACCTTTTTTCATCGCATGCGGCAATGTCACCCAGTGTAACCATTTCTTTTTTGAAAAACATGCTAAAACTAGCAATTCAGCATGTTTTTTTGATATTAAAATGTGCTTAAAATCATGTTAAGTTGTTTTTTTTTACATCAAAACCTGTTTAAAATCCCAAAATAGCAAAAAAGAATATTATTTAAATCAAAAGTCTTAAAAGAAAGATTTTCGGAATAAAGAGCTTTGATACAAACTTCACTAATTCTTTCAGTCGTTGAGGCATGGAAACATTACAAACAAAGTTCCAGCAATACATCATTTCAGATTTAAGTCTCTCCCACAGAAACCATGCATTTTTCCTGGATGAGAAGTAGCCTATTTTACAATCCAGCAGCTCATACATCTACCTATCAAATTTTATCTAAATCCATCATGCCTTTGAGGCGTGATTGCGGAACAAACATCCAAAAAGATACAAGTATTCGCATTTATAATATACATAAGTAGGATATTTACTTCATTAAAGTAACTTATTATAATGAAGACAAAGAATTTTGTTTGGTCATTATTTTATGTTGTTAGATTAAAATATTAAATATGTTCAAAACTTTGAGCTTCACTTAAAGCCCCTTCAAAAACTTCACCCAAATCTTTTTCTTCTTTAGCTGTAAAATAAAATTTTGTTACTCCGCGCATTATTTTAAAAAAGAAAAACTGCTAAAAGTAAAATATTCCTGCTAAATTTAGCAGGAAAAATGCTAAATTGGCCACACTGACACCGGATCAGCGCTACCACTTCCGGAAAAAAGTTGCAGTAGATTTGAGGAAAAAAGGAAGTAGTTTGTAAAAAATCGAAGTAGATTTCAAAATGAACCATTTTTATATAAATGCTTATTTTATTAGTTTTTTTTTAATTATTAAATTTAATAAAAGAAACAAAAATTAAAATAAAAATTCTTTTAGACATCATATTTATAATAAATGTTTATTTCTACCTTAATATTCTACATATTTACATTTTTATATTAATTCATTTAATAAAATATTTATATAACTAAAAAACAAAAAGAAGCAAAAAATATACTTCATATTTTATAAAAAAGGAACATTAAAATTATTTAGGTATTATTATGTTCTCACAAGTATCACAGTATTAAAAATAAATACAAAAGATTTCAATCTTTAGGTACAAAAAATAAACTTGAAATTGGCATTGGCATTGGTTTTTCATTTAGTTATAATATACTTTCCATCTACTAACTTATATTTTTGAAAATAAATCAACGACTTTTTCGGTGGAACAAATATTTCGTTCCTTGATAAATTTTCTTGTTTCATGAGTTCCATGCAGAGCATAATGCTTTCCACAGTTCCGCAGAGGAGTGAGTTAGTGGTTTTGTATTTGATACAGTTCATTTCAGAGAACTTGCGCTCTGCTGCCGCGGAACTGTGGGGCGAAATTGCCAGGTTTAACCATTTTCGACGGTATTTTTTATTTGGTTTAATTCACTCCGAAACCTCACAACACCTGTTTCAGGTGTAATTTTTTTTAGCGAATCTATTGTTAACTCCTAAAAGTAAACGCCACTGCGAATTCAATTCTTTCAAATCTGAATCTCGATGAAACGGAAATACGTTTACAATAGGTATAATTGTTCGCACACTAACAGTTTCTATTTTTGTTGGATTAAAATATATTGGATGAGATATTACACATTTGTGTATTTGTATTATGTTATGTTGAACGATAATTTTTTTCGATTTAAGGAATTTCTGGGGTTATACTAGAGTGAAATAAGGAAAAAAGAAGTAGATGATATGGCTTTTTTCCCAAAATTGAAACTGAGATTTTTAAATTGAAGCAGATTTCAGTATTTTGTAGATAGTTATATAAAATATTTATATAACTAAAAAACAAAAAGAAGCAAAAAATATACTTCATATTTTATAAAAAAGGAACATTAAAATTATTTAGGTATTATTATGTTCTCACAAGTATCACAGTATTAAAAATAAATACAAAAGATTTCAATCTTTAGGTACAAAAAATAAACTTGAAATTGGCATTGGCATTGGTTTTTCATTTAGTTATAATATACTTTCCATCTACTAACTTATATTTTTGAAAATAAATCAACGACTTTTTCGGTGGAACAAATATTTCGTTCCTTGATAAATTTTCTTGTTTCATGAGTTCCATGCAGAGCATAATGCTTTCCACAGTTCCGCAGAGGAGTGAGTTAGTGGTTTTGTATTTGATACAGTTCATTTCAGAGAACTTGCGCTCTGCTGCCGCGGAACTGTGGGGCGAAATTGCCAGGTTTAACCATTTTCGACGGTATTTTTTATTTGGTTTAATTCACTCCGAAACCTCACAACACCTGTTTCAGGTGTAATTTTTTTTAGCGAATCTATTGTTAACTCCTAAAAGTAAACGCCACTGCGAATTCAATTCTTTCAAATCTGAATCTCGATGAAACGGAAATACTTTTACAATAGGTATAATTGTTCGCACACTAACAGTTTCTATTTTTGTTGGATTAAAATATATTGGATGAGATATTACACATTTGTGTATTTGTATTATGTTATGTTGAACGATAATTTTTTTTCGATTTAAGGAATTTCTGGGGTTATACTAGAGTGAAATAAGGAAAAAAGAAGTAGATGATATGGCTTTTTTCCCAAAATTGAAACTGAGATTTTTAAATTGAAGCAGATTTCAGTATTTTGTAGATAGTGCGAAGTAGGAAGTAGATTTTAATAAAAAAAAGAAAAAGGAAGCAGATCTGCTTCAATTGAAGTAAAGTGTAGGCGTTGCACCGGATTCATGCCGCAACGGATCTAGTATCGGTACCGGACCGGGCCCCTAATCCACAAACGTATCGAAAGAAAAAAAGTATCGGTTTTGGCAACAGTGTGTAGTGTGTGAACTTACATTTAAACTTTATGTACTATAACATACTACTCTACTTTAACTTTAACTTATAATATTTAAAATAAAAATTGAAAATTATTAAATGAGCTCTCTCGAGCTTCCAAAAATTGCCGTAGCGGACGGTTTTTCACGTCCTCATGGCGGGGTATTGGTTATAGTTTTCAACTAGCAATAATCGCACCTCGGTAGGACCTCATTGGTTACGATATCGCCTCTGCGCAAAGCTGACGATAGCTGATTTTCTTCATATACTCAAAGAATTTTTGACTAAATCAGAATGTGAATTATAAAAAAAAAGAAAAAGAACAATCAAACCAACCATAACCAACTGCAACAGGTAATAGGTAATGTTGAATGAAGACCTACCCTTATTTTCCATCTTGGGTTATTTTTGTTATCTGCGCAAGGGTAGTATTTATGTAATGAGTAATTGAGAATGAAATTTCCAAGAAGGATTTTTCTACCTCATAAATTTAGAAGATAGATGCTGTGAAATCAGGAAGACAGTAAAACAATAATATTAATGATACCTACTTATGCAATTTTTTCCCCTTTCATTTTGCTTACCTAGTTATAATCAACATTTTTTTTACAAAAAATAATAATAATAACTTCCTAATAATGTGGAAAGGAATCCTGTTTTAAAAAAGAATAACATCCTTAAGGAGAGGTTTGCTGTTTTGGTGCATGCGCTTTAAACAAGAGCCACTTTTGAAGGAAAGAACTTTGGGGCACAATGCATGCTTTCAAGTACGGAGTTCGGAGTTCCAACTACCAACCTACAAGCTACAACCTACCTAACCTATGACAACATCTACCACCCTACCCTATCATCAGCCTACGACCCTCTAGCCAAATTTAGACTATCAAGATATCAAACCAAAAGATAACATCCAACATAACGGTTAAAACCTATTAAAAAATTTGTAGATAATTTGAAAGGTACTAGAAACTAGAGATACCTGTCTTGAACCTATCGTTCTCAGAAGAAATTCAAGAAATTCTTTTTCAAATTGTGTGCTTTAAGATTTTCAAATAGCAAATGTCAAACTTCAGTCATTAGGTATTCTATTTTTGCTGTAGTAACGTAGTTAAATACCTAATTGATTAATCAAAACAGCCATACGCCAAAATAAACCGGACTTATGGCACTCTTGGGTTGAAACTTGGAATTGGAATGCAAGGCATATTTTTCATATGAGAAGTAAATTTTTTTATTAAACAATTAATTTCGTATCTAATTATATATTTATTGGAATACATATATACGCCTTGGTAGACGTATTTACCTATTTTTAAAATGAACATCAAATTTCTGCATAAGAATCTTATAAAATCGCTAAGGCAGCTTCTGAGAAAATGTGGTTAACGTATGAAAAGTGCTTCAAATAGAATCCTAGAATACGAATCAAGTTGGGAATTTTAGTTAAAAGTTATTGGCGCAAAATTATAGACAACCTATTTTTAATACGGTAACTTCACACTACTTAAAATGTTTAGTTCTGTACTAAGTTTTTCTCAGTTATAAACAAAAAATCCTCTTCACTAGTTTCAAATCAAATTTGAAAGTTTGAGAACCATAAAGAATTTTGTTGTTATTGGATTTAGGTAGGGTTTGTGTTTGTGAATATTTTTATTTTCAAAATGGTGATTTGTGAGTGCGAGCCGTCATTCTCTCTTGAGAGTTTTTAGTTTCACACTAAAAACATAATGCAGGGGATTCTTGTTATTAAAAATCTAGTTTCACACTAAGAGAAATTCAATTTTCTAGTCGTCTACAATAGAAGAACTACACTTTTAATGATAGTGCCAAATTTTATTTGCTTTAGTTTGGTATAAAAAAACGTCTATCATTTTGCGCCATTAACTTTTTCATAATTTAAAACTCCCTTCATTGTTTTGGTAATAACTTTCATATTAACAGCTGATTTCTTCCACCAGTCCTAGTTCTAAAGTTAGTACTCAAATCGGCATCAAGTCATTTCTTTACACAAGTCATAACTCATATCTAAGCCCTAGTGCTGTCAATTTGGAACCGGATATTAGTTAGGACTCCTCAAAATAAACTAGTACCCGTACCCGAATATTATACCAGTTATTTCTACTTAAATTGGTATCAAATGCATTTTTCACAGCAGTCTCAGTCTGTCGTCCTTTCAAATTGGGACATTGATTTCTTCATAGAAGTCTTAGTCGGTTCAAATAGGGTCCAAATGATAGTTAAACATAAATTTATTGGCGCGACAGCTCCTTAAGGAGTAAACCCCTAGTGACTTATACTCTCAACCATTCGTGTGTGTGTGTTGTTAATCTGCAAGAATGGAAGGGACCTACAGTTTACCGCCGAGTCCGAACGGCTACATGAGATACACTATTTCGAGACAAATTTTACTCCTGGAGGTTTTGCAGTTCCTCGAAAGAGGCAGTACCCCGGAAAAGAAGATGGCTATGAGCTGGATTCGAACCCAGGCTCATTCGCTTAGCAGTCCGACATAATAACCACTAAGCCACGTGGCACTACTACCAAATGCTAGTTTGGACTGGGTATAAGTTAGGACCGTGAATTCGGTAGACTACCGCCTTAATACCAGCACCTTTATAGTTTCTTAGCTTTAATTTTTGAAATAGGTAATTGATGAGTTTTTCTTTAACAAAATATCAACAAATAATTATTAACAAAATAATTTTCTCCCAACGTCCGAATGCTCTGAATATTGGCATTGTGCATGCAACGTCGATATGCATTTAAAATAAAGCCAACGAACTCTCAACTTTATTAAAAAAAAAAACAATATTATTCTACATATAATTACACTTTTAACTTTTTAATGTTGTCAATAAACCATAAAATCATGTAGTCAATAAAATTGAACAAAACTTTTTTTAAAAACAAATCAGAGTAAAGAATTGAAATAAGACGTACATAGTCCTTGGACTTTTCTGTGATGTGAAGCGACCAGTGTAGGAATGTGAAGAAATGTGAGAGATCACAGGTTATGTACTAATTTCTCGTTAGGGCTTGGTACCAGAGTGCAGAGCCCAGATCTAATACCTAGGTCTCACTTCATGAAATCTCTGCATGCGATTCTTGAACTTGTGATAAATTGGTGTCACAGCTCAGTGTGTACTAAAAAGTACTAAATGATAAATGCTATAGCTTTTTTCAGATTAATTTCTTGTTTATAAGTTTTATTAATCAATATATGTACATATATTAATTAAACGTCCACAAAGGTCGTAAAAGTATATGTAACAAAATAGTACAATTTAGCAAAGAAATAAACAAAAATTCGGAAACTGTCGTCCCCCATCATTTGCATTTGCCATATGTACATGGTTGCTTGATGCAAAATTATTTGTCTTTAGTCTTCAAAGGATTATTTGATTGTGAAAAATTGTTTATCTCTGTGAGTGAAGAGGCTTTGAACATTTGCTTTTAATTTTCCCCACAACGAGAATTGAATTTATCGTGAATACGTGATAAAATGTATCACATCACAGTTTCATAGATCGCGAATTAATCGCCCGGCCTAGCTAGAACGAATTCTAAGCTAACTTAGTACTCATGTAAAGAAATCGGACTGAAAACTTTCTTTGATATACATTTGCTGTACAACCCAAAGTGACAGTTCTTCCAAAAAAATAATCTAATATAATAATACTAATCTTTTCAAATGACATTTCGCATATGCTAAAAATGTATACAAATGTATAAATATATATATGCTTCTAGTAGTTAAGATTGATCAAATGGAACAGGACTTTAAACAGAAAAACTAAGGAACTAAACAAAGTTGCTACTTACACAGGCTTAAATCCATAAATGATTTAAAACATGTTATACTAATTGATGCTTAGAGAATCTAGTACTATCTTTAATGTGGATTAAAAAATCAATCGTTTATTTTTTTTTAAATGACAGCAAAAAACATCAAATGGGATTGAAGCTGTCAAATTAATGACTTTTAATGGAAAACCATCAATCTGTTATAACATTTTGATCCCATATCTAAATTTCGTGCTGAGATGAATTTCGCCAACATGGAACACCTGAATTAATAATGTATTCATTTATGGTAGTTGTTTGATTAGTGTCTGAGCATACCAAAAAAAAGAGTACCAGACTTAATTAATAAAAAAACGAGTTTTTTTCGAAGTTTTCTTGACAGAGTTGTTGCCAATCGCGGTGTAAAAAAAGTTACAAAAATAGATTTTGAAAAAGGGATCGATCGGATGTTATGTTAGAGAATATTTAGCTGTAATTTTTAAGAGACAGACTAGAAATCTGTAAAGTGGGTCTTAGTTAATTTAAAAAAATTAAATCAAAACAAATTATTCAAAAAATCAAACTTACCTTTGCACTAATAGCCATTTAACAAAAAAATTTATTCGATATTTAAATTAAAAAGGTTTTCAAGAAAGTAATTGTACAACGTGTTCTTCTTATTTCACTCAAAAATCTTTAAGGTAAGTACTTAGTTACTTCAAAATCACAACTTTTTAGGATTGCTAGATACAATTGTTGCCTTTAAATTATGAATTTCACTTGATAAGAGTATGTACATATATCGTAGTAAGGTATATTGTATTGCGAATGTTCTTTCAGATATAAAATTAATTCACTAATGAAATTATTTTCAAAACTCGTTCACTTATTTTAATATTTTTTCATAAGTTAAATAAAACATCTAGACTGTCCGATGTCTGAATAAAAACTGAAGTCGATCGCGTCTGAAACTCTTCTATCTATAGACTCTGCCACGATCGCCATAGAGCAACTCAGATACAATACAATATACAATACATTGACGAAAAAGTGGATTTTTTTTAATGTTAACATGGTCTCTGGCTCTGGGCTCTTAACTCTTACTTGAGTTATCACTTCTTTCTGGGGACATCATCGATCGGAGCTCGGAGGTGCTATCGGGGATCAATAAAAAAAACCTTTAAGAAAAAACTAAGCAAACAGGCTTTGGTTCTCTTCAATTAACCAATACTTTGAAAGGAAAGAGTTAATCGAAACCAAAAATTAAAATAACAAGTCTTTTCGAACGTACCTACAGGCTACGGAGACGTACCGACTTCCAAGCCTTTATGTTTATGGATCATGCGGAATAAAGAGTCAGTGTACTAAAACGTGCGTACTAAATAAATCTATTTTCTATTGTATTTTGTATGTAATGAGAGAGGGAGAGAAATTGAGAAAAAGCAGAAACGTGAAAAAAGTCTTTCGCTTCCCACACAATCAAGCATTGTATTTGTATCTTTCTTTAATGATCATAGATAGTTTTGGCAATCGTTTGGTTCCACGCGACGAGTAACAACAACAACAATAAGGGAACAATTTCTTGAAATTAGTTATTTTAAGATGAATACAACTAGGTGCAGGTATACCATGGTAGCCATAGATACCTACCTATGACCTGTCCCTATGTAGATCATTGTAACGTTAAGACGGTCAGCAATGGTTTCGATGCTTTCATAACGTTGAAAGAAGAATATGGAAGATACAAACACGTGCTCTGCGTAAGCAACAAAAAAAGACAAGCTAATGTTATGCGTTTGACTTCAAGGGTGAAGCATGTTTACAAACATTAGGAGGATGATGCAATGGCAGGTTCCGACGTCATCATAACGGAATCACATTCTCCGATTGGTGATTCAAAAACAGTAGTATGGTGTGTTGTTTTTAGTTTTAGATCAAAATTTTTAGTTCCGATTCCGATTTGCATCTTATTAGGTTATTCCTCGTTTGATAAGACGAAAGTGCTTATGAAATTTTTAAGTCATATTTCAATATTTAATATTATCTTATTTGTGAAACAAATGTTACGAAACACCTACATTGAATGTCAAGAGTTAAGTTGAATTAAATTCTAGCTCTTTAGGGTTAATGTATACGGTACTAACGTACCTAAATAAATATCTACTTCAATCATGTTGTTGTTTGAGAATGTAGGTATATTCCGAACAAGAAATGATCGTAACAAAAAAAAACCTTAAGAGAATTGCATATAGATCTGGGGGTCGAATCCCGATCCTGATGCCCGATCTGTAAATGTGAAACTGTGAAATGATAAATTTTATCAGGTCTTCACGGTAAATTCGATTCTAGATCTGTGAAAAAATGAAAACAAACGTCAAAAAATTTCATAGTGATAAATTATTTTTCACAACAAAATAATCATCCCGTGAAGAGCACCGCAACTTTGAGATCAAGCAACGATATGTTTTTGTATTTATTTACAAATTATACCTACTATTTTTTTATACTTTTAGGACTTAATTTTGAATTCATTAATATTGATTAATAAACCTACCAATTCCGATGCATTATTAACAAGTACTTTTTAGTACACACTGTCACTATGACAGCGATTTATTAATTACCAATGAGATCGAGAATCGCATAAAGCGTGTTTATGAGGTGATAAAACGAAAAGTCTTTGTGAAAAAATTAAATAATATTTTTTTATTCAATACCCAGAATTAAAAGATGGACACGGCGGCTTGAGTGCCTAATTACATTGGAAAGCAAGATCTTTGGCAGAAACAAGAAACATTTGCGTTGAAAATAACACAGTTTGAACTTATAAAAAGTATTAAAAACCACAATACTTAATGGCTTGTAGTAAAAATGAAGTATGCCTTTACACGTCTTAAATATCAAGGAATTTATGAAAAATGTATTTCGAAAATTGTAGGACCGGTTTTGATAAAATCCTCTTTTAATTTTTAGTTTTTTTTTGAAAAAAATTTTTTTCCAAACGGCTATTTACCGAGAAATCCTAAAATTAAATAAATTGCACGACTCGATCGCACGTACTTGCTCATATATGCGGTCACATCGTCGAATAAAATTTAAATAAAATGCACGGCTGGGTCGCATGAACTTGTTCTTATGCTAAATAATTGCTTAGTGGCTGCATATGTATGTATATAAAGGGTGTTTTTTTAGACGTGTGGTTTTCGAGAAAAAATAAAACGCATATAGTTTAATGTTATGGCCAAGAATCCAGCTTTATTATTAAGATAAGGGTTTGCATTATGTTCTAAAAATTATTTCGGGGAAGTGGCCGCCGTGGCTGGCTCGAATGAATTCCATCCGAGGCCCAATTTTCCCAATTTGGTGAAAATCGGGATCGGTGGCCATTTTGTTTTGGGCCCATTCACCGAACGTGTGATGCGCTTGATGGTCGTTCGGCTTCAATTCTTGAACAAGTTGGATTTTGTAAGCCTGCAAACCAAGACCCTTCCGCGCGCGATGGCGGATGAACTCATTTGGGTCTTCTTCGATACTCTGCTCCACCGAACCGAACCGTTATTTTGGTAATAAATTTGCACGATTTGCAAACTTTGTTCAGGAGTAAGTCTATTCATTATGAAATCGCAAAGGCAAGCCAAACTGAGTGTCATAAATCAAGAGACAACTAAATGTGCAACTAAATTTCTTTCGTGTTGTTAATGTGGAGCTCGTGCATCATCATTTTATGGTATTCTTTTTCAATTGGGGATTGTTGTAACATTTCTGGGAGGATGGTGTGAACTCCTCTGAACTAAATATTCGGTCATTAATTGTTATGTTGGTGTTTTGTCGTATTAGATAAGGAAGGTACTACATAGAATCCGGGAAGTTGGTTCAGCTTGGAGGGTTACGTTGAAACTATTAAGAAGAATAATACCATGTGTTATCTCTTCAATTGTTAGGATGTGTTAACCGCTGACAATGTTGCATGATGCTTTTTTAGTTTTTAATAGAATCGGAATGTATGTTGACTTCACAGACTTTGTTATTCTCTTTGATTTCGGCAAAATTTAAAGCTTCTTCGACGGCGGTAAAACGAATGTGTTCTTTTTGACGTGATAATGTCTTATAAATGGATGACACGCTACACATACGAAAGACACGGTGACCGTGCCGTCTACATGATTAAGCAAACGCTTTCAAAAAAGACGGTTTTTATTCGTCTGCCGTCTGTTGTTGTGTTAAAAATCGTTGTTGTTAAAAATTAAAATATAACCAAACGTAGATGATTCACGTGTGTGAGATAAACGTCCGTACGGAAAAATACCGTACGGTTTTTTTTCAACCAAAATTGATTGCAATCGTATTCTGAGCACCAGGCGAACACCAGAGATGAATGTAGGTGTGTATGTATGTCGAGTACTCTTTAACCACGCAACGGATTTTAATGAAATTTACAGGGTAAATATGTATAGTTTTGTCCAGGAATCGTTACTTTGAATGTTTGGTCCCGGTAGCATTATTTTAGCATTTTACATTAAAACATGTTTTTACTTGCAACTATAGGGACTATAAGGCAAGTTTAGGATTCGTGAATATACAAAAATTGAGATAACATAGATCGACAAAAAATGTCTGCCTGTTTGCCTAAAAATATCGGTACCTGCCAAATGACCGTTAAGGAAAAGCTTATATTTCTCGAAAACGGCTCCAACGATTTTGATGAAAATTTTTTTTTGGTATTGGTAATCATTTGAAAAAGTCTATTAACGGTACCTTTCATACCACGGTTTTTTGAATTTTGGGATTTCTCGGTAACGGCTGTTAGGAAAAATTTTTTTTTCAAAAAAAAACTAAAATAAAAAACAGGATTTTATCAAAACCGGTCGTACAATTTACGAAATACATTTTTCATAAATTCTTTGTTATTTAAGACGTGTGATGGCGTACTTCATTTTTACTACAAAAGTGTTAAGTATTGTGGTTTTGATACTTTTCATAACCACGTAAATGTTACTTGTTTCTGTCAAAGATCTTGCTTTCCAATGTAATTAATCAGATAAGAGCAAGTACGTGCGACCCAGTCGTGTCCACTTTTTCTAGGGCGTAGTAGCCCGCGCCGGGTACCGCTAGTTAAATATAAAACTGGTGCCGATTGGTACTAGGTTGTTGGTACAATCGTATTTTTGGTACTAGATTTTTAGTACTTAGTACTAAAATTAAGTACGATTGATTTTTTGACGTGATAAATGGAATTGTTATGTTGGAGTTGGTGCCATCATAGTTTTCTTATGACGTTATCACGTAAAATTATCGCCCCATAACCAACTTTACAGACAACCAACTTTTTTAGTGTATTTATTTACTGCAAGGCTAATTTCTTCTTTAGATAAAATTAGTGAATTTACAATTCCTAGGTTTGCCAATGAATGGCTAAATTAATGTTCTCTAATTCCTCTCTTACTACTGTTTTAAATTTATATTGAATTTCGGATATAATAATTGAATTGAAACTTTTATTATTTTTTTACATTTCATTTGTAATATTTTTAATTCTTTCATTACGTAATTGATTGATTTGTGCCTATAAAATGTATAAATCTTTTAACATTGTGCCCTAAATTGTAGATTTAATTTTGAATTTGTTCATATTTATGCGAAAGGAAAGGAAACAAGTGATCGTTAACGGTAGAGCTAAGTTCAAAAGTTGGGGCGATGCTGGCCAAAAATTTGTCATATTGGTCTAGATTAATTTCAGGAATTAGTTGAAAGTTTCCGGACTGAATTTTGACTTGTCCTGTATGTAAGGATACAAAATGAGAGTTCGAGAAGTCTAGTAATTGGATTTATGTTTATGAATTGGAAATATGCGGAGTGGAGTGAAACCTCACTTGTCACTTCTATCACAATTTTGTAAGTTTGCAGATGGCAGTAAGTACAAGTTTTTTTTCAGTTGAGAAGATGTCAAGGTGAATAGTGTTGCTTGGATAGTTTGGTTCGAGAATTGGTTGGTTCGGATGGTGGTCATATTTACTTTCTTTTGCATGTTTGACAATTTTTAACTAGTATTTTGATTTTAGCTGCCATTTTTTGAAAGTAAAAGTTATTAAGTATTTGTTGTTTATTTTCTTCTGATTTACGGAGTGCTCTTAAGGTGAACTTTTAAAATTGTTTCTTCCTATTTACTTTTGTCAGGAATATCTTCAACCATGGATTGAGTAAACCTCACTTTGAAAATAGCGAAGTGGAGTGGGTAGATTTTCTCTATTCGAGTTCAATGGCCTTATTTTTAGAGAGGTATTTGGACACTCGTCCGTCTTCTCCTTTTAAAAGGGATGTCGGGGGTTTTGCTTTTTTCTTTCCGTAATCTTGATAAAACGGCGATAATCTCTTGATAATCGTCTGACATTCCAAGAAATTATAGTAAATTCCTTAACTTTTTAGGAACTGGTACTTTAGAAATGGCTTGAACTTTCTTTGGGTTAGTTTTTTATCCCCTTCTTGTCTATAATAAATCCAAGAAAATCGATTTCTTCTTGAAGAAATTCCCATTTGTCCAACTGTATTTTAATGGTGGCACATTCCAAGGTCTCGAAAATAGTTTTGAGATTTTCTTGATGTTCTTCTTTATTTTTACCAAAGATGACGATGTCGGCATAGCAACTTTTTTGTATTGTGCTTTTGTAAGAATGTCATCCAATATGCACACCCATTGGCGATGTCAGCGCCACCCATTGCGGCTTATGCTGCAATAAAAAAATGATGTTTCATGAGAGTACTATAGGCAGTGTATGAAGAGAATTTGACAGATATTTCCGTTCCCTTCTGACCATTATGAGTAACCTACAACTACATAAAAATTCTTAGAGCCGTTTCCCAGAAAAAAGCTTTTACCAAACGGTCCTATTGGTGGTACCATTTTAGCCATAGGTATGTCATTTTAAAGCTTAAATGCTTTATAAATGGAAATCGACATCCAGGTAATACCGCATCAGGTGGAGTTGAAATGAAACGGAACTCCACTGCAATTTTGAACTACCCAGTCTTTGTATAGAAACTTATATGAAATAGATCGTACCAAGCGGGGTAGCGGAACTGTACTTCAGCAACATTTAACAGCAAAGTTGGTTATATTCCTAACTGTTTTCAAACTTCGACAAATTAATATTCTTTTTTCCACTGCTTTAAAACTGTTGGATTGCGGTCTACCGCCGCGATTTTGCACGTGTAAGAGTTCATGTGCGCTTTTGAAAAAAGTCGCGCAGTGCATTTCATCACCTCATTACTAGCAAAAACGCGAATCTTAAAATTGCTATAGACATGTTGTCATCGGAGAGAAAAGTTAAAAGTTGGACTACTTTACTTGTTCCTTATTCCATTGCGTCCGTCGCATGCGATATGCGCGATGCCTCGGGTTACTTCTCATATAATTTTCCATGCCATCTGTTACCTAGCTTTTTATGGCCAAGCTCTCCATGAAATTATTTGTGTAATTAATTTTGAAACCTGAACCATTTAATTATATTATAAATGTTATTCATAAATAATTTCATCAAAACTAATTTATTTCCTTGCAACTAACAATAACAAAAGTTGTTACAAAACCCTCAGGTGGTGAATGCACGTAAGTACTATAATTGTTTTGCACTTGTCTTATTGTTTTATTTTATAATATTTAAAAAAATATATATATATATGAATATTAATAGTTTTCTAATTATGCACTCAAGCAAGGTCTTTATTCAGCACCAGATACTTTGTTTTTTTGCCAAGAAACTACAATAACAAAACGTCACGGAACGCCTCATTGATGTTTTGATAAACAGATTATTATTGTTCCACAGTAAATAAACAAAATTCGACTTCACATATTATTCATTAAAAAAACGCACTATTCTGAACCAACACTTGCGCCGCGGATTCGTAAACAATTTTATGTTCATATGAAGTATGGTAGAGCTAGAAGCTTTCGTCGTCACCGAGATAGCGCTTTAGTTTAGTACAAAACAATTCCGCTAAAAAGTTTGAAAAATTCCACATGGTGAAAAGACAAACAACAACTTCCCTCGGGCCAGATATTATGAATGAAAGGAATTTGTTATTGTGAAGGTGACGTGGCTCATTTTTTTTAAGATAATAAATTGTTTTGTATTTGCTGGGGGCTCGACGCTCCATAGACGTTTGACGGTGGAGACATTTACACGCACCCATTTTAATTAATTTAATTTCGTCGAATATGATTATGAAAGCACCTGATATGAATGGGCTGGTTTTGAGAAGCTTCGTCTTAGGTGAATTTAAGCAAAGGTAGCACGCCCACGAATACAAAATCAATAAGATGTAATCTGAACTTGTAAAAACGTTTCCCGCAGTAATAAAAAAAAAATTTCCAGTTCTTAAAATAATGTATCATAATTTTTGATCTATTTGCTATCATAAAGAAAGTAACGTATCTTTCTTTCATTGGATATTTGATTAAAAATTATTTTTGCCAAACTAATTTTACAATTTTGTATAGTTGTTTTTCTTGTATGGACATTTATTTCAGACAAGCTTACCCACCCGGCGTTTCTCGGGTATACCGTACATTTACGAAAAAACGAACCCGGCATGGCGCCACCTAGTTATCAAAATAGCCTCAATTACTTACTAATAACCTTAGTAACAACTTACAACATCATCTATTTGCCTATGAATATCCCATCAAATTTGGGGCATAAATCAAAAAATTCAAGAAAAATCTCCTCCAGCTAATTAAAATAAACTTGCTTAATCTTTACAATATCAGACTTCTGCCTGTGAAAATTCCATCCAAATCGATGCATAAATAAAAAATTTCCAACGCCACCTAGGGGATTTTTTTAACAGTAGTGTTTTTTTAAATAATTTAAAATTAACTTTTCGCCACAAACTTTAATATGGTGGATTTAATTATCATAAAATGTTCGTATTGAAATGGCTTAAATAATAACTATGTTAAAATCATAGAATTTTGTTAATAGGTACTTAAGCCACAGCTCAAAAATATAGTTTAATTTTAATAAATTATGCACTGTAGGTTTCCATGTATGTACATGTATGTGCATACAGAAAATGTAAATGATATATTATTATTTTGATTAAACGTCTACTTACTCTCATAAAAACAAGTCTTATGGAGTTAAGTTGCCAAAGCCGTATCAAAAAGGGGGAAAGGAGGGGTGTTGATCTGCCTTTCGTCATAAAAAGCTAATTAAGTAAGAAAAGCTTAACCAGCCTCTTACTTGAGACTACCTATTTCATGTTTCCTTTTAGGTTGGCTTACTAATCTTTCTTACGAAATTTTGCAAAATTAGTTCGGTAATTCAATTCAGTTTTATAATAAAGGAAAATATCAATGCTTTAATAAAAAATTTGATTACGGCCCTGGATTCTTTTGAGTTATTATTACAGCTTAAATGATCTATAAGCACTCTTTTTCTTCTATGCATGTTGATAAAAAAAGAGGAAAATTGAAAACAGGTGTTTCACCTTACCCTTATGTTCGTGGCGCTGTACATTGACGAGCCTTACGGATTCAGCCAATCACCATCTAAATTTGCACTGAGACCTTGACGCTCCCACAAAAAGTTAATTATGGTTTGTGTTGTCGTAAAGAAAAATCTGGAAGCTTTTTGGACCATAAGACCATTAAATAACAAGTAGATATACAAACATAGATACTTGTTTTAGTACACTGGTTTGATGCTGACAGTTACAGTACAGGTACTTGCCCCTGTTTGAATTTGGAAGCAAGACTATATGCCATAGCCATACCAAGTTCTTGGATGTCGGTAGACTTAGGGAGGCACGCAAACATGTTGTTTTTTATCTCATTTGGATAACGATGGATGGTGTTTCATGTGCGTAGCGCGCCAAAACGCCAACGTTGATCACACGCGCATCACCTACAGCTGGGGGATTATTGTTGTTGTTTTTTACTTAAAGATATACGCTTGTGTATCTTTATTTTTGAATTTGTTTTTTATTACTTGTTTTTCTTCGTTGGAGGTGTGTTCGGCAAAAAAAAGTATAAATTTGTTTTTGTGTCCATACGAAAATGTGTTATTGGTAGGTATTCGTACTTAGAATTTATTTTTCGGTTAATATTTTTAGAAAGCAAAAACCAACGCTAAAAAGATGAAAAATGGATAACTAGTAATTTTAGCTAAAATATTGTTAGAAGAATATGCACATAATAATAAAAATAATTCTAATTTTAATATCTAAACATAGTCAACCTTTTAACTTTAAAAAATATAAACTTTGTTCTTGTTGATTCTCAACAATTTAACCAAACATGAAATTAAAAAAGTTAGAAATTAGTAAAATTTCATTGCGCAACGATTTGTTACAATGGGTGTTATTACGCAATGAGATAACCTCCATCTTGGAAAAAATATATCATGCCCAACTTAGCTGTTACTCCCATTTAGAACATGTTGAACTGAATTGAACTGAAAACCTAGTTAGATATTAAAAAAAGCGTGTTCTGCACACTCCCAGAGGTTTATTAATGTCAGGGATTCAGGCAGGTAACGTAGAAGATAAAGGAGTAAAAACTGTAAATAGTAATGGAAGGAAAAATTCGAGCCGGGTAAAGCGTTCTACATTAGTCTCTATACTTAACAATGCGTCCGAAATTCGGTTTAATGGTATGTTGATGGGCATTGTTACCGATGCGATTATTAGGGGTGTAATTCATCTGGTTATTTTCCTGGAGCATTGCTTATAGAAAAAGTGGTAGAAAAAAGAGAGACATCAAACATTTCTACGACGCGACTATAAAAATGATTTTATACAATTCAAATTCAAAGTGAATAACCAGTCTTTTATTTTCTGACTAAAACATGAATAGCTTAGGGTTTCTCTTATAGATAGAGGCAATTTATTGAAAATGTTAGGAGCTATATATGAATAAAAATGAGAGAAATGTGTTTTATTTGCAAATGGTACAGAAACAAAGCTCATATTATTAATACGGAGGTTATACATTTGATAACTCCTACTAGGAACATTTCCGCTTTGTTTAAAAAATTCTCTCAAAACTTTAAAAACAACATATAAGTGTCTCATTAGTAGAATACGCAACATCTTAAATAAGGGCCAACTTTCAGCCAAACGGTTTTTGTTTAAAATAATCCGTATTAAATGTTTCTGGGCTATCAGTAAAGGTAGAAAAGTATTAAAATACGAACCACCCCAGCTTGTTATGCCGTATTGCAACTTTGAGGTTGCAAGTCCATAATATATAATTTTTAGAACTTTTTGAGAGCAAAATGGCTTAATTAAATACGTTTTTAATATTCGAATATGGTCTTTCCAATTTAGATTGAAATCAATGACTACTCCTAAGTACTTGAACTGTTGCACTGTTTCAATTTTAAAGCAATTTTCTATGCATTGTAGATTGGTCTTGATATTACTTCTACCACATTTATGTTTAGGTAACGAAAACTGTTTACAGTCATGAGCGTGAAAAAGTAAATTAAAGTCATAAAGACTATTACCAGCTACCTCAAAACACATCAATTTAGTTTTTTCGCTGATTATTATTTGTATGGTAAGTAAACCACAACCTTAGGATCTTCTTTAATCTTCACAATACTTTTAAAGACAATCCCAAATGAATACGTAAGAACTATGTCGTCAACAAAAGCAGTTGAAATGCCATTTAATTTAAGTTTGAAAATGGAATTGATGTAAATCAAGAAGAACAAAGAGCCAAGTACAGATCCCTGTGGAACGCCGTTTCTTAATAGTCTTGGTTCACTATAAAAACCGTTAATATTAACTTTTTGATTTCTATTTTTTAAATAAGAATTCAACAAATTGAAAAGACTACCGCGAAAACCTGCATTATAGAGCTTAGTTAGCAAAAGATCATGTCATGTTTGTTTGTTATCTCATTTCTTATACTCTTTTTGCACTTGTTATTATTTTGTATTTAGTTCAAGCCTATAGAAGATCTTCCACATTTTAAACTCAAAAACCACTTACTTACTTTCAGGAGAAAGTAGTTTTTTCTAAGCTCAAAAATAATAAAATAAAATAAAAAGTGTTGAATTATAAGAAAGTATTTGAATTTTGAAATAAGTTAAAATTGGTGTTATTTAAACTGAAAGACGTTGTGTTTTATAAAATAAAGAGGTTTGTTGTATTGTTTTGGAATTTTGATTGAGTTTTATTTGTCGAACCCCAGGCCAAAATATCACAATACGTGTAATGTTTTTATAACATCTTAAAAAAATGTGGTCAATACAACTCTTTAAGCGGGTAGGTTCGTTTATTAAACTCTTTAGACCATATGAAGCCATAGTAAATAAGTAGCTTTCAGAATCTTTGTCAATTTCATTGAGAATATCAATATTGATATCACCTAAAACAATTAAATTTTTTGCCAAAGTTGCACTAAGAGTGTTGCTTAATTCACCAATGAAAACATTTTTGGAAAAACCATGGAGTCGATAAATGCACAGCAAAGTACAATCAAAATTTTCAAAGTGAAGTGATAATTTTAATACATCAGCGCTAGATAAAATAAGACTAGAGCAATCACATATATATCCATTTCTTACATAAACAGCTACAACTCAAGCAGAATAAGAATCATTACAGTTAAAAAAAAGAGTATTACCCTGTATATTATATAAATCTAATTCAAATTTCACTTAAAACTATTACAACAGGTAGGTTCATTAACGAATCGAAATGAGCTCGTAGTGATTCGGTATTAACGTAGTTTAAAACATTGTATATACATATGTATGTATGTAAATTCTCTATAGTATTCTCATGGTGTCATTTTTTGTCTGGCTATATTTTGTTGCGTAATTAACTCTAAATAGTGGCGACGAAAACATTTACTGATTTTTTACCAATATTTAATATACTTTTGTTGTTTTTTTTTAATTCTATATCTTTGTATATACACTGCATGAAAATGTATATACAATGTCTATATCCACACCAATTGGCGATTTCAGCACGCCTCATTGCGACTTTATTCGGAACTAAAAAATGATGTTCCATGACAGTACTATATGCAATGTGAGTACATATACAAATCTTAAAATAAAATGGCATGGATGTAAAAAAAAACTATTATACGAATGTTCTGTCATTTTGCGTGATGTGGTTAGCAAATTTTTTCTTTGGCCAATTTACAAAGTTTTAGTTAATTTATTTAAAAAAAATGTGTACTATATGTTTCTCGACCAAATATCCTGTTAATTTGTTCAAATTCGTTTTGTCGTTCTCACATGATGCGCGATCAGGCCGTAACTGCGACCCCTTTTTTTTATAAATAAGGGATCATGAATAGTGTCGGAGATAGAACAGAACCTGACGTCGATGACACCCAACATCTTGATGACAGCATATACTTGGTTCTTGGAATTTTGCAAAATTATAAGTTATAAAATTGTTGTGCAAATAACAATAATAATATTTATATAAAATTAACCAAATCTCCTTCTTTTAAGTTCATTAGAATTTCCTTAGTATATAAGTATACGCCTATGACAACAAACTTTAATGTAGGGGTTTTAAAAATGTGTTTTCTTTAAAATACTTCAGCTGATACAAGTAAGAGACTTGATATAACATTTCGACCCCCTAGCGAGTGATTCTGATTAAATTTTTTTAATCTTAAGGTTTCTCTTGTTGCAAAAACAGCCACACGTCACAGCCTTATCAAAATAATTGAGTTTATTATCAAGAAAATATATTTTAATATGAAAATAGAACAAATCACGCACGGTTTCTGGTTTCCCCGTCATTCTCTTGATAAGTGTTCCTAACACGATCATACCCTTTTAATTATAAAATTCCTTTTTTTATTGACATCAGTGTTAGTTATTCGATTTTTATTTATTAAATACTATTTTTGCAAACTATCCAATGAATTTCTTTTTAAATAGTACAATTACATATGGCCACCTATGGGCGAATAGGGCAACTATAAATAACTTGTATGGCTTATACAAGAACCTGCGTTTCTAATACATAGGTGACAGGGAAATTATTTAGTAGGTTGAAGAATTATGGGAATAATAGTAGGATTTGTATTTTTTTAATTTTTACTTTAATGTTTTTTTTTTTTTATTTTAATGCTCTAAATAAACATAGCGATCACAACCAGGAAATACTCTACTATATTTTGTTTGTCCCAACATTTTATCGCGACGAAAGAGAAGCAGGTTATTTATTTAACATCTGCCGATCTAAGCAAAACGGTGATGTTTAGTACAGTTCCAAAGATTGCTAATTATTTTGAAAAACGACTGGGATGATAGGTGGGTATAAACAAAGTAGGCAGTTCATGTTTCTGAGCCTTCAGAGATCTGCGTTTTCTCAGAAACGTAAACACAATTTCTCAGAAAAAAGTGTCAAAAAGTTATTTATTTTTAGATTCGCTGGCTCAAGTTTAGTTTGTCAAAGTGAACTCTGTTAGAAAGAAAGAGAAACAAAGTGTTTTTTGGCGTTTGCTGAGAAATCGTGTTCACATACATTTTTCAGTTCCATCAAGTGACTAAGACAACTTCTTGGACACTCTGAAATCTCAAGAAATGTGAACTGGCTAAATAATTAAATTTATTGTCGCGACAGGTCCTTAAGGAGCCAAAGCCTAGTGACTTATACTCGCAACCATTCCTGTGTGTGTGTTGTGAAATCTGCAAGAATGGAAAGAACCTATGAATAATTTACCTTTGAGTCTGAATGGCTATATGAGATGCACTTTTTCGAGTTAAAGAGGCAATACTCCGGAAAAATAGGTAGCTCTGATGGCGAGTCCAACCTCCACCCTTCCCTTAGCAGTGGGACACACTAACCACTAAGCTCGGGGTACTAAATGATTATAGGTAGATAGAGACATAAACTCACATATTTTAATGAATTTGCCGGTGGCATATCAAATCGCCAGTATAGACAAGTGGCATTGGGGAAATAGAAATTAATTCTGCATTACATGTGTTTCTAAAGATTCGAGCTTGCAGCGTCAAATGGCGAAATGCAGTCTCGTTGCGAGAATTGCAGTATAAATCACAATCTGTATATGAGTGTTAACTCGGGCAAGAAAAGGTCAGAGACAAGACGTAACTAAAATGTATACTATGTGTGTAACCAGGGGCACCCTTCGAGCTATCGAGGCTATCCTAAGTTTCATCCGCTTTTTTCTTTATAATTAACGCGCGCAAAAGAGACTTTGTTTCCCCTTTTTGCTCTAGCACACTGCGCGGGTGTTAGGAAGATAGGGAGGGGAGATTTAGGAGGTGTCGATTAACATTGGTTTTTAATGCTTGCAAATCGAAATGGCAAGGGAAAATCTCGCCGTGTAAACCATTCCAAAGTCGTGTTGTACGGCTAAAAAGGAATCCCTATATTTCACGGTACGTCCGAAATTGGGCTCAAGGGTGAACTGATGGGCATTCCTAGCAAGACGAAACTTTTAAGGGGAGGAATGCAGCTGGCTACCTCGAGTGAACATTTTTTATAAAAGAAACGATAAAATAAGGAAAGACATGAAACATTGCGTCGTTGTTCAAGAGGGGCAATTTAATATCAACATTTATAAATTGTAGCCAGATCAGATGGGGAAAAGTAATTCTTACAGCGATACAGTAAACCTAAGCACTTAGCTGCATTCTTAGCGATCTCAAATATATGGTCGTTCCAACGGAGGTCGTCGTTGACACACATACCTAGTACTGAGAGCTTTTCGGTTTCTTCGATGTAAGTGCCATTCATGGACAATGGCATTGGGGGTATGTTTAGCTTTAACGACAGAAGACAGCATTGAGTTTTCGAAGCATTAAACCCCACACGATTCCTATTACCCCATTTGACAATGCTGTATAAATCGGAGTTTAATGAGCTTGACATACGGCACCGTTGCAATTGTACGTCCGAAGGCGAAGGACGTGAATTATCGAACGAATATGAAAAGCTGAGGGTAGAGTCGTCAGCAAAACAGTTAAGTGGATTAGAAGTAACAGACAGAAGATCATTTATAAAAATGAGGAAAAGAGTCGGAGATAGAACAGAGCCCTGGGGCACACCAGCATTTATTTTATGGGAATCAGACTTAAATCCGTCCAATACAACTAGTATTGAATGATCCAGAAGATAGCTTCTAATCCAACGAACAAGAGTATCATCGATCCCAAACAAGAGGGCAACGTTGCTGTGAAGCAGCGTAGAGCTGGCAGCGAAATGGGCGGCGAGCAAGTTTGCCTTTGGGACACTACAGAATTTTTTGCCGTAATTTTTGGTCATGCAAAAATTTGGTTCTTTCAATAACGTAGTTGCATGAGTTCCTTGCTTGTTTGTGCTTTTTTCCGATTTTCCTCTGTAGCGTTGGCTTTGTAGGATCGGAAACTTACTTCTTTGAGCCTGATAGCTTCTTTACACTCAGAATTAAACCAGGACTTTTCTTTAGGCTTGATGCTTTTTACTCTGTTAGGAATAAAAGCACGCATCCCTAGAAGAATCACATTTGTGATCATTTCAGCACTGGCATCAATGTCACTATCGAGGAAGCATAGTGACCAGTTAAAGTTTCGGAAAAAAATATTCAGGCCGTCCCAGTTGGCTTTCTCGTATTGCCAAATGGTCCTGGGGAGAAGTTTTTCCTAACTGCATTGGTGGAGGATGAGAAATTAGCTGAAATGACACAATGGCCTGAAGTGCCAAATGGAGAAGTTACACTAATGCTATATTTATCAGGGTGAGCAGTAAGAAACAAGTGAAGAGTATGGGCGGCTTGCACATCCATCGATCAGTTGGGTAAGGTGATGTAACCCGACAAAGAGCTCGACATACCTTCCTTCGGGTGTTGTCTGACCGGAATAGCGGAGCCAATTGGAATTGTGTACATGAAATCGCCCGCAATAACGATTTCAGTGCGAGGACAAAGGGAAACAATTTTCGAGATGGAATCAGACAGCGCATCAAACCATTGTATATACATTTTCTATAGTACTCTCATGGTGGTCATTTTTCGCCTGGCCATCTTCCTGGTTGATTCGAAACTAACTCTAAATAGTTGAGGCGAGAACCTTTACCGATATTTTACCAGTATTAAATACACTTTTGTTGTCTGTACTTATTCTATATTCACACCAATTTGCAATTTCAGCACGCCTCATTGCGACTTGATTCAGAACTAAAAAATGATGCTTCATGATAGTACTATAGGCAGTGTATATACAATGATCAAACTCGTTACAAGTTGAATTACTATCGAGATTTGGACTCCTATGAATAAAACAATAATGAATGACATGCTTGCGGACAGTAAATTTAAGCCATAAGAAGTTAAAGTCCGTGTTGGAACATTGCCCATATTGGGGAATGCTCTGGCAAGCGATATCATTCCTAACATATATCACAAGACCATGATGGGAAAAGATTACCAAGCTATACCTATGTAGAGCAAATTCCGATAAATCAGTATTTACTCCAACCTGAGTTTCACTTAATGCCAAAACAGCAGGCCTGTAATGAACAGTACACGAGAAAGAAATTCTTTCTTAAACCACGAACATTAGAATACACGACTCAAAAAACAAACATCTAAATTCTGGCCTTTGCGCCTGAATTCTGTCTTGTTCAAATACGGCAGGGCAACAACAACGATAGATTGAGGGAGACAGATGTCATGTCTGTGTTGCTGGCCATTCAGCGCCAGTTATCCAGCTTACAAAATCAGATCGGAAAACAGGAAGAACGGCTAGAAGCTAGACCATGTCTACGCTTACCTTCTGGCCTTAGCGCAATTTAAATCTTAATTGGCATGTGGTGTGAGAGGCGCTTTTAAATCCTGGAGAAATCAAATACAAATTTTAATAATAATTGGACGTTTTACGATACAAGTTAGAAGAACTAGAAAATAGGAAAAATTTTTTTTTCCGTGGAGGTAGATCGTAAATAAGGTGACTATTTTCTCACTATGTTCAGTACAGAATTGAACTTTTGGCTAAACCATCGTTCCTGAATGTTAGATGGTCTTTATTTGATTCTAACCAGATGGGACATAATTAAATAACTGTTGTATGCTTTTCGACATGATTAATGGTAGAAAGTTTGTTGCCAATTGTGGCAATGTGGCTTATACCACAATACTTACTTAATATTTAAAATGGACTCGAATAACAAGCGGTGAACTCATCGATTTCTTTTAGTATTTGCAGCAATCTTATTAAGAGCCTGCCTAATGGAATGTCAGAATAGGCTGACAGTTTATATTCGCTTGAAAAACAAAATTCTCTAGATATCGACAAGATTCAGCAATATTTGTGACTATTGGCAGCTGAACAGAGATGTGAAATTATCCTCTTTAGATTTTTTTTTCTGTAGAGCTTCTAGGGATAAGAGAAAGAACTGGGACAAGCGAATGATCGCTGGGTCTCATTATCGTCTACTGACGAGTAAAAGTATGGTTAATTACCTCGGTATCTGGTCTGGCTAGAACAGTATCTTTTTTCCACCATTGTTTAGTTGCTGCTCTGGGCCAGGGCAAGGGGTCTTTTTGCATTGAAAAGACGGATGTTTTTAACGGCGTTGATAGCAGAGAAAAGGTTAAATGCTACATGACCATCGTTTTGTCGCTGATAAGATGAGTGCTTTAAACGTGGATCAAAATTGCACCATCTCTAATGTAAATTTTTTGAGTGTTTCAGAGAAAGATTTTTAACACACCTTGGAATTCACAGAATGCCAGAGTTGGAGTATAACCACTACTTTTCCAACGAGGTCTTTTATAATGGGGCACAAACAGGAAAGATAACCTTTTGATTAAGGTGACACAAAGTCACATGCAAGGGCGAAGACTTCCACTAATTGAGAAATCTCCGGGACTACACTTTAAAGATGAATATTTTTTTCATTTCTTCGACAATTTGATCCAAAATTCAATCGAATAATTTGAGAAGAGCTATTTCAGTAATAAAAAAAAATATATATAGTGAAGTATAAATGCATTTATATAAGCTGACTCATATATGTAGTTTTTTATTTAAAAAGTTTGTCAGCTTAAAAAAATCACCTTAGCCAAATAATTCAATCACAGAAAATACTTGACAGAAGGTCAGACTAGAATGTAAACTTTTATTTTAATTACTAACATCTTCTCATAGATAATGAAAGCACTTAAGATGAAGTGCCCTTAGCTTGAAGAAATAAATTTCTACTTGCATTTAGTTTCACAACTATTGCACTTCGAATCGGTTAAGTTTCCAAGATGCGGGAAGTTTTTATTTCACAAACCTTAGTAGTTCTTCTGTTCGTATCATTTGTCTTGTCATCTGAAAACACTGGTATGGTATAATTTAAAATCTATTAAAAATTAATAAAACGAAAAAGTATTTCATTAAAAAAATATGTACACTTGAATCATTTTAGATGTAAGAATATTAAACGGTCATATAAGTGGAGCTGCCAACACAAAACACCAGGTCTCGATTCGAACAAGATTATTAGATGATTTCTACTTCGGCTTAGGTTTTGTTTGCGGAGGTAGCCTTATTACTCCGAATGGTGTTCTAACCGCTGCTCACTGTGTCAGAGAGTAAATTTATTTCGAAATTTAAATGGTTTTCAATAATTTCAAAAGTTAATATTGACTAAGCTCTTCAAATAATCCAGTGAATGCCAGCGATCTAGTAATTGCAATGGGAAACCTAATCAGAGATGTTCGAAATAATGACACATTGGTTTTCAATGTCACAAATTATTTGACACATCCAAATTATGACCGCAAAACTGTTTCGTCTGACATTGCTTACGTTATTTTGGATGGCAAGGTACCACCCAATCATCCCGCTGTCCAGCCAATTGCATTGGCAGACACTAAGCTGCCGATTGATACTGTGTGCGAAGTAACTGGTTGGGGATATACTGAAAATGTAAATAACAATTACAATACACATACATATTTATGTTTATAATCGAACTGTCAGTTTTGACTTTTGAGAAATGACCTGAAATTAGTCAAATTCAAACTATTTCCATTGTATAAACATACAACAATATATTACTCTCATGGTGGTAATTTTTCGTCTGGCCATCTTCCTGGTTGATTCGAAACTAACTCTAAATAGTGAAGATGAGAACCTTAACCGATATTTTACCAGTATTTAATACACTTTTGTTGTCTGTACTTATTCTATATTCAAACCAATTGGCAATTTCAGCACGCCTCATTGCGACTTGATTCAGAACTAAAAAATGATGCTTCATGATAGTACTATAGGCAGAGTATATACAATGCTATTTCTCAAAATGTTGAACATAAATAATTCGGTAAAGTGACACTGATGACGCTTTTTAAGGGATCAATTTCATTTCAGGAAATTCCATCAGATGATCTTCTGGCACTTGACGTACGAATAATTGACTTAAACGAATGCAACCAGGGCTATGGAGGTGTATTGAAAGTTACGGGCAAACTGTGTGCTGGTTACATGGCTGGCAAAAGAGACGCCTGCTTTGGGGATTCTGGAGGCCCTTTATTGTGCAATGGAAAGCTAACTGGCATTGTATCCTTTGGTTCTGGTTGTGGAGCCGTAAATAAGCCAGGAATTTATACCGATGTGCTGTATTTCAGAGATTGGATTCGTACAGTCAGTGGAAGAGGAAGTAAGGTCAGCAATGTATCTATGTTATTGGTGTTGCTTACAATATGCATTTTGACATGTTGGTAATCAATGGAATCTTAACATTTGTTTTTTTTTTAGTTATAAGAATTATAAGCTTATAAATAAAATAATTAAAAAAACACATTTTTTTCTTTATATCATTAAAATATTGATTTTCAAAAAAAAAAAAGGATTACTAGCACACTTAAAAACATGGCCATCAACTTTAAAAAATATATATGAATTTTATTTTCTTAATCTTAAATTTTAATACAATTCCAAAATTTAATTTGTTTGCTAAAATAACTATGTATAACGCCAAGTGTGTACACCTGCTTCTAGTACTTTTTCTTACTAACATTATTTGAACTTTCCTATCATAAGAAATATAAAATTACTTCATTACGCCATCAATTTCAAAAGAAGTGTTATCAGTGATGAAATGTTGCCTATTTCAGTTTCGACAATATTCTATTGTGGCAAGTCAGGTTTTTTCTAACATCGAATAATTGTTATCTTGTGTTATGCGATAATAATAATCGATAAATAACAATTATGTTTTTCCGTTTCGATAAACATAAACTATTCTTCTTTGACTTGCGTATTTACTTATTAATGCTTTTATTACAAGAATGTACTATGACATTGGTTATAATGAACACAGGCACCGTTCGATATGTTTCGTTAAGCTCTCACACATGTGAACTTGACACCTATGGCATATCACAGTAGAAAAATATCACATATAGCCATGTTTATTTTAGTTACTCTAAATGTTTTTAGAAACATGACGAAACATTTCGTTTTATTTTGACAATTGGCCGTGCTTTGTCATTGCTATAAGAGTTCGGTTTTTACGAAACAATTTCTCCTCTAAAAGATCCGTTCTGCCTTCACTTCAAAGTTCAAACCAATAATCGTCATTTTAAGAATTCTAAGCATGTTAATGCTGATTTACTTACGAGAAACGGTACCAATGACATGTGGTAAGCTGTCAAATACAACGCAATTATACTCAAGAATATTTGCTGTAGCAGGATTGGAATAACTCTAATACAAAAGTCAGTATATGTATTACTGTTGCAATTGAAATGAAGTTCGTTGTATTTATTTGATAATTTATTTGATTCTACAATATAGTTGCACAAGATGGCGCATATTAAGGCTTGGTTTTGGTTTATGCAATAAAAAGAAAACCAAGCTGCAACCGAGTAATATTCGGGGAAATTTTCTCTTTTCCTCTTATAAGAGTCCATTATTTCAATATAAATTTAACGAGTTGATAAGTTTCTCAATAATTCAAGTAACATAGAGAAGTGAACCTGTCAAAATCAAATGAAAACTTTCCACGAAAATAAGACCTAAATGTGTTTGTTTTGACGTTTTGGGCGAATTGATGTTTAGCTAAGGAATGAATGAATGATTTTTGGTGATGGCCATATATCTCCCTTAGACTATTGATAAAAAATTACGAAATTTTATAAAGCTGATTAGATTTGGTGTTTAATTTTTTTATTTTGCGTACACGTTTTATCTTTGAAATGCATAGAAGTTGATTGGTAATCATAAGAACAATAACATATTTTGACTCATTTAGGAACCAGTGCTTTGCTGAAACTACCTTTTGTTATTAAATATATTTAAGACTGACTTTTTTTCTTTTTTTTTCAATCTAAGAAGTGATATTGATATTTTATTTTTTTGAATATGAGTTTAACATACAAAGAAAGAGTATGGTACTTGACAGTTGTTTTAAGTGTGTTTTTGACTTTGAAACGTAAGCACTTATAAATGAATGCCCATTTATTTTAATGATAAAACGTTTTGTTTAACAAAATAAGTGACATCAGTGCGTTTATAGTTTTTTTTTTATTTTAAATTTCAAAAAATATGTCAAATTTGTTTTAAAACACGTTTTTTTTCCTCGTTGATTATTTACAAAAACACAAGAATATCAACATTTTCCAAAGCGGTTTTCCGCAGTAAAATCTACGTTTATATGTGACACTCTTGTAATATTTCAGAAAAAAAAAATAAGGAAGACTTTAATCAAATCAAAAAAATTCACATTTCAAATTTTTTAAATATTGGCGACGTTGTTACGTTTTTTTTCTATTTCTTACAAAAAGTCCGATTGGAAAGCTATCGGATATGTCGTTTTGGGATAGTCTGTATTGCTATCAAAACAGCTGTCACATTCAGCGAGAATAATAAATCTAAAGGGGTTGCTTCAAAAAACGAATTTCCAATGTCCTAACGCCTCTTAGCTTATTTATTGTCGCAAGTCGTAAAAGGCCATTGACCCACAATCTGACAACACTGGTGTTGACTTCTTGGGGGCTTCATTTCTTCCAAAAACCGGGCGAAGTCAACTTACCGTCTCGGACATACTTTAACGATTTTGATAAAAAGTTTTCACGGCCAGAACGGCTGTTCATTAGTGAACCGCTCCATCATGGCACCTTGGCACCTAATCTATACACATAAAAATATAATAATATAATATATAAAAATAATATATATAAATATTATATAATATATAAATAGAATGGAGTACGTCATCATACGTCTTGTATAATAACAAATTTATGAAAAAAGTATTTCGAAAATTGTGGGACGGATTTTAATAAAATACTGTTTTTTATTTTTAGTTTTTGAAAAAAAATTGTGAGATTTGGGTATGCAGTTTTTTAGAGTTTATTTAAATAAAATAAAATAATTTTTTTGATTAGTTTTAAAAATATTGATTTTTCAAAATAAAAAATTCAAAAATTAATTCTAATTAGAAAAGAAAGTTATTCAAAATATACGCAGAATTAATTTAAGCTATCTAGATCTTCTCAAATATAAAATTTGCCAGAAATCCAAAGAACCGTTAACGATAAAATCCAGAAATTAAAAAAACCGTTATATGAAAGGTAGACTTTTCCCGTAAATTTGGTTTTGATCAAATGATAGTACAAACAAAAAAAAAATCTCAAAAATTTTAATTAAAATCGCTAGAGCCGTTTCCGAGAAAAATAAGCTTTTCCTTATCAAAATAACAGCTTTTTATTTATAACAAAACAAAAAACAATTTTTACAATTTTAAGTTGGTGGCTGTCTTTTTGTTCCAGCTAATCTCAGAGATGGCTGCACCTATATTGACTTGACTTTCACTTGGAGAAAGTATATATGTTCCAGAAAAGCAACTTTTGTTGTCTGAATCCAGAAAATGTATTGTATTCTTCAGCAATGTAAGATGGTTCAGTTAGTTGAGTGACAAAGAAAACAACATCTGCCAATTCATTCTGAGTGACAGTATACATACACTAGAATAATAAAACAAAAAAATTAAGCGCGTTTTCAATTTTTACCTTAAAAGCAACATTTCTGATCAAACTGAACTTCAAATTTACTGAGTGTATTTTCTTAATTTTCATTCCTCATATAGATTTTCCTATGCAAGTTAATGCAGAGCCTAGAATTATAAATGGAACTGTAGCAAAAAACTTCAACACAAAGCATCAAGTATCAATCCGATTAAAGGCACAAGATTATCCTTTTGGAAGTGGCCATGTTTGTGGTGGATCGTTGATAGGACCTAGGAAAGTTTTAACAGCAGCACATTGTATTTATAAGTAAGTATTTAAGTCTGAACAAAGCATTTTTTTTAGTTTACATTTATATTTAACTTCATGTTATTTCAATTTCGTTATTTCCTTGGCCATTAAATTGACATTTTTGTTTAATTTTGTTCAGCGCGGCAACAGAAAAATATCGTAAGCCAAAAGAGTTTTCAATTGTCATGGGGACACTTAATCGCTTTGAAAAAACCAATGGAACTATTGTGTCGGATGTGACATCCATAGCAACTCTTAAAACCTTCGAAATTAAAACAATGAGGGATGATGTGGCAATTTTATTTCTAAAACATGGTTTGCCTCCGAACAAGACGCATTTGACAGTTCAACCGATTGCATTAGCTAGTTCTACATTACCTCCAGGACAAGTTTGTCAAGTTTCAGGTTGGGGAAAAACTAATGCCAACACTAAGGTAAGTTAAAATATGTATCAAAAATGCTAAATAGCCAAATCACAGTAAGTCGGAGTTTAATTGTATCATTTTTTTAAATTCATTTTGATTTATTGATTAACTTTAAACTAACTTTATACTTGGATTTGTATCGTTCTTATGCGATTATTTATTTCTGTAGAGTGAAGATGATTACGTGTCATTGGGATTGATTCCAATCGATTTAAGAACACACCCAAATAAACGCTGTGGTCTTCTTGCACAATCCGTAGTACACGTCACAGTTTTTCATCCTCCTTTTGCCCGGCAAAGTTCAGTTCAGTACTCAAATTCAAATTCGCATATGACAGAGCGATTCAGAATGAAATATTAATGCTGAACGAAACTTATCGAACGGGGCAGGTGTACATTATAGCCAATGCCAATGACTGTACGTTTTGGGTCAGTAACATACTTAATGCAGTTTTCACAGTAGACTATGTTTATCATTCCTTTTTTAAGTTCGCTCGAGAGCGCGTTTTACGGACGAAAATTGGACAGCTAGCTTCGGATGCTGTTTGTAATGAAGAAAATTTGACAGATACTTCCGCGGCATTCCGTCCATTATGGGTAAACGCGCTCATTTGAAAAACGCAATGGAACGTTTCGGTCGGTTTCGACATGAGCTTCCGTCTGCTTGAAACTATTATAGTTAGCCCTTTAAAGTTTTACTTCGGCTCCAGCTCATTGTATTAAAATTAAATGATATTTCGAAAGAATAAAATGACATAATTTTAATTTTACAATAATTGCAGAACATTTTTTGGATTTTTTTTTTTAATTTCAACATTTCTTAAATTCCAGAATCTTCCAAAAGAACTACGAACAGCGAATGTTTCCATAATTGGCAAAAATCAGTGTTTGACTTCGTATGGCAATTCAATTAAATCTGGAATGCTGTGCGCTGGTTACATGTCAGGAGGCAGTGATGCATGTCAGGGAGATTCTGGTGGGCCTTTGGTGTGCAATGGCAATCTCATTGGTGTTGTTTCATGGGGCAACGGATGTGGACAAAAATATTTTCCCGGTGTATATGCTGATGTTCTTTATTATACTAAATGGATAACCAAAACAAATGCCAGTGGTAAACTTAGTTGGAGTGCTTTTAATCTGATTGGACTAGTTTCAACTTTATTATTAGTTATATATTTTTAATAAACATATGTGTTAACTAGATAAAACAATTAAATAAATAAGTATTTGGTATTCAAAATAGAAAAAAATCAGAAGTCTGATTTATAATTAAAATGTTTTTGTTTGTACATACATATTTTAAATTTAAAGTTGGTTCGAGTGTGAATTCATGAAACTGGTAAATTTATAGTCCTTTATTTAATGAACAAAGCACTTAAGGTAATGTACCTACACCTGTACAAAACTTTGGGATGCCATTATACCATTTAGACTTAGAGCTTCGGGATAAATCCATTATCATGGATAACAACTTGTAAAAAAAACACGGTCTAAATTATTAATTTACGAACTTCACTTAAAAGTTTAATATAATTAATTCAAATATCATATTTACACACTGTTCTTGTGGTAGTACTATTCTTTTACAGAGTACAATAAATATAGAAGCATGCTTCCAGATCCGGCGGCGCATCCGGTAGAACATCATCAAATATCAACTATTAACTTATTCATTTAGCTGCTCCTTCAACAAACACACTTCCGTTTCCTTCCGCCTGTGTCATATCCGCTATTGATTTCATTCATTCCAAGTCTCACAGTATTGACTGAATAAAAATGATTTGCAATTCCACGCTGATGGATTGGTACATCTGTTCAGTTCCATGCGATTCATAACTCTTTCCAGCAGCAAGTCCACTGCATGCCGTACATTAAGTCCAGTGCAAGCACTTGTCTCCACATACGGCAGCTTATAACGATTTGCTACTTGTTGAATTTGCTCATCACTAACAACCCTTTGACTATCCAAATCAAATTTATTTCCACACAACACAACGTCGGGATCCTCGCAATAGGCGTGCATACGAAGTTGTTCCAACCAATTCGAGACCTCGAGAAAAGATTTCTCATTGGTTAGATCGAATATCAGCAGAAAGCCCATGGCATCTCGGTAGAAGGCAGTTGTCAGACTACGAAATCGCTCCTGTCCAGCAGTGTCCCATAGCTGTAGGTGGATGCGATGACTTCGTCCTTGGGATGTGTACATCTGTAATGAAAAATATATAAGTATGGGTTTATCAAAGTTGTTTTTTGGTCTATTCATCAAAATACCACACGTTTTTCACGAAAGTCTATACCAACTGTGGATATAAATCGCGAATGGAAGATTCCGTCTGTGTATTGATAGAGGAAGCTAGTTTTGCCTACTCCAGAGTCTCCAAGAGCAAGGAACTTAATCAAGTAATCATAGTCTATAGGAGGAAGCACTGACATCGGTTTCCTTAACATTATTGTGAGTGTTGATTTTTTCTAAGCTATCTAGATGTATTGAAAGAAATAAAATATAGCAAAAGTTTATATATAAGCCTTTCTATCAAGTATTCTTTTAACTCTATTTAAAGTTAATTGTTGTTTAAAATAAGTGTACGGTTATACAATATAACAAAATGGTTGTTTTCATTAACATCAGACTAACAAAGAACTGCATTACCCATGTTATGATGCCAGTTATAACTATCAATGAATCTCACCATTGAACATTTTTATTTTTGATTCTGGGGCCTCTAAAAAGTCAAATCAGTGATAATGTTGATGCAAATATGTAAGGCTTATACTTAAATTATTATTTAAGTTAAATAAAATATTCGTTCCAGCCCAATGGGGTACATAAAAATGTATCATAACATCTGATGTGGCACTAAATGCTTAACGATTATTATCACTAATCTTTTTAATGGTGATTATACAGTAAATAACGAAAACTAACGTTTAATCCAACTGATGTAACACACTGTTTCGCCATTTTCGAAAAAAAAATAGTACAATTTTTTGACGGCCAGTGCGAGCTCTTCCGGATCAAACAAAAATGCATCGATCTTTTTGTATTTAGTTAGTCTCTCAGACTTATACTTATCTTAAACCTGCCGAAGCAGTCAAGTGGAATTTGTGGTCCCAGAGATCATGACAATATTTGGTTAGAGAAAAAGTAGAAATCAATGAAATTAGTCAAAGTAATAACGTTGCATTATATCTCTGCAATGAACTTATTTATTATTGACTATAACGTGGCGGTCATTTTTTCATCAACGATAAAACGACCCAACCACACCTTACAGTTTTGTGGATAAGAGGCGTTTCTCGCTATTTTACTCATAAAATAAGATTAAAAACAACTATTATTTGAGATAAACTCGGAAGTAATTAGTTATTTTAATCATGAAAATCTCATTGCACTCATGTGAAAGACAAAATGAATTATTAGGGTCACTATGGCGTATACGTGTTTTTTGATAATTATTTTTATACAGGATTATTCGCAAGAGATGTGATAAAAAGCTGGAGCATTTAGGATGGTTTAGGTTGAAGCAAATGCCTATTTTTCTCGTAAATGGCTCTAAAGATTTTTTGTACTGGCTATCATTTTATCAGAAACAAATTTACTAGAAAACTCAACTTACTTTTCATTTAACGTTTTTTTTTAATTTTCGACTTTCTCGGTAACGGCGCATTGGATTTCTATCAAATTTTATACTTGAAACGATCTAGGTAGCCAAATCAATTCTGAATACCAATTTTTGAGTGACATTTTAACGAGTTCAGACCGTGTAATTTTTCTACTTTAGTGTTACTTGTTTCTATCAAAGTTCTTGCCTTCCACACAAGAGCAAGTACGCGTACTAACAATCGTGCCCATTTTTTATTACTTGTAGCGATGGGAAAACCAATGCTTGCCCTTTAAGGCAAGATTGGTGTTATAGTTGCTTTCTTGGCGAGTTCGTCGGTCTTACAGTTTCCTAGAAACCCAAAACTAGTGAATTTTTAAGTATTCTGTCTTCTTCATGGACCCTAGCAAAGATTGATTGCTAGGTTTTGTGCTTGGAAAACGCTACAATAGTCGATTAGATGAAAGGGGAGACTATGAGTCTATCTGAGTATTGGCCGCAATCCACCCTCTGGTTTACCGCTGTGACACTTTAGTGTCATTTTGCCACCTTTTTTGAAGCGGTGCCACTAATCCACTACTTTTGTTTCTGTGCCACCTTTTTGGAATTCTCTATAAATAAAATAAAAGCAAGCAATTTTCCAAACTTTACATTGTAACGTGTTCCAATTCAGTTCCATTTTCCACAGTGGTTTGCACGAAATTTGTGTTTACTGTTTGTTTACAATACACAATACAGTCATAGAAAACATTTACTAACAATTTAACACACAAGTTGTACTTATTCTTCATAGTAATAAGAACTTTGTCACAAAAAAAAATTGTTTTTTACTCCTTTTGTAGTTGCATAGGAATCGTGGTGACTTATTTGTCACTTAAATGTTACCATCACTTTGTTACAGAGAAGTCAATATGACTTAATTGTAAAAAAGCGTGCCACTTGGAACTTGATTTTGGGTACCTGTGTAAAACAGGATATTGAAAGGATGGTAAAAAAAATACAAATTATCAATGAGAAACGCGAAATGTTAACTCTAACGCCAGACTTCATTCTAACTGGCTTATCACTATCACCAAAGCTATCAGCAAGTTGCATAATGTAAACCGCCATATTCGAAATGAAATCCAAGGGATTAGTTCTAGCTTTTCATTTAAATGCATCAACAAAAATATTTCAATCGATTTTTTTACAACGTTATTCTTTGATTAGAAACACAAATGATATACTGATCAATAGGAAATGATACGAACCGATTTGTTCGACAAAAAAAAGCACAATTACTTTTTCCCTAAAAATGTAGTTTTTAGTATCAGGATACAAATTTTTCATATCGGGATACAAATCGATCCACTGATTTGTATCCCGATTTCGTTCAGTTTAATGACAGATTTGTATCCGAAAAAATGTTCGTGTGTGTCCACTAATAGAAACTTTTCAGTGCTCTTCCATAAAAATTCTTATGATTTGTTTCGATGGTGCATAAAGAATATATATAACTGACCCCTAAATCTCGTCTAAGTTTCTCAATATTCCATTTGCCACTTTTTTTCTCGTATGCCACTTTTCTTGTAGAGTTTAAAAAACATCCAGCGGTAGCACTGCCAACTTGTCTTCGGTATTGGATTGTCACAATTAAATATTTTCCTAAATGGATCTTGGTGGAGTGGATCATGATCTGAAAATGAAAAGTCGGAGTAACTTTCTTATTGATCTAAATGAGTTTAGAATGATGGAATGACAGAGTTTTTAATCTAATGATTGATGCTTCCGTGATGAATGGCTTTGCCCGCGGCTATTTGTTTTCCTGTACGTAATCGGAAAAAAAATATTGATCAAGGAGTTAAATTAGTTTATTATTTCGTTTTAGTGGTTTAGTATTTCGTTCTTTCAGCATTTTAATCAAAATGTTTTTCTATTACCTAGTTTATATTTGTTTTGACAAAAAATCATAAGGTTTTTATGACAGGCTAAACGTACGAAATAACATGACTCATACTGATAAGACTCATGCTAACTACGATACTGTGGGTTTTCAACCAAAATCGATCGCAAGCACCAGGCGAACATGAAAAAGAACAGGCGCAAATTCCCAAAATAATTCCACTCAAATTCAAAAAGAACAAGAAGAGAACAAGAAATAACAAAATAGGCGGAGTTTTGTTAAAGTAGAAAGTAGATGTAGAGATTGGTTGTGTGTGTGTGAATTTAACGAAAGGGTTTGTGGGTGTGAGTTAACGGGCTGTATGTTGGTGTTGCTACCATCAATGTTTTCTTTTGACTTATCACGTAAAATTATCATCCGTAAACCGACTTTATAGATTTCGCCATTGTTTATTTCGTCTTTATTACATAACAAAAAATAAAGACGAAACAAACGTTAGCGAAGAAGTTGAATGTTTTTGGTTTTACAGATTGTTAAGACAAAACTTTTTTTTGGAAAATTAATACAAACAATATCCACGTAACCCATGCCAACAGTAATGAAAATAAAAAGGAAAAGACAAAATAATTCTTAATTATACAAAAACATAAACAAAAAATAAATTTACATAGATTTTAGTAAAGTTTTATATTAGACGCTTACCGCGATAAGTTGTTTCATCTACAAGGATAAGCCATCATACTATCACCCCGTAAGTAAGTTTTGATGTGATGGCCGCTAGGCATAGATTTTTTTGGTAAGAGAAAAATGCAACTGTAGATTTCTTTCTTCTATACTTCGTTCCTTAAGCCTTACATCATATATTAAATATCACTTAAAATAAATTTTAAATATTTTTTAAAATGTTCCGTTTCATTATTTTTATACAAAGGCTAATAATAATTGTAATAAAATCTATAAGTAGCATGCGTAAACAGAAATGTTTTTTTTTGACATTCAATCAAAGCAAATAGAGCCAATTTCACTTTTCGCAGAAATAAATGTTTAGCAAGATGTTTCAAAGTAAGGACATATTCAAAAGGCCTATTTATTTACATTTTATGGGTAAATAAGACCATGATTCAAATTCCGCTTACTTTCATCAAGAACACATGTCACATCACTAACCAAAGCCACATACATATGTACATATGTAAGCATAAATATATATTGAATTATATCTCCCAAGTCTCAATTCCCATATGAATTGGAAGAGTTTTTTAATGAGCTTTCGTTCCCACGTCTATGTTTTGTCTTTACATATGTATGTATGTATTTAATATACATATTATTTGTTTAGTTTAAAATTGTCTAAGTTCCTTGATATATCGTAGGTGGAGCTACAGTTCGGGACGAACCTGGGCCTCAACCAACATGCCTCTCCAGCCAGATCGGTCTTTGGCTAGCTGCCTCCAGTTTTGCACTCCAAGTTGGTTGAGGTCGTCCTCCACTTGAGCGCGCCACCTAAGGCGAGGTCTTTCTTGACTGCGTCTACCCTCTGGGATGGAATTGAAGATCCTGCGAGCCGGAGCATTGTTGTCCATTCGCTCTACATGACCTAGCCATCTTAAACATGATATGCGCATTTTTTGACCAGGTCAATGTCGCTGTACAGCTCGTATAGTTCTTGTTTGAACCTTCTCCAAAGCCCTTTAACGCAGATAGGGCCAAAAATCTTCCGAAGAATCTTACGCTCGAAACGACTAAGGATATCTTCATCCGCTTTAGATAGAGTCCATGCCTCGGCGCCATAGAGCAGGACTGGGAATTAGGGTCTGATACAGAGTCTCCTTTGTTTTTCGAGAGAGGGCTTTGTTACTCAATTGCCTTCCTAGCCCATAGAAACAGCGATTGGCAAGAGTAATTCTTCGCTTTATTTCTAACGAGATGTTGTTGTCAGATGTTATAGCGGATCCGAGGTACACAAAGTCCCTAACTACCTCAAAGTTGTACCTGTCTATTGTGATGTTTTGTCCAATCCGCCGGTGTTGTGTGTCCCTTTTTGTGGACAGCAGGTACTTCGTTTTGGCCTCATTGACTGCTAGTCCCATCTTAGCCGCTTCAGCTTCAATGCTAGCAAACGTTCCAGTGACAGCTCGCCGAGTTCTGCCAATGATGTCTATGTCGTCAGCGTATGCTAGCAATTGCACAGACTTGAAAAAAATTGTCCCACTACAATTGATATGCGAATTTCTTATAATTTTTTCAAGTATTAAGTTGAAGAAATCGCACGATAGCGCATCACCTTGTCGGAATCCTTTTTTGACGTCAAAAGCTTCTGTGAGGTCAGAACCAACCTTGACGGAGCAGCGAGAGTTCTCCATCGTCATCCTGCACAGTCGGACGAGTTTTGTGGGAATGCCAAAACCTGACATGGCTCTGTATAGCTCGTCTCTATATAGCTATCGTACGCGGCCTTAAAATGGGGGTATCGATTTGGAATTCTTGGGTGGTTTCCAGGATCTGCCGTAGAGTGAACATTTGATCGATTGTGGACTTTCCTGGTCTGAAACCACACTGATAGGGGTCAATCAGGTTGCTGACGAAAGGTTTTAGGCGTTCACATAGTACGGCAGAGGGGATCTTGTAGGCGATATTCAGGAGACTTATTCCTCTATAGTTGGCGCAGTTTACGGGGTCTCCTTTCTTGTGGATCGGGAAACGATGCTGAGGTTCTATTCATCAGGCATACTTTCTTCTGACCAAACTTTAGAGATGAGTTGGTGTCTGCACTCCAACAGGTCATCTCAGGCCGCTTTAAAAAGTTCGGCGGGTAGTCCGTCGGGTCCAGCAGCTTTGTTGTTTTTTAGTTTAGATATAGCTATCCTTACTTCATTTTGGTCAGGTGGACGGAAGTTTTGTCTGTCATCATCCATGTTGAATGGTTCATTCTGCCTGACAGCGGGATTTTGGCCTTCATCGCCGTTTAACAGTCTGCAGAAATGGTCCTTCCATGTACTCAGCACCGACTGTGACTCTACTACGAGGTTTCCATTCCTATCTCTACAGGCTTCTATGCTGGATTTTTTTCCTTGGCATGTTCTTTTTACCTGTTGGTAAAACTTCCGCACGTTGTTCCTGGAGTAGCATCTCTTAATATCTTCGATCGCGCGCTTTTCATGCTCTCTCTTTTTCTTTTGAAGAAGCCGGTGTTCTTCCCGTCTTTTCTGCTCGTAAAGCTCGTACTGCGGTACTGGATTTCTAAAGAGGTTACGCGATATTCGATCGACATAGCTTCTGGCGGTTTCTTGCGATTGCAGCCTTCCGACGTCATACTTTATCACAGTATTACTCCGTTTTTGTGGAGCTCGGGTTATTCGCATTCTTACCTTTGCTGCAACAAGGTAGTGATCCGAGTCGATGTTAGCTGCTCGGAAGGTGCGAACATCCAAGATACTGGAGACGTTTCTTGCATCGATTGCAACGTGATCAATCTGATTGACGGTTCTTTGATCTGGGTGTCGCCAAGTCCCTTTGTGTTTATCGAGATGAGGAAACCGTGTGCTTGCAATGGTGACGTTATGTGCCGCTGCGAAGTCAATTAGCCTAAGTCCGTTTTCAGACGTTGTGTCGTGTAGGCTATGTTTTCCGACAGTCCTACCAAAGATTTCCTCCTTACCTATTTTGGCATTAAAATCGCCTAGTAAGATCTTAACGTCGTATTTAGGGCATTGCTCATAGGTTTTGTCGAGAAGCTCATAGAAGTCATCCTTTGTGGCGTCATCTTTGTCCTCTGTGGGGGCATGAGCGCATATTAGGCTAATGTTGGCGAATTTAGCCTTGATACGGATTGTCACAAGTCGCTCACTTACATGTCGAAAGCCCGAGACTTCTTGCCTAAGTCTACCGCTTATGACGAATCCGCACCCAAATAAACGTTATGGTCTTCTTGCGCAATCACCGTAGTACACGTCACAGTTTTTCATCTTCCTTTTGCCCGGCCCATTCCATCGCACTTCCTGGATGGCAGTAATTCCTGCTCTGTAGCAGTCTAGGGCTTCCGCTAGTTGTTTGGATGCACGTGGTCTGTTAAGAGTTCTAACATTCAACGTGCAGATCCAAAGGTCGTTGTCCTTGATTCGTTTTTCCGGGTCGTCAACAGTAAATCCCTCCTTTTCCGAGGCTATTGGTCGCTTCGCAACTTTTATTTTTTCCGTGGCAGGGTTGTTAACCCCACGCACAACCCCCAACCTGGAGGGCCAGGTCCTTTGTTGGATTCCTTGGACAAAAGGAACCGGAGAATCCGGAGTCAGTAACCCACTTCGGGGATATGAGCGCTGCCGTTGGCCCATTAAGGGTTCATCCGCCACCATCTCTATTTCAATGCCCTGACAAGTCATTGAATTGCCTTAATGACCTTATCTCCAAATACGTCGAAGTAGCTCATTAGGTCGTCTGCTTCGTTGACTGTTGACGACACCGTTGATATCTAAATAATATAAAAAAACACAATTTATCTCTAATATAAAACAATCACGTCCACAAAAGTATCTATGACTAGAAAAACTAACGAATGGATTAAGTTTTGAAACGTGTGAAACTTTTCAAGTTCCTGACTTTTCCTCCTTTATGCTGGCAAGTTTATATTCAAGATGACAATAAGGAATAGAATTCTCAGAAAATAGAAATACTTTTCCATTATGAAAGGGATGGGTCAAAAAATTTCATAACTGACTTTAAAGTTACCCTTAAGTAGGTATACACTTGAATATAAGGTTTTCAAATGAAAACTTTTTTTAATTTTAGAAAATCCAAGGTGGAAATAAGAAAACGTTTGATCCATTTTAAAATTGCAAAAATAATTGTGTGAAAATAAAAAATAATAAATACGAAATTGATAATTCTATCTCTCTCTTGGTCCTATCGCACTTAAGTATTTGCTCTTGCTCTTACGAATAGTTAACAAGAAAACTTCAAATATTTATATTTCAACAAATCAACTACCTACATATGTACATACATTAATTTTTTTTTTAAATCACCAAGATTCTCGATCGATTACAACAAAATTTGATATATACACAATGGATGTACAGGAAAGTAGCTTTAGATTAACTACCCCTGTTGCTATTTGCCATCCTTTTTCTGATGCTAATGTGGTAGGTATACTATACCACATTAGCCCACCGCGAGTATACCAAATTAGCCGAAACTGTACCTAGATTTGCACAACAAAAAATATACAAAAATATAAAATTTCATTGATTTATCGTTAACGATAAATTATTTTTCCAACAAATACACAAACTAGATTGAAATACAATTTTTAAACGTGCAATAACACTTTTTGTTCCACCAAAAAAACTCACCTCACTGAATTACGGTATTACGGATCTCAGCTTATTGCTCGAGATACACGGAGATTTTTGGTTTGTTTGACAATTCATAACTGGTTTTATTATAATCACCGCCTGCTGAGGCGCAAACCATTGAAGAAAAATAAAAAAAAAACACCTAGCGAGACCAATAGGCATTTAAAATAGCCTACTTTACGAATCAGCTACATATCTAGCTGTGAAAGTTCCTCCAAAAACGGTTCATAAATAATAATTTTCAATTAAACTGAAAAAAGAAACTTGCACCTCAGCACTACCTGTGTAGAATTTTCCGACTTTTCTAACCCATAGAAACATACACACAATAAAACTATTGCAAAATATATGTAAACATAATTACTGCTAAAATTTTCGTTTTACTGCGATTTTTTATCCGATTTACTGCGAAACGCGATTTCTCAAGTCCGAACCATGCCACAGGACAGGACAGGACACAGGACACTGGACGCAGAGCCAGGTCCAGGGGCAAGCGGTTCTACGTTACCTAGATGCTACTTCTCTCTGTCACAGATCTTGCCTTCCAATTCCAATGTGATAAGGTACTTGTATTGAATACTTTTTCAAAGTTTTGTTGTTAAAGAGTATATGTTTACAAAATATATTTTTGAAATAAATAAAATTAAAAAAATTAAATTAATTTACCCATCAGGGCTGCCAATTAACTATGTATGTAGATTTACTTCATTTATTTATTTTTATGCATCTGCTACGTAGCAACGTATTTCTACTTCGTTTAATTTGTTTTTATGAAACGATAAGAAATTCATTCAAAATGTGTTGTTTTGATTTAGTTTTGCAAATCGAAGAAGTTTCTTGATGTTTGTTCCAGCTAATCTCAGAAATGGCTAGACCTATTTAGCAGATATTATGTAGCTGACGTTGTAAGGAGTAACTTAGGCTAATGTAATTACCACATAGGTTGCTCTGGAGTCTTTTACAAAACTTCTTATTTTTAGAACGATTTTGCAAAATTTTGACCAGTGAGGTGGCGCTATGGTTGAGATGTATCCAAGAAAATGTAATCTTCCCTGTATATCTTTATAATTTTGCATTTCAACAATATTATATTTAAATACCTTGGCCAATTTAACAAAAATGTGTGCTGTATTTGTTTAGCTTGGTAGATTTAAGATATACTTGGATGTGATATTGACGGTGCGACGGTTATTGTGATCCAGAAAACGACGGTAACCTCAGCAACACCGGGTGAGTCAGCTTTCCATAACAGTAAGAGTGAAAGGCAAATCCTATCTTCCCCGTGCTGAACAAATTGAACAGAGTTAAACTAAAAAATTGCAATCGTGAAAATATGTTAGCGTCACTGTGTTTTTGGAACTATGTGTTTTTGGAAGATCTTATTGGATTTCAGAAAGAGATAAAATATAGTGAAACTGTTATATCAACAAAATAATGTTATTATTTTGGTTAAATACTGTACTGTATTTATTTTTTAAAACTGCTGTTTTTCGCATCGCACAAATATTCAATCAACTTGTTTTGGGGACTTACGCGAGTTTATGCGAGGGGACATTCAAAAAATTTGATCGGTAACACTGCCAGCGCCGGGCACAGGAGACCACCCCAAAACCCACGCTCGCCCCACCTTAGAACCCAGGAGCAGGAATGCAGGACATTCCAGAAAATATAGGAAAATAAATCCATAAATCAATTCCTATTCCTAATCATATTTTTGAGTTACTATTAGAATTTTAAATTTTATTTGGGCCGATCCCGGCGGTACTGCAATACCGGGCCAACCCGCGACAGAGGTGGAGCAAGCCCCTAGCACTCCGTCTATTTCCAAAAATCAGTTTAACATTTGTTGTCCCCCGATGGAGGATCTATCAGATGTTAAGCTGATAAGAACAGATACTACACTTTGATCTTAGCCATAAGGCCGAGAAGCGATAACTTTTTCTTCCAAACTACTGTTACTTCATGACAATTTCGACAAGAACTCAGTGTGAATGCCAAAACGAAAAGAAATAAGTACATGCGAATTGTTGTTGTTAAATTATTTCATGTGAACTCTGCGCAAGGCCCAGCCCAACCCCGGTTATGTTATGTCTTCAAATTCAATGTTCCTCAAGTTCTTCCTATGTTATGTATGTGATATGTGAAGCTAGGAAAAGAATTTGATTTGAGTTGAGTTAAGTTTCATGTGAAAAGGTAATCTACGAGGGAACTTGGAGCTGGGACTTGGATTGGGTTTGAGAGATATGTATGTGAAGGGGAACTGTATTTTACAAACTTTGGTAGTTTTCTTTATCATTTTGAATTCAAAGCAAATCAAATAAAGGGCTTATTATTTAATTAGTCCAATAATTAGGGAGGGTATCCTGCAATGTTATATATACAACCATACCTACCTAGCTACATAGTACCTACCTTCATGAGTTCCTATTCCTACTTAGACATTACTTTATTACTACTCATGGTCATTTTCATGGCACATGGGCCATGTTTACAATTTTACGTCACTCATAATGATAATTGCTTAACATTTTCCTGGAACCAAGAGGGAAAGATAAGAAGAAGAACACTGCAAATTAAAATATTAAGATAAACAGGTACATATGACCTTACTGTTTTTTTTTGTAATTTAATTTAACAAAGGAAAAATCTAAAAATAATTATTATAGGCTTGGTACGCATAAGGTGTTCCTAGCCCGCTATCGATGCTATTTACATAGATATGTGTCCCGAACGAATAATAAAAAATACTAGGTAGATGGCGCCTGCGCTGCCAAGCCATTATATTCTTACCTATTCTGTTAATAAAGGAGAGTTTTTGGGAATCCAAACTCTGAATTATTGAATTTTTTTTACTCGCACTGTAAGCCATGTAATTGTCTTAAAAATAATGGAAGTCAAAAATGTAATCCATTCTATCTTCTTCTTCATGTCAATGCAACCCCTAAAAACCAACAGGAGTACATTATGTACCTATTGATGGTAAAGTATTTAAAATGACAAATTTTGTAAGGGGAAAGAATTATTTCAGTATTGAAATCTGTTCAACGCGTTAATGAAATAAATGAGGAAAATCTGACAAAACAGGCCCCCTTTTTAGAAAAAAAAAATTAAACACTTTTTAGATGATGTCTTTGTCACACGATACTTTGTAAGTACATAACCTATATAGTATGTAATGTACTTACTCATATCTGATTTTCATTTAATTTTTGGAAGCTCAAGAATTTACAGAGTGGCAATCGATTTTAATGCTTTCAGATGACATTAATAAATATGTAAAAGTACATATACGGATATATATATATATATATATATATATATATATTGATTTTTTTTTTCATAATCGTAGGAACGGTTTTTAAATAAAACAGTTTTTATTTAACAACTTTTGTTAAAAACTAATAAAAATAATTAAAGAATGCAAACTTTTGCACAAAAATAACCTTCATTTAAAAACTAAATTTAACGAAAATTCACATATCCGTTTTCAAAATATCGATTTTAAAAAAAAATTTTTTTTTTAAATATTAAAAAACAAAAAAAAATCGCAAATATTTTAAATTGAAATTACTAAGGCTACCTACGTCTTCCCGAATATCAATTTTGGTTGTAATCGGTTAACCAGTTCACGAGAAAGTCGAATAAAAAAAACGGTCCAATGGAAGGTGCTGTTTTTAGCTCACAATTTTAATTTACAAAAGCACACTGATTTTTTTCATAAAAAAATATTGGAGCCGTTTTCGAGAAAAATAACCTTTTACATAACGGTTATATGATAGGTACCGTTAAAACTTAAGCTAAACAAAATTTAAATTGAAAAAAAGCTTGTAGAATATCAAAACAACCTTAACTTCCAAATTTGAAGACGATTGGCCTAACCGTTCAGGCTGTAGTCCAAAATTGATACGTACAGACATACAGAGAGACAGAATTTCGCCAGTAACTCAAATATGTTTCTCTACCATCGTAATGTCATGTTTGATTGTTATCTCAATTTTTTTAATCTGCACGAATGCATAACTTGCATTATAGTTTCAATAATCGCAAGTTAAAAGTGGACTTCTGACAAGGTTAAAACTCTATTATAGGCGGTTAACAGACAGATACGATTCGAAAAAAACGATTGAAAAAGACGTGTTCCACAAACAGAGGTACCTTTGCCATTGAAAATAGTACTACATAGCTTTTTCATTGGTTTTTATCATAGTGCTTTCACCTTTCAGTTTTGAAGCTTTTGATAACAAATTTAGCAGCGTGAGAGGGTAGGTGTTGTCGTTTTTTAGTACTAGTAATAGTTGGAAAAATCGTTAAAATGCAGTTAAATTTTGTTGGCTTTTGGTATTTTAGTAGATAGAAGTTATTTTCTCATAGTTTGCAAGTGCATTACACGATCATATTAATTCGGAAAAGTGTTTTACGTGATATTCTTTATTAATACGAGTGATATGGTAACGTGATTATTAAATACAAATATATATATAATAGCATTAATAAATATAGTGAACTTAAATTGGTTTAAATGTTTTTAATAAAAAAGTGAACATATATTTTTTTTTTTAATTAATAGTAATTTATTGTATTGTAATCAGCAAGTGGTAACCCTAGGCAGATTGCTCCCCGATTTGCGACGATTTATAATGATAAGTACGGAAACACTGTTCAAGCTTGAGTTTTGACTTCAAATAGAAATATGCAAGCCAATGCAGCCAGAATGGGAGGCAAACGTCCTATCTTCTCTTTACTGACAATGGACCCACACTTAATTTTTAAATGTTTGTACAAAACGACACAGTCACCGCAGCTCTCTTAAATTCTAGGTTACCTTCCTATATTAAGGAAATTTGCATGCAATGATAAGGATGCATTTCACTCCCTTCTCCTAAAGTGCGTATGCGTATGTAGAGGTGCATGGGTCTGCTGGACCCACAACTTTATTTACACTCCTTTTGTTCGGTTACGTTCAGTACATTCGTGTGCTAAGAGCAAACTGCCCAATTCTATAACTTGCTTTGAGCGACTTTTGCGGAGTTTAAATTGGTGTTTTATCTTTAATCTACCTACAGATCAAATTAACTTTCTTAATCAAAATATCATTAACCTATTTAATGATCATATATTCCTTTCAGAAGCAAAGTTTTCAAACTTCAACTTCCTTGATTTACAAATGAAATAAAAATTCTTTAACTTTTGCGTGACCAAGCTTATAAGCAATGGAAATGCTTTAAGTTGAATGCCCACAGTAAAATCTATCGAAGGCTGCGGAATCAAGTTGTTAAGAAAGTAAGAGCAGCAAAAACACTAATGTACAATAGGATTCTGAATCCATCAATGAAATGATGACAATTATGGAAACAAATTTAACAAAATAGGATTTGGGAAGCAAAATAAATTGTGCAACGAAAAATTAGATGCTGATGAGTTTAATCACACATTTTTGTCTCTTCCTTTTGCTCTTCCATCTGATACTATGTATGTTAAATACCATTGATATTCCAAATGCTTCTCCATTTTTGATTGAAGATACTTTTCCGTTCTCTTGTGTGGACAGTAGTGACGTAGTTGAGTGCTTTTTGTCAATTAAATCGAATGTTGTTGGTATTGATGGCATACATCCTGTTTTATTTAAGGCAATCTTACCAATAATCTTGCCCTACGTTACACATGCTTTCAACACCATTATAATGACTGCAATTTTCCCTAACCCCTGGAAGTTGGCAAAAATAATACATATTCCTAAAGTTCGTAAGAATGAGGAATTTAGACCTATTTCCGTTCTTCCATTTCTATCGAAAGTATTTGAACGAGTTATTCAAAAACAATTAAAAGCATATTTAAGATTACATAATATGTGATCACCAATGCAGTCTAGCTTTCGCCAAAATCAAAACTTTATATCCGCCATTATTAATGTTGTTGATGATATAAGACAAGCCCTGGATTAATGTCATGTCACATTTCTTGTTCTTTGCGAAAATAAAAACCTAAAATCTCATACTATAGAACATTCCATTCTTTGCTATAAGCTTTTGAACATCTATACATTGTTGAAAAATTATCTGCCGTCAACTTATTGTCATCTTATCTTTCCCATAGAAAACAAGTTGTTGTGGTAGATTCAAAAATGTCGAGTGTTTTACTCACCGTAAAAGGAGTCCCTCAAGGATCAATATTGGGACCTCTGCCTTTTTCCCTCTACATTAACGAGCTTCCATCTATTATTTCATCCGCTTCTATTCAAATGTATGAATAGAATAGAATAGAAGATTAACTTGGAATAATCATATCAATGCAGTAGAGCTGTGTCAATCGTTCATTTTCAAAGATTCAATCGTTCATGATTCGGTCATTTCAAAGATTCGGTCTTTTCAATCAATCATTTTACCAATCAATCCCATATCTACCCTCTTTCTCTCGTTTCAATTTATACCCATGCCATACCGGTCATCGAAATGTTGTGTTGTGACTTTTGAATGTATTGTGAATAAAACATTTTGCATGGTTTCCATGTGTGATATGTATCTCTGCATTTGGATCTATCCGACACCAACATCGACATCCGTGTTTCGTCAGTAAATCATAAGGTTGAGTGTATGTATCTGTGTATGTCTCTCTCTCTAGTCTCACTCTCTTTGTTAAATAAATACTTAAATTTCAGTTCAGGTCACTTTGTTCGGTTCATTTATTTCAATCATTCTCTATCTCTGGTCTGGTTCTTTGTGTATTGTGTATTTTGTATTCTGTATTGCATTCAATGATTGATTCAATTTCAGTTTCGTTTTCCGCATCGTATCGTTCTCGTTCATTTGAAAAGTATTGAAATTGTGAACGACCGACACATGGAAGTGTGATTGCAATCATCAATACTTTTCAGTGAACGGGTCATAAAGACCGAATCAATCACAATTGACACAGCTCTACAATGCAGCCGTTTGCAAAGTTTATGTTGTTCTTCGCATGTTATGGTTCTCACAATATTTCACCCCTCTAAAAACACGTTTATGTCTTTATATAAGTCTTTTATAGAACGCTTATATTACTATATTAAATGTTATTCAAACACATCAACCTGGTTATCTTTTTGTTAGACTAAGATTTAGCTCCTCGAATAGATCTCTAATACTTATACATCCGCGTTTTAACTATTTGGTATGCAAGAGGCAGTTTCTACTTGTGATTATAGGGACTATAAGGCAAGTCCAGGATTCATGAATATTAAAAAAATTGAGATAACAATCAAACATGACATTACGATCATAGAGAAGTCTAAAAAAGTGATCGAGAAAAATTGACTGTCTCTCTGTCTGTCAGTATGTATAACGAGCTTCAGCCTAAACGGCTTAAGCGATTAATTCCAAACTTGTTGTGTGATTCTTTTGGAATTCCTCAGGGGGGGAATTTAAATTTTATTTTTAGGCCTAAAAAAATCTTATTTTTCGCGAAAACGGCTCCAACGATTTTGATAAGCATTTTCGAGAATTGTTTTGTTGCTATTGGCTATCATTTGATTAGAACCAAATATACGGGAAATGTCTATTAACGGTACCTTTCATATAACTTTTTTTTTAATTTTGTGGCTCTCTCGTTATCGGCTCAGTGGATTTCAATAAGATTTGATATTTGAGAAGATCTAGTTAGCCAAATTAATTATGCTTATCAACATTTTGAATAACTTTTTTTTTTGTTAAAATTAATTTTTTAATTTATTTTATAAATCAATATTTTTAAAACTAATCAAAAAAAATTATTTAAAATTTTATAATAACATTACATTACATTACATAATTATTACATTTTACATACATAAAAACTGCATACCAAAATTTAAAAAAAAATTCAAAAAACTAAAAATAAAAAACAAGATTTTATCAAAACCGATCCTTCAATTTTCGAAATACATTTTTCATACATTCTTTGTTATTTAAGACAGTATGAAACAGTTTAGTATTGTGGTTTTGATACTTTTTATAAGTTCAAACTGTGTTATTTTCAACGTAAATGATACTTGTTTCTGTCAACGTCAAAGATCTAGCTTTCCAATGTAATTAGGTACATAAGAGCAAGTACGTGCGACCCAGCCGTGCCCATTTATTATCAGTGCCATTCGCCTATGGAACACCTTACCGCAGCATGTTAGGGCGTTAGGAGGCGAAGCACAGTTTCGGAGTGAGCTACTGATTTACTTTCAGTCTATTTAAGTCTGATGTAAACTTAAATAAATAAATAAAAATGGAGATAAATAAATTTTTTTCTTTATATATAATTTGTTCCTTATCTTTTTTTCTGTTTTTACTTCTGTAACTATTAACTTAAAAATGAAAATTAAATAATCACTTTAAACTAAATACTTAAGATTAGAATATTAAATTCCTTTTAGCCATATTTTCTATTTTTGTTTTTATATCCATTTAAAGCTTTTAACTACCTTATAAGATTTTGTATCTTACTGTTTAAGCAAATCAAATCAAATAAATAAATACTAATAAATACGCCTATGGATACTTTTTGCATTTCAACATTGCATTATCTCTAATGAAAAAGATTCGGGTGTTTGAGGAACAATATCTTCGTACCTCGGAGAGTTGGAGTACAAACACAACTACCCGAACGTGGTCCTTTTCAACGGGCCAATATAGAACTTTCTTTTAAGCTCGATTCTAGGTCACATTGCAGGGGCGATGGCCTCGGCAAATAGACAATCAATCGGGGCTTACCTACCCCAAGATAAATATTTTGATAGAACGCTTTCGAGCTATTTTAATCCGGACGAGGCTTTCTTCTATATCTAGATAGAGGAAGTGAGGACTGATACAGCATAGATCTGCGTTTCCGTTAAGTAAAGAAAAAATTAAAAATTATAAAAACTGACTGTTGTGCCTGATTTTTAAGCTCTAAATAATATTAACTTTACTTCAAGTAATTTAAGGTGCGTTAAAGGTAAAATAAATTATCGAAACAAGTACTACTTTAGTAATGTTTGCATGTATTTTCGGCGTAACTTTTAAGTAGATAGTTCCAATCCCACTATAAATATAACAACATACAAATATAACAAAGGTCTTTAAACTTTGGAATTCATAACGAGCATAAGTCTCATCATAATTTTTTTTTTTCGAAAAAATCAGTACCTACCTACTCTCAATTTACAAAGTTGTTCACAAGAAACTACATTCAATAAAGCTCTCCGCAGGTCCCCAGAGCCCTTATTAGCTGGTAAACGCTTAACATAAATTTGGAAACAGGATAGTATGGAGAGTTTAATGTGAAAAACGAGAAACTTACATTTAACAAGCAATTCCATTCAAACCATTAACATGAAAAGCGTCCCTTATAGGTTTCCGTATAGAACTCACTATTCATCAGGCCATTTTTCAAAAGAACAAACTAGCTTACAATTGACAAATATCTTATTTGAAGGAAGATCCAGCAGATGACATAAGTGTCCACTGAACTTGCCTGTACTTTAAAGTGAGTGATAGAACTGACTGTTCTTTAAGTTAATATAAACTACTATCATATAACCATTTAGGGGTTAAGAAACCCATTTAAATTAATTGTTAAGAAGGTTTTTTTCGTTTGTCCTAACAATGAATTGGCCAAGGTTTATCCGAATTCTATTGTCTGGACAATTGAATCCTTTGATTTCATTGAATTCTGACAGGAAACCACATCAAAACATTTTATATTGCAAATTTCTTTTTTGCTGTATTCATTGTGTGTTTTGAATTGGAAAATCAAAGCAAATAAAATATCAGATCACAAAATAATGTTAAAAGAGGCTTAAATAAGTTTAAAAGATGTTGTTAATGCTGGATGACTAAAGACCTTTTGTGATAGAAAGTTAGCTTACAAGTTCATTGAAGTGTATTGTAAGATATTTTAGATGATTAAATCACTCAGAAGTGAATTTGGAACGCAACATTAACTAAAGCCTAAAGCGGTAACTTTTGCTTCTTTATCAAAGATTATGATTTACTAAAGTCAAGTTCCAAGAGTGAAGGATAAGAAATAACACCAAGGATGCGAATAGTGAAAATTATTATAGAATCATTGTACAATCCAACATGCGCAACTCAAGATAATTCATCAAAGACTTGTTCTTCTTTTTTCTTTCTCTGTCCATCAAGATTATGGCCACAAATGGGGAATCATAAACCCTCCCACTTCACTGCATTACACTATTGATGCCACTTGAAGGCTTCCTGGAGATTGACCTCAAAAACGTCTATCTTGCCACTCTAAGTCCCTTCATGCCTGCGGGAGTCCTTCTAAATGCTGTTGTGCTTTATACCAGGATAACACTTACAAAATAAAAAACTTTAATGCATGCGTCAACGTCAACTACTTGTTGAACTGCCGGAATTAAGATAAATACCCAACTTGAAGCCTGAAAAGTTCTGGGACTTTCGACTTGTTTGAGTTGGAAATGCAAGTCCTTTGTTGTGGCCAATTGTTCTGAGCTTTTGATGTAATCTTATGGAGGATTAAAATTTGGCACTGCCATGGAATGCAACAGATTAAAAGCTTTTAACGTAAAGCTAGGTGGATTTATTTTTAGAGATGTTTGCATGGAGTCAAAAAGGCCTTTTTTAAGGACCACCAAATCTTAATGGTTGTCATTAATTTGAACTTAATTGGCTATGCTACCGCTCAACAACATTCAAATGACAACATTAATTTTTGTTAAATGGGAGAATAAGAAACAGTATAATAATAAGATGGTTTTCGAAGGGGTCTGCAAATCGAATTCTCATCACCCGCTTGACGGATTTTTGTAAAATTGCTTAAGAAGTGGCTCTTTAAGCAGGAGTTAAAGTGACACTCAAAAAAGGGAGAATAAACCAGATGAAAGACGATGTAGGCCATTTGACCAAGACATTTCTATACACATAATGCACAGGTGCGGTGCGGTTTGTGATATTGCTCTAGAAAGTTTCACTTTAAGAAATTGTTTTTAGTAGTAAAAATTGTATTCAAGATCAGAACAGAACAGAAAAGCACAGAAATAGGCAGAAACGTCAGAACTGTTTAAACCAGGATGACATGTGTCAGTCTGGGTGCTTATAAAAATAGAAAAACAATATGAAATCACGTGCAAGAAGAAAATTCTTTTTTTGATTTTATATTTATTATTTTATTTAAAATTTACTATCTATGTTTTCGTAAATGTTTTCTGTTTTATTTCTTGTGCCAAAAAGACAAATGTCAAACTAAAGCGTAGCTGCCAACCATGCGAAGTTTGAATATCACGGGGTGAACCAAATGGGTTATTGGCAATAAAGGGACAAGGGACTATTTGTTTCCCTTTTAATGTAGAGCACACTGCGCGGGCATTAAGAAGAAAGGGAGGGGAAAGATAGGAGGTTTCGATTAAGATTGGTTTTGAATGCTTGCAGATCAAAATGGCAAGGGAAAATCCCGCCGGGTATACTATTCCAAATTCGTGTTATTCGGCTAAAAAAAGAATCCCTATATTTCACGGTACGTCCGAAATTGTCCTCAAGGGATGAACTGATGAGCATTCCTTGCGAGTATTACGGGAGAAACAGCAGCTGACTACTTCGAGTGATCATTTTTACTTGATATTATATGGACTATAAGGCAAGTTTAGGATTCGTGAATATAAAAAAAATTGAGATAACAATTAAACATAATATTACGATCATAGAGAAGCCTAAAAAAGTCATTGGGAAAAAATGTCCGTCTGTCTGCCTGTCCGTCTTTCTGTCTGTCTGTCCGGGTGTGTATCGATCTGCAGCCTAAACGGGTTAAGCGATTACCTTCAAATTTAGTATGTGTGATTCTTTTGGCAATCCTCAGAGGGGAAATAGAAATTTTATTTTTAGGGCTACAAATAATGGTACTTGCCATACGATCGTTTAGGAAAAGCTTAATTTTCTTGAAAACGGCTTCAACGCTTTTGATGAACATTTTTGAGATTTTTTTTGTTGGTATTGGCTATAATTTTTTTTTTTTTTTTTTTTTTTATAATTAACGCGCGCACAAGGGACTATTTATTTCCCTTTTAATGTAACACACTGCGCGGGCATTAGGAAGATAGGGAGGGGAGAGATAGGAGGTGTCGATTAACATTGGTTTTGAATGTTTGCAAGTTGAAATGGCAAGGGAAAATCTCGCCGGGTAAACCATTCCAAAGTCTTGTTGTACGGCTAAAAAAAGAATCTCTATATTTCACGGTACGTCCGAAATTGGGCTCAAGGGTGAACTGATGGGCATTCCTAGCAAGACGAGTATTACGGGCGAAACTTTTAAGGGGAGGAATGCAGCTGGCTACCTCGAGTGAACATTTTTTATAAAAGAACCGATAAAATAAGGAAAGACATGAAACATTGCGTCGGTGTTCGAGAGGGGCAATTGTTTCAGCGGCAGTTCTATTTCCTATCAATCTTAACGCTCTATTTTGTATTCTATCAAGCAAGTGAAGCGATGTTTGTGAAGCACCTGCCCAGAGGTGGGAGTTATACTCGAGTTTAGGGCGTATAAACGCTTTATAAATTGTAGCCAGATCAGATGGGGAAAAATACTTCTTACACCGATACAGAAAACCTAAGCACTTAGCAGCATTTTTAGCGATTTCAAATATATGGTCGTTCCAACGGAGGTCATCGTTGACACACATACCGAGTACTGAGAGCTTTTCGGTTTCTTCGATGTAAGTGCCATTCATGGACAATGGCATTGGGGGTATGTTTAGCTTTAACGACAGAAGACAGCATTGAGTTTTCGAAGCATTAAACCCCACACGATTCCTATTACCCCATTTAACAATGCTGTATAAATCGGAGTTTAATGAGCTTGACATACGGCACCGTTGCAATTGTACGTCCGAAGGCGAAGGACGTGAATTATCGAACGAATATGAAAAGCTGAGGGTAGAGTCGTCAGCAAAACAGTTAAGTGGATTAGAAGTAACAGACAGAAGATCATTTATAAAAATGAGGAAAAGAGTCGGAGACAGAACAGAGCCCTGGGGCACACCAGCATTTATTTTATGGGAATCAGACTTGAATCCGTCCAATACAACTTGTATTGAACGGTCCAGGAGATAGCTTCTAATCCAACGAACAAGAGTATTATCGATCCCAAAAGCACGCATTTTCGATAAGAGAGCTTCATGCCAAACTCTATCAAATGCCTTGGAGATATCAAGAGCAATAATCTTACTTTCACCAAAGCGATGTAAAGATTTGTTCCACTGTTCGGTGAGATATGCCATCAGATCACCAGTGGAACGGTTGCTGCGGAAGCCATACTGACGGTCATGGAGAAGCTTACGATCTTCGAGATATTCCTTAAGCTGACGGTTAATCAGTGTTTCCATGACCTTAGAAAGAAGGGATGTCAGTGCTATGGGTCGGTAGGAGGAGGGGGAGGATGGGTCACCTTTCTTAGGGACAGGCTGGACAAATGCTGTTTTCCATCTTCTAGGAAAGATTCCAGAAGAGTAGGAGCGATGGAAAAGCTTACGCAGTGGCTTTGCCAGTGTGGAAGAACACCTCTTCAGAATAATCGGGGGTATACCATCCGGGCCAGCGGATTTGTGTATATCGAGATCTTTGAGAACTCTTGCTACTGTACGAGTGCGGAAAAAAATCTGTCCCATGGAAAAATTTACATTCTCAAGTACAGGAGGGGCAACGTTGCTATGCGGCAGCGTGGAGCTGGCAGCGAAATGGGCGGCGAGCAAGTTTGCCTTCTCTGAAGAGTAAACAATTGGTTTGTTATTGTCGATGAGCGTTGGAACCGAAGATGTTGAGGAGTTTTTAATATTTTTACAAATGACCAAAAATTTTTACTGGCTTTGGGACACTGCAGAATTTTTTGCCGTAATTTTTGGTCATGCAAAAATTTGGTTCTTTCAATAACGGAGTTGCATGAGTTTCTTGCTTGTTTGTGCTTTTTCCGATTTTCCTCTGTAGGGTTGGCTTTGTAAGAACGGAAACTTACTTCTTTGAGCCTGATAGCTTCTTTACACTCAGAATTAAACCAAGACTTTTCTTTAGGTTTGATGCTTTTTACTCTGTTGGGAATAAAAGCACGCATCCCTAGAAGAATCACATTTGTGATCATTTCAGCACTGGCATCAATGTCACTATCGAGGAAGCATAGTGACCAGTTAAAGTTTCGGAAAAAAATATTCAGGCCGTCCCAGTTGGCTTTCTCGTATTGCCAAACGGTCCTGGTGGGAAGTTTTTCTTTAACTGGATGGGTGGAGGATGAGAAATTAGCTGAAATGACACAATGGTCTGAAGTGCCAAATGGAGAAGTTACACTAATGGTATATTTATCAGGGTGAGAAGTAAGAAACAAGTCAAGAGTATGGGCGGCTTGCCCAGCAACATCCGGTATACGCGTTGGCACATCGATCAGTTGGGTAAGGTGATGTAACCCGGCAAAGAGCTCGACATACCTTCCTTCGGGTGTTGTCTGACCAGAATAGCGGAGCCAATTGGAATTGTGTACATTGAAATCGCCCGCAATAACGATTTCAGTGCGAGGACAAAGGGAAACAATTTTCGAGATAGAATCAGACAGCGCATCAAACTCGTTACAAGTCGAATTGCTGTCGAGATTTGGACTCCTGTAAATAAAACAATAATGAATGACATGCTTGCGGACAGTGAATTTGAGCCACAAGAAGTTAAAGTCCGTGTTGGAACATTGCCCATATTGGGGAAGGCTCTGGCAAGCAATATCATTTCTAACATAGACCACGAGACCATGATGAGAAAAGAGTAATGGCACCAAGCTATACCCATGTAGAGCAAATTCTGATAAATCAGTATTTACTCCAACCTGGGTTTCACTTAATGCCAAAACAGCTGGCCTGTATTGAACAGTGTAGACGTACAGGTGAAAGAAATTCTTTCTAATACCACGAACATTGGAATACACGACACAAAAATCACTTACCATTTAAAAATACTTACACACAAAACACAATTCTGAATAAGTCGAACCATGCAGTGAAAATCCAAATTAATCTCTGTAATAATCAAACTGTCTTAGGTGTTATGCCCATAAGACAGCTTGCATACAAAAAATCAATTTAAATATTCAGCACAATAGGACAAACTCAGATGCCCTTATCTATTTACCGCAAGCATACGATGCCTACAGTAGATAAGAAAGAGGCAGTTAAGCTAAGCACAAAGGGTTGGGACAGATAGGAGGATAATTTAATTTGTTATGCAAGTGTGAATTATTTTTTTTTTTTGTTCTTTCACAGCGCGAATGGGCATCTTATCGTCTTCCAACGACGCAAGTGGATATTGTTATTATCTTTACAGCACACGCGAGGGGGTTTTGCCAATTTCTCAAACGAGTGTGTAATATAATTTTTTTTTTAACACTCGCGATAACAATGCGCAATAATTTTTTTTTTTTTTTTTTTTTTGACTTTTGTTTAATTGTTATGCGCGCACCTCGACCCGACGTCCGGCCGCTATGAGCTTAAGATCGACACTTCGATCAGATTTCTCGGTAACAACTCTATGGATTTCTGTCTAGTTTTATATTTGAAAAGATCTAGGTAGCTTAATTAATTCTGCATATCAAAATGTTGAATAACTTTTTTTCTAATTAAAATTAATTTTTGAATTTTTTTTTGAAAAATCAATATTTTTAAAACTTATCAAAAAAATTATTTTAAATTAAATAATCATATTTATATTAATAAACTCTAAAAAACTGCATACCAACATTTAAAAAATCCTTCCTACAATTTTCGAAATACTTTTTTTCATAAATTCTTGCTGTTTAAGACGTGTGGTGGCGTACTTCAATTTTACTAAAACTAAATAAGGAAAGACATAAAACATTGTGTCGGTGTACGAGAGGGGCAATTGTTTTAGCTGTAGTTCTATTTCCTATCAATCTTAACGCTCGATTTTGTATTATATCAAGCAGGTGAAGCGATGTTTGCGAAGCACCTGGCCAGAGGTGGGAGTTATACTCGAGTTTAGGGCGTATAAACGCTTTGTTGTCAGATCAGATGGGGAAAAAATACTTCTTACACCGATACAGAAAACCTAAGCACTTAGCAGCATTTTTAGCGATCTCAAAAATATTGTCGTTCCAACGGAGGTCGTCGTTGACACATAGTTGCCCTTATCTATGGAACAATCGAAAACCAAGTGGCTTGTCGACATTTCCTGATATCAACGATTGTATCGCAAGTAATTGTTCTTATGTGCGGTCACAGCGTCGAATAAAATTTGAAAAATATTAAGGGATATTCAAAGTCTGTATTCAATTTTTGTGATTTCTGATCGTTCGAAAAAAGTACTTAAAATAGTTTTCAGCGGAATAATTTAAACGCCATTTTATTTCTTTAGAAAACGTAAAAAAGTGAGAATTTTTCTTCAAAATCGTAGGAACGGTTTTTTAATAAAATGTTTTTTTTTAATAATATTTAGGAGAAAATAAAAAAAAAATAATTCAAGAATGAAAGTTTAAGCACAAAAATAATCTACATTTAAAAATAAAATTTTAAAAAAATTCCTATTTTCAAAATATTGATTTTGAAATATTTAAAAATGAAATTATTTAGGCTTCCTACATCTTCCTGAACATCAAATTTGATTGTAATCGGATAACCAGTTTTCGAAAAAGTCGAAGAAAAAAACGTCCCTATGTGAGGTACCGTCATCTTAATTTTTTTTCACCAAAATATAACCCAAACCTACAATAGTGAACTGATTTTTTTTTTCATAAAAATTCTAGGAGCCGTTTCCGAAAAAAATAAACTTTAACTTAACGGTTATATGGCAGATAACGTTAATGTTTGAGCTAACAAAAATTAAAAAAAAATTTCTGTAGAATGTCAAATTAACCTTATGTTCCAAATTTGAAGAGGATTGGCCAAACCAATCAGACAGACAGACAGGCAGAATTTTTAAAGTAACTCAAATATGTTTCTCTATTATTGTCATGTTTGATTGCTATCTTAATTTTTTGTTTAATCTGCACGAATGCATAACTTGCATTATAGTATCTATAATCGTAAGTAAAAATGGTCCAATCAACTGAATTTTTTTTCGAAAAATGTAAGATGTTGGCATAAAAGAATGTCTCTGTGAACAAATCCCCAGTTTGGCCTCAATTTTTCTTCAAGGATCTATGTAAGCTTTAAAAAAAACGTATCTCAGTGCTTGTACAGCTTTAACAAGGCAAATTTTTAAAGAAACACGAACCTCTTCAATCAATCAAATGTGTGCGCCATTAAACCAATAAAATCGTTCGATGAAATAAAAGCATTTACATAGATCCATGTTACCTGTAAGTCTTGAAAAGAATATGAATTAAAAACAAAGGACAAAATCTGAGTGATGATATTTTTATAATTCCGTGAATTAATGCACAGCTTATATAAAAAAAAAGCATTTGGTATAGATGATATAATTTTTACTTACTTTTTACAAATTTTAGTCCTGTTTTTCAGCAATTCCGAGGGATTTTACAGTCGTTTTTGTAGAACTTGACCAAGTATTTTAAAATTAGCACTTACGAGACGTATCACTAAACCATTTTACACAGACACAACCATGATATTAAAAATAAAATAAAAACAAACAAATCTTATTCAACGCGCTAATTAGATTCCAGAACAATGCGGAAGTTGACAGGATTCACTTAAGCCACAAGGGATTTCCAGTCATTCACCAACTCACTTGTTGCAATAACTTACACGAAATAAAAATAAAAAGACCAACTCGGAGCTATGATTAGCCATACCACATGTAGGCTTACCTCCGAGATAAAATAAGACTGTTGTCTGGCAATTGAATGGGAGACTGTCGGGCGCCAGCTAAAATAAGGGATGTCAAAGCTTTTATTCCTTGTTTGACGCAATACGCATGTTCGATTTTAACAAAACAAAAAACTTGAATGCACTTTTACTGGAGTAAATCGCTCCCTTCGATAATTTCTAGCAAATGACCACATTTACAGCCTCTTAAAGGGCGAGTTATATTGGAGGCTTCATTCGTTCCCGAAAAAAATAAAAATGCAAAGTATTTTCTTACAAACGTGATTGAAAAATGGATGTTGAGTGACATGGGGTTTTGTATTTTTGTTGTCCTTAAATTTTTCACAGGATTTTCACAAAAACTATACATTATATTTGTTAAAGGATATAACCAAAAATATGAACATCTTTTGGTGACCCAACTAAGGAGTTAGATACTATTAAACTGTTTTAATTTTTTTTATTGGGTCGGGATTTTGGATTTTTATTTACAAACAAATTTCAAATTCTTATCGCTTTGGTTCACTTATTTGGTGAAGGCAAAGGAAAAATACTTTACATTTATTGGAACATTGAGGTTGTAATTAATTAATGCTTTTCGGAAAATGATAAGCCTACCTTACAGTAACCTCGGTAATGACAATAGTGTCATACAAGGTAGAATTGGGTTCTTTGATTAAGAACTGGATAAAAACGACAAAGTTTTAAATAAAATAAAGTTGTTGCTTAAGCAGTACTATGTTACCCTATGCAATAAACATTCGGAGAAATAGTTAAACTAGTGTGAATAATTCAAGCGTACCTATTACAAGTTATTTAGAATAATAATTATTATTGTAGAAATGTTTAACATAACCTATAAGTATAATTTGAAAACAACTAAAAATATATGCGATTTTAGAGAATATCATATTATCTAAACTTTTCTTAGATAGATATGATTATGATATGATTAGATAGATACATAGATATGGTTTGTTTTTAATTTGTCATATTTTGTCCTCATTTTTACTTCCAATTTTTTAAAAATCGGCGACACATATGTTATGCCGTACTATGCGACACTCAACATAAGTGTCCAGCCTTCCAAAACCAATCTTATCACAATATTATATATAGACTGCTAGTCTAATGTCAGCGTCATACAACAATTGTCAAAAAAAATGTCGCCAAAATTGAGAATGCGATGCTAGTTTTCCTGAACCCACTTCAGGAAAAAAACTACTGACTACTTAATATGTACATAGAAGCTCCCGACATAAATATGTTTTTAAAAATTCAAAAAATCGCATTTACCGGTAAACATAACTGACACTTTTGAATTCCATCCATAAAAGTGTGCGACATCTTTGGTATTTTGCCTCTTGTTTTTTAGATCGTGGACAACTTTCTTTTTTTATTAGTTTGTGCCTAAGACAAGCTAAAAGCACTAGAAGGAAAAAAGGGATTTTTTTAAATCTCGTAGAAAAAAGAGGTTTTAGTTTGTGTTCAAATCTCCTAAAATGTTGCTGATTTTATTAAGAATTTAAAAGAAACTAATGAATTATGATCAAATAAAACATTACTAAGGCAGTAGATAAGGTGTTTTGACATTTTTTTCTATCATTCTTATTGTACAAACTACATACGTCCAATTCGAGTGTGTCTTTTAAGACCAACGTTCCTTTTTATTTCTTTCTTCTAACTATTTGTTCATTAATAATGATAATAGACAAAGTTAATAGAAATCCTGACAAAATGGTCAGAGGTTGAGACCTATTCCTTGTGACTACTATAAAGGTGTGTCCACACCAAAAAAACATTTGTTTAAAAAACATTTTTGAAATGTTTCCCCTTTTCTTAAATATCATTTCAGAAACATTTCAGAAATTTCTGAAACTTTTCTTAAATGTTTATGTTTCCCATTTTATGTATCCAGTTCTGTACTTCATGATGTAAAAAAGGAGCGTCGTGTTTTTTCATCATGAACAAAACACACGCAAATAAAAACAACAAAACCTGTCAACTAGACTAAAATGCATGAAAATAAAGAAAGATTTCCGTTCGGAAGGGGAAACAGATAGACATTTCAGAAATGTTTCGCGAAGCGTCCAGACTTAAATAAACATATCAGAAAGAAAAAACATCTCTGAAAGGTTTTTTAAGTGTTTCTGAACTGTTTAAAAAAATGTTTCTTTGGTGTGGACACACCTCAGGGCTTTTTGTAAGTTTGCAGTATGACAGTCCAAAATCTAAACAAAGTCTAGGTTTTAAAGATTTTACGAACTTGTAATTTACCAAGCTATAAAAAACTAATATCAATAAATACATGAGTTTTTGTTCGTATTTGTTACTTGGTGGATTAATTGTGGGATATTCTAAATAACACGGGGAGAAAAAAAAGGAAATTTTAGCATGCCAACGTGGGAAAACCTGCTGCCAAAGTCTGGGATTACTGGATGAAATGTCAAAATTGAGGTTTAATTTTTTTCCCGCTAGTGTACTCAGGAGGGCTAGTGTCGCCCAAAATAACTGAAACTAAAATGGAACCAACTTCAGGTAGGTAACTAGCAGTCCATATATAATACGTCTATGGGCCTTAGTATAATAACCAATCGCTTAAGCTAACCATTACCCTAAGCCTTCTCTTGAAATAGATGATTGTCATGTAGCCAATTTTTCTTGTGGATTTCTCTATGTCTGGATTTCTCTTATTTTCAGACATACATTTTTCAATTTATTTCTTGACACAGTAAAAGAAATATTTTGAGAAATAAATTTGACACTTCATGAATAGCGCTCATATTCTGTCATTTGTATTAATGTTGTTTTAATTGTTTGCGTGTGTTGCAGGCATTTATTAGCAAAAAAATAAAAGAAATAACTAAAAATAAATAATAAATTGAAAAATTTTTGCAATCGCTTCCATTTCGCCAACAAAAATAAAAATAACACAAGGTTGTTTATTTGGTGAGATCATTGCAAATAATGAAATTTCATAAAATAACTTGCCCACCAACAAGAAATATAAACTCAACAAATAATGCCTGACATAATGACCGATATAATTATTTAGTAAACTATAAGCTATTAAGTTAAAACAAAGTGCAGAGCTTAACAGAAATTCTACCAATAACCAGTATGACCGTAAGGTTTAAAAATCCTCACTCTTTCTTTTTAATCTACTACAATTTCTATCAACTTTACTGTCAAATGTTCAAACATGGATTTAAGCGATGAAAGTATATACATACATAGATATATATGTACATAATATTGATCGGATTTTAATTGAAAATCTCGTAGGAGAAATACATATAAAAAGAATTAATCCATTCAACAAATACGATGATAACATTTTTTTCGGACATATAGGTCTGTATGTTTATTGTTCCTTTATTTTAAGGCACCCAAACAGTTATTTATACGAAATATGTTCCAGATTCACCAAGCAAAAAGCAGTTTCTACATCTCTGCATACGGATCTGAAAATGGGGAACCCTTTTCTAGACAACACAAAAGAAAGCGTTAAATTGAATGGTATGTATACAAATCCCTTATCACTTCTCTCAGAATATTTTATTTTTTGTGTTTCTGTTGGAATTAGATACTAATGAATTATGATCAAATAAAACACTACTAAGGCAGTAGATAAGGTGTTTTGACATTTTTTTTTTTCTAAAAGGCAATGTGTCTTTTAAGACCAACGTTCCTTTTTATTTCTCTCTTCTATTTGTTCATTAATAGTGATATAAGACACAGTTAGTAAGAATCCTGACAAAATGGCCAGAGGTTGAGACCTATTCCTTGTGACGACTATAAAGGTGTGTCCACACCAAAAAACATTTGTTTAAAAAACATTTCTGAAATGTTTCCCCTTTGCTTAAGGGTCCAGTTATAGCTATCATTGAAATGCATCATTGAAAAACTATAAACCAATTTTTGACATCTTTTCCTTTAACAAAAAATTACAAAATAACTTTTAAACTGACAGTCAAAAAAATCTGTACTCACAAGCAATAAACAATCCTCAATTCTAACAAAGAAGGTAGGAGAATTAAAACTTTTAAATTTCTTACAAATCATAAAAACTGTTTTGGCGGCAAGTCCTATATGCAACCTAAGAGCAAGGCATCGGAAATATCTCCGGTTTGCACCCCAAACAGTAAGAAATCTGTGCCAATAACAAATATTCAAATGTCGGAACAAATAATGCAATCCAAAGATTTCAAAAATATTTTAGATGAATGTCTAAATCAACATTTAAAAAACATTGCCACAAAAGATGACGTCGCGGCCATATTAACAGATATTCAGTTATTACGGTCTCAAAATGCCCAACTCTCAGAGCGCTTATCCTTCGTCGAAAATTATTGCCAAACTCTTGAAAAGCAACTCGAAATTTTGTCCAACAAAGCAAATGATAAAACTATTGTAATGCATTTTCCATCAGATAATAAGCCAGTTTGCTAAACAAACTTGTCTAGGCCTACTTGATCTAAAGGACAACGCTGACATGATTATCGAAAAGACTCAGGAATTTAACAACACAATAAAAAAACAACGATGGTTCTAAATTTTAAAAAACGCTGGTATGGCAAATAAAATCATTGTGACCGCACCAAAATTAAAGGGTACCGGGGTCTTCGTACACAAAGAACAATCTTTACTCTTTCGAAAAAAAAGAAGCGCACTAAACAATATTAAAAGTAAACTTTTGTCAATCAACCCGAACGCGAAAGTTTATTTAAAAGGTGCCAAATTGCAAATTGAAAAGTTTCTTTTTCACTACGATTCGCTGCAAGGATTACAAACAAAAACAAAAGAGGAACATTGTATATACATTTTCTATGGTACTCTCATGGTGGTCATTTTTCGTCTGGCCATCTTCCTGGTTGATTCGAAACTAATTGTAAATAGTGAAGACGAGAACCTTAACCGATATTTTACCAGTATTTGATACACTTTTGTTGTCTGTACTTATTCTATATTCACACCAGTTGGCAATTTCAGCACGCCTCATTGCGACTTGATTCAGAACTAAAAAATGATGCTTCATGATAGTACTGTGATGTGGCAACAAGTTTAGATATTCGGAGGATACATTTTGTAAATTAACGCCATCTGTTGGATTCATTGTGTACAACAACCAACATTCATTGTGTACATCGACCATGCGCCTAAAAGTATGCTACATATTTGCGACATGTTTTAACTGAGTACTAAATCGAACTTGACGTACCAATTCGAGACTCGAATTAGTACCGAAAGCTTAGATTGTGCCAGAACCAGACAGAAGTTTCCAGAAGCTTGTAAACTTGTATAAATACAAGAGTAGATTGCATTGAAAGTTCAGTTTATTTTCGAAAGTGGAATTGTTAACAACTGGAAGCATTAGTAAGAAGTGATTGAATTGAGATTAAATAAAAAGTGTTGAATTATAAAAACGTATTTGAATTGTGAATAAGTGAAATAAGTTAAATTGGTGTTATTTAAACTGAAAGACATTGTGTTTTATACAATAAAGAGATTTATTGTATTATTTTGGAACTTTGATTGAGTTTTATTTGTCGAACCCCAGGCAAAAATATCACAGTACTAAAGGCAGTGTATATACAATGAGAGGAAGTTCAGTACGTCAAGACGACATTTGGAGAAGACGCAATGTGCTTTTTTGACATCTACAAGCAAACCAACTTAGCAGCAGCAGAGCCATCTGGTAGTCGAATAATATCTAATCAAGATGGTTTATGTACCAACTATAATCATCATACAGTATAGGATATTGTTGCCGTCTGCCAAAAAAATATATTTTTTAAAAATTTTCTGCTATAACATTACGGGGCTTAAAAACAAATTACTTACGCCTGATTTTTTTAAACTTATTCAAAAATACGATATAATTATTTTATTAGAAACTTTTTTAGAAGAAGGAAAAGAATTGCAATATTATAAATATTTTGAAAATTTTAAAATTAAATGCATTCCGGCTATTCGAAATAACAGACTCGGGAGAGCTAGTGGTGGAATATTATGTGGCTACAAAAATAAACGCTCAGCAAATAGTATTAATAATGTAACTTTAAGGAACTATAGTAACACAATTTAAATCCATGTAGAATGTGATTCAAAACATTTTCATATTATTCCTGTATATTTGAACTTTAATTCCTGGTCATCAGAATACGAAGAATTGCAGAGTATATTACTAAATTACAAGTATGAGAACCTTATGATCATTGGTGACTTTAACGGTCGTATAGGTAATTTCCAAAACTCTCCTGTTCTAAATAATGGTCAGTTTACTGATATAAGAAACTCACTGGATAATTGCTTGGACACAAACGGCAAATTACTGATAGATTTGTTCGAAGACTTTGGTTTTTTTATCTTAAATGGAGTATCAAATGGTGATTCCAGGGTCGATTATACTTTTATATCTTCCCAAGGCTGTTCTGTAATTGATTTTTGTATTGTGAAGGGCGATTGGATTGATATGATTAAAAATTTGGAGGTATATCCGGCAAACTATTCAACCCATCTGCCTGTTGTAGTGTCGTGCGAATGTACGCTTCAAGATATCCACAACAGAGCTGAAGTATCTAATGCTGTTAAGAAACTAAAATGGGTCAAAAGTAAGGCTAGTTTGTATAGGCGAAACTTAAATCAACAAATGGGTTCTTTTAATGAGCAGTTTGAACTTTGCATAGAATCTTCAACACAATCTGTTTTTGAATTAGTTAAGCATTCAGCAGTTGTTAGTTCTTGTCCGAATAAATCATCTTTTATTTCAAATTGGTATGACGAAGAGTGTAAAAAAAGTAGGAAAAAATCCTTCGCTTACTTAAAGCTTTTCAGGCAGTCTTCAAATGAAGCTTTCAAAAGACTCTACTTGCAACAAAATAAAATATATAAGGATTTATGCAGTTTCAAAAAACAATTGTTCTTAAACAAAGCTGCTGGAATCTTTTACACTGTAGGGATTCCAAGTCTTTTTGGCGCAAAGTGTGGATCTTAGGTGGAAGGAGCAAGTCATCGTCTTTGAGCGTAAGTGTAGATCAACTAGCAAACTATTTTGAAAACCTCTTGCTCTCAGACTCAAACCAAAACTCTTTAAGCTACGCAATTCAATACATTTCGATACCTGAGCTAGACTCGCCTTTTACAATGCTTGAATTATTATCATCACTTAATAAAATGAAAAATAATAAGGCTGCGGGATTAGATGGAATCCCGATCGAGTTCTACAAGTTTTCGACCCCTGAGTTTCTGGAACGTATTTTAGCATTGCTAAATCAAATGTTCATTGACGAGATGTTTCCAAGTAGCTTTCGCTTGGCGAAAATATGTGCTATATTTAAAAAAGGTAATCCAAATCTTCCTGAGAATTACAGAGGTATATCCGTTTTGCGTTCATTAAGAAAACTTTTTGCTCAGATCTTATACTATAGACTTATAAGATGGGTTGACAGCAATAATATTATAAGCTGTTTCCAAGCTGGTTTTCGGGCTAATCTCTCAACAATGGATCAAATATTTGCTCTTACAAGCATCGCAAGACGTTTTATCGATAAAAAGAAACCATTGTACACTTTTTTTGTAGATTTCAAAGCTGCTTTTGATACTATCAATAGGCAATCACTATTATATAAGCTTTCAACTATTGGTGTATCAACAAAGTTCATTAAAGTCTATGAACAGCTTCTTTTGAACACGTCTGGGACTGTATGCAATGGTGAACACCAGTCTAAAGCTTTCCGATCAGAAACAGGTGTCCCACAGGGCTGCGTTTTGAGTCCGTTGATGTTCGCCTTATATATAAATGATATTGAAAATTACTTACCAGGAGGTGTAACCTTTGGCGATTTGTCAATAAAGCTCCTGCTCTACGCGGATGACCTGGTGATCTTTTCAGACAATCCTATGACGCTTCAACTCCAAATTAATAAGCTGAAACTATTTTGTGATACATGGGATCTTAAAATTAATATTAATAAATCTAAAATAATGATCTTCAGAACTCAAAACCGATCTGATAACCTTACAAGGAACTGGAATTTAGATGGTCAAAATATTGAGGTAGTTAGTGAGTTTAAGTATCTAGGCCTAATTATAACTCACATTCTAAGTATGAAAGCCCATATTAAAGAAAAACTTTCCGTTGCAAAATTAGCAATTAATACCTTGTGGTCAAAATTTTTTACTAATAAATTTGTTGACTCTACGTCAAAGTTTAAAGTTTTTAATGCAACGGTTAATAGATGTCTTTGTTATGGAACTGAAATTTATGGGTACCAATTTTTTGAGGAAATTGAAAGCATTCAAAGATACTTTTTCAAACGAATTTTCCGGTTGCCTTTTAATACCCCCAATTACGCAATATATGTTTGAAAGCCAATGCAGACTATCTCACGAAAGTAATGCATAGATTTGATAGCAATTTACATAAAAGAATTCTACTGGTATCACTCCGCTGTGGTTATTCACCTTTTAGAAACTGGCACGCGCTCGCGTCGGCTCACAGCGTCTCTTTAGATCTGAATGTAAGCAACAGAGAAGAGTGGACAAACATCTTTTATGATTTAATATCGGTGGTAGATGATAAAATCTATCAACAACAATTAGAAAGGGTAACAAATTCCACCTCTAGGGTTACGTATAGACGCTTGAATCTGAGCTTGTGTGATAATAATTATTTTAGGGAAGAACTTTCAACCTCAGATATGAGTTTAATCTTTAAGGTTCGAACTGAAACCCTTGAACTTAATTATAGGCCACACAGAACAGATTTAGACGCTATATGTTCTCTATGCAACCTTAACCAAATTGAAGACGTACGCCACTTCATTGCAATATGTCCTATTCTTCAAGAAATACGCAGGCTTTATTTTAGCGAAAGCTTCTTGTCTTTAGATGAGCTTATCAGTATTTTAAATGGTGAGAGAGGTTGTGCGATTTGTTTCACACGCAAACAATTACAGGAATTCATATTTGAATTTGTTTTGACTTGACTATTCTTACTTATTAGGATATGTTATGGATGATATTGCTTGCCAGAGCCTTCCCCAATATGGGCAATGTTCCAACACGGACTTTAACTTCTTATGGCTCAAATTAACTGTCCGCAAGCATGTCATTCATTATTGTTTTATTTACAGGAGTCCAAATCTTGACAGTAATTCGACTTGTAACGAGTTTGATGCACTGTCTGATTCCATCTCGAAAATTGTTTCCCTTTGTCCTCGCACTGAAATCGTTATTGCGGGCGATTTCAATGTACACAATTCCAACTGGCTCCGCTATTCTGGTCAGACAACACCCGAAGGAAGGTATGTCGAGCTCTTTGCCGGGTTACATCACCTTACCCAATTGATCGATGTGCCAACGCGTATACCGGATGTTGCTGGGCAAGCAGCCCATACTCTTGACTTGTTTCTTACTTCTCACCCTGATAAATATACCATTAGTGTAACTTCTCCATTTGGCACTTCAGACCATTGTATCATTTCAGCTAATTTCTCATCCCCCACCCATCCAGTTAAAGAAAAACTTCCCACCAGGACCGTTTGGCAATACGAGAAAGCCAACTGGGACGGCCTGAATTTCTTTTTCCGAAACTTTAACTGGTCACTATGCTTCCTCGATAGTGACATTGATGCCAGTGCTGAAATGATCACAAATGTGATTCTTCTAGGGATGCGTGCTTTTATTCCTAACAGAGTAAAAAGCATCAAACCTAAAGAAAAGTCTTGGTTTAATTCTGAGTGTAAAGAAGCTATCAGGCTCAAAGAAGTAAGTTTCCGATCTTACAAAGCCAACCCTACAGAGGAAAATCGGAAAAAGCACAAACAAGCAAGGAACTCATGCAACTCCGTTATAGAAAGAACCAAATTTTTGCATGACAAAAAATTACGGCAAAAAATTCTGCAGTGTCCCAAAGGCAGTAAAAATTTTTGGTCATTCGTAAAAAATATAAAAAACTCCTCGACATCTTCGGTTCCAACGCTCATCGACAATAACAAACCAATTGTTTACTCTTCAGAGAAGGCAAACTTGCTCGCCGCCCATTTCGCTGCCAGCTCCACGCTGCCTCAAAGCAACGTTGCCCCTCCTGTACTTGAGAATGTAAATTTTTCCATGGGACACATTTTTTCCGCACTCGTACAGTAGCAAGAGTTCTCAAAGATCTCGATATACACAAATCCGCTGGCCCGGATGGTATACCCCCGATTCTTCTGAAGAGGTGTTCTTCCACACTGGCAAAGCCACTGCGTAAGCTTTTCCATCGCTCCTACTCTTCTGGAATCTTTCCTAGAAGATGGAAAACAGCATTTGTCCAGCCTGTCCCTAAGAAAGGTGACCCATCCTCGCCCTCCTCCTACCGACCCATAGCACTGACATCCCTTCTTTCTAAGGTCATGGAAACACTGATTAACCGTCAGCTTAAGGAATATCTCGAAGATCGTAAGCTTCTCCATGACCGTCAGTATGGCTTCCGCAGCAACCGTTCCACTGGTGATCTGATGGCATATCTCACCGAACAGTGGAACAAATCTTTACATCCCTTTGGTGAAAGTAAGATTATTGCTCTTGATATCTCCAAGGCATTTGATAGAGTTTGGCATGAAGCTCTCTAATCGAAAATGCGTGCTTTTGGGATCGATAATACTCTTGTTCGTTGGATTAGAAGCTATCTTCTGGACCGTTCAATACAAGTTGTATTGGACGGATTCAAGTCTGATTCCCATAACATTAATGCTGGTGTGCCCCAGGGCTCTGTTCTGTCTCCGACTCTTTTCCTCATTTTTATAAATGATCTTCTGTCTGTTACTTCTAATCCACTTAACTGTTTTGCTGACGACTCTACCCTCAGCTTTTCATATTCGTTCGATAATTCACGTCCTTCGCCTTCGGACGTACAATTGCAACGGTGCCGTATGTCAAGCTCATTAAACTCCGATTTATACAGCATTGTCAAATGGGGTAATAGAAATCGTGTGGAGTTTAATGCTTCGAAAACTCAATGCTGTCTTCTGTCGTTAAAGTTAAACATTCCCCCAATGCCATTGTCAATGAATGGCACTTACATCGAAGAAACCGAAAAGCTCTCAGTACTCGGTATGTGTGTCAACGACGACCTCCGTTGGAACGACCATATATTTGAGATCGCTAAGAATGCTGCAAAGTGCTTAGGTTTTCTGTATCGGTGTAAGAAGTACTTTTCCCCATCTGATCTGGCTACAATTTATAAAGCGTTTATACGCCCTAAACTCGAGTATAACTCCCACCTCTGGGCAGGTGCTTCGCAAACATCGCTTCACCTGCTTGATAGAATACAAAATCGAGCGTTAAGATTGATAGGTAATAGAACTGCCGCTGAAACAATTGCCCCACTCGAACACCGACGCAATGTTTCATGTCTTTCCTTATTTTATCGTTTATTTACCAAAAAAATGTTCACTCGAAGTAGCCAGTTGCATTCCTCCCCTTAAAAGTTTCTCCCGTAATACTCGTCTCGCAAGGAATGCTCATCAGTTCACCCTTGAGCCTAATTTCGGACGTACCGTGAAATATAGGGATTCTTTTTTTAGCCGAACGACACGAATCTGGAATAGTTTACCCGGCGGGATTTTCCCTTGCCATTTTGATCTGCAAACATTCAAAACCAATGTTAATCGGCACCTCCTATCTCTCCCCTCCCTATCTTCGTAATGCCCGCGCAGTGTGTTCTACATTAAAAGGGAAACACATAATCCCTTGTGCGCGCGTTAATTATAAAAAAAAAAAAAAAAAAAAAAAAATCCAGTTCTGTTTTTCATGATGTAAAAAAGGAGCAATCAAAACGTCGCGTTTTGTCATCAAAAACAAAACACAAACAAATGAAAACAACAAAACCTGTCAACTAGAGTAAAATGCATGAAAATAAAGAAAGATTTCCGTTCGGAAGGGGAAACAGATAGACATTTCAGAAATATTTCGCGAAGCGTCCAGACTTAAATAAACATTTCAGAAACATTTCTGAAAGTTTTTTTTAAATGTTTCTGAAATGTTTTAAAAAAATGTTTCTTTGGTGTGGACACACCTTAAGGCTTTTTGTTAAGCTTACAGTATGGCCGTCCAAAATCGCAACAAAGTTAAGATTTTAAAGATTTTACGAACTTGTAATTTACAAAGCTACAAAAAATAATTTCAATAAATCCATGAGTGTTTTTTTGTATTTATTACTTGGTGGATTAACTGTGGGATATTGTAAATAACACGGGGAGAAAATGGGAAGTTTTAACATGCCAATTTAGGAAAACCTGCTGCCAAAGTCTGGGATTATTGGATGAAATGTCAAAATTGAGGAAAGTTACTGTCGTGAACGTACCCATTGTTAGACTTTGTTGGGATTGTAATGATTTCATTTTGGAACGATTTATTATAAGACATTCTCCTTTATCTTCATTTCTGTACAAAATCTTTATCCATACTGTACCTACCTATTTGTTGTCTATTTTAAAAATAAATAAAAAAACAGCTGTTTTGATCAGTATTTTTAGGTTTCTATTATGAAATCCTCTTTAATTACCGACAGAAAACAATAAAATGGTTAAAGTTGATGTAGAGTACTGGTGAGATTAGTTATCACGATGAATTCCATCTAATTCTAATATCTTTAAATAAATAAATCAAGCGGTCGCTGTAACTTCGAATGGCAATGCAAAATGCTTTCAGCATTCCTCCAAGAGAAAACACCAGATACCGAAGTAACCTGTCGCGTAGGAAGACAAGGATCATTCGAAGTTAGAATAGACGAAACCCTGGTACACTCAAAGCTACAAACTCTAGCGTTTCCCGATCATGAAAGTCTTCTGGAAAACGTCAACAAAGCGCACCAAGGTTTGCCCATTGAAAAGGTGAAGGAGCAACCAATAGACAACTGCATAATAATGTAAACAAATTGTTAATTTTCTTTTAATTTAACCTTGATATTATCTTTACACGAAATATATTCGTTGTTTTTGAATTCAACCAAAGAAACATAAATTCCAAATCGAATTTTTCCTTTAAATTCCTTTGCAATTGTCCGCAAAGGTTCCATTGTTTTCTGGCCAGAATGCTGGTCGATGCAGATCATCTGGCAACGAGTACAAAATCCATCGACTTTGAAATGAATATTCCCTATCTGAAGTTCTTCGAAAAGGTTCTCTTCCAGAGGTATAGCAGTTTCAATTATCAAATTTGCTCGAAACCTATCAATTGTATTATTGAGATCTTCTTGCTCAGACTCCACCTTGGCAGCTAACCATTGAACAGACGTTTTGTTTAGGAGAAGGAACTGTCCTTGATTGACAAGACTCAGTTCCTTGGCTTCACCGTTCTTTGTCTTTCTTTCGGCATTTTGTCGCACCAAATGTAGACCATCACACCCCAAACAATCGCTTATCCATACAGCAGCTTCATCGCCAAAATCCAAACCTTCTACCATGTCTTCGCAGACTTTACTTTTGCAGCAAGATGTTTGAATTCTTTTCCCCGTTGTCTGACTATCGCCATCCAGCGGCATACGAACCGATTTCATGCCTGGGAACGACAGTTCCAAGGTTTGAGCGTCAATGTCAATTGTTGGCTTTATGAGGCACATTCTGGTGTGTGTCTTCTGAGTAACTGCCATGCCATTTCCATCTACAATCATCCAGTTCCGGTCATATTTAAAACCTCGCTCAGTTATCTCCCACTTGTCATGGATCTCGAAAGAAGCGCAGCTTTTCACTGGATATATGCAAATCTTCGTCAGACTTATACTTTTCAAACGTCGCGGAACATGCTCAAAAGCCTTGGGCAGTGATTCACATTTCTGCATCAACTCTAGCCGATGACTACTCGTCTTTAGATAGCAATCAGCTATCATTTGAAGAGCTTTGTCAACATCTTCCTTGCGGGTCATATAACCGAATGACATTCGCACCGCTCCTGTTGGAATCCCATCAACCAGGTCGTTGTAATCACTACAAATGTGTCCAGCTTGAAACTGCTTTCGAATGTCTTCATTCGATAGATTCAGATGACTCTGACAAGCACCAGGATTACAGAAACAACCTGTTCTCAATTGGACATTGAAAACTGCTGCAATGCATGCTACTTCAGCAAATCCCACGTAGCTTCCGTCATCATGGAGAACATTAAAGGTTATAATGCCTCCTTGCTCTTGGAGACTTTTGTAGTTTGTATGATTGTAGAATTGAATAAGTTTCTGGCCATTGGGATGCTTCAACTGACGCAAATAATCATAGCAATACTTTGCCAGCTGAAACACATGATTCGAAATCCTTTCAATAGACCTGAAATCGTTCTGCCGTGGAATCAGCCGTTCATGTGTGCGAAATCCTTCAAGGACCTTAGCTATTCCAAGAAAGGAAAGGGTTCCATCCTCGAAGTGATCGGTGAATCCATTGCGTTTCACATGAAAGTCTTCCAGAGTCATCGAGATCTGAACAGTTCCACCACCGTAGTAGGATTTTTTCAAAAGCTGTTTCCCTCTTTTGCTGACTAACAAGGCGCCAACTCCTGTCGGATAGCTGTAGGGATTGAATGAAATGAATACAGAAAAAAACTAAACTACTTATCTTACCCAAAGATCTTGTAGAAAGAAACACAGACAAAGTCAGCGGGGAACTGGCTTAGGTCTAGGAAGTTTGTCGCCACAAAGGACGCCGCATCAAGAAAAACGTAAAAGTTACTATTGTCCAAGTCTGAGGACTTTCCTCGAACCTTCGTTCCCTGTGATGACAAACCATTATTTTGAATAGCTGAGATAAGCTCGAGTGGTGGCTTGTAACCGCTAAAATTGCATTGTGCTGAAAACACTACAAGAGAATTGCCTTTTGCTTCCTCTAAACAAGTCGTCCTGACCCCATTCAAGTTTTCCAAAAGATCATCTTTGGTAAGTACATGTATATCATCAGTTCTAACAACCTCCCGCATTCCTAGTACCGAAGTGTGATTCTCTTGGCAATAATAGAATCTGCCTTCGCTGCCAAAATTGAAACATTCCCCTGCCAATTTTAAAGCTGCTGTGGCATTAGCTGTGAAGACCACAGAGTAAGCATTGGCATCGGTATTGAAATGGTTGAGAATTCTACAAACAAGACGTGAGATATTAGAAAACATAGAATTTCAAATTTGGTTGCGATTACCTGAATCTCACTTGATCAACCAGATCGCCAGTTACCTTGCAGGTATGAGGATTACAAAAGAGGTTTTCTTTTAAAACCTTTTCCGCATATTCTACTTGTTTTTCGGAATATAATGTTGTTCCGGCATGGTCGAGATAAGTGTTTTCTGGAATTGTTCGAGATTGTTATCTTATCAGTCAACTGTAGTTTGGGTCGTTTTTTGGTCGAATTTATTGTTTGCTTACTTTACCTCCAAGACGTTGGAATTCATCGCTTATCAGTTTCATTTCTTCAGATGAAAATTCTTCCTGGAATGTTGCCATTTTAAGATTAGGGAATTACTTGTTATAATGGAATGAAAAAGATAATATAATTGGATTTGATTATTTTTTGTGAAATTATTCAAGTTTTAAACAAAAAAAAACGAAAACTATCGGTGCTGAATAATTGACAGCACAATGGCCCAATTTTGACATTTACAAGAGATAAGTACAGTTGGAAGCAAAAATAAGATTTGTAAAATAGAAATAGGGACCTTTGTATATACCATAGAGTAAATATATTATATAGAGGAAAAACTTTCGTACGTTCCACGCCTCAAAACCCTCAATTTTCGTTGTTGCTTTGGTATATCATTCATTGTGTTTCGTGTTCTCTTTTGTATATCATTCATTGTCGGCGTTAAAAAACAAAGAAAAAACGATGTGGTGAGTTTTGTTAATTTTGACATTTCATTTTGTTCTTGTTGACAACAACTGTCAGTGAATTGTTGACAAAAATTATTGCAAACATTTTTTTTAAATAAAATTTATTATTAGTATTTTCGAATGCTGACGCTGAGGGAAGAAGGTCCTCAAAAATGGATTTTTGACGAATGTTGTGACATCAATCAAATTCACTTTAGATTCAAGGACAAGGATTTGCCAGAGAACTTGGTGACCAGTGTGGTTGCTTCTATGCAGGTTTGCAGTTATACCCAGACACCACTATCGTTCTTTTTCATTTTAATCTTTTCAGATGTATCCGCTAGAAAAAGTTCTAACGGCGCCGTACTAAATAAATGAATGGGAACCAAAGCTAATACCTATCCTTCTGAATAAACTTGTTCCAGAAAAATGTCGCAGAAGAAGACTTCATGTATCAATAGAATTAATAATCTCCTTGTAAAGCTGTGGCTTATTTTTTTAATAAACATTTATATTGAACTTATACAACTTCACCGGACTCTTTAGGATCAAGCTTGTTTCCCCCAAACAAATTCTTATAAAAGCAACACAAAACAAAGTCTTCACAAACGGTATTAAGAAATATTTTTTTATTTTTTAAAAACTTACAAACCCTAGACTATCTAAAAAAAATCATACTATCGTACTTCATTTTCTTCTGTTTGAGTAGATGATTCCTTAGAGCCTTCTGTTTGTCCTTAAAACTCTTCTTGACCTTGCCACGTGCCTTGTGCCTCATCATAATAAAGTTCTTGCCCTTGCGTTTCTCTCTATTTGTCGTTGAACAGTTTTCATTCTTCCTGCCGTCTTTGTAGCCAAACTTATTATTCTGAAAAAAAGTCCTCAAATTCTTGTCCGGACAACGGAGCAATTAAAAAAACAGCTGCAACAAGTCCAATGCAGGAATAAGATTCTTATTTCGAAGCAGAATCAGTGCCTTAACAAAACAGTTGCGCCTAGTAGGATCCAGAGTTGTGGCATGATTTTTCAGCAAATCGACTAAATGCTGTGGAAATTGGATGCAAACATCAGGATAGCATTGAGCGACCTACAAAACAAACATCATATTTATAAAGCATCATTAAATGCAACACTTGCTTTCTTTTTTTTTTATTACCTGCGCAATAAACATAATCAATTCATCGAGACTTTTATTTTCATTGCTGGGATTTAATTCGAAAACTTCCAAGCTGCTCAAGAAATGGCGATATTGCTGGGAGAATTCTTCCTTGTATGATTCCGGATCACGTTTTATAAGATTTTGCACTTGTGGAAGATTGTCTGGTAGCTGACCACTAATAATTAATTAATAAAACGGATAAGCAGTTTAATTTTGTAAATAGGACACAATAATTCACAAAATACCATCAACGACGACGACGTGCCTGATGAGAATACTTGATACAAGATACAATTCTCATCAGGCACGTCGTCGTCGTCTTTCGATGGTGCTATTTTATGAAATTCTCACAAATTGTTCGAAGTAAAGGAACTCCGTGAATTATTGTGTCTTTTTAACAAAATTAAACTGCTTATTCGTTTTATTGATGATAATAAGATCAGTTCTTATTATCAGTACGCTACACAACACAATACAATATTCACTAAACAATTTGATGTTGACGTTTTAGACACTCACCTCCACCATACTCCTACATATCGAGAAGGATGTGTTCGGAATGTATACCTTAAGGGTTAAGGTGATTTTCTTAGGTCTTAGAGCTTGTTTACATGATTCCTTTTTTCGGATGTTTCTTCATTCGTTCTTTTTGCAATTAGGTAAGGGGTGTAAAACAGTAGGGGGAATGAACTAACGAATGGACGAATGAAAATTTTAAGGATTTTTGTGATTGAGCTTTGAAGTTTCTCGTTTGAGAAAGAAAATGCTATGCACGGACTAAAAATAAGAACTTTTGAAATTGAAAACAATTCCTAATTATGTTTTTTTAGTGGTAATGGATGGTTTTAATTGTTTTTTTTAATTTTGCAAATTTCTTTAGAATAAAATAGTATAGTTTGTAGGAAAACATTGGTTATATTCGGGGTAATCCAAATCAGTGTACACACCAACGTACGTGCCTGTCCAAAAGAAGAATGAAGAAACAACCGAAAAGAGAAATCATGTACACAAGGTCTAATTAGTACGGATAAATATAATGTCTACAATTTTCTAATATAAACCAATATAATGCAGTGTTTTTCTTTTTAAGTTTGTAGGATTAATAATTTGTTGAGATTATTTTACCTTGTGTTGAGATTATTTTAACACGGCATTCTAAACACGGCGTTAGAGAACGTCAGACAGAGAGCTATCCGCAGCGCGTTTAATATTTGAATCTTGATTTTCATTTTCTCACTAAATGCCAATTAGGTTATTTTTTTCCATTTAAACAATACACTATTAAATGACACAAAATAATTTAATAAAATAAATTTCTACAATAAATTCAAAATGACTTAATTACTAAACACAAAATATGAAAACAAAATTTTTTTTTGGAACGCCGCGTCAAAGTTATCTCAACGCAGCGTAAAATAATCTCTACGCCGCATTAAAAATGCGTTCTGTTTAACGAAGACTTAAAAAAAAACAATGTGTAAATTATCACAATGCGACGTTTTGACGCCGTGTGGAACTTGACGCGGCGTTCAAAACGCGCTCTATGTGACTTGGGATATGTTTGTTTTACTGTATATTACAACGCGGCGTCAGAACGCGCTATGTTTGACTAGGTTTCTACTCCTGTGTAAACGAATACAATAGGTGTAAAGAAAGAAAATTTAACTTTAAAAAAGTACACCTTTATCGCTACTTTGTATAATACGATCTTGCAAATATACATAGTACGTAATCTTCTGACCGAATGCTTGTTTAAATTCATTCTTAGAATAATCAATACACTATCATCAGTATCAGGTAAAATGTTTGAAACTCTTGGATATTGTTTAACCAGTTTTAAACGTTTATATAGAGTTTTCAAGCACACAATATGTAAAAGGCAGGGAAAAAATAATAAAGTATAACAACTTGCATTCGAGTAACTTGCTAGTGGCTCCTCATGGTACAAGAAAACAAGATAGCGACTTTCGTATTTTACGTCATTAGTGACCCTTGTTGAATAAATTTATTTCCGTTTTAGAAAAAAAACGGAAAAGTAAGTTTTAATTGATGCAGGTTTGGTCCAATGATTGATTAAATATACATTGATTGATTTAATATACATTTTAAGTCCACTAACACTTCGGATTCTTTCCAAAAATGGTAATTTAATTTAGTCAGTTTGAGTCACTGATGACGTCAAATTTCGGGATGGCGCTTTTTTTTAGCAGTATCTTCCAACACGCCCAATTTCGTGGTGAGAAACAAAAGGGAACTGAAAAGAAGAGGTCAATTATTTGACTACTACACTCTCAATCGGCGTCTATTTTTTGACAGTTCAGCACTACTACACTCTCAATCGGCGTCTATTTTTTGACAGTTCAGCACTACTACACTCTCAATCGGCGTCGATTTTTTGACAGTTCTACACCAATACTTATTTGACCAGCTTGTAGGTCTTGTCACATGAAGGCAGTAGATTTCCCTCTTTATAGTATAGGTACTCTATGGTATATACACTGCATATAGTACTATCATGGAGCATCATTTTTTTAGTTCTGAATCAAGTCGCAATGAGGCGTGCTGAAATTGCCAATTGGTGTGAATATAGAATAAGTACAGACAACAAAAGTTTATTAAATACTGGTAAAGTTATCGGTTAAGGTTCTCGTCTTCACTATTTAGAGTTAGTTTCGAATCAACCAGGAAGATGGCCAGACGAAAAATGACCACCATGAGAGTGGCAACATCATGGCCAATTTATAAGAGGCAGTTTGAAGCTGCCGCCTTGACGAACAACTGGGACAACGAAGACAAATCAATTGCTCTTACGCTTGCGCTCAGAGGAACAGCTGCCGAATTGCTGCAGACCATTCCTGAAGACAAACATCATGATTATGATGCCATGGTCAAGGCAATCGAGATGAGGTTTGGCGACGACCACATGCAGCAAGTTTACCGAGTCCAGTTGCGCCGAAGGGTCCAGACAAGAGGTGAAACGCTACAACAATTGCAAGCTGACATCGAGCGTTTGGCCAATTTGTCTTATCCCAATACCAGCAGGGAAATCATAAACGAACTGGCAACCGATGCGTTCACTAATGTTATTGCAGATGGAAAACTACAAATGGCTGTGAGAATGGCAGGTAAGAAAACGCTCGCTGAGGCTTTAGCATTTGCCCTGACAATGGAAGCAGCAGACCAAGCTTCGCGAGGTAGCCATCGCGTCAGGGAAATGGCTACGCTAGAGTGCTCATGTCAACGTGTCGACATTGAAAGACAAAACCCGAACACTGCTCGAGGTCAAATGAGATGCTGGAATTGCAACAAGCTAGGACACCTACAGCGACAATGCAGATCTCCACCTAGACAGGTAAGCTACCCACATTGCGCAAGGAGGAGGCAGAATGACGAAGCATCTGTCAGGAATAACACTCACACTGCTGGACAAGCTTCTGATCAACAGCAGGCGGGAAACGCCTAAGAACCAACTTCGCGGGGCTGAAGTTGGTTGATGGAATCGACGTCCCCAGGACCATCATCCAAGTTTCGCAAACTACACGCTGCAGCAAGAGCTTCACAGTGGAGACAGTCATCAGAAACAGAAAATGTGTGGCCACTATCGACACGGGTGCCACAGCCTCCATAATCAGAAGAGACCTTGTTCAGACATCCTGGCTACATAACACCAGCTGCTACACTCTGAAGACAGCTACGGGAGAAGCAGCAAAAGTATACGGGGAGTTATTTCTAAAGATACAACTGGCAGGGTTGACCTTCTCACATGCATTCTTGGTAGCCGACATATGCGACGAATGCATCATTGGAGTGGATTTCATGAAGGCACATAAGGTAATCATAGACCTTCGAATGCAAGTATTAAGGTATCGAACCGTTGAGATCCCTATGGTATACGGAAACGAGAACGCTGTGAATCTTCGCGCGGTTATAAGCAGAGATGAAGTCCTACCACCTTCTTCAGAGACAGTTCTTTGGACGCGTTTGGAGGGTGATCCTGGGAACCACCGATTCTATTTCATTGAAGCAGATAATAAAGAGGACTTTCCAAGCTATATCGTTGGAAAGATTTTAGTGGAACCAAAGAAAAACATGGTTCCGGTAAGGCTGATGAATCCGAACAAACACTCCGTCAAGCTCAGACAAGGAGAGGTGATTGGAAGATGCGTACCCATTGCAGCCATATCGACAACATCTGGGAGTGAATCTGCGAGTCCTGTTTCTGCAACAAAATTGGCTGAGGTATGTAATGCTATCTTTGGAAACTGTGAGCTAAATCAGGAGCAGAAAACCATGGCCAAAAATCTCATTGGCGAGTTTGCTGATATATTTGCATCGCAGGATGGAGATTATGGTCGAACACACCTAGTACAGCACCGAATAGACACCGGCGATAGCAGACCGATCCGACAACCTGCTAGAAGACTTCCATTGGCAAAACAGTCGGAAGTCGATGAGATGATATCAACCATGGAAAAAGACGGTCTAATCGAAAACTCAAAAAGTCCGTGGGCATCACCCGTTGTATTAGTGAAAAAGAAGGACGGCAGCACTCGATTCTGCGTGGATTACCGGAGGCTCAACGATGTCACCAAGAAGGACAGCTACCCCTTGCCTCGAATAGATGACACCTTGGATACCCTTTCTGGAACGAAATGGTTTTCCACCCTCGATCTGAAAAGTGGTTACAGGCAGGTACAGATCCATCCAGAAGACAAAGAAAAGACTGCTTTCACAACGGGAAATGGACTATGGCAGTTTACCGTTATGCCATTTGGCTTGTGTAACGCTCCAGCCACCTTTGAGCGTTTAATGGAACGTGTGTTACAGGGTCTGACATGGAAAACCTGCCTGGTGTACTTGGATGACGTCATCGTTGTGGGAAAGACGTTCGCTGAACATCGCGACAACTTGAGGGAGGTGTTTACACGACTTCGAACTGCACATTTGAAACTAAATCCAAAGAAATGTGCTCTGTTCAAAGCTGAGGTGAAATATTTGGGACATGTGATATCATCAAATGGAGTAAACACTGACCCGCAGAAAATCAAAACCGTGAGAAATTGGCCAGTTCCCGAAGATAAACACCAGCTGAGGAGCTTTCTAGGTCTCGCCACTTATTACAGGAGGTTCGTCAAAGATTTTGCCGGAATCGCAAAGTGTCTGCACCAGCTAACTGAGAAGGGTAGACAATTTAAATGGTCAGGTGAGTGCGAAAGAAGCTTTCAACATCTAAAAGAGCGACTTTGTGAGGCACCAATACTAGCTTACCCCACCCCTGCCAAAACATTTATTGTGGACGCGGATGCTAGTAACGTGGGTGTTGGAGCAGTTCTGTCGCAGATACACGATGGGTAGGAGAAAGTGGTAGCCTATTTCAGCAAAGTTCTGTCGCGACCAGAGAGAAACTACTGTGTAACCAGACGGGAACTCCTTGCTCTGATACTGGCGACAAAACATTTCCATAAATATCTGTATGGACAGAGATTCATCCTGCGTACCGATCACGCCGCTTTAAAATGGTTGCTACAGTTCAAAAATCCTGAGGGGCAAGTAGCAAGATGGATCGAACGATTGCAGACTTACGACTTCGAAGTACAGCATCGCAAAGGAAGACTGCACTGCAATGCGGACGCGCTTTCCCGCAGACCATGTGAGCCCAGTTGCAAACATTGTGCGCGAAAAGAGGAAAAGGATGAAGGTATATCTGTCCAGAGAATAAGAGCCGAACCTGTAGAGGGTTGGAGTGCCGAAGAAATTCGTAATGCACAAAAAGAAGACCCTGACATCGAGCCAATCCTTGCATGGAAGGAATCTATGGAGAAACCAAACGCAAGAGACATCTCCGACAGAAGTCCTACTTTAAAGGCATACTGGGCGCAGTGGGACTCTCTCCATGTGGAAGATGGTGTTTTGCGAAGAAAATGGGAAATGCCGGATGGAAGATCCTTTAAGATGCAGCTTGTAGTTCCACGATCGAAAGTAGAGGAGATCCTACGAGAAATGCATGCTGGAATATCCGGTGGGCACTTGGGAATCAACAAAACACTGGAAAAGGTACGGGAACGCTTTTATTGGCTAAGCGCGAGAAACGATGTAGAGAGCTGGTGTCGAAAGTGCACAACATGCGCAGCTAGCAAGGGACCCAAAGTCAAAACACGAGGTAAAATGCACCAGTACAACGTGAGCGCCCCGTTTGAAAGAATAGCCGTTGACATCACAGGCCCGTTCCCAGAAACTGAAAACGGTAGCCGTTACATCCTTGTTGTCATGGACTACTTCAGCAAGTGGCCGGAGGCTTTTGCGATACCCAATCAAGAAGCTAAGACCGTTGTCGAGCAGATAGTGGACCACTGGGTCTGCAGGTTCGGGGTGCCTATGGAATTGCATTCCGACCAAGGGTGAAACTTCGAGTCGAAGGTATTCCAGGAAGTATGCGCATCACTCGGGTTAAAGAAAACAAGGACAACACCTCTTCATCCACAGTCTGATGGAATGGTAGAAAGATTTAACAAGACCTTGAAGGAACATCTGTCCAAAGTCGTGAACGAGAACCAACGGGATTGGGATCGGCGAATTCCTTTATTTCTTATGGCCTACCGGAATGCGGTTCATAGTACAACTGGATACACTCCATCCGAAATTCTATTTGGATGAACTGCCCGGCTTCCAAGTGAGCTAAGATTCGGATTTCCTATTGAAGACCCAAAATGCAAAGAGGACTACGTGTTAGATCTTAGAGAAAGGATCAACGACATTCACCACAGAACAAGAAACAACATAAAAATTGCGAGTGACCGCATGAAGACCAGATACGATGCGAGAGCAACAGCACCTGAATTCAATGAGGGAGATCTGGTATGGCTTTATAACCCACATCGCAGAAAGGGAAAATCGCCCAAGCTTCAGCAGGACTGGGAAGGTCCCTACCAAATAGTTACGCGCATTAATGACGTCGTTTTCCGAATCCAACGAGGACCAAGAGCAAAAATGAAAATTGTCCATGTGGATCGACTGCATCGTTACCACGGAAACAATGATGATGTGCTTGTTCGGGACGAACAAAACTAAGAGGGGGACAATGTGATGTGGCAACAAGTTTAGATATTCGGAGGATACATTTTGTAAATTAACGACATCTGTTGGATTCGTTGTGTACAACAACCAACATTCATTGTGAGCGCCTAAAAGTATGCTACATATTTGCAATATGTTTTAACTGAGTACTAAATCGAGCTTGAAGTACTAATTCGAGTCTCGAATTAGTACCAAAAGCTTAGATTGTGCCAGAACCAGACAGAAGCTTCCAGAAGCTTGTAAACTTGTATAAATACAAGAGTAGATTGTATTGAGAGTTCAGTTTATTTTCGAAAGTGGAATTGTTAACAACTGGAAACGTCAGTAAAAAGTGATTGAATTGAGATTGAATAAAAAGTGTTGAATTATAAAAACCTATTTGAATTGTGAATAAGTGAAATAAGTTAAATTTGGTGTTATTTAAACTGAAAGACGTTGTGTTTCATAAAATAAAGAGATTTGTTTTATTATTTTGGAATTTCGATTGAGTTTTATTTGTCGAACCCCAGGCCAAAATACCACAGTATATACATTTTCTATAGTACTCTCATGGTGGTCATTTTTAGTCTGACCATCTTCCTGTTTTTTTTTTTATAAAATTAACGCGCGCACAAGGGACTACTTGTTTCCCTTTTAATGTAACACACTGCGCGGGCATTAGGAAGATAGGTATGGGAGAGAAAGGAGGTGTAGATTAACATTGGTTTTGAATGTTTGCAGATCAAAATGGCAAGGGAAAATCTCGCCGGGTAAACTATTCCAAATTCGTGTCGTTCGGCTTAAAAAAGAATCCCTATATTTCACGGTACGTTCGAAATTGGGCTCAAGGATGAACTGATTAGCATTCCTTGCAAGACGAGTATTACGGGAGAAACTTTTAAGGGAAGGAATGCAACTGGTTACTTCGAGTGAACATTTTTTGTAAAAAAAACGATAAAATAGTGTGATATTTTGGCCTGGGTTTCGACAAATAAAACTCAATCAAAATTCCAAATTAATGCAACAAATCCCTTTATTTTATTAAACACAACGTCTTTCAGTTTAAATAACACCAATTTAACTTATTCCACTTATTCACAATTCATATACGTTTTTATCATTCAACACTTTTTATTTAATCTCAATTCAATCACTTTTTATTAACGCTTCCAGTTGTTAACAATTCCACTTTCGAAAATAAACTCAACTTTCAATGCAATCTACTCTTGTATTTATACAAGTTTACAAGCTTCTGGAAGCTTCTGTCTGGTTCTGGCACAATCTAAGCTTTCGGTACTAATTCGAGTCTCGAATTAGTACTTCAAGTTCGATTTAGTACTCAGTTAAAACATATTGCATATATGTAGCATACTTCTAGGGGCATGGTTGTTGTACACAATAAATGGTGGTTGTTGTACACAATGAATCCAACAGATGTCGTTAGTTTACAAAATGTATCCTCAAAATATCTAAACTTGTTGCCACATCACATTGTCCCCCTCTCAGTTTTGTTCGTCCCGAACAAGCACATCATCATTGTTTCCGTGGTAACGATGCAGTCGATCCACATGGACAATTTTCATTTTTGCTCTTGGTCCTCGTTGGATTCGGAAAACGACGTCATTAATGCGCGTAACTACTTGGTAGGGACCTTCCCAGTCCTGCTGAAGCTTGGGTGATTCTCCTTTTCTGCGATGTGGGTTGTAAAGCCATACCAGATCTCCCTCATTGAATTCAGGTGCTGTTGCTCGCGCATCGTATCTGGTCCTCAGGCGGTCTCTAGCAATGTTTATATTGCTTCGGGTTCTTTGGTGTGTGTGTCGTTGATCCTTTTAATCGGGGCGCTCACTTTGTTCTGGTGCATCTTAGCGCTTGCCTTGACTTTGGGTCCTCTACCAGCTTTGCACGTGGTGCACTTTCGACACCATCTCTCGACATCTTTTCTTACAGTTAACCAATAAAAACGTACCCGTACCTTTTTCCGTGTCTTGTTGATTCCTAAGTGCCCGCCGGATTCTTCATCGTGCATTTCCCTTAAAATCTCCTGCACTTTCGACCGTGGCACCACAAGCTGCATCTTAAAGGATCTTCCATTCGGCATTTCCCATTTTCTCCACAAAACACCATCTTTTACATGGAGAGAGTCCCACTGCGCCCAGTATGCCTTTAAGGAAGGACTTCTGTCGGAGATGTCTCTTGCATTCGGCTTATTCATAGATTCCTTGCATACAAGAATGGGCTCGATGTCAGGATCTTCCTTTTGTGCATTACGAAGTTCTTCCGCAGTCCAACCCTTTACAGGTTCAGCCCTTAGTCTCTGAACAAAAATTCTTTCGTCCTTCTTACCGTTCAAACACCTAGGGTGCGCTCTTTCTGAAGATGGCCGGAGAATTTCATCACTGCTTATGATCGTCAGAAGATTTACAGCATTCTCGTTTCCGTACACCATTGGAATCTCGACGATTGAATACCTTAACACCTGCATTCGAAAGTCTAGGACTACCTCATGTGCCTTCATAAAATCCACACCTAGTATGCAGTCGTCGCATATGTCAGCTACCAAGAATGCATGTGCGAAGGTCAGCCCTGCCAGTTCTATCTTCAGAAGTACCTCTCCGTATACTTTTGCTACTTCTCCCGTAGCTGCCTTCAGACTGTTCCAGATGGTGTTGTGTAGCCAGGACGTCTGGACAAGGCCTCTTCTAATTATGGAGGCCGTGGAACCCGTATCGATAGTGGCCACACATTTTCTGTTGGCGATGACGGTCTCCACTGTCAAACTCTGGTTGCACCGTTTCGTTTGCGCAACTTGGATAATGGTCCTGGGGGCGTTCATTTCATCAACCGACTTCTGCTCTGCAAAGTTGGTTCTTACGCGCTTTCCACACTGTGGAGATCTGCATTGTCACTGTAGGTGTCCTAGCTTGTTGCAATTCCAGCATCTCATTTGACCTCGAGCAGTGTTCGGGTTTTGTCTTTCAATGTCGACATGTTGACATGAGCACTCTAGCGTAGCCATTTCCCTGACGCGATGGCTACCTTGCGAAGCTTGGTCTGCTGCTTCCATTGTCAGGGCAAATGCTAAAGCCTCAGCGAACGTTTTCTTACCTGCCATTCTCACAGCCATTTGTAGTTTTCCATCTGCAATGGCATTAGTGAACACATCGGTTGCCAGTTCGTTTATGATTTCCCTGCTGGTATTGGGATAAGACAAATTGGCCAAGCGCTCGATGTCAGCTTGCAATTGTTGTAGCGTTTCACCTCTTGTCTGGACCCTTCGACGCAACTGGACTCGGTAAACTTGCTGCATGTGGTCGTCGCCAAACCTCATCTCGATTGCCTTGACCATGGCATCATAATCCTGATGTTTGTCTTCAGGAATGGTCTGCAGCAATTCGGCAGCTGTTCCTCTGAGAGCAAGCGTAAGAGCAATTGATTTGTCTTCGTTGTCCCAGTTGTTTGTCAAGGTGGCAGCTTCGAACTGCCTTTTATAAATTGGCCATGATGTTGGACCGTCGCTCGAATATTCCCGAACCTTCTGCTTTTTCAAAGAATCAACCTCCTTAGCCAGGTGTTCGTACTGTTGTTCTACACTTTCTACTTGCTTTCCGAACTTTTCTTCTAAGCTTTCTATTTTGGCTTCAAATTTCTGATCTACTATTTGAAGTCTTTCGCTTAGTTGATTCTGGAGAGTTTCTAATGAATTCTTTTGTTCGTCGAATTTACTTTCGAGAACGTTCCTTTGGTCTTTGAGAACGTTCCTTTGTTCGCTTAGTTGTTGCTGGAGAATTTCCAACGAATTCTTCTGCTCATTCTTTTGTTCTTCGAGAACGTTCTGTTGTTTTTCGAGACCGTTCTTTGTTCTTCGAATTTCGACAGAAGCAACTTCATGAAAGCAGGCATTTCATCGGCTGTACTTACTGTGCATTCTCTCCCTTGTTCTTCAACATCAAACAACATGGTATCGGGGTCTCCACCATCCTGAGTGATAGCATTCTGAAGTCGGAGCAATAGTTCCTTTTTCAGCCCCGAAGTCTGAAGATTTCTTTTTTCCAATTCTTCTTTCAACTCAGCTGTTGTCAATTGTTCTAATTTGCGACCCATTTTATGTAACTCAAACACTATTTTCGCAACACAGTCAGTTTTATTTTAATGTCTCTTCTAGAAAGATCTTTTTCCAACACTATTTTTAACAAAAATACTCGCTATTCACAGTTTTATAGCACAATCAGTTCAATAGTTTCTGGAAAAATCCACTTTCACAATTAAATGAGTCACCGAAATTGTTTTAGAAAATGTCACTATGGAATTTTCTAGCACTTTACTGAGTTTTATCCCCAATTTCTGACACCAATGTGATATTTTGGCCTGGGTTTCGACAAATAAAACTCAATCAAAATTCCAAATTAATGCAACAAATCCCTTTATTTTATTAAACACAACGTCTTTCACTTTAAATAACACCAATTTAACTTATTCCACTTATTCACAATTCATATACGTTTTTATCATTCAACACTTTTTATTTAATCTCAATTCAATCACTTTTTATTAACGCTTCCAGTTGTTAACAATTCCACTTTCGAAAATAAACTCAACTTTCAATGCAATCTACTCTTGTATTTATACAAGTTTACAAGCTTCTGTCTGGTTCTGACACAAACAATTGTGTCGATCTTAAGCTCATAGAGGCCGGACGTCAGGTCGAGGTGCGCGAATAAATAATTACACAAAAGCCAAAAAAAAAAAAAATTATTGCGCATTGTTATCGCGAGTGATAAAAAAATAATATTACACACTCGTTGAGAAATTGGCAAAAACCCCTCGCGTGTGCTGTAAAGAAAAAAACAATATCCACTCGTGTCGTTGGAAGACGATAAGATGCCCATTCGCGCTGTGGAAGAAAAAAAACAAAAAAAAATAATACACACTTGCATAACAAATAAAATTATCCTCCTATCTGTCCCAACCCTTTGTGCTTAGCTTAACTGCCTCTTTCTTATCTACTGTAGGCATCGTATGCTTGCGGTAAATGGATAAGGCATCTGAGTTTGTCCTATTGTGCTGAATATTTAAATTGATTTTTTGTACGCAAGCTGTCTTATGGGCATAACACCTAAGACAGTTTGTTTATTACAGAGATTAATTTGGATTTTCACTGCATGGTTCGACTTAGTCAGAATTGTGTTTTGTGTGTAAGTATTTTGAAATGGTAAGTGATTTTTGTGTCGTGTATTCCAATGTTCGTGGTATAAGAAAGAATTTCTTTCACCTGTACGTCTACTCTGTTCAATACAGGCCAACTGTTTTGGCATTAAGTGAAACCCAGGTTGGAGTAAATACTGATTTATCAGAGTTTGCTCTACATGGGTATAGCTTGGTGCCATTACTCTTTTCCCATCATGGTCTCGTGGTCTATGTTAGGAATGATATTGCTTGCCAGAGCCTTCCCCAATATGGGCAATGTTCCAACACGGACTTTAACTTCTTGTGGCTCAAATTCACTGTCCGCAAGCATGTCATTCATTATTGTTTTATTTACAGGAGTCCAAATCTCGACAGCAATTCCACTTGTAACGAGTTTGATGCGCTGTCTGATTCCATCTCGAAAATTGTTTCCCTTTGTCCTCGCACTGAAATCGTTATTACGGGCGATTTCAATGTACACAATTCCAATTGGCTCCGCTATTCTGGTCAGACAACACTCGAAGGAAGGTATGTCGAGCTCTTTGCCGGGTTACATCACCTTACCCAACTGATCGATGTGCCAACGCGTATACCGGATGTTGCTGGGCAAGCCGCCCATACTCTTGACTTGTTTCTTACTTCTCACCCTGATAAATATACCATTAGTGTAACTTCTCCATTTGGCACTTCAGACCATTGTGTTATTTCAGCTAATTTCTCATCCTCCACCCATCCAGTTAAAGAAAAACTTCCCACCAGGACCGTTTGGCAATACGAGAACTGGGACGGCCTGAATATTTTTTTCCGAAACTTTAACTGGTCACTATGCTTCCTCGATAGTGACATTGATGCCAGTGCTGAAATGATCACAAATGTGATTCTTCTAGGGATGCGTGCTTTTATTCCTAACAGAGTAAAAAGCATTAAACCTAAAGAAAAGTCTTGGTTTAATTCTGAGTGTAAAGAAGCTATCAGGCTCAAAGAAGTAAGTTTCCGTTCTTACAAAGCCAACCCTACAGAGGAAAATCGGAAAAAGCACAAACAAGCAAGAAACTCATGCAACTCCGTTATTGAAAGAACCAAATTTTTGCATGACCAAAAATTACGGCAAAAAATTCTGCAGTGTCCCAAAGGCAGTAAAAATTTTTGGTCTTTTGTAAAAAATATTAAAAACTCCTCAACATCTTCGGTTCCAACGCTCATCGACAGTAACAAACCAATTGTTTACTCTTCAGAGAAGGCAAACTTGCTCGCCGCCCATTTCGCTGCTAGCTCCACGCTGCCGCATAGCAACGTTGCCCCTCCTGTACTTGAGAATGTAAATTTTTCCATGGGACAGATTTTTTTCCGCACTCGTACAGTAGCAAGAGTTCTCAAAGATCTCGATATACACAAATCCGCTGGCCCGGATGGTATACCCCCGATTCTTCTGAAGAGGTGTTCTTCCACACTGGCAAAGCCACTGCGTAAGCTTTTCCATCGCTCCTACTCTTCTGGAATCTTTCCTAGAAGATGGAAAACAGCATTTGTCCAGCCTGTCCCTAAGAAAGGTGACCCATCCTCCCCCTCCTCCTACCGACCCATAGCACTGACATCCCTTCTTTCTAAGGTCATGGAAACACTGATTAACCGTCAGCTTAAGGAATATCTCGAAGATCGTAAGCTTCTCCATGACCGTCAGTATGGCTTCCGCAGCAACCGTTCCAACCGTGATCTGATGGCAAGACGAGTATTACGGGCGAAACTTTTAAGGGGAGGAATGCAGCTGGCTGCCTCGAGTGAACATTTTTTATAAAAGAAACGATAAAATAAGGAAAGACATGAAACATTGCGTCGGTGTTCGAGAGGGGCAATTGTTTCAGCGGCAGTTCTATTTCCTATCAATCTTAACGCTCGATTTTGTATTCTATCAAGCAGGTGTAGCGATGTTTGCGAAGCACCTGCCCAGAGGTGGGAGTTATACTCGAGTTTAGGGCGTATAAACGCTTTATAAATTGTATATATATAACTTAGCAGCATTCTTAGCGATCTCAAATATATAGTCGTTCCAACGGAGGTCGTCGTTGACAGTTGACACACATACCGAGTACTGAGAGCTTTTCGGTTTCTTCGATGTACATAAGTGCCATTCATGGACAATGGAATTGAGGGTATGTTTAGCTTTAACGACAGAAGACAGCATTGAGTTTTCGAATCATTAAACTTCACACGATTCCTATTACCCCATTTGACTATGCTGTATAAATCGGAGTTTAATAAGCTTGACATACGGCACCGTTGCAATTGTACGAACGAATATGAAAAGCTGAGGGTAGAGTCGTCAGCAAAACAGTTAAGTAGATTAGAAGTAACAGACAGAAGATCATTTATAAAAATGAGGAAAAGAGTCGGAGACAGAACAGAGCCCTGGGGCACACCAGCATTTATTTTGTGGTAATCAGACATGAATCCGTCCAATACAACTTGTATTGATGGGAATTGTTTGGACAAATTTGGAAAACCATTTTTAGAATTTGGAAAACCTTAGTTTATAATTAATTAACAAATTGTAAATAAACCATTCGTAACGTAACGTGGCTATATTGTTATTAAAATAAAAAAAACACTTGCACATATAAACCCAGTTTTCTTGTCCCAAATTCTGTCGCAAGCAATTGACAGCGAAAATCAAAACAAAAAATCCAATTTCATTCTCAAGCAAAGGTAGATAGATTTTAAAATTCCTTTGTTATTTTATTTTGTAATAATTTTCCGTAACTCAATAATTTTTTTTCTTGCGCTATTTCATCAAGCGATGACGATGTTGATGATATAAGGAATGTAGTAGTCCGATTCAACCGACTAAAGTTGATGGTTGAATGCCGCTATCTAGCCTGTCTTCTCACAATAACAAACTCGAAGAAGAGCCACTTCCAACTACAAAAGTCTGGGGATACGAGTAGCCATTACTAATATGTTATCCGTCCGGCAAATATCAAACGAACTATCAGTATTATTGTTAAGGATACTGATGACACAGAGAAGCATTTGAGTGATCAAAAGGAGATGGTACAGGGCTCCGATAGGGAAGAAGACAGTGCCAAAACTCTCACCTACAACTATTTGGCTGTTGAGGAACGAGAGGAGAAGCACCAAATTAGTCAAAAAAGCTGCTGTTCGCACAAAACGCAAAGGAAGTTGGTCGAGGAAAAAATAAACAAAAAAAGAAATGCAAATCAAAGCGGAAACGGGCGAAAATAGAAAAACCAAGTGGAAATTTAAGATCTATTCAGATTTCGAAGATAAAAAGTGCAACCGAGTTTATCTAGCACAACTGCCGCTATCAATCGGCTGGCATTCTCATCGGATTTGGAGGAAATAATTATGAATTCGCCACCGGATACCCAACAAACACCAGGTTGCCAAGAGGAAGCAGACGAGAATATAAAAGCGAGAGAGCGGAAGGCTAAGAAAGCACAATCAGTGGTGTCGCCTAAGTCTGCATTTCAAGAACCATCGATACAAACAGTACATCCGGAATTGCCACCCACCGAAAAAAGACTATTAACTTATTTGTGGCCGAAATTGTCTGAGATGCGGATGAAGACAATAGTATTCCAGATGGAACAACATCTTCAGGTGGTGATTCTAGTCAAGCAAGTCAAGTTGCATTGTAGCACACTTATTTGCTACCGCCTGCTATAAGTCGGACGGCAGCGACATCAAATCCATAACGTCGTCAGACTCCATTAAACAAAATTACTATCTGGTTCTCGATTACGGATATATATCGCAGCCAGCTGTTAAGGCAGATGTTCCGTAACCAGAAGTTTTCAATTCCAGTGCTCCAGTGAAATATGGCCCAGGTCGACCAAGAAAGGATGAAAAAAGATCTGTTCTCTTGTTCTGCCCAAGAAATGATTTTACTTTATGAATTTCTTACGCGTGGAATTGACTAAATTCGAAGAAGCTACGAGTAACATCTACATGAAGATTGCTATGGTTATTGGTTGAACGACACTCATTGGGTGGATCACTGTGTGACATGAAGAAACATCCGAGCGGCTGTGCCCGTACAAAAGGCTACTACAATCTTGACGTCAAAGACAAGGCCAAGCACTTATACCATCACCCTAAAGCGGCATATACACACGTCAAAATCTCATCAAGCATTGGAGAAGGAGGAGTGTAAGTAAATTCTGCTTTACATTGCATATACACACTTCAAGCATAAATCTTCAATCATTCATTTTACGTACATAATGAATTGAAAGGACGTAGAGTTTCTTATCGTTCGCTTTGCGTTTTGTTTAATTCAAGTAAGTTGCCTCGTCTCTGTCCTGAATATAAACACATCAATTCTTGCTACTTGATTAAACAAAAATCAAAAAGTTTTGATATTTCTTCAAGCAGACACACAACATATACATGTGATATTTTCGCAAACACAATCTCCTATGCTTGATGAGATTTTGACCTGTGTGATAAAGTAAATATATTATAAGGAGGAAAATATTTCGTACGTTCCATCCTCCAACACCCTAAAGACACATCGGACGACTCTTATTTATCCGATTAAGGTGGACTCACCAATTGGGTAAAAAACAAATCCATTCGGGTGCGAATCCCTGCGATTTATTATCGCAGATTCTGCCAAAAAGAGGTAAAATAAAAATCTTTTTTTTTTGTTCAGTCAATTCATTATTTTTTATTAATTCTTATAGATAAAAGCAATTTGGCTCCAACGGCTGACGATAGTACATTTCAATTCATTCCAAATTCAGCACAGATTTCCGACGGCACATACAATATTTAACCTCTTAACAACAAAATTCAACCACAATTTTCTTTATCTACAATTCATTCAGAATCAATCAAATCAATTCAGAAAAAAGAATGAAAAACTAACAACAACAACATGCAATAACAGAGTCCATAAATGGTGTATGTACATATATTTAAATATTGGAATTTCAACAACAGAAACCGTGAAACAAAATTATAATTATTACTGAAGAAATTCTTATATGAAAAAACAAACATGATGTGATAAACACATAAAAATAAAAAAAAAACTATGCGATTACTGAATGCAAAATATCAATCAAGGAAACCAACTTCTAGTACCTACTCCTTCCTTATTTCCAACCTGAACCTTATTATAGGTACATAATATCCTAAATACCTAACCACATCATAAGTTTTTCGTTCCATCAAACATAATTAAGCTATTTTAATTTATTTTCTGATTCCTAGGAATCTTTATGCCAGTAGTTCAGTTTTTTCCATACTAAAATACAAACCAAACTGAAAAAAACCTTTATACCTTTTTATTTTCAAATATTATATTATTATAAACAGGAAACAAGTGGAAAGGTAATACTACACTAAACAACTGGAAAAGCTAACAGTCCTATATACATATTTATGTGTTTGGCTCTTTGTCGTGACGAATTTTCGTTTCATTAAGCTTCAATCAGGTTTGCATCCGGAAAGAAACTGCATTTAAAGATTTCTATTTAGAATGAAGTCTCAAAAAAGTGTCTTTTGAAAACCAAATGCAAATATAGTGAAAAAATTCAAAGTAAGAATAAGGATATCCCCCAACCTAAAAGTCCTAGAAAGAAGATAAATATATCTGCAGTCCTCTTTATTGTTGGCTCCTGTCATTAAGTCGTCAACATAGAATTCTTCCATTATTATTTGTTTTATTTGTTTGTCTACTTTTTGCATTGGTTTGCGACTTCTTGCAATTTGCGGACTGCGAGGAGTGGGCTGCTGCTGTTCCATACGTATCTGTTGTCAGTTTGTATTTCCTTAATTTGTCTGTGGGTTGTTCTCTCTTTAAAATGACACTGATCCCCAACAATAGTTGATCATATCACTAATAAGACTAGTCTTCTAGTAGTCTTATAATAAATTAGTCTTTCTTCTGAAAGAAGTTATTTCTCCTCTGCAGCATGGATTCGTGAATGGGAGTTCTATTACTACCAGATTCGTTGTTTTTAACAATTATTTAGTTAGCTCCCTTGAACGAGGCTTTCAGTGTGACGTTGTGTACACGGATTTTTCCAAGGCTTTTGATCGAGTAATCATTCAATACTTGTATCAAAACTAAAAAACATAGTTTTTTTTCTCTACAATTCTAAAATGGTTTGAAACTTACCTTACAGGAAGAACACAACATGTTCAAATCAATGATACCTTGTCAGATTCTGTGAACGTTACTTCCGGCGTCCCACAAGGTAGCCACTTAGGACCTCTATTGTTTCTAATTTTTATTAATGAAATTCTTAATTTATTCTAATATTGTAAATTTTTAATGTACGCTCACGACATCAAACTATATTCAAGTATCAAATCAACTCTAGATAGCATTAGTTTACAAGAAGACTTTTTGATTGGAGCGTAGTCAACGACCTTCATCTTAATGTATCCAAATGCCAATGTATGTGTTTTCATCGGAATCAATTTCCAATAATATTTCCTTATAGAGTAGGCGAAGCACATTTAACTAGAATTATGGAAAAAAAAGATCTTGGGGTTATATTTAATACGAAATAAACCTTCTCCAATCACATTGACTATATTGTATCAAAAGCTGGCTCCATGCTAGGTTTTATTTACCGCAATTCAAAAGATTTTTCAGATCCTTTCACGCTAAGATTACTATATTTTAGTTTTGTTCGATCTATTTTGGAATACTGTTGTGTTGTATGGAACCCCATGTATAATACTCATTCTATGAGAATTGAAAGGATTCAGAAGCGTTTTTACTAGAATGGCAATCAAAATTCTTCACTGGAATATTGATATGCCTTCTTATAGTTCGATATGTCTGTTATTGGGTATTCAATCTCTTGAATCTAGAAGAATAAGCTGTAAAATTATGTTTATAAGAGATATAATTAACTTTAATATTAATTGCCCTTTCTTGCTTTCTTTAGTTTATTGGTATGCTCCTGAACGTGAACTTCGTTCTCGTTTGTTATTTGATGTTCCTTTTCATAGAGTAAATTATGGTTACAATGAACCCATAACCCGTTGTTTAAGACAGGTTAACTCTGTTTGTAACGTTCTCGATTTTAGTATGTTTTTAAGCCGGGATTGTTTTAAGAGGAAATTAGTATCTTTTTTAATCTCTGGTGGATAAGTGTTTATATTTATGAATTATAATTATCATTAAATTCTGTAGTCTATAAGAGATTTGTAACTCTGATTGATGAAGTAAATAAATAAATTTGGAATTGTTAAATTTGTATATTAACCAACATTTTATATAATGTTATATAATATAAAACAACAAAAGTCAACCCTAGTTTATAAAAGAACAGCCCACATCACATACATTACATACAACATACATTAAAATAATTTTCATGCATCATATACAAAGTGCTATTTTAGTATTTTGTGACTTCACAAATATTTCTTATTGTTATTTTGTTTCTTTAAGGAATATTTGTTTATTTTTTTATTTAGCACGAGCTGCAACAAGTTCACATTTCCTATTTGACGTTTGACAGAAGGCTATTTACATGTATTTGTGCATCCAGATCAAATCTTTCACCCCATTGGAGAACAAATCTTTCGTGATGAGATTTGTTACAGATTTTCTTTTTTTAGCAATGACTTCATGACACGTCCACCCCGTGCAAAGAGGGACGATTATAATGGAGAAGATACAACCATTAATTGTATGAACTCTACCTCGAACCAAATGTGGTAAAAACAAAGATCGGTATTCTAAGGTGGGCTGGGCACCTAACTTCTGAGCGAAGAGGAATTGCCTCCCAGTCTTTTGAAGTTCTGTTTATGGTAGAAGGCAACGTGACAGACCTTGCATACGTTGCAAGAATGGCGTAGACAAGGACATCCTAGGCCTTGCGATGCCCAATTGGATGTCATTGATCAGCAATCAGGATGTATTGAAGAACTTGTTGAATGAGGCCAGGATTGGATCCCGGTCGTTGCGCCGTTGATGATGATGGTTTACAAACCATATGTATGGCATTTTTTATAATATGATTACACATGCAAAGAATTGGGTCTCAAACAAAAAGATTTTGTTGTGGTAGAAATATAGCATCCAAATCAGTTACTGCTATTCTGAATATTCATCGATGAGCGCTTTGTTTTTATTGCGTTATCACATGCTTTAAGTTAAAAAAAAAAAAAAAAAAAAGTATCAAGAAATGAAGTTGACAGCTCTGACCATTGACATGCGCTCCCAACAGTTTGAGAAATTCAAATATATTTTATGGAAATGTCATATGTTGTGTTTTTCGCTAAACGTATATGCCGCTAAAAAGTAAAATTAAAATTAATTCAACATCAGGATGGAAACTTCTATTGAAAATGCCGAAAATCCCAAAAACAATGAAAGCACTACATCCACCATCCAGGAATCTAAGGAGAAAGAGGTTTCTCCACATAAAACCCATCGAAAGCGCAAAAAGAAATACTTGAATGAAATTCGTGATCTGATGGAATTCTATTTTGGTGATGCAAGCCTATCGAAGGATCGCTTCCTCATGCAGTTAATAAGTCAAGATCCTTGTGAGTATAATCTATATGACACTTCCCACAACATGGTGCTTCACACACTTATTTTGTAGTTGTTCCATTGGAGTTGTTTCTCACATTTAACAAAATGAAGGAACTTACCAATTCCACGGAAGACATTGCCAAATCCCTGTCTAACTCACAGCTACTCGAATTGGATTCTGAGCAGCAAAAGGTCCGTCGCAAGACAGCATTACCCGTTGATCGGAATGTAGACCACAAGACATTGTACATAGAATCCCTTCCACCAACTGCCGAACATGAATGGGTCAAGAATATGTTCTCCCGTTTTGGCCCAATAGCATATGTATCTCTTCCAAAATACAGCAAGTCCCAAAGGATCAAAGAATTTGGCTTTATTGAATTCGAAGAAGAAGCAAGCATCATGAAAGCAATTAAAGCATTTCGTAAATTCAATGGTGTTCTCTGCATGGATACAGCAGATCCTGCTGAACTCATCAGTGTAAAGTCCTTTATTATCGAACAAAACGAAGGGCAGCAAGAAACCGAAGCAAAAAAAAACAAAAAGCGTAAAATCACTAGTGACTTGAGCAACGAAACCAGTACTAAGCGCTTAAAGACCGACTCAGCAGAAGAAGCAGCCACATCCACTGCCGCTGAAACAGACGATCCAAGTAAGATTGACCCCGAAGGCAACAAACGCCGCAAACGAAGGCACAAAAAGAAAAAGAAACAACACTTCAATGAAGACGGTAATCCCGATGCAGACTTCGTTGAAATTCGTGTTTTACCCAAAAAAGATTGGAAACGACTGCGAAACAAGTATCTTAACATGCAAAGGGAGAAAATCTCACAACTCAAACGTCTGGCTTGGAGAAATTCCCAAAACGAAATGGACTCAATGAAGCCAATCGAAAAACCCACAAGAAAGTTCGAAAAAATGAACATGAATTTCTATGGAGCAGGTAATGAGAATGACGAGAATCAAGCGGCTAAATTCAATGACAGACCCAGTGATTCACCAAAAATCAATCGTGCCGAAGAAAAAGCTCCTCTTTTCAATTACGAACCGGGATTGATTGTTGAAGTCGGCTTCCTGGAGCCTTGTGTGACTCTGAAGGAGTTCAAAGCAGACATGAAACAATATGAGGCGGTCAAGTATGTTGACATCAAAGAGGGTGCGATGTCGGCTTTCCTCCGCTTGGAATCACCTCAGTCGGCAGTGAACTTTGTCCAGCAGGTATCTTGCGCTGAATACAACTGTAAAATACTGGCCGGTGAGGCGGAAACTGAGTATTGGGAGAAGATCAAACTGGATCGCGAGGCGAAATTGAATAAAAAGGTGAAGATTCCAAAGAAACGTGGACGCGAGAAGATGAAGAAGGTCATATCGAAACACATGCGATTCGGAGACGATGATCCTGAATGAATTTTGTTATGAAAAAATATTCGAGAAATGAAATTGTGAAAACTGAAATAAATGAAATAAAAAATTAGAGAAGTTAAACCTTTGCAAAATGTTTTGTCATGGTATAATCATCATCATCTGTGCAACAACCGGGATCCGGTCCGGGCCTTATCCAGCAAGTTCTTCCATACATCCCGATTGCTGTCCACCGCCATCCAGTTTTACACCCCAAGTCTTGGGGCGTTCAGTTCTACGCCATCCTTCTAACGTAAGCGAGGTCTGCCACGTTACCTTCTACCATAAAAAGAACGTTTAACCACATTCCGAGTTGGTTCGTTTTAGCTCACAAGAGCTACGAGTCTACCGAGCTTAATTTTGTTTTCACAAAACTAGCTTCGAGGTAGATTTTACACAATTCATGATTGTATCCTCTCCGAAATCGTATTCCCAGCGCACAGGGCCGACAATTCTGTTCAGCTGGAAGATTTCTGGATATGAAGAGACCTACAAACTATAGTAGGTTCTGTTGGATTTTAGCTGCCGTCCGCTTATTTATTCCTCCATAGTATTATCGGCAGCTACTTTCAAACCAAGGAAGTTAGAGGATTGTACTACTTCAAATTTATGCTCCACTGCTCTAATTATTGGACCAACACTTCGCTCAAATGTAGACACTCTATATGACCCAGCCATCCCATTCCCAGGGGTTGCGGGAATAGGCCCACGGTACGGATATGCCTGCAGTAAGAGTCTGCTCAAATATCCTCCCCTTTAGGTGCCCGGGGCAGTATGAGTCCTCAAATCTCACCGCCCTATAGAACGGGTGTAAGAATTATTCTATGGCCGGGTTGCCGGAAGTAAAAGTCTTCCGAAAACAAGTCTAGTTAAGCCACTACTTCAACGCTTCTAGGCGGGCAGCAGAGTCCGGGTCTTCACTGTAGTTGATAGGATTATCTTAGATCTGTTGCTTTACTGGTTGGTGGGCCAGCGACCTTATGGTGTCGATCCACAAGGGCGTCTCGAGAGAGACGGGCGAGGCCTTACCTAGGGTTTAAAATTAGGGACCATGGGTTAACAGGAGCCCCAGATGATTGCACGAGATTGCAATCGAGTGGTTTGGCAGCAAACTCTAGTGATAATGTGGTTTGGCGAACCACTCTAGGGGTATTGTTGCGCCCCAAGGTGACTCATAAGTGGGTAGGCCCACCGTGAGATTAAGCCTTAATAGGCAGGTTCTCACGTAAAGCCTTTTCACGATCTGTTGGTCCACCTATAAGCTTCTTGACGGACCCCTTTATGGTTCGACAGTGCAGTCAACAAAACCTTCGTCAGATGACTGATGTCTCTTCCAGACGGTCTCTTTTTCTGTACTTCCGAATTGAACGTAGAATTAGCTTCCGATTCTGCACCCATAGCCGACATTTCCGTAAAACACTTTTTTATCTCGCAATCCCTGAATCGCTTTCGATTGCGATTCATCTTAAAAAATGTACTATAGTTCACTGCAGTGGAACTTCAAGAGATCAAAACTTTAGAAAGATGACGCTTTCGATATTTATGAACTCCAAAGAACTACCAAGCGATACCAATCCTTGTTTCAATGGCACAGCCTCTTTCTTCTTTGGTCTTAAATGTGTTTATTTAAAAGCTCCAACTTACTTTAAAATAAACGAAGTGCGGGTGCACTAGAGACGCATTAAACGTGGTCAGTTTGTTTTTAATTTACAAATTAAAACAAAATTTTCTAATATTTAACTTTTTGAAATCACATTTATGCTGAGCTCTTTCCACGTAGTAAAGCCAAAGAAGCTGCTCGATGAACCTTTGGATCAATTTGGTCTGCAAAAAAAAACAAAAACAATTTAACTACAGCTTTTTTCATCAACCCGGTCGATGCTCACAGATTTGGTGTTGTCCTTTGATGGGGAAAACAACAGGAAGAACTAGCGGTCTACTGCATATGAACACAAAGGGACTGTCCGATTCCCCGTCAGGATATTTCTTTCGATATTCTTCCTGTGGAAGAACATCATCAATGTTAACACAGCCCACAATGCAACCTGATTGATATTGTGAGGGGAATTTCATGGAGTCATCTGTGAAAAACAGCCAAGTTTAGTCCACGTGAACAAACAACAAAACCTTAATCATCAAACCATTGTATAGCCTTTTATAGAAATCTTCAACCGCAGCAATTTCCTCACGAGTAGGCTCTTTAACTGTCGATGCAATCCACAAACGACCTCGATGATTTGAGTACCACGTTCGTCCTTCGTGTCTGGAATTAAGTTTGTTTTATTGTGCAGATCTGCAGTGCAGGGAAAAATACTTACTTTTTAATGCCACCCACCAGAAGTGAAGCATATGGCTGATGCATTGACAAACATCGACCCATATCTTGCATTTCCATCAAGTCTTTGTCCAACACACGACTGAAAGTCGTGGCGATATCCTCCAATCCGTGGTCACCACTATTCACGTCGGAATCTGTTGGCGTGTAGGCTGGTTTATAACCATCGAATCTAGGATCTGTAATGTTGGCTGTCGATGAATCATCCTGCGCCCGATTCGACCAAAGGTCTGCTGACTTAGCGAGAGTATTTGCAATTTCTTGTCGAACTTTTTGTACGTATTCTTCAGGAACAGGATCTTCTTCAATTTCACGACCAAACAAATCCATTTTGAGTTTTCTCCCAAAACGACTGGCATGTTTCATCTCGTGCATTTCCTGCTGAAGGAGATCAAATTTTTTGCGATCTTCCTCCGAAGTCCAAACAGAGTGTTCCTATGAAACAGTGTTAGGTTAACTTATTTCCTACAACTACTTCACTTACTTCAAAGTAATCATGCTCGTCATCAATGACTTCAGTTCTTTTACAGCCATACAGATCGTACTCCAACAGTTGGTTGCGATGTTCAATGGCTTTTTGGAGTGACTCACCGCCTCCCTTCTCTTCCAGAGTCTTTTTCAGATTTTCACCCTTCTTTGAGGATGATTTGATCAACTCCATTTCTTCATTTGTGCACACCAGCTCACCACAGAAGACGCACGGGCCGCTGCCTTCTTGCTGGCACACAATGCGACCGCAACCTAAGCAGTTATTTATCAATTTATGTTCGGCGGCTTGACATTCGCAAACGTGACGACCTTTCAGCATGACGGCATTCGGAACTAAACCGTCCTTCGTAAACAAATTGACGAATTTGGTTTTCTTCTTTGAGCCGGTGGTAGCGGGGGCAACAGTCTCATTGTCAATCTTCGTTGCGTTCTTTTGTTGCTTCTTGTTGTTTTTTGACTGCGGTTGAGTTTGGTTGGAAGACTTTTTGTTGGGAAGAGCTTTGCCTGGAATTAAAAAAGAAATCTCTGATCAAATTGTACAATATTGCGGATGTAGTTGCATACTAAGAAGTCTTTTTTTGCAATCGGCCATAAAGATACGATGTTGTTCATATTTGGGATTTAATAGACTCTCAAAGTAGTCGTCGAACTCTTCGGAAGTATTAATAGTCATGATGAACCTGGAAATGGGAATTATGTTCAGCTTAATGTACATAAATAACCAACGGTTTGTGGGTTAAATTACTTGATCATGTCATCCGGTACTTCGAAATCTAAGCAAGAAGAAAGACGATCTTGAATCCAACTTTCCATGTTTGTAGTTTCTTTATTTTTTATTTGCAAAATCAAAAGGAATTAAATATTTTTTATTAAACTTGGTTTGATAGCGTAAATTTCGTAAACGTTGCTCTTGTTGTGATTTTGGTTGTCAAATATTTTGACAAATTTGACAACTTGACTGTTTGACAATCTATGTTGTAGTACAGTTATGTTGAATTCGTTTTTAGAAAAATTCTAAATTTTTATGAATTTGGTCGAACAATTTTCAAAAAAACAGACGTTTACAGACGATAATTTTACGTGATAACGTCACAAACATTGATGAAAAATATATGTATGAGATTACATATATCGGTAATTAAATTCTTAAAATGCAAAAATTAATTAGCTGTTTTGCTGCAATTGTTGTTGTAATAAACAAAGCAAATTCAACAAAAAAACAAGAAAGACGAAGCCTCAGCGCAAAAAATAACAGACAAACAACACCGAACAATTTCGAATGCTATCAAATGATCGTTTAGTTAGAAAACGAAATACTAAACGACTGTTGTGAAACGTGACAATGCTTTTTCGTGCGTGCAGTCGGTGTTCATTGATTTATAAGACGTTATCACTTCAAAAGATCAATCTTTTTTTTGATCTGAGATCAATTTTTACTTGCGATTATAGGTACTATAATACAAGTTATGCATTCGTGCAAAAAAATAATTTGAGATAACAATCAGACATGACATTACGATGTCATACATATTTGAGTTACTGGCAAAATTCTGTCCGTCTGTCTGTCTGTCTGTACGGATGTATTTTGGACTGCAACCTAAACGGTTGGGCCAATGGTCATCAAATTTTGAACTTAAGGTTATTTTGACATTCTACAGAGGAGTTTTTTTTTAATTTTTTTTTAGCTCAAAAATTAGCGGTACCTGTTATATAACCTTTATGTAAAAGCTTATTTTTCTCAAAAACGGCTCCAAGAATTAAAAAAAAAATCTGTGTACTACTGTAGGTATGCATTATATTTTGGTGAAAAAAACGGTACCTCACATAGGACCGGTTTTTTCGACTTTTTCAAAAACTGGTGATCCGATTACAATCAAAATTTATATTCAAGAAAATGTAGGTAGCCTGAGTAATTTTGCATTAATTTTTTTCGAAAACTTTTTTTTTGTATTTTTAATAATTTATTTTTTTTTTTGAAAATTCAATATTTTGAAAACGGGTAAGTGATTTTTTTTTAATTTTGTTTTTAAATGTACGTAACTTGTGTGCTTTATGTTGTATTCTTGAGTTATTTTTTAAATTTTTTTTAAAGTTGTTAAAAAAAAACGTTTTATTTAAAAAAAATTCACATTTTTAAAGAAATAAAATAGCGAAATTTTTCCTCTGAAAACTGTCTTACGTACTTTTTTCAAACAATCAAAAGTCAGAAAAATCGAATATAATCTTTGAAGTTCCCTTAATATTTTTCAAATTTTATTCCAAGCTGTGACCGCACATAAGAGCAAGTACGTCCGATCCAGTCGTGCAATTTATTTATGACATTACGATCATAGAGAAGTCTAAAAAAGTGATCGAGAAAAAATGTCTGTATGTATAAGCGATTATCTTCAAATTGGTGTGTGTGATTATTTTGGCATTCCCCAGAGGCCAAATTGAAATTTTATTTTTAGGCCTAAAAATAGCGGTACATGCCATATGACCGATTAGGAAAATCTTATTTTTCTCGAAAATGGCTCCAACGATTTTGATGAAAAATTTTGAGAATTTCTTTTGTTCGTATTGGCTATCATTTGATTGGAATTTACGGGAAAAGTATATTAATGGTACCTTTCATATAACGGTTTTTATGATTTTTGGGTTTCTCGGTAACGGCTCTTTGGATTTCTGTCAAATTTTATATTTGAGAAGATCTAGGTACTCAAACTATTTCTGCATATCAAAATTTCGAATAACTTTTTTTTTCTAATTAAAATTATTTTTTTGAATTTTTTTTTTGAAAAATCAATATTTTTAAAACTTATCAAAAATTTTTTTTTTTATTTTAAAATTAGGTGTATATTAATAAACTTTAAAAAACTGCATACCAAAATCTCAAACAATTTTTTTTTTCAAAATAAAAAAACAGGATTTTATCAAAACCGGTCCTACAATTTTCAAAATACTTTTTTTTATAAATTCTTTGTTATTTAAGACATGTAATAGCATACTTCATTCTTACTAAAAACCGTTAAGTATTGTGGTTTTGATATTTTTTATAAGTTCAAACTGTGTTATTTTCAATGCATTCCAATGTAATCAGGCACATAAGAGCAAGTACGTGCGACCCAGTCGTGCCCATTTTTTTGGTTAGTTTTCTTCACAGCATAAAAGGTAGGACATCGAATAATTTCTCTTGTTTCGAGGCAAAATCGATGAATTTTCCTTTATTCTTTGTTTTTTTTTTTATTTCAATTATGTACATATGTAAATATTTTCTTTTAGATGCAGCGCATGACGGCACTGCGACGACGGTATTAAATGGTTAAAGATTTACTTTTACTTTTTTACTTGGAGCATCGATATATTTAGACTTTTCGGAGAAAAGCAATCGTTTATCAATTTTGACTAACTAAAGAGAGCAATAATTAAATTATTTTTTTTTCTTTTGTTATCACATAAGACCTTTGTATATAAAATCTTTAGTACTACCAAGATGGGTGTTTCACCTAGTGCTAGCGCCATCTAGTTTCGCTATCTCCCTAGTTCGTAATGTAAGCTTTTAGTTATGGAAATCTATTCAACACATATGCAATGTTGGAAAAATACAGAACGTAAAAGATGTATATAAAGAAGTGTTAGCAGTCGTTTTTTTGTTCGTGTTATAGTACTATCATGGAGCATAATTTTTTAGTTCTGAATCAAGTCGCAATGAGGCGTGCTGAAATTCCCAATTGGTGAGAATAAGTACAGACAACAAAAGTGTATTAAATACTGGTAAAATATCGGTAAAGGTTCTCGTCTCCACTATTTAGAGTTAGTTCTGAATAAACCAGGAAGATGGCCAGATGAAAAATGACCACCATGAGAGTACTATAGAAAATGTATATAACAATGTATAATACAATGGTTATTTCTTTGTCATTTTCTTAAGAATAACTGATAATGAGAGAATGAAAGATAAACTTTTAGACAGGGTTTTGAGGAGTTTTCATTTCTGTCTTTGAAATACACTGTTTGTGAGTGTTTTTTTTATAGATGCGGCACCAGGATGAAATTTACCGTTTCAACAATTTTTTCTGAAATTTGATTATTGGTTTGGTTTTTTTTGTACAATTTTGAATGGTTACCTTTTATTTTTTTCTTAGTCTGCATAAAATTAATTCAAGTTGAAGTACCTACTTACTTACTTATTTTACAAATAAAATACATTGTTTGCAGATGTTTGTACATATATGTTATTGCTTTTGAGTATCTTCGAAAAAATGGCTAACATTTTTCGAACCGCAGAAGAGAAAACTGAAAAATAAAAAAAATATTCTCGGTGTTTTAAATTTTTTTTGAAAACATAGATCGTGACATGAAACATGATTTTGACAGCTATCTTTTATTTTACTTTCTGTGTTTCTGTGATCAGTATTTAAAAAAAAATGTAATGTGTTGTTTGAGCATCGTCCAAAACAAGTATGAAGCAAAATAAGAAGAACAAAGAATACAGACAAAGAAAACGTCAAAAAAAGTTGCAGGGACAGTTCTACCCGCGCATGTTCGGGTTTCTCTATTTCTATTTCATTATCTTTCCCTCTCGCACTATAAGCATGCAAGGCAAACACGCGCGTGAAAAATATGTGTTGTGTATTTACTATTTGCTTGGCACACTGTTCACTCTACAGCGGAATTCTTCAATCGACCTACCTTATCATCATCGATATGCATTGCAATATTTCCTTCTCAAAACTTCCATTCGTACTGTACATTCATCCAAAGTCATTTTTATTCAATCTGTCAAAAAATACCAATGGGCGGAAAAATGAGAAAACATCTACATTTTTTTCTCTCCCAATTCCCTTTTCACACCATAAGAGCAAGCGAGCCAGTAGTATCAGACTAACTGAACAAAAAAAAATACATCAAAAACGAAGTAAAAAATCAGCCCAAAAAAGAATAACGAAAAAAAACGGCCTGTTCAGTCAAAGAAAAGACGTGTGCGGACGGATTTATTTTGTTTTCCCAAAATACACACACATCCTGCTTTTCCCTTCAATTTGCAGAGATAAAACCCGTTAACTAATAAAATCAGCTGTTGCAAGTGCTCTCCAATTACTTAAAAAAACAAAATATATTTTTGTGCAAACAAAAAATCCAAAAAAAAGGAATAAGATTTGCAGATTTGTGCGTCTCGTCTTCGTCTTGTCTACGATTTCATCCAACTCTGGTGTCTGGTGAGTGGTGCTGCTGTTGGTGGAGCTCCTTTCTCTTTGTGTCAGTTTTTTTCTTCCTATTTCTCCTTTGGCATCTCGGAATTCACTCAAAAAAGCAAACAAAATGTCTTGCGGTTATTGAATCGAAGTTTTCCGTGATTTTTGCGGTAAATTAAGTGAAACTTTGAAAGAAAGTGCTCTCGGTTTTTTCAGCTGGTGTTGATGTCAGCGAAGCTCGAGGAAAAATCCATACGCACACCCCTTTTTCTCTTCAAAAAAAATCCCACCCCTAATTGTCTGTGTTGTTTTTTTTTCTTCCAAATCTTTCTTGTGAAATTTGTTTACGCGAAATTCATAGGTTTTCCCTCGACTAACGGCATTAAACGTCAATCTTTAGCTGCGCTGTCGGTTCGGTAGTTATCCAACAAAAATTGATCGTTTAGAGAAAACCTTTCTTAAGACGACGTAACTCAATTTTCCACCCACTAACTGACGATTTGTGTGCCTCAAGCTTATAACCATCATCATGTATCGTATCGGTCCAATTGGACGAAAACCGAATTTCCATTCGCGTGAAAAATGTCTAATTGGCCTTGTGTTGGCGACCTTGTGCCTTTTGTGCTTTGCTGGAATTTTCCTGCTTCCGGACAACTTTGGGGGTGAGCGCGTGCTTAAGGTTTACAAGCGATTTCAAAAGGCCGGTCCGGAAATTTTTATACCTGCTCCTCCATTAGCTCGAATTGGACATGGCCGAGGAGGAAAGGACTCGGATCCTCATGTATTGGGTGATCGGGAGAAGTTGCAAGCCAAAATCAAGGAAGAACTTGGTGATGTTATGAATAAGCCAGATGTTTTGAGACGGGCTAGCGATGAAGGCATTGGTGGCGGGGATGTTGGTTTGAATGAGAATGTAGGTGTGGCACCGGTAGTGGAGAATGACCTGCAGTCGCAACAGCAACAACAACACATCCTTGCTATGCAACAGGAGCAACAACATCAGGTTGTTGGTGCCCTGCCACCACCAGCTCTAAAGAACTCGCTGAACGATGATGGACAGGAGATGCTGCCGGTAGGGGATGTAGCTCAGCTGCAAATGCCTATGGACGGGCATCCAGATCCCAGTTCTTCCGTAGAGGAAAAGAGGATGAAAGTTAAAGAGGTAAGTTATTCATAGTTGTATTAAATTAAAGTAATTATTAGTGGGTTTTGTGACGCAGTTTTTTTTAATTTAAATAGTTGCTCAATGGCAACAAGGCATCTGGAGTACAATTCAATGATCCATGTTTTGTGAGAATTGTTTTTAGTTTAGCTGAAATCTTGTTATTGCAATTAATGATTCTAGTTGTAAGATTCTTGTTTCCAATAAGAATATCTCTAAATTGAAAAATTCATTGATTTTTTAAGTTTAGATGTCTCCTTGTAACGAGTCTTAGAAATTATCGTTACCATGGTTCGCCACCTTCTCAGATTTTTTGTCCCTGTATGGGATGAAAAAACTGAGTTCCTGCGCGGTTAGTTGTCTGATCGACCCATCCATATTCCAGACATTTATGGAAATATTGGGTTTCGAAAGTCTGTAAGTCGTAATCGTCGTCTCTTTTAACCGATGATCGTTATGTTTTCGACAGGGACAACTACTCACCCAATTCTCTTCGACCTAGGGCTTCACCTGTAGAATTCGCAGGTTCCCCGTTTTTAGATTGGGTCTGATCTTTCTTTAACGACGACAGTGACTTCCAGTCGTGTCAACCCAAACGAAGAATAACTCTTGCTAATCCCTGCTTCTTCAGGCTAAGAAGAAGTCATGCCCTCTCTCGGGCAACTCCATTGTCCCTTTATAAGATGGTCATCATCTCAGACCTGCTTTATATTGCAGGCGCACGGATATTGTCAGAAGTGAGAACGCTTTAGGTTACATCGAGAGAAAAACTCTTGGTGTTTTTTGTTCCAGTTTGCATTAACCGCGACTGGTGAAGGAGATGCAACGAAGAACTGTACGGGCTGTAACCTGTAAAACGAAACAGACCTACCTAAAAGAGTAAAAGACCAACGGTAATGGCGTCCGGACGTAGGACAGAAGAAGAATTGGTAGCATTAAATTCTCTTCGCTTCATTCGCTACCTACTAGGGTTGTGTTTCTAGCAACGAATAAGTCAAACCGAGGGTACTATCATTAGCAAAACAATTTTATCGAATTGGAAGAACTAGACAAGAGATCATCTATTGAAATTAGTGAAATCAATGTACGCATTAAACATTCCCAATATCAGACTGAAACCCCCAGAAACAGCAGAAATGGAAGGGTCCTATACATCTGATATACTGAATAAGGTGTTCATCATCATCAACGGTGCAACAACCGGTATTCGGTCCTAACCTCATTTAACAATTTCTTTCAAACATACCTGATCCAATCACAAAGCTTCGGGTGTCCTGTTTTACGCCATCTTTTCAACGTAAGCAAAGTCTGCCATGTTGCTTCATATAATAAAAAAGAACTTTACATTTTACATTACATTACATATTGATCTGCTCCGTAGATAAATCTACGAAGCAGAGACACTTATGAGCACTGGCTCATCGGCTCAGACAATTACAAGACAACACACAAGACGACATTGATACAGGACAGAACAGAAGATAGAAAGAGGACGGAAAAACAGAAAACACATAACACATGTCAACAGCACGCAGTTGGTTTTCGGACGGTCCGCCATCTTTCCACTAACCACGCGCAACGATGCTTGATTTCGCTGATCTCAAGGGAAGAGAACTTTAAAAGATTTTCCGAGCTGGTTCCTTTTCGCTCATAGGAGCCAACTACCCAGCCAACCGGATTCTTACGAGCTTTATTTTCTACAACATCTGCTTCGAGATAGATTTCATATAATTCATGATTGTATCTTCTCCGGAATCGAGGCCAACAAAGTGCTCAGAGTGCTTCTTATCAAGAACCCAAATCTCGGATCCGTATGTAAAAACTGGTAAAAGTAAGACCATAGTTTTGTACAGCAGCAGGTGATTTTCCTTAAAAAGTGTCCGTTTCTAGAGGATTTTCTGTAGCTACAATTGGTCGGTAGTTTGAAAGAGATAAATATATACTTTCTTTAAAATACGGGCTAGATAAACGCTATTTTCCATCCACTCGGTTAGAGACTATAAAAATTGAATCGATGGAAAAGCTAACGCAGTTATAATAAACCATCCCCTTTTCTACTTCTTCTAGATCTCTCATCGTAACAAAGACTCCTCCCGGTGGGTAGTGGCATGGTTAGTATGACCCTGTTCTAATGAGAAGTTTGTTTGTCTGTTATGTGTGTAAGTTGACCGAATAGTTAATCAGATTCGGAATCCATCGATGATGGTTATAATGATAGCTGGTGTCGCTGCTAACTACAGATGATGGCGTTTGGTAGTTTTTAAGTTGTAACCCTATTGACATGATTGAGAAAGAACGTAGTGGTTATTGACCATTTTGCGGAAAACCGACATTTGGAGGTGGTTGATGATGTCTTTTGAAAAGCAAGAATCTTCTTAATTTTTAAATTAGAAAACGTGCACCCCAATGAATGGGTGCGCCTGATGTAAAAGGCATCTAAAGCGCTAAGGATCGAGTAGCCTGGACCCTTGTTCTGTAACTTTGTCGATAACTAAGTTTCTTGAAAACGGTGTATTTCCTAAGAATTTCCAGTATCCTGTCACTGCTGCATTTTCGGAACTGCTTGTGGCTTAAAATCGGATACCATGGGGTTACAGGATCGTCCAGCTAATTACACGAGATAGCTTGGTAGCAGTTGCATTTTAAGATTGTGGCAAGCCTAAGTGGGAGAGTTTTAAGACTTGTCTGACATTTTTTGCGTTTTCTATTGGTTGTGTGTTTGGTAATCCCTTGTTGCGGCAACTCAGAGTCTTGTGCTCATAATTGTAGGAAGTTTAAAGGTGTTATGGCCCATCTTTGATTCATTTCCTGTCTTTCAACAAATTGAAAATGAAATAAACATATTCATTCTACTAAACTCATTTTAACTGCACCAGCATTATATGGCATGCGAGTACCTTGATAAGAAAAATTTGATGTGTTATCACATTGCTTACTGCAATTCGGCGAAAAAGTCTAAGATTTTTAGTTCAATAAGCAGCCATGCATAAAGATAACCATTTTACTAAAAGCTAGCTAAGGCTAATCATTTATGAAAAAACGACGATAAGCACACAAAATCAGCCATGCGCGCTTAACCTATTTCGATCAAAAAATTGAAAAATCTGCTTCTAGATGGTTCCCTCCTAACAGATCATGCCGATGGTAGAACTAAATGAACTGATGTAATGGTGTACTGATGTTCGAGTTGGGAAAGTATAATCCACCGTCAACACATTTTTTGTAGTGTTGTAAATTGCATCTAAATTCAGATCTAGAAATATACTTCATAAAAACTGTGATCCTTGTTTTCAACGCTTGCTATCGGGAAACCTCGTTACAATTAACCCGCCGATGGAAAGATGTTCCTCAAATTATTGGAAAAACTTCAAAAATAATCAAACACCATATCAATAATGTTCCTACCAACACAGCACAATGCACTCTATATTTTTTTATTGAGCAAAGTTTGTTAACATTGCAAAGGTAAACACATTTATTGACACTTGTGAATAGACCCATGGAGATAATGCTGCAGGCCCAATGACATAAGTTTCTACAAATATTTGAACATCGGAAGTAGCTGGTTTATTGTGTAGATTTGTATTCAATTAAAATCTGTTCAATTGCTTTTGATAACATGCGGATCTTACATTGTTTGAGTTTGTTATCAAAAGAGCTTATTGATAACATTTAACAATCACTTAATTAGAATATACTTATAACTCAAGTACTTCGGCTACTGGCAAACCAGATTTATGTAGTATTGGTTGTATTGTTATCAGAAATATGTTGATACCGTTTATTTGTAGTTATATTAATTTGTGTTTATTCATGTGGGGTGTTCATCCAATAGAACAAAAAATATCTCAAAAATGTACGTCACTTTTATATTCGTTTTTGAATAATCTGAATTTTATTGTATTTATATTAACCAGTTGATCAAATATTTACAAATGGCTTTAGGAAGTAGAATTAAAGTATGCAAACACCTAGAGTCGAGTGTTAACAAATATATGCGGATATCTACCTTACCTATGTCTCCAGATTTTACATGGAAACGTGTCTACCCCCGGTTAAATATATCTGTTTATGTTTATCTAAGAGTTAGTTCTTTGAGAAGAATGGAAAATTGTTATGTTTGATATACATATGTATGTTTTATTAAAAAAATAGAAGAAAATCAAATGTTTTCTACAATTTTCTTAATTCAATGGAAGTTATCTAATTGTGTGATGATTTTGTCAAAAGTATCACAGATTTGGTAGAATTGATTAGTCTTACCTACTCAAATTTGACAGATAAATATTATGGACCCATATGTAGTCCCCACTACATTGATCCATAAACAGAATGTTGTAGTACATGCAAGGAACGAAGAATAAAAAGATTATCTCAACTTTGAACCATTCACCTTAATTTTGAATTGTTCGATCTGATGAGCTCATTGTAAGCACAATATCTTTTTCCGCTCCAATTCCTTTGTATTATACTGCTTTGGGTTCTCTCAATAATTATTATAATTATAGCTTATGTGGTACAGTGGAATTATCGATGACAGTTCCAATTAATTTCTCGGGTAGATGATTATATAATATGCCGACTGAAAGATAGACGCAGTTCATGACAAATTTCGTAAGCTGAACAATTTGTATGAAAAAAATCAGAAACAAACCTTACAATTGTTTCTTCCAAGATGCAGTTGGAAGTGAAATATTTAACTATCGTATCAGCAAACGGGCCTTATAGAGTAGAAGTTTATCTGAAGAAATTAATTTTAAGCGTGGATACGTTTTTTTTATAAATAGTGTGCGCACAAGCGATTATAAGTTTCCCTTTTAAAATCAGACAAACTGCGCCTGCATTAGAATATTGAGGAAATTAGCGAGCCAGACGAGTAGTACGGCTGAAATTTTTAAGGGAAGAATGCAGCTGGCTACGTCTAGTGAGCATTTTTTTATAAAATAAGGAAAGACATGAAATATTGCGTCGTTGTTCCAGCGGGCAATTGTTTCAGAGACAGTTCTATTTCCTAATAATCTTTACATTCTGTTTTGTATTATATCGTATCGACCAGGTGTAGCGATACGTGAGAAGCACCTGCTCAGCCCAGAGGTGGAAATTATACTCAAGTTTTGGGCGTATAAATACTTAAAAATTGTAGCCGGATCAGAAGGTTTAGTAAACTTCTTGCATCGATACAGAAAACCTAAGCTCTTCCCAGTATTTTTTGCCATCTCAAGTATATGGTCATTTCAACGGAAATCGTCGTCGTTTATATTAATAACGAGTACTGAAAGCTTTTCGGTTTCTACAGTCCGGGGTGGACCTGGGCCTCAACCAACAAGCTTCTCCAGGCTCGGTCCCTAGCTAGCTGCCTCCAGTTTTGCACGTGAAGGAGGCCGATGAGGATGCTACTTGCGTGCGCCGCCTGAGTCTCGATTTTCCTCTACTGCGCCTCCCTCAGGGGTGGAATTGAAGATTTTCCGGATCTCAGCACTGGTGTTGTTCTTTGAGATAATGGCTGAGCCCAGGTAGACAAAGTCCAGAACTACCTCAAAGTTATAGCTGTCTATGGTGATGTTTTGTCCAAGACGTCGATGTTCGGTGTCTCTTCTTGATGACAGCATATACTTGGTTTTGCCCTCATTCACTGCTAAACCCATCTTCGCCGCTTCCGTCTCAATTTTTTTTTTTTTTTTTTTTTTTTATAATTAACGCGCGCACAAGGGATTATGTGTTTCCCTTTTAATGTAGAACACACTGCGCGGGCATTACGAAGATAGGGAGGGGAGAGATAGGAGGTGCCGATTAACATTGGTTTTGAATGTTTGCAGATCAAAATGGCAAGGGAAAATCCCGCCGGGTAAACTATTCCAGATTCGTGTCGTTCGGCTAAAAAAAGAATCACTATATTTCACGGTACGTCCGAAATTAGGCTCAAGGGTGAACTGATGAGCATTCCTATCAATCTTAACGCTCGATTTTGTATTCTATCAAGCAGGTGAAGCGATGTTTGCGAAGCACCTGCCCAGAGGTGGGAGTTATACTCGAGTTTAGGGCGTATAAACGCTTTATAAATTGTAGCCAGATCAGATGGGGAAAAGTACTTCTTACACCGATACAGAAAACCTAAGCACTTTGCAGCATTCTTAGCGATCTCAAATATATGGTCGTTCCAACGGAGGTCGTCGTTGACACACATACCGAGTACTGAGAGCTTTTCGGTTTCTTCGATGTAAGTGCCATTCATGGACAATGGCATTGGGGGAATGTTTAGCTTTAACGACAGAAGACAGCATTGAGTTTTCGAAGCATTAAACTCCACACGATTTCTATTACCCCATTTAACAATGCTGTATAAATCGGAGTTTAATGAGCTTGACATACGGCACCGTTGCAATTGTACGTCCGAAGGCGAAGGACGTGAATTATCGAACGAATATGAAAAGCTGAGGGTAGAGTCGTCAGCAAAACAGTTAAGTGGATTAGAAGTAACAGACAGAAGATCATTTATAAAAATGAGGAAAAGAGTCGGAGACAGAACAGAGCCCTGGGGCACACCAGCATTTATTTTATGGGAATCAGACTTGAATCCGTCCAATACAACTTGTATTGAACGGTCCAGAAGATAGCTTCTAATCCAACGAACAAGAGTATTATCGATCCCAAAAGCACGCATTTTCGATAAGAGAGCTTCATGCCAAACTCTATCAAATGCCTTGGAGATATCAAGAGCAATAATCTTACTTTCACCAAAGCGATGTAAAGATTTGTTCCACTGTTCGGTGAGATATGCCATCAGATCACCAGTGGAACGGTTGCTGCGGAAGCCATACTGACAGTCATGGAGAAGCTTACGATCTTCGAGATATTCCTTAAGCTGACGGTTAATCAGTGTTTCCATGACCTTAGAAAGAAGGGATGTCAGTGCTATGGGTCGGTAGGAGGAGGGGGAGGATGGGTCACCTTTCTTAGGGACAGGCTGGACAAATGCTGTTTTCCATCTTCTAGAAAAGATTCCAGAAGAGTAGGAGCGATGGAAAAGCTTACGCAGTGGCTTTGCCAGTGTGGAAGAACACCTCTTCAGAAGAATCGGGGGTATACTCACAAAAGCGGTACTGACATCACGTGTGTGTTCTTCTGATCATGTCAATATCGTCGGTGTATACGAGTAACTGGACGGACTTTTAAAAGATCGTGCTTCTGGTGTTGGCGTGAGAGTTCTGCACTATTCTTTCAAGTATGATGTTGAAAAAGTCGAATGACAGCGCATCGCCTTGTCTAAATCCTTTTTTGACTTCAAAGGTGTCGGTGAGGTCTTTACCGGCCTTGACGGAACAGCTTGCGTTTTCCATCGTTATTTGCTCTATATAACTCGTCTCTATAAATGCTGTCGTACGCGGCTTTGAAATCGATGAAAAGGTGGTGGATATCGATTTTCAGTTCTTGGGTTTTTTCCAACATTTGCCGTATGTTAATATTTGGTCAATAGTGGACTTTCTTGGCCTAAAACCGCTGTGATATGAACCTATTATGTTGTTGACGAATGGCTTTAGGCGTTTACACAATACACACTCCTTTTTTAAGGATCGGGCAAATTAAATGAATGGGTGCAGCTATGCCATCGGCTTTATTGCTCTTAAGCTTAGATATATCTAGCTTTACTTCATCCAGATGGGTGGATGGAATTGTTGTTCTACTTCACTCAGATAGAAAATCATTCTGCCTGACAGCGGAATTCGTTTCGTCATTGCCGTTATATAATCTGCGAAATGGTTTTTCCATATTCTCACCATCGACTGTGATCCAACTACACTGTTCCCTTGATCGTCTTTGCAAGCTTTAGTTTGAGCTCTGTAGCTTTGTACCTTTCGGTAAAACTTTCGAACTTCATTCCTGCAATAACAGGTCTCCATTTCCTCTATCGCACGCTTCTCATGATCCCTTTTTTCTTTCTGAGAATCTGGTGTTCCTCTTTCGTCTTCTGCTCATACAACACACGGTCCTTCTTTGCACCGCCGCGCCACCTTGTATGCTTCTTGTTTAGCTGCATGTGGTTGGCGACAGTCATCATCAAACGAGGGGTTTCGCTGTGGTAGCCGTGTAAACCCAGCACTTGAGAGGCGGCTTCCTTGATGGCATTTTGGCAATGTTTGTGGTTCTCAATACTTGATGCTGGCGGTAAAGGATTCCTTTGGAGGTTATTTGAGATTCGGTCGGAAAAGGACCTGGGGATTTCTTGCGATTGCAGCCGTCCGAAGTTAAACTTCCTCACAGAATTACCTCTCCTTGCCGTTGGTTGGCATATCCTTAGTCGTACCTTGGCTACAACGAGGTAGTGGTCCGAGTCAATGTTTGAACCTAGGAAAGTTCGGAGATTCATCATACTGGAGAAATGCCTTGCATTGATAGCAATCTGGTTACTACTTGATGGATCAGGGGATCTCCATTCCCCTTTGTGAATGTTGAGGTGTGGTACTAGCTGTTACAATATTTCGCCCCGCAGCAAAGTCAATTAACCTGGATCCATTATCGGAGGTGGTGTCGTGCAGGCTGTGTTTTTTAACTGTACCACCAAAGACATCTTCTCTCTCTAGTTTGGCGTTAAAGTCGCCTAGGACAATTTTAATGTCAAAGCTAGGGCACTACTCATACGTTTTGTCCAGGAGCTCCAAAAAATGGGAATCAATTTTCGAAATGGAATAAGACAGTGCATCAAACTGGTTAAGAGTTGAATTACTGTCGAGATTTGAGCTCCTGTAAATAAAACAATAATGAATGATATGCTTGCGGACAGCGAATTTTGTTATCATTGTCCAGTCCAATAGGAGATACACTACATATTACACTTCTTTCCATCATAACAACCAATAGCTACAACTATTGTTTTGATATTTAATTGTTCTGATGCGACACCTTTCAAATATGAGGCAACATATCGGTTTCAATTCCATTTTCATAAAATTACCGGACAATGGTGTTTCATTCGACTTAAGAGTTGTCCTTGGCGCTAAGGTTCTTTTATTTAAAATTTCGCAAGTTAAGTCGGCCGGTAGAAAATCTACACTCTGTAATAAAAATCCATCATTAGCACATAATTAAAAAAAAAATCGTAAGAAAAAAGAAATCTCACAAATAAAAGAACAACAAAGAACATCAAAGTGTTTATTCAAATTCGAAATTGTTGTTCGCTTTGAATTGAGATTCGTGCTAATGCAAAAATGGGTAACCAAAAGCATTTTGTTCTTGTAGGTTAGCTTATGGTTGTTGAACGTGGCATATAGCCTGGAGTATGAAAGAAAGACTTGATTATATCTTTTCGCTTTAATTATGCAAATCTACTCAAGACAGCCATGAAGAGGTTTCACTTTCATCAGCAGCTTTTCGGTATTAAAGATGGCCCAGTTAAGAGAAACAAGTAGTTTTTATTTTTAAACTAGTTTCTGATCATGTTTTGATATATGTATGTGTATGTACATATATGTAGATACATAGGAGGAATCTTTTCATGGCTAAAGTCAATATAGTGAATTTTTGATTAATTGTAAAAAAAGTTCAAAGCACCTGTTGACTTGGATTTGGTTTGTTGAAAAGGTCACATAAGAGAAATTATTAGATCGCTAATATGTTTTTTAGATCAGCTGGATTATATGAGCCGACAGAGTGGGGCGAGGTCGTATAGCTTTCTAGTGCAATACTTGTAATATATGTTAAATAACAGCTGATTAACAGCTGACGACCATATGCACACTCATAATCGTTTTTAATGAACACTTCATTTCTATTCTTGGAAAACAAAGGGTCGCACATAGTCCTAGCATGTCTTCCATTTCATGTCTTACACATGAGTCTTTAAGGTCCGCTTGCTGATATGATACTTAAATATTTATGTTCAACTTAAGCGCTTATGTGACAGTTTATGCAGGGGAAAAAGTAGAACATAAGCGCTTAAGTTGAACATAAATATTTAAGTATCGTATCAACAAACGGCCCTTAATCTTGTACGTTCTGGAATTATGATCCTTGCTATAGCATCGGTAACAGTATTCTTCTCTTTTCAAGACAGATTTTTTTGCCCATCAAACTTGTTCCGATTTTACACTTCTTCGTTGCGGGACTAAAATATGTGCAACAAATCGAATAGTTCTGCCGTTCTTATAGCCATTTCATTCTGAGGATTAGGCTTCGTTTTCCCGATCATATGTAGGGTAAAAAGCTAAGTTTATGACACCTTATCTATACGTTCTTCCCACTGTATGGGTAATGACCCATCTATCCAGCCATCTTATATAAACCGAATTCTGTAGCGACCTTTTCTAAAATATTCAACCCTACAAGACATTATCCGCAATCATATAATGCCAAGTACAGCCCTTTCCTCAACATGAAGTCAATACTTTTACGGAATGTTTCCAAATCAAGAACTGGATCACTAGCCACTATCTGCATCGCTTCAGTGGATGTAGATCCCGACAACAAAGAAAATAAATGCATATGTAGGTATAGAGAAAACTACATTTTCGTTATTATTTCCACCTCAGAACCATCTATCGGGTAAAAATGTTGCCATATCTTTTTATTATATTTTTTTTGAATATTATATATTGTGATTTTGATTCAAATCAGTTCGTAAATAATAATTTTAGAAAAAGACGAATGCAGCGCAACCTATAGGGATAATTACAATAGCCTAAGTTACTCCTTACAACATAAGCTATCTGCCAATGAAAGTCCCGCCAAAATCGGCTCACAAATAAGAAACAAAAACGTTTCCGGCGCCACCCTGTGCCTAATTAAAATAGATTAAGTACGGTATTTCACAGCGCAACGTGAGGCATGTCTCTTTTAAAATCCTTTTCAATGTTCAGTCCGTGATGGAAGCGCCAGTAAATTTATTTGTTTATATGCAATTTCGGGCATACACGAAATCCGATGTTATTGTGAACGAACAAACCCAACCGTATACGTTACCTTCTTGTCTTATAAATTCGAAGTAGAAGGAAAACACAGTCAGCTGTTCATCACACTTTCCACCAGACAGGAAAGTATCCAACAAATTTTAGGAAACCTTTGGATTTTCTATCTGTTAGTAGTGCATCAGCTGTTATTAATAATTAATTCAATCCAAAGGAAACAATTGTGAACGCACTTATTAAATAACAATATATGGAACAAGAGAAAAGGGAAACTTCAAAATAGAGACAACTAACCTCAGCACGCAAGAATGATAGAATATGTTTATATCATTCTTGCTCAGCACGCAACTCACCCCGGGAAATTAGTTTTCTGTCTTTTTTAAAATTTTTTTTCTTTTTCGCACTTTATTAATGCATGCCTTACGCTGCACTGTGAAATACCGGACCTAGTTAGAACATCAGCTATCTGCCAGTAACAAACAGACATTTTTGTTATAAGTATCGTATTTGCTTTCATTAGCATCTTGTAAAAAGCTGTTATTTTGATATTAAAAACAGACATTTTAACTTTATTTATGTTATTTAGATTAAATTATCTTTAGTGCAGGCAAATTATAAAAAAAAACTTGAGGACCAAGAGGTCCAGCGAAACTTGTTAATTCATTGCATACTTACATTCAACGACCGCATCGTTAGTTTTATCGTTGGGAAATTTAAAATGACATTTAACTTTTTTATGATTTATGTCAATATAAAAAAACATACGATGTCAACTTATCATTGAGTCGGCAATTGTCATAACTCCACATCAATTTATAATTATTGTGCACTTTGATTATGTTCCTGCTGTTGTCAATTTAAATCAATTTTAATACATAAATAATTATTTTTAGATAATACACTTGTCTTTGTTAAAAGAAATCACGTGTGCGTGCTGCTTGCCTCTTAATTGCATTTACCCAAATTGACTTTATCGTCTTCATATCGCCTTCCCTACTCAGATTCAAGCAAACCTAACCCATCTCCCCAGCAGTCCAATTTCCAAATTTACCGGACATAATTTTGCCGATGTTTACAAAAGTTTCCATCGAATTAAATAAACCAATAAAAAAAAAATAACTTTCAAATTTGAAAGAACGCCCTCCAATTTCTACAATGTATTTGAAAAAAAGAAATACAAAAATAATCATATTTAACAACATCCAACTGGTGTCTGAAAATTTTGACATTGGCCATCGGCCAAGTGGAACGCACGCCATTATTTGCCGGCGAAATGCCTGACATTTCTTCTCCGAAATTCAAAGTTAATGCATTGGCTTTGAAAACTGTATGCGCACACAAAAGCCATTTGCAATGAATTTAATTAAATTACTTACACCTACACCACACATGTTGACACTTTATGAATTTGTGATGCCATTTTTGTTGTCACGTTTTCTAGATTTTCTCCTCCGATCCGAGCTGTCATACTTTGACTGTTTTTTTTTTTTCAAAAGCAAAATCAACAATTTGGTGGAGATTTTGTTGACCTTTGCACTTGTAGATTAAATAATTTTATTTAGTTCAGCAATCGACAAGTGTTTGCATTTTAATGTTCACACAAAATAATGACTATTTTGTTTTAATTTGTTCAATGTTCCACTTTTTGTCGCTGTCTCTGTCTCTTTCTCCAGTTTGATATGGAATACGTTTGCGCGTCGTTGAATTACAAATGAAGCAACAACTTTGAGGCGCCGAAATTGAGGTCACCATAATATCAATGAAGACGATAAAGCACGGGGCGTTTAACGTTTTGTGTGTGTATGCAAATCACAGGTTGTTGGATTTGGATTGAAAAACAAGAACACGAGAAAACGCTTAAATGCTAAGTTCTTAATTCAGGAAAGGTTTCCTCATAAAAAATGCAGAAATAACTGGCGAAAAGTGTTAATTTGGTTAGATAGAATGGGGTCAGTTGTTAATGTATGTTTTTTTTTCTGTCCAACCAAAAATTAAAGGAGATTCAGAGATTTGGAACGGAAGCAAGTCCGATGAATCCACTTTTTTTTGCCTAAAATAAAACTAAGAGTACCTAGAACACAAAGTACTTTTTGGAGAGGGTTTGGTTGGTGTACAAATAGTGAAATTTTCTAGAGGTGGAGATAGTGTAGTTCAACATACTTGCATGCATGCACAAGAAGGTGAAAGGTTTAAAAAACTTCGCTTTCATATAAATTTGATTTCAAAATAAGAGAGTGGTCCAAGCGATTAGTGTGAGCTTACATAGCATAACACAAATCATCCTACTGATATTATAAGCTGTTCAGGATGGGAACGTCGTACAAATTCATAAATGTTATACAGAATTTAATAATAATAATAATATATTTTTAACTAAGTGTCTGTAAGGCACATTTGCCTTTTAGAATGCAACATGACGTTGCACGACACTAGTTAGAAGAATTAGAAAGATAGGAAAGAATTTTTTGTCGGCGCAGTAGATCGAGAATTAGGTGACTATTAAAACTCAAGGACGGCTCTAGTTTGCGCTAGGAGTTCTAAAAATTTATTTTTAACCTGAGTTTCGAACTGATGACCTCCGGGTCAGAAGCAAACATCTTATCTACTGCACCAATGCGGCCCTATTATGACTCGCGAGTCGAACGTTCGAACAATTTAGCGAATTACTCTTGTCATGGTATTGCGAAAAGCGAACTCCAACGTTCGCCTGTCATAACAAAGCTACCAACATTAAAACCTGAATGTGTGACATTCATATCAAAATATGGACGTATGCTGATGACATCGTCATAATGGCAAAATCCGCCAGTTCATTACAATTAATGGTTAACCGTCTCGCAGATTACTGTAACATATGGAATCTTACTGTTAATTTGAATAAGTCGAAAGTAATGATTTTTCGAAGACGACAGGAATTTATTCGAGCAATGAACAATTTATCTACCGTGAAGAAGGATAGAAGTCGCGAAAGAATATAAATACCTGAGGATTCTGGTTTCGAGCAATGGTAGCTTTAGATAAAGTTTTGTATTTTCGGAACTTACCGCGTTATAAGAAATATTTTCTTATTTCTTTCTACCCGACGTTTTAAAGAAGTTTCATACTTCGTGGTCACGGGATGAGACCCGTAAAATCCGAAAATACAAAACTTTATCTAATATGAATATCGTCCGCGAAAATAAAAACCTCAAATGGTAGCTTTGATAAAAATCTCTCGAATAAATTTGCCAGTGCTACAAACGCCTTAAACACAACTTGGAAAAACTGCATGCTTAACGCAATGGTACCACTCAAAACAAAGTATCAAGTTATTGAATCTACGGCAAAGTCGATCTTATGTCATGGAGCACAGGTTGGGTTTTTGGAATCAGAAAGTGTAGAAAAATTGCTTAGACAATTTTTAAAGCGACTCTAGACTTCCAAAGACTACGCCTAATTATATGCTATCCCTCGAAACAGGACTGCCACCGCTGTATATAACCACGCTTAAATTACATTTTGATTATGTTTTGAAAATTCTCTCATGGAACAGTAATAGAATGCCCAGAAAAATAGCAGAATACACTATACACCAGAACTTCTTTTGGTTAAAAAAATGGATGGATTTAGCAAATATCTGTGACTATAACTTAAAGCTGTCCCCACAAAATGTAGTAAACTGGAAATAGCAACTGTATCAATTACTGCGATAATTGGATGAAAAATGTAGAAGACAATTTTACGAATCTGCAAGAACATCTATATGCAGGAACTATTACAGTAAGCTGGAATACGATTTAGAAGAAAACAACTACTTCCAAAACAATAATAAAACCGAAGAAATATCGCTTATTTTCAAAGCAAGAGGAGAACTTTTAAATTTAAACTTCATTCCACATAGGGCAGACCTACTAATATGGAAGAGAGGGAAGATGTTAAGCACTTAATATGTATATGCCCTGTCCTGAAGGAGATAAGACGTTCAGTATGGAATACAAATATTTTAACCGAATTTCTAAATCGCAAAGACTGGAAGAATCTTTATGCGTTTTGTAAAATTAGCCTAGATTATCGAAGAAAAATTATTCAAGAAATTTTCTAGAATTATTATTATTATTTTATATATATATTATATGCAAAATAATTTGTGAATTGCTTATAATATTAACAAAAAAAGAACAACCAATTTAGCAGACGGCCTTGTGCCATTGTCTTATTTCATTATGTATGTTTATTAATTTGTTTTAAAAGGAAATGAAATAAAATGAATTTAGAATTGAATTGAATTGAATATTATAAATGTGAATTTTTGTATGTTTGGATGTTTGTTCTACAATCACGCCTCAACGGCTTAACGGATTTGCAGGTAGATGGGTAATGTTCTGGATTGAAAACTAGGCTACTTTTTACCCAGAAAAAAATGCACGGTTCCTATGGGAGAGGCTTAAATGTGAAATACTTAACGACTGCACGAATTTGTTATACGATTCACTAAACTATATGGATAAGGTACCTAATTAAAAATAAGGTACTATTTTCGGAAAAAAATAGACGAATTCCTTGAAACTTTATCGCAAGTACAAACAGAAAATAGAGTAAGTCTTAAAACTGAGTTCAAGTAAATCGGAAAATCGGTCATTCGCAACATAATATGGCTGCTAAATTAATTTACAAGGAAGTAAATCGTTGAAAATTATTTATCTGAAACACCTAGACTTTGATTTTGAACCTCAGAATCGTAAGAGAAAATCGTACATAAATATGTTTAAATTCTGGAAACGGCTTAGTCAAAAAATCTGCAATCTTTTCATCTGTTGAACAATACTCGCTTTCAAAGGTTTATAACCAAATCTCGAACTGTTTTATAATTAGCTTAGTACCTATCAATATCAAAGCGTTTTATTCGATATGAAAATTTATTATCACGCACTAAGTCAATACAACGTTGTTGTCTTCCTAGATGATGAATGCAATTCTCATTGTTTTCAAGCACAGCACGCACTTTATTTTAACGCAATATTTAAAGAACCAGTTGCATCCCAAACACTAATTTACCTTGATGCTTGATTCTACAACATTTCGGCAGCCTTTGCTTTTTGTTCATTACCGCTTTCATCCAAAAGTTTCAAGAATCCTGTGCCTCTATTCGCTAGTTCTACTGTGCTCTTGTGCTTCTTTAAGGTTCGTGACATTGTCTGAATAAATTTCTCGTAGAATGCCTCATCTTGACATGCTATCTCGAGCATAAAGTATATATAGCTAATTCAGATTTTAATTTATATGCCAAACTTTTCAGTCTTCTTTCTAGAATGAGCTATTTTCCGCGAAGATATCAACCGAAGTGTAAATAAAAGATCTTGAAAAAGCTGCAAATCTCTCAACCCCATCTGCGTAATGATGGTGTTTCACTGCCTTTAGCGCTCGCAAATTGTTATCCGTTTGGTTTTTCTGTGACAAACCACGCTCTATCGATTTTGCCATTTTTCGTCCTCTAACTGTCTCAAGGAGAATTTCTTCAGATATGGAAAACCGCTTTTTTAAAAAGGATCTTAAATGTGTTATATCGCGCTTCATTACCAAACTATCACATGTACCCAAAACCTTCGAAATTATTTAGCATGAAATTTTATTAATTTTAATATTTATAAATTTATGGATTTCTCAAAGGTAGGTCGACACGACAACAACTAACCTCATTGAATTTTCCTAGCTACTTCTGGTATCCTCCAAGGCCGCAACTTATTTTATTTATATCTTTATTTACTTAATTATTTGTGATTGCTTAAAAACAGTTAGATGCATGATGCAATATCTTGTTAGTTAGTCTCTTGCTAATTTTAAAATAGATTAGATTAGATTAGATTTTTCTTAATTTTTTCAGACAAATAACAATGTTTTTTCGAATAAAAATATGGACATGGCAATTTTGCCGTCTGCCGGAATTGACATTTCAGTAAAAAGAAAAGAGATATAAAGAAAATGTAACAAAAATTCTTGTTTACAAGTTGTTTTTTAAAGGTTCCTATAAATACATATAAATTAATATTTAAAACTATTAGATAGGAAAGCGAGAAACTTAATATTTTGAACAATTTTGATGATTTGCAACATAAAAAAATAAATTTTATGATTTAAAACATAAAAAGTAACAATTTCAATGAGTTTGATCAAGTTCAAGATCATCAAGTCAACGGTAGTTCTGTGCGTGATTACAAAATTTATACAAAGCGAGTCATCCCCAAGCAGAGACTATTTACGGACAGAAAACTTTCTTAGAAATATAAACGTCGGATTTCTTGTAAAATTGGACACATCGCAATGAAGTGGTAAAGATTTTTGGTTTCTCTCTGAACATACATAAATGACATGTTTCCTGAAGATCGACTATGTGTTGCATAAAATTTAAATTCAATAATTCGACTCTAGCTCTGAAAATGATGCTTATAACTTCTGACAGATATTTGTTATTGAAATAGCTTTCTTGGATTAGTATTTGATGATTCAAATTACAGTAGTATAATCTGGACCAGACTCCACATGGATAGCCACATCAAGTTAAGTGCCAGTTTTCTTTCCTACTTTTTTCCTTCTAATCAATGCAAAAATGTGATCTATGGTTGAGAATCCAGAATATTTGATTTTACTGAGACGATTATTGTTTTCTATCCATAGGGAAAGTCTAACATATAGAATTGTAGCGAAAATCTAGAATTAAGAATAGAAATACCTCTATAATTTTCAGCTTGACTTGAATCTCCTTTTTTATATAAAGCAAATATAAGCGAATTGGTAAAATCAGTAGGTATACAAGCATTATTAAATATCAAATTTAAGTAATTCACAATATATAATTTTAGTTGTTCCGTTCCATATTTATAAAATTCGATTGGGATGCTATCAATACCCGGAGCTTTATTATTTTTCATAGCTACCAGGGATGATTCAAGTTCGTTTAAATAGATCGGATAGTTTAGTTCAGACATAATAGAGCCGACAATAGAGTTTTAAAATGAGCTGTTAAAATTTCAGCATCGAGAGTAATCTTCATACTTTTGGTATCTCAGAAATCTTTTGAGTTTTTAGAGTGTAGTAATTTAATTACTAGACTTTTGAGAAAAAGACTTTTTCATGACATAATTGTTTAAAATCCGTATTGGCACGTAAGTACATAATTTTGAACTGGATGGAGTTTGTTCATCTAAATAGCTTCAAGTACTTGAAAGAAAGTTTCCGAAGAATGCCAGTCTATATCAAACCATTTACACTTGGTTGAATGTATAATTACTATTCGCAGGTAAAACCGAAGCGTAAATTACACTTGTAATGCTTTCCTCAACAAAAAGATTAAATTCTTTTGTTAAAATTTGAACAACAAACCTATTTTCAATAAATATGCATTGAACGAAGTGATTAACTTTGCTTTTGATGCCACATAATATACCTCCGCTCGCTCTCCCATGTAAATTAAATCTAACTACTGCACCAAAAGTCAATTTATAATCTATAAAATATTTATAAAATTCATTTTCATTTTTTTCTTCTAAAAAAGTTTTTATGAGTATTATAATATCAAAATCTAAAATATATTTAAAAAAAATCAGGTTGCAAGTTTGCTTTTAAGACCTGTAATATTATATGCTAAAATTGATTAATTAATTGTTATATTTTGGCAGACGGCACTAGTTTCCTATTTCTTTCTTCTATTAGGGTGCAAAATTCACTCATTGGTGGCGCTGTTGTTGAATTAGAGCTAGTTGACGTTTGCTGAATATCAACCGAGCCTAAATTCGCTCCCTCGCTGCAGTTAAAATATTCATATAAACTGTCACAAAGCATGTTGTTGACAATTTTTTTTTCTTTTTGTTATAATTAACGCGCGCACAAGGAAATATTTGTTTCCCTTTTGATGTAGAACACAATGCGGCGGGCATTAGGAAGATAGGGAGGGGAAAGATAAGAAGTGTCGATTATTTATTGGTTTTTTGAATGTTTGCAGATCAAAATGGCAAAGAAAAATCTCGTCGGGTAAACTATTCCCAATTTGTGTTTATCGTCTTAAAAAAGAATCCCTATATTTCACGGTACGTCCGAAATTGGGCTCAAGGGTGAACTGATGGGCAACATAAAAAATAAAATTAAAATTGAATTCATTGTTACAAAAAATGTCACACCTATACATCAAAATAGATAAAACCAAGGTAATAAAGGTATTTTTGCAGGTGTAATTGATTGCGTATGTGTACGTAGCACACCATATATTTTCCAATGAGTGCATTAATATGGCTATGCCAAGTCAAATAGCGATTGAAAGTCATCCCAAGATTTTTAACAGTTTCAACATATTCGATAGGGGCATTGCTCAACACGATCAAAGGAAAACAAGAAATTAATATATTAATAATTAATTTTTTGAAATTACCAGACATTTTAACTTTTTCGGTTTTAAAATAAGAACATTTAGATTGGGTCAAAGTACAATATGCCCTAGGAATTCGTTAACACTTAAAGCACCATGCTCAATGAGCCCTAGAGGACAACTGAAATATATTTGTACGTCATCAGCATATAAATGAGATGAAAAATTCTTTAATATGGATGGAAGCTCATGAATGAACATAGAAAATAATAGCGGCCCAAGTATGGAACCTTGGGGGACGCCGGCTAAGTTAGGTAGACAATCAGAAAATTTTTCACCAACTTGAACTGTTTGTTTTTCTATTAGTAGAAAAGTATCTTCATCCCGATTCAACGCCTGCCTAATATCTTCAGTAACGCTAACCAAGCTGTGATACAACGCTGTGTTTTCGACGAAATCTAGATTGCTTTGGAGTGAGCATATCATTTTCAGCAAAATAGCCACTGATTTGTTTATGAAGAATTCTTTCGAAAACTTTGGATAAAAAGGCCAAAATTGAAATCAGTCTAAATTCATCAACTTTCGCGTTTTTAGGAAAAGGTACGATTTTGGCCAATTTCCATCTATTGGGAAATTCACCCGACATCAAAATTGTATTGAAAAGTAATGTTATGTGAGGTAAAATAGTTTTTAAAAATAAGGGGTAAAGTTAATCTAACCCAACAGCATTGGGTTAATGGAAAGCACACTTTCAACAATATCAGCACTATCTACCGCTCGAAAAGCAAATTCATCTGAGTAATGCGATTGATCCACAAACGAAAAATGTTTTTCTGAACTAAGCGGTGTGGTAGCGATTGTGGAAAAATAAAGGTTAGGTTAAGAATATTTCCATCAACTTTCTCGGCTTGTTTATTTCTTGATTTCCCAAAACTATTCCATAGTTGACGCCCTGTGAAAGAAGTGCTTAATAGATTGGAGTATAATATTAAGATTTTACCGTGCGGATTTCCACTACCACTTTATTGCGAAGTGAACAATACACCCTTCTCAACGCATTTAACAAGTACCGTTTCCAACGACACATTAAAAAACGCTCGTCTTTATGAGCTTTGTTTTTAAGGACACATCCGTGTTAAACAAAGTTTTAATATTTTCAGTTCAAAACTGTAACTGTTCATTCGACGACCTCTAGCCTTCTCTTCTACAATTTCAATATCTTTATTATGAAAATCACGCAATGTAACCTTTTTGCTAAAGTGATTAACATTAAAGTCCAGCGTTAAGAAAATTAAGTCATTTTTCGAAAACGCAGGTTCAAAGGCTGGTCGTACAAAATCACTTTACTTACATCACTGACGAAGAATACGTCTAAAAGTGTTGCATCATTGCCAAAAAAGTGAGTTGGAGTGCTTGATGTACCTGTTAACTGGTCGTTAATTAAAAAGTTTGCATATTTTGAGTGAGCAGGTTAAAGGTCAAAATATTACAATTAAAATCCCCACACAGAATGATATTAGGCGAAACCAACAAAATTCCCTCTAAAAGTGTTGACAAAGGTGAAAAATCAATATTTCTATTTGGTATATATTGTTCCCCTTGGCTTAGTGGTTAGTGTGTCGGACTGCTAAGTGAATAAGCTTGAGCTCGTATCCCGCTCATAGTCACCTTCTTTTTCGGCGTACTGTATTCGTTCGGACTCTGCGGTAAACTGTAGGTCCCTTCTATTCTTGCAGATTAGCAACACACACACAGGAATGGTTGAGAGTGCATAAGTCACTAGCCCTTGGCTCCTTAAGGAGCTGTCGCGCCAATATGAAGCGGTACATAACATTTGTTCGCCCGCTCCTTGAATAGGCTTGTCAAGTGTGGCCAATCTACAAAGAAATCCCTATTTGTAGAGTCGAGAGCATACAACACTGATTCCTTAGATTTGTCTTTCGAGCTCTGCCTTCGAATAATCCTTCGATTTTGTCTCCATATCAATACTGCCTTAAAAATATATTTAAACAACAACAACTATTGCTAGTTGTTTGTTGTTGTTTTTTGTGGAGTTTCGTTGAATTAAATTCAAATTAAAGGTTGTAGTGCCCATATTTCTGGAGTAAAAGACACTATAATCTTTAATACTGCTTTAAGTTAGCTAACGCTAGAAGCTCGAAAAGAAATTATACCTGACATAGTCCTCATTCATGGACTCTACAAGTAAAGTTTGAATTAAGCACTGGAAATACTCTATCTTTCTCAACACTCAATAACTTTCACAATATACGAAATTCCTTCTTCTATTTTTTCACCCAGCTTACAACCTATAGTTCCAACGAACCCATCTCAAGAATGCTGCTAATTGTTAGTTCCAATATAAATTGCTTCGATCTTAACGTTAGTACTTCTAGCCTTAAATTCCGTCTTCTAACCACACTTCTTTTCAGAAATCGTGATAAATAAACTAAGGTATCCTAATAAATATATATTATTTTCTTATTGAAAAGATTATGACTTTTTTACCTTTGTATCCAATAGCCTAACACAGGCATTGTTTGGTAACATTGCCGAAATCCTTGTCGCTAGGTGTTTGATAAGAAAGTCAAGAAACTCATTAACTTCTGCTTTGCCAGCAATCTGTGTTTAAACACATGTTTTTCGTGTTTTACGAGTTCAGAAATAGTTAACTTATTTGTTTTTGAAATTATGGGGAGTAAGGTTGAGCGTGAAAATGATTTGTTTTATGTTTTTACGTCCAAGTAGAAAAAAAAAACAGAGAAAAAAAACTATACAAATTATTGTTTAGTTAATATTTAAACAATTTTATGAATTTTTTACAACTCTGCTCGGTTGTAAAAATATATTTATTGCATTCATTAAGAAATCGTTTTGCTTATTAAAAAGTTATGAAGGTGACATTTAGACAACATCAAGTGCCAGCAATGAACACAATATGTTTGGTAATAAGAATCACTGGAGTCACACTTGGAAGTGAAACCGAAATTTTATTTAACTACAAAAAAAACTTTAATATCCAATTGAAAATCCGGTAAAACAAAATAAATACAAAAACAACATTTTTTATAATTTCAACAATTGGAGTGATTTCCAGACAGTTTTTACACTAAGAATTTTCGCTTCAAAATATATATGTATGTAAATGTATATACCCAAAACATGTTTTTTTGGGAAATCTATGGGCAGTGAAGTTGAATTTCCCAAAAAAACGTAGAACCGACAATGGGGTTTGTTCGTAGAATCAGGTATTTGCCATAAACTTTTATGGATAATGAAATAGCAATTGTGCTTGGTGGTTTATTGCGTTTTTACAATTTTTACTTGCGATTATAGGGACTATAGGCAAGTTTAGGATTCGTGAATATTAAAAAAATTGAGATAACAATCAAACATGACATTACGATCATAGAGAAGTCTAAAAAAAGATTGAGAAAAAATGTCTGTCTGTCTGTCAGTATGTATAACGAGCTGCAGCCTACACGGCTTAAGCGATTATCTTCAAACTTGGTGTGTGTGATTCTTTTGGCATTCCCCAGAAGGGAAATTGAAATTTTATTTTTAGGCCTACAAATAACGGTACCTGCCATATGACCGTTTAGGAAAATCTTATTTTTCTTGAAAACGGCTCCAACAATTTTAATGAATTGTTTTATATTATATATTAAATACCAAATTGGTTATTATTTGATTAGAACCACATATACTGGGAAAGTCTATTAACGGGACCTTTCATATAACGGTTTTCTTAATTTTTAGCTTTCTCGGTTACGGCTCTTAGGATCTCTGTAAATTTTTGTATTTAAGAAAATCTAAGTAGCTTTAATAATCCTGCTTATTAAAATTCTGAATAACTTTTTTTTCTAATTAAAATTAATTTTTGATTTTTTTTTTTGAAAAATCAATATTTGGAAAACTAATCAAAAAAAATTATTTTAAATTTTATAATCACATGTATATCAATAAACTCTAAAAAACTGCCTACCAAAATTAAAAAACAATTTTTTTTTCAAAAAACTAAAAATAATAAACAGGATTTTATCAAAATCCGTCCTACAATTTTCGAAATATTTTTTCATAAATTCTTTGTTATTTAAGACGTGTGGTTACTTCATTTCTACTAAAAACCGTAAAGTATTGTGGTTTTGATAGTTTTTATAAGTTCAAACTGTAATGTTACTTTCAACGTAAATGTTATTTGTTATTGTCAAAGTTCTTGCCTTCCAATGTAATTAGGCACAGAGCAAGTACGTGCGACTCAGTCGTGCCAATTTTTTCATTACAACTCTGAAAGAGGCAATTAATTTGTAGGTTCCAAAAATAAAAGTTAGTGAAAATTCTAAAGCTCCGTGGTTTAATAAGAGGCTTTATAATTTAAGTAATAAAAAGAACAAAGCTTACAAATTAACTACAAAAAAATATAATAATGCTGCACTCAAAGACAAGTATATCCGATTAGAGAGGGAATTTCATAACTTTTTATACAAAAACTACATGTTACCGATCGAATCAAATCTAAAAAAAAAAAATAGTAAATCTTTTTTGTCCTATATAAAAAATAAAAACAAATCAATAAAAATATGTATTTAACTTAACTTTAATTTCCTAGAGCTGAAAGTCTTTGCTGCTATTGCTCGTTTAATTTATATTTGTAACTATTTATAATTGTATATTGATATGTTAGTTAATAAATAAATAAACAATCAAAAATATGCAAGAAATATCTAAATATTATCGCCCATTCTGCAAATTTTCAGCAATACCAAAGCTTTTCGAAAACAAATTCAATTTTAATAAGTAAATTATAAAGTTTAGGCTTCCACTCTAGCATTTTAAAATGGATCATCTTTTACCTGAAAGAACGCATAAATATGTGTCAATTGATAATCTCTCGTGTTCTCTAAAAGTTTTGTCAGGTGTTCCTCAAGGTAGCCACCTTGGACCACTCCTTTTTTTGATTTTTATCAACGACATGCCTTATATATTATTAAATTCAGTTCGGCTTTTATTTGCAGATGATATGAAATTCCCCAGATGTATCAGATCTCATGATGATTGTCTTCTTTCACAAGATGACTTTAATAGATTAATTGAATGGTGTATGTTAAACAAATTATACTTGAATGTTTCTAAATGTCAGTGTTTTTCTTTTTGTCGCAATTTCTCACCAGTGTTCTTTGAGTATCGAATAGATAACAATATTGATTGAATGAGAATGAGTTTCAGTGAAAAAGGATATCCGAGTTGTTTTTGATTCTAAACTAAATTTCCTCAAACATATTGAATTCATGGTAGCTAAAGCTAATTCTATGTTAGGTTTTATTGAACGGAATTCAAATGGCTTTAAAGGTCCATACACCCTTAAATCCTTATATACCGCATATGTTAGATATATATTAGACTATTGTGTGATTTGAAATCCTTTCTTTAAAACATTCACTCGAATAGAATAGAAAGTATTCAAAGAAAATTCTCAGATTTGTAATATCAAAACTGAATTTGAACAACAAAACTATAGCAGCATTACTTTGTTGTTGGGTTAAATATCTCTTTTATGGCCATGTTATCAGTGCATAAAGTAAACTGATCATCGTGGAGTTGAGAATAATTCTGCTCCGAAGAGCTTAATGTCATATCATCAATGTAACACAAAACTTTTTTAAGACCCAACAGGATTCTGTCCATTACGGACTGAAATATACCGGGAGCGCTACTTACTCCAAAAATCATACGGTTAAAAACATACAGTCCATTAAAAGTGTTAATAACTAAAATCTTCATAGATTCCTCGTTGACTGTTAATTGCATATATTTTAATAATATTTTTATCCAGCTCAGAAACATGGCATCATGGATCAATACTTTGGACGACTGCCTTTGATTACGATGGCTTCAAGATAAAAAACTTTACCGGAAAAACATACTTCACAGTCCATTGTTCCAATCTCATCTTATTCCCCACCTGTAACTGATATTAAATTAGAATTATTTTTATAAATTTTACAATCTGAAAACCATAACTAATATTGATCTTCAGACATTACTGATGAAGCAGCACCAGTAACAATCTCCATAATAACTGTCTTCCCATTGATGACGACTTCACATGTTTCAGGTTGTTTCATTAAACTCACACTACTGATAACGTGGATCGTTGACTTCTTGTTGCGACACATGCAAGATATATGCCCTTTTTGGTTGCACAAAAAGCATTCCCAGTTGATTGCAGGGCAATCTTTATGAGCCGATTTTCCACAACGATGACATTGACCTTGTTTTTGTTGACGGCTTGATTTAAACTGATGACTGTGCGATGATTTGGATAAGACTTACTTCTTATTTTTTGACTGATTAGAAGAATAGATAGAATTGTTGGTTGTTGACACTTGAACTGAACTTGACGCTCTTTCCGACGACTGTATTGTGAGGGCTTTCTCCCAATACTGCTCGAAGCTAAGATTATCGTTCTCAAGCAAAGCTTGTTGAATCTTTTCATGTTTTAATCCAACTATGAAAGGATCGGACAGTTGTTCATCGAAGATTTTCATTTTATAAATTCCAATTTTAGAATCGACTGAATAAGACAAAAGTGACTGTAGCCCTGCCATTGAGCTGGTTGCACACGTGGTGGTGGTGACTGTGGCGGCAGTGCTAGTTGTGAACGGTGTTTGTGGTGCTGCTAATTGTTAGTTCCAATATAAATTGCTTCGATCTTAACGTTAGTACTTCTAGCCTTAAATTCCGTCTTCTAACCACACTTCTTTTCAGAAATCGTGATAAATAAACTAAGGTATCCTAATAAATATATATTATTTTCTTATTGAAAAGATTATGACTTTTTTACCTTTGTATCCAATAGCCTAACACAGGCATTGTTTGGTAACATTGCCGAAATCCTTGTCGCTAGGTGTTTGATAAGAAAGTCAAGAAACTCATTAACTTCTGCTTTGCCAGCAATCTGTGTTTAAACACATGTTTTTCGTGTTTTACGAGTTCAGAAATAGTTAACTTATTTGTTTTTGAAATTATGGGGAGTAAGGTTGAGCGTGAAAATGATTTGTTTTATGTTTTTACGTCCAAGTAGAAAAAAAAAACAGAGAAAAAAAACTATAAAAATTATTGTTTAGTTAATATTTAAACAATTTTATGAATTTTTTACAACTCTGCTCGGTTGTAAAAATATATTTATTGCATTCATTAAGAAATCGTTTTGCTTATTAAAAAGTTATGAAGGTGACATTTAGACAACATCAAGTGCCAGCAATGAACACAATATGTTTGGTAATAAGAATCACTGGAGTCACACTTGGAAGTGAAACCGAAATTTTATTTAACTACAAAATAAACTTTAATATCCAATTGAAAATCCGGTAAAACAAAATAAATACAAAAACAACATTTTTTATAATTTCAACAATTGGAGTGATTTCCAGACAGTTTTTACACTAAGAATTTTCGCTTCAAAATATATATGTATGTAAATGTATATACCCAAAACATGTTTTTTTGGGAAATCTATGGGCAGTGAAGTTGAATTTCCCAAAAAAACGTAGAACCGACAATGGGGTTTGTTCGTAGAATCAGGTATTTGCCATAAACTTTTATGGATAATGAAATAGCAATTGTGCTTGGTGGTTTATTGCGTTTTTACAATTTTTACTTGCGATTATAGGGACTATAGGCAAGTTTAGGATTCGTGAATATTAAAAAAATTGAGATAACAATCAAACATGACATTACGATCATAGAGAAGTCTAAAAAAAGATTGAGAAAAAATGTCTGTCTGTCTGTCAGTATGTATAACGAGCTGCAGCCTACACGGCTTAAGCGATTATCTTCAAACTTGGTGTGTGTGATTCTTTTGGCATTCCCCAGAAGGGAAATTGAAATTTTATTTTTAGGCCTACAAATAACGGTACCTGCCATATGACCGTTTAGGAAAATCTTATTTTTCTTGAAAACGGCTCCAACAATTTTAATGAATTGTTTTGTTTTTGGTATTGGTTATTATTTGATTAGAACCACATATACTGGGAAAGTCTATTAACGGGACCTTTCATATAACGGTTTTCTTAATTTTTAGCTTTCTCGGTTACGGCTCTTAGGATCTCTGTAAATTTTTGTATTTAAGAAAATCTAAGTAGCTTTAATAATCCTGCTTATTAAAATTCTGAATAACTTTTTTTTCTAATTAAAATTAATTTTTGATTTTTTTTTTTTGAAAAATCAATATTTGGAAAACTAATCAAAAAAAATTATTTTAAATTTTATAATCACATGTATATCAATAAACTCTAAAAAACTGCCTACCAAAATTAAAAAACAATTTTTTTTTCAAAAAACTAAAAATAATAAACAGGATTTTATCAAAATCCGTCCTACAATTTTCGAAATATTTTTTCATAAATTCTTTGTTATTTAAGACGTGTGGTTACTTCATTTCTACTAAAAACCGTAAAGTATTGTGGTTTTGATAGTTTTTATAAGTTCAAACTGTAATGTTACTTTCAACGTAAATGTTATTTGTTATTGTCAAAGTTCTTGCCTTCCAATGTAATTAGGCACATAAGAGCAAGTACGTGCGACTCAGTCGTGCCAATTTTTTCATTACAACTCTGAAAGAGGCAATTAATTTGTAGGTTCCAAAAATAAAAGTTAGTGAAAATTCTAAAGCTCCGTGGTTTAATAAGAGGCTTTATAATTTAAGTAATAAAAAGAACAAAGCTTACAAATTAACTACAAAAAAATATAATAATGCTGCACTCAAAGACAAGTATATCCGATTAGAGAGGGAATTTCATAACTTTTTATACAAAAACTACATGTTACCGATCGAATCAAATCTAAAAAAAAAAAATAGTAAATCTTTTTTGTCCTATATAAAAAATAAAAACAAATCAATAAAAATATGTATTTAACTTAACTTTAATTTCCTAGAGCTGAAAGTCTTTGCTGCTATTGCTCGTTTAATTTATATTTGTAACTATTTATAATTGTATATTGATATGTTAGTTAATAAATAAATAAACAATCAAATGGTATTCCTAAAAATATGCAAGAAATATCTAAATATTATCGCCCATTCTGCAAATTTTCAGCAATACCAAAGCTTTTCGAAAACAAATTCAATTTTAATAAGTAAATTATAAAGTTTAGGCTTCCACTCTAGCATTTTAAAATGGATCATCTTTTACCTGAAAGAACGCATAAATATGTGTCAATTGATAATCTCTCGTGTTCTCTAAAAGTTTTGTCAGGTGTTCCTCAAGGTAGCCACCTTGGACCACTCCTTTTTTTGATTTTTATCAACGACATGCCTTATATATTATTAAATTCAGTTCGGCTTTTATTTGCAGATGATATGAAATTCCCCAGATGTATCAGATCTCATGATGATTGTCTTCTTTCACAAGATGACTTTAATAGATTAATTGAATGGTGTATGTTAAACAAATTATACTTGAATGTTTCTAAATGTCAGTGTTTTTCTTTTTGTCGCAATTTCTCACCAGTGTTCTTTGAGTATCGAATAGATAACAATATTGATTGAATGAGAATGAGTTTCAGTGAAAAAGGATATCCGAATTGTTTTTGATTCTAAACTAAATTTCCTCAAACATATTGAATTCATGGTAGCTAAAGCTAATTCTATGTTAGGTTTTATTGAACGGAATTCAAATGGCTTTAAAGGTCCATACACCCTTAAATCCTTATATACCGCATATGTTAGATATATATTAGACTATTGTGTGATTTGAAATCCTTTCTTTAAAACATTCACTCGAATAGAATAGAAAGTATTCAAAGAAAATTCTCAGATTTGTAATATCAAAACTGAATTTGAACAACAAAACTATAGCAGCATTACTTTGTTGTTGGGTTAAATATCTCTTTTATGGCCATGTTATCAGTGCATAAAGTAAACTGATCATCGTGGAGTTGAGAATAATTCTGCTCCGAAGAGCTTAATGTCATATCATCAATGTAACACAAAACTTTTTTAAGACCCAACAGGATTCTGTCCATTACGGACTGAAATATACCGGGAGCGCTACTTACTCCAAAAATCATACGGTTAAAAACATACAGTCCATTAAAAGTGTTAATAACTAAAATCTTCATAGATTCCTCGTTGACTGTTATTTGCATATATTTTAATAATATTTTTATCCAGCTCAGAAACATGGCATCATGGATCAATACTTTGGACGACTGCCTTTGATTACGATGGCTTCAAGATAAAAAACTTTACCGGAAAAACATACTTCACAGTCCATTGTTCCAATCTCATCTTATTCCCCACCTGTAACTGATATTAAATTAGAATTATTTTTATAAATTTTACAATCTGAAAACCATAACTAATATTGATCTTCAGACATTACTGATGAAGCAGCACCAGTAACAATCTCCATAATAACTGTCTTCCCATTGATGACGACTTCACATGTTTCAGGTTGTTTCATTAAACTCACACTACTGATAACGTGGATCGTTGACTTCTTGTTGCGACACATGCAAGATATATGCCCTTTTTGGTTGCACAAAAAGCATTCCCAGTTGATTGCAGGGCAATCTTTATGAGCCGATTTTCCACAACGATGACATTGACCTTGTTTTTGTTGACGGCTTGATTTAAACTGATGACTGTGCGATGATTTGGATAAGACTTACTTCTTATTTTTTGACTGATTAGAAGAATAGATAGCATTGTTGGTTGTTGACACTTGAACTGAACTTGACGCTCTTTCCGACGACTGTATTGTGAGGGCTTTCTCCCAATACTGCTCGAAGCTAAGATTATCGTTCTCAAGCAAAGCTTGTTGAATCTTTTCATGTTTTAATCCAACTATGAAAGGATCGGACAGTTGTTCATCGAAGATTTTCATTTTATAAATTCCAATTTTAGAATCGACTGAATAAGACAAAAGTGACTGTAGCCCTGCCATTGAGCTGGTTGCACACGTGGTGGTGGTGACTGTGGCGGCAGTGCTAGTTGTGAACGGTGTTTGTGGTGGGGGTGTCGGAATCACTGGAAGCGTTGGCAAAGCTGGGCTAGGCCCGTGACTGACATCCATGAAATCTCCAAAACAACAATCCTGTGCCGCTGCTTTGAGTCTTAAATATATTAAGAACTTAAATCTTTCGGACCGCTTGTTTGGTTTTGGTGCAAATTGACTGCGAAGCATGGTTAAAATGTTGTTGAAATGATTTTTCGCAATGCGACACAGGGTACGTCAGCTTTGCCAGCAACTCCTACATCGATTTACCCATAAAAAAATAAATAAAAAGAATATTTTGTTCATTTTCTTGAAAATTGTTTAAGAAAAAAAAAATCACCATGTTCGTATGGTTCCACATTTCCAATTAACTTCATTTTACTTTGTTTAAATCACACACAGGTATTCAATAACTTTTTTAAAGCAATTTTGTTAATTTGACTCTAATTTGGTTTAATTCGTATGTATGTCCTCTCCGCCAAAATGTTTATGACCTAGAAATGAAACAATTCCGACTACTTAAAAGTTACAATTTATTATTGGTCTGTGACTGGACAAGGTTAAGGCAACAACACTGTTCTATTGAGATCATACAATAGGGTGACTAGCGGGAACGATGAATTCATATTACATATATATCGCATATATGTACATACTCATAATGATCATTAATGCGAATTCATTGTTTAAACTTCCCATCCAAACATTACTGTATTTAATATTTGAAATATATACTACAGTTTTCTGCGTGAACAAGAACATAGAATAAATAATGCATTAAACGAACCTATAACTCGCCGTGTCAGAGAAACAAATATAATTGCTGTATTGTGGATTTATATTTTGATGAAATTAAAAATAGCTTTTTAAGCTAATAAAATTACATGTATGTATTTATATAATTTAGGTTAATTTATTTTTCAATTCGAGATTTTACTGCACTCTACGAACATATTATAGTTTGTGGTGATCTCAACGCAGATCTTTTGAAATCTGACAACAAAGCTAGTCAACTGTTAGATTTCACTTCAGGTATGTCAATAGTTAACTCTTATGCCACCCGTTTTGCTCCAAACGCTGCTACCAGCCTACTAGATGTTATAATGACTAAAACACATACACGCTTTAGAACTGACTTCGTCACGTTACGTATGTATATAAAGCTTTAGAGCTCTGTTCTGTCATCGTGAATGTGAAAATATTAAGAATCTACTGTAAAACTAAAAAAAAAATTAAATTTACACGTATTCATTGAGTAAAATGTCAGAACACGAGCAAAAGTTCAGTCAATTCGAACTTTCACTTCTTTGTTACCTTATCCTTACGTACGTCAAACAAAGCGTTTGTAGAAAAAGCAGTATTGTGATAAACTTTAAACATTTCCGTATATTTGAACTTTTTCAAATTGTCAAAGTCGGATTGTGTTTCTACTTTTATCGTTTCCGATTTAACAAATGTATTACTTCAAGACCAGCTCTTCCTGGGGGTATGACTGATCATGACTTGTTCTGTGCATACAATGTTGACTTGTCGCGTTCACACCAGCCGTCATCTTTTCAATTCAGAGACTTTTCTTCCGTTGATTTTAACGCTCTGCATACTGCTGCTTGCCTCCTAACTTGGCGTGATTGCTAACTTACTTCAAATATAGATGAAAAGGTCAACCACATACAAACTTTATTATTGGATCTCTATAATAGACATGTTCCTTTAAAAACTGGCAATCCGTAATAATAAATGTCCCTGGTTCACATCAGAGGTGCGAAATGCAATTAAAATCAGAACTAAGGCATATTCGAAATTGAAGCATACTGCTCTTAATCATGATTGGGAGACTTTTTGCCGAGCTCGTAATCATTCAACTTTCGTAACTCTAAGGGCAAAGAAAAGATATTTTTTTATGCAAATTGAGGACTAACCAAACTTCGTAAAAACTCTGGACTAATTTGCGTTCAATTGGTGTTGGATTTCGAGGTAGTTTCTGAAATCGATGTCGTTAATATCTTGAGATCTATAAAATCAAATGCTATCGGTGAACATGGTATACCCGTTCGCTTTGTTAAAATGGTCTTACCTCATATTCTAAGTTGTATTACACATGTTATTAATTTCGGTATTACTTCATCAACTTTTCCTGAAACTTGGAAGTTAGCTAAAGTCATTCCCGTTCCAAAAAAATCCCACCCCTTATTACCTGCAGATTTTCGTCCTATAAGCATTTTGCCATGTCTGTCAAAGGTCTTGGAGAAAGCTTTTGCGGACCAAATTTCAAATTATCTAAGTCAACACTGTTTGTTATCCCCAATACAGTCTGTATTTCAAAAACACCATAGCTGCTCTACAGCTATGATAAAAATTCTTGATGACATTAGAATTAAGTTTGATTTAGACTACGCTACTACGCAGCTTCGGTGAGCCTAATTTATAATTACTTATGTAACCGCCATCAAAGGGTAGCTTAAGGTGAAACTTCTTCCCAACTTGGTTCCCTTGTTGCAGGAGTACCCCAAGGATCTATTTTGGGACCAATATTATTCTGTATTTTTATTAATTACCTTCCTAAAGTTTGCACAAATGTATCTGTTCATCCCATTGGTCTTATTGAGGATCTGATAGCCTTATGTCAAATATTTACAAATCTGCAATGGACTCAGTATTAATCTAACCAAATCCCAGCTAATGCTTATTTCGAAGAGGCTTTATGACACCGATGATTTTCCACCTGTACTCCTTAATAATATGCAACTGAAATTTGTGAATGTTTTAACCAATCTCGGTTTTAAGCTTACCCGTTCATTTTCAGCTGATGCAGACATAAATTATGTGTTGGGAGAATCTACTGATACTAAATTTCGGCTTGTTAAGACCTTGTTAATGCCCATTATTGACTTTGCCACAGTTGTCTACTGCAAACTTTACTCTAAGTCTGCATAAGCTACTAGTTGCATTTAATGACTCAATAATGTATGTTTATTGGATTTGCCGGTATGAGCATATATCGCAATATCACAATTTGGTTCTCGGTTGCACATTTCAACAGTTTCTTAACGTAAGGTGCTGTATTTCATGCATATAAAACACCAGAGTACCTTTTCGACAAACTGCAATTTGCTCAATCGACCAGAACTTGGAATCTAATTACTCCCTGTTTCTCTTATCTGATCACTTCGCGTCTCTTCTTTATTCATGTCACAAGGCTTTTGAACTCCCTTCCCACATCAATTAAGGAAATTATTGGAGCTATTTTCAGGCCATTCTCGTTTCTGTAACCTCCTCCCTTGCCACATTTTTGTTTTTTTTTTCTCTCTTCACTCATTTTCACGTCCCTTAAATTCTTTTTTCTTCATTTCTCTCCTTTTGCTCTTCTTTTTACTATCTTTAACTTCTTCTACCTTGTTCTTCTTCTTATTAATATTCTCTATCAGATACTTTTTCTGATAATCTTTGCCCAAACAATATCCAAACTATTACAGTATGCTGTAAAAGACTTAATTCGTTATTTTAAATAAATTGAAATTGAAATTGAAAAAAAAATTATTAATTTTCGATAGTCTACAAGATGATTTATGTTTATCTGATTGACGTTAATAAATAAATGATTAAAATTATATTTAAAACATTTTTTAAAACGTACTTCTCATTTCAGTTAAATAATTTCAAGATTGTTAAAAGAACGTCAGCAGAATTTTTGATTTGAAGAGTACAAATACCTAATTCACAATGCTTGAATTTTTAAATTTAAGAACTTAAAAAGTTTCAATTCTGCACTTTTTGCAAAAATAGTGTATTGTAATAGTGTAGTGTAATAGTGTAGTGTATATGTATGTATGTAATTTAGTTTTATAAAAAAAAAACTTTTTATTCTTATAAGACTATTAACTTTTTTTAGTTTCATCTTGTTCTCTTGTTTTTATTTACTATTTTACTTTGTCTTAAGTATTCAACTTTTACATTCCTAAAAAGCTTTTCATTGGTCCGCTTGTCAAAATCTGAAAAAAAGTATGCAAAATACAAATATCATGCCATACTTGTTCAATAGAGAGAGATAGATCTTCAAGATCAGAGGAAATACAAGTCATAAAGATAGCAGATTATAGATTATATTAAATATTCAGTCTTGTCTCGGTTTTCAGTTTTTTCAATCAATACTGAGCATCTAAGTCTATATAAAAATTAAAATGTGTTTGTTCGTATTTGATACGCTGGCATACAGTTCACCCGATTGCAATGAAGCTTTGTCAGCTTTTTGCCCACACTTATGGCCAGGTTATAGGTATAGTAAAATAAACGTTCAGTAGATGGCGCGCATTGTGAATATGAAAGAGCAATAGAAAATTAGAAATTAAGGAATTACTAAAAGAAAGGTGGAAATATGAATTTATCTCACGCCATAAGGTATATTTATAACGATAATACATAAGATTTACCTGTCAATTTTTCCATTACGGCTTTATTCGATTTCATATCTTCATATCGAGAATAAGGTAATTATTTTCTCAGCTTAAAGCCAGAGTTGGTCTAGTTCTACTTTACACTAGGAGAGTTTTTGTAGTATGGTTCAAACAATTCCCTACAGGTGGGGTTACAAAAGAAATTTAAAAATATCGAAAGACATGTATTTCTTTACGAAATTAAGAAATATGAATCATTTTTACTTGCAATTAAAAGGACTATAAGGCAAGTTTAGGATTCGTGAATATTAACAAAATTGAGATAACTCGAAAACGGCTTCAACGATTTTGATGTAAATTTAAAAAAAAAATTTGTCGGTATTTGCTATCATTTGATTAGAACCAAATTTACGGGAAAAGTCTATTAAAGGTACCTTTCATATAAGTTTTTTTTTTGAATTTTGGGCTTTCTCGGTAACAACTTTTTGGATTTCTAAGTACATAGTACGTAGTATAATTAATTCTGCATATCAAAGTTTTTTATAACTGTTTTTTTTTCTAATTTAAATTAATTTAATTTTTTTTTTGGAAAAATCAATATTTTTAAAATTAATCAAAACAAGTATTTTAAATTTAATAATCATATGTATTTTAATGAACTCTAAAAAACTGCATACTGCATTATTGTGGTTTTGATACTTTTTATAAGTTTAAACTGTGTTATTTTCAACGTAAATGTTACATGTTTCTGTCAAAGATCTTGCTTTCCAATGTATTTAGGGACATAAGAGCAAGTACGTGCGACCTAATCATGCCCATTTTTTAGAAGGATTTAACAAATTATGTCGCCGTTTATACACACATGTACCAATTTATTTAAAGTGGTTAAAATGATATGAGCTTTGTTAATGACGATGCATATCAACTTAATGGACTCAAGTGATTTAAATGAGTGATGAAAAAATGAAATGAACATCATCATGATTTCTCCTACTTCCTATAAGCCTGATTGATTGATTTCCTATAATCACGAATTTAATTTAATTTTATATAAATTATCTTACCTTAAGTTTTTCACCGAGCAATAAACATTTGATAAACTTCTATAGCAAGATATTCAAAATTGTTCTCTCAATTCTCAAAGGGAAAGCTCCTCGAGAAACGGGAGTAACTCTCGCTAGTTTACTATGCTCTTAAGTGGACACGCACCTTTTTGTATAATGCCACACGAGCTCCTTTTTGGAGAACCAATGGAACAGTACAAACGAACGCCCGCGACCAAAAAAGAGTCCGAATTGTCGCGCGAACAATTTCACCCAGCGCAAACCTTAGCGCGTCATGAGGGGTACTGAAATATGTCGGAGTGAAGCTCCCAAATGGGAGCGCGTCATTCAATTTTGCAAATGTGATCCTTATGCAGCTTGATTTTTTTTTGAATTAGGAAAGGAAATTATGGATCCCATGATCACCATAATTATGCTGTCAAGCGACCAAAATGCAGCTCGTGTGACAAAAACTAATTTTTTTCCGGGGCGCGCGGACAATGGGCTAGCAACCATTTTGTAGCCATTTGTGTGCCATTAGCCTTAGACTCAAGCTAGACTCATCCAAAAATTGAACATAATTCAGATGAATTATTGAAAAGGCAACATATTCATCTGAAAAAAACATTTCGAAGTGGTAATGTCTTCTGAATAACTGATCAGTCTTTTAATAAAATAAAATAAAAACTAAATTTAGCTATTCTTAACCTGATTACGTTTAAATGTCCTAAAGAATCGAAAAAACTTTAAAACCGCTCCCTAAATATACAAAAGGAGTATTCGCAGAAGGTTTTTGGATGCCGAACAGTTGTTCGCTTAGTATATAAGTCTATCATGATCGTGATTCATGAATATTTGAACATTTGTGCTCTATCGCCTCAATGAACATCTGACCATTGTGTCATCTCTGCAAATTTTGCGTCCCAACAAAATCCCGTCAATCCACACCACAATGCTTTAAAATTAATAGATGATACAAAAAACAACGATTCAATAGCCGTGTTTTTTGGCAAAGTTATCCGATGCAGAGCTGGATCTTACACGCATTACAAAAACAACAACCACCTGCCGATAAAAACATTTAGCTTCCCATAAAAGTAGATGTTGAATTTGGCTGGGGATATAATATTTGACATAAAAAGATTTCATTCACAATAGACAGGAGGTAGATACGCACCTTGTCCCTCTGGGCTCCGATATTAACTCAGAGAACAACACCAGCTCTAAGGAGAAAACGAAAATCACTCTTGACAATCGCTATTTCTTCGGGCTAAGAAAGGAATTTGAATAGAAAAGCCCTTTCTTAACATTCTTATTCATCGGTCATTCTTATTTGCAATTCAATCGAAATTTGCCAAAAAAGTCCCAAATTCATATCCTCAAGGCCATTAACTCAATTTTATCGCTCGTTTCATTCGGACAAGCCGGATAGTTTTTCTTATTTTTAATTTTTTTAAATGCATTCAGTTACCTCCGGCGGTGCCACTTGAAAACGACCTCGTTTACATTTTGACTCTTTTAACTGACGAAATAGCTTTTAACTGCATTCAAATACCTTTATCCCATTTCCACCTTAAATATATAGTGCTTCATCCGGGAAAAGTCATTGTCATCTCTAACTTTCCGTAAATTTCACTCATCGTCTCCATCATCATCATCATTCTCAACCTGACATGACTATCTCTCCGTTTGTTCTGTCATTAAATTATGAAATTAACGTCAAAGCGTGAATTTTTTTAATTACCTTTGCAGCTGAATTCAGCACCTTTTGATGCGTCAACGACGACGACGATGGATGCCAACTTAAAGGCTTCACAAGAGAACTGAAGTATTAATTAAATGTGATTAACTGCACATGCAAATCAAATGCACACCATCACCACCACCTTCGCCGCCATTTTGGCGCTGTCAGTGTTCCTTCAATGAAACCATTCAAAGAGCATATTCCGCTGAGAAATGTCGCCATTTGGCTTATGAATTCTGACGATCCGTAAATGTAATTAACGTCTCTGACAGGTCGTTTCATTTAACTTGCATTATTTTATCACGATAACTGCACATAAAACTCGTGCCGTTTCGTTTGTGTATTCTTTCAGGGAGCATAATTTGCCGAGACGTTTTACAGATGCATGTCAATTGTGATTTCGCCATTATGATGTACCGTGCGTTCGTCGTTGTCGGTTGGTGGCGTTGTCGTCGTTGTAATGAAATAACAGATGCCTTTGTTCGGTTTGACCTAGTTTCCATGAAAAAAGAAAAACAAAAACGAACCCATTTAGGACGTGCTGTTGTACTTGGATCAGTCCGTTCTAAATTGTACTTCAGTAATTGTTTCGGTCTATTTTTGTTTTTAAATATACAAACAATAGACAGGGTATTGTTTACACGATGCGTTTGAAATGAATTTAAATTTGAGTAACGAACGTTCCCAGGAACGATGACGGTGCGGTGCTATGGGAATTTATGGTTCTCCTCCCAGTTGGACAAAACATTTTTATCCTTGGATTTTGTGATATAATAATTCATCTGGGCGGTGTTACTGGAAGCGACATTTTGAGTTGGCGAGTTTTCCATTTCGAAGGATGCCAGAAGATGGCAAATCGATTTTCATTATGATTGCATTAGTCTGTAGAATTTATAGTTGGTACATGTTTTTGATTTCAAGAGGAAAAGGCATCAGGAGTTTATGGGCTGCCAGACCGAGGAATTTTAAAATAGTTTAGATTAAATGCTCGGTTGAGTTTTGGACATTAAATAAAAGGTTTTATGGGAATAAAATGGATGCTCATGGGTTGGTTGTGAAATAAAGTTTTCATAAAACTAACTACCGTTTTGAGTTTAAAGTTAATTGCGTTTCAAATAATGTGTTTCTTCAAGCTTCATCTATCATGAGGTTTTTGGGTATTTTGGGCCATAGTGAGCACTAACTTGCCTATAATTGTTTTCGATTATAAACTGTATGAGCTGTGAAAACTTCCTGCTAAAAGCTGATAAGGATGTCTTTGTTCCCATAAACTCTATGCCAAACTGTGCCCATTGCGTTTTTGAAAGACACTAGATTTTTTAAAGTTTTTTTTTATAATTTAAGCTTGTTATTATAAAAGTACTGGTACGCTCTTATCGTTTCTGTCTGGCCTGCTCCATAATACCATAATGATTAGCAGATCTTTAATGAACAATGAAAAGACTAATAGTAATAAGTAAGTAGAAAACCATATTATATCTCGCTTTGGAAATGACTAAGTATAGCTCAGAAAGAGTTATATAATAGTCCAATTTTTCGAAAGCAAATCTAGATTATTAAATAACTTGATAATACAGCTAAGTATTAATTGAAAGTTTCTTAAAATCTTCCCGAAGCAATGAGACAAGGATTTGATTTTGAACTGCCTTACAAAAGTCTGGGGAGTTTTTACAGTTACGCGGGTTTTTCAGTTGCTTTCTACCCTCAAATTCCTTTTTATATTTCACAAAACTTTGTAGAATCTGTAAGCTTTAATTTAATTATTTATTTCAAAAACACAATATCAAAGGTTTGAAAAAAATTTAGAAAATCGAATGATCTGCTTCAGTTGGACTCGCATACCTTATTGGAATCAACTTTTTGTTTACGTTTGACTGCTGAAGACAATTATTTATATTGTGGTTGGTGTTAGATTCCTGTAAGTGGTAAAACATGATCTTCAAAGAGTTGATTTATGTTCTGCTTATAATTTTCAACAACATTTTCCCGTCACTTATTTGTTTGTGAAATGAAAAGTTTGGTGATAAATGGCATAGAGCTCCGAGCATTTTAAAGCTTTTAACTTTAAAAATAAGATAGTAGATGGCGGGAGTCTAAATTCTAAAGGCATACGAAAAAATTCAATTACCGAGTGCTCCGTATAAAATGAGTTTTCCTTCCTCATATCCACTTCCAAAACTAAAATTTACTTACTTATTTAATTTTTGTTGCGCTAACTAACATTACCGATGAAATCGATTTAAAAAATGTTTTTATTTCATAATAATTTTAATGGTTCTTTCACTGATGTTCTAAGGTCTAAGCAGTAACTTAGGCTATTTTAATTACCCATAGATGGCGCTAGAATCTCTTTTTTTTCTAAAATTCTTCTTTATGGACCGATTTGATTCAAAATTATATAATATTATATTTACAATATGCAAATTAAAATAATAAAAAGAAAGCTTTTAACAACATATTTACCCGACAGGTGGCTCTGAGGTAAAAATATTAACGAAAATGTTGTTTTACCTGTATTTTCATATCAACAATATTAATTTTTGTTGTGTAATAAAACGAATACATATAGTGGTTTTAATTTTCTGTTAGGCCCGATATAGGGCGATGTTGTTGAGATCCAGAAAATGTGGACTATTTTCGAGCGATGCCGAGTGGGTCATTTATGTCAAAAAACTGAATTCTTTAAAGATTTTTTAATAACAATAATGTTTTAACAATTTCTCTGCAAAGAACATTGCCGTTTAAACTTAAACCGCACGACACATAAAGGAAAGATTATTTTGGAAGCTTTAGTAGTCGAAATTTTGTGAGTAATTTCTGACTTTAATCTACAATCTTAGTAACGAACTCACACCGCCTGGGACAGATATCAAATACCATATTTACTGCACCACTGCCTTCCGCACCACAGTACTGTGTAAAAATAAAACCAGACTACCTAAAAAAATGTACTGCAATAAATATTTTATAATCGAGTACTCTGTATGTTTTTGTATAAAATTTGTTTTTCAATATCTTTCAGTTTTTTTAAATAAAAATAAAAATAATATGCAGATCTTTTTTTGCGTAACGTACATAGATTCATATGTTATTACATAAATATGCACATAAGTTTGAAAAAATGTATTTACAAGTGATTATTATTGTACGTATCCTCAAGATAAACATTTCAAAATATAACGAAAAACATATCGCCTAAAAGATGTTATGAAAAACCCAAGTGTGACAAAAAGCTTAGGATAAAATGATGGCAGCAAGTTAACAGGTACATAAATAAGTTACTGAAAACCAATTGAAATCGCATTGACTTTTTTTGAACTTCCTTAACTATTGCTCAGATTTTTTGTAAAATACTAATAGTAGTGCCCAGTGGCTTAGTAGTTAGTGTGTCGGACTGCTAAGCGAAGAGCCTGTGTTCGAGTCCCGCTCATAGCTACCTTCTATTTCTGCTTCCTGTGAGGAACAGACAAAACCTCCAAGAGTAAAATGTGTCTGGAAAAAGTGCATTTTATGTAGCCGTTCGTACTCGGTGGTAAATTGTAGGTCATTTCCATTCTTGCATTTATTTATATTTTAATCGTAGGCTTGCAGTTGGGCGAATAAGGCAGAGGGTGACTTAAAGTAAAACAAAAGAGTTCAAATTTTCTCATTTGTGTTTTTAAAATTTGAAGATCAATTTTTTTTTATCTTCAACTACAATGCTAACGGCAACTGAATATAAATATTTCAGAGTTTTGTTAACAGTAGTTCGTATATCTTTACAAAATGTTCTTGAAAAAGCGTTTCTTAACAGGTGAACTTACTTTTATTAAACCTTAAGCTTAGATCAGACAATTTGTGTAAATACACAAATTTCATTTGTTAATAGCATTCAAAAATTCTACAAAAATCCATACATAAATGCGGTTTGTGTAAGCCATTAATATTTGTGGTTTACACGATTTGTGTATTTCGACAAAATAACACAAATTTTGTTTGTGTATTGCCATACACAAATTAACTTGTTTACACAGATTTGTGGTTCAGACAATTTCTGTATTTTTGTATAAATTTGTGTTTTTTGCTTTTTGTAAATGGGGTTTTGTCGTTTATTGAATATTACAATTTAACCAGTTCACGTTTGAAGCACTCAGAGATCTCCGTTTTCTCAGAAACGTGAACACAATTTCTCAAAAAAAAAATCTCAACTTTGCTGTCAAAAAATGAATCCAAAACTTTTTTGGATTTGCTTGCTCAATGTTAGTTTGTCAAAGAGAATTCTTTTAGAAGGAAAAAGATACAACGTTTTTTTTAGCGTTTGCTGAGAAATTGTGCGTACATACATTTTTCAGCTCCATCAAAAGTGACTGAGACAACTTCTTAAGCACTCGAAAATCTCAAAAAAGGTAAACTGGCTAATTAAATACTTCAAAGAAACGATTTTTCAATATTGTTCAGTGAGTTTCAAAAGTATTTTGTAAAAGTCTAGCTTCAAATTTTACGGAAACCAAACATGACATTACGATATGAGGTTTTAGGTTTTTATTTTGGCGGACGATATTCATATTAGATAAAGTTTTGTATTTTCGGAACTTACCGCGTTATAAGAAATATTTTTTTATATCTTTCTACCCGACGTTGCGAAGAAGTTTCAAACTTCGTGGTCACGGGATGAGACTGAGTCTCACAAAGTATGAAACTCCTTCGAAACGTCGGGTAGAAAGAAATAAGAAAATATATCATATAACGCGGTAAGTTCCGAAAATACAAAACTTTATCTAATATAACATTACGATGATTGGGAAGTCGAAAAAGGCGGTCCAGAAATTCCGTCCGTCTGTCTGTCTGTCTGTTCGCAACTCTAAAGCCTAAACGGATGGGCTGATTTACTTCAAACTTGGTATTTAGTGTTTATTTGGTAGTATCTCGGGGGTGTTTTTAATTTTTGCTCTAGTCCAAAAAATAACGGTACCTGCCATACAATTTTTAATAAAAAATTGGATTTTCTTGAAAACGGCTCTAAAGATTTTGATAAAACTTTCAAGGTGCTGTTTGTTTTTTACAACAATAAATCTTTCAAATAGAATAAATTTTTCGAACTTTGTTCTATAACGGTACCTCTTTATTGAATATGTGCCAATAAATTTATAGAAAAGTGAATTTGCCTAACAAGAAAGAAAAACTAACTCGTGCTTTAATTCAAAGGTTAATCTAACATGACTTTATTCAATGTGTCAATTCAGATGACATTTTCAAGTTTTCTTAAAGTGATGGACACACTTGCTATAATTCTATGGTTCGTGTCTTAAATATCTAACAGTTTTCCCTCCCTTAAGGCTTGTGTTGGTAGGGAATTACTTGACGACGTATTCTGGTAGATTTCAATTCAATTCAGTTTAATTTGTTGCTTTGGTTGCATGGCCCCTGATTCGTTATTCACTTCAAGTTCGAGCGAACGATTAGCCCCTAATGACGAAGAAGCTGGTATTATTCCATGTGTTGGTTGCTGAGGAACGGCTGCCGCATTACTCGGTTGTTGCGTTAACTCTTCGTCTATTGAAGTAACAACAGTGAGATTTTCCTTTTTGTTCGAATTCGCATTGCCTCTTGTGGGTTGAAAATCTATGGAATAAGAGTTTGGAAAATAGTCAGGAGTATTACCTTCAACGTTTGTGGATCTCATTTGGTCAATATGCCTACGGAATGGAGTGCCATCTACATCCACTATATAATGTAAATGACCAACTCTATCAGTAACTCTACCGAACTTCCATTTGCACTCCTTGTTATGGTAATAGCGGACCTGCACTGTATCTCCAATTTCGAAATGACGTTTGCAATCCTTGATTTCCCTTATTTGATCTGGGCTGATAGGCCGCAATAAATCCTGGTGCGAAGATTAAATTTCAACATCATCTCTGCTGGACTCTTGCCTAGAGTTGAGCTTTATGTCTCGATATTGCATAAGTAGGCGTTGTAATTTTGTATGTAAATCACCTGGATCGTTCATGGCAGACCGTAATCCGTTTTTAAGGACCTGAACAAACCGCTCCGCTTGTCCGTTTGTTGAGGGATGCGCTGGTGACGTAAGCTTGTGAGATATGTTGTTGGACTTTAAAAAATCTTGAAACTCCTTCGACGTGAAATTTATTCCATTGTCGGACACAATAGTTTTAGGAATACCGAATCTGGCAAAAAGTTCTCTTAGCGCTCGTATGGTGTAAAAACTTGTTATCCTGTTCCTCGGAAAAACTTCCAACCACTTCGTCCTTGCGTCTACCCCAACTAAGAAGTATCGTTCCATGAATGGTCCAGCGAAATCTACATGAAGTCTTTGCCTCGGTTGTGCAGGATTCTGCCATTGGTGCGATGACATCTTTGCTGGTTCCTTCAGAACCTTGGCACAGTCCCGACAGCTTTTTACTAAGTCCTCGATATCGCGATCAATTCCCTTCCAATAGCAGTAGCTTCTGGCCAGAGCTTTCATTTTTACGATACCGATGTGCGCTGCATGTAATTCGTTCAGGACCCGCGTCCGCATTGTATAAGGAATTATAATTCGGAGTCCTCGGTAAATACATCCTTCATTTATCATAAGTTCACTCTCCATGTGCTGGAACGACGTGCTCTTCAAACTTCCTCCTGTCTGTAAAAGGATCCACAGTGAAGACAATTCCTTATAGCGTTTTGTTTCCTTTGCTATATCTGAATTTGTAAGAGGTAAGTAATCGTCCCAAATTTGAAATTTTTCGTATGTTTTATAACAATTCCCACAATCTTTAGTTGTAAATGGATCTCTGGAAAGAAAATCAGCATTAATATTATCATTTGAACTTTTGTATTGAATATTGTAATTAAATCCGCTAAGAAACTGTGCATAGTGCAACAATCGCTGTGCTGTAGTAAGGTCAAATGTTTATTTGGGTGAAAAATTGCAGTTAATGGCCGATTATCTGTAACAAGCGTAAACTCACGCCCATAGCAATAATTAAAGAACTTGTGAAGACCCCAATAAATTGCCGTAGCTTCCTTGTCTAACTGACTGTAATTCGCTTCTGACTTGGATAGACTTCTGGAAGCAAAAGCAATCGGACGATCACCATCCTTCGTACTGTGAAGATAATACAGCGGGTGTAGTTTAGTGGAGAGATCTTGAATAAACTTATGGTAATAATTTACCATTCCTAGAAAATGACGTAATTTCTTAATATCTGTAGGCGTTTGTATTTTTGATATTGCTTCAACTTTTTCGGATTGCATATGGTACTGACCTTGCTTAAATAAAAGTTGGAGTAGCACCGTCACGTAACTTTAATATACCTTTGATTTTCGGTATAGTTCCAATTCCTTGCCTAAAACATTTTGGCATTTGGCCAATGCATCTTAAAAGTATCGTAGTTTATGACAGAAATCGCTGCCCCGGTATCGAATTCCATCTCAAGGGGCTTCCCGTTAATTTTCAATGTCACATAGTGCTTACCTCGGCCACCCGTAACAATGCATTTTTGGTGCAATTTAATTGCATATAGAGCTTCAGCTTGTGTTCCATCAAACATCTGTAACAAATCATTTTATTATTTTTATAATCTTTAGAGTTATTAGTTTTATGTAAATTTGTATTTGGTGTAACTGATGTATGGTCTTATGTAAATTCATTGAATTGCTTTAATTCAAAGGTTGATTGATTTTTTAATAATTTTCCCAAATGAAAACTATAGATTTCCTACTAAAATAAATTTAAAATATTTTTTCGAAAAAAATTAAAAAAAAAACGACTAAAAAAAACTGGTCGAACGACTTTCAATATTTTTTTCCCTCGACAACTTTTTCCGAGAAAAACTCTTAAAAAAATTGTGAAAAATTAAAAAAAAATTGTTTTGTGATAATAACTACAAGCTGCTAGATGTTAACATACTCAAAAAAAAAATTGAATATGTTTTCGAAAAGCTAAAAAAAAACTTTTTTGAAAAAAAAAACTGGTCGAACGATTTTGATAAAAAATGTTTTCTTAAATTTCAAAACTGTAAAAGAAATTATATTTATATAATTTTTTCAAAAAAAAATGTAAAACTAGGATTTTTAAGTGATTAACAAAATTTGAAACGATTTTTTACCTGTTTTTTTTTCAAACAATCAACCCCCAAGACCAATGTCGCACATTAGAGCAAGTTCGTGCGACCCAGTCGTGCACTTTATTTTTTCATTTCATTTCATTTATTATTTTTCAATAAAATTTACATTGACGCATGAAGATTAATATTTTTAAGAGCATCTAAAAAAAATACAAAATGCTTAATTAAAGAAATGAAAAGAGTTATAGAGTGAAAAAAAGTTTCGATTTTCCCCCTATTTTTAGTTTATCCCCAATTTTTTGAGGATTTTTTTCAATTTTTCATTGCTTTACATTTCTATACGAACCTTAACAAAAAAATTTCCAAATCGTGCCTTGAAAATTTGTGTATACCACATCATTTGTGTATTGTATCGTTTGTGTATATCATTTGTGTTCATCAAATTTGTGGTTCAGACGGTTTGTGTATTTTTTTTATCTAAGCTTAAGCTCGGTTGTTAGAAAAAAACTTTCTTAGAATTGTTTACTCCTTTCCTTGACATTAAAAGTCTAAATATGTATCAGTTTCTCAATTAGTGGACTTTTGACATCAAATCTTTCTCTTGATAAGCTCATAATCGTACGTGGTGCATCAACATATAGTTTGTGTGAATCTTGTGAATAGCTCACGTTTGCTTCAATTGACAACGAGAGAAGTAGACTGTCGGTATACGTCGAAAAAGTTACAACCTAACATCAACTATTATATATTATATTTATAACCGCATGGAGTACAGAAATGTCAATCGCTTATAGTGTATTGTCTTCTGATACACTATATCGTCGAAGTTCTAAGTTATTTCTCATAACAATATAAAGATGGTAGCGTCGCGTCGTCTAATTTTTACTTGCGATGTATGTATTATGGTCAAGTTTAGGTTTTATATTCGTATTCATATGAAAGAAATCGAAATAACAATCAAACATGACATTACGATGATGTCAAAAGGAACTCTGTTAGAAGGAAAGAGATACACAATTTTTTTTTGGCGTTTGCTGAGAAATTGTTTTCACATAAATATGTCAGCTCGATCAAAAGTGACTGAGGCAATTTCTCAAGCACTCCGAATGCTCAAAAAAAGGTGAACTGGCTAAATGGAAAACCCTGTCTGTCATCTAGAATCTAGAATTCATATTTTGAATAGTAACCTAATTCTCGATTTACTACGTCGAAAAAAATTATTTCCTGTCTTCTAATTCTCCTAAAATTAATGCTGCCAAAAAAAAATTATTTCATAAAGCTTAACATAAAAAACTATAAATTCTATTATTTTAGACGTGTGATGGCAGCAAAAAGCACTGTGGTTTTAACAGACGATGTTATTTTTCTACGTAGCCGTTACTTGCTCTTGCCTTCCAATGTGACCAGGCACAACCAACCCAACCAACTGTTTGAACTCTAATAAATTCCCTTTAGTATATCAAAACTTTTAAGCTCCAGCTTTTGTATAACAATAAAAGCCTGAAACCATTCGCCGGACTCACGCTCACTTTCAAAGTTCTAAAACATTTTCAAGGCCAGTTATTATAAAAAGAGACATTACCAATTAAGAAGGTGCTTCAAGCTAAAATTACGGTACTAAAAAAGATTCAGTTCGCTCTATGTGGCAGAGCAAAACGTACAAAATTCTACTTTGTTATCCAAAAGGTAAGAACTGTCAAAGTCAGGGTTACATTGAAATAAAAAAAAACTTGTTTTTTAATTAATATCTTTGCTTTTATCTCTCTGAAGTTTTTTTTTCTAAATATGTGATGAATACCTTGAAAAGTCAAACTTCGACATTTTCAATACCCTTCCTCATTCCTCATCCTTAATGTCAAGAGTTATGTATTCTTCCTCCTTCCAAACACTTATAATTATTTGTCAGTTGCAGCTCTGTCTATTCCCGTCGAAATAAATCGATGCTTCGTATCAAACCAATGATTACAAAAGAGCATCTTTCGGATGTCTTGTTTTTGCTTTCAGTATTATTAAAAATACATCTCTCATGGATTTGCTCTGTTCAAGCCGTTTCCGGCCAATGCGCATTCATTACTTCTCTTACACCATCCCTGTGTGAATCTTTTCATTTCACTCCTCGTCCTTCAGAATCTTTTTTCTTTCCAAAGATCCTTCATCAGTGATTTTCTTATGTCATATATATCTAAATCTACACTCCTTTCTAGTGTTTTGCTTTCCGAAAAGAAAAAAAAGAAAAAGAAAAAGTTATCTATTACCATGACCGTCTACGAAATAGTTCAAGTGTATGATATTTTTCAAACAATACTCTCGGGCGCGATGTCCTCCATCATCAATTCATGGAACCGAAAAAAGATGATGTTTTATCGCAATTTGTGAAAGGAGGGAAGGATTTTATGGCAAAAGAAGTGTTAAACCTAAAATGCACCATCATTCTTCTTAACAATATTTTTGTGTCCTTACGTCGTCATCGTTTCCTGGAAAAGGATATACACAGGAGTGCGCATTGATCCGTGTACCTTTTTCTCAGCGAACAAATAAGCTTTTGAAAAAAATTATTCAACTTTCAACAAATGGAGCTTTATGTAATGTCAATCACAATTCTTTTTTGTTCAGTATCTTTGATGGATTGCACGGAAGGATTACTGGAAAAAAATCAACTGATTGAAAAACCGTTGGCTTTGGGAGTTTCTTCCTCTTTTTTTTCCTATTGAAAAGGTGAAGTCATTTGTTTTGAAAGAGTTTTAGAGAAATATGAATTTTCGACGTATCTATGAATTTTAGAGAAAGTAATCTTTTCCTTGGGATTTTTCTTATCAGTTTTTGAGTTGTGTATGAAAAAAACTTACATTTTTTAATTTTAAATGTGATGTAATATTAGCACTCCTGGAGATGCGATGGATGGATGGAACGGTCCTGAAAAGAGTTGAAAACTGCGAGTTTTAGTATGGGTTATGCCACTTTGATGGGAACTCGCCCTTGTTTTTCAGAGTTAAAGTTCGAACTACGACGATCCGTTTTAATGCCAAATTCCATCATTTAAGCCTTACTACTAAGAGCAAACATAAACTCAAATCACTATGTAGCTATTAGGCGATCAACAACCACGCAAAGGATATTTAATGTTGAAATACTCAAATGGGAAGGGACCGATCGCGAATCCCTTAAGGTAGCGAGGAATCCCCCGACTGAAATTATGGACCCCGAAGACCAATGGCTTGCATATCGGAGAGCAGCATCAGAGGTGTTGGGCTTCTCACAAGTCACAACCACCTCCGAGAAACCTCTGGTTCTACTCCGAATGTGCTCAGGCAAAAAAAAAAACCAAAACGGAAGCATACAAATCGTGGCTCTGCTTAAATAACTTTCCTAATCTCCAAGTTGAACGAAGTAAAGATGAAAAAGGAAAAGGCAATGTGAAGTAAAGGATATGCAGAGGTGTTTTTACAGGGAAGAGGCGTGAAACTTCTACAAAAAAGTGAATCAAAAAGTCAACATCAGAGTCCTGGCCATGCAAAGATAATATAAAAAATTGTAGTATGTAGATACGCAATCGATGTTAATAATCTGGAGAGACTACTCCAATTATTTGTTGAATGTCGATGACGGCCAATATTCGCCGTTTACATGCGGAACTTTTTAGACAAGCTTGAGATAACCTGGTCCAGGTGCATACACCAACTCATCTGCAAAATATGATCAGAAGAAGTATGTATGAACGCCTTAAGCCGTTTGCTGACGAAATAATAAGTCCTTACCAAGGCAGTTTTAGACCTAGGAAATCTACGATCGACCAAATCTTCACATTACGTCAAATCCTGGAGGAGAAACCCTAAGAATTTAACATCGATCACCACCAGTTCATTGATTTTAAGGCAGCCTATGACAGTGTAAACAGGCATGAACTGTACCGAGCCTTGTCAAACTTGGGAATTCCTGCTTAAGCTATTACGTCTTATCAGGATGACGCTGGAGAATGCGCGCTGCTCCGTCAAAATCAGTAGGACACTCACTGAGAACTTCGACACCACCAGAGGCTTCAATGAGGTCACGCACTGTCCTGTTTTAACATTGTTCTTTTATCCAGAAATTAAATTTCATTGCCATCGCGAGGTAGCTGCTTTGTTTTTGTTTCATTATCATTCTAACTTTTTTTGCTTTTTCTCTTCCTCTAAGGCTCTCTTTATTAATGTTACACTTAGAATTTACTCACACAATAATTTTATTGTGAATAAAGCTAGCTCTATGCTTGGATTCATAAAACGCTGGGCTAGGGAATTTAATGATCCATATGTGATCCATATGTGACTCTTTAATTGTACAATTTCTACGTATGCCCCCATCGTGAATATGCCTCAGAGGTATTGACTCCCTTTTACGAAATTCATAAGAACCGAATTGAAGCAATCCAATATAATTTTATTCGTTTTGCCCTGAAGGATCTTACTTGGAATGATCCTTTTAATCTCCCACCATATGAACAAAGAATCCAGCTTCTCCACATGCAAATTCTGCACCAAAGGCGTGTTAATAACGATTTAGTATTTGTTCATCAAATTATTAAAGGCGAATGCTCCTCATCTATTAACCTTTATTGATTTAAATTACCTTGGAGTATCTTTTCACCTGTGTGGAACGGAATTTCTACATGTAGACTTTCATAGAATAAAATATTGCAAATATGAAGCTCTAAACCCAATGAGCAGAATTTAATATTAACGCTTCGTCTATGGATTTTAATTTAAGTAGAGTGGGACTAAAATCAATATTTCGAAACAGTGCTCAACTGTCGTGATTGTTTTTGACGTAATAATGTCTTATAAATAGATGACCCATACTGATAAGACTCATCACTTATGCTTATCGCAATACTGTGGTTCTTTCAAACAAAATCGATCGCAAGCACCAGGTGAACATGAAAAAGAAGAGGCGTAAATTCCCAAAATAATTCCACAGAAATTCAAAAAGAACAATAAAAGAAAAAGAAATACAAAATAGGTGGAGTTTTGTTAAAGTAGAAAGTAGATGTAGATATTGGGGGGTGTGTGTGTGGATTTAAGGAGAGGGTTTGTGGGTGTGAGTTAACGGGCTGTATGTTGGTGTTGCTGCCATCAATGTTTTCTTATGAGGTTATCACGTAAAATTATTGTTCTTAGACTATAGAGTATAGACTATACAATACACTCAAAGTTGCGTGTTTTGACTTTTCTTAAAGTTATTCAATTCCAGTGCATTCCAAGTAACTAACATATACAATACATATACCCAAATATGTCTTCTTTCTTCGATTTTATAATCGCTGAATGGTTTTATTTTTTACTCACTTGAGTGAGTTGCACTTGCACTCTTGCAATGGAATTAAACAGAGTAATAAAAGAACTCAACAATTTTGTGGAATAGCTTATGACAATTAACAAGGCTCAAGGCCAAGTATTTACATTTACTGGGGTCGATCTTACGCAAAATGTCTTTTTCCATGGTCATGATTATTTCAACAAATAATCAGTATCTTCTTTCTCTTCGGCAATGGTGTCGTTTGCCCAATTTTTTTCATTGAACCTGTGAATCTTATCTTCTCACTCAGATCGCCAATGCGTGTTTCTGTGTCAAAGATAGAAGTGATTCAGAATAATTCTTTTTTCTGATTTCTGATTATTCACCTTATCTCTTAAACTGTACGCTTATTGGAAAGCAGACCCTAGAGCCTTAAAAAAACATCAGTTCGTTTTCTATCTGAGAATACGAAAGCATTCCCTAATGAAAATCTTCAATAAAACATTGTGACAAATTCCATTGAATCTTTTCTCTTTTCAAATTCGATGAATTAAATCCTTCATCTGGGCGCTGCGCAGCTCTAAATTCTTGAAAAATTAAAAATAATCTGTATCTAAAGTTCAGTGACATTCTTCATCCCATGCAAAGAACATCTTGTCTTCATTCTAGGCGCAAGGGGTAGCCATAGTAGGAGGTATGATTATAAGAATTATTATAATCACTGCATCACCAGCATTGTCATCCCAGCCTCATCATCTTCATCGCGAATATCCCTGATGTACTCAAGGCCAACAATGTCGAAAAAAAAACTCAATCTATGTCGTCTGGCTGGGCTGTTGTACAAGAAAATAGAATTCCACTCCAGATGCGACTGCTGGAAATCGATTAAAAACCAACCAAGTGCGGTTGCATGTGATGTGAGTTACTTTATGTCTTTCAAAGTCCCAGACGGCGTAGCATCCATAATAGCTGTCGGTTGTTGTGGTTGGTTATTTTCTTCTTCTTCCTCGTCTCAGATTTATTTTGACGAACCACTTAAGAGCCAACAGGAAGTTAGTCTGGCATATTTTTTTAATTTTTTTTAATTTTTTAAAATTTTTTTTTTCAAAAGTATTAAAAATTATATTGAAAACGAATAAATGACGTTTATGTTGTAAGAAGGAAAAATAAATTTGTTGTTTCAGTAAAATCGATTTCAATTTGACAGTTCAAGTATTAACTAAAAGCCTGGTGCAGAAAGATTCCAATAAACAGACATATTCAATAGGAAAATAAATCATTAACGTCTCTTCATTTTAATCAACAAAAAATTCGATTTGTTTATATTTTTTAATTATTTGATTCCAGAGAAGTTGTACAAAAACTTTTCCCACTCTAGAATAATATTTAAAAATAAATTAATTAAACATACTCATAAAATGTTTTTTTTTCAGGTATGTTCTTGTGCTCATATACTTTATTGGTTATAGACCATGACTCATGGTATGTATCCTTAATGTTTATGCTTATATTGATATAAATTAAGACTCGGTAGCACTTTATCCTTAAAAATAGGCTAACAAAATATTAAAAAGAAGGCGTTATAGAAAGATTTTAGGTCGAGGGTAAAGTTACCACGATAGAGGACTCAATTATGATACGGTATTTTGCCTCAAAATGAAAGGAATTATTAAAATAATCGATGGACAGGACAATCCCATGATACGAAGAATGAAGAGTAGGCTTTTGACAAGATTAAAACTGTTGTTAGATCTGTAGAGTCCCTGAAGAAGCTTCAAAGAACAACAGAGAACGTAAGCATACTCCTTATTTCAGTAATAGTTATGAGGAAAACCGTCTTGGACAACGACTAATTTGTGATTGAGGATCTTTTGCATAAGGTGGAAACAGTAGGTGTACTAGCAAGTGTAAGAGGTTATTCAGTGCTTTCCTCCAAATGCTGACCTGGAAAACGTGCTGAATATGACATATTATCCAGTGTGTTGAAAGACTGTTGTACGTCCTCTCCCGAACAAAATTAGAAACATTATTGTTATTCCAATCGGACGAATCTCCGGTTGATAAGGGTTCTTTCAGGTATGGGGAAGGTATTCGAAAAAGTTTTCAGTAGAGTTGTATCCAAGTGTTCTGAAAACCAAAATATAATTCCAGACAGTTCATTGTTCGGCCTGAAAACGGGGAATGACACCATTAATGCCGTTTCTATATAAGTTTCTGATGTCTATTGGTACAACGGTAAAAATCTATGCCTGTCTGGTTGATTTGGAGAAGGCTTTCGACACTGTATGGCAAGAAGGTCTTTATCTGGAGCTAAAAAGTAAATCATGCTTAATGACAGATTATGACTAAGTTTTACTTAGACACTACTAGCATCGGAGTCAAAGATCATGTCCCTAGAGTGGAAAGCCTGGTATTTGCAATTTATATATTTGTTATGGCCTTCCGCAATTTACCAGACAACTGCTACCGAACAAGCTCAATTAACTAGCTGGCCTATCCTGAAGACACATTGCATCTGATTTTTGGCCAGCGTGAGCGTCGCTCAATTTCAAAAGAAAACATCGAAATTGTGGATCGATTCTCATAAAATCGATTGCTCATAAACTATTTTAAAGACCAACAGTTCCGGAGAATCTAGCATTGTTGTGATACTAGGAAAACCTCACTTTTGCGCTACAAAAAATGCAGGAACCCCGAACGAGAAATGCGATTCCTTACTTGTTTAAGGCGCAACCAACCAACGTGCTTAACCCAACTCAAAGGGATACTTAAGGCGCACCGAAACATGAGTTTAATACAAATTATAATAGATATTCCAGCACTTGTGTACTTTTTGCTGGAAAGTATTCCGAAGTTAATGGAACTTTAATGGATTGCTTGGGGGTATAATAGAAATACTATTCTACTTTATCGACCCTGAAAGCCCTGTGCTAAATTAGAGAAGGGGGCGTCAAAACCCCCCAAATTTTCGGATTTTTCAGTTTTTCGCTTATATCTCTTAAACTTACCACATTTTGTGGAACACATTGCATGACAAACTTCTGATGGGTACTTTGTCTTCCCACCCGCAGCTGGACTTGTAATGTAAGTCCTGAATTAGTGGTACTTGGCGGCATCTATGGCTGGTGGCAGTCTGGCAAGTTGACATTTTGTCTTTGCAATGGCTTTGGAGTTGGAGTTGCCTCGGGGTTTTAAAAATCGCCAACATCTCTGAAAGGCTATAGTTCTTTCCGTACATCTGTATCACTTTCTTTTTTCCAATCCCAAAGGGTGCTTAAGTGGTATCACACCCACTTATCGCATGCAGGAAAAGTTTATCCTGTGGTTCGTACTTGAACGAGTCAGAATTACAGTTGGACTGCGACCCTTTGCCCTCTTCTGAAAATAAGGTTTTTTTTTGGAAGAACCCAAAGCTGAGAGAAGCACCAGAAGATCTATATCTTCCCCTGTTATGACGTCACTATCATGCTTGTCAGTAGCTGAGACAGCAGTCTCCGCAATCATAACCTCGGCGTCTTCTACTGCCGGTTTCAATCCCCCTGGCTTCCATTTAATTTTTCACCATAGTTATGAAGTTTGTCTTGTTGGTATTGTTGAAATTTCGCTGGTGTAATTGTGCTGATCGAAGTTGTCTTGGAAAAGACAAACTTTGTTGAGGAGTGAAGCAAAAAAAAAACGCTGATAACGGCTTTGTTGATTTGGTAAGTTATCCCACCAGGATAACCATCACAAACTACAATGGCATTGCTTTCAAAGTGCCTTTGGACGTAATCCACTTAGATTTGGCAGACTTCTTGAAATGTGGCTTCACTAAACTTGGCCCAAACAACTCTATGTAGCAAGAACCGAAGTTCTGGTTCCAAAGTTTACTTCTTCAGATAAAACCAAAAAATTAAAAAAAGTCCGAAAAACTGTTCCAACGGTCCAATTTGTTCTTTCGTTTAACGGAAGACTAGATATGAACACCGAAACATGACCCTCTCTTCCATGCTCCAGCTTTACCCGCTCGTTGTCTTCGTTACCGGGGGAAACCAAGGAGAGGTAGAAGGAAAACTACCTCTCTGCCTGGTTAAGTGGAAACAGGTATGTATATCCAGTTATATTTGTATAACTAGGCTTTGTTCACTTTTTAAATGCGCCACTGGGTATGAAACAGCCAGTTAATATCATTCGACGTTGCATACTTTTAGGCGCTTTAATCTAAAATTGGTATATATGTTGGCCAAGACTATTTCTATTTCTATCCCTCGGGAACAGTATTTTTTCGGCATTAATACACTATTTCATTTGTTGTGGCAATGTGTGAACGAATATAACGATGAACCGTTGAGTAAGTTAAGGTGTGAAAGCGTTACAAATAGACAAACAATCTATTATAATTGGTTATTGGTCTCCAAGTTGTGTGTTAAAATAACAAATAAATTGAAAAAAATAAAAAAAAAATATATATTTTTATTTATTTGTAGAGTACAAACCCGCGTCCGCCTAATGAAGAAATATATTTTCGATAAATAAATAAAAAAAATAATAAAAATAAAATAATAAAAAAAAATAATAAAAAAAATAATAAAAAAAAATAATGACAAAAATAATAAAAAAAAAATAAAAATAAATATATTTTTTTTTCATTTATTTATTTGTTAAACAAACTATGTTACATTCGCATTTCTAATACAAGTTAGGATTGTCTCCTTCAATTCTTGCAAGCCAAACAATAATTTCACTTAAATTCCCGCTGTTACTAAAGTTGATGAATGTACTAATACTGAAACAGGAATTGGAGCTGTTTTAATTGAAGCATTGTACGTATGAACTCTTCTTGGTAAGATTTTTTCCTCCTCCGCTTTGCAAGTTATGCGAGTTCAAAATTTTTTTTATAAATGTAGATGTGTTGTTTTCCAACGTAGGCTTCGACTTTTTGCACAGCTATGGCTGTTGCTTTTGATGAGCTTTAAGTAAGCGAGTCGTCGGCAAAGAGAAGGTCCTCGCATTCAATGCCATTGGCCTAACTTCATTATGTTGTAAAGGAATGCTCCAAGTTTTCACATTTTAAGGACAAGCTCTGGTATTTTTCACTGTTGTTTTGCATCTGCATAAAGAAATCTTTGGAAGAAAGAAAATAATTTGATTTAGTTGAAGTTTATAGGTGAGAGCTTCAATCCATACACTGTCAAATGCTTTCTCGACATCCAAAAAGCATTTGACGCTATTGAAACCACCATCGCTTCGGCTTGCCCGATATCTTACTCTTCATTCACTGCAGTGTTAATTAGAACTTGTATTCTATCAATCCAAATAAAACAACCTTCGTTTTGCTCATCCTCATAGCTTTAGTAAACAGTTGTAAACACAGCCAAAGCCGACTAAATTTGTCATATGAAGTTGCCGACCAACAAAACCTGGTTCCATCTCTCCAAAATAAATTAAACTGATAAAATAAAAAAACAACCTCTAAATATTAAGTAATTTGACTCAATGAGAACATAAAGGCTTGTTATAAGACAACACCACTTATCCTAATAACATAAGCAATGTAATTAGCTGAATCTATATCCCAGGAAAAACTGCCATTTTTTTGAAACTTTATTTCACCACACCTTGTAATTTAGTCGGTGGTTTATTACAATATTAAAAGTGTTGTTTGTTTGTGCTTCAAGAAACGAAACAGTTTGAATTGTCCATCAAATCCACCACTAACTTGGATAACTACCATTAATTTTAACAAGAAATGCTTAGTAACCTCAAAAAAAGACATCAATCCAACAGAATTTTAACTATAGAACGGGTTGCTCGAAGTTAATGATTAAAGATGATTAGCACATTTCGCACACTCCACGTTCTTCGATTGATACCAATCTGTTTTAGTGTTTCGGTGTCGTTCAACAATTATACAAAAACATGGCCAAGAGGGAATAAGAATCCTTATGGTTGGGTGGTTGTCTCTAATTATATTTGAATGTCGAAGAAAACATTGAAAAGCATAAAAACAATGGCCACGGCTATGGGCATGACATTCAGGAGCCCACAACATAAAACGAAATGAATGTCATTGGACACGAATGAATACTAACTCACACGCTACCCCTCAATGCTCGCTTTCTTTTATAATGACGATTTCTTAGATATACACACCAATATTTTGGCGTCTTAAGTCGGGTGTGCATCAAAAGCCTAGAAAGCTAAAGTGAACATTATATTCCAAACAAACTTGACCTTGATTTCGAAAAAAATCTTGTGAGGTGTTTGAGTCGTATGAGGGGTGAGAATCGTTTAAGGTGGGTGAGGCTTGTGTAGATTGTTTTTTAATTGTGTGAAAATAATTTGAGAACGTGGGCACAAAAAGAAAAATTAAGCTTAGATAGAACTATCTAAGCCATTCATGGAGGTACGTTTCTATGACAAAAGACAACTAAGAAGATCCGAAGCATTAAATCATAAGAATTTAATGAGCTTAATATGCCCAGCCGTTGCTGTTTTAAATCCAAAGAATGTGTTAGTGAATCTGGAAAAGAATTGAATATAAAAGCGAAGAGTACTGTCGCCTGCAAACCCATTAATTTTACTAGTAGTTTTAGAGAAAAGATTGTTGATAAATAAAGAAAAAAGAGTAGGAGGCCAAACGGAGCCCTGTGGCACCCCAGAATTTCTTTTGTAAGTATCATACTTCAATCAGTCCAACACATTTCGTTTATTGAGTGGTTCGAAAGGTAATTATTAGTGCAGAGTATTCGATCTCTTTATATGAGGATCGGTCAGATGGCACTTACTGAGATTTCAAAAATCTTGCATACTTTTCTGCAAAAATATATTGCAGATATGTTGGCGTATGCACCTGAATGGGTCATCTTCAGCCTGTCTTAAAAATTCCGCTTTGATCTCATCGGCACTAGCTGTTTAATTCTTTTTTAGTCTAGCACTAGATACTTAGATCTCATTTAAAATGGGTGAATGTAGTTCTTGGTTTTCATACAGATTGGCTGGTCCAGGTCAATCACACTTACACATTAAAGGGATATTGACGGTCATCGCCATTCAAGAACAGGTTGGAGAAGACTTTCCAGATGGTTAAGTGCAATAACCTTACTTTTATTAAAACGATGGGGGATAGTTCCAAATTTTAGGTGAGATACCATCATATCACCAGTGAACCTTTTGCTGCAGGTCTATAAGAAGCTTTCGAACTTCAAGATGTTTCTTAAGCTTAGAGGCTTTTTCCTGACAGCATGTCAATCGTTGAAAACGAGCGTAGGAACTGTTGACGATGAAGAGTTGCGTACGTTTCTTACAAATAACCAAAATTTGTAATGCTTTTAGGACATTGCAGTATTTTTTGCCAAGCCAAAATTTGGTTCCTCGGTTTTATAACAACAGAAACTTACCTCTCTTAATCTGATTATTTTCTTCCAGCTCGAATCGAACCACGGGAAATCCAGATGTCAGTGTCAATAGACCATTAAATCCACAAAAAATCACTTTTTCTTCTTATCATCGTGGTTACAAACTCAGAACTAATTTTCATCGATTTCTCTATTAAATTATAAGTTTTCCCTAGTGCTCCTAACTTAAGTGAATCATATGACAATTGAATTTATAGTGTATAAATGAAATAAAATAGACAAGATATTGATTAACGATCAATTAAGTGCTGACAATCAATGTGTAGACGTTAACTTGTCCAGAAAAAACAACAAAAAAAGTAATCTTCCTTTATAGTACCTACAGCTACTATAGACGAGTAGATAACAATATTTTATTTCTCCCACTTGCAGCATAAATTACAATTCATCACAGTCATAAACTCAACAAGTATTCAGTAGCTTGAATGAAACTTTTCCACATTTCTATAACTTTCCCTTTGACGTCCGCCGCCAACTCCCCAAACCCACCACATACAATAGTATAATAATAGTTAATTTTCTCCTTCACTAGCCGACTGCAAATCATATTATTCCGTTCGATACCAATTCCCATTTAGGGTAAACGCAAAGCCACAAATCTATTGCAATAGCTTTGCTGTTTAATGTTTCCCGCCCATTCCGCTTTTTATTTTTTATATTTTATTACTTTTCCAATTAATTTTCCATCCATTGAAAAAAAAACATAAGCAGCGCCCTCTTTTTATAACACACTTCAACTAATGTTGTCATTTCGCTTGAATCAATTCAACCCTTGGTCGTGGCATTCCTATTGTTAGTGCTTCGCATACCGCATTCTACCGCTTTGTTGTATCGAAATAACTACTACAATTTTTTCATGGCTGGGTTTTCGTGTGGCCTCCATTGTGTACACCTATATTTGCTTTGTAATCTTACTTTACTTGTCTGGTTTAAATGGTTGACTATGGGGGGCTTGGTAGGTACTATTGCCAGGGTAGATGGTCGGTTCATTGTGGTGTACCAACAACCCATAACCATCACTTTTGATCATTTTTGTTTTTTTTTTTAATTTTTTGTTGTTGTTGTAACCACATAATGACCGTGGTAGCCACCGCATAGTTAAATGGGTAAACCATAAACCTTGTCTGGACTATAGTTCCACACACCATTTTGGATTAGTATTTTTACTCTTTTGTTGTCAGTTTTTTTTGCTTCTTTGGTGTGGGATAAACTCTAAGCTGTCACTGTTTAATGCCTTAACTGTTAATTGCTCAACTGGAATTAATCTGTCATTATCATAGATTGTAGTAGATTTAATTTGCCGTATGGGGAAATTAAAGTCCTCATCTTCCTTAAGTCATTATGTCATTATTCTAATTTGAGATCCTTGAAGCACAATGTGATTGTTGCATGAAGACCTTAACCTTGTGAAGTTAAATATTCTGGATAGAGCTTGAAAACTCCAGTAAAAGGAAATTGAGGAAAGTCGTCTCGTGCTGCCTACTGTGAGCTATAAATTTAAATCAACACAAAATGTCAGTAACACACACACACTGGCTTCCGGTTTTAAATTGCCAACCAATAAATACTCTTCCCTCTTAACTTTCTTGTGCCTTATTGAAAATTTAATCAAAATTCAATCAAAACATGTTTTCCCCGAATATCTCGAAAATACTTAAATGTCTCATCCAGAACCTAGACGCAATTATAATGTTATTCACCACCCTTAGATCCGCTACATCAACAAATAAAATACAAAGAACGCAACAGAGGTGAACAATAAATACTGACTAACAATTGTTGCTGTTGTTATGGATGAATAAATTTTTACTCCACAAAACACCAATATCACTCGTTCATTGAATATTTAATTTCGATTACATTAAACATGATGCGATTATCATAAAAATTTATGTATCGTTTTATTATTTTCATATTTTAAATAAAATACTAAATGTTGTGTGTATGCGCACTACTCTACCATTCTATGGCCTGGAGGGAGATTCGGTTTTATTGAGAGACAGAGAACATAGCAATATGTTTCGATTCAACAAATTTCATTTTGTTTGGCTGGGAAAAGTGCATATAAGAGGGGTTATTTGTGGGCGAAAAAGATAGATATACGGCGGCTTGAAAAAAGCTTTCGTTTTGGTGTAGCTCAGTGATAGAGTTGCCATGTTTGTGATATAGCTAGTTAGGGGGGAGAATTTTAAGTTGTAATTACATGTTATTTTTTAAGGTGTAATGAGAAAATTATTTATGTTTTTATTGTTTCCAAATGTAAGAAGGCCTTGGCGATTCTAAATGGGATTATTTTCGAAAATGGTATCAGTAGCATTATATATCTGTCAAAATGTTTGTATGTTTCCCTATAATTTAATAGAGCTTAGACTTATAAATTAAAATAAGTAATTTTGTAGGCGCGTCAGCTCCTAAAAAGGCCCAGGCCTAATGGCTTATACTTTTAACCAAACCTGTGTGTACGTTGTGCATATACAGGAGCGGTACTTTTTGAAGCAAAGTTAACTCTTACAAGACACTCCTTGCTGGAGTGACTTTGGTGGAAAGTGACTTTGTCAAAAATCGATCTTCGATTAAAAACAAATCCAACATAGTATTCCCTTGGAAAGTACTAAATATTATGTTCCTTTTTCACATTTTTGAAGACTGAAATTTCATTAAAGTTATTTGTTTGTCATTTTTAAAATTAATATTTCTAGTGGTATGGTTATTTCTTTAATTTTGTTTTTAAATAAATACAAGAAATAAAAAAACGAACGAAAAATGGACTTCCGGAGAAAAAGTAAGTAAAAACCGTCAATTGATAAAGAAAATGTTTATATTATTACCCAATTTGTATGTTATCCGCTCGTTAAACACCAAAAAAATGAGATAAGTTATGCGTTCATTGTGAAACGTCATTTAACGTTAAAACACGTTTATTATTAGGAATTATGAGTTAAAATACGTCTTAGTGTTGTTTCGCCTCTATTTTGTGTTTATTAATAATCTGCTTACAATTTACTAAAAATAATTAAATACTTAATTAATTTTTCCTACCTAGCTTAATGTAGGATATACAAAAACTATATAAGCCGACCATAGGCATCAGAAGGTCGACTGCAACTTTTGGTTTGTGATAACTCACTAAAACTAGTGAAACTGATCAAAAAGATGCTTTCTATCCCGATCGAATGCTGCCCTACTGAACTGGAAGCGCGCTCTGCTCCTCTTCCTGCGACAATCTCTCAATCGAAAAGGAGTCGAATATACACAGTTTTATGGCTGAAGTGCTATATAAACGGGATGACAGTTCTATTTAATATCGGCCCTCGACTGTCTTAATAAAGGAAGGTGGTAAGTCCCCGTCAGAGCCAACTTTTTCGGTACTGCCTCTTGCGAGGAACATTATAAAACCTCCAAGAGTAAAATTTGTCTCGAAAAAGTGCATTTTATGTAGCTGTTCGGACTTGGCGGTTCACAGGTTCACAACACGCACACAGGAATGGTCGAGTATAAGCCACTACCACTAAGCCTTAGCTCCCTAAGGAGCTGTCGCGCCAGTAAAAAATAAATTGTACGACTGGATCGCACGTACATATGAGCATATGCGGTCATATTGTAGAATAAAATTTAAGAGAATTAAAGTTAACATCAAAGCATTCATTCGATTTTTGTGACTTGAATGTTCGAATAAAGTACGTTAAATTGTATTGAGTGAAATAATTTAAACGTCATTTTATTTCTTTAAAAAAAATGTTAAAAAGTAAAAAAGTAAAAACGATTTATTTTTAACAACTAAAAAAAAAAAAAATATTCAAAATACAAAAAAATAAGTTTTCAAAAAAAAGTTAATTCATAATTACTAAGGCTACCTACATCTTCTTTCATATCAATTTTGATAGTAATCGGATCACCAGTTTTCGAGAAAGTCGAAGAAAAAAAACGGTCCTATGGGAGGTACCGTTTCTAGGCCACCATATTAAATTTTTTTTCACCAAAATATAATGCTTACTTACAGTGTGCACTGATTTTTTTTCATATAAATTCCGTTTTCGAGAAAAATAAGCTTTTCAATAAAGGTTATATGGCAGGTACCGTTAATTTTTGAGCTATAAAAAATTCAAAAAACTACTCTGTAGAATATCAAAATTACCTTAAGTTCTAAATTTTAAGACGATTGGCCAAACCGTTTAGGCTACAGTCCAAAATACATCCGTACAGACAGACAGACAGACGCACAGAATTTTGCCAGGAACTTAAATTTGTTTCTCTATCATCGTCATATCATGTTTGATTGTTATCTCAAAATGTTTAATCTGCACGAATGCATAAATTGCATTATAGTACCTATAATCGCAAGTAAAAAAGGCATGCAGATTGTCCATTAGTCGAGGTCATCGCCCTTGCAATGTGAACTCGGTTCAGTTTGATTAAAAAGTTTTGTTTCCTGTTTTACGTTAGCCCGTTTTATGGAACCTCATTGGAATAGTACTATTTGCAATCCGAGTCTGGTGTTCTGTCTAAGGCAGGTATACAGCACGCTGCCTCTCAAACAACCGAATCTTTTCCATTATAGATAGTGCAAAGTTAAACCACACAGGACATCCATATTCTATCATCGGCCTAATGAGGGCCATGTAGCATATTCTGTTCTGCTAGCTAGGCGGCCATTATAAAACATCCGTTTCGTCAGGGCAAAAGCTCCACAAGCCCTGGCCAGAAAAGCATTACATGTCGGTTGAAATCCAAAATTGAATGTTCACTTAATCGAAATCCGGCAAAAAACTTTTAATTAATCGACTGTAAAGGATGGGGGCAACGCTGCCTTCGTTTCGTAGCCACAAAAGAAGAATCAATTTTGAAATCAAGTTTTATGATTTACTTAAGTTTTTTTTAAGCATAATTTTAAGGCTTCGGTATTTTATAAATAAAAAAACTGAACAAATCAACATCAGTGAAACAGAATGGCCTTGTCCGCTGTGAACTGTCAAAATCTCTTTGTTCGTCTTAAGGACTTGAAATGGGTGTGGTTTTGATTATTTTTGTTTTCGCTTTCTGCTCCTTCGTTTTTTAGTCATCTTATCGTCGAAAACGAAAAGCGATTCCTATAAAAATGTATTATTTTGAATCGACCCAAACCGTAGCGAGCCAAAAAAAAAAAACACCAATATTAAAGGCAAATAACAACTCTACAACTGCTACTCTAAGACGAATGGTTTACAGCCACAAGAAAACGCTAATAGAATTCAAAATTCTAGAATATTGAATAGTTTTAAGGTTTAAAAGAAGCAAACGATCCCTGAAATACAGCAGTTTACATCCAATAAAATAAATTGTTTCTTATTCTCATAACTTTGTACTAATAACAGTAATTTGTAAGTACTTCAATCTAACACTTATATAATATCAACAGAAAGGTAACTCTGGCAACTTAAACAATGAGAGAGTAATGTCGTGTTGAAAAAAGCTTTTTGCTTAAAGCTCTAACTTTCAAGCTTATTTTCCCATGACGGTTGATTTGACCTACCCTACCCCCTTTTTATTTTATGTTATCGTTCTCTGTTTACCTTTTTATCTTCCTTACAAGTATTCATAAGCTTTGTACTGGAAAGTCACTTACTTAATATATGGGATGATAAAGCATCCATCCACCACAATATTGGTTGTGGTGGTGGTGCCTGCTGGCTGCTGCTTGAGCTGCTGTCACTGGAATAGATACGCTGCTGCTCCCAATAGGCCCAAACAAACCGATTGCTAAGTAAATTCCTGCGATAACAATTTGCCTCTCATTCTCTTTTGAGATACAAAACAAGCATTTTTATCACAACGCTCTCCTTCCATCTCGTTTGCTCTTGCTTGGTTAAGTGTTAGAAATACATTATTTCCCTCTCGGTTTTATTTCAAATCGTCATCGACAGGGTGCGCTCAAAAGGGTAGAGTCTCAATAGCGAGAAAAATTCAACACACCAACAACAACCTCAATAAAAAAAAACAAAGGAAAATCTGAGCCATAAGAAGATATTATAGGAGGGAGCACTTGTTTTATCCACTCCGCTCCACCACCATCGTCGTGGTACTGCTGCTTTGCTCTTCAATTTTTTTCTGCGAAGTCACCACTCAGTTGTTTACTGTTAGTCGTCGCGATTTCTGTCTGCGGTTTCCCTTAAACCAAGAAAAAAATTGTTTTTTTTTATTTTTTTGATTAAAATCAGGAAAAAAGCGCATTCGACGGGATGTAAAGAATTTGTCTTGGACGAAGTTTTTTGTTTATTAACTGCTTCGCCTTTTCGCTCGTTTTTTTGTTTCTCCTCTTTCTTTGTTTTGGTTTTTTTTTGGCAAAATAATCGTAAAAAATTCAAATTAAAAGTGCAAAAGGTGATATATGTAAAAGATACATACATACACATAATTTATGTAGGAATCAATAAGGAGATGCACTTTGATCAGTTTGACAGATATATTGACAGTTGCTAAAGATAGGCGGGATATGCAACCGTATATGAGTGTTAATATTTGAAATCGAGTTTTTTCGGCCGTGTCGGTAAAACTTGCTAACAAAAAAAATGTATTATTGTTTTAATCGGGAGCGATTGGCAACTTGATATTCGCCGTGATATTTTGATTTCTTTATCAATTTCATAAAATTGAAAAAAAAAAAGATAAAAAATGTTGTACAAAGTGTCAACAGTTATTTTTTTTATATTCGAATAAAATACTGCTTGTGCTTTTGATCAGTTTGACAGATAAAGCAATTCACATCTGACAGTTGGCAATAATAACCGTTTTTTGTCAAAATTCTTCGGATAAGTTATGTAAAATGTTCAAATATTTCGAAACCAAAATGAAAAAGGAAACGAAAAAGTAAATATTTCAGAAATTAACAAAAAAGGAGGAAAATTCTTGGCAATAATTTGTCTTTTTTGTTTCATGTGGCACGCCTCTATCTGCGATTAAAGTGCAGACGGGGTTAAGTGTGCCATAAACAAAAAAAAAAGGAAAGACAACACAAAAGAATTGGGTACACATCCCTACGCAGTGCAGTGCACAATGTTCTAACAAATCCTCAGGAGTGAAGTATGAAAAAAAATTAAAAAGCCGCAGGATTTAGAACCATGCAATGGTGTGCCTAATGTTCTACTCCCCACCAACTCCTTGTGTACACTTCGTGGGGAACTTTGCTTTTCAGCGACCAACAACGTATAATGTAAACGCTGATGAAGGATAACATTTTCTCGTGTATTTACATAGACACATCCGCATTCACTCGCAAAATATATCTTCTATTTCGTGTTTCTTCCTCTTTTTTTTCTGCTCTGTTCGGCTCTGTTTCTTTAGTGTCCTTTTTGAATTTTAATTATTCAGAGCACATAGTTGTAGCTCCTTGTGGGTAATTGTATCCGTGAGGCGGTTTTCCTATATCTACGTGTCCTGCAGAACTACCATTGGGATTCGTATCCACTGCAACGTCACCTACGTTAGGATAGATAGCATAGCTAATAGTCTATATGTGTAGATATAGATTGCCTCTTTGAAAGGGCACTTCTGCTTCTGGTGGATTGGATTTGTTTGTTTTTGTTCTCCTGTTCGCTGTTTGTTTTTTTTTCGCCGCTGTTTTATGATATACACCTCCTTTTTTAAGCTCCTTCCACCTGCTCGTAGCGTTTTTGCTGTCTTTGAATACAAATCGAAAATTCATTGACACTCTTTTTCTTCGAATGTTTGTCTTGCTTCCTTTATAACCAAAGAAAAGAAGAAAAAGAACAAAAAAATACGACTCGTGTAAATTGCCTCAGGGTTCTTTGACTTGTTTTTTTTTGTTCGTCGTTTGTTGTCAAAATACAAAAGTGAATCATAGTGCATTTAATTGGCAGTTGTTTTTCCCCAGAACTTAATGCCATAAAGTGAAGTAATTTTCAGGTTTTTTGGATCACGTTTTATGTGTTGGATTCGAGTTTTAAAATTCTATTTATATGCATTAAAGTTGTGTGTAAATATAGAACTGAATTCGCAGTAATTTCGAGTTTTTTTTTTGGGTTTATAATAACATTTTCTCTTTTGTGTCTTTTAAAACGTCTTACTGGATCGTTTTCATTGTATTTTCCTGGACCCTGCTAAATATGTTAATTACCGTTATCTGTGTTTGCAATGAGATTTTGTTACAAACGAGATCTATTATGTTTTATCTGCCTAGTTATGTACTTGAAGATTTGTTTTGTTGTTTACACTGTGAGGTAAATAATTGTTCAATTCAGAGCGAGATTGTGTTATTGTACAATAACATTGGGTTTTGTTTGACAATTAATTGTGGTGATTTGTGGAATTATTATTAATGCTACTTTAGGAGTCAAATAATTTTGATATTTTGCAAATCATTTCTTATCAGCTTCAAATGTCAGGAACTTATGGATATTTAAGGATATTCAGCTTTTGTCCCTTTGTTACACTTCTTTTTTTAAATTAACGCTGCAATGAAGAGGTTTTGGCTGCTCTTATAAAATAACATAACATCATATTATTGTAGGCACAAACCTTAAACTATTTGCAGAGAAATATCGAAGTTGGATACGATTTTTGTAAAGATGTAATATCTTATACAATAGATCAGTGTTGCTGAACACCATGTGGAAAGATATTGTGTCCTTCTCCGACTGTGTCATTATGTTCTCCCGGGTAACTATCTCTGGCGAGGAAATGACACATTTTTAAGAAGTTAAAATTAACGGATAATGTTAGGTCGCCTCTATTCCTGCAGACCCGTAAGGCACATTGCCTTTTAGAATACAACTGAAAGGAGAGTACGATTACTTTGGCGAATTATAAACGGTTTTTGTAGAGGAGTTGAATACACGTATTTTTGTATTATGGGAGGGGGTCTATCTCGCCCCGTTTAGGAGGTAGGGCGATTTTCGAAAAAAATGTCTAATGGAAAAAAAATATTAAAAAAAAACAACAATAAAAACACTTGAAATACATTACTATAACGGTTTTAAAAGCCAGAAATCTGTACTTTATCCTGCATGTAAATGAAATTATTTGTGTCAATAGTTTTCAAAACATTCGCATTCAAACTCAAAATTTTGATATAAAAACGAAAAAATATCTTTGAACCAATTTTGTTCAAAATTGTGAAATGGGAAATAGAATTTGTTTCTTTGATCAAGGACTTCAAATTGAGGTTTTTTCATGATGAAAGAAATCCCCAAATTTGAGGTATAAACAGCGAGATAGATATGTGGGGCGTGTTTCCCTCTGCAACCCCGCTTTCTGGGGTCTCTTTCATTTTGCTTAATTTGCTAGAAAACTATAAATTCGCTGATGATTTTCAAACCAAGCCTCGCATTGCCTAGCTATACTGGTTTCTAACAGAATAGTTGACACATCCTAGTAATGTTATATTTACTCTTTTTTTTTAAATAACAAAAATTAAGTTAACTCTAAAAATATTTTTATATTTTACTTGTTTTTAAAATTCTTTTATCCCACTTTTGCTATCAAATCTAGTTGTTTTATAAAAAAAAATTTTTTTTTAATAAATAAAAAAAGACAAGCGATGTCATAAAAAACGGGATTTTAAAAAAGCGGGATTATAAAAAACTGGATTATAAATAAAATTCTCTTTTAATTGACCGGCACTTTTAATTATATTCCACAGTCAATTTTTTTTCTTAGAAATATTCATTCACTAAACTCTTTTCTTCATGAAAGACCTCTTTCTCCGTTCTCTTGAATTGATCAGTTACTTTGACAGAAATATTAAATTAATGAATTTCTTTTAAAATTCACACAATTGTTTAAACCAAATCAGACGATTTCCAGATTTTTTACAGTACTTTTCCAGGGGGCATTGCGAAAGAGAAGTTCTGCTAAAAATATGTCATTTATAATAATCTCCTTTTAAATGACTAGTGTTAGGTTGTTTTTCAGATATATTATTTAATTTTAAATTATAATAATAATACAGTAAAATAATAAAATTCGATGGTCTTTTGTCTGGAACTATTATAATGCAATTAATTGGTTTACCGACAACAGTACTCTTAGCTTAGCGAAACCTAAAAACAATTTTTATTTAATAACTTTTTATTAAAATAACTTACATTTTTTTCACGAATACATATACCACATCTACAAAAGAACGTTTTCATTTAAGCTAAAAAAAATTAAAAAGTCGTCTTAAATATGTCAAAATAAACCTATGTACTAAATTTGAAGATGATTGGCCCAACCGTTTAGCCTGTAGTCCTAAATACACACAAACATGCAGACAGAGGGACCAACAGACAGACAGACAGACATAATTTTGCCAGTAACTTAAATATGTCTCTCTATCATCTGAATTTCGTGTTTGATTGTTATCTCAAAATGTTTAATCTACACAAATGCATAACTTCCATTATAGTACCTATAAAAATTGTTTAAATTTAGTTGAAACTATGGTCACACCAAAACCATTTTGTTGTAGATTTCACATCAGAATAATTTTGCGTCTGTAAATATAATTGTTACTTGTTAAATATACACTTCTGATTAATAATATGATATTTAATAATAATTTATTTTTTCATAAAAAAATGTTTCCTCCTTACTTAAATATTATTATATGTGGCGGCGAAAAATAATACTCAATTCAAAGGCTTTCAAAATTTAAGTTATATTTGTATAGCCTTAAGAAAAAAATGTATATATCAATTACACAATTGAATAAGATACAAACGAAACAACTAGGTTCTAATTATTGCGGTATATTATTTCAATTGGCTTTAGTCAGCCGTATCCTAAACAACTTGATTGTTTGCAATAGGATTGTAAAGCATACACTAAACACACTTGGAATGAAAGAATTCGTTAGAAATAGTGTAGACAATTCTCATATTAATAGTATTGGTTTTCAAGCCTCAAAAGACAATGTTTCATTTTATTAGAAATAGAAAATCTTACAACTCTAGACATTCCACAACTATCATATTACACTTCTGAAATGGCTTTGAACTTTTCCCGTCAGATTGAGTCCGTTCAAGTACAATAACTTTAATTATTATTTGTTGTCCTAATCACATAGATTTGATTGTACAATTAAAATTATTCAAATGCTAATTCTAATTAGTTTTTAATTGTCCACACAAATTTTTTTTTTGCCTAAATATTTTCATTATTTTAATATCACGTTTTCGTTTCGATTGAAAAACCAAAAACAGTACGTATACGCCACAGTGAACAAACGATGAATAAAATGACATTTATCAATTATTTAATCAGGCTTTTGAAACCAAATGAGATGATTAAATAATTGTTTTGCATATATAGATTGAAAACTAACTAATTTTAGCTAAAAGTTTGTTGGTAGGATTTTGTGGGGAAGATAAGTTAATTAAAAAAAAAACAGTCAAATGCAAAATTTAACTTTTTTGATAGTTAATGACCATTGATGTTGTTCAGGAGATGGTTTTGGAATTTTTTTGAAATTAATTTAAGAATTGAATGCTTCAAAATGAAACATAAACTGAATATATGGGCTTTAAAGTGTTAAAAATAAAGTGCACGACTGGGTCGCACGAACTCGCTCTAATCATTTGAAATTTTGTTAATCACTTAAAAATCACTAACTACATTAAGCAAAACATTTTTCAGAATCATTTGACTAGTTTTTACAAAAATCGTTTTTTTTTAACATTTCGAAAACATATTCCAAATTTTTTTTTGAGTATGCCAATATCTTGCAGCTTGTAGTTGTTATCAGAAATTTTTTTTTTTAATTTTTAACAAACCGTTTTTGAAAAAAAAATCTCACTTTTTTAATTAAAAAATTAATAAATAAAAAATTGTTCTATAACTGTTTCTATCATAGAAACGGTTTTTTCAAATTCGATTTTATCGTAAACCATTACTCCGATTTCAATATAATTTTGTCCACAGGAAGTCATTTATAATTCAATTAATATTGTATTTAAAAAAATTCAAATTTTTTTTTTCAATTTTTAATAATTTTATTAGATGAAAACTACAGATTTCCTTATAATGACATACTAAAAAAATATTTAAATAATTTTTTCGAAAAGTTGAAAAAAAAAACAACTTTAAAAAAACTGGTCGAAGGAATTTTAATATTTTTTTCCTTCTTATTATTAGTTTAAGAGAAGAAAAACTAAGTATGAAATACAATTTGAAAACTAAATGTCTATCAAGGAAAAAAAAATTGAAATTCGTTCGACCAGTTTTTTTAAAAAGTTGTTTTTTTTAACTTTTCGACAAAATTATTTAAATATTTTTTAGTATGTCATTATGAGGAAATCTGTAGTTTTCATCTGAGAAAATTATTAAAAATTGAAAAAAAAATTTTTGAAGTTTTTTTGAATACAATATTAATTGAATTATAAATGACTTCCTGTGGACAAAATTATATTGAAATCGAAGTAATGGTTTACGAAAAAATCGAATTTAAAAAAACCGTTTCTATGATAGAAACAGTTATAGAACAAATTTTCGAAAAAAATTATTATAACTGAAAGATGTATTGTTTTAAAAAAATAGCACCCTGGAAGTTTGTTAAATTTTTTTTTGCACAAATCCATAACTTGCATTATAGTACCTATAATCGCAAGTAAAAACGGATAGAATGTAATCGGTATCTTTGCTCCTTTCATATGGCTGCCCTAGTTGAAGAAAAGTATTCTGCAAGCATTACTTACCTTGTTAGGGAGACTTAACTGTTGCCCAAACTACGCTATAATCAATTGTGTCTATCAAAAGTGCTCTTAAAGCTCAAGTGACCCAAACTTTTCTTTGACTTGTGGTGCTTATTTAAGTGCTTTTATTTCAATTTGCCATTTAAATAATATCTGTCACATCTAATTATGCACTTCACGAACTTAATACAATTATTCACTGAGTCCTATCAAATATAATGGCGAAACTCCTGGTCCTTCATCCAATTGCTTTGCAAAGCGAAAGAGAGCCTACGCAAATTATAATGGTGCTAAGCTGTAGTTAGTAATATTTAGTATATACATAGTTAATTTACACACACACATAAATAGCCGCGCTTTTCACAAATAATATAAGCACTTACTTTGGGTAATTATAACGCATCCCTGGCGATATCTGGATTATGTGTACCATACAACCCTTTCATAAATCGTCGGTCACACCAAAACAAAAAAACCAAATAAAACATAACCTGGCTCAACACCGAACGCTCGTTAAAATGTCCTCAAATTTGAATTTTTTGCCTTGATGATGATGAATAATAATAAAGTTTCCATTCACCAGAACATGAGGTACAACGTTGTGCTGTTAGTGCACATTACACACACAATATTCCCTCCCTCATTAACCCTATCAGCTATGCCGCAACCACGAAGACGACATGCATTCCTAGTTGTAAATCCCAACAAAAGCATAATTTAAGCAGGTACCAAGCTACCAGAACCAGTACGTACATATAAGCTTAGATAGCATCATTTCAGTCAAAGGCCATAAGGCAACCTCTCTTGCAGAAGCCTATTCTATCTCTTAATTAGGATGGATGCATAGTATCTACACCTATAGTTACTACCGCAGCAGGAACGATGCTGCAAGTACTATGTTTTTTGTTCTCTTTTTTTAGATTTAATTATGACAGCAGAATATATCCTTGTTCTTGCTTTTTACTGCCCATCGACGCCGCAAGGCTGACTGACCTTGCACCATTATCGATATACAGTACTGTGAATATTTTTCGTCTTATGCATTTTATTACAAAAAAAATTATATTTTTGTAAGTAAATTAACTCTTAGGTTAAGTGTGTTGATAAAACTCGACTTTTGTTTTTCTGTTAAATCATATTCTTCTAATTTTCTTTTCTTTTAAAAATATTCAAATATTTACATATAGTCAGACTAGAGCTAATTTCAGAAGTAATCCCCTCACCCTCAACCCATTTCTCTTTTGAAACACTTTAATATCGGAAACTAATTATTGTTACAAAAAAAAACAAGACTTCCAGATTATAAACCTATCAAAGCTGTATCAAAGCCTAGACTTATTTTCATTTCTGGTTTAGACCCTGATACAACCATTGATGATATTATTTCACATTTAGTCTCTAGCAAAGCCATACCTCATAACACTTATATTAAGTGTACCAAAGCCATTAAGCTAAATAGTTTTGTCTCTTCTTTTAAAATACTAACGAATCCAATTTATTTTGATTCCATTTATGTGGGATTTTAACAAATGATAACCTCTGCCACTGAATTACAATTGGAGTTGGTGGTTTGACGACTACTTTACAACTAACTGCTCAGGCAGGATTTAACTTGAGTTTCCCCTTTTGTTGTTACGTTCGTTCGTATAATTTTATATAGCCTAATCTTTTTCAGTGTACTTCGTTTTTTCCTTGTGTCGTTCGTTTATGCGGTCACGTACTCTTTTATGCACTTGGTATGTCTTCTGGCTGTAGGGTATATTGTTGCAGGATCGGTCCAATCCCACATTTATTGTATTTATTAAGAAATTCATTTCAGTTAGAAAAAAACCCAACACAATAAAATTTCCAATTTCAAAAAACTTAACAGGATTATCTTCTATCAAAACGTAAGACGGCTTTGCAGTAAAACAGCTGACTTTTTTTCAAACTTAAACATTTCGACATGACATATTTTCAGACTCTTTCGTATCTCATTTTGGCGTACTTTAAGGAAGCCATCTTTGTCCTTTACTCTGTTTGGAGGTCATATCGTGCAATTAGCCAAGTGACATTTTTATATTCCTTGGTCACATGAGGATTTTTAAGATTAATAAAGTCTATCGTTGTCTACCGTGGTAGCCTTATTTTTGTTGATTCTGAAAAAAAAAAATAAAAACGCTGTAAATTGCTAAACGATTACCTTCACATGAAAACTTACCGAAAGTGCATTTGATTGTATATATTTCGAAGCACAAATTCTTTAGCGTCTTCAGTTTTAAGGAGTTGGGTGTCCACTTTAGCTCCAATTTCGAATTTAAAGATTTCCATGTGACTCATTCTTTGTGCAATTTCTACGTACTCCTCCATCTTGAGTATTTTTCATAGGTATGGACTCCCTCTGATCTCAGAAAGAAGCTTACTCTAGGCTTACTAGTTACTACATACAAGAATATGATATCCATGTGTTTCTTATTTTTCAATGCTTTGTTGTAATATTCCACACAGCACTGTGTGTTCGTTTATTATCATCCTGAACGGAACCGCTTGCCACCATTCTGAACGGAAGTAGTATGTATGGCTGATGGCTCATTTTAATGGTTAACACAGCATGTGCGATAGATAAAACCGAGAAGAACCCAAAACCATACACCTAATCGGATAATCTTAACACGTTCGACATTATTCCTTGTTTGAATCTTTTCTGCGCAGCTACCCCCCTAATCAGAGAAAACAGTCAGACGGACAAATAGTGAACCAGCACAACGTTAGGCTTGCATAAAACGGGCATTTCCATTTCCAATTGCAGCTGCAATATTGCATGATTCACATGATAATCGCGTATGAATTTGACAAATTGCAAATTGCTGTTGATAGTTAACAGACAACTGTGTGTGCTGTTTCGTATTGTCATTTAGCTCCGTCAGACATTTTTGTTGTTGCATATAGCGGCACAATAAAGATTCGGTGACGTGGAACAAATAGAAGTGCGCGGCTGTATGAAAAATGACAGTGTGCTGAACGTGATTTGAAAGCCGGAAATAAAAATTTACTCTCGAGTACAATATTGTCGGTGTTAGGGTGCTTGCTACCCTGAGCTGGAGCTGCACAAGTTGTTGTCTTTTTTCTGCTCTGTGTAACATGGATTAAGATCGGTGTTGTGGGTTACGTTTGTTATTTAAGATTCTGTGAATAAGAAAAAAAAAATTGATGCTGGAAGTTGTGTAAGAAAGAAACAAAAAGTAATTACATCCTCTGCTTAGTGCCTTGTCGTTGCGATTGTGCTGGAAAAAAGTTTTGAAGACTGTTTTTGAGTTGTTTAGCGAAAGTTACGCAACGGAAGTTAACAGTGGTGTTGTTGTTGAGATTTTCGTTTATAACCTGAAGATGTGGATTTAGGTGTTGAACTTTATCCTGAAAAAAAAACTTTGTTAAAGATTTTTCTAATTTTCACAGTTTTCTGTTACATTATGGATCATTTTGTTTTTTCTTTGATTTGTTTAAAAAAAAAAGTAAATATTAGAATTTAAACGATAAACGTTCAGTTTTGATAAATTAGTTTAAAAGATAAATGTTAAATGTTTCTAAACAAAATGAACTTTATAGTTATATCTTGATCTTTTTTTTTTAGTTTTTCCACCATATACTTGGGTCGCAAATGATTGATAAATGATGGAACTAGTTGATACAAAGTTTTTTGTTACGAGTATCAATTAACCTTGTTCTTCAACAGACGGTGGTTATGATCTCGACTGAGACCACAACTCATTTACTTAACTGTTTCGCTTAAGCCTCCCGATTTTGAATTGATCAAAGGTTAACTAAATTTAGGTCCCCAAATTTCTTCATTGCCATTTGAACTGGATCATATGTACGCGTCCATTCCTAGCAAAAAATAATTGTTGTATACTCTATTAGTTTCCGAAATATTTTGTTCTACTTATTGTAACGATTAAAATCAAACATTTACAAAATAAATATTAGTTTCGTTTGTATACAAAATTTATAGGCGAGTCTTTCGCAAGTTTATTGTCGTAGAGAGCCTTATAGCAGCTATTTTTTTTATTTTCTGTAAACAACTTGTATAAAACTTGCCAAACTACTCACTTTTAAAAACAGCTATAAACGTCAAAGTTTTTAAGGTATGGCTTGCGAAAGTTTACCTTATACAGGGTGTCCGCCGGCAAGGTATACTACTTTGTTTGTTTATAATTTTTGATTAAAAAAAAGAGAATGGATCTTATATTGATAAATGTTTTATTTAATGTCGGCAATTATGTATGGAATACAATATCAGGCAAATGTCCGCCTCTGTTAGTCTCACGAGCCCTTTTGAGCACATTTTCCATTACATTCTCACACATTTCACGCGGTATTTCATTAATATCTTCACGAATATTTTGTTTGAGTTGCTGAAGCGTTTCTAGTTTGTTTGCATAAACCTAGCTTTTTAGATATCCCCACAAAAGTCCGGAGCAATCAAATCAGGCGACTGGGACAATCAACATCACCATTTCTTGAAATAACTTGTTGTGGAAAGAGGTCTCGCAGTAATTCCATTGTAATCCTGGCTGTATGCGATGTGGCACCGTCTTGTTGATACCACATGTTAATCAAGCCCAAAGCATGCAGTTGTGGCGTTAAAAAGTTTTCAATCATATCACGATATCGCTCCCCATTCACAGTTACCATTACACCGTTTTCATTTTCAAAGAAGTAAGGTCCAATGATTCCTCCTGACCAAATTGCATACCAGACTGTAACTTTTAATGAATGCAAAGGTGAGTGATGAATAATTTGAGGGTTTTCCATGCCCAGAACCGACTATTCTGTTTATTCACATATCCATTCAAATGAAAATGTGCCTCATCACTCATGATTTGTTCATGAAAATCGGGGTTGTAATGGGCTAGTTGTAACATCCTATTAGCATATGTACGGCGGCGTAAATGGTTTTGTGGAAGAAGTTCTTGTGTCAACTGAATCTTAAATGTAAACAAATGCAAATCCTTGTGCAAAATTGTGGCCAAAGTTGTTCTTTGAAGACCAAGCTCCCCTGAGCACGGCGTCGAATTGAGTTTTGTTTTGAACACTTCCTTGAGCAGCAGTAATATTTTCAGCCGATCTTGCAGTACGTTGTGTTCCATGCTTAGGCCTATCACCTACAGACCCTCTTTCTTCGAAATCATTCACTACACGATAAATAGTGCGTTTTGTTGGCACGTTGTTTCTCCCAACAATTTCACGTTTTAACGATTTAAACCGTGCCACGTTACTACTTCACGAATGCCAAATATGAACTGTTAAGCTTAAGACTAATGTTTACCAAAATGGCGGCAAAACAAAGTAGTATACCTTCCCGGCGGACACCCTGTACAAGCTCTATACAAATTATTGCCAAATTCGAAAAAAATTGGATCTTATAAAAGGTAGTTTTTACTTGCGATTATAGGGACTATAAGGCAAGTTTAGGATTCATGAATATAAAAAAATTTGAGATAACAATCAAACATGACATTACGATCATAGAGAAGCCTAAAAAAATCATTGGCAAAAAATGTCCATCTGTCTGTTTGTCTGTCTGTCTGTCTGTCCGGGTGTATATCGAGCCGCAGCCTAAACGGGTTAAGCGATTGCCTTCAAATTTGAAATTTTATTTTTATTGCTAAAACCGTTTAGGAAAAGCTTATTTTTCTCGAAAACGGCTCCAACGATTTTGATGAAATTTTTTGAGAATTTTTTTGTTGGTATTGGCTATAATTTGATTAGAACCACATATACGGGAAAAGTCTATTAACGGGACCTTTCATATAACGGTTTTTTTAGTTTTTGGTTTGCTCGGTAACGGCTCTTTGGATTTCTGTCAAATTTTATATTTGAGAAGATCTAGATATCCAAATTAATTCTGCATATCAAAATTTTGAAAACTTTTTTTCTAATAAAATTATTATTAATTTTTGAATTTTTTTTATATTTTTAAAACTAATCAAAAAAAAATAATCACATGTGTATTAACAAACTCTAAAAAACTGCATACTTTTTTCATAAATTCTTTGTTATATAAGACGTGTGATGGCGTACTTCATTTTTACTAAAACCGTTAAGTTTTGTGGTTTTGATAGTTTTTATAAGTTCAAACTGTGTTATTTTCAACGTAAATGTTATTTGTTTTTGTCAAAGATCTTGCCGTCCAATGTTATTGAGCACATAAGAGCAAGTACGTGCGACCTAGTCGTGCCCATTTTTTCTTTTTTTACTTTATTATGGAAAGAGGCATATTGACCAGGTTTTGAAAGTTAATATTTTTCTATTTCCTATTAGCATATTTTCCTTATGCCATTAAAAGTGTCCTTTGGCGATTTCTATTATTGATTTCGTATTCTGTAGGTTAGATAATGGAGTTAATACTCCATATCCGTCTGTCAATAGTAGCCTGATATCTAAAAAGTGTGTAAACCATTCGAAAACCAATCAAAGAAACCGCTTACAATACAAGAAACACCCTGTATGTCTATAATCTGTTAATGCCATTATTTTTTCCCCAAACAATAATATTTGTTATTTATGTTTTGAAACCAGGAATATTGAAATGCAGAAAAGAAAACATTCACAACTTAATTTGAATAGAATAACATTTATTTGACAGTTGTCACAATACTTGTTATGCAGAACAAATAAATTTGAAAAAAATTATCAAAATAATAAAATGTAATGATAATAACGTGCCACAACCAAAAATTGAAGAGTTGAATAAAAATTTCAAAATATTCATAAAAATTGTTAATAAATATCGTTTATATATTTTGGGTCATAAAAAAATGTGTGCATGTGTGCATTATTATGAAATTATTTAATTTGTTTTTCTATTGTGCTGCCAGTGGCAACAAAATGAACTGTTTTATTAGCAATTTAATTGCACGATAGAGCAATTTTCGAGCTAACAAGCCAATTTGTTCGAATTTGACTGTTTTTTTTTTATTTGCTACTGGTTGTAAAAGATGAATTTTTAAATAATTTAAATGGCTTTGTTCAGTTTGGTAGTAGTCCTTCGAAAATTATTTGATAATTTCAATTCATCACACCCAATGCAATTATTTGTCTAAAAAGCAATTAATGTCATTATTATTTGAATTGAAATGAGATTGACGGTAATAATCATTAACACTGCGCAATATTATTAATAAGAAAAAAAAACATAGCGTTTTGCATGCCTAAAGAGTTTTGTTTAATCAAGGCAATGATAACTATAATTTTCTCTTTCAGTTTAAAGGTGAATAAATCTATGTACATATTACTAACAAATAAATTATTACCGGTTCGGAAGAGTACTAACTAATGTAACGTATGGTATCAACATTTAAGCAATTGTGAATGGAATGTTGTTCAAAAGCAACAAATATTTAATCAAAATCGCTTGAGTTGTTTTTAAAAATAAGTTACTAGTACTAGATTTTGTGTTACATATATTTAGTCTTGTGCAGGAACTTGTAAGGTAAAGGAATTGAACAAAAATATTTACAAAAAAGCCAAAATATGTTCTAAAAGTTGTACAAGAAAAAGTTACTATATGTATATGTAAACTCGCCTTATATATTTTAAGTTCTTTGATACTTCCTGTAAAACACCTGAAAACACCAACGAGGTCTTGCGAATCTTATCCACCATTTCTTACGTAAATCTTTTTTCGAAAACTCTTATTGTCTTCGAACTTGATTTTCAAATGTCCCGATGGATGATCATCATCAAGTAACCCATTCATCAACTATTCATTCAACTATTCCATTCAAATGCATTTCCTTTTAATTAATACAATAAACGTGGCAAATGTGTGCTCACATTTACATATAAATTCTTTTGATAAGTTAGATTATAAATAATTTAACAGTTTGACCTACTTTGAATTAATTGTCAATTTAATTGTTCCAACAAAAGGTTTAATTTGCGGTTCCTTGTCGTTACGGATAAGGTGTGTCTGTTTGTGTGTTCTACTCCTCAAAGTTCATTGAAGGATTGTTTGTAGTAGTAGTTGTAGTAGTAGTAGTAGTAGTAGTAGAATGTGATTTTATTTGATAATTTACAAAAGTTTACATATACATATTTACAAATTCACAAGTATAGCATTGGCTTTTGCCGTCAGCCAGAAAAAAGAGTATTATTCAAACATTATGTATAATAAAGATCAAAGTAAAATTGAAATTGAAAAGATTAGACTCCTTTAAGATGATCACAACAAAAAATAAAAATACATATTTTGTTTTTCTTATTAAAAAACTTCATTTAAAATTTTATTTCTGTAGTTAAGGGCTGTTTTAACGTAGCTTGATAATATTATCGAATCTTGACCATTCAAGACTTTTGCAGCTTCATCAACAGTTAAATAGTTTTTCGCCAAGTGCTGTCTCCGTATTGCCTGCAGTATCGGACATGTTCCTATAAAATGGAGAACATTTTCTGTCGCACGAAGATTGCATAAACTGAATTCCGTACTTCCATCAGGTCCGTATGGTAAGTAGTTCAGTCGTAGTAATTTTCCTCTGGTTTTGAAAATTAAAGAGATTGTTTCTATTGCGTATCGGTCGTTGAAGTAATTGTTAGGTCCAAGGTCGTATCTCAGGAGCTTATACATGTTTCGGGTACAACTCCGTTGCGCTGACTCCTTAAATTTAACAAAGAAAGAATCTTCAATCCTTCCCAACAATTCTGGAAAGATGTCTTTCCAATCACCAGTATTTCTTTCTAACAACTGGATGTCGTGCTGAACTCCAAGTCGTGACCATTCTTCAAAGAACTGTGATTTTCGTGATACCAGATATTTTGCGATAATATTTGGCAGACTGTGATTTGGAAGAGCCATAACCTTTGCAATGTAGAACAAATGCAACTTGAGCGAAAAGACGTAGAGCGGAGACACCCCGGTCTCCAAATGTAGCATATATGTAGGTGTGTTTTCGGGGAGCCAAAAGATCTTTTTCAAAAAATACCTCAGTAATTTTTCTACTTCCTCATATTGAATTAACCCCCATACTTGACCACTTGTACATTCTTTGATTTCTCTTAATTGAATAATTTTGAAGTTATGTTATACTGGCTCTAGGGTTAAATATGTTCTTTGAGGAAAAGTCCTTCCGTCGCAAATATTTACCGTGTTGTACAAACAAAAATAAGAAGATGCAGACTTCAATGGGGAATCCTAGTGTTTAAAGACGTTCAAAAGATTGTTCCTTCTAAAAAAAAATAACTCAGAATAGCTTTGGTCTTTAAATGACATAAAATAAAAAAATATCTTATTAAATTTAATTAAATTTAAGGAAGATAAACTATAATAATTTAACACAAATAAATACAAATTATTTTATCTTAATTAAAATAAATTAAATTAGCTCAAATGCAATTAAATTTAATTCAATAAAATAAAATTGAAATAAATTGAATTGATTTAATAAAATTAACTGCATTAAATTACATTAAAAATAATTTAGTTTATTAATAATTTAACTGAATTCAATTTAACTTATTTTATTTTAACTAAAATTGATATTTAATTTAATTTAATTGTATTCAATAAAATTTAAATAAATTAAATAAAATTACATTAATTTTAATTAAATTTAATATTTGATTTTATTATATTAAATTAAACTACATTGAATTAAATAAAACAATAGAAAATAAAAACAAACTAAAATGAAATAAAATAAAATATAATATAATAAAATAAAAAAAAATAAATATAATTAAATAAAAAAATAAAAAAAAAATTAAAATAAAATAAAGTAAAATAAAAACTAATATAAAATAAAATAAAATATAATAAAATAAAATAAAATAAAATACAATAGAATATTATAAAATAATATAAAATAAAATGAAATAAAATGAAATGGAATTAAGAAAAAATTAAATAATATTAAGTAAAGTAACTATAAATTAAAATAAGTAAATGTTGAGTTAGGTCAGATCGGTGATTGTACACGTACCTGTGTTGTCATTCAAGCGTTTCCTATTTCTATCAAGTAAATCGAACAACCTATAGAGACTAATTTTTAGCCGCACTGTGGAATGCTTTACCCGTCTTGAATTTAGCGTTTCGTTTCGACTTACCATTTATTCATCTTTCCTAAATGCACGCACTGTAATGAGCCATGGTAAATGTAAATTGAATTAAATGAATTGGCGCGACAGCTTCTTAAAGAACCAAGGCTTAGTGACTAGAGTCGTAACGGCTACATTGGAAACATTTTATTCTTGGAGGATTTGTCATTTTATCGCAAGAGGCAGTTACCCGGAAAAAAAGACTTTGACGGGAAATCTAACCACTAAATCACGGGACACTACTAAGTAATGAAACACTATTACTAGCCCTCTTCCGCGTCAACGTTCTGAAGCCTTCTACATAAGTCTTATATGTTAATTCCCATTTGGCTTATGTTACGATTCCAACTGATAGGTTCTTCTCGAAATCCGACAAGCATCAATTGTTGACCATCTATCGTTTCCGGTGACAATATTATTTTTAATAAAACATTTTTTATGCTTTGGTATATTGCACATTGAGCTTAATTGTCGGAAATCACATTACTAACAAATAATTAGATAATTCCTTGGGAACAAAAACCAAACCGTTGGAAACGGGCCAGATAAATTCTTCGTTGTTTCCTAACAAATAAAAAATACACCTTTGCTGGGATGAATTTTGAAAAAAAAAACAGACTGTGATCGTCAAAAAACTCGAGTACTTTAGCTTGACTTAATAAAACTTCTCCACTTCTGACAACTAAAATATTTCCATACTTATTTTAAATTCCATTTTTTTTTTGTAATTTTGTATTTTCTTGCCGCCTACACCTTCTTCTTCTTTAGACGAGTAAGTCTAAATCAATATTTACTCGTCCTCTGCCGTTTTTAAAATTAATTCATAATTAATTCAACTAAATTCTAATTGAGAACAAAAAAAATCGTCAAACGTAAATTTATTTCAAGGATACATTTTATTTGTGTCTTACGCTTGCGAAAAAACAACCAATAAATTCCCCCACATCCAATGAATTTAGCATAAAAAGGACATTTATCAACCCTTTGACAAGATTAAAATACGCACAAAATAAAACAACTCCCCAAATATTTGGACCCTCTTTATCTTCTGTGAATGATCCTTTTTTCCAGCTACGAAAATAGCTCATCTCCCCTTTGTATATAAATTTATACTGGATAATGACATTGAACGTATTATGTTCATCTATACGTGGCTGTTGCCACCAATGAACATGACACCAATGACTTTATCCCTCAAATTTCTGTCGACCTTATTTCTAATTCCGATCCATGTGTATGCGACCTAATTCCTTTGCATATCAACCCAACGTAGGTACATACTCACTCATCACACAAGCTTTCCACAAAATAACTTCCGGATTAAGTTACTCATCACAGATACAAAACAAAAATTGCTAAGAATTTTCCCCCACAAAATGCAAATAAAACAACAAAAAATCGCTTGTGACAACTCAATTCTACAACATGCTGAATGTTATTTTTTTCCGTCATGTCTCGTTTTACGCATTCAACGCTGTCACATTCGCTATCAATTCATTTGACGCGAAAGCTTTTGTTCCATTCAAATTCTCAAAAAAAAAAAAATGTGATCGTACACCCTACACATAAAAATGTCCTCCTTTCACAGGTAAAATAAAAAAAGCGAAAAAAAATTTATAAAATATCTCCATAATCAACTGACGTTCATATTGTTTCGGTTTCATCTGAATCGCGTCGTGTGACAACACCATTCACTCAATGCAATCTGACGCTGATAAACCGAATGTACGCGTTAACGAAAAGTGCTTAAGATTTATCCACATAAAAAAGTGCCTTCCATTCTTTTGGATTTTGTGAAAAAAAGAAAGAAAACAAAAATACACCACCAGCAACAACCCTGCCGCAGGCATAGCAAACGTCAACGATGTGCAGTACGAAATGTTGCCGTATGCCAACTCTGCTTGTCATCGGTATAACGATAACAATAGTTCTTGTCTTTATCACCGGCATCACTCTGACAAACAGTATTAACATATCAAACATAATCAAGCTGCGTGAGAAGGTGGCCAGTGATTCGGTGAGTGCAAGTGCACACCATCATCAAGGACGCGACTACAATTTGCTTGCGTCAAATCATCCGAAAAATTTAAATCGCAATAAAATTGTTATCGAAATCGGTCTGAGGAATTACAGTGAATCGAATGATGGGCCGATAAATGCGGCGGCCATTGTTGGTGCAAATGTCGATTCGATTGTGTTTAGCATGAATGGCGTTATAACGGGGGATGCTTCAACAGCAACAACACCTTCGTCATCTTCAACGCCATTTTCGTCGATTTCACCACCATTGGGTGAAAATATAACGAAACAAAAAGTCGATGAAGATGGAGAGCAGCCAGAGTTGGAAGGAGAAATTGTGGCGGCTGTCATGTCAAACCCAAATCACAGATTTGACAGAATAAAACCAGTGACGGAACCGCAGTTGGATATATCGGATCGTAATCCGGCAATGAATGACTTTGAGAAGAGGGAACATGTTAAAAAGGTAATTTTTCTTGTTAACATTATTTGTATTTAGAAGGTGGAGGTGTGAAATTTGTTCGATTTTATTTTATTCTGATATTTTAAGGTAGAAAAAGAGCAGAACAAGACGAAGAGTTGTAAATCGAGTTAAAAATACTTCTGTTTTTTTTTTTGTCATTTTGTTTGAACGCCTTAAGTGAAGTTAAACGAATATTTTATTGCTGTTTGCTAACACCTGTCAAGATTATTTAACGTTTTGCCAATGGAATGTTGATTGTAAATTCAATGGGGTGATACCTCGTACGTGTTGCAAATAAGTAGACATCTTCCTGTTGACATGATATTGAGAATTATGTGGAAATAAAGTTAAGGATAAATTCTATTTATGGAAACTTTTAAAACTTAAATTATCTATAACTTAATCAGATTTCTTTCAACAACTTTTTTTGTAAACAAGTGAAATCTTTAAAAGAAACTCTGTAAGTGAGACTTACCGCAATAAAACCACCAAAGAAGTCAGGAGCAATATAAGGGGTGTTTTTTCAGAGGCAAAGAATTTTTTTAAAAATAAAACAAATTCAATGGAATGAGCAAAACTTTGGCTTTATTAGTTCACAAATTTCATGGCATTTAATGTTTGCTGTGGAGCGCCATCCTGTCGGTCCAATTTTGCACCACTTTTTCGAGCATACCCGGTCTCATTTCGCCAATATATTGTTTCTTAATGATTATTTAATGCTGATAGTCCAAAGGTGTCAAACCACACGTACGAGGTGGCAAATTCACAAATCAATCTCTTAAGATGGTCCGTTAACCAAACGTTTGGTTTAACAAAGTGATGGTTGGCATGTTGCTCCTTCTGCCAATCGATTCTCAGCCCATTCACCGAACACCTGACGCAACTGATGGTCCACTGCACCAGTTTGATCTTATATGAATGTAGGCCAATATCTTTCCTCAACATTTTCCAAGTATTGGACGGACAGAGACCGAGTTGATGACTACGGCTTCGGATTTATAAATTCAGTTCCTCTGTTAGACTCAGATTTACAGCAGCGATGGCTGCTTTGGTACGCACGGTACCCGCTTCGATTTGGAAGAATATTATCCAAAAGAGTAAATATGGTCAGGAATCGATCCACAGTATTGCATATTAGCTGCTCAGATGGACGCTTATTCGCACCAAAAACATGGCGGAGTGCTCTATTAATTTGGCGAACAGAGCGCGAATTTTAGAAATTAATTTCCATGTTTTTTAAAAGTTGTTCTGTTATAAGACTGTATAGGTTTCTCCATAAAGAGGAAATGTTACCCAGACATTAAAATTTGCTTAAAATCAACTTGCTTACCATTTTCTATTTGATTGCTACAAAAATTTGTAAAAAGGCTTAAATTTGTGCAAGTCGATCTTCCTTTCAAAAATCCATACTGAAACGAGGATAATGATTCCTTAACAGAAAAGTAGAGCCTTTAAGTAATCATTTTTTCAAAAAGCTTGGGTACCGTAGAAAGTTTAGAAATAGGTCTATAATTTTTTACTAGATGTTTAAGACCACTTTTGTATATGGGATCAATGAAAGAATTTTTCCATTCGTCCAGGAAAATACCAGTAGAAAGAGATTTATTAAAAATATGAGATAGAACATAACATAACGAAGTGGAACATTTTGATAATAATATGGGAGGAATCAAATCAAAACCCGCTTTATTTGTCGTATCAATATCAGTTAAGCTTTCCAAAACATTTTTTTATGTTTTTGGATATATATTTGGATTTATATTTGGATATAGCTCACTAGTGTCCGCGATTAGGTCTCTATTATATGAAGTTTGAAAGAATTGTGCAAAGAGATTACATGAAGATTGAATATTATCTGATTTATGACTTTCATATTCCATATTCTGGGAAAACGATGAAACTTTTCTTTTAGAATTTAAAAACACCCAAAACGATTTGGAATTTGTTTTTATATTTGATTCAGTATTATTTATATATTGCCTGTGCAGAAATTTGTTTAAAAAATCAAATTCTTTCCGTAACTGAAAAAATCTAACACGGTCTTCGAAAATATTTGTTGATTTATAACGCTTAAATGCCTTATTCTTGGCATTTTCCAAATTTTTAATCCTTGATTTAAACCAAGGTAGTTTAAATGTCATTTTTTTGACTGAGGTAGGAACAAAACCTTCTATTCCTTCAAACACAATACTTTTAAAAAGAGTATACATATCTTCTTAGGATTTACCTTCCAAAGAATCATTCCAATTAACAGTGTTGAAGAAACTATTGAGCGCAATAAAATCTGCCCTTGCATATTTATAAATTTTAAGTTCATTTACAGGTAAAACAGAAGGATAATTATAATATTCGAATGTTAAGCATACAGCTTTATGATTAATAGAATTGTTTAGAAGAGGGAAATTCGAAGCTTCTAAGTAGTATTTGAAATCATTGTTTATAAACACTAGATCTAAAATTCTTCCCAAACTATTTTTTACATTATTAATTTGAAAAAGCCCCATAGCAGAAAACGAATCAACGATTAACATCTCTATATCTCTCTTCGAATTAAAAGGGATCAAAATTTGATCATCTTCCATGTAACACCATGGAGATTGGTTCGTCGTTAATTCATTCACTATTGCTTGAGCATTAGAAATGTGATTCGAATATAGGTCTATTTCACTTAAAGGTCGAATGTAACTAACAATAAAAAATAAATCTTTAATTTCAGCAGAATCTTTAGAACTTACACAAACACATAGTTGATCAATTTCATCCGCATCATATAATAAATTACGTTGAGAACTGTTGAAAGTTAAACGGACGGCAATCATCACTCCGCCTCCACGTTTCCATCCTGTATTTATTGAACGATCTTTACGATATACATTGAACGATGAATCAAATAGCTCAGAAGATATGAAATTTGAGTTTAGCCATGTTTCAGTTATGATGATAACATCATACTCATGCAGAGAAGAAGACAAGAAGAGCTGGTTAGTTTTAGTCCGCAAACCACCAGCATTATGAAAAAATACTCTTATTTCTGATAATTTTCGTTTTTTGGTTTGGAATGATTACTTTATTTTGCTGTCGTCTTCCTTCTTCGGAAAATTTACAAATTTCTTAATTTGTAAATGTTTAGGCCATATCGATGCATCCAAAGCAGCATCAAAATAGCTTGCAGGTATCCCCAACTTGAAATTCACAAAGCGTAGTGAAGAAGAATCAGTTTCTTTTTTAATCAGCTTAGAACAGCGCATAGCACTCTTTGAAATATTCAATTTAATTGAAACATAATCAATAACATTCTCTTCTGATACATTACTGTCTAAACGGGAAATATGTAGAAACCGTAGACGAGGCACAGATTTTAATGTTATTTCACCCTCTACCGCAGCGGCAGTCCCAAACAATACCTTGTTGGAGCGATGAGCACCCTTCCATAATGTAGTACCAGCAGCAACATTGGCAACACCTTGAGTGAGAGGAGCATTTTTCTCAGCTTCACCATCATCAACAACAACAACAGTTTGAGCAACGTTTTCACCACCAACAACAACAACAACTTCATTTCCAGCTACAGCTGCATCATTTCGGTTAATCAAATCAGTTGTTATGAGTGATAAGCTTTCGTCATCATTAGCTCTGTCAGAACCAGCGGACTGAAAAGATGAATTGGTAGCAATTGCTTTATTATTCGTAGATGTCGAGTCTTTCGCATTATATGCAGCACTAGCAAGATCGTCACTCTGTATTAAAGAGTTTTGGCTTGCTTGTTAATTTTGCATTTTGATTTGATAATGCAACCGGTTTTTTATTTTTCATTAAAAGTTTCTTATCACCACTCTTAAGCACAGGAGATGAAGATGGTGCACTTTTATTCATAGGCGAGTTAAGAAAGCGAGGAGAAAAAGAATTGGTTTTGTTTTCTTTAAAGAGCTGTAATTGTTTATTGTTGTTGGTTTGTTCAACAACCGCCGGTGTCTTAGTTTGAGAGCGTGTAACACCGATTTATTATCAACAAAGAAACGATATAGGTCTTTGATTTTGGGAATACTACGCAAAAGAGAAATGTCTTTGCATGAACTACACTTCCAAAAAATATTTTCATTTGATTGAAGCACAGCACGCATATTTTCATTTATTTTAGTGCATTTAAAATGAAAACCAGATTGACAAAACTCCGCACAAAATCAAATCGTCCTTGGATGTTAGTAAATTACAATTAGAACATTGGGTATCCATATTGGACATTGAAACTGTTGGAAATAATGTGAATAGAACCGTCATATGCCGTAAGCAAAAAGTTACAGATAAGAGTTAAAAAATAGAGCATTATTATTTATTATTTATTAGCTTAACATAGTCAGAGTGATACTCACGGGATGGCAGTAAAGTGGATAGCTCCTACGTGGAGCAACTATTCGCCACAACCTAATCAAAGTCCAGCGATCAGTGATTGATTGACAAATCCAATAGGGTTTGGGCCCAAAAAAATGGAGCAAGTACACACATAACTACACCACAAGTTATGGCGGAACTGCAGCGAAAATTTCGAAACAAATTAATATCCAAAAACAAAGCCGAGAGATTTTACTGAATTGCAGCAGTCGATTAAAACGATAATTGAGGCGATCCCGACTTCAACCCTTCAACCACAATAAAAAAAAATTTTTGGTCAGATGTCGCATATTGCGTGAATGAGCTTGGAGGATGGAGGTCATTTATGGTCTAGCAACTTCAAGAAGAATTAAAAATATATAATAAAATTTAATTTTATACGCAATGGAACAAAAATAAATTAAATACATTGATTAAATAAAGTTATTGGATTTTTTTTTATCTGCGCCACCCTGTATAATGACTAAGGTGAATTAGATTTCAAGCGCTCTTAGGAATTACTCTCCCTCGGCAGACCTAATACAGATATAAATACAGAGTTCTGCGGAAGGCATTCTTTGTGAAACAAATTTCATTTCTGTTTCTCTAAGAGTTTGATATTTTTTTTTGTTTTTATAATTAACGCGCGCACAAGGGATTATGTGTTTCCCTTTTAATGTAGAACACACTGCGCGGGCATTACGAAGATAGGGAGGGGAGAGATAGGAGGTGCCGATTTACATTGGTTTTGAATGTTTGTAGATCAAAATGGCAAGGGAAAATCCCGCCGGGTAAACTATTCCAAATTCGTGTCGTTCGGCTAAAAAAAAAATCCCTATATTTTACGGTACGTCCGAAATTAGGCTCAAGGGTGAACTGATGAGCATTCCTTGCGAGACGAGTATTACGGGAGAAACTTTTAAGGAGAGGAATGCAACTGGCTACTTCGAGTGAACATTTTTTGTAAAAGAAACGATAAAATAAGGAAAGACATGAAACATTGCGTTGGTGTTCGAGTGGGGCAATTGTTTCAGCGGCAGTTCTATTTCCTATCAATCTTAACGCTCGATTTTGTATTCTATCAAGCAGGTGAAGCGATGTTTGCGAAGCACCTGCCCAGAGGTGGGAATTATACTCGAGTTTAGGGCGTATAAACGCTTTATAAATTGTAGCCAGATCAGATGGGGAAAAATACTTCTTACACCGATACAGAAAACCTAAGCACTTTGCAGCATTCTTAGCGATCTCAAATATATGGTCGTTCCAACGGAGGTTGTCGTTGACACACATACCGAGTACTGAGAGCTTTTCGGTTTCTTCGATGTAAGTGCCATTCATGGACAATGGCATTGGGGATATGTTTTGCTTTAACGACAAAAGACAGCATTGAGTTTTCGAAGCATTAAACTCCACACGATTTCTATTACCCCATTTGACAATGCTGTATAAATCGGAATTTTATGAGCTTGACATATGGTACCGTTGCAAATGTACGTCCGAAGGCGAAGGACGTGAATTATCGAACGAATATGAAAAGCTGAGGGTAGAGTCGTCAGCAAAACAGTTAAGTGGATTAGAAGTAACAGACAGAAGATCGTTTATAAAAATCAAGAAAAGAGTCGGAGACAGAACAGAGCCCTGGGGCACACCAGCATTTATTTTGTGCGAATCAGACTTGAATCCGTCCAATACAACTTGTATTGAACGGTCCAGAAGATAGCTTCTAATCCAACGAACAAGTGTATCATCGATCCCAAAAGCACGCATTTTCGATAAAAGAGCTTCATGCCAAACTATGTCAAATGCCTTGGAGATATCAAGAGCAATAATCTTACTTTCACCAAAGCGATGTAAAGATTTGTTCCACTGTTCGGTGAGATATGCCATCAGATCACCAGTGGAACGGTTGCTGCGGAAGCCGTACTGACGGTCATGGAGAAGCTTTCGATCTTCGAGATATTTCTTAAGCTGACGGTTAATCAGTGTTTCCATGACCTTAGAAAGAAGGGATGTCAGTGCTATGGGTCGGTAGGAGGAGGGGGAGGATGGGTCACCTTTCTTAGGGACAGGAAAGATTCCAGAAGAGTAGGAGCGATGGAAAAGCTTACGCAGTGGCTTTGCCAGTGTGGAAGAACACCTCTTCAGAAGAATCGGGGGTATACCATCCGGGCCAGCGGATTTGAGTATATCGAGATCTTTGAGAACTCTTGCTACTGTACGAGTGCGGACAAAAATCTGTCCCATGGAAAAATTTACATTCTCAAGTACAGGAGGGGCAACGTTGCTTTGAGGCAGCGTGGATCTGGCAGCGAAATGGGCGGCGAGCAAGTTTGCCTTCTCTGAAGAGTAAACAATTGGTTTGTTATTGTCGATGAGCGTTGGAACCGAAGATGTCGAGGAGTTTTTTATATTTTTTACAAATGACCAAAAATTTTTACTGCCTTTGCACACTGCAGAATTTTTTGCCGTAATTTTTGGTCATGCAAAAATTTGGTTCTTTCAATAACGGAGTTGCATGAGTTCCTTGCTTGTTTGTGCTTTTTTCGATTTTCCTCTGTAGAGTTGGCTTTGTAAGATCGGAAACTTACTTTTTTGAGCCTGATAGCTTCTTTACACTCAGAATTAAACTAAGACTTTTCTTTAGGTTTGATGCTTTTTACTCTGTTAGTAATAAAAGCACGCATCCCTAGAAGAATCACATTTGTGATCATTTCAGCACTGGCACCAAATTCACTATCGAGGAAGCATAGTGACCAGTTAAAGTTTCGGAAAAAGATATTCAGGCCGTCCCAGTTGGCTTTCTCGTATTGCCAAACAGTCCTGGTAGGAAGTTTTTCTATAACTGAATGGGTGGGGGATGAGAAATTAGCTGAAATGATACAATGGTCTGAAGTGCCAAATGGAGAAGTTACACTAATGGTATATTTATCAGGGTGAGAAGTAAGAAACAAGTCAAGATATAGTTGGACTACTTTCTTATGCTGTCTTACAATTGATTTCCTGTGTTGACAAATACTTCTTATTTTCTTCGCTTTCGTTTCTATTAACGAACTGCTAGGAACCTGTAAATGTGGCTTAAAAACATTCGGGAGATTTTTCGTAAAGGGATCAGGATTGTGTTTCAGGTTCCCTACTCATTTACCATCTTGAGATTCTACTGGCGAGTTTTGGGTCAGGAATTTTGTATGCGCTTGGATTATTTCCATAAGATGTATTCCGAAGCATCCGTTCCGTTGTAAGTCTTATCAGGAATCTATTGTTTGAGTAATTTTTGAACTTTTGAAAAATAGAATTAAGTTAAGATAGCTGAAAACTATACTAACATATGGGAATCTCCAAGTTTGCCATTTTGTCTTCTTTATTTCGACAGTGTATTTTATTTCTATTGCTCTGGAATACGAAACAAGTTGGAGTACCTACTTTCTTCTGCAGCCTGTTGACCATCATCAGTCAATTTGTTCTACTTCATTACCAAATCCCTTAATTGTTTTCATAGGGGATCTTATGAAACTGAAATTCTTTGGTGACAGAAAAGTTACGAATTCAATTACAATTACTTCAATAGAGCACCGCATAATGTAATGTGCCTATCATCATTTATTTTTACAAACAGTGCTCAAGTGAAATAGCCAATGTTGCTCCTCTTAGAGAATTCCACCATAATATCCGCACTAATAGAGATACCCATCAGTTTACCCTTGAGCTCTACTTTTGACAAACTGTTAAGTACAAATATTCCTTCTTAAATAGCACCATATGAATGTGAAATGTTTTGCCTGGCTGTCTTTGGCCATTTCTCAGGAATCATTCTCTCCTTTCCAAACGTAAAAAGCTTAGGAACACCTTAATCCTGTTGAATTCAATAAAAACTGTTCGGACCTGATTAAAGTGTGAATCCATGAGTTTTAAGTGATGCTGGCGAGAGTTTTTAATTCTTATACTAAATTCCGAATATGATTTTTTGTATTTGAAACTCAACTGAGAATCGATTATTTAAAACATGAAACATAACTTTGCAAATGTGACATCGATTCCCAGTTTCGCATACCTAGTTTCCATTGATTTGTCAGAATTCTTCATAGAAGTATAAGGATTAAGTGAGATTATAAATAAATACAGATATGTAGATAACACGCTGTGTTTTAGTTGCATGGAATACATCCTATTGTTTATATGTGACGTCACCACCACACACGAGGTCGAGGAAAAATTGTTAATTTTGTAATATCTTCCCCCAAAATTCAACCACTTAATACAAAATGTTGTGATATTTTAAACATAAGCTGCCTCATGAACTAAAAGACAGAGAGGCGACCCCTTGATTTTCAAAAAAGAAAAACGGCGAATATTTTCAATTTCAATTCATCATGATAACAAATCATACAAATCTGAAAAACATGACCAAATTGAAAGTGAATTAAAAAACGTTCTTTCTTTTTTTTTTGTGTTGATGTAAGGAATTCGATTCATTTTGTACATCCTATATAACTGACGTGCACTATCTACTCCTATAACATGTTACATACTCTCTACTTTATTTTGCTTTGGAGTTTTTTCTAATTAAGTTAAGTGTAACTTTCCATAATTGTTGGCTTTTATCCTCAATTATTCTGAATAGGTTCCTTTTAAAACATAATGTTATCTAATGGCTAACTTGCATAAAACCCTGTGGTTTTCTGTCCCAAAACCATGTCAATACGAAATGTTGAAATTACAAAATATGTACGAACTATATGATGAATACTCTGAAACCTACATCTGGTCCCAATAAAATCAAAGATAAACGTTGTCAAGCCGCAGTTCATACAAGCAGCACACACATTGAGCAATAAAAGTGTGGTTAACCAACAAACCGACCTACCCCGCCCTCTTCACAACTTATCCAAGCACTAATTTAAGCCACCCTGTGTGCTCGCAATCAATAAATTCCAGCAAATAATTAATTCCATCACATCACCCATGAACCCTATGAACGTGTGCCTCAGACTGATAAGGATAACACAAACTATAACTACATAAACCCCCAAGCCATAATCTACCCCTCTTAATTCACACCCATCCCCACTACTCAAACAAATGAAATTGTCACAAAACTACGTAGTTTGAAAATATTAAAGCTATAAAACTTTCTGTTCGCATTTCCTTTGCACCAATTATACTTATTTTGGAATCTATTGTTCTACCTCTGCCGCGCCGGCAGTCTTAAAAGAGCTTTAAACAAATACACCCGGCACGCCCGCTGCCGCCCCCTTTTGAATTTAAATTCATTTATTCATTTATGGCTTTCCACTTGAAAGTCCGTTTAGTTTGGTGCTCCTGCTTAGGCTAACAACAATTTTAACAATTCCTTTGTCGTAAGGACGAAAAGTTTTGATTGCGTGCGTATTGAGAATCTTAACAGAACAAAGCTTCTTAAAACATCTATTGTTTCTCTATAAGAATTGCACCTTATGCGACCCTTTGGTCCGGATCGGATATACATCCTTGCGATGCGATTGTACAAGTATACCTCTTGGTATTAGAAAATTAATTTAAAGCTGAGCTATAAGCTCTGATTTCAATTTACTCCAAAGTCCACATAAAAGACTTTACTTTTGAAACAAAGAAGTATAAAAAAAAAACGCATTTCGTCCTTAACATCGTTTGAATAGAAATGCCATATGCTATTGGTTGTTTTTTTTTTTCTTTTAGTTACGTCGTTGTGCTTGTTGTGTGCTTCCACTCTATTACTAGTATGCTTTCTCTCCTTTGCGTACTTAAAAGTTGGTAGAAGTTTATGCTTGGAACTTTAGAAACAAATTTTCATTCACAATAGAGGTTTTGACTTGAAAGAAACAAAATAGTTTAAAAAAAAAATTGGAGCAGAGCAGATAACTTTGCTTGAAGATCCTCTTTTGGTCTTTAATATGTATGTACATCCTTTATCACTTTTCGTCCCTAATAACAGTTCCTTTTTCGTTATGGTTCTGTACCGGAACGTTAACTTCCAAAGAATCCAGGACCAGACCGAACTAAGCGCAGATTTATCGTGCATTGTTAAGGAAAGTTATGGATGCATAGAAAAATCTCGAGTTTTGTAACTTAAATTAAAGTCCATAGACGAAGCGTTAAGATTGTCTGCTCATACGTTTGAGAGGTTCATAATTGCTATAGTTTGTTCTATGTAAGTCAATATGCAGAAGTTCCGATCCACGCAGTTAATAAAATCCTAGACGGAAATTTAACCCAATTTAAGGTAATAAAAAAAGGAGCATCAATTCCGCCCCTAATAAGTTGATGAAGAAATGTTAAATTGTTACAAAGAGGCCTTTGGTGAAGAGTTTGCATCTGAAGAAGCTGGAGGTAAATTAAAAGGATCATTCCAATGTAGACCATTAAGAGTAAAACAACCATGACAACCAACCTACGTATTAGGTCCATGCCCATGATACATGAATAACATGATACATGTTCCGCACAACAGGTATTTATTATATTTTAAAGTGAAAACATTTTAGAATTTGTTTTTGAAAACGCGAATCAATATCCCAACTTTTCAATTTCGACTGACGATGCAAATTAGAAAAAAATGTTCATTAATGCAAAGTAAAACAAATACCCAGATAGTTTTCCTGACGTTAATATGATTGCAAATGATTGCATGTAAACATAGAAAATATGCAATTATGGAAGCACCCTGTCAAAATGCGGGAATGGGCGATTGGCGATACTGCAACAACATAGCCTACAGACAGAAATAATAACGATGGAGCGAAAGAACAGTAAGGGCGACAGGTAGATCAAATCAAGCGTACGTGACTTGACAAACGATTGACACAACGATACAACGAGTACTTTGAAAAAGATCAGACTACATACATACTCATGTGTACAGTGTCTATACAGCCAGTTGTAAAGTAGTCGTCAAACCAGCAACTCAAATTGTAATTCAATGGCAGAGGTTATTTTTAAGAAAAGGTTTCACACTTACATTCGTAAGTGAGTAAAAGAGGTGTAACTATTTGGATTACTGATTTTGGTACACTTAATAGAAGTCTTATGAGGTATAGCTTTGCTAGAACTAACTATGTAATAACACCATCAATGGTTGTGTCAGGATCTAAACAAGTAATGAACATTGATCTTGGCTTTGAAACAACTTTGATAGGATAAGATTCTTGTGAGTTGTTAGTCTCTGACACAATGAGGGAGTCCATATTAGTGTGTCCGATATTAATGCTTGTTGATAGATTTGGACGGGATTTTGTATTTCTAACAAAATATTGGGTTGAAGCTGTGGGACTACTTCTGAAATTACTTCGCTTTGAAGAAATTTTTGATCATCAATACGACTACCTTGCCGACTTCAAGATCTGGCTGTAAAGAACCTCGTCGAGAGAAGTGACAGAATAAAATAAATTGGTCTTGTCTTCCTCTATTATGGACCCAAAGTCAAAGTTCTAACGTATTGTCTAATTTTATGCCTGATCCGCCTGCATGAAAGCAAGGGTTGAACTTACTGTATTATTATTTTTAAATTCCATATTCAAAAAAGACTTGAAGAGTTGAAAGAAGAGAGTCTTCAGACAGATTGATAAAAGAGAAAAGCAAAAAAAACCCTAATTTCCCGACGTTGGCTAGTGGATGTGTTTAAGTGCTGCCCTCCTCCGTTAACAATTTTTTCGGTATGTGTCTGAATTTTATGCTTAAGCAATAAATATTTCACTTGCCCTAAGCATGCAAGCCATATAAAATGAATATTTCTTCTTAGATGTGGTCTAGTGTGTGTGGGATATCCTCTAGGTCCTGGTAAACGAGCGGGAGTAGCAGGTCCTTAATTCATCCCCTTAAGTGCACTATTATTGATGGGGGCCAAAATAAAGGAATGTGCTGTGTGGCTATTTGTAGGAGTTTCAGAAAAAGTTGTGTTTTTTTTTAGGGAAAAGACATCCTTTGTCCTTTTTTGTGTGTTTAAGAGTGTTTGGGCTTCTTAAGCTTTCTATATTGACATAAGCTTCGTATTTATGAAGACAGTTTGATGCTTTTTAAGAAAATTCTAAGATAGGGAGGACAAGAAATTGACGAAAACCCGGCATAGCTTAAAAAAAACAAGGAAAAGGAAACTAAATTTCAGTGTTTTGGGGTGGAGGTAAGATGAATGCTTGTATATAGATTCAGATGTCGTGGGACTTTTTCTGGTTATGTACATAGATAGAATTTGAAAGATTTAATTTAATTTGATAGCAAGAACCTTATATTTTATTTTTTGTGTTTTGACATTGATTGAAACGAAATTATTTTTAAAATCAAGCTATTTTACTAAAAAAAAACACAACATGCATAATGATAATGTAAAATCGTTTTTTTCTTGTAACTATTGTTTTGAGTATCATCTCTTTCTTAAGGTGTGTCCACACCAAAGAAACATTTGTTTAAACATTTCAGAAACATTTCAGAAATGTTTCTATGTTTCAGATTTTTTTTTAATGTTTCTTAAATGTTTATTTAGGTCTGAACGCCTTCGCGAATTATTTCTGAAGTGTTTATGAAATGTTTTTGTGCTACGCAAAGGATCAGGAAAAAAGAAAAGTCGGAAAATTCGTAACAGGTGGCGCTGTTAGCTCTGTTAGGTTTTCAGTTCAATTAAATTTTTTTATTTATGTACCGATTTTAACGGGACTTTCATTGACAGATAGCTTTGTTTTATTTTATTTTTAAGATAAACAGCGATTTATGAAAGAATGTAAGAAGATTCATAAATTCATTGATTCAAGAGTCATAGATTTAGATTCATAGCATCAAATCATAACATCACTCGGATTTCAAAGGAACCATTGCGGTCGCCAGAAGAAGAAAGGAACAAAGGGTAGCAACGGTAAGTAAGTAAGTAGAGAATTAGGTTGGTTGATTCAAAGGTTGCTTTCCTAGTCTGGTCTAGAGTAGGGCATTCAAAGATGAATTTAATTTAATTTTAAATTTGGGCTGAGGTTGGTGAAGTCTTAAAGGCACTTTTCACACGCTGGTCTTTGAATCTTAGTCATAATTTTGAGATTGATTGGCTTGTCACAATTATCCTTATGATGGCTCTGTGCATTGTACACCCAATGAATGATTTTTGAGCTTGGACATCATCTCTTATCAATAATTCAACTGCAAGTGTAGAAGGAAATTGAAGCTCTCTTTTCTCCTTCATTTAATATTGATATTAATATGTACCACTTACCAGAATGGAGCTTCCTTCCTGAATATAATGCCTTGTCGGGTTCTGTTTTTCATCCCATTTTCAAATGCAGAACTTTAAAACAAATGTTCATCGGTACCTCCTTTTAAATCCTTCCTTATTTTCCTAACGCCCGCTGTATTATAGCAACATTATAAGGGTAGTCAAACCTTTTTTAGTGAGGGCTAAATATTAAACAAAATCCGAATTTACAATTCTAACTATACAATTTGACAGTTGTGGATCGATGTTCATTAAGTGCGCTATTCTCGAAGTTGATTTTAGGCCCTTTTAATGTTAAGAATTAAACTAGCCCCGTGGCTTAGTGATTAGTGTGTCGGACTGCTAAGCGAATGAGCGTGGGTTCGAATCCAGTTCATAGTCACCTTTTTTCCGGGGTACTGCCTCTTGCGAGGAACTGACAAAACCTCCAAGAGTAAAATTTGTCTCGAAAAAGTGCATCTCATGTAGCCGTTCGGAACCGGCGGTAAACTGTAGGTTCCTTCCATTCTTGCAGATTAACAACACACACACAGGAATAGTTGAGAGTATAAGTCACTAGACCTTGGCTTCTTAAGGAACTGTCGCGCCAATAAATTTATTATTTATTTAATGTCAAGAATTGCACCTAAAATTAATAAGCTTATTACTCTTAAATCGTTTGGTTCAGTGTGGGTGGGCTTGACCGCTTTCAGAATGAAAAGGTGATTTTCAAACATCCCCTGAATATTTACACCAGAATTGCCACAATTCTTTAAAGCTTTGGAGTATAATCGGAATTATTTTATCAGATCCTGCAGATTTGTATGTTCCGCTGGAGTCTATGGCCCAAGCCACTTTCTTTCTATCTATGATTTGGTTACCTTTATTTAAGGTCTCCTTTATCTTTGGGCTGGTATTTATATGGGATGTGTCTTGAATACAGTGAAGGTAGTGCTCATAATTGATACTAGGCTTTACATGTAGGAGTCAGTGCAGGTATTGTCCGTTCTCCTAAGGAAACCCTTAGCATGACTTTTCCTTTCACATGACTTTTCTGAGCATACATAGTAGCGCCATTTGTAGACCATAAATCTGTACAATATTTTTGTCGGCCATCTTCTTTGCATATGTCGTTTTTATATTTTTTTACTGATTTGAAAGAGATCCTTTATAAAATATATGTTCATTTACTATTATGAACATCCACATAATAACCTTTTTTTCTGATAAAATTGTTGAAAGTTTTAAGAACTTAAGGTTATTTCTCTTTAACTAACTTCTTCCTCATCGATTTGATTTACCTAACCATTTTTAATATAAAATCAATTTCAAGCTAAATCTTTCAAATGACACCATCCTTCTAAACCAAAGGTTAGTTAATTTAAGTGTTTCACCCGCCCTTCAATGACTATAATTACACAACTCAACAAATTAATGATTTTAAATCGATTTAAAATTCCAACCCATTTTGCACTCTACTTCACTCTTAAAGCTAAACGCGTACCTAAACCATCCATAATCCTCCCGAGTTTTATTGAATCTCCAGATCAACCCTTCTATTATTGCATAGCTTTTGTAATTAATTTCAAATTAATACAATTAAACATTTTATAACACAAAACCTTTTTGGGATCTCACCCGTAAAAACTCCCTCTGCGCAAAGCATATCATAACCTCAACAACTGCTGTCGCCTTAGCTGAATTATTTATAGTCGTGACTTCTGGCTTTATCGCTGACACATCCAGCCGATATATCTCGCAATATGCATACACAAACACATAAGCCATAAACAAAGCACCCAATAAACTTTATAACTTTATTAAGGACATCATATCATATAGCAAGCACACATCCTTTTCGGTTTGTAGACATATCCAGTCATATAGGGAGCCAACCTAAATGGAATATAAAACCACTTTCAGGGGTGGGGGAAGAAGGAAGAAGGGTCTAATTATTTTTCTTATCCTAAAAAAGCTATGTCACACATACACCAGAAGAAGCTTAATGAACAGGAAGATATGTGTTTGCATAAGACATGAGATGGAGATCCTTTTTTGTGTCACAAGAAGGGGGAGGTTTGTGTGAAAATGAAAACTAAGGGACATCTTTTTGTTGGGTGTTGAACATTTAAATTAAACATAACTTATGTTCTAGTCCTCCTACACTCCTTCAAAAAGGATTTTATTTTCCTTGTCGATATTTGATGATTTTTTGAAGGACCTTTATATTTTTAATCATTTTATATATTATAGAACCCTATTTATAGACTGACCTATTTGCTATCAGTGTTGTTGATTGCATTAATTTTAGTGTATGTCAAATGGAACTAATATCTCTGTTTGGTTAGCAAAGTTGAACCAACGGCTTACCAATAAATGTCAATTTCCATCTTATTAAAGCTGACAGTGGTTATTTTTACTCAAAAATATAGTATGCTTTTAGGTGTCTGCGATTGTTGTTTGTCAAATTATGTAAGCCGTAACGCAAAAGATGTTGCATTTGTTTGTAACACCGTAATAAACTGTCAAAAATTTGTATTATGAAATGTTAAAACTCACTTCAAATGTCATACAGTATATCATAGTCTACTTTAAGGAGACATCTTCGTCAGTATTTGCTTAAAATTTGTTTGAACAACAACTTAAAAAAAATAATAAAGACATTAATCAATCCTTAATATTGTTAGAATCTTAAGGCATTAACTTTAACCAAGCACAAAATGATTAACGAGTTACAAATTATACCAAATCATCATTGAATAAAAAATCCTAAAAGCAGACTCAAAATCTCATCAATTTATTCATCTCAGCAAATTCATTACAATAATTCCTTTTTGAAAAATGATCTTTCGATATACCTAAATTGACGTGAGGTTTTTCTTATTAATTAACAAAAATACTTGAACCAACTGCTTGAATGAACTTTGAATTAATTACCTTAGATCAGCATCTGCGAAACAACTCGTTTTGCATAGATGTTTACAATACAAACATTGCCATTTCCATAGACAAATTTATGACCATCAGACTTTGACAAATGGCATTCGTTAGTGTTGCCATAACTACAACTGATGTTTGGCCAGAGGCAATATTGTCTCAAACAACAGCTTTTGTCTTAACATTGTTGAACTATATTTGCTTCAGTAACTCAACTCATCTGTCAAATGTTGAAGGCGATTTATGTGAGTATCATTAATCCTTCCATCACATTCCAGCAACACTATCGCAATAATTCTTGGCGTTGATTTTTTGTTTGATTGTTTGTTGTTGTTTGGGTGTTTGTCCTCGGGAGCTATGAACGATAATAAACTGTGGCATTTGGTTTCCAGTTCAATTTGTCAATTTAAGTATTCAGCGACAAAAAAAATAAATGATGAAGTGCGCGTTCGAGGATGAATCCCAAGCTGATGATGTGATGGTTGGACTGGAAAAAGGAAATTCTTGGCATATAGTTTGTTTTCAAAAATATCTGAGAAATAAAATTGGTTCAGTATGTATCCATAAACGTATGTTCTTATAAAAGACTTGAATTTTTCAAAAAAAAAAAAAAATCACAAGCTTAAATCAATCTCTAACGTTATTCATTCACAGTGATCGACTAAGCAAGTATAATAACTTTAAGCTTAAGATTCAGTTAGATGTTTTACAGATGTACGGGTGCAGGCCTAAGTTTCAAGTTGAAGTTAAAGTTAAAAACCGCGACATTCCCTGTGCACATCGAAGAAATAACTGCTACTGCCTCAAACTAAGATGTGTTTATTGATGGTATTTTAGTTTAATATAACATTCTCAAGACTTTCTTAGAGTTTTTTTTTTAAATCGGGACAAATAAGAAAAAAACCATTTATATACGAACTTTAATCTGTTTATCGCAGCCGCAATATCGGGTTTTTCAATAGGGACTTGACTTTTACTAATCATCAATCTGTCATTAACAATTTATTCAGTAAACTCAACATTTTCATCATGACAAAGTACACGAGCGAGCAACGTCTGCAAATTATAAACATTTTCTTCCGAAATTCGGAGTCGGTGACCGCAACCGCATTTTTGGCTCAATGGGTTCGTCAATAAGCAAAATATGCTTTATTGGTCGAGTAAAAATCCACATTTGGTTCGTGAATCTCCACTTCAAAATAACTGTTTGGTGCGGTTTGCATGCCGGCGGAGTTATTGCACCATATTTTTTCGTCGACGATAACTATCGTCACGTTACTGTAAATAGCCAGCGTTATCGCGCCATGATTACCGATTATTTTGGAAGATATGGACTTGTACAACATGTGGTTTCAACAGGATGGTGCCGCAAGAAGAGTAAGTTTAATGAGCGTGTTATCTAAAGAAATGGGCCAGATAATTCGCCGATTCGTTTGTGCGATTTAACGCCTCTAGACTATTTTCTTTAAGGCTACGTTAAGACATTGGTTTATGCCAGCAAGCCGACGATGACGTTGGAAGAGCTCAGAGCCAACATTAAACCCGAAATAGCCAACATTAAACTCGAAAATAGAGCAAACATCAAACGCGAAATGTGTGGTCGAGTCATTAAAAATTGGGTCCAACGAATCGACTGCTGCAAACGTACCCGCGACGGCCATATGAACGAAGTCGAGTTTCATTCATAAATGGTTTGCGTTTTATTTAAAAAAAAAGTTCTCAAGTCTTTATTCGAAAACCCTTTATTAGCATAAGGTTAGAGTTGCGGACAGCACAGAATATTGGCTTTCTTTGTGGGAAGATCAAAAAAGAAGAAGCAACATAAGCAGTGATATGAGTGACGTCAATGCACCAGGGACATCGAAAGGTGTCCTAGCAACAGGGACATCGCATGACATATCAGCAGATGGTAAGCAAAATCAATCTGAAAAGAGGAAGAAAAAAATGCCTATCATGGCTAGACGCAACTCCATCACCAATCCAGCCTATATGCCAGCTGGAGGGGTGGAGTTGGCAGCAACCTCAAAAGCAGTAACAGCCAATCAGCACAATCTCGGGCATGGTAATTGTATATCATTCTGATGGTGGATAAGGTCATTTCACCACAGAGGATAGGAAGATCGTTGACGATACTGTATCATTTTCACACAGCTCTGAGGAGATGAAGAAGAAAACCAACTTGGTATGCTTGAACCCCAAATGGACACTTTAAAGCAAAAAATTGCGGCTCTTAAATGCAAGCAAGAGGCACACAGAGCAAGAGAGAAGGGAGAGGCCGAAAAGGAAAGGCAATAACAAAACAAAAACCAGGAAAGGGAAAACGTAATGCTGCCAACACAAGATCAGCAACTTTAACAGCAAAAACAACAACCACAGCAAATATCACAAAATCCGTTTAAAAGCCAAAGCAGCAGCAACTGAAAGTGCAACGAGAACAGCAGAAGCAGAGACAACAGCAACAGCCACAGCAAACTAAAAAAAAGAAGGAAAGGTGCCACCAATAAATACGTTCAATATGGAATTAAAGGAAGCGAAAGAAGATAAAGTACAAACTGTCCTTTTGAAGGCATAGATTCCTCAACGGAACCCGAGGCTCTCATAAAAGAGCTCCAGCGAGTAGCGAGCAATGATCTCAAATTTTTTGGTGTCAAGCCGTTTACCACAGTTAGGGCCTGACGTGAGGAACTGAAATTGCTCTTCCTCGTACAACTTTCACTCAAAAGCAAGCTGGATAGTTTGAAGAGTATCTCCGTCCTCGGCTACCAGATTGTCACATGGGATACATTTAACCGACGCGGCGACATGCTTCAATGCATGCGCTGCCAAAGGTTAGGTCATGCCGCAGCCAACTGCCAAATGCAGTCTCGCTGCGTCAAATATAGTGAGAACCACAAAACAAGGGAATGCAAGTAGGGGTAGGTTAGGGTTGAAGACAAAATCCAGCTTAGGAGCGTGCTTTGCGGAAACGAGGGACACCCTGCAAAATATCGGGACTGTCCTTAATTTCAGCAAATAAAACAAACAAACTGGAGACGCAACCAGTCTTGCGTCCTGCTCCATTCAAGGTCAGTTAAATAGCCTTCAGAACCAGATCTTGGAGCAGGAAGAAAGTAAGATCGTTTCTTTCTTCCGGGCTTAACGCAGTTTAAATCGTAATGGGCGCGCTGCCGGAGAGACCTTTTAAGATCCTCGCTGTGAATAAAAATTCACTGATTAGGACCGAGCGAAGAGCTAATCTTTTCCAATTGTTGCATGAACATAGTCCAGATGTATTTTTGGCTAGCGTAACTAAGCTAAATCAGAAACACAAGTTAAGTTGACGCATAATAATTACAATATTGCTAGAAGAGACCGACCAACTCCGTTCAAAGGGGTGGGGTTGCAATCTCGTTACTAAAAGGCATCACGAAAGGCAAAACGAAATATGGACAACAATCTTCGGATCTGTACGTGGAAAACGTGTAGCCGAACAACTAGCGGAGGCCCTAGGTAAGGTAAACTTAACCGCCATTCAAGAAATGCGATGCTAACAAATCCGTGCAAAACGAAGATGAAATACTGCGACTGCGTATTGTGTAACGAGGATTTGGATTTGATAATGCATCGTTACCATGCTTTGCAGTCCGTCATTTCCTTCCAAAGGGAATTTAGGCGGGAGCTAAGCAGCACTCCCCCGTGTAGATGGACCATAATGAGACTGGTAAAAAATATTTTTCGAATCTGGAAGCATCGCACGAAAACCGTGCCATCTAGATCTCTATGTTCAGATTCAGTACACAATCGCGGCTGTAGCCTCGTCAATAAAGGCAAATCCAAGCATTTAGAATCGTAACTTATTTGCGCAAATGAGAGTTATTAAAACGGATAATTCATCATGACTTAAACTTGTTTCCAGCGGATCCAAACACATAATGGTTAAGAGGAGAGGTCACTAGGCCTAAGATTTTTATGGAGCTCTGGCGTCAGTTAATTTTATTTCATAAAGATTAAGATCAAGATGTATGATTAAATGGAGCTTTCAAGGTTATCAAACAAAATCTTCTTTACTCATAGCACCTTGGCTTGATTTGACATGAGCCACCAGTCCGACCGAGAAAATCTCTTTTCGGAGCGGCAGTTTAGTATTAAAAGTCCTAACCTTTTAATGGCGAATGAATTGCTTAAACTTTCTTCAATGCCATCTGGTTTTTGTTTTAAAAATGCAATATTTTTCTGTCGTTTTGTGTTCTTTAACTATTTTCTTACAATCAGGTCAAGTGGGCACAAAATTCACTTCCAAACCTCCTTTAACTGCAATGAGTTCTATTCCCATAAAAAAGTAATCAATTCTCATTTTAAAATCTGATTTTCATTCTTTCGCCATCAAATTCCTTGTGTTCCCTGTCCCGCGCGTCGTTTAAATCACAACAAAGTGTGCTCATGTGTCGTTCACAAACAATAACCCTCCCCTCTTATCCCTTGGCCCAATCTTAATGTCACTCCGACTATTATATTTACTCAATTGGTACCCCAAACGCCAAGTGGTAAATTAAATTCACCTCTGTATCGCAATTTTAAATTTTAATTACCGCTGCTTGTGTCCGCGTCACGTTTGCAGCATGTGGTGTCGTCTCGCGCAGTTCGGTGGCCGCCGCTTGGCGGCTTTTCCCATCCGCCTCACACCCCGCCATAGGTAATAAATCATCAAATGAAAATCTTTGAACAATGGAATTCGGATCCGGGATTTGTTGTCTGACAGGTCACAGGTTTGTTTAAACTAATTACACACCATAACGAACGAAAAAACATTCAGGGATGTACACAATGTGTGTGGGGAAAGATATGTTTTTTAATTTTTAATATTAGATCACAATATAGAGAAGAGAGGGTGGCAATGGGCGGCTATACCTGTTGAACTTGTGTTGGGTCACATTTTTCAGAATGTGAATATGTGCCGCAGGGATAAAGGATGTCGGAGGATGTCACATGGCACAATCTAACTACTGGATGTCGCTTGCATGTATTTCTTTTTTTTTCTATCCTCTTACTCCTGTTGTTCTGTTTTCAGCTCCTCTCTATATATGTGCATTCAACAAGAACAATTATTGCATTACCAGCAGTTTGACATTAGTAGTGGGATCTAGGATGCCAAGAACAGCATATTTCTGGGGGAAACAAAAAGGGGATCGGTTTGAATAAAAGAGAATGTAGAAGATATATATACATTTATCTTCTAAGTGTGTGTGTGTCGTTATTAAATTTCCATATTGTCTGACAGGGATTTTAACACACAAAGTGTAGTTGAAGGACTCAAAATATACACCACATGATGGCGATACCATGAACAGTGCGTCAGAGTCACGTTGTTGTAGGAGTTTTTTTTCTTTGCAACGTGAATTTTTTTTCCGAAATTTTGTTTCCATTGTTATGAAAGAATTGTATTTTCTTATTGAAAATTAAAATAAATATAATTGTTTGTTTTTAAACAGACTAATGCAAATGAATGAATGAATGAAACAAAAAAGAGTTATATTTCTGTAAATTCGGTTTACGGACTATAATTTTACGTGATAACGTCATAAGAAAACATTGATGGCAGCAACACCAACATAAAACCCGTTAACTCACACGCACAAACCCTCTCGTTAAATCCACACACACACACCGCAATATCTACATCTGCTTTCTACTTTAACAAAACTCAGCCTATTTGGTATTTCTTTTTCTCTTCTTGTTCTTTTTGAATTTGAGTGGAATTATTTTGGGAAATTGCGCCTGTTCTCTTTTTCATGTTCGCCTGGTGTCCAAGAATACGTTTGCGATCGATTTTGGTTGAAAAAAATGACCCACAAACCCTCTTGTTAAATTCACACAAAAACACACCTCATTATTACATCTACTTTCTACTCTAACAAAACTCCGCCTATTTTATATCTCTTTTTCTCTCCTTGTTCTTGAATTTGAGTGGATTTTTTTTTGGGAATTTGCGCCTGTTTTTTTCATGTTCGCCTGGTGCTCAGAATACGTTTGCGATTTTGGTTGAAAAAATTACCCACAAACCCTCTTCTTAAATCCACACAAAAACCCACCCCATTATTATATCTACTTTCAGGTCTCTAAAGTTGGCATGACCATTTTGAGCTGGACTAAAAACAAATATCCTATAATTTGCCGTAAATTATCCGTAAATTATCCGTGGAAAAAAAAAATTTGCCGCGAAGTGGGATCATGTGATTTTCCATGTACTGCTAACTTGATATAAAGTTAGCATGACCAATCGCGTATCTTTCTATAAATGGCACCTACAATTATCTACATGGGCTTAAAATTTGCCGTAAATTATCCGTAGACAGATTGTCAAATCAAATTATTTTTAGGATTTTTTTTTTTTTTTTTTAGTTTTGCTCACTTGATAAAGTTAGCAGGATCATAGGCGTATATCACTATACAGGATGATTCACGAGACATGTGAAAAAAAGGTAGAGCGTGTAGGTTGGGTCAAGACAAGAAAAAAATTACATGGGAGGGGGCCCCCCCCTCTCCCTTCTATAGCCAGGAGGGGCAATTTTCTTAAAAAATTACTTAAAACTGAAAAAAATATTAAAAAACAAAGTTTACACTCACAATGCCATGATATACCTTTTTGTAAAGTCAAAAATCGCTTCTTTTATTTTATGTTTAAATAAAGCTGTTATTAGGAATAATTTTTGAAAAATTAATTTTTTTTAAATTTTTTAAATTAAAAAAAAAAATTTTAAAATTTCAAACTATTAAACTAATATCGTATAATTTGCCGTAAATTATCCGTGAGAAAAAAAAAATTGCCGCTAACTCGAAACATATGATTTCCCATGTACTGCTAACTTGATATAAAGTGAGCATGACCAATCGCGTATCTTTCTATAAATGGCACCTACAATTACCTACATAGGCTTAAAATTTGCCGTAAATTATCCGTAAATCATCCGTGGGAAAAAAAATTTGCCGCGAAGTCGGATCATGTGATTTCCCATGTACTGCTAACTTTATATCATGTTAGCAGTACATGGGAAATCACTTTATATCAAGTTAGCAGTACATGGGAAATCACATGATCCGACTTCGCGGCAAATTTTTTTTCCCACGGATGATTTACGGATAATTTACGGCAAATTTTAAGCCTATGTAGGTAATTGTAGGTTCCATTTATAGAAAGATACGCGATTGGTCATGCTCACTTTATATCAAGTTAGCAGTACATGGGAAATCATATGTTTCGAGTTAGCGGCAATTTTTTTTTTCTCACGGATAACTTACGGATAATTTACGGCAAATTATACGATATTAGTTTAATAGTTTGAAATTAAAAAAATTTTTTTTTTAATTTAAAAAATTAAAAAAAAATTAATTTTTCAAAAATTATTCCTAATAACAGCTTTATTTAAACATAAAATAAAAGAAGCGATTTTTGACTTTACAAAAAGGTATATCATGGCATTGTGAGTGTAAACGTTGTTTTTTAATATTTTTTTCAGTTTTAAGTCATTTTTTAAGAAAATTGCCCCTCCTGGCTATAGAAGGGAGAGGGGGGGGGGGGAGACCCCCTCCCATGTAATTTTTTTCTTGTCTTGACCCAACCTACACGCTCTACCTTTTTTTCACATGTCTCGTGAATCATCCTGTATAGTGATATACGCCTATGATCCTGCTAACTTGATCAAGTGAGCAAAACTAAAAAAAAAAAAAAATCCTAAGAATAATTTGATTTGACAATCTGTCTACGGATAATTTACGGCAAATTTTAAGCCCATGCAGATAATTGTAGGTGCCATTTATAGAAAGATACGCGATTGGTCATGCTAACTTTATATCAAGTTAGCAGTACATGGAAAATCACATGATCCCACTTCGCGGCAAATTTTTTTTCCACGGATAATTTACGGATAATTTACGGCAAATTATAGGATATTTGTTTTTAGTCCAGCTCAAAATGGTCATGCCAACTTTAGAGAGCTCTACTTTCTACTTTAACAAAACTCCGCCTATTTTGTATTTCTTTTTCTCTTCTTGTACTTTTTGAATTGGAGTGGAATTATTTTGGAAATTTGCGCCTGTTCTTTTTCATGTTCGCCTGGTGCCTACGATCGATTTTGGGTTAAAGAACCACAGTATCGCGGTAGCATGAGTAATGAGTCTTATCAGCATGAGTCTTATCAGCATGAGCCATGTCCCATGTTATTTCGTACGTGTAGCTTATCATCGTTTTATAAGACGTTATCACGTCAAAACGTTTTAAAAAGTTGTCAGTGGTTGTCAGTCAAGTTGTTCGAGAGTTCGGCTTGTCCTTGGTACCGTATCATAACTTTCTTTGCTCTGTGAGCCTCAAAATAATTTTTTGTTAACGAGGAATAAGTCTCATGAAAAGCAACGACGAACCTTTTAAGACAAGATCTTCTTTAAATCCCTTACCAGGAGAAAAATTTTAAAACTTTTATTCCATCTGACACAAAGTAATGGCAAGGGATCTAAATCACTGTTTGACATGGTTCCTCATGGAAATGTCTCTTCAATAATATATTCGCCATAATTTAAAACTTAACATTTTTTCCTGGTTCTATCAACAATCTTGTGACCGCCTGTGCAATTTCCTTACAGTTGGTCATTGAGGAAGAATGGGACACTTGCTTCACATGTTATGCTGTCAGACATTTAATTGCGTCGCATATTATATCCTTACAGTCACTTGTTAATTTTGGCTACATGTGCTTTTTTGAATGCAATTATAATGAAAATCCTGGAGGTTGGGCCCGTTTTCTCGCTGGCTTTTCCTTTTCAGCGTCATATAATTATTTTTTTTTTTTGATTATTTTCGAATCCAACAAAACTCAATTATATTTTCCCTGGTTGATTGTGATATTTAAAACATTTTTACCCCAAAGCGAATTCACACTTTCATGCACTCACTCATCCCGGAAAAGCTAATGGCCAGCATGAAAATTTATTGTTTCACGATAAAGTGTTCATGAAAAGTAAAGATCGACTTGACTTTGGTTTAAAATAAAACAAAAAGAGGAACTTTAAATAATTTTATTTTTTAATGTATTTTAGCTTATAACTAAGTATATTTTAGCTTACGAGTAGGTACTACTTGAAGTTATGAATTATTGTATTTAATTAAAATTAAACATATGACATTGCTATGATAGAGAAATGTTAAAAAATTGAGTGACTCTGCCTGTCTCAACTTTTTTCAAAATACCGCTCAAAGAAGGGGTAAAGCTTAGGGGATTCGTAAACCGAAATTTTTCTTTCTTCTTTTTCTTTTCGATGACGACAAAATTATTCACAGATTGCGACAATTTTGGGAAGGACTTAGATGAACTGTTTCCTAGACTATACTTTCCATTACGTACACCTAAAAACGAAGAAGTCCCCGAAATCTTAGTTATAGAAATTACTGCTGCGTTGAAAAACTTCCAAAACCAGTTGGGTCAGACAGTTACACAGTCGTAATGTTTCTTTCGTTATTTCTATAACCAATGCTCCAGCTAAATAGCCAGTTGCATTTCTCCCTATTACCTTAATGCTCGGTGTTTTTTAACATTTTAAGGGTAAATAAAAAACCCCTTTCGCGGGTACTTATTATAAAAAAAAGATACACTGATTTTTGGAAAAAGATGGAAGACAAGCAAATAACTGAGCGGTTTCTGGATTGACCTTTTAAGGAAAAATAATGCAGCTTTCTGACGACCAGTTTGGGTTGTTTTAAATAAATCATTAACAGATGCTATTTAGAGTATACAACTCTGAATGGACAAAAATTGCATATTGTGGTTGTTTATTTTGAAAAAGACAACCATGACATTTTACATGGGTTCCCCTTAAGGAACGTGAAAGTCCAGAAATTAACGTGTGGATGGTCATGGACGTTTACTAATAAGACAAAAAGGGAAAAATCACCCGCATAAATCAACGTAGAGCTCCCAATCAAAGTTGAAAGCATCTTGAGTCCTTTACTTTTTAAAGCAGTATTTGACTTTCTGTTAAAGGGTAAGTTGACAAACAAAAGTGAATCAATTATTTTTTGCTGAAAATGGAGCCATTATAAGGAAAAATGCTACATCCTTGTAACGAACAATGGGTGTATGGGTGGAAGTGGAAGTTCTAAAGGGAAATTGCAACTGTATTAGAGCAAAAAAAACTGAATTTCAGGCAGCCCATTTTCTGAACCATTTATTTGAATGAAACAGTTCTTTCAAGTGAGATAAATTTAAATATCTTGGATCTACGGTTATATTAAGAATATCATTTTGGATAAAATACAGAATGACCTAGTTAGATGGCACTTAGGAGTTATAATTGACAACAAACTTACTTTTAAACACCATATTGACCCTCAAAATGTTGGTATGCTTGGTTTTGTAAAAAGAAGGTTAAAAGAGTTCAACGATATTACAAAGGCACTTTATTGCTTAATATTCCGTTATATAATATGGATTGTGAAAAAACTTTGTTGTTCGCTTTAAAAGGTCTTGAATGGAACACTGAATCTTTCGTGTTACTTCGTTATTCCCACCGTCTGAAGCTTGTCAATATGTGTAGTCATGCTAATCGTAGAAAGTTATGTTTTTTTTTATATAATTAACGCGCGCACAAGAGATTATTTGGTTCCCTTTTACGGGCATTAGAAAGATAGGGATGGGAAGGACAGGAGGTGTAGATTAACATTGATTTTGAATGCTTACAGATCAAAATGGCAAGAGAAAATCTCGCCGGGTAAACTATTCCAAATTCGTGTTGTTCGGCTTAAAAAAGAATCCTTATATTTCACGGTACGTCTGAAATTGAGCTCAAAGGTGAACTGATGAGCATTCCTTTCTGGTATTATGGGAGAACTTTTAAGGAGAGAAATGCAACTGGCTACTTTGAGAGAACATTTTTTGTAAAAGAAACGATAATATGAGGAAAGACAGACATACTGCAATTGAAAGAAAATCAAAGACTAATTACGCATCTCGCGAATCTTTTAATCGGTGTTCGAGAGTTTTTAATAAGTATTGCGACATGTTTGAAATAACAATGAGCAGAAACTGTTTTAAAAACAAAATATTAGCCCGAATGATAGCTGAAGAATCTACGTGACTTTACGAAATTAACTCTTAAATGTTAACTATATTTTTTTTTGTAATCTAAATTATTTTAAATCAATATATCTTATTTTATTATTATTGTTGTCCTATATATAATTGTCACTGTAATTTATATTTTATGTTGTCTTATTTTGGAAAAATCAAATAAAAAACTAAAAAACTAAAGGTGAACGCTAAAACCTTCGGATCTTTAATTTCGGATCATTAATTTGACCTTAGACATGAAACCACCCATACAATTTAATGCTTTAAAAACTCAACGCTGTCGTTTGTCGTTGAAAGCAAAATATACCATTTATAATGCCTCTTTGGATGAGTAGTAATTGCATGGCAGAAACGGACCAACTCGCAGTCGTAGGTAACTACTGTTACGGAAATTTTTTATCGAATCCAAAAAAGGGTTTTTTAAAATCGATAGGTAATATTTAATCTCAATCTTTAATCTTTCGAGCACCGCCGTAATGTCACGTTTCTTACATTATTTTATCGCTTTATTTTTACCAACTATGCTGCAGTGAAATAGCCAGTTACATTCCTTTTCTGAAAAAAAAATCCACCTCCACATTCGGAGGTGATGATTATGCATTCAAAAGTCAGCACCAGTTTTTAGTTTCTCAAAACAACAATCTGAAAAATTTCACATATAAGTTTTGATTCCGAAAAAACAATATTTTCGACAAAGAAAGGTTTAGCTCTTTAAAAAATTGTCCTGGTTTTAATTTTGTTTGGGCTATTTGAAAATCTTCATCAAAAGAAATTTCGTTAAAATCTTCAAATGGTGAGGGAAATTTACAATAACCTCAGCTTATCGTATCAAAATGTTAATTTTTAAATTTGGGTGAAGTAACAATTTCATTTCTTCAAATGTTTCTGCTGACAGGAATAATTATCAAACGGAAAATCAAAGAGTGTGATTCAATGTCTTATTTTTACTTGTTCTTCAAATACAAGTTCTAAGGTGTTCATCTGTTCATTTATAATTTAATTCGGAAATGGCCTGAATTGGTCTTTGATGACGAAGCTGTATTCCAAAAACGTCTTACGATATTACAAATCCTACCAAGTACCAGGATGTATCAGCTCAGTTGACTTTAACAACGTTGGTCGTAGTTTTTCAAGACGTAGCAGAAGATTTTAAGTACTCGTATAAATTGGCGTATCGAAAATAAATCACCTTGGATAAAAGAACAATTAGAGCTATCTGTTTTATACGTAGCACCCATGTATTTCTGATTTCTAACCTCCTTCAAACTGGGTAAATACGAGCTCGTAAATGTAAAATAAACGGTTAATTGAGTTCGATACTCAAGTTATCCAACCTAAGTCGTCTGTGGGTTTTAAGTGAGAAAACGGTCACTCAATTCTTGATCTACTGCTATTCTATTCTTTCGAATATGTGCATGTCTCGATAAAATACAGTTTTTCTGCCTTGATAGCTTATGGATACACTATCAAAGGAGCCAAAAATCTATGCATAATGGGTTCAGCAATTGTAAATAAATAAATAATAGTAAATGAAAAAATTGATTTATTAGATCTATAATTATTGCTAAAAATGTATATTGAAGAAAAATGTCATAGCGATTCGGCTTTTCATCTCTGATCATTCCCTTATCAAAATGATACAAAAGGCGTTTTATTTAAGGCATAATCCCTTTTTTAAAATTCAAACTTCATTAAAATTCAAAACTGAAATAAATTAATTCGCCGAAATATATCATTTTATGCTATTTATATAAATTAGCTTCGCTAGCGTTGGATGTGCACTACAAGTAATGCATTTCAGATATACTCAAAGGCGTTCGAACTAACGCAAGAGCGCTGCATACCTTCAGGAGTGTAATTCCACGTTCACGTTGAGTTTTTAGGGCCTTTCTTCCTCTAGTCTAGAGAACAGGTTTTTTTCAGGAAGAAGGTACCCTGCTTCAGTTTCTGTATTCCTGACCATATGTGTACAAATTTGCATCCTGAACGGCGTGAAATCGCAATGATGTAATATTGAAGATTCTTACAAATAATAACGAAGATATACAGGGTGATTCGCGATAGATGTGACAAAAAGCTAGAGCATGTAGGTTGTTTCGAGACCAGAAAAAAATCGTCTATTCCCTCCATTTAGCCAGGAGGGACAATTTTCTAAAAAAAAAATTACGTAAAACAGAAAAAAATATTACAAAAACAACGGTTATACTCACAATGCCATAATATAACTTTTTGTAAAGTCAGAAATCTCTTCTTTAATATTGCTTTTTAAATTAAGCTGTTTTAAGAAATAGTTTTTGAAAAAAATTAATTTCCAAACGCAAAATTTTGAAAAAAAAATCAAACTCATTTTTTTTTTCAAAATTTAACGTAATTAAGTACTAATTTTGTTTTCAAAATTCCAAAACAGAAAACTGGATGCTCAAATGTCTTGTACTGTTTGAGAAACTTAAAAATAACGAAAACTACTTTTTTTCTAATAAAAAATCTTTAATTAGTTCTCTACACATTACAAATACTACCCTGTTTTGTCCTTGGAACTTGTCATAATGATCCAACCATGATGAAATCAGTAAACGTCATTCAATGACACCCAATATCAACATCATCTCACCAAATTGAATGGATAATACTTATTTAAACAAAAGTATCTTAACTTCTGTTGTTGACTGTACTGGGTGGAGGCTTGCAAAATGAATGCCCCTGCGTGTGTGAGTGTATTGCTTTCATCGAGAAGTTGTGTATTTCCGTGCACATATTGAATTAAAATTCGGTTTCATCCGAAGGATGCTGAGTTTATTTGTATTTAGCTTGCATTTAAATTTTTAATTGCATTTTGTATTCATTTTAACAGTAAATGATATTCCCTCAGTAAATTATTTATTTTAAATTTAAATTTAATTTTGATTTTAATTAATTTATCTGTTTTTTTATTTCCTTTCAGGTAAGATGAAATTGAATATTATACAAACTAGAAACATCCTTTTTTCCTCGGTAAGTTATTATGATGACAAAGGGTAAATTCATGCTGACAAATGATACTTGAGTAACACTTTCGACACTGAATTTGTTCAGAAGAAAAAAAAGTTTGGAAAAGATACACCAACAAAAAAAATATAAAAGATTCTTATTAAAAGAACATAATCACTGACCTTAAGGTTGTCATGTCGTTGTCAAGATTATTACCGAACCGAATTCTGGCACAATGGACTCCCTCAAGTACAGGTATACAGAGTTAGAAGTCTGGAAAGATTTACAAAATGATAGACGTGGTAGTTGAACGTAGTAATGATAAATAGCGAGAGAGAGACTTGCGGTGGAAGTGGGAATGTTATTTTGTTGAAGGATGTCGATGTTTATGAAGTTTGAAAGGAATAATGAGATTTTGCTGGCCTTTTGATAGGAAAATCACTTTTGATAGAAGAAGTGGTTTGCGGTTGGAAATTCAAGTGCTAGGTTATGTAGATTTATTTAAATTTTTCTGAATTATTGTAGGATGATCCAGGTGGTGATTATGCATGTAATTCACTTTCAGGACATTTTTTCTTGTTGAAAAAAGAAAAAAAAATCGATTTGACGGATTTTGACGTAAGAAAGCCGTCATGATAACAGATGAATATTTGGGCCTTCGGACTTAATTTCATCATACTTGATGAACTATATTCTATTGGTGCTGAAAATGTGCTTTGGGACCCAACAAGAAAATTCAAAATCAAAATTCAAAATTCATATGATTAAACTCATAACTTTTTCATTTGTAAATGTTATTAAACTAAATAAAAAAAAATAACATTACGTGTACGGTATAAACGCAACTTGATAGTTAATAATAATACAATACACAAAAGTAATACAAACCAAAAAATTGGTATAAATCAGGTTGCCACCACCGAGGGACACAAAAGAGGTGCATTTGTCCTAATCTGTACAAAATGAGACAAAGAAGTGCCCGTAGTGTAGAGAATATTGCTGCCGCTGAGGCTCAGAAAGCCCAAATGTGTCTCTCACACGTCGTTCTCAAGCGTTGGGCATCTCTGTGACGTCGTTGTGGCGAATTTTGCGAAAAGATCTTGGCCTACATCCTTACAAGATTAAATTGACGCTAGAACTGAAGCTGCTTGACCACCAGAAGCGTCGTATGTTCGTGAATTAGGCTGAGCAACAACTTGAAAATTATTCGGATTTTCATCGAAAAATCATCTTCAGCGATGAGGCTCATTTCTGGCTGAATGGCTTCGTCAATAAACAAAATGTGCGGTATTGTTCAAGCAGCAATCCACACGTACTCCATGAGTCATCATTGCATCCCGAAAAAATTACGGTTTGGTGTGGTTTATGGGTCGGCGGCGTCATTGGGCCGTACTTCTTCCGTGATGATCAAGACCGGCACGTTACTGTGAATGGGGATCGCTACCGTTCAATGATAACCAAATATTTTTGGCCCCAATTGGATGATATGGACTTGCAGGACATGTGGTTCCAACAGGACGGCCGGCGCCACAAGCCACACAGCGAATGTCACAATCAATTTATTGGAAACCAAGTTTGGAGAACGTGTTATCTTACGAAATGGTCCAGTCGCTTGGCCGCCTCGGTCGTGCGATTTGACGCCGTTAGACTATTTCCTGTGGGGCTACGTCAAGTCTATGGTCTATGCCAACAAGCCAGCGCCGATTGATGAACTTCGTACGAAAATCGAACGTGAAATTGCAGCAGTATCGGCCGATTTATGCTTGCAAACCGTCCAAAATTGGGTTGAGCGTTTGGACTTCTGCAAGCGTGCCCGTGGTGGCCATGCAAAAGCAATCGAGTTCCATACATAATGGCATCGAACGTACTTTCACAGGAATAAAGAATTTCATTGATATCCAAAACCGTTTTTGTTTTATTTAAAAAACTTTTGTAGCGCTCTTATTGAAAAACCCTTTACATTATGTGGTTTTGTATTTGTTTGTACTTTTGTCTGCCTTCACATCTGTACACCCCTAGCTAGCTAGCTTAAGTCTACATTACAACTATGTAAGCCGACCATAGGCAATATTAAGATCGACTGCATTATCGATGTTCGCTCAACCACCAAAAATGGTTATCCTGATCAAAATATTGCCTCGGTCCCGATCGGGCACAGCCCTACTGAAACGAAGGCGCTCTGCTTCGCCTCCTAGGACAATGTAAAGGAGCCTCCTATCCACAGTTTTACGGCCGAAGTGGTAGATCAACGAGATCGCGAATCTATGCTATATCAACCCTCAAAATAAAGGAAAGCTTCTAGCGGGATGAAACCGCTTAAAAAAGTGCTTTCAAATAACCTCAACCTTTGGACCGTTCTGTGCGCGATTAACGTCGGCATACACAATTGCATGCAGGTAGACTTCCGATGAGGCGAGTTCACTCACGGCTGCTTGTTGCAGACCATTTTTAATATCAAATATTGTGGTAGAAGTCACATTGCCTTGTGTCTCCGACCCTCCTCCTCAATTTTACAAATGATCTCCTGTCTGCATCTTCTAATCCAATAAATTGTTGCGCCCATTTTATGGTAAACACAGTGATCCCTCATAGTCGAGTCTTTAACGTTTTTCGATCAAATCTGAGGGTACCGTGTTTTAATCTATTTTAAAACTTGATTTTAAAAAAAATATATGCAGAATTCATTCGGCTATTTAGATCTTTTCAAATATAAAATTTGACAGAAATCCAAAGAGCCGTTACCCAAAAGCCAAAAATCAAAAAAAAAAAACGTTATATAAAAGGTACCGTTAATAGACTTCCCGTAAATTTGGTTCTGACGAAATGATAGGCAATACCAACAAAAAAAATCTCAAAAATTTTCATCAAAATCGTTGTAACATTTTCGAGAAAAATAAGCATTTCCTAAACGGTCATATGGCAGGTACCGTTATTTTAGGCCTAAAAATACAATTTCAATTTCTCTTATGAGGAACGCCAAAGAATCACACCAAATTTGAAGATAATCGCTTAAGCCGTTTAGGCTGTAGCTCGTTATACATACTGACAGACAGACAGAAATTTTTTGCCACTAACTTTTTATACTTCTTTATGATCGTAATGTCATGTTTGATTGTTATCTCAAATTTTTTATATTTACGAATCCTAAACTTGCCCTATAGTCCTTATAATCGCAAGTAAAAAATGTATCGTTTGGTGTGGATTTTGAGCCTTTGGCATCATTGGTCATTTTTTTTTTTCAAAAATGACGTTGGTCAGTCGGCTACCTTCAATGGTGATCGCTACAGAGCGACGATAACCATTTTATTATGGTCCAAACCCTGTGGACTTACCCGACATGTATGTTTGCACTAGGACGGCGCTAAGTACATCACAGCCGACGACATCTACCCTCCCTTTATGAAAACTCTATATTATGGGAAGACCACATCCTAGACATTGCCCTAAATACAGAAAGATATTAAGGCTTACTCTCGAGAGAAGTAGTCTCTTCTTCTGTTCTGGCTGTTATTTGCAAAACTATTACACCCAAAGCTAAAGTATAAGTCATATACATTTGTCGATGATCGAGTAATCTACTTAAGTCTCTTGAATAGCGTTCAAAGACGAGCTTTCATTCCTTTTTGAAGACAGGAACACCTTAACCATACGTATGTAGATACTTTTCGTTACTCGTACAATGTCCTAATATTTTTTTCCCTTTTCATCACCGAAGAACATTTTCTCATCCACATCTACGACCTGGGGAGGTGGGCGATAGTTGAACTATCAAACCCCATTATCTGATGCCTCATACTTAAGGTCTAGTGTGGTGGTTCAGTTAAAGTTAAAAAATAGCGCTGTAGAGAAGTCTGGAAAATGTTTAATTTACACTGTCCAATTTACTGTGAAAACTTCCTGCTTCTCAACTGCGTATGTCATCTCATACTATCTAAACAAGACACCAGAGTGCAGTTACACCGCACTCTCTTGTTATTTTACAACTAAATGCTTCTATACCAACTTAAGTGTTCTCAAGTGATTCCGCACTTAAAACATCCGAGAAGAGATATAATACATTTTGTTAACACCGTTTCACACCAAAAACCATTTATATATTACGATGTGGCGCGGTTCTCGAAATTCACTTCCATTATCCTTGACCTAAAACAATATACATTTTTTTCTCCATTTTCAACCGATATTTTTCTACTTACTTGCTGCTGCCCTCTACCCAAAACCACCACCCATACCAATACATTTCAATTCCTGGCTCAAGGCTGATTTAATATTATCCTATAATCCAAAACGTGACCTCTCCCATTTTGCCCTATCAAAACATATTGCGTTATGACTTTTAACAACCATCCCCCCACATTCTTTCACATTCATATTTATTACATTTCCAGAAGGAGATGAAGATGAAAAAAAGGAAAAAGAAACTACCACTAGCCTTCCATGATTTTTTGGCGGTTAATCTTATTACGCCTAAGGGTGTCCTCTCCTTCGTCAAAGAATAAAAAAAACATAATCCGTGCTTTATGTCACAAATTACGCTTTGTATCTTTTTCCATCCATCCCTGCGTGACATCCAAACTTTCAAAATTCGGGATAGGTATCCTGTATGGAAAAAAAGACTAAAACGAAAAACAAGGAATCCGATTGATATACGACTTACTGTTGCTGATAATAATTTACAACTCTCAAATAGCTCCGAGCGAAGAAGCTTTTAATGACAATCGTTAATCTTGAAGGAGTTTTTTTTGTTCCATCCAGTTCCTCTTCTAGGACAACAAAAAGAAAAAAAAACAAAAGCCAGCAACGACAACCCCCAAGCTATGCCCGGAATGACATTTCTTAAGGGATGTGATGAACAATTTCCTATTTGTCGTATACTATGCCTAGCATTTGCAAAAATGTAACCACCAAAGTCATCTCTTCTGACGCAACAACGGGCTGGAATACGACTCTTAAACTCGTGTAACAGTACCATCATCACAGAACCCAGCAAAAAGGCATTATAATATAAGTTAACTCAAATTTTCACTTAACTTCCAGAGAACCCCCACTGATTTGGCCAAAAAAAATCCTTGGCAAAAAAAAACATAAATATGCTGAAATTCGCCTTTATTTCGATGTTTTTGTTGTTTTCTTTTTTATAGCAGGCGTGGGCCTCTCATCCCCAATTTTTTGCTATAACAACCCTTGAAATCACGCAAATAAAAATGTTTTTCTTTGCTATATATGTATAAACATCACTCTAGTGATGTTGTATAGTACAACTTGCCACTTGAATTACACAGCAAAACACAGAAAACTTGAGGGGAGAAGAGGGTGAGGGTTTGATAAAAACGCGTCGAACAGCAAGCACTTTTGTTGCCTGGCACCACACTCCGCGAACGCATCCCTTGTACATGCTGATGTTGCTAAATTGGATGATTTGCTGGAGGGGGTTCTGGTGTAGTTGAAGGGTTCTTCTGAAAAAGCCCACAACCATTCTATTTAATGGACTTATTTGAAGTCACTAATACAACACTTGAATCGGCCCATTTTCCTGGGGCTGTGTCCGTAAATCATCAATCTTTATTGTTTTGCAAATAAAAACATAAAATTTTTTCTTATGACACAGTTTTTCATAATTTGTCAAAAGTAATGAAGTGGATTGGAATCAATTGGTGGAATGTTTTGGAAAAAGCTATAAAACTTAGGCCTAACACACCAAAATAAAAGGCTTTCGAGTAGAAACGTCAGGCTAGTGTGATAATATTGACAATTTATCTTGTGGCAAAACCTAATGCCAATAATGACATTAGGAAGAGCTTGCTCTGTCGTAGTGTTCTCTTTTTTTAACTAGAAGAGGCATTCGAACTTGAAAGTCAAGGATGAGAAAGAGCTGATGATAAATAAAAAGAGGGATGAAAAGTCGTAAATTATTGACTAACACGCGTTTGACTGGTGGTGGGTGATTTTTTGTGGTCATTGTGAAAACGATTAAATTTCTGGTAATTCACTTAAAGTGTTTATTTAAATTTATTGAATACTTTGCTAAGGTTTCACTTTTGTTTTGGGAAATTGATTTTTAAAGGAGGATTAGGGATGGTAATGGAGGGAAATGTAAACATTATTTTGTTGTATTTAATATGCGTCTTAGGAAATGGGAGAAAAAGGGACATTTTTTGAGAGAAGATTTGTTTTTTTTTTTTTAAGAATCTTTATGGGAATTAATTTTAACGAATTGACACTATAATTCAAAATTGACAACGAAAACATGCTTTTAACTTAAAACCACAAATCTTAATTAATTTTGCGTGATAGTTGGTAACATACAGGAATGGAATGTGCTCAGAGTTTTTTATGCATCATAATGGCCTACATTAGGTTCCCCCCTCATGCTTGCTTTTAATTTATAAGTGTTTTCGTGACAAGAGTAGTAGATATAAACATTTAATAAAACTGTGTTAGAAATTTTTTTATCGTTTTTTTATCTTCAGCAAGAAAGCGCTCTTAGAGCAATACGGAGAAGTCGACGCTAGATAGCTTTGATTCGATTGATATGAACTTCTTGATATGGGGACTATACCTTGCTGCAATATTCCAGAAAATATGGGACAAAAATAGTGTAAAGAGGTTTCGTAAAGTAAGGATGTAATAACTTCTTAGACCAACGACGAACAAAAGAGCAAAGTAAGCCTAGCTACCATGCTGTCATGGTGTGATCTAAAGTTGAGTTCACTATCACAAGTAACACCTAAATCCCGAATGGTCGTTTCCATTTGATTTAATTTTTTTATTTAATGTTGAGACCTGCAATGCAACCTTGAGAGCAATGATTTTTTTCCATCCCAGTTCCTTCCTTTTCAAATCTCTTGATGGCTTCCTTAGCAGCACTTTCTATGGTCACGTGTAGTAACGTCAAGTTAAGAGTAACTGTCATTGCTGGTAGAAGTTCACATTGATCCAATAATGAATAAGCATGAAAGCCTTTGTACATTTTCTATTTGTGTGATGAATTCGTTTCCTGTATGCTATGCAAGCGGCACATAAGTAATGATTGGTCTTACCATAATGGTCTTATACCGTCTCATAATGTTTAGTTTTCAAACCCATATGATTTACCTGCAAGTCTCTTCCATATCAAAAGCTTTTGTTACTTTTCCGACAGGAATCTCGACATGTTTGTTCCAGAGGAGTTTGCTATCTAGTGTATCTTGGTATCTAGGTATTTAACCTTCCTCCCCTATGGATGTCGATTTTTTACCATCCAATTGAATAGGTTTCACGCATTGAAGAAATGGAACTGTCGTTGTCACTGATTGGCGTGATTTTCTTGTTCTCTCTGAATTATATCATTTAAAAGTTTCTTCAAAGTTTCCTTAAGCTGTTATGTCAATATATCACGAACTTCGAAGAATATATGTCTTGAGAAGACAGGCTTAACAATAGTTCATCTACTTCAAGATTCCACTAGGATCCATAGTAAGGGTAATAGAACCCCTCCCTGAGGACAACCTCTTCTGGTAATTACTCTGTACACTTTGTCCTTCCTATGATTTCACAGTTCTTGTGCCTAGCATACCACTTATCCATCTGATTAGCGATGGGTTCAAACTTCCTTAAAAGAGCCCTTTTAACAAATCCATGAGATGTGTATGTTGAAAGCCTTCTCAACATCATAGAGGGCAAATAAGATTAGTTCTTTGGATTCTTAGGCCTAATGCACACGGAGCAACTAGAAAAAAACTAAACTGGTTGGCAAGATGGTCTGTTGTTCGCTCATCTTTGGCAAACTATAGACACTGAAATCACCAGGCAACCCGACATGCTAATCAACAGACGACTGTTTACAAACCGTTTTTTTGTAAATAGCCAACGAGTTTTGATTACCCCTTTTGATTACACAGGGTATGACTCAAAGCAAACTAGTTGCCAATTCACACCTGATCAGTTTTTTTTTTGCATGCATTGGGCCTAAGGCTATTTGTATGAGTTCATACAGAGATTTTATTAGTCTGAAAGGCTTGAGATGGATTGTATCTTTGTTCCTTATTTTCGGGATAATACCTTAGGTCTTCTTCACAAATTTGATGTATAGCGAAGTGCAATACTATTGCCTGGAAAAAAGAGTATTTACTATTATGGTAAACCTTTGGTCCGCATTTTTTGTATAGCCATCAACCAACAGGGATTCTAAGCGCTAATGATATAAGAGTCTTCTCTTTTGCGAGAAATGTATGTAGTCTTGCTGCTGCACGGGAGGTAGAAATCACGTCACAGAAATCCCCGAAGCTACTTCTCTTGACTTTCACCCCATCTAGTAGGTCAGTTCCATAGAAATGTTATAACACTCTGCAGTCGTCTTTGCCTTATTTAATAGTTTTGTCGCCTTGGATCTTAGTTTTGACGGGTTTATTGTTCCACCAAACAGTATCTAGTATATAGTGGTATATTCTCTTCATCACCAGCAAAATATGCGGCTGAAGCGCTTTGATTATCATCATCATCATAATCATCATCATCATTATCATCACCATTATCGTCATCATCATCCTTATCATCATCATCACACGGTACGGGAAAAACTATTCCGGGTTCTTCTGCATACTGTCACAAACAGAGGTAAATCCTCTCTCTCCTCACATTTTCAATCTTCATGTTGATGTGAACACCATTTTGAAATCTTCAAGCCTCGTTGCTGAAATCCGATATTTCATTTTGATGGGAACATTGTAAGATAAGATTTTCTTTCTAATAACCTTCAAAGAGCAATCAAATGGGCTTTGATATCAACTATTCCTTATCCTCGGTCTAATGACAGGTGGCAGCACCAATAATCGCTAAGTGAAATCGCGTGTTAAGATAGTTTCTCCCAACTAAAAACTGACAATCCAGAATTTTTAATTGTCTTTTTTCTAGTATTTTTCTTCTTTTGTTCTATTAAACAGGATAATTGAAGAAAATTACATGTTGCAACCGAGGAAATATCGTTCCTTCCTTTGCAATCTTCACACGCACTCATAATGCACACTGCAACTACTTGTGATTTTCTTCGCATGCATCTAATTAGACAACTTATTATCATCATGAGTATCTTAAGGTTCTACTGCGCTGTAATATTGTTCTTAAGTTGCATGTTTAAGATAAAGTCTAGTCTTGTCAGCTGACCAGCGTATAGACCGGTGTCATAAATTATTACATTCATGCAACAATTGGCTTTTGTTTTTAAAATCGCATTGAGATTTATTGCAACAAACAAGCTAAACACTGGAAGTTCCAAAGATCACGCACTGAGATCGGAAAAACAATTTCGTTACTTTGCAATTAATGTCATGCAACAGTGCCCGGGTTAATTGATTATTTATGGAGGAGACTCTGACTCTGTTGCTGTGTTGCTTGATGGAATCGATGTTTATGTTTTGTTTACTAGGATGATCAAAGTTCTGTATCAACAAACAGCTGGCAAAGTAACTGCGGCATGCACATGTGGGTCAAGCTTTATCTGATGGAGTGTGGCATTTCATCAGTAGTTGAATATGTTGAAAGACAAGGATTATATGGAATGGCTTTTTTAGTACTCTTGTGCTTAATCTGCTTCTAGAATGATTAATATCTATCGGGGATCATCAGAGTATGAGTTCATCGATTGATGAAGAAAAACTTTGTTTATAATTACCTACTTTGATAGATCAACAATGTACTAAAAATAGATAAGTAGATAATTAAAATGTTTTCAAATCAAAAATAAGGTTTTTTATGCACTGAAAATAGTGAAAAAAAATATTTATACCTAGTGTTTTTTTCTTTTGAAATTTGCGTGATTGCAACATTATCCCGTTGCCTTCATCATTAATGAACATACAAATGACCAAATGCTCATCCGGCCCAAGAAAGAACAACAGTTTGCGAGGATTTTACTTGTGGAAAAAAAATATATTTTATCGCTATTTTTTAACACGAATTCGGAAAATCCAATACATCAAATGACCAAGTGATATTTGACTAGAGGTCCTAATTAGCTTTTATTCCAAAGTTTTCGTACGCTTTTCGCTTTTTGTGCTAGCTGTTCAACAAAAGAGTATAACAACGAGCTTAACGCTGAAGTCTTTAACAAATAAGAGAAATAAACTTGGCGGAAATATCACAATTCAGGCTCCGATCTTGAACTTTTTAATTACCAGAACTTTAGCTCTGTTTTTTCAGAACTCTGTTAAACTCCTTACCATAAATATCTTAATGTCATGCAATCCTATATTATATTTGACTCCAGGAGCTCATTCCACTTAATTAATATAATATATAAGTTCCAGCTCAGATAATTGACAATTTTCAATTTTTTTTAGTCAGTCATATTCTACCGATTTTAAATATTTTCTTATAACAAAATATCTATCTAGAAAAAATCTTTCCTTCTTATTAGGCGATTTTCTTTTTTCACTCAAAAAAGGTCTCTGAACAGAGTCTGAGCATTCTGAGCATACTCTGATGATTCCCTGAACCGAGCATCGTCTGAGCTGAAATACGTTTGAGCACTTGGCTGTCACAAATTGACAATTGTGATATAGCTTTTTCACAGGCGGCAATATAATGCATATCATACTTTTGTCTCTTTCGCTTTGCATCTATTTTTCGATGATTAGTGTAGGCAATGTGCATGAGATAAAGTGAAACACCCCACAAGTCTAAAGTGACATTACTTGTGTTTATTTTCTTTTTCAGAATGCTCAGTCAATTTATCCTGAGCGTATACAGCGTTCTCAGAGCACGCTCTGATCATCTCTGAACGAAAAAAGAAATGCTACTTTGAAGATCTGAACGCTCTGAGCGAAAAAAGAAATACAACTTTTTTTTGACAACTCAGACGAAAAAAGAAAAACGCCTATTGTACAAAAATCTTTCATAAAAATACAAAAATACCCTAAGAATAATATCTCTAACAACCGCTCAATTGCCGAATTGTCGTTCGTCCCTAAGCTTTTTGAAAGTATTGTTTATGATACAATGCTTTTTCACTCCAAACATGTCATCTCCCCTAACCAATATGAATTTCTAAGAGATCAACAACCACCAGTTCAACAGACTTCGTCTCTGGCACGGTTAGGAAGTTGATGTCATTGCAACTGACCTATTTAAAGCATTCGGTAAAATCTATCCATTGATCCTTTTCAAACTAAAAGCTCTTGGATTTCCAATCGATTTCATTCAATGGATAAATTTTTATTTGAAAGATCGTCTTAATGAAGTTCTTTTCAGTTCTTTTCTATCTGACCCTCTTACCTTGCAAGTTCGCGGCCCTCAAGATAGCCATGTTGGTCCTTTAATCTTACTTCTTACAACTTATGATGTTGACTGTGTCGTCAAAAAATCATCTATCAATAGTCGAAATTAGAGGGAAAGGAAATCCCTCTAATTTCGTATTGCTTCAAAATTATTTAAATATTTTTTTTCGATTTAGTGAGAATATAGAACTTCCTTGAGGTAAATGTTAAAACATGTAAATCTTTTACATACTCCCATAAAATCCTTCTACAGTTTCCTCGATTTTAATCAATTCAATAAACAGCGAAACTGTTCCGTAAGTGGATTTTTGTTGCGTTCTCAAATTGTTATAACTATAAAAGAGGCTAATTCAGCTCTTGGCTTCTTGGCATATGAAGACCGTTTAAATATACTTTATTTGCAATCTGTAAAAACGTCGCTAAGTTGCTGATATAACGCCAGGATAGCTCTAAGCAGCCACATATCAAACAAAAGAAATTCAAAGGACAAGGTTTTTAAATAGCAAAGGCTTTTAGAGATTTTTGATGATTCTGGAATTGAACGGACAAAAGGGGATATGGATGGAAGTTGTACATTGAACAATATACTAGAGTACGTCGAGAGTTTAAGAGTAGAAGACCAGATCTATTGGGATCATATGCCCATAGTATTGAAATTGGAGCTAAATTCTAGTGATGTGTAATATGTTAGAGATGAATCTACTCCCTAAACTAAAATGAATCTATAACATCAAAAACCAGCTATAAGCAAAAGCTACACGATTATATAAACACTTCAGAGCTAACAGAATGGACAAGCCAAAACCTCAAAATTGTCTTTGGCAATCAGAGATACTGCCAGAGATATATTGCTAAGGAAAAATGTTACGATGAAGTGTGTGAACGTGCTCGAAAAAATCACTCTTTTGGCTTAGAGCACAAAAGAAATGTATCTCTAATACAACAGAACATATAAAAAACTTAATGTGGTTAGGAACGCACAAGAGTTGTGAAAAATTGCAAAAGAATTTAAAAATATAAACTTTATAAAAGGTAACAATATAGCAGATGCTATCTTTAAGAACTATTTCCACGGCCTTCTAAATCAATCGACATGCATCGTAGAAATAGAAAACATAACCCCATACCCAAGTACTCCACTGCTAGATGGAGCAATTTCGCGCTCAGAAATACGTGCTTTTCTAAATAACAAAGATTATGAGCATGGTTGCAACAAGCTCAACCTTATGAAAAGAGCTCAAACTCACAGCTCAGCTCAGAAGTTGAGCTTATCTCATAGCTCAAATTCTTCGAGACAGGTCAAAAGTGAGCTAGCTCAAATAAGAGCTTGGTTTGGACAATTTTGAATTCATATGATTAAGATGAATTTTCAGAAGCTAATCTAAATGAGTTTGTATTTTTTTTTTGCAATGAGTTATTATTTTTTTTCTACGTTTATGATTTTAATGGTTTATGTTATATGTATGAACGCTAAAAAATGCAAGTATACATAGCTAAATGTACCTAACAGCTAACACCTATAACAGATATCGAAAATCCGCAAATATATCATTCGCGCATACCTAAACGGAGGGAGAACGGAGAACGGAATGTACGCACGCACATACATTACATTTTTTTTGGTACCCTTTTTCTTTTTACTACCAGATACCTAACACCTAACATATACAAAATCCGCACTCACTTCGAAGAATGCAACTCATTGCAAAATAAAATAATTAAAAAAATTATAACCATCTGAACTTATTCCTCTGCTTAACTGCAAATTCATCTTACATATCATAATTACTTTTGAATATTCCAAAACATCACCCAAGCAGTAAAAAAATAACTATTTTTCTTAAACAATCTACAACTGTAAACATATTACACATCTTTAATTATGCCGCAAATAGAATATTTTTTCATAACGTTAACAAATGTTATGTCAACGCAACTCATGTCATAGCTCTAAATGCAGTTAAGGTAACACCAGCTCAGCTCAGCTCAAACAATAGCTCAGCTCAACCAACAGCTCAGCTCAACCGACAGCTCAGCTCAAACAACGGCTCAGCTCAACCATCAGCTCAACTCCTCCGATAGCTCACCTCAACCAATAGCTCAGCTCAATTTTAGGAGCTGAGCTGTTAAGCTCAAAATTGAGATAGCTTTTTGCATTCTTGTTAAGAGTTTATAATTAATGAAAAGAAAAAGCCCTCAACCCAACCGTATGCTTTCATCTGGAAAGGTAGAACCAAACCGATCCACAAAAAAGCAGACATAAATTTGGTTGAAAATTACAGAGGAATTTCCTTTACGGACTGTGTAGCGAAAACATTTGCCGGTGGTCTGTTGGGAAGACTATAGAGCTGGGAAAAATAACATTGGGTTTTAAACTAATATCAAGGCGGTTTTAGAGAAGGTTATAGTACCGCAGACAATCTTTTCAATTTATTCAATATAATAAAACTCAAAATACGTGAAAAAAGAAAAGTGTACTGCTTTGCGTTTGATCTCATTGACCGTAATGCTCCCTTGTATAAACTTAAAAAATAAGGAATATCAGTAAAGCTATTAAAAGTCAATAAAGACCTCTACGACAACACTGAGTCAGCTGAGCGGATAGAAATTGTCACAAAATATAAATATCTTGGTGTATGGTTGACCCCCACTTTGACCTTGACCGAACATTTTAAGGGGAGGACAAAGATGGCCAGAAAAAGCCTGAAAACAACGTGGTCAAATTTCATCGCCGGCAAAGATGTAAGACTCTGCTCAAAGATCGAAAGCTGTCACCAGGGCTATCGTATTATATGGAGCACAAGTCTGGGGACACACAAAATATGAAGAAGTAGGGAAGCTATAAAGATATTTTTTCAAAAAAGTTCTTTGACTACCAAAAGTAACGCCAAACTATGCGTTTGCATTAGAATGCGAAATGAAGCGCATCCTTGGGTTTACGATGCGATGCCATATAAACTGTAGGAAAAGTCTTCAATTGCTATGAAAACAGTAGATTACCTAAAATATTAGCTAGGATAATAAATGAAAAACAAATAAACTGGTTTGAAGCGTGCAAAGCTTCCAAAACCGGTTTGAAATTACTAATATAGAACAACTGGTGGCAAATAGGAACCTATTTAACGTTTTTTTGTTGACAACGCATCGCAAAAAATTGCAGACGAAGAACGTCAGGAGGCACTTGAAAGAGCGAATCTAACAAGATCCCATGGGTTCTACCACCAGCTTAACTAAGAAGTGGGCAGAAGATATGTCCAAGATACTGAAACAGGATCATACATACAATTTATGGGGATTTGTCCTATTCTTTGGGGGATACGCATATATTCAGATTGCTTCGGAACCACGAAACACAATGAGAACACCATGGCCAGTCTACATTACATTACATTACATATTGATCTGAAAATAATGAGCCGTATGTTGAGTGGGTATAAGGTTTAACTAATTTTGACATTTGACTTCGACTGTAACAAGAACGCGATTAAAATTTCTCTTTTCAATTCCTCCTACCGTTAAAAATAATAGAAGTGAAATTAGAAATTTTTAAAACATAAAAAAAAAAACAAAAAAAAATGATTTATCTAATTTGTATTTTGCATCTTTATAGAAAGTTAGAAACAAAAACCTTTAGAAAAAATTTAAATTTTAGCAGATTATAAAACGATGCTTAAAAACTTAAATTTGTCTTGAAAGCGGGCGTTCAAAATGTCCAAGCATCCCAAAACTTTTAACCAAAGGTCGAGTTATTTGTTAGTTTGGCTCGGCCTAGGTGATCAGGTCAATTAAGAGGCCATTCTAACACGCTGAAGCTTTTGTTCTCAATCCAATATTTCGCACGCTTCCTGGTGTTTGAGTTCATTGTATTGTTGGACGATCCAAATTAATGACGCTTCTTCATTGGAAGAAGGAAGCATAACTTCCTGTGTAATTTCTACGTAATAAAAAAGACTAATCATAATTTTTTCTATGCGATAAATAGACTTTATTCAATAAAATGAAAACAAGCCCAGATCATTACACTGGAAACTCCGGGTATAATAATTTTTCTCGTATATTAAGGGTTAAAAATCGAGATTGGTGGCCGCCGGACATATTATCTCTCACGTCGTCTCACAGTGCGATCAGAAATGCCCAAATCAGATAGCATGTTTGCCCGCCGAACGATGCGATCGCAAGACAGACACCCTCACCCTCTCAACGTTTCCGTGTGTTCTGACTTTTCGGTGTCCTAAATGGGGTTTCGTTACATTTTACCTCTCCCTGAATGTTTTCACCGACGAAACAATTGACTGCCGGCCAGGCACGCTAACTGCAGGATGAATATTGAAGCGAGTACGGAACGACCGATGGAAAAGTTACCCTTGCAGGCAAACGAGCGATGTTATTTCTTCCAATGCATGATGTCGACTGACTGCTGGGTAGATGAAACTTCAGGAAGTCCTCAAAAAAATGAGACACTCCCCACCCTCATCCATTTCATTCCACTCACATCATCCAGACAATAAAGACGATACAAATATTTGTGTCTTGTGTGCCTTTTATCGGTTTTTTCTTTGAAGGAACATATCACCCTTTTTTGTGGAAGTTGTCGCGACACACGCTCTATAAAACCCTCAACCAATACCAGTTTTGCTTAATCGCGTCGAAAGAAATGCAGATCTTTACTGAGCATTTCGAAAACCAAATACCGAATCTCGGATTCAAAGATCAAGACATCCCGGGTATAAGAGGGCTTGACGTGGAGGACTTGAATCCATGTAAAAATATTCTACTGCATAAATGCTGCGGTGTCTCAAAGGCAGAGAATCTTTATGTTGAACAATCAGGAACAAATTTAAGCCAAATTGAATAAACCATATTTGTACTCCTTCCTAAACTTCCTAAAAGACCACCATTTCCACCTATTTTCTTGGCATGTACAAACGTACATATTTGAATTCAGCAAAAAAAAAAAACTAAGAAAAATTTCAGAATTACTTGTTTTTAAAACTTTTCCAATATCTCGAAAGAAATGACCATTTTCTATTAATTTCTGCAAAACAAGTCAAATTGTTCTCCTGTCAATAGAATTACCTCGCATTCGAGTATTTTTCTTCAAAGAAACTTCAAGTTTTTCTTCTTTTTTCATTTAGGGTTCAACCAATCGATTCCTCAACCCAACCAAACACACACCCAGTTCCTCTTCCCGGAACAAAAACAACAACAACAACAACAACTTATTTCTATTATTACATTCGGATAAACAATAGAGTATCTTGAGCACAAAAATTCAAATATATAACCTTTGAATATTTGAAATTCAAAACGCCAGACAATCTATTCCTCCCTTACATTTCAGGCACGTTCTTCCTTGACTTTTAAAATACACCTTCGAGCTGTTTAACACAAAAACTAAAGGATACGCGCGCTCAATATCACCCAGGCAAACCATCTCTTCAAGTTGGTTCTATACATTCCACTTGAGCAGCAGCTCCAAGTAATTTAGCCAGTTTCTCACGCGCCACACGTGCCAACAACGACAGACAAGTCAAATTTTGAAGCAAAACACACCAAAATATTCAGGCAATACCTATTGTGTCAACACAATAGGCGAAAATAATTCAGGGGGCGCCAAGTACTTCCCCCAAAACATCTGCGAAACCAATTAAACCTATAGAGGGAAACAATGAACACTCAAATAATTGCGTACTCTCAGGCGATGGAGATGAAAGCAGTACATGACACGCCATAGCAGCTCCAAGATTATGCACTTCTTCACATTTTTTTTTTTTTTTTTTGTATGGTTGTTCACGCTTCGCAGGTCAACAAGCAATTCAGCATGTCCGATTGGCAGATTCCCGTATTATGCATCTGCACGGACTACTCTTCTCTGATCACGGAAAATAGTTCAAGAACTCTCGAAAACAAAAATAGTTTGGAAAAAGTTCTCATTCTCATCCGTGCTTGTGCTGGGATCAGAGACATGACCAAGAGCTTCAGTGACTTTACACATCTTGATTAGGGTTGTACAGTTGTAGGTAGCACCTCGAGCAGTAATTGACCTGAGACAACCGTCTTAGATAGACGTTTAGGCAACCTATTTATGCATGGCATGTGGCGTGAGTAAAAGAAGTTATTCGTTGCATGCAACCTGATGCTTGTTTGCAGGAAATATTAAATGCTTCACGGCGTCGCATGATTTCGCTTTTGAATTATTCAGAAATGTTTACATTGGGAAACAAATGCTTTGCAAAGATATTGGTTTATATTTCGTCCACTTTCTTTAAGGGGCACATGAAGAAATGCCGAATTCCGAAACGGAGGACGTTAACATTGTAAATGTGGAGGAAGGTCTGAAGGTGTGCGACAATTGTTCTTTAACAACTTAAATTGCCAGTAGTAGTGTTGCAGTAGATTCCCAGATGTCAGGTGGGGAAGCAATTTCAGTCCTAAAACCACGGTACCTACCTGTCATATAGCACCTTTAATAGCCATTTCTTCAAGAATTCATTAGTCTCGTAACCTCGGTAGAGATTTATGTAGGTTCCAACGAAAATATGGCTAAAAATTTAATTCTTCACGGAATGAGAAATGTCGTGCCAAATAGATCAAATAGTATCAAATCTAGAAAAAAGTCATGGTTTGATTTGAGCTGTAAAACGGTTATCAGATAAAGGGAAATAAAAGTTAGAAAGCCGTGCAAAGTTCATATTCGTTGAGCAAAATTCTTAGATAAACAACAAATTTCGTAATCATCATCATTTCGTAAACGCTTTTCTTTAGTGGTATTTCTTCTGTTGGCTCTTAAGAAATAGCCGTTTTCGTTATTTAGAGGGGGTAGCTGAGTGGTTATTGCACTACTAGATTGGTATTGAAATTAGCTGCATAATCCGTCAGTAAAAAGTCAACTAAAAAATGTATGGTGCCTCCAGGAGTGCAATGAGGTGCTTCAATTATTTCCTGTCCTCATGTCTACCAGATAGATATTTAAATAAGGTTCAAGATCCATCAACAAAAAGTCAACCAACTAATTTATTCCTCCTCCAGGAGCGGAATGAGGTGTGGCATAATAAAAAGTAAATCATTTACTCATGCTTCACATGCCTATATCTCGTTATTTAGATATTGATATAAGCTATGAGTGCCGTGAGGTGTTTCAGGTGTTTCATGTCAAAAAAGTACCTCATTAACTCAAGCCTTTACACGCCTATATCTCGTTATTTAGAGGTCCCAGCTGAGTGATTCTTGCACTATCAAATAGGTTTTGAAATAAGCTACCCGATCCATCAAGAAGAAGTCGATAAAAAAATGTATAGTGCCTCCAGGAGCGGAATGAGGTGTTGCATGTCAAAAAGTACCTCCTTAACTCATGCTTTCTGTTATGCAGAGGTGTTATATGAATGCACTGCCAGATAAGTATTGACAGTAATTACACGATCCATCATATTGTGCCTCCAGAAGCGGAATGAGGTGTTGTCTTGCATTATAAATGCATTTGAGTGTGTAAATGATTTTACGGATCCAATCTTTTCCACTCTCTGTGAGTCACGACTCACGAGAGTATCAAAACATCTAAACATGCACGAATTTTCTGGCTCGGATAATATCGTAAGATGGTCTTCAATGGGGAAACCACTACCTTAGCTTTTTCATCTGCCTTCTTACTTTTGTCTTTTCCAAAGTGACTAAAAAACAGTATTTGTAAAGCCAGTCCCTAAAAAATTCTTTTTGGTTCTCTCAACATCGGCCAATTGCGATTACGTTTCTTCTTTTAAAAGTCATGGAAAAGCTTTCAGCTAAAGAAATATTTCGAAGATCGAAGGTTTTTTATTTTATTTTTCAAACGTTCGATAAAGTTTAGAATCATTTATCGAAATTACTTACATCTTCATTCGATGAATCTCTTCTTCTTAAAATTAGTATTTATATTTTGGATCTCTGAATACAAAAGTAGTATTAGACGTATTCAAGCTGGTGTGCCCCAAGGTTCCGTTTTGTCCCCTACATTCTTTTTAATATTCATTAACTACCTTTTGTATAAAACTCTTACTTTATTTTTTTCCGACGACAGTTTTTTTTTAGCTTTTCATATTCGTTTCCAGATTCACAACCATGTTCTTCGGATGTGGAATTGACGTACATTATGTACTGCGTCATTTGGTTTTAAGTTTTTATTTTTTCTCAAAAAATTTTAAACATCAAACAAGAAATAATTGACTATTAACTAATACACCCTTAATGCATACGATGCAATGTACCAGACGACGGGGACTGAAGTAATATGTAGGTTTTTCTTTAAAAATAATGATCCACTTTATGTCTACATCTGGTTGTAAATTTGAAATTTTTTCCACGGTCATTCCTAAAGCTTTCTTTCAGCAGCAGCAGCCGCAAAAACGTATCAAAAGCCTCATCGAAGTTATTCATCCATGGACGCCCCGATGATAATGATAAACGGATAAAATATCTCAAAACTCAAAGTATCTGAGGCAAGCTGTGGGCGAAACCCCATGAAAGCTTATTCCTTTAAGTATTCATTGCTCACAGCTCACTCAGGTTCTAACTTTGTTCTTCCACATGGGCACCCTTGAGTGCGCTTGCGCTTGGAGAATAGAGAAAAAACTGTGTAAAGTGTGAACGTGTGTGGAACCATCATCATCCCCAATCCCCATTCTTATCTCCCCAATCTCTATTGGCACGACATTTGTTTATTAGCGCAAAGAAGCTTCGGCCTTTTTCAAGTGTGCGCTGTGTGGCGCTCTTTTGGATGGAGAAAAGGCGCCACAGTTGGTGGGGTAGGGAGCAATGGGGTAAGTTGCCTTTGCCGCCATCACCGGCCGCGATTGATGCATCCAACAGCCAAACAAGCACGAGGAAAAAAATGTATCTAGGGGAGAAAACCACAGAACGAATAAAAAAAAAAAAAAAACAAGACATCCACTTGCAGAGGAGCAAGTTTTGGGACGATTCCGTTTTGTTCCACTTGCAACAAGGCGAAACCGACGACAGTCGACATCGCGCAGCAACCATGAACAGGTTGCTGGTGTACATACGCGTTCAACTCTGGTGTCGTCCTCGGTTCAGTGGTTGCAATAGTGCTAAAATCCTTAGGGGATTTTGCTGAAATAAAAAAAACTTTTCTTTAATTTTTATTAACATTTTGTTCGGTTTTGGTTAAATTTTAATCAAACAGATATAATTTACATATTTGTGAAGTAAGGATATGGAAGAAGTATAATTGAGCTATAAAATTAACACACAAAGTATCTACACCCGCATATACACAGTAACAGTAACATTTGTACAGTAGCTCCTTGTTTACGTTTTCACCTTCAACCTCTGCGTGCTAAAGGAATCCATCTATTCATCCGAGTTTCTTTTTTCTGTTCGTCTTGTTTGAAAACATATCTACATATGTATCTAGAATTTCATTTGAAATATATATCTATGAGATGTAAATGTCATTGAGTGTGTGATGGATTGTATGCTTGGTTGGTAATTGCGTGAAGGTGGGTGGATACTGGATACACTCTCATTATAGGGTATATCTACGTTTGTTGTCATAGCATCACTCGTATTTTTTTTTCTGGAAATAAAAGTGACAAGCATCGCACATATAGACGTCTGTATGGATTTGTAGTAAATAAGTAATGAAACAAGTGTCCTTGTTTTTGTGGGAGGATGGGATAAAAACAAGCTGAATGTTTACAACGCGTGTAGTCTTTTCTGTCAGATTCTGGCAATACTTATCGAATTCCTAAAGAAAGAAACGAAGATGTCCTTATGCTGAATTCTAAGAAAAAGAAATCATTTGTTTTGCTACAAAAAATTCTTTTCTTAGAATTTACTGATTGAGTAAACGAAAATCATTGTTTTATTTCATTCAAAGGGATTGCGTAGGATGTGGAGTGCTTTCATATATGAAAGGGACGTTGTTTTTCAATTATTTATATTCTTTTATATAATTCTAAATTTTAAATGTGTTTTTTTATGTCGTTATCGATGAAAGTAGAAAATTGTTTTTTTCTGGTATTATAGATTTGTCTTTTCTGTCAGTTTCATTAAAATGAAACAATATTTCGTGTACATACCGTCCTACAGCATAAACATCGATTGCCAGCTTATTAATCCCTCAATCACTCCTTTTGACAAAATTTTTTGAACTTGGTATCACATTTTTAATTTAATTGGTTTTTAAGTTACAGTTTAACTTAATTTAGTCATCTTTCTATCTACTTTTGTTTGAAACTTAAAAAATATGTGAAATTTAAGAAAACAATACATATTCCTGTTTTAAAATAACTTAACTAATTGAAAAAAATTTGAATTCATGTGGTAAATTTAAGCATAATTCTTATTGCGTAAATTAATAAAAAAAAATATTCATGAAGCAAAAATACTTAATAAGCAGACAATTTTAATTGCACATAGAATTTTCTTTCTTATAAAGAAATATATTTTTTTTATGAATTCGGGTTGTCCAATAAAAATTTGACTACTTTTGTTTTAAATATGTAAAAGTAAAACTCAAGCCTTTTGAGTTATTTCAAAAATGTTTTATTTATTACAATCAAAACGTTTTTGTGCAAAATTCAACTTAGCCGTTAATATATCCATCAAGAGCAACCCAATTTTCGGTGACCCCGCTTCAGGTTTTGACGCGGAAACGGCCGCCATCTTGCTTTCAATATTGGGTCTGAGCTTGTTTGCATAGACCAATGATTTAAAGTAGACTCATGAAAAAATAATCTAGAAGTTTTAAATCAAACGATCTAGGCTGACCGGTTCATTCCTCAATATAAAGAATTTTTCTATTTTATTAAAGGAAGCCCCATGTCATTAAAATCTAGTCCATTATGCAATGGACAAGAAATTGCGTTTCGAAATGTTCGATCTCCAGTAATTGGAACGGCCATTTCAATCATCGAAAAAAACAGCCCAATGACATCCAAAGTCCAATTCTTGGGAAAGCCCTTCGGAAGTCGGAACTGACTGTTTTATTTCGCTTGCGACTGTAGATCCATGACCGGCAGCAATACTTTCGGCACTTCATTCAATCCGTTGTCTCACTGGTAAAGTAACTTTAAGCTGCACTATTATAGACTCAAAATTGTTCACTAGACTTTAATTGCTTGACTAATAGACAAGAATTAATTACTTTTTCTTATTAACCATTATTTAAACTTTAGCCATTTTTTAATTTCTTCTTCGAAAGTTGCACACAAGTCTTTGTTTAAATCACTTTTATTGTAAGGGGTAAGTTTTGACATGATTGAAGTGTTTCTTTATAACTTGGTTTGGTAGAATCCAAAAAAATTATTCCCTACGTCCATACAGGTTTAAGCACTTGCTTATAGATAAGCAGTTCAATGATCGTAATTTAATATCGAGTTCTTCTCGTTCGTTTTTAAAGTGCGTTTACTATTTTTGCTTATCATCAAGTATCTTGTAAGTAAAGTTAAAATCTGTTGGTTTGCGCTCGTTTAAAGAAAAATATGCGATTTCTTTGCCCAGTTTGTTTTTTTATTAAACGTTTTTTGTAGCTCTTCGGTTTGCTCTTTACTATTGAGCCGAATGATCATCAGCAAATGTGGCTATGAACACGTAATCTTTTTGAAGTATATTTTGAGCATTCAGTATGAACAACACTGGGCCAAGAACACTTCCTTGTGGGACACTAGCATTAATTTCTTTAAATCCTGCTTATTCCGTTCTTTGTTTTACTCGGAAAACTCTATTTTCCAGCTAGTATTTTAGTATATAATTGTACCTATACCTTCATCATTGACTCATCAGACATTTTTTGTGTTTTATTATTTAAATCAAAGTTTGTTAAGAAAATTATGATTTGAATCTCTCCCACGGGTTAAAAAGTACACCATGTAGTTAATGCAGTACTATTCAATTCAATTCAATTCAATGCAGTCGTTAAGGCATGGAATTAGAATAAGCATCTCAAATTTTAAACATAAGCCTTTTCCAAAGGAACTATTTATTTTCTCAGGATAAAAAGTAGCTTATTTTTTTAATCCAGCATCTTACCCAGCTATTAACAAAATTTCGTTCAAATCCGTCAATTCGTTAAGGCATGATTGTGGAACAAACTGAATCGCCCGTCTTGCTCTTATATGCGGTCCAAACAAAATTTTAAAATATTAAGGGAACTTCAAAGTTTTTATTCGATTTTTCTGACTTTTGATTGCTTGAAAAAAGTACGTAAAATTGTTTTCAGCACAAAAAATTATACGACACTTTATTTCTTTAAAAAATGTGAAAATGTTTGAATTTTCAAAATCGGGAAGGTTTTTAATTTTTATTTTAAATTTTTTTTCAAAAATTAAAAAAAAAATTATCTAGAATGCAAAAGGAAAAAAATTACCAAAATTAAATTAAACAAAATTAAAAAAAATAAGCAACCAGTTTTTAAAATATTGATTGAAATAGAATCACACCTACAAGTACATTGATTTTTGTTCGTAAAAATTCTTAAAGCCGTTTTCGAAAAAAATAAGCTTTTACTTAATATAAATAAATGAAAATTAATTTACTTAATATAAATATGTTTCTCTATCATCGTAATGTTATGTTTGATTGTTATCCAAACATTTTAGATCTGCAACAATGCATAACTTGCATTATAGTAGCTATGATCGCAAGTAAAAAGGTTCAAATATGTCTGACCAAGCGTTAGACCATTCCTCAAATAATACCTTAAGAAATCATCGAAAACACTTCGACCTAGATGATCAAAACAGATATAAATTTGAAGAATATCGGTCCAGCCACTTTGGCCACATTGCTTTTTTTTGTACCAACATTTTATTTCGACTTCCATATCATATTAATCCATTGTTTAATGGTTATATCGATTTTATTCAAACCTATCATTATCATCATCACCCGCGCAACAATTGGGATCCGATCATCCAATAATTTTTGTTCATATATCCAGATTGCTTGCGGGCCCACAACATAGCTTTGGTTTTCTCCATCCGTTTAACGAAAACTAGGTCTGCCACGCTTCTCCTAGCATTAAAAGACTACAAAAGATTAACCGAGCTGTTTCCTCTTCGTAATTATACGAGTCTACAAGGGCTTTATTTTTTCTACATCTGCTTCTACGGAATTGTCCTCCCTAACACAAGGGACCATTCAACTCTCCGTATGACTCTCCTATCAAACACGGTTAAGAGATCAAAGTTCCCTTTAATAAGCACCAAAGTCTCGAATCCGTATGTAAGTACTGCTGAGACCATAGTCTTGTAAAGCAGAATCTTATTTTTTTTTTTTTTACTCGTCTCGCTTTGAATGCTCATCAATTCACCCTTTGATCCCAATTTCGGACGTACCGTGAAAAACAGAGATTCTTATTTTAGTCGAACAACACGAATTTAGAAAAGTTTTAATTTGAAAGCAAACCAAGTTTAATCGACACCTGTCCCACAATCCCTAAATTACTAATGCTCGCGCAGTGTGTTTTCACATTGAACGGGCAAATATAATCCCTTCTCTATTAACCTGATGGTTTGACCGCCGTTATAATCTATTAAAGGTGTTGATTGGTGTTGACAGAAATTCGGTCGGGTCAATGTATTTGGGATGCGCAATTCTGTCATGCCCAGGTCATGCCATGTTTTTGTTTTCTCCAAAATAAAGCATTTTGTCTTAAAACGATTAATACAATACAAACAAAAAATGTATGTCGAACTCACACACCAACCAATTGACATTTATTAATTTTTGTCATCACATTCATGTGTTTTTATTTTGAGAATAATTTTTTGTTTTTTCAATTCATTCACTAAACGAGTGAATAATTATTGTGATGGATGGAATTTTAATTTTTGTAGATCTGAATGTGTATTTTCCAAAAAAAAAAAATATTAAAATAAAAAAAATAACACTCATATGACTTGGAAGCTGAAAGAAGTTCATTTCTTAAACTGGGAATCAATTTCAGTCACTCGATAAGTCTTGAGCGAAAGTCATGGTCGTTTTCGCCTAGTTATTCGTCTATCGTTAAAAATCACTTCTCTTCGAAATGGACTAGTGTTTCCACTTTTTGGTGTTAAATTTTTGGATGGTGTGTGCGTGTAAACAAACAGAACCGATTAAACATAATATTTATAAAATATTTTTGTTTTTTTTTTTATTATTATTTTTTTGTTTGTTGATATTTTACTTTCCAAAACTTGACAAATAACGTACTGAAGTTTAAACAAATGCTTGAGGTGAATATACATAATTAAAACTCTGACATAGGTTGACATTCCTGACAAATTTAATTAGAGAGTGAGGTTTGTCTGGGTCTGGTACCAGGTCCTTTGTTTTGGGTTTTGTGTTTGTTTTATATTTGTTTGTGGGTTATCTGGAGTCTTACATTATTTAGATATTTTGAAGGCCAAAGTTCTTTTTGAAAGAAAACAGATCTATAGATCTATAAATAATATAAACTGTTTGGACGTTTGGCTAATGGTTTGTTTCACAAATCTTTATCTAGCTGGTAGGGTAGCGTGATGCGATTTTAAGAAAAATCTTGGACGTTGATGTGTTCGTTTTTTTTTTTGGAAAATGCTTTACAAGTATCAAAAGTCATTGAGGTGGAGAATTAATTTTTAAATAAATATTTCCTTGTTTAAATAACGACAATTAAATGAATAAATCAAATTTGAATTTTTATTATCCTGAAAAAAGCACATTCACTAATGGCATAAAATGCTTCTCTCCATGTAATCCTTGAATCCTTGTTGTATGACTAACAACCATGTTCCGTGTTAGCCAATTTCCCTCGCTGACATTTGCCTTCTCACGAACATGACTAACATAGCTACGCTGATTTTCGATAAACTATTCGGATAAATTTTTATTTGCATGAAAAAAAATAAATAAAAAACAACAACCCTATAAAACCTTCGTTGAATTTTTATTAAGTTAAGCTACACGTCCTATATTTTTAAGTTGAAACAAAAATAAATCGGAAAAAAAGTTGTTATACGTGAGCTCACGTTTTACAGCAGTAGCGCCTCCGTGAATACAAAAAAAAATCCGCAGTATTGAGTTGTGCATCACGTTTTTTTATTTGATATTTTTGTTTACATACAAAAATCCCTAAAACACACACGTGTCCTTCTTCCGAATAGGCATCGGGTAAAAAACAACCAACGGCCTTAAAGGACACTTTTTCTTTTGTATTTTTGTTTTTTTTTTCTTCTATATTTTCTACAAAAGTCTAAAAAAAACACAGAACATTCAAAGCCGCAGCTTTTCAGAAAATAAAACTGAAAACTGCAAATGAAACATTTTATCCACAGTGCGGTGCAATTTTTTCTAACAAATTAAAATTCTTTTTTTTTCTGTATAAAAATATGTGATTTTTTTATTTATTGCGGTTTCCGTCGTTTCTTTGACTTTCGAATGCCGAATTAAACGCACTAAATTAAAAATAGACAGAATTGCAACGGACCTGGATGGAACTGATGGCGTTTGAAACGAGGCTTAGTTATCGTAGGAAGTATGAATGGTGATTTTTTAATGTTAAAACACACTGCACGAGCAAGTAGTGGAAAAACTTTATGTGAGCATCTGCCCATTACGCGCTTAGTCTCACTGTGGGCCTACCCACTTTTGGGTTACTTTGAGGTGCAACAAAGCCCCTAGAGTGGTTGGTCAGATCACCCTATTACTAGAGTGGTTGGCCAAGTCATCTCTAGTAGCAAATAATTTTATTATTTGTAAATCCATCCTCCTTGCTGAGGAGCAGGGTCTATTAACACCCCTATTGTCAAGGTTAAATAAGACAATGTACACCATTTCTTTCCAAGCCGTTCCATCCTCTCAGAAACCAAAGATACCTCTTCGCTTCCACACTTGGATTAACCACAGCCACCATGATGCTCCCACTAGGGGGACTACCGCAATTTCAACAAGCAGCTGCTACCGAGCTCGGCTCACGTAATCAGCTGGGATGGTTCTTATTAACCCATGGTTCCTATGTCAAGCCTAGGTCGGGGCCTGCACGTTTCCGAATGGTGTACTGGCCCACCAGCCAGTTACCGCGCCTATTCTGCTATATGTTACTACACATAGACTTGATCTTGGAAGACTTCTACTTCCGGTGACCCGAGCCATAGAACTATTCTTAAACCCATTCTATAGGGTGGTCTGATAGAGGACTCTTACCTCAGGCACCCATAACCATAGTCCAATTCTGCCCCGCACTTATAAGGAAGGATATGAGATATGGGACCATTCTTGTCTCCGAACTCACAATAAGACTGGTTTTGAATGCTTTTAAATTGAAATGACTCGCCGGGTAAACTATTAAAAATTCGTGCTGTTCAGCTATTTTTTTGACGACGACGGTTCATCCGATTTGATTTTTTTAAGGAGAAGAATGCAGCATAGATCGTTCCCGCGGCTCTAGATGGCGCGCATCCGAAATGTCCGATTTGACATTTGAGGTTGGCCTGCGACTTCAGAAAACTCCACAAGAAAAAATCTAACGAGTTGAAGTTACAAAATCTCGGTGGCCAGGGGGCCTATTCCTGAATACGAGTCGAGTGAGTTGTCACTCGAGAGCTCACAGTCGAGTCGAGTGAGAATCGGTATTCCACAACTCTAGTGAGAGCCAAAAACATGACATGACTCCGAAAATGTTCAACATACCTTTTGAATTTTAGCTGAACTTCACTAAATGTTGACTTGACGTTTCCCAAAAAAAAATCTTCTGATTTAAGAACTAATCGTTAAATGTCATTTGATAGTAAATTAATCAGTTTTAATCGTAAAAGTGCAAAAAAAATTAATATGATAAGTACAGAGATTTTTTTATAAAACAATTTTTGTATATTTGTTGCGAGTAATGGAGCACAAATTTAAAACAAACGCCAGATCGTCGTCTATGCCAAATACCTACCACCAACAAATATTTAAATTTTGTTTGAAACACTTCATTATTCATAACAATTAGAAAATTACATATTAAAGTCTTTTTTTTATTTTTACCTACATATTTGCATCCATCACTGCTGCTCTCGAACACTTTTTAAACATGAATGATTTCTCACAGAAAAAAACGTCAGTTTCGAGTTCAGGAATAGGTATGTTTCATTCAAGTGTCATTTGACGTTCGACATTCGAATTGAAGAATACCGATAATTAGAGAGTCGTGTTTGAGAATACCAATTTGTCGATCTCACATGAAAACTTACTCGACTCGTATAGGAATAACTCCTAATGTACGATTTTTTAAATGTTGATTTAAAAAAATCGACCATAATGTCAACTATCGAAATATCGATTGGTAAAAATACCTATTGATCAAAAATGTCGACTCTGATGACGTCAGTTTTGAAAATATCGACTCGCAAAAGGCCGACCGTGGGAAAGTTAATGATGCTCATATGCGAGCGGCCACTCTCCGATAACTGTTAGTTTTTACATAAACAGTACTATTTTAATCATATCCAACTGCAACATTCTGTAAATATTTGTCATTTATTCATCTATTATCATTCGTACGCCTCCCCTCCCATTCAGCAAACACACGTTGTTCTCTATAGTCGTTTACTAACCTACCGGGTCAGTTTAATTTTGTACGGCTGCACCAGCAAGCCCAAATTACGACGCAAAATTCTCCAAGTTTTGGTCTGTGAAATACTGACTCCTTTAGAGTGTGACCGTAGAGAAAACGATAGCTCGGATTCTCCGACAGCGACAATTTTTTCGGCAGATTTTGCGTTTCGCCCACGTACGGGTGTTGGTTGATCGATTACTGAAGCAGTGGACTGAAATTTATCCACCATACTGCGAATAGTTCTCTCGATAAGACGATTATGGCGACCGTAATGTGGGCGAAACGCGCTGAACATTTCTCGAACAAAACAACGATTTTGATAAAACAGTTTAATCATTTGCACGTGTTTGTTGAATGTTATATCTGTTCATTGAGATTTGGCAAAACTACTGAATAAATGACAGCCAATTCGACATAGTGCCCCGTGGCTTAATGATTAGTGTGTCGGACTGTTAAGCGAACGGTTGGGTTCGACTCCTATCAGAGCCACCTTTTTTCCGGGTAAAAGTTGTCTCGATAAAGGGCATCTCATGTAGCCGTTTAGATTCTGTGGTAAATTGTATTGTCCCTTCTATTCTTATAAATTCACAACACACACAGGAATGGTTGAGAGTATAAGTCTGGGCCTTGGCTTTTTAAAGAGCTGTCGCGCCAATAAATTTATTTTATGTTCATAATCCGACAGATATTAAACAATTAAGCTGCTTTCAAAGTCCGGATGTCCCTATTTGCCGACCCTTTAATTGGCCATTCTAACGATTCCAAGTACCCAATTTGACAATGCTGTGTAAATCGTAGTTTATTGAGCTTAACCTATTTTACCTTTGCGATTGTACCTCCGAAGGTACGTGAATCATCCACCGAATATGAAAATCTAAGGGTAGATTCGTCGTCAAAACAAATTTGTGAATTTAAAGTAACAGACAGAAAATCATTTATTAAAATGAGGAAGAGAGTCGTAGACAGAACGGAGCCCTGAGGCACACCAACATTTATTTTGTAGAAATCAGAGTTGAAACCGTCCAATATAAAAACAAGCTATTAATTGCACATCACTGTAAATCTGTTTCAAAGTGTGTGTGAGTGTGATATCAAAAATTGCCTTCTGCAATTTTCTGCTCGGATTCTTAACTTGTTTTTCGTTTCTTTTTTTTTAATTTCTTCGTTCCCTCTGCAAAAGATAATATGAACCTTTGGGGTAGGTTAAAAAGGGAGAATGGGGAATGCATATAACCCACCCTAATCGTCACATCATCATACTAGCTACAGCACCAATAAGGAACAGCTAGCGGCACAAACCAAAATTAGAGCATGCGGAAACCTACACTTGAAGCTCTATGAAGCTAAATCACCCCTCCAATCCTCCAAATAGTACACGTCTTCGTATAGGTACACATTGGTGGACTTACCTGTACACAAGGAAGTCCTTATTCACACAAACACACAACTACATTGGTTATGGTTTGCATACGAAACAACTTTTTCATTTCAAACTCTTAGGTTGACATTTATCTTCTCATCGCTATACTGCGATAGTAGGTATATCCTTAGCAAAAATACACAGCCTTGCATATAAAAAGGTGTATTTCCGTTTCCTTTTTTTTCTTTCTAAGAATTGCTTCTCTAAGATTTATCTCTTGATTCGTGTTTTTATATCCGCATGTATCCTTGAATAGTGTTTTTTTTCTTCTCCCATCTCTGTGGATTTACAACATGCGACCATCATCACCAAAAGACAAACAAAAGGATAAGAGAAGTTCATCTTTATGACTTTCTGAAGGATCAAAAAATTAATTTGTTTACAAAAAAAAAAAAAAATAATACATATTTATTCCTTTTGGAAAGCTGATAAAACTTGGTTCATTTAAGGAAGAATATATTCTTAAATCTGGGAAGTGGTTTAATGTCGGAATAGTAAAGTGCCTTTTAGTGTACTGCTGGAGGTGCAGAACAACAAGGACTATCTTTATGTGTGAGAACATTATTATAACATACATTTTGCTGCGAAGTAAATTCTAAAAGTTTACTATTTCCTTCAGAATGGTGGTAGGGGACGGTGGGTGGTAGTTGTAGTATGGTTAACAAGGAAGGATGTTGATTGCAATGACTGAACATGAAGGTCGTGCTGAGTTATGTATGGCTGAAGACATTTTCAATGGAATCTAGGAACATGCTTCCTAGCTTTTATTCCAAGTTGTACATTTTGGGAGAAAATTTCAGGATTTATTGCACGAATTTTATCACATATATCAAGACAAAACCAATGTCCTGTTCACATTGGAATTCTATAGTTTGATTTCCTGCTGAGTTAAACGTGCAGTGCAGGCGGGGTAGGGTACAAATTTTGTGGAGGATTGTAGAGGATTTCTGCTTGGAAAGTCTTGGATTCAAACTAAGCATATAATATATAATATTTCTAGACCCCACATTGAGAAAAGTGTAAATAAAAACTACATTTCCAATCTAAAACAATTGATCCGAACTCTCGCACATACGCTTAATTAAAAAAAAAAAAAAAAAACATTTCATAACTCGCACCACACGAATTTGTAATGCTCTTTACGTACCCGGTTATCTCTCCTATGTTAATTCAAAGGAAAAAGTTAATTTAAGACGATATCCCTTTTTTCATTATTACTTTTGTTATTTTTGGGGGTGGTAATCCACAAATGAGCTTAATTCAACTTATTAATTCCGTTTGGGTTTCGAGATGGGGCAACCATGAAACACACAAGTCAAGTGCCAAATAACACACTATTCCATCTTATGAATGTGATGAAATGTTGTTGTATTTATGGTTCCTAGTTAAAATCACCAAATTTCGACAAAATTACTTTCGGAGTTTCTTAGATGTTAGTCAATCGTCAACGTTTTCGTTTTTAATGTCTAGTGTGAGTCCTCCTCGTCTAATCAGTTGCGTAAGCGTTTTCGTAGGAGTGCAGTACTTGCATATTGATGAGCATCAGAGACATGGTTTCTGGCAGCTGCGAACTCCGGTGCTAAACATTTGCATGAAACAATCTTTAGGATGCCACCCACTGAAGAATTTCTCGTTGTGGCAGTTATGTGGTGTCACAACCACTAACTGCGTGGATGTAAGAATATGTCCTTCAGGGTAAGGATCAGGAACTTGTTGATTAAGGGTTACTAGGACCACTTCTTTTTTCACTTTTCTAAAACTAGATGTTTTTTTATAGACGTACCTAATGCTGCAAACAGAATATTTATCTCTACATCTTAAGCATTAATGATGAAGGTGTCATTATGCGTTAACGATTATCACGTTGGCATCATCATGTGCCTGATTTACTTGATTCTATAGTATATGCCATTCATGTCAGCTATGTCGCTAATGCGCTCTTATTGTTATAGTTTTTGTCAAGAAATTTTCTTTTGCTATGGTTACCATGATTGATAAGGAGAATACGAATTTTGTTGCTGATTGAAATGCAGAACGTATACCACGACAGGTCGAGGATCGAAAGTGATCTTTTTACCAGCTATTTTCAAGCAGCAAGAAATAAAAAAGAGGGTCACGAACTTATCCTTCCGCTTCAGTTTTAATTCTTCACTATCGTGTTAAGTGACAGTTGACTTCGCTATGACATCCTGTGCCCATCAGAGAAATTATCGCTTGGATGTGAAGAAATGGAGGGTGTTTAGTGAACCATGCACGCACTTTTTCAATGATCATATTGTCTCTCGCTACTCGTGTTGATCTCATGTTCACATACTATTGCGATATCTCTGAACGAAAATCTGCAAAAATTCTATTTTAACACAAAGGCACACTATGGCCACTACCCACTTGGCAAGCACAGATTCTCGTACACAACGATAACGTTTAAGTCCTCCGTAGTTTTTTATAGTCCACATGAGAATCTGCTTAATACTCATGCCGGCCCAAATGCAAGAAATTTAATGTTTATAAGAAAGTATGGAGATGCTTTTGCCGTAAGACGTTTGCCTGTTGGTCTAAAACTTGAGAAAAAGTTTATCATATCTGAAATCGCAATATTTGAATAACTTCCGACACAATATAGTTTTCTTTTATGAACGAGATAACACTTCTAATTGACGTCTTCAGTTCAGTTCACTTATCTCCAAATCGTTTCGGTGTGCGAACCGCCTATACAAAAGTTAGAATCTTGTCCGCAAATCACAAAACCAACATTTATTTCTTCATTCATAGAAATTATTTCTAATTTTCCTAAATTAACGCTTGCACTGTGTTAATAAGGGTAATGATAACCCCTTGAATGCGAGCCGATTATAAAAAAAATTACAGAAACTGACCATCACGTGCCTAACCACTTGACGACATCCTTGATAGATTTTATACGACTAGCTATTAATCTTGTAATTAAAGGAAATATTCCGTTTTAAATAAATGAAAAGTAACACTTGAAATAAACTTAATAACTAAAAACTACCGCATGCAAAGTTTCATCTGCTAACGTCAACTCAATTGGTTTACACCGGAACTAGGAAGACAAAACTTCCATTTTTTTTAAACCATAGCGCAGTTTAGAATGTCATATTTCATTTTTGCTGCGTAGATTTCAGATTTAAATTGGGCAAATTGTGTCACTTGTGCCTTTTCAATTATTGTATCCGTATTCCTAGTGTCATTAACTGACATTTGAACTTTCATTAAACAAAAATGTCACAACTCATAACCTTCATTACTCAGTGTGTGTGTTGAAAATTCAATTTTAAATCTTTTCAATCAATAAAGATTTTGTTCGCGTATATGCTTGTGATGACGTTGATACAAGAGAAAAAAAAGACAAATAATAGCTTGTCTATTATAAAATCAAGATATGTCACTTTCAATTTACTAATCGTTTTTAAATTTCCCAATAAAACAAAAAATCTTGCCTCGTTGTTTCATAATACTTTTTTTTGTGTTTAAATTAAGACTTGACGTGACTTTATTGAAGTTTTTTTTCTTTTAAAGAAATTAATGAAAATAAAGTTTGACATATCTGTCAAAATCAAATATCAATTTTTTTCTATTCTTTAAAGGTTTTTCATTATTCCCTTGGAAAGTTTCAAAAGCTTTAAAAACTGTTAATTCATAACTTCCATTTTATTTAATGAGCAAATTCATTATAAAGCCCCTTAGCACTTTTATGGCTAATTATTCTACAAAAACTACACCACCCCCTAAGTCCGTTAGTGAAATATTATTAATAAAATTTACGTTGGTTGTTTGTAAAACATTTAATATCTAATTACGGGTATTTTGCGTGGAAAATTAATCTTTTTTTCTTACCCTCATTAGGTGTGTATTGTTAGAAAATACGATGTAACATTAAATAGTTTGTTTTCTTATGCCATGAATTTTTTTTAGAATTTAAGGTGAATGAGAATAAAACAATTAGAGAAATGGACACACCTATCAATAAAAATCAGACATAGTTTAACTTATAACAGTAAAGACTTGAAATGACAAAGCTTCTTTGTAAGAAGCAGTAAAACGGGAATGACGAGGGCCTTATAAAGGGACACTTTAGTTATCTAAAAAGGAATTTGCTACGCCATTTAACCCCGAAGAAGCAGCGACTGACAAGAAATTTTCTTCGTGTAATCTCAGCGTTGGTGTTGTTTTGAAAGAGTTGATAGTTGGTGTTCACTGAGATGATAGAGGAGGCCAGACTGAGGTCTTTAACAACCCTGACGCATGAGTTTGACAGGGTTGTCAAAGCTGGACATAGCTGTATATCATCTCAATAAATGCTGTCATACTCGGCTTTTAAATGGATGAGAACCATGTGGGTAGCGGTTTGAAGTTCTTGGGTTTTTTCGAAGACCTAACGTAATGTGAATAAATGGTCGACGGTTAACTTTCCTGGCCTAAAACCAAACTGATATGAACCTATTTGACGAATGGCTTTAGAAGTTACGCATTACAGCTGAAAAGATCTTTTAGATGATGGTGGACTGAAATGATATTACGGTGTTCTCTAGATCGGCTTCGGTGCGACCTCTGTAGCCTTAGGGGTTTCTTTTTTACTTTTATATATTTCGAACTTTTATTCTGGCAGTATCAGCTCTTCGATTGCCCTTTACACATGATCCCATTTTTTATTTGGGAAGCCGGTGTTTCTCTTTCTATTCTGCTCTTCTGTTCTTAGAGCTGGCGAACACTTCTAGATTTGTCCAGCGCCGCCTTATATGCATCCTGTTTTCCTGGCCGGCTTTCATCATCAAACCAGGGGTTTCGCTGTTGTTAACCTGTAAAACCAATCATATCAGAGGCGGACTCTTATGGATTCTTTGAAGGTTATTATAAACTCAATCGAAAAATGACCTTTTTACATAACCGCTTCTTGACGTGGGTTGGGATATCCGAAGTTGTATCTTAGCAAGATCGAGTTAATGTTTGCCCCTCGAAAAGTTCGAATATCCATGTTACTGGAACAGTGGCTTTTGTCGTTCGCAAAGTGGGTAAATCTGGTTTGGCTGGCAGTTGATTGATTAGAAGATCTCCATTTCCCTTTGTAAGTGTTGATGTTGAGGTGTGTCGTAACTTCGTACTACCTATAACAATATTTCGCCCCGCAATAAATTCAATATGTCTAAATTCCGCTATCGGAAGTAGTGTCCTGCAGAGTGTGTTTTTTGACCTTTCCACTAAAGATGCCCTCTTCACCTAAGTCTAGTAGGAAAGTTTTTGTGTCATAGCTAGGGCACTGCTCATATGGTTTGTCCAAGAGCTCGAAAAACATATCTTTGTTCTCCTCATCACTCTTCCCGTGAGAATTGGGTTATATTAAGCCTATGAGAATGTTGGCGTAATAAGCCTTAATGCGAATTGACTTAAGGGGTTCGTTCACACAATTTAAACTCAAGATTTTTACTTGCGATTATAGGTACTATAATGCATGTTATGCATTCGTGCATAACTTCGCGTTTAAATTTTTTCGTTGAAAGCTATTTTACGTACTTTTTTCGAATAATTAAAAGTCAGAAAAGTCGAATAAGAACTTTGAAGTTCTTTTAATATTTTTCAAATTTTATTCGAAGCTGTGACCGCACATAAAAGCAAGTACGTGCAATGCAGTCGTGCAGTTTATTTTTTGGTTTGCTGAGTATGCCTCTTACGACGAATTTGCATCCAAATAGGCACTCATATTTTTGTCTAAAGAAGTCGGTTCCTTTTGCACGTTTGACCCGCCTTACAACGGTTTAGGGCCTCCGCTAGTTGTTCGGCTATATGTTGTCTGTTAAGAAACTTAACGTTCCACGTACAAATCCGAAGTTCCTTGTCCTTATTTCGGTTGCAGAGTTTTCCATGAAAAAATCCGTCCGCATTCTCTGGGCTAGTATAGTGGTTTCGAAATTAGGTTTTTCTTAACATGGTTGGAAAGTTAACCCGACAGAACGAATACAACTTCTAACAAGTGGAGCCAGAGAAACCAATCCATATAGTTCTAAGCTCTGATAACTTGGTCAAAGTGTTCCAGACTGTTCTACTTGTGCCATAGTTCCTCTTGCAACCTTTAAATATTAAGTCACTAAAAAGTACAGAGATTCTATCAAGCTTTCTTACTCCTGCTGGCATATTTAATCTTCCATTTTACCAACCTGGATTTCCTGATTACTATCCAAAATAATCTTGAACGACACATTACGTAATCAGTAAATACATACTAAACATGAAATTTAAAACGTCCTTTCACTTGTCATCGATTTATATCTAAAAAGCTAACATTTCTTTCCTTTAATTCATTCCCTCATTAGAACCTACAAAATTCGTTTAATTAATCCCATTTCACCCACCAAAAGAATTCGTTTCAAATTTCCAACGCTGTCATTCTGGCAGCCAACTCCTAATTTAATGGCCAACCGGAAGTTATCATTTTAATTACCCTAACCACAAAAAACCCGTATTCCATATACCTACCGACATTAACACTTGTGGTGTCTCATTTCATTCCCAACATTCGCATGTATGTGTAGAAAGACTTAAATAGTAAAATTAAGTGCCACTATATAACCATAGATATATATGCAGGAGGATAGGGGACATACAATATAAATGAGGACAATCGTCTCCAAGTCTAGTAGGAATATAACACCCTCACTTCATCACAGAAAATGAATGCATTCAGCATCAAAAAAAAATAAATTATAAAATAAAGAAGAACATTGCTCTTCAGTGTGTGTTGACAGTTGTATTATATGCACGCAAGGCTACCAAACCAAGCATCCCATATCCAACACACACACATACATATGCATAATTAAAATCACCACATCACATTAACTATTGTTGTTGAGTTATAACGAAATACAACAAAAAAATAAAAAAAATCCCCATTTTCATTTTTTGTTCTCTAATTTGCACGGTTTTTCTTGGATGAATGGTGGAATCTAAAAATGTTGAAACAGTTCAAGTGGTCCTGTTGTGTTCCACATTTTTTCTTATTTTTTAAACTCAACAAAAACGAAATAGTAGCACAGACTCAGTGTAATTTATAATACCGTTAAGGAAACGTCAAAAAACACACACAAAAAAAAATAAAAAATAAAATAAAATGTGTCAAAAAACTCAAAAAATTCCCCTGCTGCTGGTCGGTGGGGTGTGCTTTGTCATCGTCTTGGTGTCGATAACCGGCATCACCCTCATAAATAATATAAATCTGTCAAACATCATCCGTTTGAATGAAAAAGTCGCAAGTGATTCGGTTGGCGCACACGAAACTCAAATAAAAGACTTCAATTACGAAAACAATCATCCGAAAAATGTTTTTAAATATAATATGTCAACGCAGCATCGGCACGACGTTACCGACGACAATCAAGATGGCGGCGGAGGTGGTAAACCGTTGTTGTCGGAAGAGCAGCCATCTCAAGAATCACCGGTTAGTCGAACTTTTGCCATATTGAATGCTGATGGGGAAAATATTGACGAAGGTATAGTAGTGACGGAAAGGGTGGCAGCTGTCGTGTGGCATGATAAATCTGCATCGAATAACAATAGCATAATCGACGGAGCAGTGCTGCCAATTTCTGTCAATATCACTGACAAGGATCCCAGTTTAATCGACTATGAAAAACGGAATACAGTTAAACAGGTAAAATAATTATTATATTTTTAAGTGAATTTTTTGTTAATATAGACTCTGTGCTTTTGATGCAAGTGTCAGACTATTTTTAGGTAAAGTAGTGTTCTATTAGGACCGTAATGATGTTATATGAAGCAAATGAGTTCCAATTATAGAAGTGTGCAATAATGCGGCCGATAAGTGTCATAATGCACCTGTTCGGTAATGTATTTTTTTAAGGCTGCTTATGTGCGTATTGTAAGCAAGCGTATTTCTATTTTTGGATCTATGTATGTGAGAAGAAGGTATTGTATTTTTGTATATAATAAAAAAAGTAAGTAGGGCAATTCGTTGCTAAGATTATATATTTTCATAGTTTGGTCCTAGAAGCAGGCATATAACGGGTCCGCCAAATAACTTCTTTTTTTTTTGAAAATGCTTCATCAACATCGAGTATAGCTTCGGCTGTGTGGCACGTAGCGCCGTCCTGTTGAAACCAAATGTTGCCAATATCCTCCTCTTCAATGTTTATAACCAAAAATTCGTTTAACATGGCCCGATAACGATCGCCATAGTCTGTAACGGCCACTTCTTGCTCATTTTCGAAAAATGGCCCAATTATGCCTCTGGACCAAAATCCGCACCAAACAGTGACTCGTTTTGGGTGTATCGGCTTTTCAATGTATGCGTGCGGGTTTTCTGTGTCCCAAATGCGACAATTTTTCTTGTTTACATACTCGCCAAGATCAAAATGAGCTTCATCTGAAAAGATGATTTTTTTTGGCAAAATCGGCATCTTCTCTAAGTCGATCGCAGGCAGTAATGTCGCAATATTTCCCAGCATATACACAACCATATTTGTTAAGCGGAAGGATAAAACTAATTATCTGTCAAATCAGACATGAGCTAAGTGTTACCATTCACAAAATAAGCACTAGTTGAAAAAAAAACGTTAGATGGCGGACCCTTTATAAAAAATTCATTCTAGTTGCTTTAAACATTGTCTAAATTAAATTAACTGGAAAGAGTTAGATAATTAGCTTTTTTTATATCGAAGAAATGTTTTTATACTTATGAGTAATAAAGTCGCAGCTTAGCTTAGCTTAGCTTGGTGACTTTAATTTAAAACATACCTTTTGGGGATCAGGATACATATCAACGATATGAAGACAACTTTTCAGAGCTTGCATGGGAATCCTGTATTGACTACAGAATTGATGGAAGGCCAGATCTTGTTGACTTTCTTATCGCCAAATTACAACCCATTTTAACAATGAATGGAGAATGAGCTAAAACAGATAAAAATAGGACTAGACAGATCGGTTGCGTAAGAACCTTGAGGATATTTTCAAACCCTGTGACGCGATAGATTGGGAATCTCATTAATGCATTAAGACCTGCATACTTTAAACGTTAATGCAAAGAAGAGGAAACTCTTTATGAAAAGAATTTCTACAGAACGTTATAACCATAGAGTAACTATACTATAAAGAGGGAAATCTACTGCCTTCTTTTGACAATGCCTACAATCTGGTCAAATAAGTATTGGTGTAGAACTGTCAAAAAATTGACGCCGATTGAGAGTGTAGTAGTGCTGAACTGTCAAATAATTGACGCCGATTGAGAGTGTATTAGTTCTGAACTGTCAAATAATTGACGCCGATTGAGAGTGTAGTAGTCAAATAATTGACCTCTTTTTTCAGTTTCCTTTTTTTTTTCACCACGAAATTGGGCGTGTTGTAAGATACTTGATAATAAAAAGCGCCATCCCGACGTCATCAATGACTCAAACTGACTAAATTAAATTACCATTTTAGGAAAGAATCCGAAGAGTTAGTGGACTTAAAATGTATATTAAATCAATCAGATAAGGCATTGGACCAAACCGGCATCAATTAAAACTTACTTTAACTAATTAATAATTAACCTTCCACTTGCGTGTGCCACCTTAATCTCGGTCTCCCTCTACTCCGCTGTTCCTATGGAGTGGAATCGAAGACTTGGTCTGTGTCGCTGTACATCCCGTACAGTTCCTCTTTGTATCACCTTCTCTACCCCCTATTTATGCACAAACAAGCAAGGAACTCATGCTACAACCAATTGTTTGCATGACCATAAATGACGGCAAACAATTCTGCAAAGGCAGTACAAATTTTTGGTCATTTTTAAAAAATTACTCTTAAAAACTCTTCAACATCATCGGTTCGCTCATCGACAATAACAAACCAATTGTTTACTCTTAAGAGAAGGCAAACTTGCTCGCCGCCCATTTCGCTACCACCTCCACGCTGCCTCACAGCAACATTAGCCCTCCTGTACTTGAGAATGTAAATTTTTCCATGGGACAGATTTGTTCCACACTCGTATAGTAGCAAGAGTTCCACTGGTTGCACTGGAGTTCCACTGGTGATCTGATAGCATAACTCACCGAACACTGGAACAAATCCTTAGATCGCTTTGGTGAATAGGAATCGTGTGGAGTTTAATGCTTCGAAAACTCAATGCTGTCTTCTGTCGTTAAAGCTAAACATGCCATTGTCCATGAATGGCACTTACATCGAAGAAACCGAAAAGCTTTCAGTACTCGGTATGTGTGTCAACGACGACCTCCGTTGGAACGACCATATATTTGAGATCGCTAAAAGTGCTGCTAAGTTGTGTCTGTATCGATGCAAGAAATGTTTTCCCCTTCTGATCTGGCTACAATTTAAAAAGCGTTTATACGCCCAAAACTCGAGTATAACACACACACCTGGGCAGGTGCTTCGCAAACGTCGCTATACCTGCTCGATAGAATACAAAAAAGAGCGTTAAGATTAAAAGGAAATATGCCTGAAAGAACTGCCCCTCTAGAACACCATTGCGTCGGTGTTTCATGGCTTTCCTTATTTTATCGTTTCTTTTATAAAAAAAATTCACTCGAATTAACCAGCTGCATTCCTCCCTTTATAAGTTTCTCCCGTAATACTCGTCTTGCAAGAGCCCAATTTCGGACGTACCATAAAATATAGGAATTCTTTTTTAGCCGAACGACACGAATTTGGAATAGTTTACCCGGCGAGATCTTCCTTTGCCATTTTGATCTGCAAGCATTGAAAACCAATGTTAATCGACACGACACCTCCTATCCTTCCCCTCCATATCTTCCTAATACCACCGTAATGTGCTCTACATTAAAAGGGAAACAAATAGTCCCTTGCGCGCGCGTTAATTATTAAAAAAATATGGAACAAAAAATCACCCGGAGAATTTTTCTCTTGAAACATCCTAACGGGTCTTCAACGGGAGACAATTTAGTAGTTCCAGTTAGGGGTTTGTTACTCCATTGTACTTAAAAAATTGGAAATTGTGATATTTTACTAGGCAACAGTACGATAACTTTGGCGCCGCAAAATAATGACGGATTTTTGTAGAGCGACAAAATTCAAGCATTTTTTTTAGTGTAGGAGGGAGGTCTCTCACCCCCGTTTAGGCAGGAGGTGCAATTTTCTAAAAAAAAAAAAAAAAAAACACAAACATTGGAATAATGTATAATACGTTTTTTAAAGCCAGAAATCTGCTCTATAATAAACATTTTTAAATTTAGTAATATCTGCAAATAGCTTTTGAAAAAACAACCGTTACCCGTTACCCGTTTGACGTTGACTTTCGAGACACCCTGTATAACTCGTCTTTATAAATGTTGTCATACGCGGCTTTAAAATCGTTGAAAAAGTAGTGGGTATATAAATTTGAAGTTCCTGGATTTTGTTCATGACCGCAATGTGGATATTTGGTCGATGGTTGACTTTCTTGGCACTACAGCAGAAAAAAGTGATATTGAGGAGTTTGATACCTCTCTTGTTGGTGTAGTTCAAAGCGTCTCATCGCTTAATTGAATTGTTGTACTACTTCGTCCAGGCAGAATGGATCATTCTTGGATCCTTGATCTTTTTTGCAAGCTTCCGTTTAAGCTCCGTATCTTTGAAAGTTTATTTTTACCTTTTGGTTAAAATTTCGACCTTCATTCCTTCATTCCTCAATCAGAATCAATGTCTGGTAATATGGCATCTGCAGGTTTTTCCAAACTGTCCAGATATTTGTTAAAGATCAAATGGAATGTCATTAAGTGTCACTTGAGATCTCATGCAACATAATGCAGCCTTACGAATGTGTGTTGTATTTCAAGAAAACTAATTATAAAATAAATGCAAAACTTGTTCAGATATTTCGATCTCGCCTGCACAATTTGTTGCGAAAAAATGTGCAATAAAAACATTCCTCTTCTATTCAATTTCCAAAATATTCACAAAACGCTTATTTGTTATGTATTTTTGGAAATATTTAAAAAGCAAATTCTTCAGAATTGAAAAAAAAAATCATCTCCAAGAAATAAAACAATCATCACAGAAAAACACATTAGTCCACATACCTGCTGATCCAAAAATTCCATTCTATTTTCCCACAATGAATCACCAATAAAGATTATTCTGCCATAAAATCTCGTATAAAATTTATTTTGGAAAGAAAACTAAAAAAATGAAATATCTACAGCAGTGACCTTGATAAAATAAACAAAAAAGTCGGAAAAACGATTCAAGTAGCCATGGTCCTTCCGAAGCATTATAATTCATCTTTCATTCGATTCGTTTGGTAAACAAATCTCAAGAGTTGCTGGCATCGCCAATCACACAAACCCAACAGATACAAATCTGTATCCAATAAAAACTCCAAACGAAAAAATATGGGCCATCATGACAAAACTTTACTTGTACGGCTGCCAAAAACGTGAATTGTTGACGGGTAATGTTTCCTTATTTTTTCTCGAGGCTTCCAAAAAGAAAAACGATTCTAATGGCATTTGGTTTTTCTTGGTATCCCAATGGAATGCGAGTGTTGTGTCAAAATAGGATAAAGAATTAAATTTTCATATTTTCACGCTTGACATGAAGATTACTAAGTAGATCATATTTTCCGGGCGCATATTTAGGTGAGGCGGGGTGTGTGTGTGTATGGTGACAAGTTTTTCAATTGAGCGGAAAAGCAGCACGCTTTAGTTGACGCGGCACACTACGGAAATGGGAAAAGGAAAATGCTGTGCGGGGTTATTTTTTTTTATTTGGTTATTATTTTCGGAGGAGGTGTCGTCGTCGTGTATAGTGGAGGTGACATTTTGTGACAGATTTTCAACAATATTCAGTGGAAAGATGTGTGTTGGGATGTTGAGAGGGCTTTTATCATCATTTGTTAAACGTGACAGACAATTTTGATGTGAGCCTATAAATTAAAGGAAATATTCATGGAAATTCAGCAACAAGAGACCCGGTCGGGAAAATTGTTTTGGTGTAAGCTGCAAGGGTTTATTTCATCTCATAATGTTTTTTTTTTTTTATTATTGTCAATTAGGCAGATAAATATCTTTATTATTTTCAATAGAATTTATTATGAGGTTTTAAATTAAATTAATTATGAAAACTATGGCGAATGAAAGAACACATTAAAAACGAAGTAATTTCTTACTGGATATGGATGGTTTTTGAAAAATATCTGAAGTAAGCAACATTGGTATCTGGTATTCTAAATAACATTAAATTCATCCAGCTCGGACATTTGTATATTAATTGTTAGTTTAGGTCAGTTAGACATTCAAAGGGCGATCGTTTCCATTCCAGCATCCAGCTGTCATAACACAAAATATCCAATCAATGAGATGACTCGTTTTATCGTTAAATCAGATCGATCGTTCTATTGAGAAAAGAAGTTTAAAAACAAACAGACGACAGTTGTTGTGAAACAGTTGCCAGAGCATTAAACCGAAATTCCCTGCTCAAATAAATAAATTGTATTTCAAGTTTAAAGCTTAAAATCGTTTCTTTCAATTATTTTGGATGTTTAAGAAGTTTTGAATATTGAAATACGAAACTGAGAAAAGAGAGCCCTTTGAAGATTGTCAGTGCCTGTGTGTTGCTGGCTAAATAAAGAATCTCTGTACTCAACACTACTACTGAAAATAGGCCGGAAGCTTATGAGGTAATTATTGTACCCTTCTGCTACAGTTCCTTATCCAAAGAAAATGTTATAAATCTTTAAAAATAGGTAAAAATGTCAGTAAAATAATTAGTTACTAAATAAGTTGGATCATACAAAATGTTGTTGATGAAAATAAGAAAAAATATATTAGAGGCAAAACGGAGCCCTGAGGTACACCAGCATTTACGTACGAAACTTTTGAACTTTGAAACCGTTTAACACAATGGATATATAATACAATAAAACGAAGAATGCAGATATATGCATATACGGTCTAAAGTTTGATTCCAGATTTCAGTAACTTTCTTGAATTCTTCTTTTTTCTTTTAGCCGACGATAATTTTGACCTTATCGTGGACCACAATAAGCAAGTGGAAGCAGTTCAAGTTTTCGACATTCCCTTGCAGTAAGCGAGTTGTGTTAGTTACGGTACAACAGGAAGATGGCCAGAGGCAAAATGACACCATGAGAGTACTATAGAGAATGTAAATGTATACAATAAAAATATCAATACAAGATTCCTGGATCAGTTTCATATCTTTTCCGTTTTTAAACAGTCGGAAAAGAAGGGAGGCGGAAGCTTTGTTGGAGGGTTGAAGATTAATCTGTTTTAACTGCAGCATTTAAGGTATAATCACTAAGATTGATCGGAAAATCAGATTCAGAAAATGAACCCTGGAGCTCAGTTTCTGAAGCTGAGCTCATGAGTTCATCCTCGCTAAGAATGACCCTCAACTTAATATCTTCAGTTTCCTTATCGAAAAGGCTGTCGACAGTTTCGGGAGATCGGTTGGTGCCCTATTGCACAAAATGCGAGATTGTCGATTTTTATTTCCGGGAGATAGATGTCGTTTGCAAAATCCTCGACTGTGGAGAAATCCAATGTCTGATATTGGCGTTCGTTTTATCTTTTTTATAGGTTTTCTAAGCAATGAAAGAGAAGTTAAATCCAATCAAACTCACTTTTTGCCGCAGCCAGGAGAACCAAGGACTCTTTTTTCACTACTATTATAGTAATTGTAGTAAATAGATCTTCAGGCGCACTTTAGGCTTTTGCTAGGTGATGAGCAGGTCTGGATTATTGTTATGAATTAGAGTATCAAATCCAAGCAAAAAGGATCCTCCGAAATTCTGGCATGAGCTCTTCGTCTGGTGGGGATATCCTCCCTCGGCAAGACTTCAAACTCCAAGCTAGGCCAGATTTCTTTTTGCCCGCTGAAAGCCAGCGGCTTTAGTGTTGCGGCTAATCTCCTCGAGAGACTTTTATCGCTTTGACGTGAAGTCGCTGCCAGTCTTAGCACCATTATATTTTGCAATGATGCTATTCGTCGCTTTACCAGCTTTTAGTCACCTTCATTAACTGGTTTCACAACCTAGTTTCTTAAGGATTCTCTTAACATTCCGTAGTTGGCGAGTTTTCTTGTCTTTAAAAAAATTAAGGTTTCCTTTTTGAAGTGGGAATTAGGCAGTTTTTCACAGCTAAGAAAGTAGACCGCTTTCCACAGCTTTTGTTGTTAAAAGTAAAGTCATTGCTCACTTCCTTATTTTTACCATTTCTTACAATCAACATTTCTTTAAACCCTTCAGTATTTTTATTTGTACATACAATTCACACTGTCTTCTTGTAAATAATCTTCTGAGGAAAAAATGCTTTCTAATTAATTGAACAAGTAAATACTACCTTATATCTTCTTTTCAAAGTCAATAACCTTATTTTAAATAAATAATTTAAATTAAGAATTTTTTAAAACTTATTAATAACAAACATTTTCTTATTCCTTTGCAGGTATGTATGTAAACCACTTTTTTAAACCAAACCATCAAGTGAGTATGAATATATATTAATAGAACAAAATTCCAGGGCTTAAAGGACATTACTAAAAGTTCCTATAAAAACCTATAAATTTAAATCCAATCAACTTTTAAAGTATTCGCAGGTATTATACTGCCTTAAACCATCTCATTTATCCCTAAACCGCATATTATACAACATAATCTATGCCCAGAGCCACCAAGTATATCAACCAAACAAAATTCATTTCGAAAGAACAATAAAAACAGCAAAACCAACAGAATTAAATTCATTAGCAGAACAAAATTAATATCCCCATAAAAGCATTAAGAACTTTGAGTCCTTCTGATCCCAAATGACAAAATCTATGTCTGGCTGCTCTAAATCACAACGCAATCTACTTGCTCCTCGGGTAGTAGATTGATGATGTTCCTTTACTTTCGGTTCTTTTTAATTTTGCCCCAGCGCGCGTCCTAATTTCTCAGTTCACATCACTTTCATTCGATGACGTCACAACTTGTAGTTGTTGTTTCCGTGCCATGGCTTAACTTCTTCTCCGTTGTCGGAGTCGTAGCTCGTAGCAATAGAAAGGATGGATGTCATGTCAAATACTACCAAACTGCTGGAGTAGATGAACTTGAGTGCTTCTTCATTTGCAATTAGTCTTCCGTGTACCATAATGACAAGGGTTGAAAGGTCGTTCCTTAGGTAGTCGCTGGTGATGGAAGATGTTCCAGCAAAACAAGCAGAGTTCATTTGGTGTTTTTTGATTAAATTAAGCCTGCACGTCGACATCATCCCGCGCACACACTCAACCAACACACCCGCCATGCATCACTTGTCAAATTGTAAATATCAAACTGACACTTCCCACATGACACTGGGCATGCCAAGTAATAAATTGCATGAAGGGGTTCCTTCTTTATTTCATCCGCTTACTGCTTTTTTTAATTGAAATTTATTCCTCGGGTGGATTTTATGGTTGGAGAATATACATGACTAAGATGGATGTTGACGACAGGATTAGGTGTACTCTATTGGGTGTCACCAATGTTTTCTTGTGCCTCTTTCAATGTGCGGCACTTTTGAGTGACTTATAGAATTAAATTGAGTGCTGTGCTCTTAAGATTTATAAACAAAAATTCAAAATTTATTTATTGCGCGAATGACAAGTGCAGAGGATCAAAATATATTGAGAGAAACAGTTTTGGAAGAATAAGCGGAAGTAGGACATCCGTACCAGTTGACAGTGCATTAAGGCGGTTACGACATTTTTCTATCCTCGCCATTATAGTTTTTCTATTGTTTGAAACAAAGACAAGGAAGGATTCTCTGGGCTGTTGATCCAGTTTTTGTTTTGTTTCATTCTTTTTCTTTTAAATAATACATTTTAAGAATAATGGAAAAACAAAAGGAAAGTCAGCAAGTGATTTAAGCATTTTCGTTACTTCACTTCACTTTAAATTAAAGGATGTCACTTATTGATGCAACTGACAACTATGGGTGCACTCAAAAGTTTACTGACTACACTAAAATCTTCATTTAAATGGACAGCGGCTGTTAAATAAATTTTCAACGGTTGAACATTCTTTAAAATGCTTGTTTAGGCCATTAATATACAAAACTGTTTAGGAGTGCTAAACGAAATATACATTTGAATTTTGAAGGTAATTTTTTCATCCGTTTACGTCTCACAGCCGACAGAGCCAGAGAGAATGCCGACAAAAAGTCTGTGTTGACTTTGTCCTGGAAAAGGTGGCCTACTTCGAATTGCCTTCAATCATAACTTCTAAATGAAAATTTAATTGCCCGCTCTGTAAGTTATGTGTTTTATTGTTAGGTTGATTGAAAGCTTTCAACAGCTGGGGAATGTTTGATAACAGAAATATGCTTGAGCCTTAAAAAGTCTCTTTTTGTGAATACATATATGTAATGTATATATAAATATATGTATATATATATAATTATATATCGTTAAAAACCAAAAATGACACAATATTGACAAGAACTTGCCATTATTTGATATATCCAGCTCGAAGGGCCAAATTTGTTCATGGGCATACACATGAACAAATTAATCAAAAAGAATTGATTTTTGGCTGTAATTGATGTTTGAGTGTAAATTAGATTCCGATTCCGGCGCAAGACTAACTGTCTTTCTTTAGTTGTAAAAAAAAATAGATAGAGATAGTTGAAAAAGGAAAACGTTGCTTTGAGATCAAAGCTTTTGCCTTCCGATTTAATTAGGTACTTAGGAGCAAGCACGTGCGACCCATTAGTGAATTTAAAAAAATTGAGATAAGAATCAAACATCACATTGCGATCATATGGAAGCCTAAAAAAGTTAGAGAAAAAATGTCTGTGTGTCTGTCAGTCTGTATGTATTACGATATGCAGCCTCAACAGCTGGGACGATTATCTTCAAATTTGGTATGTGTGCTTGTTTAGGCATTTCTCAGAGTTTTTGATCATTTTATCTAAATAAATTTACCGGAAAAGTCTATTAACTTTCTCGCTAACGGCTAATTGGATTTCTGCCAAATTTTATATTTGAAGAGAAGAACCAAAATTAATTCTGCATAGCAAAACTTTGAACGCCTTTTTTCCATTTATTACAAATTTTTGAGTCTTTTTTTTGAAAATTCAATACTTTTAGAAATTATTAATAATTTGTTTGTTTAATTTTACCATCAGATGTATATTAATTAACCCTACTAAAATTTCAAAATAAAAAAAAAATAAAATAAAAAAACAGGATTTTATCAAAACTAGTCCTACAGTTTTCGAAATTCCCTTCCCTAAATTCTATATTTTATATAAGATGTGTGATGGCATACTCCATTTATACTAAAAACAGTTAAGTTTTGTGGTCTTGGCACTTTTTATAGGTTCAGATCGTGTGATTTTTCCCCGTAAATGTTTAGTGGTTTCTATTAAATATCTTGCCTTTCAAGTGACTAGGCACATAAGAGCAAGTACGTGCGACCGAGTCGTGCCCATTTTCTTATTTGTATTTCTTTATGTAATGTAGTTTCATGTTTGGTTGTCAGTTTGAAAGTGCTTTTTAAATGGAAGCCTGAGACAACCGAAAAGCCTATGTTTGGATCCTATGCTCATCTTCAATGATCTCTAAGCTCTCAAGAAAAAAACCGATTTGCTTGAAGTCCCATTTGCGGGAAATTCAAAGCTGCAAGCAAGTGTTATACCTCCTCTACTGGAAAACGTTAACGATTTTATGGAATTTGATTTTTTTTTTGAGCAATCGCAATTTCTGTACTTAGTCTTCAGTAATGAAGTTTGCTCACTGCTCTGATCTAGTAAACATCGGATAGGGATAATTTGGTTGACTATCAAAAGATTTGCTGTGTGACTGTAGTATGGAGCACATTAAAGGATGTCTCAGACTCATTTTGGTGGACGTGAGTGCTACTTTTGATGGAATCACACTCTGAATTGAAACAGGTTATGATTGCATTATCGTAAGTTGAGGTCCTTTGCATATTTTACACTTTAAAAATAGTTTTGATCTGCAGGAAGAGCGATACTTAAATTGGTTAATGGCGATGCAGATTAAAAAATTCCATAGTAAAGTTTCCCGATTTTAATAGTTTAATTTTTTTCGACAATCTGTCATACATAGTATAGAAGAAGTATTTTGTCGTTTATTGGAACTGGCATTGGACCGTTGTATGAAATCTAATGAGCGGAATCCAAGATCCTTTCTAATTTGCAGTTTTTTTTTGGAATTGACTGCATTATTTTGTGAAACTCATCTTGAATAAGATGGTGCTCGTCATCTCTAAACATGAAGTCTTCTATTTGCTCCAGAGTGGGAAATCTTTTTTTAGAAGTGATATCAACTTCTAGTCTTCTAATCTAAAAACTGATTATAGAATTCGCATTGTCCGGGTCCTTATGTAGAGCCAACTGAACTTTTCTTAGATTTTATTAAATGTTTGGTCTAAAAGACCAGTCTCCAGTCAAATTGAGATAGCTTATTGCTTTCAGTTCTTTGTCACTTAGCTTTGATTTAAGCAAAGTACAGCTCAAACTGTTATTTGAATTCTCGATATTTAGTTATATCTCCCTTAAACTGGCTAAAGAGAACTTTGCAGGATTTTGGATACAAAATATTTGCTACGAGGCTTTTTCCAATGGATGGAATGCTGGTGTACCCGAGGGCTCTGATTTGTCTTCTACACTGTATCTATATGTTTTGTTGATGAGAGGGTTTTGCCGCCCAATATAACTATCCATGAGAGGCATTTGTCATGGGGTAGTGGACCAACTTTGAGTTTTCTGTATAACACACTCCACCTTTTGTGCAATACACAGACATATTTGAAAATTGAAATCTCCAAATATGGTGCAAAATGTTGTAAGTTCATTTCGAAGATCCAAGACATTTTTTTACACTGTCTGATTTACCTAGATTCTGAAGAGCATTTATTCATGAAAACTTTGAAATTTCCCAGTGGCAGGTGCTTCTATATCACACTTGAATATTTTTGATTGAATGGAAAAATGTGCTCTTAACTTGGTAGATTTTTTTTTGTTTTTACTTTCCAATTTGATTCACAGGACTTCAAAAACTAAATTGCATGAATAGTTCCTTTTTATTCAAATATTTTTAAGGTTAATTATATTAAAAAAGAAACAAGGTCTACATCGACATGTAAATCAAGAACATCATGTTCCACAAGGTTCATAGTTTGGCCACATTAATTTTTTATCTAACGACCTTCAAAGGTTATTCGCAAAGCAACTTGAAAAAAAATATTTTTTTTTTAATTATCCACATTATTTATTTTTGTTGATTCTTAAAGTCTAAAAAACGGATCGAAGCCGTTATCCTCAAAATAATTGCTCCAATTTTGTTCTTGTAATTTAGAACATATAACAGCTACATTTGTATATCCTTTTCTAAATTGCAGTGGGAATTGCGCAATTATTTTTGCTCATTTCTATGAAGGGATGCATATTTTATATCAAGTTTAATCAAAATCTTGAATTTCAATCTACAAAATACATAACAAATGTATGTTGGTATACTTCAAGGACTTTCAATGCAAAACCAACGGATAATTACAAAAAAAAATTGTGGGATGGCCCTAAATTACTTGGCAAGAGAAAATAATCAACTGCAATGAGAATGAGACAAGGATAAATCGGAAGTAATCATACAAGACTGCGTTCATACATAAGTGTTGTACATAATTTCAAATATTTTGAAACATTCTATAAAGACGGGGAAAAGGATGTAGAACAAATTCCTACACTTAATCCACAGAAGAACTTAATCAATTTTAAAACTTAAGAAATATGGCGACTGTGGCTGCTGGAAATGGAACAAAGCAGCGATAAGTTCAAAAATATATATAGAATTGAATTGTACAGCACTGTGCAATTATTGCATATAATCGGATTTTTTTCTTCGGATTCCACCAAATAAAACATGAACAAAATTCAGCAAGCTAGATATACCTGCATATGATGTGTTTATACGTATATTTTGTTAGTTAAATATTGTATGAACAAAAATTTAAAATAAAGGTGCCATTACACAAAACTTGTAAAAAATGTTGTTTTTTTAAAAAATGAAAACTTATAAAATTTTGTTTTGCCTCAAAGCAGTCTTGCAATGAGAACCCTTATGTCAATTTCGAAGTATAAGATCATTTGCAGCAAAGTGAATTGTCTGCAAAAATTGTTTTCTATCGCTCCTCCTGTGTTCCAGATCGCAAAAGATTTGATATGACTAATTTTCTTTCGTACAAGTACAGTGGCTAAAATACTACAAATCTGCTGGTCTGTCCGGATATTATTTCACTTGCTGTTCTAATGAGTTATTGTTATACCTTCTATTGATCTCTATTCTGGTATGCCCCAAGGCTCTGTTTTGTGTCCAACACTCTTTCTCATTTCTATCAACGACTTGCTGTCTATTACTTGAAATACTTTGAATTGCTCTTCTGACAAGAGTTCTCGTATCTTTTATATTTTTTTACCAAAATTCCAACCATATTTTTTCGGTAGTTAAACTACAAGAACAGTGCATGATAAGTCAAAATCTTGTAAAAAATAACAATCATTAATAACAAATACGCCCAATGCCACAGTTTTTTTTTTTATTTTTATTAAAAACAAATTTTCGATAGAAAAATAGATCAATTTGAAGCTTTTACAAGGCTCACAAACTGGAATCAAAACCTAAACCAGTCAGTCATCTGCAATTTTTGAACGATCTTTATAAAACCATATAAAAGCTTTTAAACCAAGATCACGCTTCAACTGCAAACACAAACAGATATTTTATTCATAAAATTCGCATTTTTTCGTTTCCTACAATAACTTATGTATGTATTTCCACATTACAAAGAATGTGTAACGCCATCTATTGGAAATTATTCAAACTATAATCAGAATCTTATATTATGCTATGATAGTTTCATTTTATCCCATTCTTATATAAAAATTCGTGTATTTCTGCATTTTTTAGGCGTTTTTAAATACAAATGCGTTAAGACATGCGCGCCACCTACTGCAAGTTTGTTACACTGAGCCGTCAACTTTATAATTCTTTTTCTTTAAACAAGTACAATTAAGAAAACTGTTAAAATGAACATTCAAACAATGAACAAGAAATAAACCGCAAAAAAAATGCGGAATTTACTTTTCCACAGTACTGTCTGTGAGTGCGTTGGTTGTTAGCAAAACTTATTTGCAGAGACTACCACATCCCGGAGGCGGTTAGCGTCGACGTTCGGTGATAATTGCATTACCGCCACCACATCAACTTTATACAGCTTGCGGCCAAGACTCCGCAGCTCCAAAGTGCAAACTTTTCCCAACACAGCATCGCCATTTGAAAAGTGGAAGCAGTCCAAAGTATTCCAAGATTAACCATAAGCACATCAGCAGCTTGAACAATTACCTACCCCTGGTACTTAACATTCATCCCATACTTGCAACAGCTTTAAATGCCCTCATTCTGTCGGCAAATGTGTTGAAAAAAAAAACAGAAACAAAGCGCATTTCAGAAGGAATTTGGCTTGGAATTTCGTTGCTTTTTCGCTTGCACACATTTTTAAGGACGACATTAGAAACGCTAGAATTCTTAAATCGCAACCATCTGTTCCTGGCAATTCTTCCACTTATTCCAAATCCCAAGTGGAATATCAACCAAAAAAAATGTCCTGCGAGCCAAATGGGTGGTGCGCTAATGTCAAATATCAATTGAGGTGGACGGTGAATATGGCGTTGGAATATTACGGACAAGAGAATTGGAGCAATCTGACACACGGGAGGAGGTTGAAGTTACAAATTAAAACGGCCATCATGACAAATTGTCTCACGTTCAGGTGATTTTTTGGCAACCAAGGAGGATACAGCTCTTAGCTTTATTTTTTCTCCTTTTTTTTGACAGAGTAATCGGTTCGTTGGTTTGTTGGCCTGCACATGATTTTGGTTATTTTCTCTCATATTTCTTTTTGATGAATTCATGTGTGCATCCTTGAAATTGTTCTAGCGGGTGACATCAAAGAAATTATGATTATGATTTTTATTAATTATTATTAAATATTTCTTGTGCGCAGTTTTATTAAGCAAGAATGTGCGTCGTGAAATGTGGCATGTTCAGCGGACAATAATTGCTGTTTGGAATGAATTGGGCCTTCTTTCGGTTGCGGTTAGATGAACTGGAGGTGAGCTGGATGTACGAAATGACAAATGGAGCAGCGTTTTAGGAGAAGAGATTAAATGGAATGTTTCGAGTTATTAATTATACTTGGGATAATTTTTGAAGAAACGTGAATCAATTTTTTGGAAATATCTTTTTGTGGCCAAGAAATATCTGGACATTTTTAATGAATAATACATTGTATCAAGTTGTCTTGGAGCTGAACGTTTAAGTAAAAGGTCTAGGAATAGTTGTTAAATTTCGGTGTCCCTCTTAATCTTCTAGTTCTTAGTTCTTCTAGAAAAATATGTTCCTTGTGTAGTTAATGAATGCGAAATTTTCAATCAGGACACCATTTGTAAATCTCAAATTCAGCGATACACTTTGAAGAAATTTAAGAGACGACATCATTTGAACATATTAGGAAGTCACTAGACTGATGCTTTTAAGTTTTATGATGTTCCTATCAACTCTAATTATGTTATCATGGTTTAATAAGAGAATCGCAGGTTTTACCATATGTCATTTAGCGGAAAGTGTGCGAGTTGAAGACGAAGTATACAAGCTTATTGATGGTTCGGTGGATTTAAGCAATAAGGCAGAAGCAGTTATTTAACTCAAACCAATATCTGTTCCAGATATACCTGCCTTTCGCCTCACTTCCACTGGTTGATGATGAAGTGTCGAACTCCGTTTAAAAGAAAGCATTTCTGTCAGCTATAAAGCCAATCTGAAAAAAGAAGCACTGGCGCTGGTTTTTTGTGCAAAGAAGTTTTACTGATGGACTCATGGCAGAACACATTTGTCGGATCATCAAGCACTTTTGACGGTACTCGGAACAAAAATAAGGTGTTCCTTTATGTATGTACGCTGCACATAGATTACAAAGAATTCAATGGCTTCAAATTGAATACGTAAGTACTCTAAAATTTGGATATACCATCATTTTTATTGTCAAGCTGTTGAGAAGATAGAAGTTTCGTTCAGTTTTTGCAATTCGCCCGGGTTTATTTTGCAGGCCATGTTGTTTTGGTGACATCCGTCAATCCGATCAGATTAGTAAAAAAATGGATCATTCGAAATACTCCAGCGCGTAAGATTAAGGTAAGGTAAGGTTGGTTAATTACATGCTGAGAAGTGTGCGTTCCAATGATCTGACGATTTGAACGTTACGGAAGGGAGTGGCTGAGTCACGAACTTGCAGCAAAAAATCGTTCCTTGACATTCGCGGTCGATATTTTTTTATATTAAAGGAAATAGTTCAAGAATTTGCACAAGCCGATTAATTACTTAAAACAGAACAAAAATGTTTAAAAAACAATTTGTTATTCTTTTTGTCAGGTCAGAAAATATTTTTTAAATAAAATTGTTTTAGTCAACAGTTTTTTTTTTATTTTTTTTTTCTGAATTTATTATAATTAAAAGAAAAAGAATGCTATTTTCTGTCAATTTATTTGTCACATTTCTTGATAACATTTTTTTTCAACATTTTTACTTGCAATTATAGGGACTATAAGGAAAGTTTAGGATTCGTGAATATAAAAAAAATTGAGATAACAATCAAACATGACATTGCGATCATAGAGAAGTCTAAAAAAGTTAGTGGCGAAAAAGGTCTCTTTGTCTGTCAGTATGTATAACGAGCTGCATCCTAAACGGCTTAAACGATTACCTTTAAATTTGATGTGTGTGCTTCTTTTGGCATTCCCCAGAGAGGAAATCGAAATTTTATTTTAAGGCCCAAAAATAACGGTACTTGCCATATGACCGTTTAGGAAAAGCTTATTTTTCTCGAAAACTGCTCCAAAGATTTTAATGAAATTTTTTAAGATTTTTTTCGTTAGTATTAGCTATCATTTGATCAGAATCAAATTTACGAGAAAAGTCTATTAACGGTACCTATCATATAACGGTTTTTTTTTAATTTTTGGTTTTCTCGGTAACGACTGGATTTCTCTCAAAATTTTATATTTGTGAAGATCTAGGTAGCCGAATTAATACTGTGTATCAAAATTTTGAATTACATTTTGTTCTAATTAAAATTAATTGTTGATTTTTTTTTTTTTTGAAAAATCAATATTTTTAAAACAAATCAAAAGAAATTATTTGAAATTTTATAACCAAATGTATATTAATTAACTCTAAAAAACTGAATACCAAAATTTAAAAAAAAAATCAGAAAAATAAAAACATAATTTTATCAAAATCCGTTATTTTGTTTTTTAATTTTATTCAACAATGTGACCGCACATATGAGCAAGTACGTGTGATCCAGCCGTGCAATTTATTTTTTTTTCAAACCGTCAGATTAAGAAAATCCCTCCAAATAATCGTCAGATTATTGGTCAGAACGACTAGGAAATTATAATAATAATCTGACACGCTCAAGTATTTAAAAATTGCATTTTTTTACATTTTCAAGAAGCCGTCATGTCGGAGTGGGAGTCTTGAGTGGGAACCTCTTTCGGGTTCCCTTAACTAACACCCCTCTGATAATCTGACAATCTCGAATAATTTTTTTTTTTATTGATTTTTTACCCTACCACCGTACACACCAGCAGATTAACATCTCTCCGATATTAGAGACACGTGGGGCAAATAAACTATTATAGTCTGTCCATTATAAATTTTCAGTAAATAGAAGATAGGACGTTTGCATCTCAGTTTGGCTGGAACACTTTTCATAAGTCTATCGCATACAAAAGCTCTTGCAGCGATGCCGCTGCTGTATGCTAAATAACTTTAGTCAAAAAGTACTGGCGTTGCCACCTTGTATGTTAAATCTGACAATAAAAAAAAATAAAAAACGTATAAAAAACGTATAAATTTGATTTATATTTTTTCACACCACTATGAGGTATTGAGGTAAGATATCTTTAAAGGGTATATCCAGTAGGCCTAATCCCTTTTTAATAAAATAACAACAACAGCAAAATCAAACAAATTCGACAAATGGAAGTGGAAACCAAAAAAAATCTTCATTTCTGAGCGTCATATGAACGATTTTTGTAATGCTTCTGTCTTGTAATTAAAGCATATGTACCATTTAATTCAATTAAAAAAATATAAATAATTTAAAGGAATTTTGATGTAAAGAGTATTGGAATTTTTATTTCAAAAGATGTTTCGATTGTCTGACTGATTGACTGACATTTAGATACTAATATGTCCTTACGCAGGCTCTAATCAACCTATACACTCGTTTTAACTTACTCAGCCTCTAATCAACGTATTTTTTTTATAAATAAGTATTTATTGATTAGAGGCATATTAAAGGCTGCGTCACTTTACTCAATCGTTAATATGAGTTTATTAATAAGGCTGTTAAACATTTCATGATTTATTTATTAAATAAAACCCAAAGTTAAAAAAAATACAACCCTAACTACTTTATCTTTCTTTTAATTCAAGGCTTTTACTAATTCGTAGTCCAACATTCAATATAACAAAAAACTAACTAACACAGACTATACTCACAACAATAACTGTTCTCATAAATTTTTAAAACCCGTTTTCGCCTTTGCAATTCGAAGCTTTGATATAAAAATTTTCCTGCCTTATTTGTTTTTCAAGAGGTTTTCTTTAAAAAGCCTGCCAGTTCTGACAGTATTCATTGAAATGCAAGAATCAATTCTTTTATAATCAAATATGTTCGAGTTTTTGGTTTGGAAAAATAAATGCATTCATAAAATTTCTCTTACAAAATCAAACCATTTGGAAGCACTGGCCTGTGTGTCGACAAAATAAAATACAAACAAAGGCATCACTGAATGAACTAGTGCATACCAAGTTTTACAAATTATATTTTCCCCATTTCTTCACTTTTGAATTATTAAGCCAAACTTAATAAACAAAAACGACAAATGTTCGCATTTTGAACCATCCGACCCGAGAGAATTCCTTTTCGATTAAAACACATTCTTCCCAAAACATCCAATGCCTGAAATGAATATCAAAGCCCAAGGGTCCTCACAATAACTATGGTAATCTGCCAGGGAGAAATAAGTATTAAATGCAATGGAAACCCTTGGATATCCGATTACTTCAAGCCTTCAACCGGAGCTATATATTTCAACAATTATTAGGGATAATTGAAAAAGATCCAACTTCCCTCCCAAGTGGACCTTCTGACAATCCCAGGCCAACAGAGCTAATTGAAGGGCAATTAAAACTCAGTTCACATCCCTAAGCAATTGTCAGGCAAGGGGAGGGGAAAGCGCTCCAGCCCCACCCAGTCCCTACGCAGAAAGAACACCACTAACAATATTAAATTGACCGAAGGGATGATGTTGCTAAGGAAAACCCACTTTAGGGAATACTCAGGACAAAAATTCAATTTCAAAAAGACACATGTTTATTGGCCGCCCATCAAGGATAATAGACCAACACTAATAACAATGATAGCTTGGCGATGACTTTCCGATAACCGGAGCTCCATGAAAGAAACATCAAAGTCAATTCCAAATAATTGATTGCTTGTGTTAATCTGTGTCCCTATTCGATGATTCCCTGTCCACAGGATTCTATATCAAACCGATTGTGCGGGCAAATCTGATTTAGGAATACTAAAATTGCAGCCCAACTATGGAAAATCATCCTGGAATGCCATTCAACTTGCCAGTTAAATTAGTGTATTCGCGCAGACAAATTCCCTGAACACTGTTAGTTTGCCAAAGGTCAATGAGGGGTGTGTTCAGTTAATATATAGCAGCGCAACTAGTGCAGAGGTCAAGGACAAGGCTGTGGAGGGTTAAAATGAAAATCTTTTATTCCCCAGTGAAATGTCCGTTGGTGCTTTTTATTCTTTCATTCCTATTTCAAGCCAAGGAGACGACTATATGGTGTTGGTGGATGTGTCTTTCTATTTTAAGAGAAAGTTGGGACTAAAACATTTTTTTTTCTTTTTGCATTTGAATGGTCCCCGGGTGGTAGAAGTTTTGTAATTCATTCAGACTTTTCTGCTTTTTGGTGTTTTTTTTTTACTTTTAAATGGAACGAGCTTGCATTGAATTATTATTATTCTTAGCTTTCAGCAGGTGCTTGGTCATTTTGTATTCCATGGAAGAAGTCATTCAAATGCACAGTTGGCTCGTTAAAAAAAATATTGTATAAGTGTAGGCGCAGGCCAGCTGGGTATTTTTATTTGTAATTTCTTTTTTCAACTTCAATTTTTTTTTTTGCATAATTACATAAATTTTCTTTCTTGTATAGGAAACGTTTTCATAAAAAAATATGGCGTTTTAATGTTGCTGCTGTTTGCTATGGAGTGTCCCTAAACGCAAAGTAGTTCTTAGATTTTCTCCATGTTTTGTGTATATTAAAGATTTAATAACAAATAAATGCTGGTATGTCGTTTTTTTTAAGGTTGTCTGTGTCCAAAAAGTTAAAGTTATAAAGTGAGTTAATAAATCGCACGCTCTAGCTTTTTGTCACACTATTCGTAAATCACCCTGTAAATCGTGACATCCGTGACATACCTTTCGATAAAAGCGCCATCTATTGTGCAGTAGAGATAAAAAACGTGTAACGCAATTAGCCACACATTCATATTTAGACATCAGGTATATACACACTCTTAGGAAAAAAGTATTTTGAGATCATTAAAAAAAATTCAAAAACTTTTGAGAAATAACTATAACCCCAAACCAACATGGTTTCTCATGAGTAGATCTACAACAACTAACCCAGTTGAATTCATCTCTGACACCTTATGTTGTCTAGAAAATGGTTATGAAGCTGACGTTGTTGTGACTGACCTAAGTAAAGCTTTTGATCAAATTTTCTACGTCCTTATTCTTTTCAAATTTATATCATGGATTGAATCTCACTTGAAAGATAGTTTTTACTAAGTCATTTTTGGAACATCTGTACTCTATCGTTTTCATGCAAACAACCGGAGTTCCGCAGGGTAGTCACATTGGTCCATTATTTTTTATGTCACCAATAATGATTTTGAATGTGTCATTTATAATTTGTGGATGACAAAAAAAGATTTCAGGCGCATATCTTCTCTAGATGGTTCTAAGCTTATCCAACACGACGTTTCTAGATTGCCTAAAAAACTTCCTAAGAACAAATGTCTCAAAATGTCAAGCTATCACTTATATTCGTAAGCGTACAGATCTTCCGCCTAGATCTTCGTTTTTTTGTTTTGTTTTGTTCAAGTAAAAGTATGCTCGCTATTTTAAAAACAAGATTCAACCTACTTTTCTGTAACTAAAATTGGTGCATAAACGAAGATTGTCCATTCAGAAGCAGCAGCGGTTTCCTGCATAAATTATTATTAAAAAAAAAAGATCAATTTCTCTCGGGACCTCGATTCTTATAATTTTGCAAAACGAGACCAGGGAATGTTTTATAAGCATACACAAAGAAAAATCTTAATTAAAAGACCATACCCAACTGTGAGGAACCATAGTAAAATATATTCTTTGTCTATATCCCTGGAATTCATTGCATTTACATAATCCCTGTAGCCTTTTGGAAAATTATTCATTCCGCAACTTCTTAATCACTTGAATCCCATTTGAAAAGTTTTCATTATACAGTAAAGGAGATTAAGTTGTTCCTCAGAATGCCGCATTCCATCAAGGATGATTCAGTCAAACACCATGAGTCTTACACTCCTTATAACAGCTTAAAGCATGATGTCAGAAGTTCACTCACCTTCTACCTCTCATCAGTGTGTGTATAGTGATGTTGCATGTTAAACTGCGCCAATACCCTGAAGTTGGCTTTGTTTCTCAGGGCGGTTGTGTTGGGGTATCTGTGGCACCACCGCAATTTAATTCAACACTTTTCCAGCTCAGACGCACTTGTTTGCGCTGCTTAGACTTAGACTATTTCAAGGTGAACTTCTTCCACTCGAAAGCAACACAATTGCATGTTCTGCAAACATTAAGTGTGTATCTCCGTCTTTTTGAATCCATTGAATAGATATTATTCATTCGACGGAGAGATAAACAACATCCAATTCCAATCCACACGAGGAAAACACTTTTGTTGACTCTGGATACCGATACCTTTGTATCCTAAATGCGTAGCCAACCAAAGCCGCTGCTGAGGCAATAACAACTCACAAAACGTAAAACGTTTCTGTTCTGCCAATAATGCAAAATTTTGTAAATTTACATATCCGACAATGACTAAGCATCTGTGGCAGAAATGTATCTTTCAGTGCGTATTCTCACCAGATGGCAAAAAAAAACGAAAACGAAAAAATAAATTATCTGGCGTTTATTTGCTTTCTCCGCAGCATCCATCGCCATCACCCGGTGTGAAGATTTAACTCTAGAAAATGGGAATTCCTATAAACTGCGTATCTGCCTTACAGAAACGTTTAGTAGGCATCTTGACATTTCTGGATGAAACAAAGCACTGAGGGGTGCCTCGATATGTCTTCAACTGATCAGCGCTCAAATCATTCCGTCATTATAGTTGAGTGAGATTTCATCGCATCATTAAAAAAAAAAAGTATGAGCGGAGCCAAATCGATGGAACGCACAGAATGTATTATTCGGATGTCATTAATCTTTTGGATTTGCCAAATTAAGCTATAAACATATATTTTGCTTAAAAAGATGCTAAAAGGAAGTTTAAGTTGAAGTGGTTTTATAAGATAGGATAAGATAGGTTTTCTGCGCAAGAATTTTTTTTTTCAAAAGGATGTTAACCGAGATGTGGAAGAGAATCTCGACGTGGACTTCGGGAACCCACAACTAAAAATAAGTCGATATATGTATATATGGCTAATACATAAACGTGGTTTATGAAGATAAAAATTGTGAAAATTGAATCTTCGGCAAGCTCAAACTATAAAGTTCCTCTATTCGCCTGATTTGGATGTGCTCTTCATACAAGCAGTATCATTTAATCAGTTTATATTGATTTTGGTTCCGGTTCTGACTAGTTCATCAGCTTTACAAATAGCTGGAAAATCTCTATGGCCCGGCATATAGCAGAGCTTAATGCTAAACTCTTCTGTCATCTACTTGAAAGACTATCGACAATTTCAGGCTGTAATGGAGTTTGATGAGAATGATTTGAAGAATCTTAAAGCGGCCTAGCTGTCTGACAAGATGCGAATGGATCTATATTGGATATTCAAGTTTTCTCTTACGCAAGACTTTATTTATCGTCAAAATGTACAAGGTTTAGGGAGGCGGAATAAAATTCTAAGTTTGTAAGACTTGCGTTAATGTCTTGTGAATAAAAAAAGGAAACGCTGTTTTAAAGGAATCATAACTTTTCCTAGTGAATAAAAAAAAAATCAGTCAAACCCTTTATTATAAAAGGTATAGAAATTTAGGCTGGCAACACTATTTTAACTGGTGGCCATTTTGTTAACGGCCAAGTGATTTACTTTTAGTTTGGTTTGGCATTTCAACATGAATAGACTGACGCTTGAACAAAGCTTTCAAATTGTGCAAATTTATTTTGAAAATCATGGTTCTGATCGAAATATGTATCGCGCTCTACGTCTTTTTTTGTGTATGTTGAGACACCGTTACATGCACAAAAACAAAGCGCCTCATGCCACAATTGATTTATCGAAGGAAACGTTTGGTTACCGCATAGTTTCACGTTACGGACCCGTGAATTGGCCTCCAAGATCGTACGATTTAACGCCGCTTGACTATTTCCTGTGGGGATATTTCAAGTCGCTAGTCTACGCCGATAAGCCCGAACCGATTGACCACTTGGAGGACAACGTTCGCCGCGTCATTGCCAATATATATGCCAACAAATGTTGGAAAAAGTCATCGAAAATTGGACCTCCAAATTAGAATACGTCCGAGCCAGCCGTGGCGGTCATGTGCCGGGAATCATATTTAAATTATAATGCCACAAGATTATCTTTCGAATAAAGTAAATTTCATGAAAATCTATGAAAATCATCTTTGTCAATTCAAAGTTCTATACCTCTATAAAAAACACCCTTTATAAAAAAAACATTATAGAAGTGCAGATATATTCTATAAGGCTTATTCGGAACGAAAAGTTGTAGCTTTACCGAAACTGTTACATATTTAGATCATAACAAATCATCGCATCTATAGCTTGAAAAGCGTGATATAAGAAAGAAAGAAAACAGAGCAGAAGATTAGCTTGAAGAATATCGCAGAAGCAATATGACAATTCACATTTTTATCGAGAAATTTCAGTTTGACAAACAACATTTTACAGCTCTACAGAAGCTGTAATGATATAGACCTTCTAGAGGCAGTTTTTTTTTAGTAGAAGGGCCTACGGAAACTGTAGATAAGTAAAAATTTGGTTGTTGGTTGGTTACTTTTAAAGCGGGTTGTAAAACGCAGGATTTATTTCGAGCTGGAATATCTTCGTTTTGAGAAGCCTTTATGGCTAGAAATTCCAGGGAAACCTATAAAAACAGGAAGTTCAAGCTTTATAAAACGTGTTTCCGGTCTATGTAGTAAATGGTCTATAGGTTAATTTAGCAACGTTGGAAAGGGGTTAGTATACAAAAAGCTAAAATTTAACTTGAAAAGTTATATTTGATAGATCTACCTAAGAGTAGATAATTATGATTATTCTAAAAAGGAATATCTTTAAAGCGTTCCTATTATACAAGAATATCTTTTACATTTTGCTGGGAAAGATCTGATGTCTCAATTTAACAACTCCTGAAGTATGATTTAATCCATTTGTATACTATTTATTTCCCAACCTCCCAATTCAAGTGTTCTACCCTTTTATCCTGAAAGGCTTGCTTTCTGGCAAACGTCCATAGCAATGATTAACTAAATTTATTGGCGCAACAGCGCCTCAAGAATGCAGACCCTATAGTGACTTATTCTCACCCATTTCTGTCTGTGTGTGGTGTGAATCTGCAGGAGCGGGGGGATTTAAACTTTACCCTGAGTCCCAACGTTTACATGAGATGCACTTGTACGCAACAAATATCACTTTTGAAGAATGTGTCATCTCCTCGCAAGAGGCAGTACGCAATACCCCGGCAAAAAGGTGTTGAAATAATTTAAAAAACACAACGTTTATGTTTTAGATAAGTTTTAATTATAAAATTAAATATTGAAAATAAAATGACTCAAATATTACGAACATGAAAGAGTAGATTAAAGTAAAGCAAAAAACATCGAAAGTGTCGGGACGAATAATATAAAAAGATATTTTAACCATCCCCTAACATAGCCAGGTAAAGGATTGGTGGCTTACTTGCTGACTTTGTGGAGTGCTACAGACGTAATTTTGGTCCAAAATGAAAAATTAAAAAAACATATTGTAGGTATTAAAACGCTCTACAAATTTTATTTGGAACACTTTGATATCTATGAACAGAAAAAAGAAAACTAAAAAAAACAAATCTCAATCTCTCAATTTTTCACTTTCGCGCTCGATATCTCAACAACGATCAACATTAGGTGAAAAATGTATTGACTTTATTGTAGAGCATAAAAAAAGCAACAAAAAAGTATATAATCACAATTTTCGTATCTTAACGTAGAGCCGTGTTATTGGGAAAAAACCGAATTTAGCTCTTTTTCCAAGATGGCGGCGAAAGCTCATAGGAAATCTTGGTCGACAATTTCAAGTTAAGCTTTTTGAGCCCCCTCTACAACATATCCAAAAATCAGCTTTTTCCTTTCACTTGCATTTTCAAATGCATATAATGACTGGACTATACACCGAACAGATTCAACGATGGTACGCATATCTCTTTCAGCTCGACCATTTTCTTGGAGGTTCTACGGAGCTATTGTTTCGTGAATTATACCATGTTTAGAAGTAAATTTCTTCATCTCTTTGTTGCAATATTCGGTACCATTATCTGTATGGAGGACTTTTATTGTATACCCATATTTCGTCTTTATTATCTGTGTCAGCTCTTTGAAACATTCGAAAACTTCAGATTTATGTTTTATGAAAAATCGCTGTTTTATATCCTGTGAAATCATGCATGAAAGAAACAAAGAATCTTGCTCCTTGAACAGATGGTTCTGTTACTGGTCCCCACTCATTACTATGGATAATTTCTATTGGTTTCTTGGCTTTGAAACCTGATGACTTGAATGGCAGTTTATGTTGCTTGCCAAATTTGCAGGCCTCACAAAAAAAATGTTCGATGTCTATCAAGTTGACTCCAACAACGAGCTCTTTTTTAACCATGTCTTGAAGGGTTTGATTATTTAAATGCCCTAACCGCTCATGCCACGTCTTAAGCGTGGCAGATGTTGCTGTGTTAGCTTGAGCTTTTTCAGTTCTTTGGGAAAGGATTGAAATAAAATTCATTTTACAAATGTTATAAGGTTCTGTAATGCCAGTGGCTATCAGATTTCCATCTTGATCGAAGATTTTTGCTACTTTAGCTTCTTTTACGATCCTGTAACCTTTTTTGGTGAGAGGTCCTTCAGCAAATAAGTTTTTACAAATCTGAGGCACGTACCACACATCTATTATGATTGAATCATACCAATGCCTTCTTGTTTGTTTTGGATCAAGGTGTCTGAAACTGGAAAATAATTCTTTATTGAAAGTCATATGTGCAGATGCACCACTATCTAGAGTCCAGACTTTCTCTGTTGCCAAGTTTGACATTAAAGAGTGCTCATATTCTTCAGATATGAACGCTGAGTAGTTTCTTTGAGATGCGTGATTCTCCTTGTTCCGTGACTGCTTCTGGTTTACTATATTCTTAGCATAGCAATCAGAAGCAATATGTCCTTTTTTGTTGTAATTATAACAGGTTGGACTAGACTTCCCACTTCTTTTTGGTTTTGGTTTCCCAGTATGTTTTTAGATGTTAACCGAGGATGAAGACGTTAATAAAGCGGTGTCTTTTTCTTCATTCGAAGTGAGGTTAGACTCTTCATCCATAAGACGTGCATTGAGATTAGAAATTGTTTGATTTGATTTATCCATCGATAACCAGGCTTGTTTGAAGCTTCTATACTTGGATGGGAGTGAACCGATTACTTTTGTGATTATAGCTGTATCACTCACGGTATCCCGTGACTCGAATCTGACGTGCAAGATTTTCCACTTTCGCGATGTGTTGAACAACAAAGTCATTTCTGTTAATCGTATATTGATGAAACTGTTCGTGTACCAACATCTTGTTTGTCTCCGTCTTCTGTTCATATATCAAACTTAATTTCTCCATCATTTGTTTTGAAGTCTCGCAGTTCTCTGCAAGGGTAATTTGTGAGAAATTCATAGCGGATGTTAGAAAGAACATAGCATGGGCGTCATCTTTCTTCCATTGTTTGATTTCTGAAGCATTTGTTTCGTTTAAAGTAAGAATTGGACATGTTGATACTCCGGTTACGTTGTCGTAGATCCCTTTAGCTCGCAACGCTCATTTGAGTTGGAATTTACATTGATGAAAATTACGTCCAACTTTTCAGAAGCCATATAATAAATTATTATTGGAAAATTAAAATTATAAAAAAGTTATAGTTTTAGTTACGCAGGGCGTTCTCTAGGCCCATAACCTATTGAAATAATTTAATAAACACAACGTTTATGTTTGAGATAAGTTTTAGTAATAAAATTAAATATTGATAATATCTAAAAAAAGAAACGAAAACATGACTCAAATATTACGAACATGAATCAGTAGATTAAAGTAAAGAAGGATGTTCGAAATCCTACATTAACAAAAGGTGGCTCTAATGGGGGGGGGGGGGGGGGGTCCGACACACTAACCACAAGACCACGGGTACAGGGCAAACATCAATATTATAACATTAATTAACGAACGCTAATCAAAAGCCTTACAAATTGTTGTTAAATCCCTATATATATTAAAACTAAATTTGACCAAAGCACTGGCATTATAAAATTGCAACAAAATGTTTCAAATATTTGTACCTATGCGTGTCCGTTTTAAAGGTCTCTAAAGTTGGCATGACCATTTTGAGCTGGACTAAAAACAAATATCCTATAATTTGCCGTAAATTATCCGTAAATTATCCGTGGAAAAAAAAATTTGCCGCGAAGTGGGATCATGTGATTTTCCATGTACTGCTAACTTGATATAAAGTTAGCATGACCAATCGCGTATCTTTCTATAAATGGCACCTACAATTATCTGCATGGGCTTAAAATTTGCCGTAAATTATCCGTAGACAGATTGTCAAATCAAATTATTTTTAGGATTTTTTTTTTTTTTTTTTTTTTTAGTTTTGCTCACTTGATCAAGTTAGCAGGTAGGCATACATCACTATACAGGATGATTCACGTTTACATCCACAATTTTTGTAAAGTCAGAAATTTCTTCTTTTCTTTTGTTTCCAAACAAAACTGTTTTATTAAGTACGTGTAAATTCCAGTCGATGTGTAATTGGTTATTTTTTTGTACCATCGGGTGTTACAGGTTGAACTACAAAATTCATTTACACTAGCTGTACATCCTTATTTGTAACAATAATAAAGAAAATATAATAGTACATAGCAAATCTTCCACATTATCAAGTAGGAAAGGTTAAAATTAAGACGAAAGTTAAATAAACATTACAGAGTAATGTATGAATTACATTAAAAACTGAATATAAATAAAAAACACATTAAACAGCAATCAATAAATATATTAAATTTACTTTATACATATATAATAGTAATAATCTACTCTCTTTGACATTCAGGTCGCACGTACATAAAATATTAATTTTGGTGTCACTTCGTAATTAGTCGAGACTTTATTTTCCTTATCCTTTAAATCATTGTATTCAATCCACATTCATGCTCTGAATACCAAGGCTGTATAATGGCCTACATTTCTGCTGTCTTTTGGATTGTAGTCACCAATATAATTTACTACACCTAGTAATAGATAAAAACTGCCATCCGTATTTTGTAATCGTTTTGGAATTTTGTTTATTCGGGTTTTAGAATTAGGCAAATTTTTTTTCCACGGATAATTTACGGCAAATTTTAAGCCTATGTAGGTAATTGTAGGTGCCATTTATAGAAAGATACGCGATTGGTCATGCTAACTTTATATCAAGTTAGCAGTACATGGGAAATCACATGATCCGACTTCGCGGCAAATTTTTTTTTCTCACGGATAACTTACGGATAATTTACGGCAGATTATACAATATTAGTTTAATAGTTTGAAATTAAAAAAAATTTTTTTTTAATTTAAAAAATTTAAAAAAAATTAATTTTTCAAAAATTATTCCTAATAACAGCTTTATTTAAACATAAAATAAAAGAAGCGATTTTTGACTTTACAAAAAGGTATATCATGGCATTGTGAGTGTAAACGTTGTTTTTTAATATTTTTTTCAGTGTTAAGTCATTTTTTAAGAAAATTGCCCCTCCTGGCTATAGAAGGGAGAGGGGGGGGGGGGGAGACCCCCCAATGCAATTTTTTTCTTGTCTTGACCCAACCTACACGCTCTACCTTTTTTTCACATGTCTCGTGAATCATCCTGTATAGTGATATACGCCTATGATCCTGCTAACTTGATCAAGTGAGAAAAATTTAAAAAAAAAAAAAAAAAATCCTAAAAAATAATTTGATTTGACAATCTGTCTACGGATAATTTACGGCAAATTTTAAGCCCATGCAGATAATTGTAGGTGCCATTTATAGAAAGATACGCGATTGGTCATGCTAACTTTATATCAAGTTAGCAGTACATGGAAAATCACATATTCCCACTTCGCGGCAAATTTTTTTTTCCACGGATAATTTACGGCAAATTATAGGCTCAAAATGGCCATGCCAACTTTAGAGACCTCCGTTTTAATCATTTAATTTTGCGCCTTTTATTCTTCACAATCCCTGCAGCAATTACCAGATTCCATTAATGGCCTTTTCTGGCCCCTAAAGCAAAGTCATTCAATTTCACTATGCGGCCTCGAACTATTTATCTGTTAAAGCCACACTAACAAAACAAGCTTAATTTCGATTTAACCGCACAATGCAAAAACATTTCCAATTTTAGAAAATGTTTCCCAATAACAATATGGACTGTATACACCGTATAGGTTATTCTCTAGATTGAACTAATTCCGGTATATGGCGTCCAATCCAAATCCCCCAATGGCCAATATACCTGCCTAATGCCAATAAATGCTCCCTATCCGCTTAATGTCCCAGCTACTGTATCTGGAATAAGGATACACTAATAGACATAAATAGTTCAGCTGCACAAATATTGATGTTGAATTATTCATAATAAATTTTGATCGATTTGTGCCTTTGTATTCTGGGTGTATTTGGCAGCACTTAAATATGCAATCTGTCAACGTAAGCTTTTCTGTGCAAAACAAAAATGGCAGTCCAAAGAAAACATTTCGTGTGTAGTAGTTTATTTTTTTTTTAATTCTGAATTCAGCTATGACAAAACCTCCTCAGGGATTCAATATTCCTTTATCCTTCCGAGTCTGTTCTGTTGGAATATTTTATGTGGTTGTTTCGAATAGTTTCATTTTTAAAGCTGTTTTGTTTTTTTTTTGTAGAAATTGAGTTTTTTTTACCAATTTACCAATATAGATGCACAAAATGTATACTGCAGTGTCGTCGGAAAAACTCGCTTCATTTCGTCTTTGCGTGTACATTCTTTATTTTTTGGGAAGAAAGTTGGCTTGTGCATATTTTTTAAATAAAAAAATAAAAAACTAAAAATACTTTGTTTTTAAGGACGTAATGTGTTGCTTACTTACTCAATGGATAATAGAAAATTTGCAGCGCACTTCGAAAATGAGAAAGGATGTAGCAAAGTGGCAGTAGTGGCAAACAGAAAACGAAAATCTGAATTTATTATTTTTTTTTTGTTCTTAAAACATCTTTGTTTGGTTTTTGAAACGAGATACATATATATTCTCCCCGCACAATGGGACTTTTTATTTGCATATTTGAAACAAATTTATCTACGTTTCTTTGATAAAGTTGTTGGGAATTTGAAAAAAGTATTTGAAATATAAAGTTTACTGTCAAGAAAGCTATAATAGGAAAAATTCGGAATAAGCCTAAAGGTTTCCAATATAGCTTGGTGGTTAGTTTCATACCACGTACCAAGGTGGGAGTAACAGTGGAAATGTTTTTAATGAAATTCATATAAAGGAAAACTGGCATAAGCCATTCAAATATTAAGAGCAAAGAAAATAAATTGCACGACTGGGTCGCACGTACTTGCTCTTATGTGCGGTCACAGCTTGGAATAAAATTTGAAAAATATTAAGGGAACTTCAAAGTTCTTATTCGATTTTTCTACTTTACTTTACGTAAAATAGTTGTCAGTAGAAAAATTTAAACGCCATTTTATTTCTTTATAATATGTGAAAAAGTGTGTTTTTTTCATTGATCGCAGAATAACAGGCAAAGTTTATTGGAAATTACCAGCAAGCAGTATAAGAGTGCCTCAAATCAGTAGGTTGGGTTGTATCGGCGAAAATCACGTGAAGTCCATCAAGCGCCTCAAACGATATCTTATAGGCCATTCTGCATGATAATCTTGCATGTTTAAAGGATAGTGGTTTTGCTGTTTTTGCAAGTTGAGAATTATGTCTTGTTCTAGAAGCTTCAAAGGATGACGTCCATTATCTCACAGGATGCGTGGGCAATTCAAATCTGCATTCGAACCAGCGCCAATTTCAAATTGAAGGGGAATTCTTTGCCTTTTCCGCTTGGTGCTTCGTGAAATCAAGTCCCATAAATCTGTTATTTAAAAGTTGCATAAACGCTGACGCACTTGTTATTACAATAGCTGTTTTGAACATAACAGGTCCGTTCGTCTACTTTTTGCGTTGTTCTAGGAAAACTATCAAACTTTGAAGAGTGGGGATGAAAACTCTCAGAAAATAATAAAATTCGCTCAAAAGTAAAAGAACGATTGTTCTGCTTAATGAGTTCTTTCTATTATTCAATTCTTAGTTATGATTTTTTTAATTCATAGAAAAACGTTAATACATAGAAAAAATATCTTCCAAATAGATCAAGGTATTTAAATATTGTTTATATTATGATAAGTACAGGGAAAATTACATTTTCCTAAATATCTCCACCCCAGCGCCACTTATCGGGTACAAACTCTATACAGGATCTCACGCTTGCTTAGTCTCGGAATTGCCTAAAAATATCAATAAGATCGGTCACGCCGTTTCGGAATATACATAACCACATTAATTTTTATATAATGTATAAAATAAAAGTCATATAACATCCCTGGGCATCCCTTCTTCGTGTAAGAAATTGGTGTCCGTAGGCAGGGCTGTAAAAGAATGCAATCATTTTATCATTTAACTCATTTGACTTCAAGTGGATTTATTGCAATTCAATGACTTCAATAATGACTTCAAGTTAAAAAAAAATTATTACCATTCATTCTGAAGTCCTGATTTAGCAATCATTTTTTGCAATCATAATTTTGAAGTCAACACGAATGGGATCATTTTGAAAGCTCTCCATTCCTTAAGTCCCTAGCATTCATTGCATTCATTTGAAGTGAGTGAAGTCTTTAAAGTCATTGAAGTCTTTAAAGTCATTGAAAACATCTGCAGTTATTGAAGTCTTTGAAGTTATTCAAGTTATTGAATCTATTTCTTACTGTTTTCTACCATAAGAATAAATAAACAAAATAAAAACTTCAATGACTTCAGATGACTTCAAGACTGCAAAGACTTCAATGACTTCAGACGACTTCAAAGACTTCTATGACTTTAAGCTTTAAGTGAATGCAATGAATGCTAGTGACTACAAGGTGACTTCAATGAATGGAGAGCATTCAAAATGATTGCATTCGTGTTGACTTCAAAATGATGATTGCAAAAAATTATTGCTAAATCAGGACTTCAGAATGAATGGTGATTTATTTTTTAAGTTGGAGTTATTATTGAAGCCATTGAATTGAAACAAATCCATGCGAATTCTTAAGGTGACTTCATTGAATGCATTTCGCAATGATTGCATTCTTTTACAGCGCTGCCCGTAGGCTTCTTGTTAAAATGACGCACAAAAAAATTGGTGACTCAGTTCGTTTTGGTTGAACTGCGAAAATTAAAAGAACATAAAATACCTAAGTAAGCACTTTATAAACTTCAAGAATAACAGGGATGTTCATAGAAGGTATATCCCAGTTTTATTATGTCAACTGAAACGAAATTGTTATATTCTGCCGGCGTGTTGAAGTGCACGTTTTGATAAAATTAAGCAAATATTTAAAATTTTAATTAATAAAAAAACAACATCCCATCAAAATATAATTATTATTAACCAATTCTTTTTATTTATTTTTAGGTTGGTACTCAATAATGAAAACATACTAGCACATTCTATTAAAGAATTTAGTTCTTTTTGTTTTTTTCAAAAAGATAGACTATATCCCTCAATTAATTCTACATTAATCCGTGAGTAATTGAAAAAAACCGCAATTATATGCAATGAAAAAAAAATAATTATTTCTTGTTGCAAACAAAAGGCTTATTTTCAAAAATAAACAATTACTTCTCTCCACCACGAAGGCATTAAACAGTGTTTGTCTGCCATTAAGGCTCACAGCATTCCAAACAACCCCATTTCCATCAACAGCCCCACAATAATGATTATGACAACAATGGGTTTCGAATTGATTGAAGCAACAAAAAAATCCACATGCACATTATACTAGAACAATCCCATGATAATGCCAATGATGAGGATGTGTTTTTTTCCATCCTATTTCCATCGCTCTACACTTCATCATTTCCATCCCAACATTGGGAACATCATTTACATTTCGCAGTTAAAAAATTATTGTGCGCCTTTATTGCTTCCCCCACCCCCGGTACTCCCAGAAGCGCACTCGTTTAAGTCTATAAGTTTGAACAATTGATAATCAACCCTACCAACTCGGGGAGCATTAACAGATGGCAAATGGGGGATGATTTTCAGACTCAAAATTACTGCTTTATTAATTGAAGCTCTGCCCCCCTTTCCGCTTCGAATTCCTTTTCATCTGTCTGATTCATGAAAATCCTGCATTCAATGTCTAGCAAGATGGAAATTGAAGAAAAAAAAAGGCGAAACCTCAGACCCCAGAGAAATTGAAAGAAAAATCACTTTTCGTTTGCATTTTCCTTGACTTGGTAGATCCGAGGGGAGAGCACCAACAATAAACTGGTTGAGAAATCTGCAGACAGACAAAATAGATTTTTTTTTTTATTCTCAGTCTGTGAATTAATTTGAATAATTTTTTTTGTGTTGCTGGCTCCCCTTGTGTTCTCTAAATGTGTCACCGTAAATTTGTTTGCTTCCTCGTGTTTTTTAAGGTGGCGAATCAACAAGCAAATTCTTTATTTTTTTTTAGATTTTTCGTTGCTTCTCTTAACTGCATTTTGGATTTTGGAGAAGTGAACGGATTTTATTTTACTTTTTTTTAATGCATGTCGGGAAAAAAGGTATTTTCTCGTCTTGGCAAACAATCTTGGAAGATAATAATTCAACCAAATCTATGTTTAAGGCTATTAAAAACAATCTGGGTGGCAATATTTACTAATGAGCTCTTAACTTTGTGTATTTAAACCACTGATTGTTAAGTTCTCAGTAAAGAATAAACATTTTTGGAAAACAATGTGCGATGGAATTCTTTATATTTATTTCAAAATTTATTTATGTTAATAGAAAAGGTTAGTTTGTTTATAAATTGAACTAACTTGAGCAAATTAATAATTTTAATGCAGAATTATTAGAGCAAAAACCCAAGTTTTACTTTTCTTAAGAATAATATCAAGATTGTTATTATTTTTATTTCATGCTTTAATTTATTAAAGAGCATAGGAGAGGTTGCCGTATAGAAATGTGATAATTAAGTTTTATTACCAAACGGAATTTGACATGTGATTTTTTAGTTGTATCTAATTCCCGGAAAAGTCGGGAAATTGGAAAAATCGAAAATTGATTTTTTTTATGGAATTTTATATATTTTCATATAACCAATATTAAATTTGAAAGACTTGGCTGATTTTGTAAAGATTTTGTAACTACGGTTACGTTTGTAATTTTTAGCTATATTTTAACCGCTTTGTCGGTACCAAAAAAAAATTTAATTAGGGTAAGCCCGAGCAACGCCGGGTGCGTCAGCTAGTTAAATATAACTTGTAAGCAACATCCAACTTATATATCTTAAGGTGCGCCGTGCGTGTCCATTTGAGAGTAAAAAGGTTGCAAGCCTCTCTCGAGCGACTCAAAGGTAAACTCGTAAGTTTAAACAGTCTCTTGACATTCCAACTTTTTAGGGAGTCAGCGCCAATAAATACACGTTTTATTCACTAGCGGAGATTAGCTCGCACAATTCCAACAGAGGTCGTGTTCGAGTATCTGTCGGGAGTTAAAATGGCAAAGCAGTGGACATTGGAGGAAATAAATCAACTTGTAGAAAAATATGAGTCATCTGAAAACACATGGAAAACAGCGGATAAAACAGACACAACTGTGTCACACGTGCATACTCTTGTGTGCCTAATCACATTGGAAGGCAAGATCTTTTACGTAGAAAAATCACACGTCTGAACCTATAAAAACTGTCAAAACCAACAATTAAGGGTCTTTAGTAAAAACGGGGTAAGCCATCACACATATTTCAAAAATTGTTAGACGGATTTTGATAAAATCCTGTTTTTTATTTTAGTGTTTTGAAAAAAATTAGATTTTAATATGCCAAAATTATTTACGTATAAATAGAAAAGAAAATAATTATTTAAAATATGTCTCTGCAGGATTATTTCGGCTAGATAAATCTCCCCAAATGTATAAAATTTGACAGAAACCTATAAAGCTGTTACCGAGAATGTCGAAAATTTAAAAAAATGCATATGAAAGGTACCGCGTGAATAGACTTTTCCGACTTTGACCAAATGATAGCCAATACCTACAAAAACACTCTGAACAATTTTCCAATTAAGGTTTCTGTCTATTAAGACTACAAGATATTTGAAACAGCACATAAATCAACCCATAGAGATGATATTTACGGATGTAAAATCACGAAATAGGAACACTATCAAGCTTTACTCGTTGACTTGACTGACAGATATAATGAAAACCAATTTTATATTTTGCCTTTAACCGCGTTCGAGATGAGAGCCTTACTTAGAATTGCTAGCCATTTGCGCAAGTGAGAACGGTTCCGAAAAAGATACAATCAAGATTTGTATAAAATCTACCTCGAGGCAGATATGGCATAGACAAAAAAAAGTTTATGGCACCCAACTCGAATGAGCGAAAAGGAACCACCAAAGAGAGGCTATTATTATTAGAAAAATATCCTGAATCCGTCAAACTGTTAGATCTGAAAAGCATCGCGTAGAATGCACATATAATTATTCATTAATAAAAAAGAACACTCATACGCCATAGTGACAACATTAGTATTTTTTGCATGGAAAAACTAAAATCTTTTGGAACGTCTGAAAACAGGCAGTATGTCTTATTTCAATAGAATCCCACAGAATATCAGTGCCAGGAAGTCAATAAATCTTATTTTTAAAATAACCAAAAATTGTAACTTGCTTAAACGATTTTTTTCAATTAAGGTTTTAAATGATATCTTTTCCAAAAACTACTTAAAAAAATGCTAAAAACTCCTTTAAACAGCTGGTTGACATCGACGACGACGTGATGACACTCAAGCAAACATTAGAATGTCTCACTTTTACAGACATCTATCAAAACAAAACGTCAACCACCTCAAAGTGTGCAAGCTGTCAATACTTGTAGAGAGTTTCCCCTCTGTTAATGCATTAAGCCAGAAGGACTCATAAAACTTTGTTTTTTTTTTACAATAAAACACACTTGTTGATGATAAATAAATTGCTCTTATGTTTTCACTTAAAATCGCACATAAAAGTCTTAAAAAAAAAATCGTCAGCGTAAATTTCCATATTTTACATTTTGACACCCGCAAGACAAGCATATCCGTCATTTATATTTAAAGGCTGATATTAAATTCCGTTGTCCTCGTACGTCAATGTCATAAACACCCATACACGTAGATGTCATTTGCCATTTGTATTCACACGCATCCCACACCCCCAACGTAAACACCCAATGCTAGCGCGCCTTTCCACGCAGAGTGCTTCACAAAATCCATCACTAAAATCACTTTCGTAAATTCGATTTAATAGTCCAATCCATTTAAACGAAAGAGATCCAAAATACCATACATTTATGCAGATACTAGGCACATCCTTGTTTCAAAAAAAAAAACAGGATAATTTAAAACGTCAATTTTGTTATTTATTCGAAACAGATGTATGTCATTGAGTGGCGTGGAAGAGACAAAACCTCCCGAAGAACTGGGATGGGATCACCGCCTGTTTGAGTGTAGAGTTAACAAAAAACACCACCAATGAATCCCTTATAGGCAAGCCATGGACAGGACATCAACCGCACACTCTCTGCAACATCAACAGCAGCAGGTTGATTTAATTTTATATTTTAACTCAATGGATGTGCGCCACTTAAAACATCCTTTGTGGTAGGCACCAACTACGCCACAATGTAGTGTTGCATAGCGTGCAAAATGTTATCCTTCAGACCGTGAAGGGTGGGAGACCAACATAATGAAAATAAAAACAAAAAAATAAACAAAAATGTGCTTTACACCAGAAATCGACCTTGTTTCTCCATGTACCTGTCTTCAGTAAAAAAAAACAGGAAAAACTACAACTTGTGAAAAACATTATGTGTTACCCTATGTGAATTGGAATTTCTGAGCCTTTTATTCAAAAAAGAGTGAATTTGTATTTATTTATAAATGGGTACTTAGTTTTATCTCTTATATTGTTATTTAGAATTGAGTCAAGGCTTAGGACTTGAATATCAAGCTTACAAAAAATTCCACCACCAAAAAATGTAAAAAGAGTTTTCTTGATTTCAAAGGTTTTTGTTGGCCATAATGATCGGATAGCCCCATAAGCTTTTCCAACAATTTGATTGATATGATAATTTCAACTTAAAGTGAAAAAAATTTGAAAAACCTAACAAGTCAAATCCATGGACCTTTTGAATATAATGAGACATTTCGAAGTTTTTTTTTTATTTTGGAAAGTAAAACCACATTAGAGTGACCAATGTCTAATCTCTAATTGATGACATTTCCTCGGTAATTGCATTAACACAATCCTTAATCATGCCAACATGGCAACTTCTTATAAGTTGAAGAACACCATCAAAAAGGTGTTCGTATAGCAGTGGCGTAAAAGTGTTGTTAACTCTGTGCTCTGTATCGAGCTGAAAGCTTTATGAGCTTTTTCAAGTACAATGTTGAAACAACTGCATGGCAATGTGTCACCATGTTTTAACCACCTAATGATATCAAAGGTTTCAGTAGAATCGCTGAAAATTTTGCCCGAGCAGCAAGCATTTTCCGTCATCCTGCTGACGTTAATCAGTTTAGTAGATATAAAAAAGCTAGAAATAGCTCAATACCTACAATTCGTCCATGTTAACAATATCGTAGGCTGCCTTAAAATCGATAATCAGGTGGCGGGAATCGATGTTAAAGTCTTGAGTTCTCTCCAAAATCTCGCGTAATTTGAAGATTTGGTTGATTGCAGGTTTTACTAGTCTAAAACCGCCTTTGGGAGGCCTCATTAGTTCGTTCACATGAAACGCTGGACAGGAAAGGCGATGTTTAAAAGGTTTTATTCGTTTAAAGTTGGTGAAGTGAAGTGGATCTCCGAAGAATTGAAATTTCTTCTTTTAATTTCTAAAACCGAGTAATTCCGAGTAACAATAAATACAATTTATTTTTAAATACCCGCCTAAATGAAAGGTCTTTTTTTCCACGAGCCACAAACTATACTGAACTCAAAGGAGTTTCGTTCGATCTAAAAGAAAGAGAGAGTAAAGAACAACAACATCAAACAAAAAGGTCATAAAGCTTTCAGTTCGATACAGCAATTACCGATGATCTACCGATGGACATCTCCAAAGTCTTTTTGAAAATCCTCATAAACTGGACATAAATGACTATTAAATTTTACTTTTGAAAACAAATTTCGTTAGACAATTAACCAAATGTTCCCACATCACTTAAGTTCCAGCAAATGTCATCCCTTAAAAACCAACAAATCGAACACACCTTATTTTAAGTGATGCATAAAAACACAAAACACATCACATGGCACATAAAATACGGACACATATTGTCTGAATCTATAACACCCATATGCTGTACTTTACATCAGCTGTCAGTAGTATTTTCTCAAGTTCACAGTGTACACTGAACACCGATATATTTATGACACAAAATACACACATAACTCCGAAGTTATATATTTTTCTTTATGGAAATTGGAAAATTTCGCCTCCCGGTCCCAGCCGAGATGATAAAATCGGTCTCCCGCTAAGGAACTCAAAACGGCAAAAAAAAAACAAACATACTTTTTTTTACTTTTTTTTCACTGCCACCCTACACGATGAAAATACAAATATTCTTGAGAAAAAAAATTCATGAAATAAACAACAGTAGCAGCGCCCTCGGCGGGTGGCCAGAAAAATGAACTAAACTGCTTTGCTGGGTTAATAAATGTATTCAAAAAGTTGTAAACTTTTTCTTGTATTGCATATTAAAAGTGATGACTGACAGGATGTAGGTGGTGGGAGGAGTAGATACAACAAAAAAAAGGATTTGCAACGCCGTCATCGACAAGCTGCGGCTGGATACGCAGGCATTTTATTTGAATAATGATTTTCTTTGACCTCAATATGTATATTGGAGAAAAGAGGTGGATGGTTGGGGATGGGGGGATGATTGTAATTTTCAAATATTTTGCACAAAAATAAAAGCTTATTGCAATAAAGTCAATAAACATTTTCAACAACGCACTACTTTTTGACGAGAAAAGTTGAAACGAGCGTCATTGAAGTCGGAAAATTCTGATTTTGAATTTCAATGACTTTGTCATGCAAGCTGGAAGGATTTTGTGTAATATGTGCAATTTCCAAGGAGTTTTTCAAAGTTTGATTTAATGTTTTTTTTTTTTGTCCACTTTACGTTACATATACGTATTAGCAAAGAATACAATGAAGCTTCGGAACAATTTTTTTCTAATTAGCCAAATAGACAAAGAAAACAAATAAACTTTAGGAATCGGGCTTTTGAAAATCTCTGAAAATAGCAAATATTTCTGAATTAGTTTTTTGTATGCATCATTTTTAATTGAGATTAGAGGTTCTATAAAGAAAGTTTTGATATCGTGCATAAAAATCCAGCAATCCAGCTTCTTTTTTTACCCTAGCGTAGCGTATTGAATTACCATAAATCCATATGTTAGCGATGACGATTGACGCGCAAGATATATATATATATATATTGGTTCCGGCTCTGGCAACTTAAGCTTCACAAATAGTCATGATTGGTTTTTGGTCTCCAGGTTGTGTTTAAGTATATAAATAAATAAATGAAAAATTTAAAAATTAAAAAATCTTTATACTTAGTTTAAAATTTAATTCACAACTTAATTTTATTTTTGGTTTGCGACGCGTTTCGAAACGCGCACCGGCATCCAGCAGAGTTGAATATTAAATTGTTCGGTCATTTTCTAAGAGACAATTTTGGGCTGTAATTGAGTTTGATGATACTGATTTGAGGGATCTTAAACCGTTCTGGCTATCTAAGAAGTTGCGGATAGCCATATTGGATATCAGGTTTTCTCTTAGCCGAGACGACACTTCGTTTATCGACAGAATTTTCCCTGAAATACGCTGCAATGGTAAGATAGGCGGAATGAGATACAAAGATTAGTCTTTCTGAATAAACACCTTAACCGACCTCATGTTTTGTTTTCGAACCATCTGTGTAATAATAGATGAATTTGAAAGGTCTCATCCTCTCAAGTTTAACTAGCAGTGCCTTAAACATTCTTATCGAAAAATCTTGAGTGTAATGTAGTCGGAGTGACAAGGGATGGATCTGAAGAAGTTCAGAATGATAAAATGGCCAAATAAATTACTTGTCCACAGGGAAATGGCTTTGTGACGGATGGCTGCCTCATTTGTTCCCCCGGCTTTCTTGCAAGAAAAAAAGTGCTTATATTGAGCTTTTCACTATTTCCTGTCTTTCAAGACCTTTTAGGAGTACATTAACGACTTTATTCCATATATGTGGGGATAGGACTCCACTTTACGGCGTACCTCAACTAATTGACCTTCTTACAGAAAAGCCCCCTTGTAGACTTTGATTTTACTGTTTTTCAGCATTCGATTTATCTGTCCACTGTTGCGATTGCAGTGCTGTCTTCATTGTTGAAAGCATCTTTTATTTCCAGCAATGCAACTAATGTATACCTTTTATTATGTCCGATAGCATCAAATGTTTTTTTGAGTTACCCGGAAAGTTGGTATCGAGAAGCAAGTTGAGCGAATCTACACTAGAGTTAGCCTAGGATTTTAAGAATCTTGACATAACCGGATTTGCTGTGAGGATATTTTTAGTCCAGAAGCTTCAGAAATATCTTTTATCACAGAAGTTCCTCCATGAAGATCTTTTACTCTTCTTTAATTGTTTTGCATAAGTCTTCAGAGAATCTTTATACGAGTCTTAATATAAAGATTCGCTTGTTCGCTAAGCTCGGTTCTAATTCTGTATATTACAATTCTGCATTATTTTTGCCTCTTACTTGGATAAGAAGATATGAAAGATTCTTTATAATGAATGCTAGTACGAACCTTTTTCCTCATAGTCTTTCGGGAACCACTTAGCCGATTTAAACCTAAATTGTAATTTTGCATTTAACTGCTTTCAAGCGACGGACGGTGTTTTGAATTTTTAATATTTTTTTTATTAAACTCGTTCTTTTTCGAGAATTCTTATCTATGGACCGATTTTGACGGGACTCTAACAGGCAGATAGCTGATATTATAAGGAGTAAGTAAGTCTATTTTAAGTACCCCTAGGTGGCGGTTCAGTGGCTTTTTTTTGGAAATTCTTATTTATGCCCGATTTTGACGGGACTTTCGCAAGCAGATAAGCTGATGTTATAATGAGTAACTAAGGCTATTGTAATCACCCCTTTTTTCGAAATTGTATGATATACCCGAGCAAGGCGGGGTGGGTGGGCTAGTTAAAAATATTAATAATTTTACATTTTCGCGGTCACCTGGTTTTATGGCTGTAAAAAAAACTATCTGAAATTTGACATGGGAATAATTTACACATTTCTTATCGAAAATCCGCCGTAAAGACGAACATTTAAAAAAAATACATGTAAATCCAGTTTTGAATATTTTACAGCCAAAAAACCAGGTGACCGCGAAAGTGTATAATTACCAAAATATTTTACGTATTCACCAAAAAACTGCATCCAAACATTTTTGATCAAAATGCAATAACGAAAATGCATTTCTGATGCCCTTTTTGTAAAAGCGATAATCTTTTAATTTTACTCATTGGGGTTTAGTGTTCGACTTCAGAAAAAAATTGTCAAATCTTCTGCTTTTTGATTGTTGGATGTGTTGGGCCAACTAAATGCCGATTTTCTACATTTGCTTACTACAAGTTTTAAGACTTGGTCTCATTTTTTCGCGAAATTAAATAAGATGTTTAATGCTTAACCATATTTTTTATATCTTTCGGATAAATTTTTTTAAGGTTGCAGCAACATCATTTTGTTTCTTAAACCTACCAGTTCTAGTCAGAAAATGAAAACACTGTTGTTGTACATTTTCCGGCAGAAGGGAAAACCAATAAAGTTGACTTTGCGAAACAAACTTGTATAGGTCTTCTCCAGCTCCAAGAAAATGCGGAATTGCCTATTAAAAAAACACAAGAATTCACAAATCGCAACACAAACAAAACCACAGTTATTATCAATTTTCATCCCGGCGACACTGCTAACAAAGTAATCGAAGCTACACCGAAACTAAGAAACACTGGTATAGTAATTCATCGCGAACAGTCAATGATAACACGCCAAAAAAGAAGAGCACTTTACCAAATCAAAACTAAATTGCTAGTTATGGCACCTGCAGCAAAGATTTTCATCAGAGGAGTGAAACTAAACGTAAACAATCTTTCGTTTGCATATAATTTTTCGCAAGGCTTAATTGTAAACAACTCAGATGAATTGACGTTTATTAAAAACACGTTTGGAGAAGGTGGATTGCAGTTCTTTGACATACACAACGTCAACAGCAACAGCCGTCAAAGTCAGAACCATGCGATGACAGCGCCAGTTGTTTCACAAGGAGAATGCAGCTCGCAGCACAATCAACATCGAAATCAAAGTTAGGGTAGTGTTGCCGTCTGCCATTTAAAATTACAAATTTTATGTTATAATGTGTCTGGGTTAAGAAACAAATTATTAATTCCAGATTTTTTTAAATTTATTCTTACTTTTGATATAATTATTTTAATTGAAACATTTCTTGAAGAAGGTAGTGAAACACAATTTATAAAATATTTTAAAGATTTCTCTGTTAAATTTATTCCAGCTACTAGAAGTAACGTTTTTGGTAGAGCTAGCGGTGGTATTTTAATCGCATACAAATGTAATTTAAATAACTTTATAAAAATTAAGTCGATAAGTAGGAAAACTGTTATAGAGATAAACCATAGGCATGATCACTATTACGTTATCCCAACTTATCTTAATTGTAACAATTGGATAAGTGATTTTAATGAGTTAATAACTTTTATCAATGAAAATGAGTTGCAAAATATTTTGGTACTTGGTGATCTAAATGGAAGAATCGGTAACTTTCAAAACCCAGCTTCTCTGGTACAAAACGTTTCGCATGTGTTTGAAAGTGTAAGAAACTCTATGGATGAGACGGTTAATAGGTGCGGGAGGCAACTTCTAGATTTTATTGAAGATTTTGGTTTCTTAGTTCTAAATGGGACAACCAAAAGTGACAAAAGAGGTGAACTTACTTTCGTTTCGGGTCAGGGCACTTCAGTAATTGATTATTGCTTGGCGAAGGGTAATTGGATTAGTATTATTGAAGATTTTGAAGTTCCAACTGCAAATTACTCTGGCCATTTGCCAACAGTTACATCATTAAAGTTTGAAGATCTTTCGTTGATGCCGAGAAATGCAGTTAATAGTATAAAATGGAAAACCAATCGTGCTGATGTGTATAAGCGAAGACTTGATGCACAATTAATTCACCTTCCTGCTCAAGAACTTCGGAATTGTGACCAAACCGTTGAAATTATTTCAAATTGTATAAGAGAGGCTGCGATCTCGAAAAAACCTAAATCTGAGAGTAAATTTGTTTCTGAGTGGTTTGACTGGGAATGTAGGAAACTTCGTAAAAGATCTTTCTCCTATCTGAACCTTTTCAGGAAGACCAGTTCAATTTTTTTTAAAACGCTCTATTTAGAATCGAATAAACTCTATAAAAATCTTTGTATTCAAAAACAGAAAAAATATTTTAATGAGGTTGCTGGCTCCCTTTCAAACTGTAAGGACTCAAAAGCTTTCTGGTCAAAGGTGAGACTGCTAAGTGGCTGTAAAACTTTTTCATCTTCAGTTATTGAAGTTGAAAAACTTGCAGACTACTTTGAAGAGCTCCTGAACCCTGTTTCAACTCACTTAGCATTCCAGTATGCCTTACCTCTGGTTTTAGTCCCTGAACTTGACGGGCCGATTACAATAAGAGAGTTACAAGAAACGCTCAAATCAATGAAAAATGATAAAGCCGCAGGGATTGATGGCATTCCTGCAGAATTTTATAAAAATTCAACACCGAATTTCTTGGAACTAATTAACTCTTTTTTCAACAGTCTTCTAGAAGAGGAAACAATCCCAAAAACGTTTGTAAAAGCATGGATTTGCGCAATTTTTAAAAAAGGTGACCTACAACTTCCGAGCAATTACAGGGGTATATCGGTTCTACCTTGTCTTAGAAAAATATTCACCCATCTTTTATACCATAGGTTGACGAGATGGGTTGAAGAGAATAAACTCCTTAGTATTTTTCAAGCCGGTTTTCGGGCGGGACTATCCACGGTGGATCATATATTTGCTCTCACAAGTATAGTCAAAATGTTTTTAGACAAGAAAAAGAAAGTATATGCTTTTTTTGTCGATTTTAGGGCGGCTTTTGATACTGTGAACAGAGCTTCCTTAATCTATAAGCTTTCAACGTTAGGTTTATCGACAAAGTTTCTCAATTTATATAAGCTACTTATAACCGATACCTCTGCTGCTATTTGGAATGGAATATCAATGTCCGAATTTTTTAATACAAGAGCTGGTGTTCCTCAAGGTTGTGGGTTAAGTCCAATTATTTTTGCATTGTTTATTGATGATGTATCCAAAGATTTCCCGGGAGGAGTTAAATGTGGTGAAACTCTAATAAAGATGCTTCTATATGCGGACGATATTGTTATATTGGCAGATAATCCCATAACTTTGCAGCTTCAAATAAATAAGCTCAAGCGATTTTGCGACTTATGGGAGCTCTCAATTAATGTCACAAAATCAAAAATAATGATTTTTGAAAGCACTCATCGAAGAAGACTTCCTCAAGAAAAATGGTTTTTAGAGCGTGATCCATTAGAATGTGTCAGAGAGTATAAATACTTAGGTTTCCTGATAACATACAACCTTGATCTTCGACCACATGTTAAAGAAAAATGCATTGCAGCAAAAACAGCAATAAATCTAATGTGGAAAAAATTTTTTTGCAACAAATATGTTGATGGATCTGCTAAGTTTAGAGTATTTGATGCGACTATAAGCACATGCCTTTGCTATGCAAATCAGGTATTTGGGTATCAAAACATTGATGGTTTTGAAGTAGTTCAACGTTTTTTCTTCAAACGCATTTTTAAACTTGCTAGTTCTACACCCAATTATGCTATGCACGTTGAATCCGGTTTACCACAAATATTCCTTAAGAATTTAAAATCAAATGCTGATTATATAATAAGAGTAATGAAAAGGGACGACTCAAATCTTCAAAAACAAATTATGCAATACGCACTCCGAGGTCAGTTATCACCTTTCAAGGAATGGAATGAGTTGGCTGATCGACACGGTCTAAATCTTGATCTCAATAATACAACTCAGGCCGATTGGCAGGACGCGTTCTATAGATGTATAGCTAAGGTAGATGACTCTCTTTATCTTCAATGTCTAAATAGAGCTCAAACATCTACAACGAGACTATTGTACAAAGATTTGAACCACATACTGTACCGAAGTAATTATTTTAATGAAAAACTTTCCTTTGACCAAATGAGTATTATTTTCAAAGCAAGAACCGAGATGCTTAACTTAAATTATAGACCGCACAGAAGTGACCTTCACCCGATATGTAGTTTGTGCAACCTCAATGAAATTGAAAATACATACCACTTTATAGCTATTTGCCCAATATTACAAGAAATCCGCAGGCTGTATTTTTCAAAAAGCTTTCTTACACTTGAGGATACAAAGCATGTTTTGAACGGGTATTCAGATTGGAAAATTCTCTGTCGTTATATTAATCATGCCTTATGTTACCGTAGCAGTTTCATAGACTGATTGATCAAATCATAAATGTAGAGTTTTTATAATGAAGTGAAAATAAATGTTTAATTGTATTTCTATCTTTTAAATGATTCCAACAAATATTAAATATTTTGCTTTAATTTTTTAAACTATGTTTACTAACTTTAACTTTTTCTATTTTAGAAAACAAAACTCGAAATTAGTCAATCTAGGCAGACGGCAAAAATTTGCCATGCAATTATTCTTAGATATACTTAAAATTGTAACATATCGAGAAGTTTAATAAAGAATTTATAATAATAATATAATAATAATAGTCTGCATATCCTACGGTCCAGGCCACGTAACCTATCTTAAACTTTTCGATGTATTCTGTCGGTTTTTGACAAAAATACAATAATTATGAATTCCTTTTTTTTCCTTTTCCTTTGGAATTTAATGTTTATGACATTTGAAATCAAATTCATCACTTAGCCTACTCAACATGTCTTGGAGAAGCATATTCCTAAATAATAGAATCAATCTTTCAACGAAGTACAAAATATATGATGCTGTCGTTAAGTCTACTCTTTGTTATGCTGGACAAGTCTGGGGTATTGACGAATACGAGTCCGTCGAAAAGTTTCAAAGAATCTTTTTAAAAAAGCTCTTTAACCTACCACTGAATACGCCAAATTATGCAATTTATGTTGAAACAGGACTTCCTAAACTTTTCACATATACTCTGAAATTGCAGGCCGACTACATAACCAAAGTACTCTCTTATTCAGATACCCGTCTGGCCAAGAAAATGCTGTTATACGAGCTAAGGAACGAGGATTGGTGGTGGTCTAAATGGAAACGTTTAGGAATAGATTGTGAAGAAGTCGTCTCAATGGACTCAAACAATATAAATTTGGTCAAAGACCAACTATATCGAATTATTCAGAATCATGAAAATTCTGTTCATGATGAGTTTGCAGCGAAAGTTCGAAAATCAGAGAGCAGAATTTTATACTCGCAGCTTAATATTAATTTACTTGAAAAGAATTACTTTAATGATGTATATAGTTATAAAGAAATATCTCTAATTTTCAAAGCACGATGCGAACTACTCTATCTAAATGGAAGCCCTTACAACGGAAGTTTTAACCAGTTCTGTTCATTGTGCAACCTTAAAGCAAAAGAAGACTGTTTTCACTTTTTAAGTATTTGTCCAATTTTTTCTCCCCAACGTCTTGTATACTTCGGAAAGAAAACATTAACTATGCAAGAAACAATTGTAATCTTGAACGAGTTCAACTGGAAAAACCTTTTCAAATTTATATTAGAACTGTGTAGATATAGAATGCTATTGATAAACGAATATGTATAAAAACTATTAAAAAAAAAAAAAAAAAAAAAAAAAAACATTTATATTAATATGTTTAATGTAATAAACAAAATTTGTTAACCGAGCTGACGGCAATGCCATAGCTTTAAATTCATTAAATTATAATACAAACGAACATAAAATTGAATAAAATGAATTAAAAATTGAAAAAAAAAAAATTAATAAAACATTTGAAATTACTATAAAGCGTGAATCTAACGAAACGGTTTCGAAGTTTGAAGTTTCTGTCATATTTTGTTTAATTCATGGGACTTGCTTCTAATTTAAATAATCTTCTGTGCGTGGCTAAAATAATAATTTTCGAAAAAATAAGCAAGCCCAGCGCCACCTACGGGTAATTCAAATAGCTTTAGTTATACCTTCCCTGCCTAAGAAAGTCCCGTCAAAATCGATCCATAAATAAGAATTGTCGAAGAAAAACGACACCAGCGCCACCTAGTGAGTAATTAGCATAGCCAAAGTTACTCTTTAGGATAGCAGCTACCTTCCAGTGAAAGTTCCGTCAAAATCGGTGCAGCCGTTCCCGAGATTACCCGGAACAAACAGACAGACAGAAAATGTTTAAATGGTGTTTTTGTTATAAGTACTGTATATCCTTTCGTATATGTATATACACTAAGTAAAAAGCTGTAGTGCCCCGTGGCTTAGTGGTTAGTGTGTCAGACTGCTGAGCGAATGAGCCTGGGTTCGAATCCAGCTCATAGCCATCTTCTTTTCCGGGGTACTGCCTCTTGCGAGGAACTGACAAAACCTCCAAGAGTAAAATTTGTCTCGAAAAAGTGCATCTCATGTAGCCGTTCGGATTCGGCGGTAAACTGTAGGTCCCTTCCATTCTTGCAGATTAACAACAGACACACATGAATGGTTGAGAGTATAAGTCACTAGGCCTTGGCTTCTTAAGGAGCGCCAATAAATTTATTTATTTATTTATTTACTTATTTAAAAAGCTGTTATTTTGATTTTACAAACAGACACTTCATTTTTATTTATGTGTATAGATAACATACATACTACTACTCTACTCTTTGACAGTAAAACAACCTTTTAGAGAGTCATTTGGAATGGAATGCATTACTTTAGAATATTATAAAACCCATTCACCAAACTGTAAACGGAAATAACAATACATTAACCACCACAAATGTCCTTTTTTGGAGAATGAATTCAATACTAACATTAGGCAGTCTAAGCTTGAGAAAATCGCACAGGCCTTTCATATATTGCCAAGAATCTTTGCAATGCGTTCTTCTTTATTATGGAGAAATCTATCATTCCCCAAAAAATATTCGATCAGTTACGACAAACTTGGCTGAACTCAGATGGAACCCTTTTGATCAAAATTACGATTTCCGTCACAATACAACTGTATGTCTAATTTGACTGAGACAATCCAATTCCGTCATGTGTTTTCTAACAAAATCTTAGAAATTATTTTATATCTCATCTAATTATTAAAACTAACATGGGCAACTCTTGTTAAAAAAATAACAATCCTTGCTTAAAACTCTAGTACAAAATCCACTTGTGAACTTGAAAAAAATATTTAAACTATTTTCTATTGAATTGCAGATACAATCATGATGGCATTTACAATTAACACTTGCCACAGCACTAAGGTGTAGAATTTTATCACTTCCGTGCAAAATGGACGCCAAAGTCCAACCTCGGTCACACTATGTCATTTCCTACCTTCCGGCGCGGCATGGCACGGCATAATGGCGACTAGGAGGATAACCTATAATTATGAAAATAATTATTCATTCGTCACGAAATTGAGTGAAATTTAATTTAACAATCCATCAGCTTGCTGTAGTAACTGGAATCACTGGTCATAGGAAATCATATAAATAGGTAGCAAAACGGGTAACCAGATTGAAGCTTTCTCGCCGGTAGGTAGCACGATTCAATGAGCAACGTTCGATGGTGTCAAACTAAATGAGCTAATTGCCACTATAAATGGAGTATAATGGAGGGAGGAGGGTTGGCATCTGCAGCACAATAGTGGGTCACTGGGCTTTCTGCACCTTCACAACAAATGCAACCTCATATAGATGGGTGAATAATTGCCCCTAATTATCCATCGGGTGAAATGTTAATTGTGAATTTGTTTTGAGTGTGGATTTTCGGTATAAATGCGCTCCACACAGTCACACGCTCGATTGCAATGACAATGCTGTCCGATGACGAAGGACAGTATGTGTGGCGAGCGCCAGCTGTATTTCAAGTGAGGCATTTGATAAAATTCAATTAGACCCTGAATGTTATTGCAAATGGCTTGTCATTATTATTGTTAGGGGGAAGTTGGATTTTGCATTTCGTTTTGGAATGTTTCTAATTAATGACACGGCTTTATGGAGGCATTGCATGTTGTGTGTGTGTTGAAGCATAGTTGGGCGGAAAATTGAGTAATACTAACAGATTTGCATGATTGTGGATAGGTGTTGGGAATATAGGTATTTAAACCGGAACTATCAGACAAAAGCAATAATTCAAAGTGATTTGCTTTGGAGATGTTTCCGCTGTGAATTGTATTTTTGTTTGAATATGGAAAATATTTGCAAAATTTTTGTATTTATAATCAAACTTTTTTAATTTGTTCGTATTCAGCAAAATTTAACTGGCAATTTAATTCCAAAACATGCAAAGAGCTGTCTTAGGATCGTGGAGTTTTGGAAACATTATTTTAAGAATTATTTCTGCGTTGCAGTAATTTCTTTCAAAAACTAAACTTTATATATTCACTATCTACTATTCAATTGTTCATCTTCAATGTTTGTTTGTTATAAAATTTTACTTCGTTGGCTATAAACTTATTAATAAAACACGATAATACCTAATTGACATATAAATTTCTACATAATCCAAATCCTCATCTTCTAGCAAAAATTAATTAAGAGTCAGGACTAAATGTCAACAAAAAAGGCATTTATAACATCTTAATTAACTTTTTATCGATATACCACTTGAAGCCCAATTTACTTTTTTCGACAAATCATGAATAACAACAAACACTAATAGCCACCTGGACAAAAGTTCCTATGAACAAAAAAAAAAAAGCTCTCAACACACATTTACAAGTGCAATTATGTGTCGACGAAATAATTTATCATCTAGTTGATTGTGTGCGCCTGATTTCTTTTGGGTATATCCTGCTGCTGCCAGGATACTCATGTCAAGGCTAACTTCTTAATTCCACAGATTTATTCCGGCAATTAGGCTGAACATATTAACTTGCCTGCTTACATTCATTGTTTGGACTGACTATAGAACATGGCTTAAACAGACTCTCTTAATTGCCTACTCGTTACACTGCTGGGCATAAATTTGCCTGCGTATTGTTCTTATGTGCATATACATACAATATACCGTTTGACGAAAATTGCTGTATCTGAGATATGAAGTACCAGCAGTCGTTATATATGTATTGGCATCTTTTTATTTTTACACAGAAAGGAAATGTCATAGTTAAAGCTTTAAAGAGTTGGTTACATTTTTCTAAATCCAAGTCGTAAAATAATTTAAAAACAATTAAAATTTTGACATCATAATGAGATAATAAAACAGATAATATTCTTCATAAAAAAAATGTAAAAATATTGTAAAATTGGAACATGCAAGCCTGAAACAAATTTGACATCAAAAATACCGAACTAGCAATAAATCACTTTGTACGGCCATAAAAAAACTGTTTAAACATTTGAAATTAATTTTAGAACTATAAACAAATGAGTTCATTTCTTTAAGTGAATAATTGAGAAAAGTCACTGTTTACTTGGCTTTCATTCCAGTTTTTTTTTATTGCAATTTGAAAACTTAGATGTTTTTTTTCAAAATAGCTTAAAATCTGAGTGACCTGAATGTCATCTGTATTTATTTATTTTCTTTAATTATTTATTTATTCATCTACGTTATATAATCTACAGGTTGTATATTATACATATTACGAATTATAAAGATTCTTAATTAATACTGTTAGATTTGTTTGCTATAACTTTTACAAATGGCTTCATTTTAATGCATATGCAAAATACACGTCAATAAGCTAAGCTACGGAATGCTATACTCCTAGAGAACGCTCGATATTCGAAAGAAGCATTTTCGCGTCGTGTAATCTCTCGCTTTCGGTTATTTGAAGTCCCAGGGTTTGGTTAAGAAGCCTTAGACTTTTGAAAATACGCCAGGAATGCGAAAACCGGAATGCAGAAGTTTTGACACAAGTAAGGGAAAATGCCATAAAACGAGCCCGTGTGGTAATCAATTCTTACAGCGTGGCGACTGATATGATATAAATGATAAATAATTTTGCGTCACCCTGTATTTTCGCTAGTTATTTATTCCCGAAGTTTGACAGTTCTTATTCTTTTAATATGAAAGAAACTCAAGTGGGTAGGACATCCTGCCTAAATGTGGGAATTATACTCGAGTTTTAGCTGAATATACGTTTTATAGACTGTAGCCAGTTCAGACGGGTTGAAAAATTTGTTGCAACTTCGAAGGAAACTTAAGCACTTCGCAGCATTCGTTGCGGTACTCTGTAATACACATTCCTAGAACTGATAGGTGTTCGGTTTTTATGGTGCAAGTCCCACTTACTTATGGATAGTGGCATAGGAGGTACTGTCCTCATTAACGACAAAAGACCACATTGAGCTTTTAAATCATTAAATTTGAAGCGATTTCTTATTCACCATTGGACCATTGCTGTAAAAACTAGAAATTAATGAGCTTACCATACAGTTGAAGTTCCACATCCTAAGAAAATGGTTGTCAATCTGGAAACCAATATAATAAGAGAGTACCGTCGTAGGCAAAACAATTAATTGGAATAGTAGTTTCAGACAAGAGCCCTTTAATAAATATAACAAAAAGAGTAGGACAAAAACTGGAGCCCTAAGGCACACCAGCATTTACTTTTTCAATAACAGACTTGAATCTTTTTAACACAAATTTTGTTCGAATCGAATGAAGAAGTGTTTCATCGAGTTCAATTGCACGCATTTTCTTTAAAAGGCCTTGATGCCTGACTCTACCAATAATAATCTTACTTTCCCCAAAACAACTGAGAAATTGGTTCCATTTTTCGGTGAGATATACCATCAAATCATTTGTAGACTTATCGCTGCGACTTGGTTACCGGATCATCAAATTTTCAGAGTCCATTAAAGTTATCGTAACAACCAATTTCATGGATGCTGCCATTTTTATGACTTAATCCGTTGTCAATTGTTCTCATGCAAACGATAAGAGCCTTTGCACTGCCTAAATACCATCCAAAACAGTGAAGTTAATTATAAGTTTCACATAAAAAAAAACATTTATAAAAATAAGAAAATGTGTCGGAGACAAATTAGAGCCGTATAATGCATATTGTGCGAATCTGGGAATCAGGCTTAAAACCGCCCAACGCAACCAGTTTAAAACGGTTCAGAACGTAGTTTCTGGTTTCATCGAAACGAATAAAAGAAAAAGAGTTCGATGCCAAACTCTGTCGAATCATTTACGATTGCATTAACCTTTTAACTATCATGAAAATGATTTTAGGAACCAAAGATGATGACAATGAGGAATTTATTTATATTCTTGACAAATGACCTAAAGTTTCTACTACCTTTAGGAAATTGCAGAACTGTTTTCCTTGGCTTCTGGTCATAAAATGAGTTTGGTTGTCTGTAAACAGAGTTGCATTTAATTCTAACTTTTATTGATATTTCTTTAAGTTTTCTTCTGTTCGATATACTTTTAAAGAGCGCAGGCTTGCTTCTCTCAGTGTAATAGCTTCTTTACAGTTATTGTCAAATCACAAATTTTCTTTAGGTTTTATAAGTTAGAAATAAAAGCACGAATCCTAGAAGCATAATATCAGTGATCATATCAGCACTTTCATCTATTTCTATATCCAGCAAACAGAGACCAGTTACAGATTCGAAAACCCGTCCCATTTGACTGTCTCGTATTGCCAAAAAGAATGTTGTAGGATGTTTCTCTTTACTGAATTGTTTGAATACAAAAAATTAGTTGCTATTTCACAATATTCCGAACTCCGGGGAGTCGATTAGTTAATTAACATCGAATATCAAAGTCAGCAAAGTTCAACATAACTTCCTTCGGTTGTACGGTTTAAATTGCGAAGCCAACTTGAATTGTGTACACTTAACTCACTTACATCTTAGGTGGCCCACCCTTAAGTAATCCCGGCTATCGAATATAAATCATTTAAATTGAAAATGTTTATACTTCAAAGCACACACCCCTACAACAAAAAAAAATATTACATGTCCTTTCAATTAAAAAATATTTCAGATCGTTTTATTTAAAAAGTCCTCCCAATAAATATAAATCATTAGACCGAAATCTGTGCAGCAGTGTTCTCCAACAACAAGCTTGCTGCAACACAAATCTATATGTCTTTTGGCTTAAAACTTCAAAACGCCCCTATTTCCTTATAAGTTTTCAATTGTTTTACTAAGCTTATAGAATTATTATGAATAATAGCTTACACCTTTAATTCTTTAAATTCCTAAATCAGTTTTTTTTCGAAAATACTAACAATCTGAAAAATTTTAGTCAAATTAACTTTAGAAAATCTTTGTTTTCATACAATAAATGCGTACTCCTGACAAAAACTGGAAATCTTGTTATTAGAAACACCGGAAACGACCAAATCCAGTCGATCTATAACAAATTCAAATAAAAATGCAAAACGAAAACTGACTTAACAACGTGTTTTTTTTAGACGTGTGGTTTTCAATTTGGCAAGTTTTTTTTTCGGTGTTGGCCTTTTTGAAAGCTGTCACTTGATTTATGCTCAGTTTGGTTTGCCATTTCATAATGAATAGACAAAGTCCTTAACAACGTTTTCAAATCGTGCAAATTTATTACCAAAATAATGGTTGCGTCCAATATTCGGTCGATATAATCGCCCAACAGAGGCGGTAATTCGAGCATTAATGGGCCCAAAACGAAATGGCCACCGATCCCGATTTTCACGTGAAAATTTTGTGCAACGATGAAGCTCACTTTTGGTTGAATGGGTACATTAATAAGGAAAATTGTCGTATTTGTAGTGATCATAATCCACAAGTCATTGTTGAGACGCCGTTACATACTCAAAAAGTCACTGTTTGGTGTACTCAATGAGCAGAGGGAATCATTGCTCCATATTTCTTCAAAAATAAAGCCGGCCATAATGTTATAGTCAGTGGGGAACGCTATAGAGCCATGATTAATGACTTTTTCGTGCCTGAATTGGAGGATGTTGATGTGGACGACCTTTGATTCCAACAAGACGGCGCTACATGCCCTACAGCCAACGAAACAATCAATTTATTAAAGAAAACTTTTGATGTAAACTTAGTCATAAGAAGGGCCTGTGCGGTGGCCTCCAAGATCGTGCGATTTAACACCGCTGGACTATTTTTTGTGGGGTTATGTGAAATGGCTTGTCTACGCAGATAAGTCCGAGACGATTGACGCCTTTAAAGGAGAATATTCGGCGCTTTATTGCTGACATACGGCCCCAATTGCTGCAAAAAGTGGTCGAAAATTGGGCCTTTCGGCTGTAATTTACTCGATCCAGCCGCAGTGGCCACTTGCCCGAAATTATTTTTAAAACATAATGGCAAACCCTTATCTTTATAATAAAGCTAAATTCTTGGACATAACATTAAATTATATGTGTTTTATTTCTTCTTGAAAACCACACGTCTAAAAGAAACACCCTTTATTTGTCAGCCTATAATTGAATATTTTTAAAAAAAAAGGCCTTTATAGCCAAGCCTTACACCAGTACAAGCATGAATGTGTCGTTGAGAGAAGGTATTTTTTTTATTTTCTTAAACAACCTCGGAAAGCCTTATACCGGCCATTTTGAACATTTATCTACTTCCTGAACGTACTTTTAAAAGCCTTATTACAGTTATTGTTCCAATTGTCAAAGTTTGAAATGTATGAATGTTTGCCTTATGCAAGCTCTATAATAACTATTACTTGCCAAATTCGAAAACATGGACTTTACACAAGCTAAATTGTTATTTGGGTAGCTTCTTACCTCTCTTTCGCTCAAGCGTGCAAACATTAATCTTGACATTACCAATTTCGGCTAGTGCATTGTCAAGTGCTGCTAAAAATCCTTTTTTTTATATTATTTAAGTTGTTTGAATTAAATAACAGATTTGTATAACTAAAGATTTGTGTGTTGTCTCACAACAATTATCGTTAATTTGTTTCGTAATAATGGCCATTGGCAGCATTGGAAATAGCTTCAGCTCACCCAAAATGAAAGGTTTCGCCTTGTATAGAACTAAGAATATTTCAAAGGTGGCTTTCATAGTTTTTTCATTGTACTTCTAAAATAAAATCCAAATTTACCATGATGTTCAAGAACTTTTCCGACAACTTGCAATTTGTCACCGATGACATTGTGCATGAAACCTCAAATGCGGCCCTGCATTCGGCCTAGATGTTCAATTTTCATTGGCGACAATGGCCACATTGAAAACGGTGAAAAACTGAAAAAAATCGAAGAAAAACAGAAATCGAGAAAATCCACTCAAGGCCAGTAAATCATTGCATATATATGCTCCAAGTACGTATAGATACGTACACTGCATTACCATGACGTAGGAATACCAAGGGATTTCCTTGTTCGCCATTGACACTCGCTTGCCTCGTAGCCTGAAGCGCATTATCGGATTACGCTGTTGCAACTAAAAAGAAGGACAACTAACATTGAGGGGGTGGGAAGGGGAGGAATTGCGTCGAATGTATTTTAAACCAACACACCGAACATAATAGTTGTCCATCAAGGAGCTGGTCAAGCATAGAAAGTGGGTTAAGTACGTTTTTAGCTGTCCAATGTCCATGTCGAATCGACTTGAGGCATAAAATGCAACGCTACATTGCCTCTTGCCTTGATGTTGACAATGAATGTTGTCGGTCGCTAAATGACCATGTTGGTTATGTGTCAAAGTTTTGTTTACACTTGGTTGTGATGTGTTACTGTTTGAGCAGGAAGTGTGTATAAATGGGAACGTTTTGTCCATCAGAAGGGATTTGTAATAGCCCTCATGGAATCGTTTAGAGACAGAGTGTGGCATAGTTTTTCCTTATGAAATCGTAGTGGGCTGTGTTGGTGCACTCTTGAAATAGATAGTTGTTTGCACATTAAAAGCATTCAGGGGAAGTTGCCATGTTTTGATCATTGAGAGGTCTAGCGTATAGAATCGAAAAGTCATTTCCGGCACGATTCGATTGTTGTTAAGGTAATTACAGAGATTGATGTTGCGGGGGCTATAAGCTTTTCTCTTGATGATAGCCTTTCGAATACCAAAGAACTATAATGGAATTTTGATTTTAAATGGATAGTGTGTAGCAGATGACAAAAAATAATTGGTTTAGGCTTTAGTATAATGGACCTTTAGTATTGTTTCAACGGATTAGTGGTCGGAGTGCTATGCCAAAGGGTCAGGATTCCACCAATTTTAATGCTGCCATTTCTAGGTCATTGATTGATCAATGTATACTTCTTGCATATCGGATGCCTGCTTGAATTCACCAAGAAGCTCGAGCTTTGTGGAGCGCTATAACGTTCCATGAAAAAAAATCGTAAATCGTTCAACCGTATTCCGTTGCTTGTTTCGTCGTCGTTTAATCACATAAATTTGGGCCAAAAAAAATTGAGCAACTAAAAGTTGATCAACAAATAGTTGAACAGCAAAAAGTTGAGCCACGAAAGTTGCCGGAATTTCCATTTGTATTTAGGTAGCAGCCTTGCAAGTTCATAGTTTCTTCAAAGTCCTCTTTCTTAACAAATTTGCTACAAAAAAAAAAAACTAACCAAATCTCATTTCAACTTCTTTCAATTTCCCGGAGTGCTTAACTCAATTGAAAAAGTCTGCGGTTTTCAAACATTTATTTGAAAAATTTACCAACAAATCATTACTCATTTCTAAAAATATAACATGAATTCTTCCTCATTCTTTTTTACAATTTAGCTACTCCTTTTCCATAAAAATACAAACTCGAGGCAAGCATTTTTTTTTTGGCCTATTTTTTTTATCATTTGAACAACCCAAATTCCTTCAGAAATTTCATTCCGGTACCAACCTAAATATAAAAAAAAAAACAACAGCATCCATCATCAAAGTGAGTTAGCAAGCAAAACAGCGTCTGCTGTTGCTTGCCACACACACAAGTACATCATCATCTTGCATAACACTTGACCCTGAATGATTCCACACTGCAGCAATGAATGAGTACAGCGAGCGTTGTGCAGTGCACAATGACATTCATTCCCTACAAATGAACAGGCCTAATTTAGAGAGACAGCAATTTCGCTTTCAAGGGACTCCTCACTCACTGTTGGTAAGTTTACTACATGTGCCAACAGAACTGAGTGTACTATATATCTGTCTCGTAAATTGTTTGAAGGTCATCTTTGTACATTTAAGTATATGCGTTGCCCTCTTTTTCGTGCCTGCACCATGACCGTCATCGTGTTAGCGTATAAATAGCCCAAACTGTGCCAGAGGCCGGCTGTGTTCTTTAGAAAAACACTGCATAGAGTGTGTTGTTTATGTTTTTCAAACTATAAGAGACCGCAGGAATTTTATTGACCCAGAGCATATGCTCTCGTCGATGGCGGTGGCGGCGTCGGTAAATTGGTTGCCCCTTTTTGTGGGTAGCGATATTAGTTGAGACGGAGAGTTGAAATTGCACTTGTCAATTCTCGTCTGGTTTGTATTAATGGCAAGGCCTTCGTCAAAACCTATATATCTTGTTCTCCTTCTGCCGCCATTATCCCCCCTGTCCAGATGAAATGAAAAATCAAGTGTCCAGTGTGAAGAATAACGGTTATGGCCTGAACAAGTGGCTCACGGGACATAAAAAACTTTTGCAAGTTGAAGCAGTTTTTTACTTGCGATTATAGGGACTATAAGGCAAGTTATGCATTCGTAAAAAAAAAAAAAAAATTCTAACAATCAAACATGATATTACGATTATAGAGAAGTCAAAAAAAGTGGGTCCGGAAATTCCGTCCGTCTGTCTGTCTGTCCGTATCGATATATACAGCCTAAACGGTTGGGCCGATTTGATTCAAACTTGGTATATAGTATTTTTAGAGTGCTCTACCCGACAGTTTTTGGAATTGGCATTCTAGCTCTAAAAGTAACGGTACCTGCCATATAACTTTTAATGAAAAACTTATTTTTCTCGAAAACGGCTCCTACGATTTTGATAAAACTTTCAGAATGATGTTTTCTGTGCAAAATCTATCTTTTAATTTTAATGGATTTTTCAGAAAAAGTTTTATAACGGTACCTCCCATATGACCGGTTTTTTAAAATCAGACTTTCTCGTTAATTAATTAACGGATTTTGATGAAATTTTCAAAATATGTAGAACTTTATGATTTGAATAATATTGTTTTTAAAAATTTTCGAAAACATTTTTTTTTAATTTTTAATAATTTTTTAAAAAAAATATTTTGTTTTTTGAATATTTTGAAAACGGTTTAATAGATTTTTTTTTAAATTTTTCTCCTAGTATAAGCTTTAGATTTCTTTGAATTGACATACTCAAAAAAAATTTAAAATATGTTTTCGAAAAGTTTTTCAAAAAAAACATTTTTTTGAAAAAACTGGTCGAACGATTTTGAAATGAAAAATTCATAAAATATAAAACAGCAAAAGACATAAGATGGCTTACAACATTTTTTCCAAAAAACGTTATGAATAGGGTTTTTTTGATTTCATAAAAATGTTTGCCCAAATTTTATTTCATATTGCTCGGCTAAGCCCTAGCCATTAGTCAAATAAAAGAAGGTGACAACCTACATACATACCTACGTATTTTAAAGCATTTCATCATCATAAAAGCACACAGAATAAATAATGAGCCTATGATAAACACACAAAAACAACTAACAAATAAAAAGAATTATTTGATTACTACTGAATGCAAAAATTTCAATTGAGAAAACAAAAGTTTACACCTTCCTATAAATAAACAAAACCACTGTGTTAACTTTTATTATTGTCTCTTTACAAACTCGTTTAACAGTAGTTGGAACGTGTATCTTATATTTAGTACCTACCTTCCTTCCAACCTTATTATAGGTAAATAATATCCTTAATAAATTCCATTAATACCTACCCACATCATACGTTTATCGATCCATCAAACATAATTCAGCTATTTTAATTATTTTGATTTCAAAAAGTAAATTATTGTTATTGGGACCTATATAGGTCTCTATACCTAGCATTATTGCCCTACTGCTGATTCCCACGAATCTTTATGCCAGTTGTTCAATTTTTTCCATACCAAAACGAAAATTAAACTGAAAAAAGTCCTTTATATCTTTCTATTAGCAAATTATATTATAAGCACTAAACAACAAGTGGAAAGATAATACACTAAAAAACTGCAAAAGCTTACAATCCTATATATTTATGTGTTTATCCCTCTATCGTGACGCATGTTCGTTCGAGCTTCAAACCACAACGATTCTAAAGAAGTTGCACGTCAAAAAAAACATTAACATTAAATCATTGTCAAAAAGACGCCTGTACCTAAAAAGGATTAGCACACGGGAGCAAGTACGTGCGACCCAGTCGTGCCTTTTATTTTTTTTTATTTTGGAAACAAAAATAAATAAATGAAACAACAAATAAATTATTGGCATGCGGATTATATAGTTTTCGCGTACAACACTACCGACATCTTCTGCTGTAACTAATACCTTTTTGTTTGTGCCCTACACAAAATACTGCAAGTTGGATGCGGCAAATTAATGACAAAAAATTTTTTCAATTTACGTGCTGCACACAAATAGTGTCGACGCAACACTTTGTCGTCATCTCCTGCCTGAAGCAGGAAACACAAGGTGCCACATGCGTCAGTATCGATTAAAATGTTTCAAGTGTCAATTGAAGTCTATTGATAGCTTCATATGCCACGTACTATGTGTGCCTGATTTAAACAGAAATTGCGAAAGTGAAAAGAAAACTAAGGTTTCTATAGAGATTGCAAGTGAGAGGTGTCAGTATCAGTGTCAGTTCTCAATTTTCATCTTGCAGACATTCTAATAAAACCCGCGGCCATGATAAAAAAAATTATTGAATTGAATTGCTTAGCTGTCAACTTCACGAGTCGAGCTGTTTCTTTCTTTTGTAATTGACTTTGTGTAAGACAATAATAGAGTGGAGAGCATTCGATAAGAAACAAACGAATATTTGTTTTTTTCTTGCACGAAACGGTCCCTGGTGTGAAAAAAACTCCTTTCGCCCTTTGTTACATGCAATACAAATTTATGATTGAACTACATATGTATGTATGTATAATAGATGAGCAGATGCAGATATTTTTGCTGCTCTTCCGTTATTGATATAGGAATAGCGAGATGAGTTATAAATAGTTCTTTGAGAGCCAAATGCATAATCGATGATTAAAGCGCTGAAAGTTCTACGAAGACGGGAAGGCTCTTAAAAAATGAATGATGTGAAATGTTAATTAGAAAAATGTTCACACAATTTCATTGAAAGTCTGAAAAAAGAAAAATAATTGACGTTCGTGTGAAGGGCTTCACTTTATTTATGCGGCAGTTTATAAAGTTTTGACGACAAATTGTTGTTTCTTTCGCGAGATGACACAATGTTGGGCTGCGCAAGAGGGGTGTTGATGATTTTTTTTTTAAAGATGGCTATTTAAAAAAAACTTGAAATTTTAAAATGGTGTCCACACCATCTTGGCACTTTCATTTTGTTGTGTTCTCAAAAGGCGTTTTTCTCTGATCTGTCCAAAAAGATCTGTGTTTCTGTTTTAACTCGGAGCGCTCTGAGCGCTCAGCTTGCGTTTCTTTTTTCAATTGGAGCTAGCTCGGAGCGCGCTCTATGAGCTCAGAATAAAATGACCGAGCATATGGAGTAAAAGGCTAAGCGCGGCAGGGTTGAAAAAACAAAAATCTGTCGAAATAAAATATTAAAAAGAAATTTTTCTATGGAAATAACATTAATTTAATTAAATTTTCGTATTTAAAGTGCAAAGTAGACCATATGACAGCTCATTGCTTAAGTGTGTTTCTTAATTAAATCGGAGAGCTCTGATCATGCTCTTAAAAAAATGTTGTCAAGCAAAAGACCTAAACATTTTTTTCCATTGTAACTTTGAATTTCAAATCATTTTTTTTTTCTTTAATAAACAAATAAAAAATGAAAATAATTTAACAAGCATCAAGTGGGTGGATATATGTAGGTACAACAACCACTCATAACAAAGTAGCGACAAGCTGTCTTGAATATCCATTGTTTTCGTGTGTCATTGTTTTTACTCTTTTCTCACAATGATTCAATTGAGCTTAAATAATATATTGTCACACATAAAAGAGTGTATCATCCTTCAAAAAGACTGCAATGTTTCGTTATTCGACTTAAATACAAATTCTTGAAAACAACAATAAAAAACCAGATGTGATATAAAAATATCGGTCACGTATGTATGTACACACATTTTGAATTACAAGCAAATTTAGCCTGTATAATAACGTCATAATGCCATTTCGCCAAATTTATGGTCGAATATTAAATAACCGATTTCAGCTGGAAATTCCCTCGAAAGTCGGACGACGCTGCGCCGCGGCAAGGCAATATCCGAGAACAACAAATATGACAACAGCCTGCCTGGAAGTTTTAATTACACTGTCGACGCTTTGAAGAGACATTTGACGGTAACAATACGCCGACAAATCGTATCCAACGGAACGGTTGTGCCAACTGTCAACACCACCCGCTCGTTTGAGCTGTAATGGACGGCATGACAGTTTAAACAATGCCCCCGATTGGAATAAAAGCTTGGGGTTTCGGTGTTATTGATACTCTTCAACACAATTGCTTTCATCGATATGTCGTGATGAGCAATTAAAATTAGAAACCTAATGCGTCATGTCCGTATAATAGAAATTAATATGTGGCATGTTATGTTATCAAAATAAAACCCCCAATTATAGTGTGAAATCAGGTTGTAGAAGAATTTCCTGGAAATTATTTTGAACACGCTAAAACTTAATTCCTTTAAAGGTTCCGCTTAAGTCATGAACAAGGACTTACATTACTTAAAATTTCGGGTTGATTTTCAAATTCATCTCTAAAGATCTTGGTCCTGTAAACGTACCCCTTCAAACCGTACTGTATAACGATCAAACGCTGACTTGGATTTTCAATAAGCTGCGAAATTTGAAATTGATGCTTTTGAGATTTAGCGGGTGTAACCTGGATTCGTCCTTAATACCCAAAATCGCATTATAAATCTCTGAATGTCCACCGAAGTCATCAAGGTGGTTTAAGTTGCATCTTATTCGACTTGGACAATTCAATAATTGCACATTGCACCAACTTAGGTTGTTGTCTGGCCAGAATAACTTAGCCAACTTGAATTCTGTATACTAAAATAACCCTTGAGGATAAATAGGTATATTATTTTTTTAATCAAGTCTGGTATCAAATTTATTGAAAATAGATACCCTGTCCAAAGTTGGGTGTCGTTAAATAACACAAGAATGAATGTTTCTTTTATTTACGAGAATTTTAACGAATTAAATTTAAAATCTATGTTTAAACACAGACCGTATTGTAAATGAAGTTGGTATGCAACATTACTTCTAATGTAAGCGACGAGATCATGGTAGGCAAAGAATAATAAACCCTAAGTTATATATATCGATGCTGGTTAAACTCCTAGTGGTCGGTACTTGCAACCAAGGGATCTGCCTAGCCTGTTTAACGCAGTATAAACGTTTTCAGAACGCTTCTCCGCTTCGCCCGAATGTACAACTATAGGGTTCTCCTGGTTGACCTGGTAACCCATCATTTGGTCTACTAAATGCAAGTTCGTTGCGTGTGTTTTATCCTGAAGTTTTTGCTCCTGTCGTTGTTTTGATGTAGTAGACGTCTTTTTTTCTTAGCTGTGTGTTGTAAAGTTGGATTTCTCAATAAAAAGTATCGCCCACAGTCTGTTATTTTATGCCAAAACTAACATCTCGACTACTTAAGACAACGGGTTTGTTGGTAGAGTAAGGTATTTGCCATAAACGTGTTTGGATGATTAAATGCCAATTGTGTGTGGAATTGGTTACAAAAATTCATTTTAATAACGCAGTTATATGCACTTTAGAAACTGCAAAATTGGAACAGTAAATAGTAAATAATATTTAAAATACTTTTTTTAAGATTGCTTTGTAATTTGGACATTACAAATACCTAATTCATAATGCTTCAATTTTTAAATTTGAGAATTTAAATTTTTCACTTCTGCACTTTTGCAAAAACATTGTACGTATGTACATGCTGCCCTATGCTCCAGAAGGAGTTGAAGCGCTGCATTGCAGCCGGATAACATATATATGTACAAATGTAATTTAGTTCAATAAGCCCCGTGGCTTAGTGGTTAATGTATCGGACTGCTAAGCGAAGAGCCAGGGTTCGAGTCCCGCTCATAGCCACATGTAGGCAGAAAATTGCAGGTCCTTCCATTCTTTCATATTAACAACACCCACACAGGAATGGTTGAGATTATAAGTCACTAGGCTTTTGGCTCCTTAAGGAGCTATCGCACCACCAAAAAAAAAACTTTTTATTTTTATAAGACTTACTTTTAACTTTTTCTGTTCCATTTTGTTATGGTTGGACATTTTTTCGTGGCTGTGAAAGAGATACGACTAGGTTTTTAATTACTACGTGCTGTGCCCGCGCCTTTGCCAGCGTTAGCCTCGGAAACAAAAATATTATTTCTGTTAAAAAAATGTGTCCTATACAAAATTACAAATTAGTGAATTACTAAAAACAGGGAATATGAATCTATTTCACACCATAAGGAATATTTATAGTATGGTTCAAATAATTCCCTACAATTGGCGTTACAAAAAAAATTAAAAATATCGAAAGACATGTATTTCCTTACAAAACTAAGGTACACGAGTACGATAACTTGGCCGCCAAGATTTGATGGCGGGTTTTTGTAGAGGGGTCCAAAACAAGCACTTTTTACTATGGGAGGGGGGTCTATCTCCCCCGGTTTATTAGGTTGGGGCACTTTTAGAAAAAATGGTTTAAATTGAAAAAAAAATATTAAAAACCAACGGCAATACTTACAATAAAGTACTATACTGCATTTGAAAACCAGAAGTTTTCAATTTTTTTCAAAACTAGATGACATAGAACCATGTAGTTTTTGTGTTCGATTAAGAACTGACAGTTACATGGAACACATATAACCTAATTTACAATTTCATTTCACAATTTTGAAAACAATCAGTGTAAACTTTTTTTCATTTTTTTTTAATCAAAATTTGGACTTTAAATGCGAATTTCTCAAAAACCATTGACATGAGTAATTTAATTTAAATGCAAGATTTTAGAACAATCTTCTAGCTTTCAAATGCAGTATAGCACTTTATTGTAAGTGTTGCTTGTTTTTAAATATATATATTTTCTTTCAATTTAAACCATTTTTAAACACACATGTACCATTTCATTTAAATAGGTTAAAATGCTGTGAGCTTTGTTAAACCTTAGCACTAGATGACGACGCATCATATCAACTTAATAGACTTAAGTGATTTAAATGCGATAACAGTTCTTTAAAATCATATAATTATTTTAGTCTTATATTTAAAATTATCAGAATTGACTAAACTAAGAAAACGAGTTACCTGAACGAATCAAACTATTAGCAGACGAAATGCTACCTATTTAATCAAAATCATGATTTCTCCTACTTCCTATAATTTTGATTGATTGAGTCATTATAATCACAAAAACCAGGCTTCCAGATACACAGAAATGTATGATACAAATCTTGTATCATGACGGAAATAATCAATTGTGAATGAAATCTTATTATGTCAAACATAGTGTTGGACGATATATCAATAACTATTACCAGTAACCTAATATCCACCGATAACTGTTATAACTGGTTACGTATTCCTGTTGGTATGGCTACCAGACTAGCTACCACAGTTACACTTTACCTAAAAGGTTCACCTTGCCGTCAGAACAAGTACCACTGTGACAGTTACTAAAAAGAAGTATTTAATATTCCTTAAGAGAAAACCGGTTTCACTTCCATATGAAACTCAAAACATATAAACAGGAGGAATTACTTTGAATTCGAAAATCTATCTGCAACCAGATTCAGATTCAACATCTAATTTTATCGGCAACTGGTTGTTATATTTGTAATGGGTGTAAATCAACTGTGCTACAGATAGCTTTGCCAAAAAAACGAGGCTGATGTTGGAACGTTGCATTCTTTTCCTTTTTGAACTGACAACTTTTTTTACATAACCTAACCAGCTAAGTTGGTGATGTGGTATTTTGTCAGAAATAACGCTTTGTCACCTTCAATTTACGGAACTAAATTAGTTCCAACAAAGAACACCTTCGTGATACTGAACTGCCCAATAAACTTAAAAGTTTATTTCTAAATCTAGAATATACGATTATCAATTCAATTCTGACTGATGTGATTCGGATACAATAGCACTGTTCAAATTGCAACGCCTTCGGGAGGCAAATAATGCACAGCACCAGTTGGTATATTGAAGCCATTTGAATAGTAGCAGAAGCAGTAGAAAAGAAGCAAAATCAACTTTGATATCCAAATTACTTTTCCTTCAATCGAAACTACTCAAGTAAATTGTTCTAAGCTAATTCGTCCCTGGAAATATCATTTTATTTTCAAATGATTCATTTTCTATTTCTGAATACATTGCAAAGCTCTGATGAATGCAATAAATAATTTCCATTCACTCGTATCTCACATAACAAAAGGGACACTTATCGACAAAGATTTAACTACAGAATGAGACAATAACCCACGACTGATGTGACTTGCAATTAATACAATTGAAATTCACTTGACACTTGGCGAAGGGTTAAGATGCATTGTCTATCGTTTCGACATAAGGAAATGCACTTAACGTTCATAAAGCGACTTGAAACTCAAGTGGGCACTTTTGAGATTCCAGCAGAGGCAGATTCTCCCATTATGACCCGTGTGTATCGCTTAAAGGGTCAATTGCTTATCACACTTAATGTGATTTAGACGTATCTTTATTGCTGTATCCATAAAGCTTCTCGTAAATATGAATTTCTCGAGTTGAATCTATTTGTAATTGAAAATAGATATGAATGGAGGTATTAGATGTTTTTTTATTTAATTAATTTATTATCGGTATGACAAGTCATTGGGGAGTCGTTAAAGATCAAGATCATGCATTCATTAGAGTTCAAGTGAGAATGGAGAATAAATTCACACAATACGAATACTTGAAAGTCGAATGGGATGTTTTTGTAAATATTTTTGTTTAACAACAATTGAAATGAATGATGTTAGAAGTAATGTATTAGCTTAGAGCAGGTGATGTGTGATTTATGTTTTGATGAGTTGTTGAATTTTAACACAATGATATTCAAGTCACGTGCACTTGTTGATTGGAAATTGTCCCAAAAATATTTGTTTTCTTAGCAGAATCGAACTGTCATATATTGGAGTTCGAATTTTGTTTGTATTTTCTGAAGAATTTTCAATTAATTCATTAAATTTAAATGAGCGATAATTAGATATTTTTAATAACATCCTATGTAGCTGATTAGCTTCAATATTTCCCTCCAAGGCGTCAACACAAAAAGGGCCAAAGGTCCTGTTTGTTGACGTAGCCATTCATTTAGAAATTGGGCTCATCGCTGAAGATGATTTTTCGATGAAAATTAAGTTATTTTATGTCAAAATTTAAAAAACTTTTAATCCCTTGCGCGCCTAAATTACCAAATGAAATCTAAACACACTGCCAAAATTAATATTAAAGAACTAAATAATTTTCAACGAAAAGGTTAAAAACTCCTCCCCCCAAAAAGACTTTGAAAAGGTTTACCATTTGTCATTAATTAAAAATCATTATTCGTTGCCACATTCAAAAATTGCTAAACAAAATCTTTTCCCCCAAAGTGCAAAACCACACACAAAACTTGTTCCTGTTCCTGTTATGCAAATTAGTTTCACAACAAGTTGTACTCTTTTGTACGCTCCTCCTTATGTGCCCCATTAATGTGTGTGTTTAAGCACAAAAATACCTACAACTATATACAAAAACAAAATTGCCCATTAATTAAAACTTATAATTAAAATTAATTACAACACACTTTTGCTAAAGTCAAAATAAACCCCCGAAAAGCTGGTGTTTCTTCTATAACGCAAATTGAAATTTTTAAACACCTCCTTTTTCCCCATTCCTCCCTGGGACACGCAGACGCATACCACATACTTGGTTATTTTTGTATTTCTTTGAAGTATTCCAAAAAACACACACAAAAAATCAAACCTCAAAGGATTCTACTTTTAAGAAATTTTCTTTGTATATTGCGTTGCAACAAAAAAAAGTCAGATGCGAGCAGAGCCCAACGAAGAACGAAATAAGGTAAAAAGGACTACGAATTGGTCGCGAGTACTTGCTTTTGTATGGAAATATTTAAAAATATGAGGATTTTTTTTACTAAAATCATTGTATATACACTGCCTATAGTACTATCATGAAGCATCATTTTTTAGTTCTGAATTAGGCGTGCTGAATTGCCAATTGGTGTGCATTTAGAATAAGTACAGACAACAAAAGTGTATTAAATACTGGTAAAATATCGGTTAAGGTTCTCGTCTTCACTATTTAGAGTTAGTTTCGAATCAACCAGGAAGATGGCCAGACGAAAAATTACCATCATGAGAGTACTATAGAAAATGTATATACAATGCTAAAACAGAATTTTATCAAATTCGATGAAGTTGTTATTAAGTTTGTATCATTTGGCCGGAGTTTTAACTCTCTCCTGACCTGTCAGAAATTCCTGGAAATTAAACGAGTTGGGTTTCATGGAAGCCTAAATGCACTCTGTTAAAATGTTAATATTTAAATTTTTCGTCAATCTGTAACTCGCTCCTTAATCGGGAAATATAACGGATTAAAGAAGTTAGTCTATATAAAAATCTACCTACTTATATACATATAAATAGGTACACATTAAAAAAAAACTAAGCAAAAGCCAAAGCAGCAGCAAAAAGAATCCTTCAAAACCAGAACAGTGTTGTGCCCTTGGAATATTAAAAGAAGTCTTTTTTGTGTTACATTTTGTATTCATTTTACTCTTCGTTGACTTGTTTAATAAGAAGCGGTTTGCTTTGCAAGGAAAGCCTTAAACACAGATGATTACTTTTTCTAATAATTCTTTTTTTGTAAGCAGATAACACTTTTCCTTCGTTTTATGAAAACAGCAATGGAATGTCCTCTCTCCTTTGCTTTTGATTAATTCCACTCCTGATGTGTCCTTGAAGAATGTGGCAAAGAACTGACTACTACTTGCCATAGAGCTGTTTTATCATAGAAAGGTGCGGTTTGGCTCTGAAGAATACTTCAATTTTGACAGATAATGAAGTTTTTATGCTAAAAAAAATCTGTCTTTAAGCTTAAAGGGAATAAAATTCAACGTTCCTTTTGAATATGTGTCTAAATGTATGTAATGTGTGTAGATGTAGATATATTTAAGGTTTCAGATGGAATTTCCTGAAATGAAAAGTCCACACTTTGTGATTTAATGAATGGAAAAATGCAAAAAGAATTTTTAAGAAAATATTGGCCTTGCCATTGGTAAAAAGTACAATACTTCGCCTTTTATATAGCGATGAATGGAATTGTTCATAAATTCTTAGTGATGTTTTGCTAAAAGTTATTTTTTTGTCTTTAGAAAAAAACATGATGGAGAAATAAAATACTCTAACATTTACTAATGTCCTACTAAAACTACTTAAATTTAAAACAAAGTGATCTGTTAAGAAATTATTTATACATATTAGGGGTATTCATGCAATCGCATAAAACGCTCGTGAATTTATGTTCTCGTAAATGAACTGTCAAAATTTGTATGGGAATTTATTTATGCGAACTTTATAAATTTATCTCATGATTTTGCCGGATAAAATGAAAAAATTTAACCTCGTAAAATTGAGGAATGTCTTTTTACTTGCGATTTTTAGGGGACTATAAGGCAAGTTATGCATTCGTAAAAACAAATCTAAAAATCAGACATGACATTACGATGATAGAGAAACATGTTTGAGTTACTGGCAAAATTCTGTCTGTCTGTCTTTCCATCTGTACGGATTTATATTAAACTACAGCCTAAACAGAAGACTTTTTAATTTTTTTTAGCTCAAATATAAACGGTACCATTTTGCCGTTAAGTAAAAACTTATTTTTCTCGGAAACGGTTCCAAGATTTTTTATGAAAAAAATCAGTGTACTATTGTACTATTATGTTTTGTTGAAAAAAAAATCAAGATGGTGGTCTAAGAACGGTACCTCCCATAGAATCGTTATTTTTTTCGACTTTCTGAAAACTGGTCATTTTAATTAAATTGATATTCAGGAAGATGTTGGTAGCCTTAGCAATTTTATTTTAAAATATTTTCGAAAACTTTTTTTTGTATTTTTAACAATTTTCTTATTTTTTTCAAAAATCAATATTTTGAAAACGGGTGGATGGATTTTTTTCTTAGTTTTGTTTTTAAATGTATGTAATTTTTGTGTTTAAGTTTGCATTCTTGAATAATTTTTTTTAAATTTTTTTAAAAAAAGTTGTCAAATAAAAACCGTTTTATTTAATACTCGTTCCTACAATTTAAAAAAAAAATCATTTCACATTTTTCTAAGGAAATAAAATGGCGTTTAAATTTGTCCATCTTTTTTTTTTGTCTTTGCCTTTTGTGACAGCTGAGGTGATAAAGATACACTTGTTAACAAAAGTCTACGTACATCATCCTTGTGTACGTATACTGTTTTTATCCTTTTTTATTGCATCTATAGATGCTGACTAGTTTTTTAAGAAGTTTGTTTTTATATTCTCATTTTCAGCTATAATAAACCGAAAAATAATTGTTTTTTTTCGAATTTTATATTCTTTTAATAAAAAACAATAACTAAATAATAAGATCTACTGGTACACTTTCGTTAGTAAGTGTACTTCAATCTCAACTCTGACGTTAAATGACTGTTTCCACATTTACGCAATTTCTAAGGGGCGTTCATGCAAATGCTTGCGGAAGGATATAATTTTATCTCGTTGCATGAATATCCCTATCATGGACGTATTATATTATATGGATTGCTAGTTGCCTACCTCAAGTTGGTTCCATTTTAGTTTCAGTTATTTTGGGCGACACTAGCCGTCCTGAGTATACTAGCGGGGAAAAAATGAAACTCAATTTTCACATTTCATCCAGTAATCCCAGAATTTGGCAGCAGGTTTCCCCACGTTGGCATTTTAAAATTTTCTTTTTTTCTCCCCGTGTTATTTAGATATCCCACAATTAATAAAAAAAATCCCGTTTTTCCTTCTAGTGCTTTTAGCTTGTCTCAGGCACAAACCAATAAAAAAACAATGGATGAAATTCAAAAATGTCAGTTATGTTTTACCGGTAAATGCGACTTTTTGAATTTTAAAAAACAGATGTCGTGAGCTTCTATGTCAACATTTTAAGTAGTTATTTTTTTTCCTGAAGTGGGTTCAGGAGAGCTAGCATCGCATTCTCAATTTTGGCGGCATTTTTTTGACAATTGTTGTATGAAGCTGACATTAGTCATATATAATACGTCCATGATCCCTATTATGTTAGTTAACGCTAAAGCAGCCACAACATACAGCGATCTTTGTTCTTTCTATCATCACCATGTTAATATGGATCGATTCTATTCACAAAACCATTGTATATACATTGTCTAGGCAGTGTATATAAATACAATGATGAAACAATTGAATTGCATTTAATCAAACTCAATTGAATTGAATAAAATAGAAACGAATAAAATATATAACAAAATAAATTAAAATGAAAATATATATAAAATAATGTTAAATAATATAAAATATAATGAATTAAATAAATTAAATGAAATGAACTAAAAAAAATCAAAGTAAAAGTGTCTTATCTTTTAATTATCGTGATACTCACTTCCTTAAAAAAATTCTCAAAAGTGTTTATTGTTGTGCCGTGCAACACTCAACAATAGGTAGCCATTTAAACATGATATCTTCCATGCATAATTAAAACTTCAAAATATAAAAATCCATCAATGGTTCCCGAATCTGGTCTTGGGATTTTGTTTTTAATATAAATATTTTTTATAATATTGTTAATTTGTTGTATACAAATTAACAATATTTTTATAAATGATTTATTACATGTTTCTTGCTAATTCTGCATATCATATCTTTTTTTTCTAGATGATGCTTCATGCCTGGCAAAACTACAAATTGTACGCATGGGGTAAAAACGAATTGAGACCCCTCAGTCAGAGAGCACATTCGGGCAGCATATTTGGCAGCTTCGAACTTGGAGCGACGATAGTCGACGGCCTGGACACATTATACTTGATGGGTCTGGAAAAAGAATATCGCGAAGGACGTGATTGGATTGAACGGAAATTTTCATTAGATAACATTTCAGCGGATTTGTCCGTATTCGAGACAAATATTCGTTTTGTTGGCGGTCTGTTGACCTTGTACGCCTTCACCGGTGATCCAATGTACAAGGAGAAAGCCCAACACATAGCCGACAAACTTCTGCCTGCCTTCCAAACGCCAACTGGTATTCCATATGCGTTGGTGAACGTTAAGACAGGTATGAGCAAAAACTACGGGTGGGCATCGGGAGGAAGCTCGATTTTATCGGAATTCGGAACATTGCATTTGGAATTCTCTTATTTGAGTGACATTACCGGCAATCCGTTGTATCGCGAAAGAGTTCAAACTATCCGACAGGTTTTGAAAGAAATCGAAAAACCCAAAGGACTTTATCCAAATTATTTGAATCCAAAGACAGGGAAATGGGGACAACGTAAATAGCGTCTCTTAAGAAAGATGTATTAGTTCTTTCATTTCGTTTCTTTTTTCTAGTTCACATGTCACTAGGTGCACTGGGAGACAGTTTTTATGAATACCTGTTGAAGGCTTGGCTGCAATCGGGACAAACAGATGAAGAAGCCCGCCAAATGTTTGACGAGGCAATGACAGCTATCATTCAACGTATGGTTATGACAAGTCCCAGTGGTTTGACATACGTCACTGACATGAAATTTGACCGTCCCGAAAATAAAATGGATCATTTGGCCTGTTTTGCTGGTAGGTTCTCACTAATGATTTCTTCCTTTTTTATGCAGTTAAATGTTTTTTTTTTTCTGAAAACAGGTGGTCTTTTTGCCCTTGGCGCAAATACAAGACAAAATGAACATACTGAAAAGTTCATGGAAGTTGGCAGGGGCTTAACGAATACATGTCACGAGAGTTACATTCGGACTCCGACAAAACTTGGACCAGAAGCTTTTCGGTAAGAACATGAGATATGTGATTTATTTTCAATTTCAAACTGTGGATTTTTTAAGTTTTGGAGAAGCAGCTGAAGCTCGTGCTTTGAAATCTCAAGAGAAGTATTATATACTTCGCCCTGAAACGTTTGAAAGTTATTTCATTCTTTGGCGGCTAACACACGACCAAAAGTATCGTGATTGGGGATGGGAGGCGGTGGAAGCCTTAGAAAAACACTGTCGGACAGCTCACGGGTATTCAGGATTGAAGAACGTGTATCAAGATGTACCACAGAAGGACGATGTGCAACAGAGTTTCTTTCTTGCTGAAACATTAAAGGTAAGACGACTTAAGTGTAACATTCGTTCTGAAATCCCAAAACTAGTTGTTCCATCATCATGAAGGCGCATTAACAGGGTTCCGGTCCGGGCCTCATCCAACAAGTTCTTCCCTCATCCAACAAGTTCTTTCATACATCCCGATTGCTGGCCGACGCAATTCAATTTCACAGCCCAAGACTCCAGGAGTCCTGGTATACTCCATCCTTCCTATCTGTAAACGACTGGTTCCTCTTCGCTCATACGAGCCAGGTGCAAGCCCATCGGAGTCTATGGAGCCTAATTTTTTACACAACACTGCTTCTAGGTAGATTTCATACAACAATTCATAATTCAATGTGGCTTAGTGGTTAGTGTGTCGAACTGCTAAGCAAAGAGCCTGAGTTCGAGTCCCGCTCATAGCCATCTTCTTTTCCGGGGTACTGCCTCTTGCGGGGAACTGACAAAATCTCCAAGTGTAAAAATTTGTCTCGAAAAGGTGCATCTAATGTAGCTGTTCGGACTCGGCGGTAAATTGTAGGTCCCTTCGATTCTTGCAGATTAAAAACGCACACACAGGAATGGTTGAGAGTATAAGTCAATAAGCCTTGGCCTTTTTCGCAATCGTTCTCCCTCGCACATGGGGCCATCAATTCTCCGTAAGACTTTCTCTCGAACGTGGTGAAAAAGCAGAGTGCCTTTTAGTAAGTCACAAAGCCTCGGATCCGTGTGTGAGTACTGGTTAGAATATAGTCTTGTTCAGCAGCAGTTAGTTTTTATGGTAAGATTTTTGGATTTGAAGAGCCTTATAACAAACTGTCCTGTTGGATTTTAACAGCTAGCTGGTAGTTTTGACCGAAGGTAGTTAAAGGTTTACACTACTTTAAATTCATGTTCCACTTCCCTGATTGTTGGACTAATACTTCTAGCATACTCAGTCACCATGTCCTTAGTTTCCCATTCATAAATATGCAGTCCCAGCTTTTGTGCCGCCTGCTCGATCTGTAATACTTTTCTCCCAGACTGGTGATCTGACTAATGACTCATGACGTAACCATTTTCATCTACGCCCGGAGCCCGGCACTCATTGCCAGGATTTACTCTTTCCTCATCGAGGTCTTCGAGAGTGATTCTTAGCACACGAATGTCGGTGGTCATCGTGTAGGACAGCTGTGTTGATCCGAAGAAACTGAGCAGCGCGTATGCAATACTTCTTCCCAAAGAAATTAGACTTCGCAACTCCATACCAACAAGATAGTGATCCGGATCTTTGTTGGCACCTCGATACGTTCGTATCTTCATCAGGTTCGACTAGTGGCGATGATCTATAAACAAGGGGTCAATTGAGTTGCGATTTACTCCATCAGGTGATACCCACGCGGGACCCTGGTACTCGCCTGGACCAATTTCACGGATGCTGCCATTTCTATTACTCGTAGTTCATTGTCATTAGTGTTTGTTCTGTGTGTATAGCTGTTCCCTACCTAATTTGGCGTTGAACTTATCAAGGATGATTTTAACGTCATCCTTTAAAAGGCATTGATGGCTCTCTATACAAGTTCGTAGCAGTAGGAAGCCAGTTATTTAGATATTCAAGCTTGCATCAAGTACACATCCGACCAGTTTTTATTTTCATTCTCATCCTAGGCCTCCTAAATTCAATCAATTGTAATTTTCTATTAGCATTTCCTAATTTAATTTTAACATTTCTCATTTCTCTTCCCAACCAACCTTTCAATTAATTTCCTCAACCCTTAGGCAAAATATTTGCATTAAAGTTCTCTAGAGATATTTTTTGTATTTTTTATTCAATCCAATTTCCTCTTTCAGTACCTGTACCTGCTGTTTTCCGACGACTCGCTGTTACCCCTAGACGAATGGGTATTCAACACCGAAGCGCATCCTTTGCCCATCAAAGGTGCCAACATATACTACCGCATGGCGACAACATCTTCGTCGGTGCCTTCATCAAATACACCTTAAGGCGTTTCTCCATTTGTTGTAATTTACAAATTAGGTCCATTAATACAATTATTTATGCATCTCTAAGCGTGGTGGCTAAATCACCGACCAATGATGAAGAAAGTATCTGAAGAAGACGACGGACGACGAGAACGACAGCGACGAAATTCAAAAGCATTTTTAAAATTAGTTTTCGGTCGTTAAAAATATTGCAAAAAATCATTAAAAAAATACCAGAAAATAGTAATTTTTGCGGTAATTCCCGCAGTTGTGTTCTTAAACAAATGATATTTAAAAAAAAAACAATAAAGTTATAAATAAAATTTACAATTACAACAACAACAGTAAAGTGATATGATGTGTGTGTAAATATTGCTGGAAGAGACAGTCTCAGGGCATTTATTTTTGAGACCCCTTTACACATTTGTTTTTTGTTTTCTTTTTCTGTTTAAACTCCCAATTTATTTAAATTTTAGTTAAGAATTGTTTAACTTAGACTATATTTAAACTTAATCGAATATTTTTTGTCTCATTTTATTTGTAAAAAAGCATAGACGGGCGAATATATAATTTGTTTTCGTGATAATTGTTATAGGCAGCCCACATAATTTAATTCTGATTTGTTAATATGTATTTTATTTTAATTTAACACTAATACTGTTTAAATGTTAAAAATAAAAAAAATATTCTGGGGACTCATCAAGTGTTTAAGTGTGTGAACAAATAATAGGGCTTATCTCTTCATAAATCTATGTCTATCTCAGTAATCTCATATACCTAATGTTTATGAATTTATTAAACACTTTATAGGGAATTTTTTCCTATTTTTTACATCAATTTTTAATTGTTTTTTTCTTAAATTAATTGCATGATTGTATAATGTATGAAATGATAACAAAGTATATAAAGGAAATTAGATAATAGAACCTAACAAAGAATTAAAATTTAAATAAAACAAAACATAATTGTAAATATTATAATAAAAAGAAAATAAATAAATTTTACATTTTTTAATTTTCTTTCTTTTTTTTCTCTTAGTTTTTTTATAGGTGATATTATTAATGTTAATTGTAATTCAAATACACTTTAAATTAAAATGTAATTGATGATTGAGAGACCATAAATGAAACAAACAAGCATATTTGTAATTTATAGTAGATATGTAAAATAAAAAAAAAAATACTTTTGAAAAATAATAATCCAAGGGATATAAATTAAATTAAAAATATTTATATATACACATATAAAGAAATTAAAATTTTACGAAGAAAATATAAACAGATAGTTTTTAATGGATCACCTTAAGAATTTTATAATTATTAAAACAGATTTATTAAGTAACAAGTAAAAGAGTGTTAGGAAAATTTTAATTAAATAAAAAAATACAATTTTAAAATATATAAAACAACTTGTGTAAATAAAAAAAAAATTAAATTAATAAAAACTGGAAAACTTATGTCTTTTAATGATGAATATTTTGTAATTTTTTGGCGAAGATATGTTGTCTTTCTTAACCCTTCGTAATGAATAGAATAAAGTCGTAACCGTAAGCGAGCCCCCAACGTTTCGTCGAGGCTTCCACTAAGTGTCAAACTTTGTCCGATAATTGATTAAAAAGTAAGTATTGCTTTATAAATTAACATTTCTATGGTTCTACAGGAATACATATTAGCCCAGTAATTAAAGAGGTTTTACCCTACAACAGGTCGGGTAGTTGTGAATTTTTGATATGTTGTAGATACAAAAATAAAAATTCTACAACCACGTCCATCCGCCCACTTAACAGTCGACAAAAATTTACTCAAAATCGGCACTTTTTCGGGTGCATTTTAACGCAAAATGATTATATGCCAACTTGTAGTAAATTAAATTACCTATAAGTTTGGTATATAGCAACGAAGCTATTTAGCAGCCAAAAATGCTCAAATTTGAGTACTTTTTTAAAATTTCGAGTTTTTTTTACTTTTATAGCGCAAAAACTTCGTAAGCGTTGGATTGAGCGCAAAAGTCCTTATTATTAATTTTTGGAAATTTAATTTCCTATATAATTTCATACTCCACTTTTTATTTTGTGACCGGTAGAACGGAATGAGGGTTAGTTAACAAAATCTATAAATATAATTCTAAGAACTGTCTCAATAGCCATGTCGACAGGTATTTTTAGATGGACAAAAATCGAAGCTTAATTGAACTTTGGGATCTTATTCAGGGATGGTTACTTAACATATTCTCAAATTTTGAACCTCAAGGACCCTGCGCAAAAAGAGAAAGGGTGGGGGAAAACTGCAAAATTTTCGACCGTTAGGTTTTTTCATCAATAATTTTTTTTCTAACGTCCTACGGTAAAATTATACAGGTATTTATTTTCTTATATAAAACTTTAAATTCCCTACATTGCTATTATTATTTATAAAATAAATTAAAAAAAAAATAAATAAAAATTATTGAATATTAAAATTATTATATTGTATGATTTTGAGTCAAATCGGTCCATAAATAACAATTTTGGAAAAGAACAATTCCAGCGCCCCCTACTCCAAGTTAGTCCCTCAACATTAGATATCTGTCTGTAGATCGTCAAAATCATTGTAGCCGTTTCCGAGATAACAATAACAAACAGACATTTAAAAAAATGTTTGTTTGTTATAACCGTACATAATATGTTTTCATATAAAACTTGTAAAAGGATTTTATTTTGATATTACAAACACACTTCAATTTTTGTATGCTGTTTAGTTATAAATATTGTATGGTGTTGTTTTGACTCAAATGAGTGCATAAATAAGACTTAAAAAAAAAAGCGACTCCAGTGCCATCTATGGTAAATATCCTAATACCATTTTCCCACCGACGCCGACGTGATTTAGTTACATAAATCGTTTAATTTATTATGTGATTTACTATACATTTTCAATGATTTATGTGTCAGTTATAGCTATCATTGAAATTCATCATTGGAAATGTAAATGTTTGAATCTGAAGCGTTCAAAAACTCAAATCAGTGATTATATTGATGGAAAAGTAAAGTTTATGACTTAAATTATTATTTAAGCCAAAGAAAATATTCGTTCCGACCCAATGACATACATAGTGACTTTTAATATTTCAATGATAAGGTAGTTCGCCCTGTGTTAATTAAATGATCATTAAAGTATTAAAATTTATTTTATGTATCCCATTGAGTAGGAACAAATATTTTCTTTCTCTTCAATAATAATTTAAGGGTTCTATTATGACTCGCGATTCGCCAGAAATATTAAGCGAATGGTATTACGGTTTTGGAATCGGCTGATTACTTTCGCCTCATATGTAAAAAAATGTGGCGAATTGAAAACTCGTTCTATTCATGAATATGATACACAGAAATACAAGGTATGCTCAGTAGACTCATACAAATCGCCATCTTGATATTTTATGACGTCACATTCTTCTTTTATAATTATTTTATTTGTTAATAGTCCAGTCAAAATAGACAAAAATAAGTCATAACTTAGCCAAAATTCGCATAGAGCTGAAAATTGGCTGACACGTTAAATACATCATTATAAATGAAATGTCAAAAATCGCCTTCGATCCTACATCTGCGAAAAATTTTATTTTTTTCATTTTTCTCAAAAACGGTAAGTTTTATCATGAAAATAGGTTAGACAAAAGTTGTAGATCATACAATTCTCTACAGAAATAGCTCAGTCACTTTTTCTCTAACGACTTACCATTCTTGAGATATCGCGGTTTTAATCATTAAAAAAATCATATTTTACATAATATTCACTCAAATCCAGCCTGTAAACGTTCAATATAAATGAAAATAGGAAACTATTGGTTTGTGTTACTTACACAATGAAACATGCATAAATTGAATGAGTATTTTAAACTAAAACCCTATACTGTCAATCCCTAATTTCCTTCGTCGGTAACTTGAGTAACATCTGCTAGCTACGTCATTGTCTGCCTATTTTTGAAGGAAGTAAACGAAATAACTCAGTATATACTTTATACTGTTAGTTTTGAAAATTCCTTTGCATTGAGCAGACGTGCTTATTGGTAATATTTTCGATTTTAATTTGTGCTGTTAAATAATTTTAACAAAATGTCAGAAGTTTTTTTATTTGTGATAAACCTTTGAAAGAAAGTGAAGTTGTTGTTGTTGATCGGGAAATGAAGACTTTGATTGATGCAAGTGTTGAAAGAAATGATTTTTTTGAATACTTGAATAACAAGCATTCTGTGTCAGTCCACGTGCAGTGTCGTAAAATGTACACTCGAAAGAATAGTATTGTTGCAGCTAAAAGCCAGCACGAGACAGAACAAGGTAATACATCCACGATAAGTCCACCTCATACTAGAGCACGAGTAAGTGAGCCAGATTTCAACTTTAAAAGATATTGTTTATTTTGCGGCGATGAAGCAAATGAAGAAGCTGAAAAGAAGAAAGCTCAGAATGTCCGTCGTAAAATATATAATGTATCTACACTTGAATTTAAAGATTCCATTTTAAAGGTAGCTCGAGCTCGTTCTGATGTCGTAGCAAAAGCTGTTATTTCCCGCATTGAGTACGAATTTGACTTAGTTGCTGCTGAAACTAAGTACCACAATAACTGTTTTAATATATTTCTGAGGCCTACCGTGGGATATAGAGTTGGTCGTCCCGAAGATGATTCAGTGAACCTGGCGATGAAGGAAATATTTCAATACATTGAAAATAATGATGATTGTCAATTTTCATTGCAAGAATTAAAAGACATTGGTAAAAATGCGACTATAGATAATAACACTATTAAAACATTAAAGTTAAAGTATGGTGATACAATTATTATAACTGAGAAAAAAGGGAGTTTAACAATTATCTGTTTTATTGACAATCAGTATGATATTCCTAATAAAGCTTGTTATGAAAATAATAAACAAAATACAATCGAAGAACGATTCAGAATACTGAAAGCTGCCGCAGCAATTATTAGAGAGGATATTCAATCTGTAGTGATTAATAATGATAATTATCCCCCGCCGAGTCAAATGTTTGAAAATATTGACAGCAATATTCCGGAGTCCTTGACTTGTTTTTTGCAGCAAGTATTTTTAAAAAATCGATGATTTAAATTCGATCATTTGAAATTAATATGTACAACTATTAGCCACTGTATAATGACTGCTGTTCGGCCTAGGTCTTTCAAATCAAGATTGCAATTGGGTTTATCAGTTTTTTTTCATCGACGATTTGGATCGAAACGTCTTATACAATTTTTTTCGTCTTTCGGATTATGTGCATCATATAATGTATGAGGCAGCAGCAGTTCTGCATCTTCCACCGCATATTTTGCCACCAGAAACTGGCACATTTATTCAGTATGTTGCAGACAAAGCTGATATAAATGTACATACTTTGGACGGTCATAATACGCTTCACATCATGGGGATCATTAAAATTATTACTCCAAAAAGTTCAGTTACAGCAGAAGAGCCTATATTACAAACAAACATACTTCCTTCAGCGCAACATTTAGCAGAAAAAGCTCATGTGCCAATACAAATCTATCAAACATCTGCTGTAGTATTTCCTATAATGATATTGAAGAAGGCGATGAAATAGCTGAAGCATTACTTTATCAGTTTAATGAAAAACTGCAGGAGCACGGAGAACGAGGACCTACAGCAAAACTATGGATACAATATTTTCATATGGTGTCTATTGCAAAGGAATTTATAAGAGCTGAATGTATGGGAGATTGGCGAGCTCATTTGAATTGCGTTAAAGAAATGCTTCCTTATCTTCATGCGTCAGGACATTTTAATTATGCCAAGTCTGCGCATTTATATCTACAAGATATGATGCAATTAGAGAACTTGATGGATCCTAGTGTTTATCAAAGATTTATCGAAGAATTTTTCACTATTACACGTTCTGCTAAATTAAATTGTGGAACTTCGACGGATATGGTGATTGAACAATCAATGATGAAGTGTATGAAAACAGATGTAGGGGTTGCTCGAGGAAAAAGTACGCAAGAAAGTGTCATTAGTAAATGGGACTATGGCATGCATACGATGAATATTGTGTGTGAAGGATTGGAAGATCTCGCTAATGTGAGAATGGACACAACAGACCAGCATGTGGATGCAAGCGATTCTCGTGTAAAGAGAGATATTGAAGATATTAATAAACTTGCGAAGTGGTTCTTATCACATGATCCGTTCCCTGTGATTCCAAAAATTATGTCCATTGCCAGCGGAGTCGTCGGCGATGATAAAATTAATTGCCATAATGCTCGTGCAGTTGGACTTGCTTCTATAAGCAAAATTACTGGCCAAATGTTTAATAATATTAAATTCAAACACGTTGATAGAGCACTTTCTCTTTTAAGTGCAAGCAGCGTCATAAAAGTACATGATGAAAGGTGCCTATAGACCCTGTATTATTATTTCAACGCATGAGCATTACTAAGCCATTTGAAGATGAACTTGAAACATTCTTCGCATATGAATTAGCTCCTTACCCATTATCACTCTTTGATGCAGTGGGAATGCGTAAAACTATGAAGTCAGCTCTTTATAATTGCTTTGAATGTTTAAACTTTCAAATTGATAACACAAATGCTATCTACATCATCGATGGAGGGTATCTATTACACCGTGTTGTATGGGATCGAGATGAAACGCTTAATATTATTTTTGAAAAATATGTTGAGTATGTACAAAGACATTTTGGTCATAACAGTACGATTGTATTTGATGGTTATACTAATCATACGAAAAATATTAAAGCTGCAGAACAACGTCGTCGGACTACAAAAACATCTTCATCTGTTGATATCGTTTTTGATCGATCTATGAAAGTTTCAACAAACCAACAACAATTTCTTGCAAATACTCACAATAAGTCTCGCTTTATTTCAATGTTATGTGAAGAATTTACAGCTGCTGGTATTCCAATAAAACAAGCAATGGAACAATGGAAAAGTTCAAACAGAACTGTCGTTGTTGGGGAAGATGTTGATTTGTTGATATAACTGACTGCACTGACTCAAAATGATAAAATTATTTACTTTTTGAAACCTGGGAAAGCTCAAGTACTATCACCAATATATTCATCACAAACTGATGACTGCATACCCGAAATGTCAAGATCATATTTTATTTTTACATGCAATAACTAGCTGTGATACTACATCAGCAATTTTTAAAAGAGGTAAAATAGCAGTATTTAAATTGTCAGAAAAACGTAATGATTTAATTGATTGTGCAGATTGACTCTTCGCCACACGACATCGTTACAGATGGAATTCGTTTTCTTCTTGCAATGCATGGTGCTCCAAAAAAAATTGATTCCATAGAAAAATATATATATTTAAAGTTTGTAAAATCTGCATGGAACAATAAAACAGTACAGTTGTCTATGTCTTGTCTGCCTCCAACATCTGCGTCTGCCTTTCATCACTTGTATCGTGTGTATTATCAAGTTCAAGTGTAGCTAGGAAATGAGCTGGACCCAGAAGGATGGGGTTGGAAATTAACAGATAATTATTTGGAGCCAATTCAAACTCTACTCCCGCCTGCTCCAAAAAAACTGCTTAATACTATTTTTTGTAAATGCAAGACGGATTGTAGTAAGAATTGTGGCTGTAAAAAATTGGAATTATTTTGTTCACCAGTATGCATCAATTGTCAGGGTCAGACTTGCTCCAATATTGAAACAAATGCAACAGATGAAAATATTTATGATATTAATGAAGAGACAATTGATGCATCCCTTTTCTTAGAACAGCGAGCAGAAATTCTGCAAGAAGAAGAAAATGAAGACGAAGAAATAATTGTCGAAGTAGAATTAGACAATTAACTAATAGAATAACATTTAGAATAACACAACCTATTCCACTTTCATCATTAGCAATATTACCATTCTTTTAATCAATAGGATACGATCTCATCAAACTCTCGTTATGACAGTAGATCGTGGATTATACCTACTGGGGAAACCACGTGAAAAAAAAATGCGACAAATACATTACCTCATAGGTGGTGCGGAAATGTGTGCATATTATGTAAAATATGAATCTTTGAATGATAAAAACCGCGATATCTCACGAATGGTAAGTCGTAAGAGAAAAAGTGACTGAGCTATTTTTGTAGAGAATTCTATGATCTACAACTTTTGTCTAACCTATTTTCACGATAAAACTTACCGTTTTCGAAAAAAAATGGAAAAAACCTTAATTCGTAGGTTTGACCTTGAATAATTTTTTTTTGCAGATGTAGGATCGAAAGGGATTTTTGACATTTCATTTATAATAATGTATTTAACGTCTCAGCCAATTTTCAGCTCTATGCGAATTTTGGCTAAGTCAAATGTCTATTTTGACTGGACTATAAGTGAAGATTATTTTTTAAAACTGAAGACTTAAACGATTTTTTTATGATTATAAGAACAATAAACATAAAACACAATAACAAAATCGGCAAATTAATACATTTGTTTACACTCTTTAAGAACAAAAATCAAAAGAATGTGACGTCACACGCATAATCAGCCAAAGTGAGCATACCTTGTATTTCGTCTCTATCTGTCAGAATCATCTGAACTGTAATTCCTGGTGACTTTAAAGAATAAAGCAGTTTATCTTGAAAAGCTTGAATTTTTTTTTAACGAACATCTTTTTTTTTCTTTTTTTTTTACATATTGATTCTGAACCTCAGTCGGGCGATGATTCAAATGTGGGTTCAATCCACATTCTGCAGTTTTAAGCATTCCACATTTCTTAAAGATAATTTTTCTAGCTAGTTGCTTCTCTGAATTCGACATAAATCTTTCTTTCTCCAAGCTTGGAAAACTTTTTTGTTTCAAGCACGTCAAGAACTTCGTTTAAAATAATAGACACTGTAAGTTGTGAGAGCTCCAGCTCGAAGTTGTTTCCGATAGAACTTTGGTAGCTGCAACTACCGAGGAACCGCAAAGCTGAAACTAGTTTTATGATTGGTGAAATTACTGAACTGAGTTGTTTGAAATTATGAACTCATGAAACTTAAAACTAACTCAAACGCACGTTTGTTAATCCAAAAATATAAAATAAATGATTAATGTAATTTGAATTTGTATTTTTTGAGAAAATTAAAATTTATCAAACCCATTTTTTATAATTTGTTTGGTATTTACATGGTCTTACTCTGTACAGGTACACATTTCGGGAAGAATCGAATAAAACGGATTTCTATACAGAGAGTACAGTGCCCCGTGGCTTAGTGGTTAGTGTGTCGGATCCGGGTTCAAATCCAGCTCATAGCCACCTTTTTTCTGGGGTACTGCCTCTTGCGAGGAACTGACAAAACCTCCAAGAGTAAAGTCTCGAAAAAGTGCACCTCATGTATCCATTCGGAATCGGCGGTAAACTGTATGTTCCTTCCATTCTTGCAGATTAACAACACACACACAGGAATGGTTGAGAGTATAAGTCACTAGGCCTTGGCTCCTTAAGGAGCTGTCGCACCAATAAATTTATTTATACAGAGAATAAAAACAAGTATTTTTTTACTATGGGAAGGGATCTATCAACTCCCATTTAGGATAGGGGCAAATTTCCCAAAAAGGCAATTGAATTGGAAAAAAATATATTTAGAAATGACGGCAATTTACAATAATGTGCTCTTCCATTTTTCAAAGCCAAAAGCCTGCTCCATCATTAAAAAATATGTATTTCCAATTTTTTTGGAAATTAGGAAAATATGTACTGAATTTTCTTTTATGTAGTGTTACTCCTATCTCCTAATTTGTTTGGTATTTACGTGATTGGATAGCTATATTAAGTTAACGGCCTAAAAATGTGCGGTAGGTAGTTGGGATTTTGCCCCCTGTAACTCCCCTGCTTGGCATCACTTAAGGATTTGGGATAGGAGCGAGTTAGGGGTTTGTAAAGATTCTTTGAATTTAGAGAAACTGCATATGCTAAGAACATATTTTTTTGAGCTTGAAGTTATTTTTTTCAAAAACTTGACCGAATTAACCTGATGTAAAAAAATAATATTAAGTGCGCAGTTCTTTCTCAGAAAAAGTACAACTTTTACTCGTAAATGTTGCCGTTATTATTAGATAATTGTTTTTTTTTTCATTTTAAGTATTTTTTAAGAAGATTGAACCTCCCGCCTAAAAGGGGTGTTAAAGACCACCCTTGTATTTAGTCCCTCTACAAGAATCTGTTTTTATTTTGTGGGGTCAAAATTATCGTACTCTACCTGAAATGTGTAAAGAGAAAGACCACGTACACATTTATAAGAAATTGGTTTACTAAATTTCAACATTCTCGAAAACAAAAAATACATAACATTTTTTTAGTTTTCAGTGTTCAATTTAGAATTAATAAAAGTAATAAATGTTTTAATGTTTATTTTGACGGCGGATTTATTAAAAAAATGTGAAAGTTAAGAAAAAATATATATATATTTATTTTTGATGTAAGCACTTATTTTATTTGAAGCTGGAAAAGTTGAAAAATCAACTTGTTGCTTTTTTTCTGCTCATTTTTTCCCTTTTTGCGTAGAATACGATAAAAATATCAACCCAGGTTTTCATGCGAAATTTCGACTCAACTAGACTGATATAGCGCAATCGAGTTTAAAAGTGTATGTATATGATGTTTGTTTAAAACACCTTAAGTTGATAATTGAACATACAAAAATTGAATCAATTTAACAAGCAGAGTTTTCAAAATGGTGTTCACAAGATTGCATATGCAAAATTTGCAATCAATACGAAGAAGATTGTAGTGCCCCGTGGCTTAGTGGTTAGTGTGTCGGACAGCTAAGCGAAGAGCCTGAGTTCAGGTCCCGTTCATAGCCACATGCTTTTCCGGGGTATTGCCTCTTGCGAGGCACTGACAAAATCTCCAAGAGTAAAAAAAATTGATTTGAAAAAGTGCATCTCATGTAGCCGTTCTGACTCGGCGGTTAATTGTATGTCCCTTCCATTCTTGCAGATTAACAACACACACACAGGAATGGTTGAGAGTAAAAGTCCTTAGGTCTTGGCTCCGTAAGCAGCTGTCGCGCAAATATATTTATTTATTTATATTTATGAAGAAGATAACAGTCTGAATTTACTGGTTTTGATTATTGAATACTAAAAAATATATTTATAAGTCGGATTTGACAATCTTGGATTTCCAGATTTCGGGTGAAATCCATTATTTTTTTCCAGTGGGAACATTGCATAAAGCAAAAAGCAATGTTTTTTTATCAGATATGAAAATACGCAATCAAAATACATTTGTCTTTTAAAAAACTTGAAGCTTCGTTTTCAATTGAAAAATCAATTATTTAAACAGTTCACCTTTCTTGAGATTCCGGAGTGCTCAAGAAGTAGTCTCAGCCACTTTTGAAGGTGGTAACAGAGTTCTATTTGACAAATTAAAATTGAGCAAGCGAAAAACTTGTTTGGATTTATTTTTCGACAGCAAAGTTGAAATTTTTTTCTGAGAAATTGTGTTCACGTTTCTAAGAAAACGTTGATCTCCGAACTGGCTAGTTATAACATGAATGAGGATAAAACAACATTATTTTCTCAAATACTAGGACCCCATCGTGTTGTCGAGAAAACTGCATTTGCCTTAATTTTGTTAAACATTAGTTTTTTTTTGTTTAAAACTTCGTTTTATGTTCTAAACAAAATCCAAAGCACCCTATTTCAATCTCGATAACGTAGGCCGATTTATTCTACCATACCGACACAGGTTGACAGCACAAATGTTTTTCCGTTTTGCGCCATATTCACCTCTGCCAAAATAAAATACAAACGCTTTAAAAAATAAACGCGAATGCCGATGGTGTTGTGAGTTGTGACTTTTTCAAGTTTCTTTTTGACACAGGAAAAACAATTCCAAATTGCTTCAAAACCATCCTAAATTATAATCAATTTTGCAATGTTTAAAAACAATAAAACAAGCTTTAATTAATTGACTCATTCGCCAAGCATTCCTCAAAGAAAATGGGAACAGTCTTTTTAAATTCGGACATTGCTCGTATGGTGCTTGGTAAGTGTACTTTTCTGTTTTCTTTTAATTGTTTTCGAAGACGATAATTTGTTTATTTTTATATTAAATTTAAGGATACTTACGCAAACAACGCCTTGATAAAGCGGCTGAAATGTTTTGCGAAACAAGTCCATTTCTGGAGAAAGAATATGAAATTCTCAAACAAGGATATCGGTTGTTTGGTTTCAAGGAGGATCTTCTAGAGACTATCGTCAGAGAATATTGCAAAGTAACAACTAAAGGTACAGTCAACTTGTGATTTTTATGTTAAACATGGTCTAGTAAATGTTTTTATTGAGTTAAGTTTTAATGGCTTATGTTCTCTGTTCTTGTTGATTGTTTTCATGTCAACTCAAGGGTTCTTATAAGACAACATCTTATTGAAAGGCGATTTTAACATAAATTGATTTTTTTTTATTTTAAACAAATGTTTTATTTAACCTTGTTTTGACACTGCTTTGGGGATTAAGTTATTTTATTTGCGCGCTTGATCCGCAGTACGTAACTTCACAATGAAGACTTATCTAAAGCATCCTCACTGGTTTACCTTTAAGATATCCATACTACTATAACGCCACGAAGCAACGTTGGCAAGAGTTATTCTCCGTTTCACCCCAACGTCACATTCGCATCTTTCAAAGCATCATCATCCCGCGAAGGTTAAGATGTTCTTATTTATTTCACCAACTTTTTTTGGAATTTTTCAGTGGACAAGTTAATTGAAACAATGCCACCTTCCGTACGTGAAGACTTGTTGCAGAAAAATCTCTCAACAAAAGTAAGTTCCTTGATTCATCACGTCAATTCTTCGACTGTGACTGAAAACAAAGAGAACCCCTCGAAACGCAAAAGGTTTGTATCAGACCCTCGACTTTCCTTTCGCCTGAAATGGAATTCGCTCTTCCTTCACAGAGTCTCAACAGATAGCATCGATGGAGACATTCAATTTGCCAACGATGATGATAACATGCGTCCACCAGCCACGATTATCAAACGTCCTCGAATCTCACGAGGTTCATATCCCACAATTAAAAAACCTTCCAACCCAAAAGACTATGAACTGCTCAGTCAGTCGGAGATTTGTGATTCAAATTCTGGCGAAGACGATGAACCTGCAGATGACTTTCATTTACCCAAAAAACATTCAACTTCTACACCGCGTTTGTTGGCTCAATTGAACTCCGAAAAGGATTTAGCTGTTCCTACGATTCCGGTGAGTTGTTGCGAATAGAATGTTTTCTTTATTCCAAATTAAATCAGTTACAGGATCTCTCACAAGCTCTGCTCGATAACCAAGCTTTTCAAGACAAACTCGTAAAAAATATCAACAAAGCCTTGCAAACCTCAACATGTCCATCCGCAGGTGCTGAAGATAAAGCTGGTGACCTTAGTTTGATGGATGAATTGGAGGCGGTGGTGAAAAATGCAACAGAAGCAACCGAAGTGGATCCAATATTTGATGAGTTCCTGAAACGGGTTGTTTGTGAGTGAAAACGATTATGTTTTTTAAGGTTTTCCAATATTTTATGTGGTTTTTTGATTTTTAGCTTCCCAAGTTAATGCAAACGATATTTCGGAAGTTGAACCACAACAACAACAATCAAAGCCACCGCCAGTAGAATCAATACAAACCAGCATCCCTGCAAATCAAGTTGGTGCTAGTAACTCATCCTTTGGATCGTTGATCGATCCCAACTTCTCCGTTTCCAAGCTCATCGTTTTGAATTCCAATGAACAGAATGCACAGAAAAACCAAGATCAAGTATTCACCACCACTGGCAATGGCAATTCGATGGTCAGCGCAACTACCCTAGACAACCAAGTGTACTTTGACCATACAACAGGACAACTCACTTGTCCTCTTCTGCTCACCAGTGACGGTCTACTGAATCTTCCATTTTTGATAAACAGCGAAATAATTCAGCAGCTGCAAAGCGACGTAAATCTCGACATGTCCCGCATTGAGATTCCACTACCCGAACCAATACATTTGTCCGCCGACCAGATGCCACCAAATGCTGTGATCGTAAGAAGCATTCAAAAAGATGATCCAAGTGTGAGCACTGTCGATACAAAACCCACTCAAGAAGGTTCAACTCCGTCTACAGGGATTTTGAATTCAAGAAGTTTCAAGAGCTTGTCTACTCCACGCAAAAAGTCCCATGTAAGGACATTGAGTTTCTCCCCATTGGCTCCTGGCAGGAAGCTCTTGAAAAAACTAGCACCAGCCGTAGAAGTTCCTAAGGGAGAAAAGCCTGTCATTAAAAACGTCGAGATCATCTCGCATATCGAAGTTATACCCGAAACAGATTCGGAGAATTCGAACAGTGTTAGCAATCAAACAGTTATACAGAAAGGACTCGAGGACACACCGAAGAGAAAGGAAAGATCGAAGCGCGTCAAGCGTGTGCTCTCAAAGAATAATGAAGAGGATGCCGAGTGCAAAGTGCAATCACCACCCCAAGACGAGAAGGACAACGAAAAACCAACCACACAGAGTGTCAACCCTGAGTTGGAATTGAAGGAATGGCAGAAAATGCGTGAAACAACCCAAACGAACTTCGATTACTATTTACGGGAAATAAATGCCAAGAATTGGAATCCGGTTCCTAGAGATGTGCCAAGAAAGAAAAAACGAAAAATACTCCCGCCTGCAATTCGCACTGGAAATATCTCAAAAAGTACAAGTGCCAAGTCACGACAAACAGCAGCCAAAGAAAGAAAGCCAAAAGTGGCAAAAAACAAGGCTACAAATGGTACACCATCTAAGAGCTTCAATATAAAAATACCTACTCCCAACAAGACCGAAACAGCCACAACAACTAAGAAGAGAAATTCCAAAGAAAAAAATCCCGGTAAAGAACCAACAATTAGCCCAGAAAATGTTAAAGAAGCAGCAAAGGAAGTTGTGTTCATTGAGCCGGCATCGAATCCAACTGTCAAGTTGGAGGTTGAGCGGGAAAAACGAACGGCCAATATCGCCTGCCTGCTGGATACGCCATTTAAGGCCCCAGACGAGGTGCATTTCATTCCACCAACACCAGGGATTGTCCCGTCTAGCTTGGATACACCGGTTTTCAAGATGATTGATTCATCTCGAAATTTATCCGAAGCCAAGAACAGCAATATATCGACTCCTCAGTTTGCCATCACTCCTGGATGTAGTCTAACGCCCTTTATGAAGGAGACACCCAAAAGTGGACCACATCAAGTAACAACTGATTACTCCTCCGGTGGATCATATTACCGACCAGATGAATCAGATGATTTGGACAAGAAAATCGATAAGCAACTTCGGGAATCGGCACAGAAACGAAAGACCGAAGAGGTGCCAACTGTCACTCCAAATAAATCGAATGAAGTTGTCGAAGAGAAGATCCCCTGCGAGCCTGTAGTTTTGACACGAGTGAAGTCATTTATGGAAGAAGATGCACCGCAACAGGCAGTCGATTTGCATTATACATTTGCAGCCGGCTTGCCGGAGTTAACTGACGAAGAAGAAGAGATACCAACATCTGCTCGGTCAACATCAAGCTCTTCGTCGTCTTCATCTTCTTCGTCATCTTCATCATCATCATCCTCATCTTCGTCCTCCTCTCCGTCCACTGTGGCGAAGACAAGGAGTTTCCGAACTTCAATTGCTAACATCGATGATCTCTCTGAAATAAGCAGCACTGAAGATGACGACTGGAAGAAAGAAATCCCAGAAAAAGTTGCTGCCATCGTTGACGATCCGTTGGTGGTGAATTCGCAGTTGGTAAACAACGATTGGGAAGTGCGGTATCCTGTGAGAAGTTGGTTGACACCGAAGAAAGTCGATTCTGCCCAGATTGAAGAAGACCATAGTAAGAGAACCACATCTCGCGAGGAGCAGTTAACCGATTTAGAGCAGAAAAAGCAACGTATGAAAGCGAAATTGTCTTCAGATTTGACAAAGCATGCCCAACCTCCTTGTCTCCCCAGGACGAGCAGAGCTCGAGTGCCCAAGAAGTCAACTCTCCAAGCGGAAAAGTCAAAAGTAACGTCCATTCGAAAGCAATATGTTATGTCCATGGTGACAGCTAAAGAGAAAAAGGTGACGAAATTAATAACTCCACTGAAAATAACCGATGTGAATGCTTTGGAGACTTCACCTCCAGGACCGAGTAATGAACAAATTGAGGTGCTCACTGCTTTGAATCTTCTGTCTGCAAAAAAACGCACACCAGAAAGTAAAAACGATAAGTCACCTGCTGTTGTTGGTGCTTCAGCACGCAAGACAGCCACTCAGAAGAAAGTAGATTCTAAAAAACCAGTCAAAATCAAAGTTAACCCAAACCCAAAACCACTTGTTGCCGTCGCCGCTACAACCTCCACTCACGCTGCTAAGAAAGTGACAACAACAAGGCAATCAACGCGATCCACACGAACCCCAAAAGTCTTTGAAGGGTTTTCCACAGTAGGATCAAGAAAACTGAAAAGCATAACGACAGCGACCCCTGTGACCAAACAGAATATTAAAACTAAGTTAAAAGCTTCTACAAAGCCTATAACTAAACTAGACACCAACCCAGTGGTTGTATTGCAACCCATGGTAATGAAAGTGAAAGAGGAAACCTTAACGAAAATCGACCCATCATCCCAAGAAAACCAAGTGACTACGGCCACTGGCACTATGGTGAAACCTGACTCTTTAAAATCTTCTCCAGATACTTTTAAATCCATTGATTCGGCACCTCAGTGCAGTGACGGTGATGATGATGAAGAAGACGAAGATGATCCTTACGAGTGTTGCGAAAGGATTCTCATCGACGAATCTGACCTCAAGCGTTACATATTCTGCAAGTATTGCGGACCTGACGGTCCACCTGCCACTCCAGTAGTTTATAAAAAATCCCATGAATTGAATATATTCATGAATGAAAACGAAAAGCATTGTGTAAAAGCTACCGAAGAGTTCCTTCTCTTTTCCAGTGAACCCATAGAAATCCCATCGTGTTCTCAGAAGAGTGTTTCGATTCGAAATATTCCAAAGAAGCGACAAATCAAACTGTCGACTTGTGAAAAGGATGATGCGATACCTGAAAACGTATCGCCGATTAAACGGACAACTGACAAGGCTTCAAGCCTAAAATCTCCTATATCGACAAGCGAGACAAGTTCAAAGCCTATGTCTGCCTCAACTCCCATTGTTCCATCGTTGAAGGTGTCGCAGTTGCAAAAAGCAGCTGCTTCCCGCGAAAACAAAAAAGCTGAGTGAGTGTAAAATCTTTAATTGTATTTTAAGAGTATTTTGTTTTAAAGAGACGGAATTAGTGTGTGAACTGTTTAAAGACATTGCGAGCTAGCTTGAAGCAACCAATGCGAAATCGATTTCCCAATGATTGTTTCTTTTTGTTTTCTGATTTCAGAATCGCGTCTAGTAGCGGAAAGGTGAACCCAGTGCGAACTAAAGATGACAAGAAATCTCAATCTGCTGCAAAACACCAAAATCAGACTCAATTTCCTCCGGTATATTCATCTCCTCAAACCAGTGCCACCAAAGACTCCAATCAATCCACATCACATCGATTTCAAGAGAACGATATTAAAATAGCCAATAAAAGTTCTAAAACCAAAGCCACTGACATAATTGATTCCAAATCAACATCGGCTGCAGTTTCATTCAATACTTCCATCCCAGTGGAAGCTAAGAGTGCAAACGAACTCAATCTTGATATAGACGTCATTCTCTCCAAGCTTCATGGCTAAAAAGAAAAAAAAACAACTTACTGTAAGGACGTATTTATTTTATACTGTAATTTTTTATTTTAACTTTTGTTCATTCAGTTGATTCAACAAAAAAAAATAGAAATTAATATTAAAAAATGTAAATTGTTTGACGTTTATTGAGTGTTCCGCTTGATTTTATTGGAATATAAAAAAATTATATAAGTTAGTAAGCTATGTACATAAATAATGACGCTCGATGTGTGGTAATATGGGTGCTTTTGAATACCCGAAATCATGCTTTGCTCCCCACATGTGTTTATTATGATAACTTACTAGTATAAATGTATTATAAATTATTATAAGAAAGTAATAAAGTAATTTAAAATGACAAAAGAATTTTACTTATTTATTTATTTATTTACGATTATCGTTTGTATTACAGCTTATACAAATCGATAACGAAAAACGATACTCGTATTCAATAAACGAGTACTTTTGATATCGTTTCGGGTAAGCTGAAGAGAGCCAAAATCTGGTGGTAGGCCGAAGAGCGCCAAAGATGACCCCATACCCATACCCGAAGCTTGTCGCACTCTCACAAAGAATTAATATTTCAAAAATTGTATCTGCCAATTTTACCGTGATAGCAATCTACAGTCTGTTCAACAAAAAAGTCAGTACAGGAAAGATAAGACGTTTTCCTCTCAGTCTGAACTTATCATTATAAATTGTCGCAAATCGGAGAGCAATGTGCGTAGGGTTACCACTTGATGATTACAATATACTATTAATTTAAAAAAAAAAATATAAATTCACTTTTTATTAAAAACAGACTTCACAATTGAAACAAAATTAATTATTAATTATAACCACTTGACTCTTATTAAAATTAAAACAGAATTTCATATGAAAACACTTTTTCCGAATTAATAAATGATCACGTAATGCACTTGCAAACTTCCAGGAAATAACTTCTTTCTACTAAAATACCAAAAACCATTAAAATTTTACTGTATTATTACGATTTTTCTATTGAAAATTCTATTAGTACTAACAAGTAAACAAATACGACAACACCTACCCTCTCATACTACTAAATGTGTACTCAAAAGCTTCAAACCCGAAAGCACTATGATAAAAACAAATGGAAAAGTTATTAGTAATGTTTTCAATTTGCAAAGGATACTCTGTTGGTGGAATAAGTATTTTTTCAATTCACACAGCGACAGCGAGGGTAGATTGAAATGAGTAAACAATAATTCTTCATATATACATTTTCTATAGTACTCTCATGGTGGTCATTTTTCATCTGTGTGGAGACGAGAACCTTTACCGATATTTTATCAGTATTGAATAAACTTTTGTTGTCTGTACTTATTCTATATTTACACCAATTGGCAATTTCAGCACGCCTCATTGCGACTTGATTCAGAACTAAAAAATGATGCTCCATGATAGTACTATATTTAGTGTATATACAAAGCTACTATTGTATATACACTGCCTATATATATATATACAAAGCTACTATTGTATATACACTGCCTATAGTACTATCATGAAGCATAATTTTTTTAGTTCTGAATCAAGTCGCATTGAGGCGTGCTGAAATTGCCAATTGGTGTGAATATAGAATAAGTACAGAAAAATATTTGAAAAGATCTAAGTATCCAAATTAATTCTACATATACAAAAATTGAATAATTATTTTATTCTATTTTTAATTAATTTTTGATTTTTTTAAAATCGATATTTTTAAAACTTATCAAAACAAAATATTTAAAATTTTAAAATTAGGTGTAAATTAATAAATTCTAAAAAAACTGCATAACAAAATTACAAACAACATTTTTTTTCAAAAAACTAAAAATATAAAACAGGCTTTTATCAAAACCGATTCTAGAATTTTCGACATAGTTTTTTCTTAAATTCTTTGTTATTTAAGATGTGTGATGGCATACTTCATTTTTAATAAAAACTGTTAAGTATTGTGGTTTTGATACTTTTTATAAGTTCAAACTGTGTTATTTTCAACGTAAATGTTACTTGTTTTTGTAAAAGATGTAACTGGGCACATAAGATCAAGTACTTGCGACCCAGTCGTGGCCATTTTTTTTCTATGCCCATAAGCCTTTTACTGACAATTTTTATTGAACAGACTATAATAGTTTCTCATAATCGCTCTACACCGTGATTTTCGTTTCTTCGGGTTTCTTTTTTACTGCCGCTCGTTTTGTAATTCGTAATATCGTAATTGAACCACTAAAGAATATTCTCATGTTAATTTTCAAAGATACAATCGTTCATTTGAAGGATTCAATCTTTTCAATGTATCCCATAGGCATAGGTACTGAAATATTAAACAAGAACCATACAAAAGTTAATTCAATATAATTTAAACAAAATTTATTACAATTACTGTTCTTTCAAACAATTTAATTGAATTCTCCATGGATTTATGGATGGGAATTTTAAAAGCTCAAATACGAACTTCACACTTCACAGTTCATGTCGTTTTAGCCTTATGTTTACTTCTTAAATTTAATCGTAAAATAATTTTTGTTTAATAAATATGTATTAAAGGTTAATGCAATACCCTCGTTGCAACAGATGGTACAGCGATAACGAAAATGACGGTGATGCTGATTACCGTCCAAGATTCAAGTCTCTTTATGTGAAACAGCGACGACTACTTTTCAAAAAATCACGAGGAAAACTCTTATTTTAAACAAAAGTATGTCTGCTAAGCGAAGGGTCGGGGTTTGACTCCCCATCCTTGATTCTGAAAATAAAATATGACTTTTTTAAATACACAAATTGATGACATCACGAAACATTAACTTCTGTCGAATCTTTTCCTCGCACTTGTTCAAAGATTAGGTGGTCAAACGGTATCTTGGCCATACATATACTTGGCTTGTGTCTTCATTTCCGAAACATGGTTTGTTTTGTAAATACTGTCCTTTATTCATGGCTAGCAGTATTGACTGTGGCCTTACACAGTCTTGTCATAAATCGCAAAACATTTGTTTAAAAAACATTTCAGAAATGTTTCATCATTTCAGAAACCATTTTATGTATCCAGTTCTGTACTTCACGATGTAAAAAAGGAGCAATCATAGCGTCGCGTTTTGTCATCATGAACAAAACACAAACAGATAAAAACCACAAAACCTGTCAACTAGACTAAAATGCATGAAAATAATAAAAAATTTCCGTTCGGAAGGGGAAAAAGATAGACATTTCAGAAATGTTTCGTGAAGCGTCCAGACTTAAATAAACATTTCAGAAACATTTAAAAAACATTTCTGAAAGGTTTTAAAAAAAATTCTGAAATGTTTTATAAAAAAATGTTTCTCTGGTGTCGACATACTAAGGCTTTTTGTTAAGTTTTGCAGTATGACAGTCCAAAATCGCAACAAAGTTTAGGTTCTAAAGATTTTACGAACTTGTAATTTACCAAGCTTTAAAAATATAATTTCAATAAATCCATGAGTGTTTTTTTTTTTTTATTTATTACTTTGTAGACTAATTGTGCGATATTCTAAATAACACGGCGAGAAAAAAAGGAAATTTTAACATGCCAACTTGAGAAAACCTGCTGCCAAAGTCTGGGATTACTGGATGAAATGTCAAAATTGAGGTTAAATTTTTTTTCCCGCTAGTGTACTCAGGAGGGCTAGTGTCGCCAATAACTGAGACTAAAATGGAACCAACTTGAGGTAGGCAACTAGCAGTCCATATATAACTACGACCCGTACCGACCATGCCTTGCAAACCCTGAAATTTTATTTTGTGTATATGAATACGTGTGAGATTCGTGTGAGAAGCAGTCAGTCAGCAGCCAATCAGCCATACGTTTCGTGCGCACATAAATGCAAACGTATTAGTAGTCCCATAAAAAATGTAAAGGGAGCCAGTACACATTATGTCGCTGAACGGGGCAGTTTGTAGGCGAAGAGAGAATTATGCTCTCAGTTCTTGTTTCTTTTTGCTATGGTAGAAACCATCATCTCAGTAAGCTATACTTTGAAACACAGATATTTCAAACCAATCTGACGAGACCGTGAACGAAGGAAATGTTAGAGAACTTCTTAAGTTTCGATTATCTGCTACTGCTAGAGCAGCTAGAGATAAGAAATAAAATCAACATTTGCAGTCAACCTCTTCTAGGGCGCTAGTTTTAGCGATCATTAAAAATCCATCATTTAAAGTTGAAACAGCTGGAAACTGCAATTACGTCGCCGGAAGAACATGTATGTGATTTTCTTTTGGTAAAGACGGATTTTGATCTCAGATTTCGGATTTTGCCTGCCCAAACGAAATTGAAACAGATTTGATCTGTTTTTGTTATTGTGTGTGTGTTTCTTTTAACATTCTTAATTTGATTCATTGTTTCAATATTTGCACAAAAATGTATGTACATTCATTCATTGCACTCTTTTAATTTTGCAAATTCATAGGTATCCATTTATTTATAATATCTCAATTAAGTTTCACTTTAACCGTCTGTATTTATTTATTATTATTTAAAAACTTTTGTAAAAAGAATACTTTTTCCACAGTGAAATTCCCAGAATGCTAAAAAATAAACAAAACAATTGACGCTTGAGAAATGTCAAATTATTGTAGTGTGTGTGCAAATATGTGTTAAATCTCGATTGAAAACGAGATTTCAGATTTTGCTCTGAGATCAAAAAAAGATTGATCTCAGATCAAAAAAAATTGATCTGACGTACCAAAAAAAAATCACAGTAGATACTAATTTCTATTGCAACAACATCTGACAGCACGCAACCAATTTTAGTAATCAATTGAATGTTATACTACGTTTTCATTAGAGTCGAAATTACCTCATTTGGAAATTTGCAGAAAAAGTGTTTTCATGTAAGTTTGCTAATTTCGTTTGACATATTCTTACTAATGATTATAGGTACCTTGAAGGCAAATTTATGATTCGTGAATATAAAAAAAGTGAGATAAAAGTCAAACATGAAATAACGATCATAGAGTAGCCTAAGAAAGTTGGTGACAAGAAATGTCTGTCTGCCAGTCTATTATTTCTACGTAAATCTTAATAGTTTTCTTTTAAATATCTAGCCTTCCACTGTGATTACGCACATAAAGCAAGTACATACGTGCGACCAAGTCATGCCCTCTTACTTTTATATTTAAATCTTTGATTTTTTTTTAATATCAACTTTGACGTTTGTTATAGAAACTTGTTCAATTGTGATTCAATTGTTTTCAAATAAGGTGTGACTTCACATTACATAAATGTCAACCTAATTTCGTCCAATGTTTAGTGTATAATGTATATACACTGCCTATAGTACTATCATGAAGCATCATTTTTTAGTTCTGAATCAAGTCGCCATGAGGCGTGCTGAAATTGCCAATTGGTGTGAATATAGAAAATGTAGATACAATGAAATTAGGTGGAAATGAGATGATTTCGAAATGTGATTTTGTATGGGAAATGAGATGATTTTGAATCAAATTTGGAAATTTGATACGAAATTAGCTCATTTGGCCTAATGAAAACTTAGTATTAAGTTGAAAATTCCTCGTATTTAAACAAATTTACGGAGTCATGTTAGCACTAATTCAGAAGAGGAGTACTACTACTCCTTAAGGAGCTGTCGCGCCAATAAATAAATACAAAAATATATGTTTTTTTGATGCATCATTAAACTTGTACATCATGTATTTAAAGCTGAATGAACATAATATAAGAACTTAAAAGCTAAATACACAAACTAAATATTAATATTGAATATTAAAGCAAAATTTACAATTTGAAATACAATATGTTGTAACGTTAAACTAACATGTAGATCACTCAGTTAGATCTGGGTGATGATATCGACTCTTGAGCTGATACAAGACAAACTATCCAACCAATAAGATGTCTCGTTCTATCGTCCAATCAGATTGCTCGTTCTATCGAGAAAAGACACTTAACAATATATATACAACATTAACTGTGAAGCAGATGCCAAAGTGCAAAGCCAAAATCACTTGCTCAAATATATGTATATATATTATTTCAGAGTTAAACTTTGAAGCTTAAAATCGTTTCTTTCCATTATTTTAGCTGTCTTACAAATTAAAAACTTAAATATTAATAATAAGTATTTTAAAACATAACATTTGTACAAATTTAAAAATTAAATAAATAAAATAAACATTAAATTTTAAAACTAAATATAAAATCAAAATTTATTTATAATATTATTAAATTAAAGGGAACACATTTTCACAGCCTGTGAAAACCAGTCTTATGAATTTCTTCTGAAATAAATCAGTCAGACAGAAACGTGTTCTTCAATGTGATTGTTACAAACCATATGCCAGGAAGTTGTTTTTTAAAAGCAATTGCTTACCTTCCGTTTCATTATACTATTTCCGAAAGAAAAACAATAGCAATTTTTTTTTGAAAAGAAAATTGATTTTATTTGAAAATTTTCTTTCAATGTCAATCTACACACTACAATGTGACTAATTTCTTTTTTGGAAAAAAGTAAACCAAACATTTATAATTAAGTGGGAGGGTAATTCTATTTATTTATAGTTTTTTGTTTCTTTGAAAAGGATTATAGATAAAAGAGATTTAGTGATACAACACATATAATTCACATCAATATTTTTTGTATATCATACTTTGCTTACATTAACTGGATGTTTTTTTGAATTTTAGAAATGCTTTTGTGTTTTTTTACTTAATTATAATAATATATAGAGATCATAATTTAAAAATATTTTTGTTTGTGCTAGAAATATTTCTTTTTTTTACTTTGCATAAAAGACACGAAAGTGAAAGAGCTTTTTATCTTTTTCTTAATTTTTTTTTTAGTTTTAATGCTTAACATTTCATGTTAGTTTTTTTTAATTTTTCTTTCAAACTTTTTTTTATTAAATTTTTAAAAACACCGAGAGTTTTATGTATTTGTTTTTTATTTATCGAAACGTATTTAATATTATTTTTTTGTTTCAATTTTAAACACCAAAAGCTTAGAGATAATTTTGTTTCTAAAATGTTTACACAATGTTTCCATTTATTTTGCATTAACTTGGTTTTTCTTTTTTTCTTTTTTCAAGTTCATCTTCTTTTTCACTTTCACAAATCAAAGTACTTACATAAAACCATTATAAGGACTGAAATATTTGTTTTTGCATTTTTTATGTGTAATTGTGTTTTTTCCAGAGGTTAAGAGAACAAAATAAAAACGAAGAAATGTTTTCGGAAAATTTATAAATTTTAATTTAGTTTGTGTTGTGTATGTGTTGCCTTATACCTTACAATTTTTTTTATCACAATGTTACGTTTTGTCTTAGCACCTCGCTGATTACATTCGCTCATTCGATAGCAAAACATTACCTGCATTTATATCATATAATTCATTCATTCCTAGCCTAGCCTATCATACTCGTACCCTATAATTTAATATTTTTTATTTTTGAAATAATAAATCCTCATTTGCTTATCTTTCTACACTATCACAAAAATATTTAATTACTCTTTCATTTGACTTTACTTTGCATTACCCTTATCTCACTCTATAATAAGCTTTACAACACCCGATATGATATTTAACTGTCAAAATATCACAGGAAGAGAAAAGATTTTTTGAGTTTATCTACACAAAACCGTTAGGCATTAAAAAAATGTGTGAGAAATTTTGCTAAATCACCGGAAATACTTCGGTGGGAGACTTTAAACATTATCATATCAGCCGTATTTTTTAGAATCTGCCAAACATCTCTGAACAAAGGGCACTTATGTAGTCGGGAATTAATTGTGTTAATTAAGGAGAAAATCAATAAATTTATTGGTGCGACTGCTCCAAGGAGCCAAGGCCTAGTGACCCATAATCTCAACCATTCCTGTGTGTGTGTTGTGAATCTGCAAGTATGGAAGGGACCTACAATTTACCGCCGAGTCCGAACCCTTGCATGAAGTGCATCTGTGAGAGAAATTTTACTCTTGGAGGTTTTGTCAGTTCCTCGCAAAAGGCAGTACCCCGGTAAAAAAGTTGGCTCTTATAGAGTGTAAATAAATGTATTAATTTGCCGATTTTGTTATTGTTTTTTTATGTTTAATGTTCTTATAATCATAAAAAAAAATCGTTTAAGCCTTCAGTTTTAAAAAAATAATCTTCACTTAACAAATAAAATAATAATAAAAGAAGAATGTGACGTCATAAAATATCAAGATGGCGATTTGTATGCGTCTAGTGAGAATACCTTGTATTTCTGTGTATCATGAATCCGCTCAGCGGATTTGACAATGCCTACAAGCTGAATTGTCATCTCATTGACATTTTCAGGTAAGTATTAGTGCTGAACTGTTATCTCATTTACCTTTTCGGATAAGTATGAGTAAACCACAATGCTTGAAAAAAAACAATGAATGATATAAAAAAAAGAAACAACAAAAAGTGATGGTATTGGAGGATGGAACGTACGAAAAATTTCCCTCTTTACAATATTTTTACTCTACGTTTCAAACAAACATGGGACAAATTGAAAAGAATTTGTGCCACAAATTTCAAAAGACTTTAAAAACAATAACTTGAATTATTATAATTAACATTTTGTTTAGAGGGTTTTCTCTTTCAGTTATAGCTCCGATTAGTGATTACGAAAAATATATAATGTTCTTGTTTGCCTAAAACTAAAATTATATTCATTTTACTTGCCAATAAAATTTTTACTGACATTAATTATATTATTCTTTCTGTTAGCGCAAGGAGATAATAACTAAATATAAAATGCAGGCGGAAACAGCAGCCATGGGATTTCCTGAACCGGAAATCCAAGTAACCTCATAAAGAAGATATCCGCATAAAGCGTGCCAAAAAGTGTATGTACCTTTGTATATACACTGCTTAAAAAAAAAATGTATATACAATGTATGTACTCACTAAAGGGGCCAGTTATAGTTATCATTGAAAATTTTAATTTTGATTCTGAGGCGTTCAAAATCTCAAATCAGTGATTACGTTGATGCAAAAGCAAAGCTTATGACTTAAATTATTATTTAAGCTAAACAAAATATTCGTTCCAGCCCAATGGCACACATAAAATGCCTTTTAATATTTCAATGATCATTGAATTACCTTATCATTTAAATATTAAAAGTCGACGATCAACAAAATTTCATGTGAAAGAAAATCAAAACTAACAAATATTCATTCATCGTCGGTCGTTCGTCGCTCTGATCTGATGTGAATAATCTTTTATGAAGTCTTTTCGCGACATTTTTCAAATAGTAGCCATATTAATTGAACTCCTCTAAAAAATTGACAGTTAAATAATCATATCTATATACTTCTGAAATACCTATGGCGTGTCTTTAAATCAACGTCATAACGTCTCCCAAAAAGGAAACCGGACTGAAACGATAGTTTACTGGTTTTTTTTTCATTTCATACTGTAACCAAACTTTTTGATTCTATGAAAAGAATTAAATTGAAAATCTGTAGCCGTAACTAATGAATGTTTTTAGAAGTTAGTATTTTCCTTTTCTATTTCTTGTCTATAAAAGTTTTTCAGTTTTATTGTAAAACCAGTAGTTATTTTGTTTTCAGTTTATAATTTTAGATTAAAATCAGTCTCTATTGCAAAATTGTTTTTTTTATTCATATAAAAAATTGTCTGGGTGTATTTTAAATTTTTTTTTTAACATTTTAATTTATTTTTTATTTGATTTTTATGTATTTGGTTTTAATTTCGGTTTAGATTGTAGAAAAAAAACACATTTAAGTTAGATTTCAAATTGTAGATGTTAATGTTTACACATATTTTGAGAATTTTGCGTTGCTTGTGACTTTTTATCGGAATCATTTTATATTTTCATTTAACAATAGGTTTTTATTATTATTTTATTTTGTTTCGTGTGCTCTAAAAAAATATCACATTCTTTCTTCGTTCGATCGAGAGACATTTATATATATAAATTTAATTTTGTTATATTAATTGCCATTTTTAAAATAATTTTTGTTTGCTGTTAAAAAACATTTTAAATAATTAACATAAATGAAAACAATTTTTTTTAAATACTTATTAATTGAATTGTAAGTATAAATAAATTGTTTTGTTGTTTTCAATTATTTGTTTTCTTGTTGTATATACAAAAATGGTTAATTGTGAAAATATATTTTTATGCAATATACATTTTTTTATAATTTTTTTTTAAATATATAAATATTTTTTTGCAAATATTTGATTGAGGTCATTTTAGAATTATTGCTAAGTTCTTTCTTTTTATTCACTTTTATATTAATTTTTAATTTTTATTTAAATCAACACAGAAACATGTGAATGTACTAAAAGTATTACAGGACAAAGAAAAACAAACTGCAAATGTTTTTATTTTATTTATAATATAGGTATATGTATTAAGTTAATGGTATTTGTAGACACTTATGTAAAACGAGTAAAAGGAGAGAAAAATATTGCTCACAACATCAACGTGAATATTTTTTTTATTTAAATATAATTTTAGGTAGATATAGTAATGTTTTTTTTTTATTTTTTTATATTTTATTCCAAAAAGACGTCTAAACACCGAAAAATATTTGTATGTTGTTTTGTATTACTTTAACATTTTGATTTGAAGTTTTTTTGGTTTTCCTTTGAATGTGGTTTGCATAATAATTTTTGATTAAAATGACTTATTTTATGTTTAAGTTTTGGTTAAATTAAAATAAAAACAGTAGAGACATATATTATGTGAAATCTTTTCCGTGTTTTTGTTTTGTTTCTGAAACCTTTTCTTAAAGTTTTTTTTTAATTTCTTTCAGGGATAAAAATAATTTTTTTAGTTAACATTTTTTGTTTGTGAATAAAATTTAGACACAAATTACATTGAATATACATTTATACTTTTTTTTTAATTAAATATACTTTTAGTTTTTTTCTTTATTCTTCAAAAAAGTTCGTTGATCGAAATTTTGTTAATTTTATGTGTTTTCTTTTTTTGTTTAAAATTTTAGTTTTTGAAATATGTTTTTGTTTGTTTTATTAATAAAACGGGAAAAAACAACACCGAAAATTTATTTAACTACCAAAGTCTATGACCCCTCCAAAAATGGTTAATATACTAAGTTCTTTTGAAATCCAAAAATGTAATTAATTGTATGTACTTGTATTTTAATATTTATTTTCATTGAAATTAATATTTTTTTTAAGTTCAGACATCAATTAATATTTACCATTCTATATATATATATATATATATGTATATATATATTTTGGTTTTAATGTATATATATAAGTTTATAGAAATTGGACACCGATTTAATGCAAAATGTATATATTGCTTTACTTGTTTTAATTTTAATAATTTTTTCCTAATTTTCTAACACATTTTAAGTTTTAATATTAAATTTTGTTCCTTTGTACAATTTGTTGCATTTTTTTTACTAAAATCTTTAAAAAAATGTCAATTGACTATTTTTTAAGTAATGGACAGTTTATGTAAAATTATATTTTAATAATAGAAAATGTAAATAAAATTACTTGTGATTTAAAAGTAAATGAGATTTTTTTTAAGTTTTTGATAATAAATATAAATAAATAAAAACAAGACGGAAACTCTTCGTGTCTGTTCTTCAATGGATGCAGCCAAAAAACTGTAGCAGTTGAACGGTGTCAAATCCTTGGTTTAATAAAAACAATAAAATCTGTGTTTAAGAATTAACTCATATCTTTTATCCTTTTTACTAGACGTAAACAGGGAAACGTTCGATTCTGACATAAGAGATATGAGTAAACGTAAGCAAATGGACTTGAAGTAATTAATTCATTTTGCATGGCGTTGCAAATTATTTCAGGTAGTTAATGTCTCGTATTTAAAAAAAAAAAAATTTGACATGACTACCAATCAGATTTTAAGGTGAACCTATTTAAGAAGGAACAAATTTGAGCTATGCCACATCACATGCAGAACTGGAATTGACTAATCGAGCAGGACGAACCCGGCAATAACTGAGCGATAGCAAATAGTAATTTATATATTGTGTATATAAAAGGATAGTTCTGTCTCGTCAAGTTTTCCAGAAGTTTTTCTAGAAACAAATAAGTAAGCTTCGTCAAGTTTTCTTTCCGTACGTAGTGCACGCTTTCAGTCGTATATTTCGCAAGAAAATCTGCTATTTACTGACGGAATGGTGCGGACGTATGTATCTGTTAAATTTTCTTCATGAGAAACACCATCAGAAGCGAGCCGTCAAATTTTCGTCCGTAAAATGGGCTCGTGATCGCAAAACTGGTCAACACTTGACGAAACGGAGCAATCCGCCATTCAGGGCACAAGATACGAATTAAGACCCAACTATAATTGAAGAATTGGAACGTACGATGCTTACCGAACCAGTGCGAATACTTGTAATATGTATACCCAACCCAAAACGACTTTGATAAGTTTCGTTTACGTACGCTCTCAAGCGTACATTACGTACGGAAATCTGAAAAGGCTTTTTTTTCTTATTGTATTTGACAGAACGGAAAGAAATTTTTCCTTCGGTTTTGACACTAGCTTCTTAGTTCTTTCGCGTATTATGGTTGGGATCTTACCTGTTCTCCCTCATTTACAAACGTGCTCGTCCGCGCTATTAGAACCATTATAGTTTACCCTTATAGGACTTTCGATTGGATATTTTTGATTTAGATCTGTCAAAACACAGATTTCCCCAGTTTTTGCGTTCCCTTGAGAAAAAAAAATTGATTTTGTTTTTGATCTGAGATCAATTTTTCAAATCTCCATTTTTCGGCAGATTTACCCCTCCTTTCACTAATACCAACCAGTAGAATTCTGAGCTGTCAGTTTGACAAATGTGTTTTTGCTTTGTTATTTATTTCAATTGTGAGCAAAATTTTTAATTTTTTTAAATATGTAAATAATAAATCAATGGATCTAGCTTATCTTCCTTTTCAGAATCAAGTGATAAAAAAATTCAATGAGCCTTTGCAAGTTTTAGTTCAAAAAGAATAAGTTACAAGCAGCGTTGCCGAAGTGGTACAATCGTGCTTTTAACAAGATAATTTCCTCGTTCATGGGTGGCACCAGGAATAAAAACAGACAAAAAAAAAAACACACTACAGTGCTTTAGCTTGAAGATTTTCTCATCTGTTTGAGTGCGAAAAAGATGTTATGTTTATAAATGAGAAAATGTTTTAAAATTTGGGCTGGCTGAAAACGTTATTTTCTTTTTTGAAAATTCAAAAGCGATTTGGATTAAGTTGCACAGTTTTTTTTATACTATGGGACAGTAATGGCACGGTCCTTTAGAAAAAAATGCAGATTTTTTCTTTGGCGGCAACGATGGGTACTATCATGACATTTCCACTAATAAAATTGCAAAAACAAATCAATCTAAATCGTGTTCGGAACAAACAAAATATATTTTCCAGATCAAAATCTGAAATCCCAAAGGAAAGTCCTACTCCTAGTGTCAAAACCGAACGAAACATTCCAATCCGTTTGTCAAATTGTCGGAATGGCACACAACAAACAAACAACATCAGCTGTCAAAAATTCAAAATAATGGCAATTAGTTTGAAAGTGTGGTTCTTCAATTATGAACGAACTCAAACAGTGATGCGTATAAATGTATGTATACAAAAATAATTGCTTCAAAGGAAACGAAATCTGGAGTTTCAGTCTAAAAATCAGAGATTTCAAAAGAAAGACCCGTATTTCCCATATGATTTTAGGATTTCGAAATACGAGATTTCGCCAAAACATCACCGGAAATCTTAGTTTGTGAAATGGAACAAAAATTTCAATTTCAGCAATCAATTTTGTATCGCTGAATATAACAAAATGGAGGTGATGTAATCACAGTAAAATCATCTCAGATTATTTTCTCTAGTACTCACTGCAAATTTTGAAAGCAGAGCAATTATTATTATAATTTCATTTAGTGGCTGCGGTAAGTCGAAAACCGATTATTTAACCATCTTTATCTTAATTTGGTTTAATTCGTCAACAATAATATCTTTTTCTGAGAAATCATGTTCAAAGTTCAACGGAGTTATTAGATCCCTTAACTTGCTACATAAATTAAGTTCAGTGATCAAATTGTATGTCTTATTTCTAAAACCATACACGTTTTGCAAACCGACTGATTCTCATATTAGATAAAGTGTTATATTTTCGGAACTTACCGCGTTATAATATTTTCTTATTTCTTTCTACCCGACGTTTCGAAGAAGTTTCATACATAGAATCTCTATTGAAATTTGTATGTTTCTTAATTTCAATCCGATCGAACCATCCTGCTTTCTTATGACTTTAACGTCTAGAAAAGCCAGAGTTTTCTTGTTCTCTTTTCATTGTAAATTTAACTTTTTCGTGGATAGAATTAAAATGAATCAGAAAATTTTCTACCTGATTCTCTTTGAGTACGCAGAAGGTGTCATCCACTTACCTTATCCAAATTGTTGGTTTCGTTAAGGATGTTTCTAATGCCAATGACTGAGTCTCGTTCGTAAATTTGCAAATATTGAGTACGTTCAATCCGCCGACTATAACAATAAAAATGAATGGTTTTTTTGAATTAAGCGTACTCATTGAGTAAAATGTCAAAAAACATACCAGCTAAAGTTAAATCATTAACTTACTTTACTTTATGGCGTAATCAAATGAAGTGTTTCTAGAAAATGTCCCTGATTACACGTTGCGTTGATCTCATGACAGTCTCCTTTTCAATTTTTGTCCCCTGACACAAAATTACACGGTTGACTTTAGGGTAACGTCTCAAATTAGACAGTTTTTCTTTTGTTTTGAATACTGCATATAATGCATGGTTTAGGCATGTGATGTTCATTCCAGCCCAACAAGTAAATGAAACAACACCAATAAAACGAACGAGACTACCAACAATCTGCCCACACTTACCTGGAATTTTCTTTGCATCTCATTACCTTTTTCGCACTTTATCTGCCACATTGACGGAAGCGCACATGCGACTTGAACCAAAATGTAAAAGAAAAGGAATGATTTTTAATAAGAAGAAAAGAGATAGGCTAAAGAATCCAAAATCTGCACGAATCTCATAATTTATTTTAAATCTCAAGTGACGCAAGTTTCCTTCTCATATGGTTTAATTTTGACAGATACATTTGACATTTGTAACTCTCTCACTTGAGTGGAAGAATTCTACTCTCTCATTGTGTCTCTTACGAAATTTGTTTGTCAGGTAACAACAGTTTTTAGTAACTTTGGGCAGATTGAAGTTACTTGAAAAAGTAAACGAACACAACTTAATTAAGAACCAAAGACGAGAAATTGGGAGAGTGATACCATATCACAATCACATCATATCAATTCGTATACAAGATGTTTTGACAGTTAAATTATATTTTGGTAAAAAAATTGATATGTGTAAATAGACTCTACTCGATTCAAGTAGCTTCTAAGAAGGACAAAGTAACTTCTTCACCTCGAGGAACGCATTTTCTAAAGTCAGTTGAATTTTGTATTTTAAAGAGAAGGGAGTAAAATCCTAGCGAGAAGATAGTGTAGTCAGGACTCTGGGAGGAAACTTTCGTATCGAGGCTTTACTAAAAGGGGTAGGTAACATATTTTGAGTATAATGTGCTTAACTTAAATCCAAAGAACTTAAAAATCCATTTCATATCTATATATATATAAGAAAATAACGTTTTTTTTTTAAATTGCATTTTTTCCCTTTTTTCTGAAATTTAAATCAAATGCCGTACGTTTTATATGATTATGAATATCTTAAACTGATTTAAAATTAAAAAAAATAAAAGAACATTCAAACAAAAATAATTAAATAAACTTGTTTTATTGAGAATATATTATTTAACTCGAAGAAAAATATGTACATACATAAAATGTATTTGTAAATATATAACTTTGTTTTAAATAAAATTCACAGCATCTTAACAAAACTAAACTAACAAAATTATTTTTTTTATTTAATATTAAACAAAAAAAACAAACAAAATGAAAAAAATAAAAAAAATATAAAATTTATTTAAGAAGAAATAAAGAATTAAAAAAAATGTGTTTAAAACTATAAAGCATTACAATTCAATCATCCATTTCAATGCGTACTTTCTATTTTTTTGGGAAAAAAGAAAATAGCATTTCTGTTTTTAACAGATCGTTCTTACATTGTTTTCTATTTCCTTGAATAAAGTTTTGTTTATAAAAATAAATAAAAAATACATTTATACTTTTTAAATTTTGTGTAAAATTATAAAATAATCTTTTTATGAATTGTGTTTGATTTCCTGTTGCACTGTGTTTTTGTATTTTTTTAAATTTTTTTAATAGTTTTACTATTGTTGTTTATAACATTACATTTTACACATTTTTTCTTGTTTTGTTTAAGATTAGTTTATTTTTATTCAAGATTTATGTTATTTTGTTTTTAATTACTATTTTTATGAGGTACATCATATTTTGGCACAGTGAAAGTTTTGTTCTTGTTTTGCTTTTTACATTTTTTTTAAATAAATATTTACATTTATTTTTTTTGTGAACTTTTGCTTAGGGCTCTTGTAATTATATGTATATATATGTATATACATAATTAGTTTGCTATTGGTTCGGCAATTGTTAAGTTATGTATTTAGTTTATAATATTGAAACTACATGTTATTCGATGTTCTTGGTTCAGAGTATTTGTTACTTGTTTTTTTCTGTTTGAAATCAAAATGTATTTATTTTTATTTATGAAAAATAAATTAATTTTCATTTGGAAAAAAATCAACAAAATTAAATTATTTCTGTAGTATCATGGTTTTGTAGTTAAATTGTTTTATTCTATTTAATGTTTAGGCGGTTGAAGATAAGTCTGTTGGCTGTGTGCGGTGAAAAAATATTTAACACGATATATATAATTATATTTATGGGCGAGTTGTAAAAACATTTAATCAAAATTTTTTTTTTAAATAATTACAAAAAATATGAAATCAATAAGACACAGCTTGCAAGACATATCTTCAATAGGAGGGCTTTGCGTGGCAATTTATAAATATTATAAGTATGCTTCTTGTATTTTTTAGTATTATTGTATTAGTAACTTATTTTCTTAATTTTAGTAGTACTATTGCAGTGTAGAAATCACAGTTTTATATTTTATTTTTACTTTTAGTTAACAGTTTTAAAAGTATAATGTAGAAATAAGATGAACATAACAATAATGTTGTAATTGTTTTTTTGAGAAAAAATTGCAATAACGCTTAAATATGTTTGATAAAATATAATTTCATTTAAAATTTACTATTTCCTATTAGATACTGTTTTTTTTTTGTTTTTTAACTGTATACATGGTAAAAGAATAAAAACACAAGGTCTATTGTTTTGTTTTATTATTCGTGGGGGGAGGGCACTTTAAGTATAAACCTTTAAAAAATATTATCTAAGCTATTGTTTTTAGTTTATTGGCGCATTTTGTTGTTTTGTGTAAATAGTTTTATTTAAATATAACAATAAAAAATTGTAATATATAACATTAAGAGTTTTCTGTTTATTTGCTATTTTTTGTTTGTCTATAGAGTTCTGTTTTATATAGTTGTTTATTATTTATTGTAAATAAATTTGTAGATAAAAGAAATAATTATTTGTTTTTTTTTTATTTTCATCTGTTTTTAAATTCTATTGCTAAAAAAGTTTTTTTTGATTTGTTTTGGGTGTGATTATATAGTGTTGAAACCAAAGATTGTACGGATTTAAAATATTTTTGATTTTTTTCCTGCAATAATTTTTTTGTTTTGTATTTTTGTTTAAAATTAGTTTCACTTTTTTTGAGTAAGTTATGATCTTTAAAAACAAACTTCCAACCGTGATGTAGCTTTTAGCAACAAAAATATTTAATTATATAATTTATTTATTTATGAAATTTGCTGTGGGGGAACACATTTAATTGAATTTAAATCTTAAAACTAGATTTATGTAAATTTAAGTTTTAATAAAAGAAAAAAAATATGAATCTCATTTATAACCCACATACCAATTTTTAATTATAATTTAATTTCAATTTTATACTGAAAGTGTTGATTGGAAATTATGTTTGATTTTATTTTTCGGGGTCAAATTGTTTCTTTGCATACAAAGTGGTTGATTTTTATTTAAAATACTAAAAAGAGCCAAAAAGCAACACGGTTAACCATTTTCTAGGTTTTCAGTAGAAGGAATTAGGGAAGGATTTTTTTTTTTAATTCGGCGGTGGGTCAAGAGTTCACAGACCAATAGTCCATAATGTAATAATATGGATGGGAAACATAAACAGATTCTAGTTTATCCTAGCCAAAAAAAGTGGCTCACCAGGGTGGGTTCACTTTAAATTTGTGGACTTTTAATGTTTATTAATGAAACATCTAAATGAATGCTGATAATTTGCACATCAAGCATGGTTTTTAGTTTGACCATGACGGAAGAGTTTTCGTTAGAAGAGAGAAATTCTGAGAGAGCAAAACATGCCCCTTGCCGTAAGCCGTAACTCCCTATTTTATAATGGACTAATAAAATGGTTTCCATCACAATTTTTATTTTATCTGCACTTAATTGATCATTTCGTTAAGTTATTTTTTTATTTTTTTTGACGTTTAAATTTGTTTCCCATATTGATGCACAACGCGGTATTTCATTTGTGAGCGAATTTATTAGGGGTATTCATGAAATCGCGTAAAACCCTCATAAACCGTAAGAACCTCGTGAATTTTTATTCTCGCTAATGAACTGTCAAAATTTTGTATGGCAATTTATCTCTGCGAACCTGTATGGAAACAGGAATGTCTTTTTTTTGTCTTTGTCATTGTCTTTTGTGACAGCTGAAAGTGATATACTGTAGATAAACATGTTAACAAGTCTACCTACATAATTCTTGTTTACATAGTCTTTTGTAATTCTTTTTTTATTGCGTCTTTAGATGCTGTCTTGTTATCTTACGGTTTTCTTATGAAGTTTGTTTTTATATTCATATTTTCAATTATAATAAAGCGAAAAATAATTGTTTCTTCGAATTTTATATGCTTTTAATAAGAAACAATAATAAATTAATAAGATTTATTATATGTTCGCACACTGTTGTTAGTAAGCGTGCTTAAATCTTAACTGACGTTAAATGACTTCTCTCACTTTTACGAAATTTGTTCATAAGAGGCGTTAATGCAAATGCTTGCGGAAGGGAAAAATTTCCTACAGTGTATAAATTTATCTCGCTGCCTGAATATGAATACCCGTAACATTTTCTGAGAGTTTTCATCCCTACTCTTCAAAATTTGACAACTTTTTTTTAAAAAAAACCCAACAAGTAGATGAACATACCTTAACATAATAAATTATAACAGTTTAGTGATGCCAAATTATAAATATCGTAATGTTTTTGGTAAATGTACTCAAAATAGAAATAAAACAAAATCAACAAGATTGAAATTTTATCATAATTCTTAGGATTTTTCATTATAACTTTTAAGAGCGGATATTATATTACAAAATATTTTTAAGGGGAATATTTTCCTGAGGATATTTTCTTGATGATATTTTGACCGCGGATATTAAAAAAAATTGGTGGTTGTCTGTAAAATCGGTTTACGGACGATAATTTTACGTGATAAGAAAACATTGATGACACCAACACTAACATACAGCAAAAAATCAAGTACTAAATCTACTACTAAGTAATAAATATAGTACTAAAACTAGTACCAAATCCCAGTACCGAAAAATACAATAGTACTAAATTTAAGTTCTAAGAACTAAAAATATAGCACCAAAATACTATTGTACTAACAACATTGTACCAATCGGCACCAGTTTTATATTTAATGTGAAATGCGAAAATAATGTTAGTGGGACCAAACATTCATAGGAACGATCCCTGGACAAAACTATATTTTACCCTGTAAGTTTCATTAAAACCCGTTGGGCGGTTTAGGACTACATACTTGACATACATACATGTGATGTTCGCCTGTCCTCAGAATACGTTTGCGATCGATTATGGTTTACAAAAACACAGGATCGTGGTTAGCGTAAAGCGTTACTTTTCTTGTTAACATGTGTCATGTTATTTCGTATGTGTACTGTACAGTGTCATCGGTTTAAAAGACGTTATCACCTCAAAAGGATATAAACAGATGTAATCTATGTATCTCATGTTCTCCCCAAAGATGATATCAGATGATTTTACTGTTTAGTACAGCTCGAAATAATTGTATTCAGCGATAACAAAATAAACTGATATTTTCGATTTGACAAGCTTGGATTTCCAATGAGATTTCAAAGACATTTCGATGAAATCTCACATTTTGAAATTCTAAAAACGTATAGTGAAATGCGGGGTTTCCACTTGATATCTCAGATTTAGGCTGGAATCCGAGATTAACTTTCAGTGGGAACATAGCACAACTATAATGGCAAAGCCTGCTGTCAGAATTGCATGTGTTAATGTTGAATGACCCAAAACACAATTGGCTATAAAGAACACATGTGCCATTAGATAAGTTTCTTCAATCATTAAGTATTTCATTTTGAATTGCTCTGGCACATGCGAATTTGACAAGATTTCTGTATGTTTGGCTTTATACAAATACTGCGCTGTCCTCCGCGAAAATTTAACATCTGGCTTCTTACCCTATTTGAGATGAAGAAAATTAGAGGCACTTCCGTTCGTTTGACAAATTGGAAGGTTTTCGTTCAGTTCTGATAACTGCTTTCATTTGCTTCTGTCTGTTATTGTCTCTTTAACGTATATACTACATATACGATGAGATTTTGACGTTTGTTTATCTGAATTTGAGCTTTTGGCTGTAATATTTGGGAAGACTACTTAGTCTTGCATTGACACCAAACATAATTTTCCATATCAACTGTAATTTTTAAATATATGTAATTATGTTATCCTAAATATTTTTTTTCTTAAATATCCGAAATTAGATATAATAATATTTCTTTCCAAAAAACGGTTATAGCTTACATCTTAATTTAGTTAACAAAATTTAAATTTTATCAAGGAAACATATTTAATTTTGTGTCAAGACATAGAATTTAAAAAAAAATGTGCAAATTCTTAAATTTAAACAAAAACATTTTTTTAATTTTTTTTTTCAATTTTGTAGATTTTCGAAATTTAATTTGTTTATAAAGATTTTTTTTCAATTTTTTTTTTGTATTTCAATTTATTATCTGCGAAGGAGTCTTCTCCTTCGCGCCTCATCTCAGCGTGGGGCATTGTGAATGTGCGTTGTCAGATGTTTTGAGAGGTAGTCAGCCCGAGCGAAACACTTACCACACGATTCACAATGGTATGGCCGTTCGCCGGTATGAATTCGAAGATGACGAGTTAAGTCAGATTTTCCACCAAATGCCCGACCACAGAAAAGACAAACAAATGGCCGTTCGCCAGTGTGTTTGCGAACGTGCAACTTAAGATTCTCCTTCGAACGAACACACTTACCACAGAACGGACAAGCAAAACGAGATGACTGTGGACTGTATTAAGTACAATGACGAAAAAACGAGATGAAAATAAATAAAAGTTTTTTAAATAATGAAAAAAAGTTACCGTTTGTCACGCTGCCTTTCAGCTGCATCCACACGTAAGAAATTCAATATGGACGCTTCTTGTGGATTAAGGCCGAGGAATTGCTCGCTTGGAATACGTTCCGCATTGATGAGGCTATTTATCGATGTTGTTGGGTGGGAGGGTTCCGGTTCCATTGGCGAAATAAGACGGTGCTGAAAAGATACAAATAAAATAATTCTATTAGCTCAAATTTATCTCTAAATATAAATAAGTAGCTTAATCCTAGGTTAAAAATAAAAGCAAAGGTATTTCTACGTTAATGTGTTCATGGAGACTTTACCATCAATAAAGCGGCGTTCACAGGCAGACAAGACAATTGGACAATAATCAATTGTCTTGTCCAAGCTTCTTGAACGGGGTTGGTTAATGTTGATATTGTCCTCAGAGATAGTTCGGCAGGCTAGCTCGGAAGACAATATAATGACAATTGTCTTGTCCTGGAAACAATTGTTCACATGGAACAATGATTGTCTTGTCCCATTGTCTTGGCCTCTGCATTGTCCCATGTGAACCCTGCTTAAATATGAAAGGCCTAACTGTAATAGGTACAACCAATCATGATCTACTGTCAAAAGGTCACAATCAAACAAATTATTTGTAATGTTTCTGAAAACATGTGTTCTGTTTTTATAACGGGTCCGCCATCTAAAGTTTTTTTTCAACTAGTGCTTATTACGTGAATGGTAACACTTAGCTCATGGTATGGTTGTGTATACGCTGGGAAATATTGCGACATTATTGCCTGCGATCGACTTAGAGAAGATGCCGATTTTGCCAAAAAAATCATGGCGCATTTTAAACAATTAAAACCTACTCTAAATACAATTTAAAAATGGGCGTCGGCTCTAAAAACAAAATATAAAACGAAGGTCTGCTCTATGTTAATTTTAAACGACATAAAGTATACTTTAACCTTAAACAACTTGTCTAACCTTAAAACGAGCAAGCCACTTGTTTATCTTTTTAAAGTATACTTTAACCAGACGACATTTTGTAATTTTGTACAAAAAAAAAATAAGAATGTCTTATTCTGTCAACAGTAAGCCGTGTTGGGGTCGATTCCCAATATGTGAAACTGTGAAATGGTAATTTTGTTGACGTTTGAAATTAAATTCGATTCCAGATGTATGAAAAAAGAAAAACAAGCGTCAAAAACTTTTCAAAATGGTGAATTACTTTTCACAACCAAAACATCCCGCGAAGAGCCCCGCAGTTTTGAGATCAAGCAAAAGCAACGATGTATGGCGAAGGCAAATGATGGAGGACCGATTCATTCTACCGCAATTTCCATTCTTTTTTCAACTATTTACTTAATTATATTATTTTTTTTTTATTCTTTTACGACATTTGTTAATGTTTAACTACTAAATATTGATTAATAACACTTCCAACGCATTATCAAGTTTTTATCATTTCACAATTTCACGGATCGGGAATTGACCTCATGGAAAAATTTGTTTACATTACGTTACATAACCTACACACCACACTAGTTGTCAGGGTTGTTTAACTTGTTTAAAATTGAGAAAATTTTAAACAAGGGCTCGTATCTAAAGAACTTGTTTAACTAGAGTCGGTTCTCTTGCTTAAATGAATGCAGTTTAAAATTTTGCACCCATGTTTTCAGAAAAAGCTCATTTTGATCTTGGCGGGTATGTAAACAAGCAAAATTGTCGCATTTGGGGCACAGAAAACCCGCACGCATACATTGAAAAGCCGGTGCACCCAAAACGAGTCACTGTTTGGTGCGGATTTTGGCCCAGAGGCTTAATTGGGCCATTTTTCGAAAATGAGTAAGGAGTGGCCGTAACAGTCAATGGCGATCGTTTTTGGGCCATGTTGAACGAATTTTTGTTCACAAAAATTGAACAGGATATTGGCAACATATGGTTTCAACATAACGGCGCTACGTGCCACACAACCGAAGCTACACTCGATATTGATGAAGCATTTTCAAAAAAAATGAAGTTATTTGGACGACCCTTTATTTCTTCTTCTTTAATCGGCCATTGCTATGACCTCGATTACTCTCTTATTAAGGGACGATGAATAACTGTAACGAACATGGCTGCCTGTCATTTTTTTGACAACCAAATTCCATAGCTGCAAAATTTACATACATTTATTGGCGCAAAATTTTAAACAATTAAAACCTACTCTAAATCAATTTTAAAATGGGCGTCGGCTCTAAGAACAAAATATATAAAACGAAGGTCTGCTCTATGTTAATTTCAAACGACATAAAGTATACTTTAACCTTAAACAACTTGTCTAACCTTAAAACGAGCAAACCACTTGTTTATCTTTTCAAAGTATACTTTAACCAGACGACATTTTGTAATTTCGTACCAAAAAAAAGAAATAAGAATGTCTTATTCTGTCAATAGTAAGCCGTGTTGGGGTAGATTCTCAATCTGTGAAACTGTGAAATGGAAATTTTATTGACGTTTCGAAGTTAAATTCGATTCTAGATGTAAGAAAAAAGAAAAACAAGCGTCAAAAACTTTTCAAAATGGTGAATTACTTTTCACAACCAAAACATCCCATGAAGAGCTCCGCAGTTTTGAGATCAAGCAACGATGTATGGCGAAGCCAAATGATGGCGGACCGATTTATTCTACTGCAATTTCCTTTCCTTTTTTCTTTATTTACTTAATTATACTATTTTTTTTATTCTTTAACGACATTTGTTAATGTTTAATTACTAAATATTGATTAATAACACTTCCAACGCATTATGATAAGTTTTTACCTTTTCACATTTTCACAGATCGGGAAATGATCTCCTGGAAAAAATTGTTTACATTACGTTACGTAACCACACACCACACTAGTTGTCAAGGTTGTTTATCTTGTTTAAAGTTGAGAAAATGTTAAAAAAGGGCTCGTATCTAAAGAACTTCTTTAATTAGAGTCGGTTCTATTGCTAAAATTAATAATGTTTAAAATTTTGCGCCATTAAATTTACGTGCCATGATTCACAATGAAATACCTCATACTAAAGAAACTTATCGAAAGGCGCATGTTCCATTGTAGCAAACTTCATAACTGAACCGAAGCAATTTTGCTGTTTTGGATCTCATATGAGGATCTCAGAATGAGTTAATACTACTTCGAAATGCCATAGCTGTCAAAATATCTTTTTTAATGACATTGACAGACAATCAACCAAAACGAATTGGTGTTATAAGCCTACTGTATTTTTAAGTATTAAATTAGACTTACTCTTTTATTTGTACTATGAATTCCTTCAGAGCTGGTTATGCTCTGCTCCAGCATGTGGCTCCCGGCGCTGTCGTGAAATATACCGCCAGCTGAATCAATCGTGTTATCCTGTTCCTCTTCTTCGTTCTCGCGCTTAATATTGATCCTCAGATCGCAACCTTCTTCCGGCATATGTTCATTTGAGCTGGTCACCACATCTTGGCAGCTATCCGCATTTTTGCGATCCTTCTTTCCGTGCAGCCTCTCCAAGGCGTGATTTAGGCGATGTTTCTTAAACGACTTCAAATACCTAAATTGCATTCCACAAACGTCACAAGTGAACAGCTTATCGGCTGGCAGTCGAGCTCTATGGTTTTGTTCTTTGTGTTTGGCATAGGCTGATCTATAGCGATATGACTGGCCACACTGCTCGCAAATAAATGGTTTTTCATCATTCGGACCCATATTGGCATGTTGCAGGGCAGCATGTTGTTCGAGCAGCCAGACATTGGGAAAGTTGGCATTGCAGACCACACAACGAGTCTCCTCCTCGATTGGCTCGGAGAAAAGTGCGGCATCTGCGAGCGATTTCAGATGAGCAGCCGACGATGAGGTGGACGTTGACGAGGACGATGACGTTGATGGTGGTGGCTGTAGTAGAGGCGGCGGTGTCGACGAGGTAGATGATGAGGAACTTTTCTCCTTGCAACTGGACGTTTCGGTACTCGACATATGTCCGATGCCGTAGCGGATTCCATCGGCCAGCGATGAACTCGAGCGACGGCGTAAATATTGACCGAGAGTTTCTTTGGACGTTAGACTGCCACTGCCGCCAAGAGCATTAAGCAAGTTGGAACTTGTGCTCAGACCACTGCTGCCGCCACCATTTTCAAGCATCTCAATTTCTTCCTCTTCCCTTTGGACGGTTTCTTCAGACTTACGCTTGAGCTCCTCCAGAAGCGTATCCTTTGTGTACTGGTGTTGTGGTGAAGGAGTCGGATTTGTTGTGGTTGCCATGGGTGATGCATCACGATGATGATGATGTTTTTGCTGGTGGTGATATTGCTGTTGCTGGTGATGATGGTGGTGATGCTGGTGATGTTGGAAAATGCTTATAGCCGACGGATAGCGATTATTATGATTAGAATTATTGTTGTTGTTGTTGTTGTTGTTATTATTATTATTATTCAATTGTTTGTACATTGTTGTTGGAGAACGTTTGGACATTAGTTCCTGGTGGTCTTTTGGGAGTATATCACTTATTGAGTTGAAACGGAGCGGATGATCTTTGGGTGCGAACAAAAGACCTCGGTATCTACAAAAATTAAATAAGAATTTGAATAAAATATGAAAGTTATATTATGATCAAGAAAAGTATTTGTTTAAAAAAGTTTTAATTTATAGCATAACAAACGTATTCTTTGTTTTCGAACTTTCAAAATCAGTTTAACTCAAAGTTATATTTTTGGAACTATACTTTTTGAAGACTTTCTCAGAGACGGAACTAAGACCTATCTGTTTGTAGAAGCTTGTTGGTTGAGACCCAAGTTCTTTAGTGCCACCTTGGCAATTTCAAACCCAGATTACAACAATGGAGAACGAACCATACAAATAGCATCATCCAGGAAATTGATCGTTACGAGTGCTAGGCTACCGCGTAAAGATATCTACAAAGCCAAACACCTGATATTCACTCACAACCACGAAATCTGAATACCGATCTAAAAGGATTTTGGAGTGATGAGAACAATACTTTAATAAATTGTTGAACGCACACCTCATAGAAGAAATGGCGACTACGAGCAAGGGAACCTGTTTGGAAAGCCTTTTGCAACTCTTTACATGGTTAAAAACCAGGGATGTGAAACTGGATGGCGTCACGTCGTCGGTCAATTTTGGATGAAACCCGCACCGGATTACTGTTTTTTCCAATAATGATAATTTATTTCTTCAAAGTTGGCAACCATACATTGTCTTACACTGTGCCAGGGATGTATTCAATGATAGAGTTCTTGTTCAAAAAAATATGAAATGCCTAGACAATGGGTATTAAATATCGGAAATGTAACTGATGATTTTAAAAATATATTAATTTTACGTACATATATATTTTGATATTTACTTGGAACAAATACATTTACTAACTTAAAAAAAAAATCAAGAAATTACCTCAAGGCTTCTTCCGCTAATAGCGTCTGATGGTGGAGCATGCTTAATATTCTGGACGGATCTGTATCGAATAGACTTAGACCAAGCGGTGTAAATGGAAAAGCAAACGGTGTCGGGCATCTATTGGTTTGATGAGCAGTTATTGAACGAACAAAATTTGGTATAATATGCTCCGTGTCAACCTATTTACACAAAAACAAAATATAAAAACAAAGAAAATTATTACAAAATTGATCTATAAATAGAAATTAAAAAAAAAATCTTACTGCTCCACAAGAACGCGAAACATTTTAAAAGAGAAAGAGAGAGAGAGAGAAATGAGAAAACAATATAACATCGAACACATGCACAAGCAACATTTAGAGTGAAGAAAAACATTGCTAGCCCTTAATAGTTATAACAACAAATGAAACCCAAAACAATTTTTTATTTTATATTTTTTATAATATATTTTCAAGTTTTTTTTTATACAGCATTTTTCATATTTTTGTCAAATTTTTTCATTTCTTTTTTGTTTCTTCTTGAAAATTGTATGATTTTTCCTTTTCAGTTTGTATTTTGTATTTGTGTTTTTTTTTACAACTATGATATGCATTCATTTGTTTTTTCTTTTATTTCCGATTTTTTTGTTTTAAATAATTTGTTTGCATTTTTTTTGTTTTAAATAAACTGACATTTTGTATATGTTTTTTGTTGTCTTCTTGAACGTGCATGTTTTAGAAATAAATTTTTTTTTATTTTATTTTTGCATCTTTGGTGAGTTTTTTTATATAACCTTTTATTCATTAAACTATTTTTAGCTCTTTCTCGAAAAAACGCAATAATGTCAGCTTTCTCATTTTTTGTTCAATTCATTTGAGATCAGCAAAACTCGAAAATGAGCTTTGTTCTTAATTTTTTGTTGGATTTGTTATATATTTATTTTTTAATTAAATTTGTTTTTTTAACTTCCAGAAGTATATAACCAAAATGTTTTCACTAAGAGTCCAAAAAAATATTCTTTTTTATATCTCAATCTAAAATGCTGTCTTTATTTGTTTTGCTTGTTGTTTTATAATATGTTTAACTTAAAAACAAAAAAAATTATCATGAAATATAAACTAATAAGAAGCGAAGGGTTAACGAAAAGAATTCGAATTTATTTTTCAAAATAAAAACAAAAAAAAAAAATTATTTTCTTTGAATTTTGTATAACATAGTTGTAGTTGTTGTTGATGTGGTTTTGTTTTATTTAACAAAATACTTTAAATATTTGTATTCAATAATATACATATACATTTTTGTTCCTTATTTTGTTTTACTCTGTATAATAGTTTACTAATGTTAATAAATTAAATATATATCTAGGTATATATATATTTGTTTATATGTAAAATCCTGTGTGTTTTTAAGGTATATATAGAAAATGTTTTTTTTTCTTTATAATTTTAATTACAATTAATTATATTTTATAATAAATGTTTAAATAAAAAAAATTAAATAAGTTAAAAAATGTAAGAAGTAAGTTTGGAAATCATATCTACTTTAAAAAAAAGGAAATGTATGGTATATCGCGATTTTTTTTTAATATAAATATATATTTATATAAAATACAAATATTTTTTATTCTGTTTTTGTTTCTGCCTTACTCTGTCTATTTTGTTTATGAATTATTTTTTTTTTTGCTTTTTTGTTTGCTATTTTTTTCGTAATAATAAATATAAATATATATATATTTTGTAGGAACATATGACAATAACGTATTGCAGCTATTTCTTTATTTTATTTGTGGTATTTTTTTTTTGTTTTGTTCTGTTGTTGCTCTGTAAATTAATTTGTAATTGTAATTTGTGTTTAAATTTTGTGGAGTCAATTTATTTTTGCTGAAATAAATATATCAAATTTACTATTGTTTAGGGGATTTTTAGTAAGCTATTGCGTTTAAGGAAATTATCGATTTTCTGCAAGGTTTTTCTTTATTTTTCAAACCGAAAACAATATTTGATTGAGAAATTTTGGTATGTTCCGAAAATTTGAATTAGTTCTAAAACAAAAAAATAAAAAATATCTTGTTTATAATTAGTTGGGTGATTTTTTTTTTATTTTTTTTTTTAAATAAAAAAATGAGCCTCATAGGAAATTTAAAATTTCAACCGTAGGTACTTTTTTGTTATATTTCACTTTTTCAAAAAAAACTTAATATTAAAATAATAATAAAAATTAAGTAAAAAAATAATAAAACATGAATACTTCTGTGTTATGTGTTCTACGGCAATAAATTGATAATGTCAAAGGAACAATTAATTACTTTAACTATTTTAGTGTTTTACTTATGAATGTATTGATTAAAAAAAAATTTAAAAATAAAATTGAACTAAGGTTAATTTAAGAGAGAAATAAAATAAACTGAGAAATACACAACTAATAAACTACTTACTGGAAGGTAATTTTTTTTTTATTTAAAACATATTTTTTGTATATGTTTTAATTTCTTGCGTTTTTTCATCAAATGATCTTCGACTTTATTCTATATGGTTGCTGTTTTTTTAAATTTTTTTCTTGAAATAATATATTTTTTAATATTCAAGGGGATTAGGCACTACAGTGTATTTTTTTACTTTGTTACTTATAATTTTTTTGTGTTAATACATAATGTGGTGTATAAGCTAATCTATATATATTAACAAACAAAAAAAATAAGAAACAAAATAAAGTCTTAATACTCGATATAATTAACAAAATTATTTCTTGAAAAAAGAAGACATTTTTTCATTCTTGTTTTTTTAATATTTTTTAAATCTATTTTGAGCATATAAGTTACATTTAAAATATAATTTCAAAATTAAGAGGAAACAAAATAAAAAATGCCAAAAGTTGTTGATTCAAGCCATGTTCTACTTTATTCATTTAATTTAATTATTATTTAATTTTTTCTGGATAAAAATAAGCTTGCAATATGTTTTCTTTTTATAATTTTTTATTTGTTTAATTATTATAATATAATTGTACATTACAATCTAATAACATGTTTCCATGTTGTGTGTTGTATTTTGTTTTTTTTTATACGCTTAATTTTTGTTTTTGTTAATGTTTATCGTTTATAATACAAAAATTAACTACAAAATTGGTTCTATACGTTTTTTGGTAATTTTTTTTATTTCTTACCCTTGGATATTACGTTCTTGTTTATATATTTTAAATTCAGATTAATTAACCATTTTGTTTTTTTTATATATGAATTTGTTGTATATTTACATATTGCAATTATGTTTTTCATTGTTAATTTCTTATTTTGTTACCGTGAATTTTTACATGATTATAGTTTTTTTTTGGTTATGTTGTGCAGTCGGCAGATTTTTTTTATTTTTAATGTGTTTTTTGTCAGAATATGTCATAATTATTCTGACAAAAAACACATTAAAGTTACAAATATTTGAAGAGGACCCTACAAAAGTTTTGACTTTTAAGCGGAAAATGGAAAAAATAAAGACTGTTTACATCGAATATTGATTAAGAGAAATAATATGGAAGCTTCAAACATACCATTTCCAAAATTAAATAAAATGACAAAATAGCCAAAATCTAAATCAAAATTAACACAAATCAAGAGTTTATTCATGAAACAAAAGCGAAACTGGATATAGGAACGAATCGCTTTGCGTGACATAAGTCATTCGTTTGCAATTTGTCATGAATTTGTTTTCCCTCCAAAAGTTTCTGACATTTGACAGGAAGAATGAAGTTGTCTGGAATAAACTATGTAGATTTTTGATGAGATTTCATTTTCACCACATGTGTGGTTTACCGTCTGCTACTAATGGCTAAAAATCAATCACGCCTCCGCTTTGCTTCTTTCACGTTACATTTCACAAGCTTTGTGTTCGCTTTGAATGACATTTCCTTGTTTTTGCTTTTTTCGTCAAAGCGAGCAAAAGTTCAACTAGTTTCTACTTTCAGCTTCGAGTTTGAGTCACGTCACGTTACCTTATCTTGTACACGAACTAAACGTAACGTCGAAGACAAAGCGTAAGCGACATTGTGATAGGAAATATTGATTTCGTATCTTTGAACTTGTAAACGTCTGGCGAAACCGAAGCTAACTGGCTAAACACAATGAGCCGCAGCCGCAATACGCAGCCGGAGCCGCAGAGAGCTGTCGTAATGTATTGTACGGCTTTTTTAAAACTGTCCACAATGGAGACGTATGCGTTTTTGATATTATCTGAGTGAATTGAAGTCTGTGTTTATTTTTAATTTGCAAATAATTGTTGTTAAAAATCAATAAAAGTTATTAAAATTTTCACAAAATTTCTTTAGCACGCACGGCTTCTATAATTTTTTTGTTTTCGTCCATCAGGTTTTTTTCTGTTTTGACAACCAAAAATAATAAACACGTACGACAAAGTTTAAAGTTAACCAACCTTTGCGTCTCCGTATTGCGGCTCCGTATGCCGTTGCGTTGAATTCGTGTGTATTCAATATTTGACAGCTGTTGCAGTTGCGGCTCCGTATGCGGCTGCGGCTTCATTGTGTTCAGCCAGTAAAGCGTGATTGTGTTTTTGCCATAAATGGTTTTCATCTGCTATCGCAAAACTTTTATAATTTTTACCAGTTGTTCCAAATCATTTGCTGTCATTATTTTTATATGTCATATACCTATCAAATGTTATGTTATTAATTCTGATTATTACCGTCAGTAGTATGGGCATTTGCTTGCGATCCTTTCATCTGTCATAACTGACATGAGTGATAAATATTGCAAAAGATTTGTTTGTGCTATCAACATTGCAATTCTTTGACAGTTTTAAAAGGTTTCACAAAACAAAAGGTGACCATGCTCATGGCATGCATCTGGCTATAATCTAAAAGATTATGTTACCCATGCATACGTTTTGAAAATATATCGGGGCTTAAAATAACTTTAATTTAAGTACTATGGAACTTTGAATTTCAAAATCAATAAAACAGACAGAAATACAAAATGATGATTGATTTGTTAAGACATTTGGAATAAAACATATAAAATGCGTCACAATCAAATATTTCAAAAATTGTAGGGACTTCTTTCATATAAATACAACTTTTATACCAAAATTGACTTTAATTCCAAAAAAAAAATATTTTTTTCCAAAAAACTCTGCTTCAGCAATAATTATTCATTAAATTATTTTTTCATTTAATAAAATGGTGTATTTTTTTTGTTTGTATTTTTGTTTAATATTCAAATAACTTTAGCTTGGCACTCAAAAATATTATTTATGGATTATTTTAAAAAGACAAAACAAATGAAAACTGTTTATATATTTGATTAAGAAACTCTATTGTTTTCCTTTTAGTTTAAATATTTTCTTTTTTTTATTTAATGTATAAGTAATAGTCTTTTGATTACAAAAATTAAAACACTCTATTGCAGTTTTTTTTTCAGTTACTTTGTAGTTAGCAGCAAATTGGTTTTGTTTTCTTTTTCTTGTAAAAAAATCAACAAGTTCAAGTAGTTGTTTTGTTTTTGTTTTGTTTTTTTAAGAAAACACAAAGTATTAGGTAAAAAAATTATCATATTAGTTTTATTTAAATTTATTATAACACTATTTTGCTTCGGTGAACGATTTTTTTATAGTTTATATCAATAGTTCTGTGTGGCTTTGAGTAAATATAAATATATTCTGTTTTGTTTTTTATTCATTTAAAAAATACTATTTTCACTATGGTTTTGTTTTTATTTTACTTCAATTCTATTACGTTTGAGTTAAAAAATATCATTTTCTATTTTGTTTTATTACTTTTTTTTCTGTAAAAAATCTGCTACGGAAAAATGAAACCAACGAAATAAGCTGACATTTTTCTTTTTTCATTAAATATTGTTATTTTTTTTACTATATAAGTTGTAACAATTGGGAAAAATTAAAAATAGTTTTTAAATATTTCACTATTGAGTTTTGAGGCATTTCTTGTTTTGTGTATTTTGTATTTTTTTAAAAATAACACAATAAGTATTATTTTTTAAATCTATCGGTTTGAAATTTAAACAATAATAAAAAAATTTAAAACAGAATTAGAAATTAATATTTTAAAACAGAAAGGACTCACATTAAGTTGGCTGAAGTATTTTAATAACAAAATAATTCTTGTTGTCCAGCTTTAACATATGTTTAATTTTTCTATTGTTGAATTGGTGTAAATACGAATACATATTTTTCTAATTTATTTCCTGTTTGAATTGTTATTTATTTAAATAAAAAATATTCACATTTGTTTTTTATGTTTTATTATTTATGTTTAATTGTAATAAAATATGGTTCTATTGCATTTGGTTTATTTAAGTTGTTTCTCTGTATATTGTATAATATTGTGGAAGAATTTGAGTTGCCCTGAGCTAATTGTTTTTCATATTTCTATTTTTCTTTTATTCATTATTTTGTATTTTTATTTAATGTTTTTAAGGTAATTAAAAATATTCCAGTTTTATTGTTTCTATTGCTCTATTGTAGTTTGTTGTGGTTTTGGTTTTAGTTTAAATAAAATGTTATTTATATTTTAATTAAATTAAATTGTTTTTTTAAAATACGTGCTAGTCCAGAAATTAAATTTTCGTCTGCCGAAACTCGTAGTTTTTGTTATATTTATCAATTTTATTATTTTTTTTTTTAAATTGTGTGATTTAACTTTTCGTTTTCAAAACATATAAAATTATTAAAATTATAAGTATGTAGAGTTTGTTTTGATATTCAAAATATTATTTTTGTATGTGCCAACGCTTTGCTTTTGTTATAAGTAATTTTAAATGTACATATGAATAAATTATGGATAAAAAACATTTCTAAAATGTTGTATTGGATTTATCTTGCTAACTGTTCACTTATAGATTTATATGAAATTATTTTTCATATAAAATATTACATTTGCATTCAGTGTTCAGTGCTAACTTTAAAAAGAAAACAAAACAATTAATGAAGAACCTTTTTAAAATGAATTTAAATAAAATATTTGCTAATGAAAAAATTAATTATTTAACGAAAAAAAGCACTTACACCATATATCCTTTCGAAAAAACAGTAAATAAAAACATATTGTTTGGCCGATTTTTAGTCGTAAAGAACAACGACTCCTACACTATCGCTAGTCGACAATTTTAACACTGCAATATTCGACGATTAATTGATGGACCTAGGTTGAATTCAACTCGTTTCTGGGTACAGAGGTTCCGGGCAACTGGATTTCGTCGGATATGAACATACCATGTGCAGGGTATAGTCAATCTACATCGACTCCCGAAAATATTAGACAATAAATTAGAAAAGGGGCACCCTCATTGGGACTTCCAAGAGCGATTTATCGATTTTTGAAAAAAATTTGTTAAAGAATTTAAAGTTCTACGCTTTTTAAATTCATATCGTTCAGGAAATGAAAGAAAATGACGGAATCACGTAAAATATTTTATGTAAGGATGTTGGAGTGCTTTCCCTCAAGAACTGATTAGACGCTTTGCCGACAATCCATGTAGCAGAAACAATAGTCTACAGTGCATTTAAAATCCTTTATCCCGGACTTCTGGCAATACATTCCTTCACAATAAATTAAAACATTTTCAATCGAACAATTCCTACTTACACCTTTAAAACATGGAAATGCTTCACCAACATCTCGCACAGATTAAAGGCTGTCTGCGTTACACTGAGAAAAAACAGACGGTAACTTTGAGTATAATGCTCAATGTGCTCGGCGAATTGGCTGGCCAAGGGAACAACATGGAGTGGAGGTCAACAGTTTTGAAGAAGCTAAGTCCCAGAATTTGCCATCATTGCACAGCTTTTACATTTTATTTTGGAAATTTAATATACATACATAAAAAAAATCTTAAAATTGAATATATATTTAAAAAAATAAATATATTTAAAAAAAGTAACAGATTTACTGAAAATCAATTAATTATTAGAAAATAATTTTGTTAAGTATAATTTAGGTATAAAAAATAAAAAAATTATTATAATTAGTAAAAAATATAAAAAAGAAATTTAACTCTCTGAATGCAACTTGTATATTTTGCAAAAATATAAAAATGTGAACTTAGATATCCTGTTGTTCTGATGTCCTCAATAACTAAGACTTTTTCCTTTTAATTTTATTATGTAGATTTTTTTAGAAATACTTTTTTTTATCCATTTAATTGTTTCGTTTATGTGTTTTTTTTATAAATATGATTTTTTGATAGTAAATGTATATGCATTTAATGTTATGTTTTTTATTTTATAATTAAATATCCTTAACCTGTTGTTTTTTTAATATAGTAGAGGCACTCTAAGCTACAATAAGTCGTAACGAGAATTTATTTTTGTCTAGTGTAAATCCCGCCTTAACATTGTTTCCCTCGGTTATTTTTTTTTCAAATTAAAACAGAAAAACCAATTAATGAAAAAATAAATTTTCATTAACGACTATTGTTTGGGATTTTTTTTTGTTCTCACATTATTAAATTACATATTTAAATATATATAATGTTTTTGTTTGTTTGTTTTATAAGTATATAATATATATAATTCATATATATATAATAATATACAAAAGTATCTTTTGTTAATAATTGTGTAATGCATGTGTGATATTGATTTTGTATTTTTTTCTTAATATGTCTTTATTGTTTTTTTCCGCGTCTTCTTTTAATTTCTCTTTATTTTAGTCTTGCACTTCAAGGATCTTGAACTTATTCCTTTTACTTTTCTTTCGGTTGTGGTACTTTTATTCATAGTAAAATGTCAGTTTTTAGTTTAAATATATATTTTTGTTTGCTTTGTTTACAATTTAATGTTTGTATTCTAATGATATTGTGTGTAGTTTAAATATTTTAATTTTTATTATTTGCCTTCTAATGCTATGCTTTCCTCATCTTAGAATAAAAAAGTAAAAGAATTACTTTACCGAAATAATAAAATAAGCATCCAAAAGTATTTCTTTATGATGACAAAATTATATAATAATATTTCGTTATTTATATAAGTTTCTAGAAATTATTAAAGCCCTAAAGATACAATTTTTGTTCATATATATACTTAAATTTCAAGTTGTTCTCGTAATATTTGTTTGACCTTAAAAATTACCAAAATGACTAATTTACTTCAGTTATTGCTCTAAATGTGTATTTTTTTTAATTTTTTATTAAATTTATTTTTGTGTATATATATAAATATTTTCCAAAAATTTCATTTAAATACCAAAATTTAATTTAGGTTTTTTTTCTTTTGCATTAATATAATTTTTCCTTAGGAAAAATTGTGTGTATATAACGTGTTTTTGTTGTTTATTTATTAATAGTTTTTTTAGTAAATACCATAATCGACGATGAACTTTTCCAAACTCTGGATATTCTTGATTTTGTTTTCAATGTTTTTCAATACTCACTTCATTACAAAGAGAACAATAAATACACATGTTCGACGTATGGAAAATCCTTCCATCAGGAACATAAATTAATTATTTTAAAACTAAACAAAAAATGGCTCAAATGAAAATATATATTTTCTTTGATAGATTTGATAATAAAATCAATGGGGAACTGAAAATAAGGAACTTTCGAATGTTTTAATGTTAGTAAGTTAAATTATTTATTGTTTTTCGATGTTTTTTTTTTTGAATCCATTTCCATATTTTAAGGAGCTGTTTAAGAAATTTTAGCAGTAATATTTTATTGGAACCCAAAGGTTTTAAAGTATTACAAGTTGAAGACAATGTTTACGATTGTGATATATTATATCACAGTTGGATGTAATACATTTTTCTTACTTTAATTTTTGTTTAATATTTAAAAAGTTGAGCTGGAATATTCCTTATGCCAGTATGTGCTTTTGAATCTTTATTGTTGATTTATAGGGTAGCCTTATAGTAAGTCGTGACCTTTCTAAACAAGTTTGCAAGTTATTTAATATTATCTAGCTTTTCTGAGGGAAATAGCCATTTTGAACAGCAGATTTTCACTCAATATCTTCCTTCGTCGATCATATGGTATGGTTTGTGATATTACCTTGTTTTGGGAGAAAATCTGTCAAAGATTTGTGATATTTGCAAGACTTTAATGTTATTTAGCTTTTTAAAGTAAATTGAAATTTTGAACAGACGATTTTCACTCATTAGGGGTCGTTTGTAGAAAAATGGTTTACGTTTGGATTTCCACTATTTCTGCGTATTCTAGATGCGAAGACTTGATAAGGCTTTCAAAAGCTTGAATTGGCTGCGCGCAGGAAGGGTATTTCTAAGAAAATGATTGCTGCTGTCAAGGCTGCGAAGGGTGCAAAATGTATTGTCTCACAAAATGGTTAGCTGTTAGAAACTTTTTAAGTCAGAAATGGAGTTTGTCAGGGTGGCATTTTATCATCGTTTCTTTTTTAGGCATACCAAGTGAAGTTATTAATGAAGCAATATGAAGTGGAAAATTGGGAGCTCAATATTACGTTAAATATCTTGATAACGTGTGTGGTTTTCGGTGCACAGGCATTTGGATTTGTATCAAATAGCTAGAGCATAGAAGTTAAAGCCAGCAGAGAAACAGTCGGACAGGGAGTTCTGGGATTTCAGTGGTTTCCATTTTTAGAAATAATTATCACATGGTTTTTAGCTTATTGGAAGGCAATGCTTTAATTACCAACACCGAGGTGCTAGAAAACCAGTGGAGGGTAAAATAAATACAGCAAGCCAAATCTATGTTGGGTATAATACTCAAATTGTTGTTTTAAAAATAAGTGCAATTGTTTAACTAAAATTAGAATTTTTTTTTAACACTTTTCCTGTATTGACTTTTATAAATATAAATTTATAAGAACATATTTTTGAATTTATTAGCTCCTCTGCTTTTTAAATGGACTCATTTTGTTAGTTTTAAAATTAATAGGAACTTAAATTGTAAATTAAATTAAACAAAAATGAAAAAAGCTGATGAATTCAATGGTGTTGGTGTGAATAAAATTAAATGATTTTGTTTTCAATGAATTTTGAATGAGTTTTTTTTTTTAATGAAATGCCGAAATGAAAAAAAAGATAATCAAACAAATAAAAATATATTTTTTTTCAATATAACACTTTTTTATTTAATTCAAATTTAAATATCATCTGAACAAATTTTCGATCTGATTTTTTTGTTGTTGTTTATAATTCACATATTATTACGTATTAACAAACAAAACATATTAAATTCATCAACATTTATATAACTTAAAAAATAAAAATTATATAAAATAAAATTTACAAAATTAAAAATTGATGCTTAAAATATTACAAATTTTCTTTTTGAGAATACCAAAGATCGATTAACTATTATTATTCAAGATTCCCAACTCACACACATATAACTTTCATAATCGTAAAATTTGACAAAATCAAATGGAATGTTGAAGAAATAATAAAAATAAAAAAAAATTATGGAAACTTTAAAAAAATTAACACAGTTAATTGTTCACTTTTTTTAAGAAAATAATTATTCTTTTCTTGATCACATCACTTTTTTGAGATCTTTTGAATTTCGTTTAGAAAAAAAATGAGAAAACAAAATTACAATTTGAGTTAAAAAAATTCTCTAGAAAAATTTCTTTAAAATTTAATATCATTTAAGATTTATTTGTTTACTATAAAAGGCCGAAAGGAATCACAATTTTGTTAAATTTCTTATTTAAGAATTTATTATCATACACATTACATGTATGACGATTTTTTTCACTTTAATTTATCGACAGTCTAATACTGAGACATTAAATATATATTATTTTTTTTTTACAACACTCATAAATAAGAATTAATAAATTTTGCTTAAATTTTGTTTTAATCTAATCTATCACAGCCAAATTTTTCTCCAAAAATTTTTCTCAAAGATAATTCATTTTTTTTGCATATTGTGTTGTTTAACTTTTTTTTATTAAATTTTGTTTTTAAATTTAGAATTTTGATAAAATAAATTTCTTTAAATTTCATTGTCATGTTTCTTTTTTCTTCTTTAAGTTAAGAAGTTATAATACATAAGAAAATAAAAAAAATATTTTAAAGCTTCCATATTAGAAAATATTAAAAAAAATGTTATAAGAAATGTCGAATAAAAAATACTTGATGATCTAGAAGAAAAATTAAAAAAATAAATTTGTTCTTTCTTTTAATATTTTTACCACTTTAATTACCACCGCTAAACTCTTTTTCTTGAGTTTTTATTTCTAGACTTTTATTTTTAATTAAAATATCAATAAACATTTTGACAGATCAAACCAATTTTGAGATCGAATTTTGCTGTAATGAGTGTTTATTTCTTTTTAAACCTAATTTTAATGTTAAGTAAAAATCTTAATTATAACATAAATATCTTCAAAATATTTAGTGACATTTTCAATTAAAAATAAAAGAATATTTTATCGACCTTTGGTATTGTTGTTACTTAAATTCTAATTTATTTTCATGATGGCATAATGAAAAATATATATATATTTATATATATTTATTTTTTTAAATTAAAAAATCTTTTTTTTTAATTAAAAAAACTATAAATTTTCTAACTTATACATTTAAAAAAAGGATTTTCCATGATCTATGATTTCAAACTAAGTGCTTCTCTTTTTATGGTGGCGTTTCTTGTTCTATTTTTTCCATTTTTCTCAAAATATAAAAAAAATATAAATTTAAGAGTAATAGATTTTCAAGTTCATTTCATCAAAGCACGTTCCTTGTCATTAGAAGACAATTTTAATTTTTACGTCTTCGGATTTTTTTTAGTAAATGGAGACATACATACCTCACTATCAACGAAATCGAATTAATTTTATACAAACAGAATTTAAAAATTTAAGTGTTAAGAGTAATTATGATTTACATTTTTTTTCATCATAATTAATAATAAGTTCATAATGTTGCTTTGACATATTTTTTTGTTTTACAAATATTTTTTTTTAATTTTTTATAATGTTAAACAAAAGTTGTGTAACAAATTAATTTGTCAAATAACGTTGTTAATTTTAAATATCGTTAAGATCACAGATATCTATTTTTTTTAATTATTTTTTTATTAAGTAATAATATATGTACTTTAATTGTTTTATAAGTTTTACTTTCTAGTAATATGTATAACTTTGCTTGTTGAATTTGGTAATAATTGAACGTGGTGTTTTTATTTTGTTTACTTTTTTTTTGTAAATAAAAGAAAGTAAAAGAAAAGGGGTTGTGTTTTCTAAATACCAAGATAATTTAAATTTCAAACAGTTATTTGTTTAAAAAACAATTTATAAAACACCTTTTGTTTGTTTTACTCTTAAAACCATTTTCTATTTACTTCTTTCATAGAAGTGATTTTTTTTGTTGAAATTTTATATCGAAATGCTAAAAAACAAAATTACTTAATGTTAATTTAAAAAACGAAAATGTTGAATTAAACTCATTTATAAGAAAACTTTATTTTCATCAATACAATGCAGTATTTTTATTGATTATATTTGTTTGTTTTGTTTATTTATTGTTTTATTGTATTTTTTTACTAAAAAAATTTACTATTGCTATTTGAGTGTAAATATTCATCAAGTCTATTGTAGTTGTATGGTTTGTTTGTTTAATATATTTTTAAGTATGTAAATATATTTTTTTTTCTATTTTTTGTTTGTTTTATTTTTGGAAAATAATTAATTTAATTAACAAATATTAATTTAAGCAAACAAATAAAAAAACAACAAAAAGAAAACAGATTGTGAATTTAAATAAAATCAAAAATAATTTGCCTTCTTCTTAAAAAAAAAAGAATAAAATAAAATATATATAACTGACAAATTTCGTGTTTTTGTGTAGCACCAATTATTTGTTTTATTTTCTGTGTTCTAAAAAAATTGATATATGGATCTTACAACTAGTTGCAAGGAATTAAACAGAAATTAAACATAAAATAGAAAAAAAGAAAAAAAAAAGATAAAAACTATATAAACAAAATAAGCTAAAATATCTGAATTAAATTCAACAACCGATTTTTGCGGATCACATGAGATCTCAGTTAATATTTTTTTTTGTTTTCTTTAATATTATTTTTGTTTTAATAATAACTTTATAATTATATTGCTTAAGAAAAAAAAACATACTATTTGTGTAATGCTTATTTTTTTATGTTTCCAGTTTGTATTTCCCTTTAAAATGTTCCTTAATTAAGTTTTCATCTTTAAACTACAAAAATATTTTTTTTTATTTTCCGAAAACTGATTTTTTTATTTTATATTCACACAAAATGGAAAAAAAATAAGGGAACAGAAGTCTAACTTACATAATCTTTGCAATATTTTTCTCTATTATTTATAAATTTAAGGTAAGCTTTCTTTACTATGTTCTTTTTCATTTTTATTAGTTGAGAAAAAAACATTTGCAAATTCTGTGTTTAATTTGTGGTTTAAAAAATATTTTTATAGTTTTATTTTTATTTTGTATTCTTATCATGAGAGTTAAACAATACATTTTTTTACATTTAAATATATCATTGTAGTTGTTTTGTTTGTTTTTCTTATTCTTTTTACACAAAAATATTATTTTTTTAAATTATTATCCTGTATGCTGTAATTGTAATAATAATAATAGTAATAATAATTTAATAATAAACTAATATCTTTTCACTATTGCGGTAATTCATCCTTTGTGTCGACTGGAGAAGGTGACAGAAATTTTCGCACATATTTTGGAAAATGAGTTTTCTCGTGCGCTTTTAATATTGTCGATCGGGAAAAAGTTTTCCCGCACATGTGACATCGAAAGGGTCGTTCTCCTGTTGATGAAGAAACATAAAATTCAATAAAAAGATATTTGCTTTTATGTTAAATGTGTATACATTTTAAAAAGAACAATTGCAAACAGACTGTATAAGAAAATACAATTATTATTGTTAGAGAGCATAAATTTTCATATGGAATCTTTGCGAAAATCAGACTTAAGCTGAACTGCCTTGAATACTAAATTTGGAATAAAAATTCACAACCGTTTTATAGTAGAAGAAATATTTTTGTGGGAGTGAAGGGCCTTTTACTTTAACAGACTGCATAACTGCATAATGCAATTGTTCTTTTGCTTTTAGACAAATGTGTCTTAAACTAAATATTAATTGACTTACCCGTGTGCACGCGACAATGATCCTTCATGTGATGTCGCAATTTGAATGCTTTTCCGCAAAATTCACACTTGAATGGTCGATCACCTGTATGTACCGGCAAATGGGTGATGAGTGAGGCAACATCGGGAAAACTTTTACCACAGAACTTACACAAAACAACACTATTTGGATCGTTCGACGTCGAAGATGACGATGAACTACCCATCGCTAACCCACTACTACTACCACCGCCGACGCCGCTTCCTCCGATGCCCCCATTGCCACTGCTGCATCCGCCACCACCACTACCCATGGCAGCGGCAGCCGCAGCTGCGGCAGCATACTCCATATCCATTGCCGTCGGCGATCCATCCTGAGCGTCCAGACAACTCTCCAGATTTGGCAGGACTTGTCGGGGAAAATGCTGCGCCAACGGTGGCAACTCATGTGGCATCATATGACCGGGGTGCAGCAGGTGGGGTCCAACCGTTTCGCGGTACTTAAGCGTTTCCAGTGAATGTGACAAAATGTGTCGTGTTAGTTTGCTTTGATGGGGGAATGTCGCACCACAATATATACAGGGGTATATGGTAGCGGGTGCACCCTCCTGAGATGGGACGCTGACACTGCCGCCGCCACCACCACCACTACTACCACAACCACCGCCGCCAGCACCCCCGTGTGGCGATTCGGACGTTTCCTGCAACAACCAAACAAAAATCCACATCAACTTCTTTTTCATTTTTTTTCAATTTTTTTTATTGTTTTTGTTTCTATATTTTGTTGTATTTTATTTCATATGAAAAAAGATTATTTGTTAACTTATATTTTGTTATTTTGTGACTTTTTCTTATAAATTCTTCCAAAGAAATAAAGTTTTTGCAAACTAAATTCTATTATGTAAAAAAAACTAAATTCAAAAATAAACAAGAAATAATAATAAAACAAAGAAAATATTATTTAAGTAAATTAAAAATGCATTTTTTTATTTACTTCTATGCCAAGAAAACGTTGCCAAAACAAGAGGGGCAGAGTTAGGTACATTATATATTCATTTAGTATGTGTAATTTACATTTTTTTTTAAATTTTTTTTTCGATCAGCGATATATCTGAGTTTTTGCTTTTCGTTAAATAAAAAAAAATATGTTTTGTTTAAAACATTTTTTGTTATGGATCTTTTTATTCTATATTTTATTTTGCAAGAAGTTGAGGTTCGATTTTTGTTTGGGCGCTGGGAAAACGTCATGTAAGAGCTTTTAAGATTTTCAAATATTTCTATTGTTTTTTTTTTATATTATAATATATATGTATATATTACGTTTTGTTTTAATTGAAAATCCGAGTGAAAAAAGAGCTTGTGGTTGTTTTTTTTTATTTATTTTAATTAGTAGTTTATTCTAAGTTAATAAAATTTTAAATTTTGGTATTCAAATTTTTAATGTTGGTATATTTTCAAGAAGTTTTTCCACAATATTGTTTAATGATTGTTAAAAATAAATATTTTGAAAAAAAATCCAAATGGAGTTTATTCACTCTTTTTTCTTAAACTATTATTTTTTGTTTTTTGTTTTTCGATTTTTTTCTGTTTAGTTTTAAATATATATTTATTTAAGAACATATGTAATATATTTAATAAAATAAATTGTATTTAAATATTATAGAAATATAGCACAGCCATTTCCAAAAAACGTAGATCAACTTCTTGACAATCATTTTTTTAAATAAAATATATATGTAAATAAAACTTATATTTGAATCAGTAAATTTTGATTAAAGTTTTGCTGTTTTTTTGATTTTATATTTTGTATGGCTTTTTATTTCTTTTTATTTCATTATATTTGCTTTTTAAAGTTAAGTTGGATATACAGTGACAATTAAATATTATTATACACATTTAAAATAATTTAATTTTATGAATATTTTATACCTAATTTTTTTAGTTTCGAAAAACTCCTGAGCCCTAATTTTCTATGCTTAATAAAATGTAATGGTATATGTATGTATTTGATATATATGTATAAATATTTATATTCTAGGGAATCCTAAATCTTAATTTACATCGCTAATGTTGGCGTTGATTCTATACTTTTTTCTAACACTACTTACTCTCTTGAAGGGTTTTGGTTCCATTTTGTTTTGACTGAATGATCAGATCCTTAAATTTGTTTTGAATCTTTGAAATCATTTCATCACCCTGAAACACACAAAACAGTTCTGAACGATTCGGAGAAGGGAATTTTGCTTCACAATTTGAAGTCAGAACCCACTCAAGAAGCACTAACACATTCATAACTTAATTGTCGAAACAAACCGTGAATCAATTCATTGTTTATTTTTTTGTTAGTTTTGTTTCTGCACTCACACATAAACAAAATTGTCTAAACTAAAATCATTTTTCATTAGTTTCACTCATTTGGTCATACAATGAAGGTACAAGATTGCTCTGTTCAGCCTTGACGTTTTTGTTAATGTGTTAGTGTTAGTTTCAAACTGATGCTTCGTTTTGACATATCATTAATATGTGTCAGTTTATCACAATGCAGTAGCAAAATTCCCTTCGGATAATCCTCCAAAAGATTTTTTTGTGCCACTGAATGCTTTCATACGCTTTTGAATCACATTTATTGAAACCAATGGAAAATGATGTTAAACTTGGCAATGATGAAATATCGCGTGAAGCGTATATGGTTTGTACTAGAATTGAAGTTAGACTAAATCATTTTTGCATTTAACAAAAAAAAATCTTTTCAAGATTTTAATTAGATGATGAGCATCCAACGTGGACAGTTAATTATCGCTTATGACTCCTGATGAGCCAACTAAAACGCATATAAAGCGGTACACTACATTATTGACTTTTCTTTTCTTGGCATTCGTAATTTTTTATTGATATGCGACAAATCTAGATATCTTGTTTAGATATATATTTATTGAAATCAAGCGCTTTGCTAAGTCTTTATTCTGAGTCTTTATGTAAGTGGCTGCTTAGTGCTTATTAAATTCCTATTGATTGATTTGATTTCGAATTATGGTTTGAACTGCTTAATTTAAGGGACGGGACCTTTTGAGAAGGTTGGACAAACTTAATCCCTTGATTTATAAAGTTTCCTTCTGACTCCTTGTTAAGTGCCTGCTTAGTAGCTACTGCTCAGTGCTTATTAATGGAATTTGATTTGGAATTAAAGGAAGGCTTGACAACCTTTTGAGAAGGTTGCAAGTAGTTCATCAATCGATCGGAATCTGATCCGAATCATTGGTTTGATTGAAAATAAATGGAAACTTAATTTTGACAAAAGTTTTAAAAGTCAAAATCAGAAAAACATTCCTTTGTAGAGAAAATGTTATGGGTATAAGATCTTCTAATGAACACTTTAATTGTTTGATCAATCAACCATTTTAAACATAGATTTTTAATCTTAAGAATTCTTTCGATTTCACTAAACCCTTAAAGATATATTGATGTATCAGTGATATGAACTTTCTCCATTAACATCTATACTTTAAAAAATAATACGTTGATCTACGAAAACGTAAGCAGGCTTCTGGGTTTGAAATAAGAGCTCTTAAGCTTTGACCTTTTTTCGCTTTAATTTATGAATATTAAGACAAAATTCTCTGTTTAATGTGAGAAAAATGGTTCTATATTCTAGATTTTAAAACGTGTTCACGTTATCTTTATATATATAATGTAATGTTTTATTTCCCAAATTCGGACAGCCTTGATTATTTTCCTAATGCCCCACCGTATTTAATTAACATTATAGAGGTATCCAAATTATAAGAACATAAAATAGAAATATGATCCTTCGAGATACATTCTTTAGTTTGGGCCATTGTTAAGGAATTTTAATTTGTTCCAGTTTCAACGATTCTACTAAAAGAAACAACATTTTTTCTGGGACGAAGCATTTTGCCTGAATGTAACAAATCTACCAGAAATACTTGCAAATAGTAGAAAGTATAGGTCAGGCATATTATGTTCTGACATGTTTTCTTACTCTGTTTAAATTATTTTTATAATTTTTTCTGACTCCTAAGGAAATGGCTAGTTTTATTTTATATATTTTTAACAATATCTAAACAGCAAATTATCTTATTCAAAAAATCAATTTAAAATTTGTTTTTTCACTGTCGAACAAAACACTGTATATCCACAAGACATTGTTGTAAAAAAATAACAATTCAATACAAAATCACATCAAAATGTCATACAATACAAAACATTTATATAGAAAAAAATTAAATACACCAAAGAAGTATACATCGATTTTAATTATTTTTTTATTGTTATATAGTCATAATATATAATTAAAAATACACATATAGATATATTAAAGATTTGTCGATAAGAAAAAAAAACACATACATATAACAAATAAATATATTTTTTTTTTAAATAAAAATACACTTAAATGAATAAACAATTTTAAAAGCGTTCCACATAAAGAGCAAGACTTTGTAAAGTTCTTTGTTTTTAATTATCATAAAAACTTCCTTTTGATACTTATAAGTAATTTCTTATTTCAGAATTTTGTATTTTTTTTATTCTGAAATTTTTATCTGAATTTGACATTTAAAAAAAAAACACCGAAAGCTCTGTTTAATTTTAAGAATAAATTCGCGTTGAATTATTGATTTAAAGCAGACACATTGACTTTTATTTTTAACTCATTTTTATTAACTTAACCCCTCTTGTTTTATTGTTGCATTAGATTTTTCTCTTTTTACACAAAAATTAAATAAAAAAAATAATAAATAAAATAATTATTTTGTGTGCAGTGAAATCAAATTTGTTTTAAGTAAATTTGATTTATTTTTTATATTTTTGAAAATGCTTAAATAAAACGCAATTTTTATATATTATGTTTTTTTGAGGGTAAGGAGGGGATTACAAAAGAAAAGAGCTAACGCTTTCGGGGCTAGGTGGGAAAATTGGCACTTAATGTTTGTTGTGTTTTTATATACAATTTTGTTTTGCAAAGTCCTATTGAGAGTGAAATAAATTTAAATAGCTGTATTTTGAAAATTGATTTAAAAAAGCCAACAAATGATAGGTTTCAGTTTTTATAGGGGTAAGCTTTTTGTGCGTTAAATTGCTTTACAAAATAAATTCTGTTATTTTATTGTTAATTAGTTGAAAATTATGATTAAAATAAATATTGCGAGACTCTGAATTTTTACGCCGTACCGTCCCATTTTTAGAAGCGTTTTGAGAATACATACCTACATTTTATCAAAAATGGATAGTTAAATTAAGTGCTTAATCTTTTAAGGACTAAATAACATTCAATAAACAAAGAAAATGAAAAATGTAATCTAAAAATGAAAAGAAATGAATGAAATGACTGAAATGAATGAAATTAATGAAATTAGTGAAATTAAGAAATGAATGAAATGAATAAAATGAATGAAATTAATAAAATTAATGAATTTAATGAAATGAATGAAATAAATTAACGAAAAAACGCTGCACATAAATGAATGAAACGAATGAAATGAATTAAATAAATGAAATTAATGAAATGAATCAAATTAATAAAATTAATGAATTTAATGAAATGAATGAAATAAATGAACGAACAAACGCTAAACATAAAGACCAGAACTGCTCTGAGTCTCTGTTAGCAGAAGAGGAAAGAAGAACACTGGTTTTTCCCAAAGAAAAAGAGAAGCATGAAAAACGCGCGATTGAGTACTACAGGAATAAAGTTCGAAGGTTTAACAAAAAGGTACAAAAAATCTGTCAAAGATACCACAGAGCTTGAATCGTCCGCTTGTGAAAAATGCCGATGGGAAACCGACACTTAAGAAGTTAAAAACCGATTTAGGCAAGGCGATGTGCTGTCATGCGAATTCTTCAATATCAAACTTGAAAGAATAATGCAGAACTCTCACGCCAACACCTGAGGCACTATCTTTCAGCGAAGTTGGCTTACCAGTCAATGAAGGTAGTAATAAGGGATTTTGTCTTCCTTGGATCCAATAACAGCTCAGAGAATAACACCAACGCTGAGATCGAAGGAAGAATAACTTTTGGCAATAGATTCTTCTTCGGGGTAAGAAGACAATAGAGTAGAAAAGCCATTTCTCAGGAAACCAAAATGTCCCTTTATAAGACCTTAACCGTCATCATCCCAGTTTTTTTGTATGGTGCAGAGGCATGGACATTGTCAAAAGAGTAAAAGTGCAAAACTGAAGTTATGCTAACTACGAGCTAGCTGGAGAAGATTGTTGGCTGATGCCCAGGTCCATTCCTGACTTTACCTGCCCATTAGGTAAGGTAAGGTGAAAAATCATTAAAATTTATTACTGCCTTAAAGACAATTCAATATTGATTTTCCAATTTGTTGTTCGTGTAGGAATTTGGTTCTTCTAATCAGAGTATTACAGGCATTTCTTACTTCCTTAAACTGAACTCGGAAAAACAATTCTATCTCCCTAATTGCATCCTTACCTTTGGTACTTGAACCAAGAATTTTCTTTTGATCTGATGTTTTTCATTTTACGAGGAAAACACTCCTAGGCCAATTAAAAAAATGGCAACAACCATGTCTGTTAAAGGAACAAATCTATCAGTCTTTTCCTTTTTTAAGAGACATCAACTCACCAAAAACTTGTCTTACAGTAAGCATAATTTATTAATTTTTGTGTATTAGGTTATTCATTCTAAATTATGTCCTCCGGTTAAGTCCTCCAATGTTGTGGAGTAAATGATGATAAGATGATTGCCATAGTTTTCTCTTATCAAGCAGTAGAAATTAAGATTGCTTTATGTAACGATTTCAAAAAGTTTAATCAAAAACAATTAAGTCGTTTTTTGTGTATATTAATTTAAGGATGTTTCCTTTGCCATTTTTAATTCGAACATATTCATTCTTATCCAAAAATCAAAATAAAATATTTAATCGTAAATGGAGTTCAAATCAAAAAAAAATATTATAAAGAGTGCTGCTTTTCCTAAAACTTTTTCCTATCTTTTTAAGAAAGTCCCTATTAATCTTAGAATCGACAAAAACCCGAAGAAAGAGTTTTTTTCGGAACCTCTACTAATATCCTAAAGTTATTGAACATTTATAAAAGTTAAGTTTTGCATCATATTTTTCGTTTAAAAAAAAATTACGTATACGCCACAGTGAACTTCAGAAACCAATCAACAAAGAATTCAACATAACTTCAATATTTTAGAAACATTTCTGATATTTTACTGCAAAAACATCCAATTTAAATATCAATATCACCGGAAATTGAAAAACGGCAATATGCACATACATACATACGAACATTTTTTTTAAATTACTTACAAAAATTTATTTCCACACACAGAAAATCGTTACTGACCTAAATTTCAAACATGAAATCTCCCAATTTCCCTTGCAAGCAATACAAACAAAAAAACCCATGTTAGATATGTTTTAGTCAAACAGAAATGCGTGTAGGTATATCTCACACATCCAAAGATAGAAAAGATACATTCATGTATCGGATATCCGTTCAGCTCGGATCGAGTGCAGCAATCTAACATATTCAACTAATCAATTTGCGGCAGAGTGTGAAGGAAAGGGCTTTCGCAAAAATCCACTGCGTCGAAATTCCGATTCAACTGTGTCACATTGAGAGGGACATTGTACACAATGTATCTATGGTCATATGAATAGATAGACAATACTAATTTGGCTCGAATTAGGGATATTTTTTTTGTGGGCTTGTGGTGCTTTGAATGTGCGGGGACATACCAGCATATGGCCAATATCTACTACTGACCTTATTAAATAGATTGCATTGTATTCCGGATGACCCATTATCGTCTGTCTAACATTGCACATCTTCATGGTGATGATATTCATCTTGTAGTTTGCTGCAGGAGAATAGTGTATTTTCGGTGTGTATTTCGTATAAAGGAGTGTATAAATCTGTCCTCATTTGACCATGGAACCATGAATGATAAAAACCTTTGGGCGGCAGAGACGAAATCCAATCCGAACAGAAGCAAATATTTAGATGAAAAGATACAAGATAAAGGACTCGTGTCGGACAAACAAGAATCAAAGTGCGCTTTACTGTTATAGAACGACATTTGGTCAGTGGGCACTAAATGTTTCTCTGCATCGCAGGAGATGAGGAGCAATTTATTCGACTTTATACAATATGGCTCTGTGGTCAATTTCGATATGCAGACTACTAGAAAGCTATTTTTTTTGGTGAATTGAGATACCATCATCACATTCCGTCAGGTTGGATTGGGAATTCAAGGAACAAGAGAAAATCCATTTTATTTCATAGAAGGAGGAGGAGGAGTAGGCGAAGGATGCCAATAATAATGATGATGATGATGATGATGACTATCCAAAAAGTCAATTTATGGATTTCATTTAGAGAGTAACACACATTGAGTTCGCATCTCATCTACATAATGGATATCTGCAGTTGTTATGCACTGCATTTATATGCAGGCTTCTATGCGGTTATTTGGTGGATTTTTATGAACTGAAAGTTGGATAGGTAGATATTTAACCACGTGGAAGAAACACAGCTAAAGTATCCACATCTACATCAACATCATTTATTGAAATTGAAAATGATTATGCAGTTTATATGCAGCTTGATAAAATTGTCTGTTTGGAAGTTTGCGAATCAAATTTATTTTTGGTTTTAGTTGACCTAGAACTGATTTTATTGGTAGACAGCAATGAATAAGATACATAAGTGGTTTAAAATGCACGGTATAAAGGATTAATTGAATGGCTGCAATTAGAAAAAATGAGATTTTATGTTTGTCCGCATTGGAATTGATTTGATGGTATAATGGTGAAGGACATTTTGTCAATGTGAGCTACTGGCCGAAATTGAAAGCGTTATATCTAAAATACTATGGGTAATAGATTAATAGGGTTAAGAAATAAATGGAGGTAATGATGCACATTCGTTTTAAAGTTCTGCTTTTCACATTCTCGTGGTCTGGCTAATGAAAGAAGCCCTTTATTTGCTGTTTGTCCGAAGATGGACTCGAGATTTAACTGATAGGCATTCGAATATTATTACGGTTAAATGGTTTAAGAGAAGGAATAAATAAATAAATTAAATGGCGCGAGAGCTTCTTAAGCAGCCAAGGCTTAGTGACTTATACTCTCAATCATTCCTCTGTGTGTTGTGAATCTGGCGAGAATGTCAGTTCCTCGCAAAAGGCAGTACCCCGCAAAAGAAGGTCACTTTTCGCTTAGCTGTCCCACACACTATAACCACTAAGCCACGATCTCTACACTTCAGAAAAGGAATGCAGCTGTCTATTTCGCTAGAACATTGTTTATAGATATCAAATATTAGGTCATTCCAGAGAACTTGATCTGTAATGCACATTCCAAAAACTGAGAGGTTTTGTGTTTCATCGATGCAAGCGCCACTCACGAATAGTGCCATGAAGGGTACGTTTCACTTTAAAGACGAAAGGCAAATATGATTTTTTTAATTTATAAACTCGATATCTTGTTTTCCATTGGAAAATGCATTCAATTTCAGAATGGCATGAACTAACCATATGCTGTTGTTGCAGTTCCACATCCAAAGAACATGGATGTGAATCTGGAAACTAAAATGAAAAGCTAAGAGTGCTGTCGCTATCGGAAAAACAATTTAATAGATCAGTCGTTTTTAACAAGTAATTTTTGATAAATAAAAGAAAAAGGTGGTATAGAAAACGGAGCCCTGAGGCACACTAGCATTTATTTAGAGAATACCACACTTCAATGCACCCAAGACGATTTGTATTGAGCGGTTCGAAAGATTATTACTAATTCAGCGAAGAAGAGTTTCATCAAGTCAAAATGCACGCATCAATAAAAGGGTTTGAATCCAAAATATTTCCAATGCCTTAGAAGTATCAAACGCAGTTATCTTACTTTCTCATAAAGGATGGAGTAATTGTATTTTTTTAACATATTTTAGTCTTTCAATCTTCTTGCCATTGAATGAGCTGGAAAGGAGATTGGTCCAACAAAATAATTCACACTCTCAAGTGTGTTGAGTTTGCCGCAAATTGGGCTGAGTCCAAACCAGCTTTTTTTGAGAACTGACAGCAAAAGAATTGGTATCATGTGAAGACAAGCATAGGAATCAATGACGATATATAATTTCGTATGGTTGTTATCCATGACCAAACATTTGGGGAATCGCTGTATTTTTTGCCAACTTTTTCGTTAATTCAAAATGTTCGTTCTACGAATTTGAGAATTAAATATCCTTCTAGCTACCTTTTTTATATGATAAATCCTATGAAACAATGATTTTTTTAGCTTTTATACTTTTTGACCTTTTGGGGCGAAATTTCTTCTGTTGTAAAATGGTTCTCCTAGTGCTTTTTTTAACTGAATTTTGTTTGCACGAGAAATTTGAATGCCTTAACAACTCAACCGATCTACATTACATTTTAAACAAATCTAGTAACAAGCACAGATATATCTGGATGGATACAAGAACGGTAGTAGCGCCTTACGTACGTAATATGCTCCTGAAAGTATGCATCTTTTAAAGCCAGGTTTTTTTTTTTTATATTTGGCCCGCGCAAAAGGGATTTTGGCTACCCTTATAATGTTAAACACAGCGGGGGCGTTAGGAAAATAGGGATGGGTATAAAAGGAGATATCGATGCAAATTTGTTTTAAAGTTCGGCAAGTCATAATGGGAGGGAAAAACAGAGTCTGGCAAGGCATTCCACATTCGCATTTAACTGTACGTCCGAAGTTGAGCTCAAGGGTAAATTTATGGGCATTCCTAGCGGCGCGAGTATTACAGTTGAATTTTTTCAGGGGAGGAATGCAGCTGGCTATTTCGCTAGAACATTGATTGTAAAAATGACGGTAAAACAACGAAAGGCACGAAACATTACGACGGTGCTCAAGAGATGAAAATGTTTCTGTTATTGTTCGGTCGCCTAATCATACGCTGCCGTTGCAGTTCCACATCCGAAGCACATGGATGAGAGTCTGGAAACGAATATGAAAAGCTGAGAGTGATGTCGTCAGCGAAACAATTAGTTGGATTAGTAGTTTCAGATAATAAGTCGTTGATAAAAATCAGGAAGAGAGTTGGAGATAAAACAGAACCCTGGGGCACACCAGAATTTATTTTGTGGGTATCAGACTTGAATCCGTCCAACACAACTTGTATTGACCGGTTCGAAAGGAAATTACTAATCCAACGAAGAAGAGATTCGTCGAGTTCAAATGCACGAATTTTCGATAAAAGGGGTTAATGCAAACTCTATCAAGTGCCTTTGAAATATCAAGTGCAATGATTTTACTTTCACCAAAACGGTGAAGAGATTGATTCCACTTTTCAGTGAGATAAACCATCAAATCACCAGTGGATCTATTGCCGGTCATTAAGAAGCTTCGGTCCTCAAGATATTTTTTTAGCTGAAAGTTAATCAGCGTTTCCATGACCTTAGAAATAACGGACGTAAGTGCAATTGGTAGATAGCTTGAGGGAGGGGAGGATTCGCCATTTTTAGAGGCAGGCTGGACAAATGCTGTTTTCCATTCGCTCGGAAAGAGCCCAGAGGAATAGGACAGATGGAAAAGCTTACGCAATGGTTTTGCCAGCGTTGAAGAACACCTCTTCAGAACAATAGCGGGGATAATATCCGGGCCAGCGGATTTGTGAATGTTAAGATCTTTTAAGACCCTTGCAACTGAACGAGTGCGGAAGAAAATTGGTCCCATAATGTCATTTACGTTCTCAATTACAGGGGGATTGATAACACCTGCCGGAAGCATTGAGTTTGCTGCAAATAGGACTGCAAGCAGATTTGCTTTTTCTTGGGAATCGACAACAGGTGTACCGTTAAAGACGACCGTAGGAACCGATGATGACGAAGAATTTCGAATGTTTTTCACAAAAGACCAACAATTTTTACTTCCTTTGGGACATTGAAGAATTTTTTGACGAAATTTTTGCTCATGTAAAAATTTCGTCTTGCGAATGTGAGCATTGCAGGCCTTCCTAGCTTGTTGAAACTTTTTCCGGTTTTCCTCGGTAGTGTTGGGTTTGTAACAACGGAAACTTACATCTTTCAACCTAATAACCTCTTTGCAGCTCGCATCGAACCATGAGTTATTTTTAGGTTTGATACTCTTTGACCTATTTGGTATAAAATTTCTCATTCCTAAAAGAATAATATTTATTACCAGATCTGCACTGGAGTCTACGTCACTACCAAAGAAGCATAGTGACCAGTTAAAGGTCCTAAAAAAATTATTGAGACCGTCCCAGTTGGCTTTCTCGTATTGCCAGACGGTTCTCCTAGGGACTTTTCCATTAACTTTGTTTTCTTGACACGAGAAATTTGCAGAAATGACGCAATAATCAGATGTGCCTAGAGGTGAAAAAACACGAACAGTGTATTTATCCGGATCGGATGTAAGAAACAAGTCTAGGGTGTTGGGAGTTTGACCTGCAACGTCAGGAACTCGGGTTGGCTCGTCAATGAGCTGATTTAGTTGGTTGAGCTCAGCAAAAATCTCAACATACCTTCCTTCAGGTGTTTACTGGCCAGAATAGCGGAGCCAACTAGAATTGTGTACATTAAAATCGCCCGTAATAACGATTTCAGTGTGAGGATAATGGACAACAATTCTCTGGATGGAGTCAGACAGAGCATCAAATTCATTTGAAGTTGACACACTGTCTAAATTTGGGCTCCTGTATATAAAACAAGTGTGGATGATGCGCTTGTTAACCGTGAATTTGAACCATATGAAGTTGAAATCTGAGTTAGAACACAGACCGTATTTTGGTTGAAGTTGGTATGCAACATCATTCCTAACATAAACGACGAGGCCGTGGTGGGCAAAGAATAATGGCACTAAATTATATCCATGCAGGTTAAATTCCGTGTGGTCGGTATTTGTTCAAACATGAACATAACAAATCTATAGATAACCCAATGTGTATGTGAAATAAAGATAAGACAGATTACCCTAAGCATACACTGACGGTTATCTACAGATAATTTACATGTGTATGTGAAATAAAGATAAGACAGATTACCCTAAGCATACACTGACGGTTATCTACAGATAATTTACATGTGTATGTGAAATAAAGATAAGACAGATTACCCTAAGCATACACTGACGGTTATCTACAGATAAATTACATAAGTAAGAATAGATAGATAAGAACATAGACATTAAGAATAGAAGATAAGACAACCAAATTGTATATATATAGTAGTAATGTAGTGAAATAAATTTAGTATTCATTCGACTTACAACCGAGTTTATATTCAACAGTATTTTCACCTACCTGGGTTTCACATAGTGCAAACACAGCTAGCCTGTTTAAGGTAGTGTAGACGTATACAGAACAAAAATTCTTCCTTAACCCACGAATATTTGCGTAGTCAACCCTGAATGTACCCACCATTTAAAAAAAAAAAAACTTAAAAAAAAAACAAAATCAGACAATAAACTATAATTAATGCACAACTAAGGCCCAATTTGAGTTTTTTAATTAAATAATTATTAGTGTTATGCCTTAATAACAATTAAATTGAGCCGCCCTGGATTTCTTAGTGCACATCAATTAATCTATCCGATAATGATCTAGTTTAGCCATTGATTAAAACCAATAGCCAAACAAAATCGTCTGCGAGGAATGGACAAGGAATCAAGGGAAGGGATTACCCGCCGCATATTTTATGCAATTTAGTTTTTCAATTCGCAACAAAAAAAAAACTTGTTTGGGCACTGTATTTAATCCAGAAGGCATACTGACAAAAAAAATTTCACAATGCACTGAACTGCATTAAATTTGTTTTAGCGCGCACGTGACTTTTATTTTTGTTGGTGTAGATTTGGGGCTATTTTCAATTTTTTTTCAATTTGTCAAACAATTAGACAAGTTATTGTGTACACATGTAAGCGAAAAAAAAAAACAGAATGGGCTAACAATAGGCCGACACTTGAGTAAGTTTACATTCCGCGCCTGCGCAGCCGATGGGAAGCTGATCGACACTGATCAGGTTTGCTTAGGTTTAATTTAAATTAACTTATTTGGTAAAACTATAACTTCGAATAGCAAGAAGTTGTATGTTCTTGCTGACAGGCATAGGGCCAACAAAACAATAAATTTCAATAGAAATATTGATTTTGGCTGCACCTTAAGACGCACTGCAACTTCAAGAAAAAAAAGCAACACAAACCAAAAGCAAAACTTCATCAACGAAGACGAATACATTTCTAGTATTAGGATATGCACCTTCTATACCTATGTTTCGATATATAATTCCCAATCCAAAAAATCCTTTTCGATGTTCATCCCCGAAGAAACTGTTCGGGGAGTAAATTTTCATCTTTTTTTTCTTTGTCCTTATCCTTAACTATGATTTTTGTTGTTTTTTTTTACAGAAAAGAGTCCTTGCAGAAGGAAAAACATATATATACGTTCCTTCTATATATATATATAACGATATATATCTATTTATAGTAGTCGCAAAATTCATAACCAACCTTCAGGACATTCAACTTGGCCTTTTTGCTTTGTTAATGGACTGGGAGTGGTGAAGCTTTGTGTGTGCGTCGTATATTTCTACAAAATTGAGTTTGGGGATGTCTAGCCTCCATATTTTGGGGAAAAATAAAACTGAGACAAGAAGACGAGAGTCCTGGCTGGATAAATTTTTTTTTTCTCATAGTAGAATGTGTATGTGCGATAGTATTTTGGAAGTGCGTACCTATACATAAACATTTTAGGAGCAGCTTGACGGAACAATGAACTTTAAGAACATTATATTTTCCGTAAATTATATCCTCTGGACATCAAAAGCAATATTTGACTTCCACCAGAGTAAAGGAATCCACATCAATAAAACTTAGGGAAAATCCCTAAAAATATGCAATTATTTAGAAAGCATGTCATCTATGTATTCAAGAGTTTGAATTTTAGAACTTTTAATTAGTGAAGTTTGGTTGACTGGAATATAACTAATTATTGATATTGATAGGTATGTCGGATGTTTAGAAAAAGAGACGTGAAAAAACAGTGCAATTGTTAATTAAAGATTTTTTTTATGCTCACTCATTTTCCATAAATTAAGAAAAAAAGTTTAATTTTAATTAAATTATTACAATTTCATTTACAACAAATAACACCAGTGGATGGCTTCAATGTTTCGATTTAAATTCGATTAGATTCATATTTTTTTTAAATACAAAGTCCCGAACGGATTTCAAATAGTAGAGCTTTTTTGGTTTTGTTTTTCCATCAATCCATCACCTTGATGATGCCGGAAGATTTTCCGTCTTTAGTGTGTACTTTTTTTTTGTTTTTTTTGTTAAGAAAAAATTCTACCCTTGTTCACATGAACAGGATGTAAAGGGATTTAAGGATAAATAATACAAGTGAATTTTTCAATGTTCCTATTTGCTTCCTGCTTTGTATCGAAATCTCTTCTTGGAAGTTGATTTTCGTTTTTCCTAATCGAGTTATCGGAGTTGATAAATGAAACAAAAAATGAAAAAAAACGTACGTTTATGCCGTAGTGAATTTTGAAGGAATTCATGTTTACTCACCACAAATTTTGTCAACAGAGAAGAAGTAAGAAAGGCTTGCTTGTCTATTAAGGATGTATTTTTCAATCAGAAAGTGAAGTGAAAATAAAAAACAGCGTGGTGTATACGATTGGAAGTTTCTATGATGAGGTTATGTCATAAAAGAATTAAAAAACAAAACATTCTTCTATCTTATTTTGGTTCAATCATTATGTTTGTAAACATAGAAACAAAAATAAAGCAAATAATCAGATTAAGGATTTTACGACCTAAGAGTATGCAATATATTAACAAAGCTTATCGATTTTATTAATTATTATTTATTATTTAAAAGAGCAGACCAGATAAACCGTTATATTAAATTTCATTGAATTACTATTTTTTTTTTAAGAAAAAGACTGAAAATATTCTTGAAAGAGCTAGAATTTAATAACTTAAGGATGAATGCATTTAACATAGATATGCTCTATCCCTAATGGTTTGTATTTAGTTTTTCTACTGCGAACATTTTCACTTTAAGAAGCCCAGTCCTGCTTATCCCTGATTTTGATATTCATTACCATAAGCACATGGGTCAGCAAAGCATATGAGCTAATGGTTTTCTTCAGAATTCATGGATTTTGGTGGCAAAAATGAACACTTATGACTGGAGACAAGGTGAGGTTCAGAATTATTAATTATTAATTTTGATATTAAAAAACGAGTATTTTTTTAGAGAAATCAATAGAATAGAATTCGCACATTTGCGGCTGTATATCCTTGAGAACATCACGAATCTCATCTTTAAGGTCTTGAATCGACTGTGGAGCATTAGCATATAGAGCTATCTTATCTTATCTTTCACTTGGCCTGAGAGAAAAAAGACTAAAGGTGTTAATTCTCAAGATTCACAAGATGCATTCTCGGTAACGGTTCAATGGATTTCTGTCAAATTTTATATTTAAAAAGATTTAGATAACCAAATTAATTCTGCATATCAAAATTTTGAATAATTTTTTTTTTTTAATTAAAATTAATTTTTGATTTTTTTTTTTTGAAAAATCAATATTTTTAAAACTTATCAACAAAATTATTTTTTAATTTTATATTCACATTTATATTAATAAACACTAAAAAACTGCATACCAAAATTTAAAAATATTTTTTTTCAAAAACTTAAAATAAAAAACAGGATTTTATCAAAATCCGTCCTACAATTTTCGAAATACTTTTTTCATTAATACTTTGTTATTTAAGACGTATGGTGGCGTCCTTCATTTTTACTAAAAACTGTTAAGTATTGTGGCTTTGAAAGGTTTTATAAGTTAAAATTGTGTTACTTTCAACGTAAATGTTATTTGTTTTTGTCCAAGATCTTGCCTTCCAATGTAATTAGGCACATAAGAGCATGCCCATTTTTTTTAAACTTTCCGAAAAAATATTTAAAATATTGTTTAGTAAATTAGAAAATCTGTAGTTTCTCCTGGAAAAATTATTTAAAAAAAATTCAATCAAAGTTTTTGAAAATTTTGAAATGCAATATTAATTGAATTATAAATGACTTCCTGTTTTTTATTGAGTTTACTGAAATCGAGATAATGGTTTACGATAAAACCGCGTTAAAAAAACCGTTCTATGAGAGGTACCGTTGTAGAACAAATTTCGAAAAATTCATTCTAACTGAAAGATGTATTGTTGTAAAAAATAGTACCCTGAAAGTTTTGTCAGATCGTTAGCGCCGTTTTCGAGAAAATCAATTTGTTAAAAATTGTATGACAGGTACCGTTATTTTTCGACCTAGAGCAAAAATGAAAAATACCCCCCCGAGATAGTACCAAATGAGTACTTAATTCCAAGTTTGAAGCAAATCGGCAAATCGGTGCGAACAGACAGACAGACATACAGACGGACGGAATTTCCGGACCCACTTTCTTCGACTTCTCTACAACCGAAATTTCACGTAACGTAACGGAGAAAAGGTCCTTCATTCTTTTTTTGAAAAGAGATTTACAAAACTGCGCCTAAAAGTCGACTCTAAAATTATTATTTTTTTTTGTTAAAATATGGTTTCAATGTTTCCCATTTATTTTTGTTTCTTTTTTCTTTTTTTGTTTATTTTATCTAATCAATTTCCGTCAGTCCTCCTGCTGCTTAAAAAAAATCAAACTTCAATTCATCCTGAATAGACAGAAAAGGTGAGTTTAGTTCAGAGTTCGATTGTTAGTTGAGCCCTTGTGATGAAGAGTGTGCGGTTGATATTGGTGGTGGGTGGCTTAGGTGGTTTAGGTTAAAAAGGATATATCTCCACTCAACTGCAACTCTTGCAGTTATAGTTATGTCGTCCTCATGGTAAAGTTGGGAATGTCATTTTCAATTGGATCGAAGAGTAGTAGCATTGACAACGATGGCAGCAGTGAGATTGAGTCTACTACATAGTTTTTTTTCTTCCAGTCAACCGTTTGCCCTATGGAGTTCTGGATGTGCCATGGGTGAGTGCAAGTATTGAATATTTGTGTATAGGACTATTTATTTTAACTTTAAGTGATTTCTTTTTGAAGATTTACTTTTTTTTTCTATCTGTGTAACTTTTCGATCTCTATTCCGTGCACCTGCCTATTCATATACATATCCTATTTTTGGGAAGGGATTAGCTGGAATAGAAGTTTTTTTTTGCGTCAGCTGCAAAACATTTGAAATATTTGATTCAACAATTAAGGCTGGTGGGAAAAAAAATTCCGTTGGATTACTATAGTAACATTTGCTCGTCTTCTTTTATTTTTGGAAATTGAGTAAAAATTTCTAAATTTGTATTCTTTGTACACAAATCGTGAACAGATGAGTGAATTCTTTTCAAGTTGAGTTTTATTGCCTAAAACGAACGTTGATTGCCAATATCAAATATTAAAAAGTTCAAGTTTGCATTGGTATTGATAGCATCTGGTGGATTGATAGATTAGAACGATATATGGTACATAGTTATTTTTTTTATAAAACAAAAAATTCTACTCTATTTCACTTGAAGTACTAAAAATTATAAAAAAATCTTTAGTTTTTTGTTACAATTTAGACAGAAATAAACTTTTTAACATTCGAATAGAATCAACAAATTAAAAACTTAGTTTTTTTTAATGTTGTGTGTTCCCAAGTAATATAGCACTTACAATAGAGCCAGACAAATTCACATTTATTGAACCAGACGAATTGCTCCTTAGAGTATGCTTGTTAGTTCAAACCTTTTGTTAATAATTTGTTTAAAGCTTTGATAGAACATAATCACTTTTCGAATATGAAATTAGTTTAGTGGTGTAATCAATCAGGCAATACTTGTACATTAAAGAACATAAGACCCGGCGAGAACATTGCCGAGGTTCATGAAAGTGTAGAGCAGAACCTAATGCAGCCGATTGTTCACCGTGCCTGAAACTTGGCATATTTTGTCTCGGGACTAAGGTATACATACGTCCGAGATACATATAGACCACGCCAACTGTTCGTTGACTGAGATTCAAAATGTTTGGTAGAGGACTTCAAAATAAGTGACGAGGCGCATTAGTCTGTTAATGGCTACTTTGACATCATCTAGGTTAACTGATCCAGGTCGATCATTGACGGGACGTTAGCCGTCGTCATCGTCATTCAAGAACTGGTTTAAACAGTCTCCCCAGATGGTTAACATCTACAGCGTACTACAGTTTTTTCATCCCAATCTTTTCAAAGCCAAGGACGCCTACCGAAACCTGATGTTGACTGTTTCACCCTTCTGTATAAGTTTCGCGCCTCTTTCCTGTTAAAACACTTATGAATTTCCTCGCCATCCCGATGCTGGTTATCTTTTTTCTTTCCCTTAAGTAAGTGTTTCTCATTCTTCCTTTTCAGCGTAGATATTATAAGATGGTCTAGTTCTTTTGCGGATCCACGACCTGTATGCCTCCTTTGAGCACATTCGGAGTCGAACCCAGGGTTTCTCGGAAATAGTTGTGAGAAGCCAAACACCTCTGAACCTGCGTTTCTTATGCCTTATTGACATAGTTGAAGGATATTTTTTCGGATTGCATTACTATCAATTTCTATATCAATATTACATGAACCTGTATATTTTCAGCCAAAACAAAGCGTTTCTAGTATTAAAAACGATTGAATTCCTCACACTTCTCCTGCATATCCTTTGAGTTCAAATCCCCGAATGCAAGATGCAGTCCTAATCCAATCGCTTATATTTTATTATATCCTAGCTGCATCATCGCCAACTTCCAATTAACTTCAACAGCAGACGTGGGGAATTTTATTACAAAGCTCGACGTTGGAATTTGTTTTTTTATGCGTGCATTCAAAGTCATTTTACGACAGGATCCCTTGCTGATTTTTTTTATTTCAATTTCCAACCTTAACGATTAAACTTTGAAAGCATTAAAAAGTCCATAGGTGTACCAACTATCTACCGATAAAGTTGAAAACAAAAAAAAAAATAAAGAAAAAGGATATCTAATCGCATCCCCCAAAGTCCTATTGCATTAATGCACCCAGTACTTCATGCATATCAAGCATTTCATACGTTTGGATAGAGAGGACAAAAAAATACGTATAAATAGATATTTCTAGTAGTGGAGTAGAAAAAATAGAAGACAAAACGCAAAGATAAAATAAAGGATTATAGGACTATGTGCAGACGGGTGCAGTGGCGTATATAGAAATAATCTAGCATTGTCATGGGAGGCAGACGCTAAATGGAATAGCGCGAGCAAACGTTTTCCTGAGTAAAGTAATTCCCAATACAGGGATTTACCGGGAAAAATATTTTTCAAAAATTACAATAAAAAAAAATAGAAAAAATGCAACGATAAACATTGGAGCCTTCACATTGAATAGACAATGCATCAAGTGATAATGGAAACGATTTTTTTTCAATTGACAGTTGACCTCCTCGCCTCACTTTGGAACTGTGGGAGTAGGTGAAGTTTATTTTGTCGGAGCCGTTATCATGAAGAGGGTTTGGAAGAATATTTTTTTTTGTTATGTTCTTGAATTTTGACACTGGGTTTTAAAAGTTGAAACTTCGAGGGGATTTAAGGTGAAGGTTTCAATTTGGATTAATAAAAAACACTGAACCTTTAATGTAAGGATCTGTATGAATTTTTGGGTGCAAGCGGCTTGTTGGGCTAGCCAGGTGTATGTAATAAAAGAATACGAATAAAGGAAAACTTCATTTAATTGATCCTGGGTTTTCCAAAACCAATAAAATACTGGCGATCACCAGAGTATCAAACCAGTACAAAATTTGTAGCATACTTTCAGGGAGGTTTCTGGTTTTCACTTGTTCTAAGAGATGATCAACCGAGTTGCTTCTTCACTAGATGGCCTGTGAATGCTGTGATGCACATACCGAGAATTAAGAGATTTTTCGTGTTATCAAAACAAGTTGCGACATGGAGGGGGCTATACTAGGGCAGCATTGTGTTCTGGATGATGTAATTTGGAAAAAGAGCTCACTGAAAAATCCTTTTGATATGAGAATTTTACATTCTTATCATACGCCGCCACTGAAATTCTACTTTTTAAGAGGAATATTTGTGAATTTTGATAAAAAAAAAAAAAAAAAAAAAAAATAAAAAAAATCCAAATTTCATTCGTCAGTAATTGGTAAATATGAGAAGAATGTCGTAGATTAAATGGAGTATTAATTTTATGATCTTTAGATTTTAAAACCGGTAAGACTTTTTGAATTGAGTAGTTTGAAAAGTAATTATTACATAATTGTCACATGGTCAGCGGTGGCAATAAATAAATACTGTATGTCAAACCCAAAGATATGAAACAAGCCTAATAAACAGTAAGAGTTCCTTGGTGTAGAGCGACAGGGTTCGGTCTTGAAAAACCGCTCTTCGCAGTAGATTGAAAAAAATCGCAGGAAAAACAAAAAATTGCATAACATTTTAATTATTAATATTTAGCTCAATACAAATGATTCTTAAAATAATAAATAAATTTTGGAAAAAAGCGGGAAATAGGAGTTGCAGAGGGAGTTTCTCAAAGAAGATACACTAATGTGAAAATCAATAGTGTTTTGAGAGTTATTAGCTAAATGCAACAATTTACAGATTGGATCGAAAAATTCGTATTTTGTACGTTGGAGAGGTGGTCAGATTAAAAATTACGTGGATTGGTGAAGAAGGGAATAATTTCTAAAAGTACTGGCGAACTTATCTTTTCTATTCGGATTTGGTTCTGAAAAAACTACATCAGGAACTACGATAGATCGATTAACCTTAATCGAATTTTGTAAGGAGTAAGGGAATGTTACCGGACACAGGTAGACTCCGAAGGGCCAAACGAAAAAACCTACGCTACACATATTTATTTTAAGGACTTAGTAAATAACGTATCATATCTTAAGTTTTCTCGTGTCGGTGGAATAATGGGTACTTCATGAAGAATGTTTTCATTTGACTCGACAGCAGTTCGCCAATAGTAAAGGTAAACTCTCTTTGAAGTAGCCTCATAAAAAAATCGAATGGGGTCAAGTCGGGTTACTTCACTTTCCATGGGATTTCCCCAAAGCGACTCGTCAATCTTCTGAGGGAAAACTTCCGTAAGCAGATTCATTGAACCTTTCTGTTTGAACCACTTGTGTGATGGGAGCTATGGAGGAGCTCGCAGGTTCGGCCAAACGAATTCCTTGATCATGCCTACATGATTCTCACTATTGACATAAGTCGCATGTGATCGAGAAAAATTGTCTGTCTGTCTGTATGTATAACGGCTAAACCGATTATCTTCAAATTTGGTGTGTATGATTATTTTGGCATTCCCCAGGGGTGAAATTGAAATTTTATTTTTAGGCCTAAAATTAACGGTACCTGCCATATGACCGTTTAGGAAAAGCTTATTTTTCTCGAAAACGGCTCTAAGGTTTTGAGGAAAATTTTTGAGAATTTTTTTGTTAGTATTAGCTATCATTTGATTAGAACCAAATTTCCGGGAAAAGTCAATTAACGGTACCTTTCATATAACGGTTTTTTTAATTTTGGGCTTTTTCGGTAACGGCTCTTTCAATTTCTGTCAAATTTTATATTTGAGAAGACCTAAGTAGTTTAATTAATTTTTAATACCTTTTTTCTTATTAAAATTAATTTTTTTTTTTTTTTTGAAAAATCAATATTTCTAAAACTAATGAAAAAAAATATTTTAAATTTAATATTCACATGTATATTAATAAACTCTAAAAAAACTGCATACATAAATTTCAAAATTTTTTTTTTTTTCAAAAAAACTAAAAATAAAAAACAGGATTTTATCAAAAGCGGTCCTACAATTTTCGAAATACTTTTTTCATAAATTCTTTGTTTTTTAAGGCGTGTATATTATTTTCAAAGTAAATGTTACTTGTTTCTGTTAAAGATCTTGCTTTTCAATGTAATTAGGCACATAAGAGCATGTACGTGTGACTCAGTTGTGCCCATTTTTCTCTTTTCGTATTGAAAGTCGTGCATTTACACGTAAACTCTGCGCCATCGGTTGAATGTTTTCGGGAGTCTCTGTAGATCGATTAGGCTATGGACGTGGTGGGTTTATAGGCAAAGCTGTCCATCGCTTAACCGTTGAATATTGATGTGTGCACAAAATTGTCGACGAGTGATTTGTAGAAATCGTTGATCTGAAAAAATTCCTCGATGGCAAACGCACTGAGAAATCCCCTCAATCGGTGATTTCAATGACTCCACTATCATCCTCGACTTATTGGAAGCTGCTCTTCGCGCGAAAGTTCACTTACGGACAAGCTGTCAAAAAACTCATGCCCTGTGTAGTAAGAACGGTAAATAATGGCTGGACGAGAGTTGTCATAACATCAATTCATCAATTCAAGAGTCAGAAAGAAAGTATGAAGGAGAGGACTATCTTTCGTAATGAAAGATGGAATAACATTTTTAAGATTTCTTTTTGGATTGAGCTTTGACATTTTCCGTTTTACGTCGTTCGAGAAACAAAATTCTATTGAGGAACGAACAAAAGTTTTAAGTTGAAAATAATTACTAAGCATCTGTTAAAGTGGAACTTTGCTTTACATACTTTTTTCTTGATTAAATTTGTCAATTTCTTGAGCGGGCCTAATGGGTAGCTTCAGCTTTCATGTAGCGTTGAACAGACCCACAGTAATGTTAATGTCGTTTGTAAAAAAGAAAAGTTGATTCAACTTACATGAGCTAGTACAACTAAAGCGACTAATTTTGAAAATGCATTAGCTAGAGCAACGCCCTTGATACAAAAAAAATTGTTTTTTTTGGACTGAAAAATCTTACAACTTCACAAACTTTGTAAAAGTGTTGTTACTTTTGACAGTTCTGTGACATTTTTGCTAATTGAAAAAAGAGGCTTTTCGGTATTCGAAACTCGAACGAAAAATAATATTCTTTTTGCAAGACTCACTTATGATATTTCTGTACTAACTCGAAAAAAATCGAAGCTTATCAAAATAATCAAGAATTTTCTATATAAATTAAACATTTGAATGCTATTTTCATCCGCAGTTTTCATAAAAAAAACGAAGTCTTCAAGTAAAAGTTTAATATCCGTTCGAGTCTACTCTGTCGCGTCATTTCATACAACATCAATATACAAAAAGGATTTTTATTTTTCAGCTTTTTCATAAAAATCAACACGAAATAAAAAAAAAAAAAAAAACTGCAATCTGTCTGACTGTTTCAAGTGTTCTTTTATTATCAGAATTTTTTGTACACCCATTTAATATTTGCCTGCAAGTGCGTTCCAATGCACTTCTTTCAAAAAAAGCAATACCCTGTTCCCATCCCTTATACCACATCAGAGAACTCTTCTATTTTTCTACTGATGATGCTGATGGACACACGATAGATTCTTATTATTATTTTGTAGAATGGCAAACAAAACTTTTTGTTTATATATTTTTTTTTTATATTTTGAAACTTCAATATATAGGAGTATACAACATCCATGGATATAAACATCTCTTTCGTAAATCAGAAAACGCACCATACCACACCGGGGGCCAATATGAACCCTTTTGATGCTGTTCCAGGACACGACAGCCATCATATACTCACTCAATGGCAACTCAGCCAAAAAATTAAAAAAAAAAACAGAACAAGAGAAAATCCTGCGAAAAAATAATGACAACAAACGAAAAAGGCGCGCACCGAACATTAAAAAAAAAAAAATAAAACCAAAACTACAAAACGAACGCTACCCGCACAAAACAAAAGGATACGAATGCTCAACACAAAAATGTATATAAAACCCTTGGCTCACCTCATACCTAGCAGAAGGGCGGCTTTTCAGGGGGATGCATAGCCCTCCAGCAGCACCGCGATAGCAATGGAAAAATAATCAAAATAAAAATGAGCTTCATACTGACGTTTTGATTAAAAATATTTCTATTTTTAACAGTTTGGTTTTTTGTTTTATTTAACTTTTTACTTAAAAGAAAAAAACAAACGTGGAATATGTACGATTTCGTCCTTAAAAATTCGTAATACGAAAAATTCATCAGGCATTGAGTGTGTGTACGCGCTCCGCTCCGGTGTGTCAGGCTGAGGAGGACGTCAGGATGGCTTGGTAATAGGAGTGCTACACGCGCGGTATTGGAAAATGGACTTGCGTTTTTATTTTTGTATGAGTTCCAGGACCAAATGTAAAAAAAACCTAAATTGCGTCACATTACAGTGAGGGTCGAAAAAAAGTTACATTTCTTAAAAATTGTTTAAGCAGATTTTCAAGTAGTGTTGAAATTCAAATAAGTTTTGAAGTTGGACCAAAAATAAGTGTGTGATATTTTTTTTTAAACGCACACTCAAAAGGTTTTGATACCTTTCACATGCAATAGATTAATGCGAGCGAGGAAAGGTGGAGAGGATTTAAAAGGAAGTGTCGGTGTACGAGTACATTGGTCTTGAATGTTTAAATATCACAATCAAAAGGCAAGACAGAGCTGCATAAAGTATTCTACATTCGTGTGGTACGGCTAAGGAATATATTTACTCAACAGTACGACTGAAATTGGGCTCAAAGGTAAACTGACGTGAACTATTAGAAGAGCGAGTATAACGGTTGAATTGTTTAAAGGGAGGGATGCAGCTGGTTATTTCACTAGAGCACTGACCGTAGAAGTAAAATTAAAAAAAGAAATAGATACGAGACAAACAAGACTTCAGCAGCAGTATCGGAAAAGTAAAGTCGGCTTTCGGTATGTATATATTTTAAGGTATAACTCTCTCTGCTTACGGACCATGTTATTTCGTTCCAATATCCGTAAGAAATTAAAAAAAAAACTGTGCACTAATTTCCCGACTCTAGTGTAGATAATTTTAATTTAACACCGAACGAATTACTCTTTTAGTCAGGATTCTTTTTTGGATTGCTTACTATAGGAAGTAGAAACTGCATGCAATTCATTTCGGCTTCCAACTTTGAATCTGCACATCAAATCCTTTTTCTTTTTTTTTGCAATATTCTCTTTGCTTCCCGTTTATTTTGATTTTTTTGTTTTGTCAGAAAAATTTGTGATTTTTCTATTTTTTTTCGTCTTTATTTTGATATATTTTTTTTTGCAATTTTTAACATTGAACCATGCAGGATAAAAGAAAACAGCTCCCAGAAAAATAAATCCTCGTCTGGATACGTACTGCGTTTTGATGGTAATTAATACAAAAAAAAAAATGAAAAAAAAAATTAAAAAGAAGAAGACACACAATGATGGTGTGTAGTGTAATTCATGGGTGCGTTTCCATGAGGCACATCAGCCAAAACACATAGGATGCGGATACAGAACGTTGACGCGTACGAAAAAGGCCTGCATGAACCAAAAAACGGCGCGGCATCGTCGTTGTCGTCGATGATGGTTAAAGCAGCAAAAAAAAATTGAAACCAGGGTAGATTACACACGAAAATATACTCCAAGGGCCAGTAAATTCTTCCGGATAGAGTTCGAGGTTTAAAGAAGTGTTAGAATAGAAAAATACATCATAGACGATGGGGACGGTGGCGACGTTGGAGCAGTAAAGGGCACATAATTATAATGCAAGTTAATGGAACGATTTTTTCGTAAATTCGTATTTTTCCAAAGTTAGTTTCGATGCACTACGTTTCCAGGTTTTATCGTGGATAGCCACCCAGTCCTAAATTGAGAACGCAAAGTTTTGACAGACAGACATAACTGAAGCCGGAGATTATAGACGACCGCAGGCATTGGGGGAAATAATGCTGCAAATTAATAGGCAACCATTATTCGGTTCATGTGAGTAAACTGAGTAAGGATATTGAATGAATATTACTGTGGCCTAGCAGATGTTTCATTATTTTTAAAGGATGATAGGCTTGGATAATACATTTCCCAATGATTAGTTCAATTTTTCCCACTTGCACTGCTACTACATACATTGAAAGGGTTAAAACGTGAGCTTTTTTTTACATACTAGAATATCTTTATTTAATCAAGAGTGGAATCGGGTAAGGTGATGTGTGATAAGTGATTGTCACAATCAGAAAATTCATGGGTGGAATCGGCTAAGGTGATATGTGAAAGTCACATTTCTGATAGTCACATGATCATATTAAATGTTCAGTCTGCGTAAAGTGATTACCATATTTTAAAAAAATCTCCAAAATGTTTAAGTGACAAGTATTTTTTTAATCGATATATATTTAGTAAAAAAACGAAATAGTAAAGGGAAAGATCTTTTACCATTCCAATCTCCGAGATTTAGATTAATGTTGTAAGTTACTTTAATTTAACATTAATTAAACTTTAATTAAACATACTTTTAGGGGAAAGCGCTAATTTAAAACGGTTTAATTGAATTATAAAGCTTTTTTTGTGTGGTCAGCCGCGGCAGTACAGGGCTTATGTGTGAGCTTTTTGCAAAACAGTTGCGCCTGTGTATATTATCACGACACTGATTTAAGAAAACTTCTTATGAAAAAGAAAAAAAAAATAACATGAATGAAATGCCTATCACTTAAAAAAAAGTTCGTTCACACCACCTTAACCGATCTACACCAACGTTGTTGGAATAATGAATAATGATCGTGCAAAATGAAAAAAATAAATATTCCACAAACAGAGTTACCTTTGCCAATTGAAAACAGTGCCATATAGCTTTTTCATTGGTTTTTATCATAGAGCTTTCGGTTTTGAATTTAGTAGTGTGAGAGGGAAGGTGTTATCGTGTTTGTCTTTTGGTAAGTACTAATAGTTGGAAAATCGTTCAAAACAGTTAAATTTTGTTGGCTTTTGGTATTTTAGTAGAAAGAATTATTTTTTTTGAATTTTGCAACTGCATTACGTGACAATTTTAATTCGAAAAGAGTTTTGACGTGATATTGTATTTAATAAATAAAAATGGTGGTGGTGATTAATAAATATATAGATTTATAGTCTTTATAATTATAGCGAATTAAAATTGGTTTAAATTGTGTTTAAACTGTGAAGTGGTAAAGTTTTTAATAAAAAGTGAATTCAAATTTTTTTAAATTAATAGTATGTATTGTATTGTATTGTAATCAGCAAGTGGTAACCGTTCGCAATTTGCTCTCCGATTTGCGAAGATTTATAATGATAAGTACGGAAGCCTTGTTAAAGTTTTACTTGAAACGGAAAAATATGCTAGCCAATGCAACCAGACTGAGAGACAAACGTCCTATCTTCTCTGTACTGAGAATATTTGTTCAACAGACTGTAGCATCTAGCTCGTCCCTTCATGTGACTTAATTGTTATTATGATCAAATATAAGAAAGTATACTTTCAGATGCTTTTTGAAATACAGGCAGGTAGTGCAATATAAGAAGAAAGCAACGTAATACCTGTTAATTAAAGTTCAATCCCAGCTCCTAGTACTTACAAAATTAGAGATTAAGAAAGCCAAGTAATACCAATGAGTGAAAATTGCGTTTATATGCCCAGCAAAACGCAAACTTGCCCCTGCTTAACATTACCTACAACATCCTTTCCAACGTACTTTGTGAGCGTTTAAAACTTTTATGCGCTATCATGTGGGTCCTTCGATTTAGTCCTGAAAAATATTGGGCGCAAGGTAACTGTCAACGCTAAAGGGAATATATCTTCACCTATCTTCTCCATTCCTCGGCGTCGTGGACGACTTCAACAATATTGTCCGCTATCGAAGAGCTGTACTAGAAGCCTTCACAGCAAAACTTTTTGTCTGGAAGGAACAAGGTATATGCTATCAACAACTGGAATGGAAGAGAAGATTCAATAGTAAGTTATCCGAACTGTACCAAGATTTGGTTGTAGTACAAAAAGCCAACAAAAATCAAGCTCTGCCACATCGACTGAACCTACAACAACGCTTCAGTAAAGAAGATCTTCGAATCTCCAACTGGAGGGTGCTTACGAAGATTGTAGCCATTTAAAGACGCAATATTACATGTTTGGTACGGTTCGTTTAGACTCGGTCTTAAATGTAAACCACTCGGCCTATCGCGTCAACTACTATTTTGGATCTATGACAACAAGAATCGCAAGACTCTTTGAATTTTATGAAGAATGTTTTCTTTTAACTCTACAACAGTTGCGAATTGTTAGTGGAAACTCTTCTAGTCCCATAAAAAAACTATTGGAGTTAAATCAGGTAACCTCGATGGGCATAGGATGTCCCAAAATTGACTAATCAGTTTTTGAAGAAAAATTGCCCGAGGCAAATACATCGAAGAAGAAACAGGTATCCTTGGACAATGTAAGGGTTTTTAATGCTTCAGTCGAGCATTATCGTTCCAAAAAAATCAATTTCCAGTAACAATACGCCTCAACATTGTTGCATACAAAAAATTGCGTAACAAAGACATTTTCTTTCAGTTCTTAAACGATTTGAATTTTAAAAGTAAATTATTTGAAATCCTTTATTGATCCTTATTTAATAGATAAGCACTCTTTGATGTCCCAATGAGGCTATCACTTGCCATATTGTAAAGTCGTGATGTATTTTCACGTGAACTCTGTGACCCAAGTTCAATGTTTTCGAAAATCCTTGCATGGTTTCATATTCATATTTCAAATTTCTCTTCCTCAACATATTCCCGGAATTAGTACACTTTTGGGTGCAATAAATAAAATTAAAATGATGTTTATTAGTTTCCATCTTCCAAAATTATAGAGTGCTCATCTTTTGATAAAATTTTAAAACTGTATAGACTCCTAGATAAGAAAATTAATAACAAATTTCAAAAAAAATTATCAATCCTCCCAAACTTTAAGAATTTAAAGGGCTCACCGCTCACATGGATGGACACACCAACACATAATCCTCCTCAATATCTAACACTCTAGCCCCTGGAAAAAACAACTAAAAAAAAAAAGAATTAAATTTAAGTATTTTCTATATGACGACGATGATGATAGAAATTCCATTGAGTGAGATGACAGCACCCCCTTGCTCTTCTACTCAAATTAATTGACAGGACATCTATATAAATACAATGCACACATACACTTGGTGTATTGCACACATAATCTATATGCACATACATTTAAACTTAAAAAAGAAATACATTACCATTTATATCTGCAAGCTACGTTGACAACTACAACGCTGACAACTACACCAACAACGCTAGGAAACGTGCCCAGACGTCAACCATCGAAAATACTTCTCTATCTCGTTTGTTATTTCTTATTTTTGTTGCATACTTTTTCGTCTTATTCTAATGGAGTTTTATGCATGTATTCACACCAATTTGAATGTATAAGTGTTTTATGCGAGCGTTGCCTTATCAGGAAAGGGCAGCAGCAGCAGCTACAAAAACAACAACAACAACAACCATCCAGAATCAGCAGCAGCATCAGCAAAAGCTCCGAGCACCATCGTCGCATCACCATTCTCCTCTCTCGCATAAAAGTATGCAGTGAATTTGATTTGTTTTCTTTCGTTCTTATTTCTTTGTTAAAAAAAAATTCCCGCCAAAAAAATAAAAACAAATTTCACAAAAAATGCGTCTTTTACTTTTTCTTCCTTAATTATTATATGTGTATGAGTGTCAGGGCAGTGGGGGTATGAGTAAAGGATACATTTATCCCCGACATTTTAACATTGCATACGGAGAGGTGCTCAATTCTCGTGTGCTGGAGATACTTTGCGTTTAAACGTTTGTTGCATGGAGAAAGGGGCAGCAGGCTTGATGGAAATTCGTTGGAAAACATTTTTCCATGAATGTCAGCGAGAATCGACTGAGTTAATGGGTTTGAGAGAACTCGGAGGTCCTGAACGTGAGCAACGAATATTTTTTTCGGGTGAGTGAATGCCAGGAAGGTGTTTATTTTTATTTTTCTTGAATTTTCTACGAAGGATGATGGCTTTGATTCATGTATGTATGTATGTACTGTATGTACTGTACATATATGTATATAAAATAGCTTGGAGCTAAAATGATGAACGAAGCGCGGAATGAAGAAGAAAAAAAATAATAAAAATGAAAGTCAATAGTATATCAGGGAGAGAAATACGAGAAACAAAACAAAACAGAAAAAAATATAAAAAGTGAAAATAAAATGAAAACGAGTGCAAAATCCTACAAGTACCTATTCCATTTGTATGTATATATATACCCTGCTATAGATACACTCATACAGTTATATGTAAGAGCATTGCGCTTAAATGTGTCCAGGACATATTATGGAATTACAAATTAAAAAAAAGGATTTCTTTTGTTTTTATTTGAACCTGATATTATTACGATTTTTTTAAATTATTTTTTACGAGTTGGTTAAGTGCTCTTGAAAGTACAGAAAATATTACTGGTTGACTTTTTAATTGTTTCGTCAAGTTTTAAACAGATGTTTTATTTTCAGAGACACCATCTGTTTGAATCTCGAAAACGATTTAGTTGGAAATTTACCATATAGGTACCTAGGTATGTTGCAAGAGAAAAAACTAATATTAAATAAATTTTCAAAAATTTAAATATTTTTTATTTCTGTTGATATTTATTTATAATAAAAAAATGTATTTAAAGAATTTTTTAGAAGGTGCATCTAATTTTTTGTGATGACCGGGAATGCTTTCTTTAAAATCAAAAGACGAAGACTTGACGAATTTTTCTAAAGTTGACCACAATAAATAATTTTTACTTATTCTATTCCCGCCAAAAGCCTTTTACTAACAAAAGTCCATTTTTTATTTTTTTCTTAATCTCGGTACTATGGACCAATTTTTATATTTTTTTTAAAAGGTTTTAAAATGTCCACTAATTATTGGTTCGTAATTAAAAACAAAAATAAGGATTTAATATGTACTTAGTTAAAACAGACTTATTTTCCCGTTGATGTATTTTCAGAGTCTCGCAATTATTTAAAACTCATTTTTAATTTATTTTTTATGTATAATAATAAAATTAAATAAAGTATATGTGTTTATATATGTTTTCTTTTAAATAAATTACTAAAAACATTTATAGGCGACATGTAAACATGCTTCCATTTACGAGCAAGATCTCAAAGGAACCTTGAGGGCTTATCTCATCCATGCATAAACATAAAAAAAAATTAAAAAATTGCACGAATTTCGACAATCATACACAATTTTTTTACGAAGCAAATATATATATACAAAACACACTGTAAATATATATATATTTTTTGTTCTGAGGCATATATAGGAAGAAGTCACAAAAAAATTAAGAAAAAAAATATTTCTAAGGACATTTAAAGCGATTTTCTTTTATATAGAAAACAAAATATGTTTTGAAGGAAAAATTATTTTTAATAAACATTCCATCACTTACCGAATCGTGTGACGTGCGGTAATCGAGATCACCACCACCGCCACCACCAACCGATGACGTCTTCTCATCATTGCGTTCCCAATCGATTTCCTTCTTCAGTGACTGTAACAAAAAATGCTGCTGTAAGATAACTTAATCCATTCAGGAGGCATACACGGATATTTCATTTTGAAAGCTTACCAGTGGAACCGATTGCACGGGCCCAAGGCCTGAGGGTCCGGCGACAGGTTCTACACCACCGCTGCCACCGACACCCCCAACGCTGGTACCGCTGCCAGCTAATGTTGGACTTGCCAACCTGCTGGACGACAAAGTGGCCGTGTGCGTTAGAGAGGAGCTGGATAGTGGTGGCAAGGCACCACTACTACTAGGACGATCGACCCCAATGCTAACACTGCCACCTGTACAGGCACCGCCACCACCACCGCTGCGGGATGATGGTCGATTCGTGAGATCCGATGGTATTGCTGCAGACGAAGAGGATGATGGGGCAGTAGTGGCAACACTGGCTGCCGAAGCTGAGGGCGCAGTTGACGTACTGGACGAGTTGACAGGAGGAACAACCACCGATTGTGAGGTTGACAATTGTTGACTACTATTTGACGCAGCTGCAGCAGCAGCGGCAGCATTACTCGCGCTTAGACTCATATTGATGCCAATCGAGTGCTGATCATTTGAAGAGTTGTCATCGTTAGCGGAACTTGGTCGGTCACGGTCGTTATGGTCTTCCCGGGGCGAGGTAGCCAAGTGGTGCTGTTGCAGATGATGGTGGTGCTGCAGTATGTGGAGGTGTGGAGGATCATCGTTATTGTTGTTACTATTACTACTAATGTTACTGTTATTATTGTTGCTAATATTGCTTGATGTTCGCGCTGCACCACCACCAATGGATGTTGAGGTGGCCGACATGTCGCTACAAACACCAACACCACCACCACCCACACCACTATTGCTGGGGCAACGTCTCTGGTAAAGGTCTAAGGGTACGGGAGAGGATTGTTGCAGCCGTTTTGGCGGCGACACACTGCAGCGCTCCGCAGCACTGCTTTCACGTTTCAGCGATTGCGATGAATTATGATGCAACGAAGTTGTTGAGTTGGCAGCCGAGTGCGCTGACGCTGAACCATCCAACGGGCTATCGCAGGTTGATGGTTTTGGTTGTGAGTGTGGCCGCAAGCGGTCCGGTTCGCGTTCAGGTTCTCGCAGGGCGGTATTTTGATTTGTCATTTCTGCCAAGCCCTTGACCTTAAATATACAAAAATAAAACATAAGAATAAAAAAGAATTTAAAGGGGCGTTATTGGCGGTACACAAATAATTAAAACAAGTTGTTAGTAAGTTGAATGGTATGGCAAAAACGTGAAAAATGACTAGTTCAAAAATTCTTCATCGTAAAGTCTTAACGAGGCTTATATTTGGTCAATATACGACAATATCTGATATCTTTCATTTGGTAAGAAAGAGAACATTGAAAAGTATCCATTTTGAGGTATTTTGAATCACCTGTAAAGTCGGTTTACGTACGATAATTTTACGTGATAACAGCATAAAAATAAATTGCACGACTGGATCGCACACGCACGTACTTGCTTATAAGCGGTCACAGCTTGGAATAGAATTTGAAAAATATTAAGGCAACTTCAAAGTTTTTATTCGATTTTTCTGACTTTTGACTGTTTGAAAAAAGTACGTGAAATTGTTTTTAGCGGACAAATTTAAACGCCATTTTATTTTTTAAAAAAATGTGAAAAAGTATGTTTTTTTTCAAAATCGCAGTTTTTAAATAAAACGATTTTATTTTAATAACTTTGTTCAAGAATTGAAAACAAATAATTTATGAAAAACTAATCCACATTTAAAAAAATTAAAAAAAAATCCATCTACCCGTTTTCAAAATATTGATTTAAAAAAAAATAAGAAAATTATTAAAAATACAAAAAAAAAAAAAATCGAAAATATTTTAAAATAAAATTACTAAGGCTGTCAACATCTATTGTAAGGTTGGTTCTAAAATAACCGAAAGTTACCTCTTTTTCTCTTATAACATTCATACAACTCGAATCAAAATATGAATTTTGCTGGGGTTTGATATTCTTAACCCTATTCAGCATGAAAGTTCTCATTTCCAAAAGGATCATATCGGAGCTGGAATATACGTCACTACCGATGAAGCATAGTGACCAGTTAAAGATCCTGAGATCGTTCCACTTGGCTTTCTTTTAGTGCCATACGGTTCTCAGGACCTTTTTCTCTAACTGGATGAGTTATTTGGCAGAAATGATATGGTATATTGTTTCTTTCAGGAATGAGATAAAACGTCAGGCCTCGGATATTAAGGATCTATCTTAAAGTGACCTGCACAAGCTCAATCAGAAGTTATATTCTGGATCAATCTGGAAGTGACCTGCATGCATTCGCTAGGCTCTACCAGAACACATATTTTGCTATCAAGTGATACAGACTATATCCGGTATTCTAATATTATTGGTATCACTCAGTTTTTTTTCAGCAGGTTTGTCAAAACCGAAGACATTTAGGAAGCAAGAAGTATAAATAGCCCCTGGTCCCTCCCTGTGGTGACAGCCAGCCAGCGTTTTACCATGACTTTGTTCTGTTGGTGGACCAACTCTTTGTAAATAAGTCGATGACCTTTTTCACTTTTAGTGTGAATGAATCATTCATCCTGAAAGTTTTCATCAACTATCTCGTGAGAGTGTATTTCATCATAAAATGCTGTAAATTTGTTCATCTGATTTCAACATTTTAGAGCTGAATTCGAGAAACACGCTGTTTCACTAGAACGGTAAATTCCGACAGCCTTTAAGAATGCAATTTGATAATCGACGACACTAGTTAGAAAAAATAGAAAAATAAGAAAGAATTTTTCGGCGTAGAAGATCGAGAAAAATGTGACAAAAGTCACATTATGTATATTTTTAGTCACATAAAACCCACGGCGACATCCAGCTTGTCTTAGAATAAAAAAAAAATTCTTCCTAACCTGAGTATAGAACTCGTAATCTTCGGGTTAGCAAGTAAACACCTTCTTTCTTGTATAATGTCTCTAATGAAACGTTCTTTAAAGTTTCTTTCACCGTTTTTATTAAATATTTTGACATTGAAAGTTTGGTCATTTGTGTGCGTTTACAATGCCAGTTCAAAGTTGCCAATTTCAAATTTCCAAAAATCTTTTTTTTTTATCACAGAACTCCATGCCTGTTCATCATAATCAAATACAAAAAATCTATTGAAATCTATTCCCCGAAACAAGTCTATCTCAAAGTGTCTTCAAGTGAACACAGTTTCAAACGCCCAATAAATATCTATAATAAATCCCTATATGTGTCCATAGAGCAATCATCCAAACGTTCAACACCTTGCAAGTTTGCAACACCTTGCAACACCTTACACCCACATACCAAAGCATGCGTCACCAATTTATTAAAATATACCCAAATGTCACAAGCTCGACACTTGCAACATCTTCCCATCGCCATCAGCACAGGTGGTGGTGCGTAAAATTGCAACAATCATTTTTCAAATTGCCGCGTCTCTTTCGCTGTACACTTATCATTCATCATTAGTTTCTTCTTTTTCCCTATTCTTTCCTCATTCTAACACCAAAACATAATTTACTCTGCACGCGCAATACCTGTCACTAAACCATCTGACACCTGTCACTTAAAAGGAATACATATTGACACCTGTCACCATCGATCTTTGTTGCTTTGTCGTTAGTTCTTGTTGTTGCACTTGCATAGACAGAGTCACAGGGAAACTTACCTTCAACGATTCAGCAGTCTTCAGCAATGCAGATAGCTGACAATATTGCACGTTCACCTCGCCCTTATACATGAATTCAACTAAAGTTTGCAATTCGGTGAAACGGACGTCCTTCAATATCACAATTGGATGTCGTTCGGGGTGGTCCAGAAAGAGGCTCTGGAAATATGATGAACAGGCCGAGAGGACCACCTGAAAAAAAAACAAAAATGGGAAATTAGAAAACTTTAGGAAAATTCTAAAATATATATGAAATATATTGTGAGGTGTGTCTGAGGAAATATGAAAAATTAAACGATCCTTTTTCTCTTCAGCGAAAATAACCATTTATCGATGATTTACGATCGAATATTAGCACTTTAGGTGCGAAGGCTCAGATCACCTCCCCCGGTTTACAACTCTTCCTAATACTTGCGCTCCCATTTTATTGCAAAAAAAACCCTTCCGGGCGTCCATAACTGAATGAAAGGAACAAAGCCAACGCGCGCCATCTATCGTATGTGCGAACGTTTTTTTCAAATTAAAGTTTCAAAACGCCGCAAGGATGTTTTCGGCTTCGCTTGTGAATCAGCAGACACCAAGATGGAGGCGGATACGGATTTCGCAGTGCCACAACACGACCAAGTCGATTTCCTGGTTAGATTTTTAGATTTCCCTCGTCCTGTTAACGATTTTTATGTTTTTGGATTTTTTTTTGACGATGGGTGTGTATCTTGAGGGAGGGTGAATGTTTGCTGTATCACCATCACGTTTGGGAAATTAGAGTTTCATTTCTTCAATACAAATGTTCGAAGACAATTTTCCAGATTCCAGCCACACAATGATAATTGTGAAAAATGTTAAAAGCCTCTGAGTGAGCATTGGTCGTTAAATGGAAACTATGAGGTTCGCCGTCAGAAGAATGGAAATGGAAGGCGGTTGAGAAGAGATCGTTTCGGACTTGTCCGTGTCTTCATAGCCTCAGAGTGCACATGCAAATTGTTTTAAAATTAAAATTGCTCTTGTTAACGAGGACATTAATTGTAATTACGAGACTCTTGTGGAATTTTCAACTTTGTCTTTAGAAAATAAAAAAAAACTTTAAAATGTAGCGAGCATGATGTTTGTTTGGTTTGTTCAACAAGTATTATCGAAGGGGCAGGGTATGGAATGTGTGTTGATTTTACTTGATAGCTTGAGGCAGAATGTATGTGAAGTTGCATTGTATCATTCGACTTTACTGATTCTAGTGGGGGGAGTGCAAATGTTCCCGATTTCTTGGAGTTATCATAGAGAATACTAACAACGTTATCTATGTTAGTAACATCCAAGTTAGGTGACGTCCTGTACAAGATTTTGAGCTGAACAAACATTTCAGAAAAACTATCAAGAAATTCCTGCATCTTGGAAAACAAAAGAAATAAATCAGAAAATGCCATTTGATTTGAAATCAAAATACCTCAATAGTTGCCCTATAAACTAGGTCAAATAAAATTGTCCAAAGAACCTTCTAAGCCACGACTCAATTTGACTGCGGATGCAACGCACAACCCAAACTACAAAGCCCACTTTCGGTTCTTTTGTTTGTTCGATTTTTTTTTACGTCACGGTCATCTCTCAGCGCGCAATAGATCTCGAAAATTCCCATGCTTCAATGAGTCAGGCGCATCTCTGAAAACGCAAAACGACTTCAACTACACACAACCAAAAGACCGACGACGATGACGACGGCGACGAAGATCTTCATCATTACAAGCGAAGGGAAAATTACATAGGATGGCGCACATTGGACTTGTCACGATTGGCCATAAATTTTCGCTACGCTGCTCCACTGTGGTTGGTAAGAGTGCAAACTGCAAACCTTTCCCTCGCCACTGCTGGATCATTGGAATTTTTTTGTTGTTCCGTGAATTTTCTGCGGTAAGGTAATCTTTCTCTCTCGCCATTGAAATTGCCAAGGAATCAAAGACCGAAGCACTTCAATGAGCACATCTTGTCGTCAAAGCAATGGGATTTGTTGTTGTTGGACCATAACCATAGGGTACGCGCGCGTTTCTTCAATAGTAAAAGATTTATCCTCATGAAATACAGGAAGATAATACGAACAGGTACCATGGCAGGCAGGAGGTATGTAAGGCTTGATAGAAAAATAGGAAACTTATAGATGATGATGTTGTTGTCACACACAAAGTTCCCAGAGATCACAAGCACTACGGACTTGAGACTGCGAGTGGGGGGAGCACATCAAATGGCCAGAAGAGGAATCGCAGCCGGAAGGCTGTTCGAGAGTATTTTGGCGGACAAATCGAATTGAAAAGACAGAAAATGCAATAATTTTGCAGAAAAAATAAGTTTATGGAAATTAGTGCAACATGGTACAGACGGATGGGTCTTCAGCGTAAATTTTGAATTTCACGTTTTGCAATATCTGAATTGATGTACCGCGTTCCACAGAGAGGGCGCCTTGCCTTCTGCCTTTATTCCTTCCTTGAGATGGATTCCCATTGTCAAATCGCGCACTTTGTTCTGAAGCCGAAAACATAAAATATTTCTTTATTGATGGCTTAGTGCCATTTTCTATCGATGATTTGGGTCATGTTCCACGATGATGCTTAATTTCATATCGTGCATCGCGGAGGACAGGATTATTTTAAAGAAATTAATGGTGCAATTGGATTTTCAGGATAGACTGATCGATGGTCAGTTGCTTTGGTGAAAAGAGATTGGAATTTCCTTATTGAAATGTTTAGAGAGTCAGTATTTTAACGGTAAATTCGAAATGAAATATTATCATAGTAATGGAAGTAAAAATGTTCAATATCGAAGTCATTCTTAAGTTATTTGTGGGATGACTGCTTGGAATTGGTTTGAGCGGCTGAGAAAATTTGAAGATGAAATTTCACAAGAATAAAATAAATAATTCTTTAAGTTCAGTTAGTTTTGGAGTGACAAATAATGAACCTTCATATCGTGGAGCTTTCTACAACTGTGTTTTAGAAAAAAAAACTGGGGGGGGGGGGCAGATTACTTCAACCTCTAGAAATGTCGAAACTAGGGAACAATTACGAACACAAAAAGCTTTAATAGGATAGCCAGATGTAATACTTTTAAATAAGTATTTCCTACGTTTATACGTTCACACGACAATAGAATAACGTACAGAGCGAAAGACGGACCTATGGACATTTTGGACATACAGACAGGCTAGTAGTATCCTGTAGCTGACCCAAAATGGCACATTTCGTGTTCAAACAAGATTGCGTCACAGATACTCAATTAACGTCGTTATCGTTGATTGATGACATGCCTGCATTTTTTCACAGACAGATATTTATAGCTCCAGTGTTCCTGCAGGAGAATTGGCCTCTTATTTAGCCCTGTAAGATGCCAGATGATTACTTTAATTTCGAACACTAAATTAAAGACCATTTATAAAGTACAATATAGGTTAGACATTATGTATTTTATCCAAAATAATAACCTTAATATGGAGGATTCCTTTGTTATTCGATCAGGCCTTATCACTTCTACGGTCATGTGAAGCATCTTCATTTTTGCTGGCCGTCAATTTACTCTTATTTGTCTTTAAATTGTGCAACATTTTGAACCGTTTATAAGCACTGGACGAAGAAATGCCAAGTAGTGCTTTTTCTTTCAGCTTAGTGGACATTTTTCAACGAAAGTAGAAAGCAGAGTTTTTCCATCAAATCAAAGATGTAGGTTGCAGAAACTTCATTTATAATGGCTCTACCTTCAGCAAAAAGTAATTGATTCACTATCTGATCTATTACCTTACTCTTTAGCAGAAAGTTGAGGATAGTGATAGAGAGTAAACGACTAAAAACGTTCCTCTGGTAAACACAAACTTTAAATGGCAACTTTTCGGTGACACCTGCGAAGCATTTTACATTCGTTTTAAATTACTCGTACATGTCTATGATTATCCGTGTAAATTATTGGAACTCTGTATTGTCTTAGGGCAGCCCATATCAGATCTTGTGGTTATCTGTCGAATATGTCTTTTCGAAATTAACTCTTAAGAATTCTCCATATTTTGATTCTGCAGTCGACGACTAACACCAGCTTAACGATTATCATGGTGTGTGACATTGTAGCTTGACGAAACAGTTGCTATTATGACGTAACCGTAGTTCCACTGATCAGGCATTTCGTTAAGGCTGATAAGTTTGGAGATGAGCATCGTGAGCCATCTATGTCTTCCATCTTTTTTCCAGAAATCTGATGGTATCCCGTTTGACCTATTCGCTTTTTTTTTTTTTGCACTAAATTCTTCAACTCTCATATCATGGAATAGGAAGTACAGCCTAGGAAACTGTTCGTTTAAAAGTTCCTCCCAATTCTGTCGTTGTACTGTCCAAAAGTTGTTCTTGAGCAATGTTAATTTATTTTGGTGAGCGAATTTCTGAGCATTTGTCCTTCTTTCAGCGGCAATAGAAAATACTTGCTTACTTGTTGTTAATATTGGAATGTTGCAGTTTTTAAATAAGCTTGCTTTACATCATCAGGGGCTGTACATTCTTTTCGTACTCTTTAAGTTGAAGGAAGAGTTCTTCTTTGCTGCTTTCTTGCAATATCTGTTTCTATCTTTAAATTTGTACGTGAAAAGTCATCAAAATTTAGTATTCTTTTTAAAGGCTTATTGATGCCATTATGTATGGAATATAACATTGTTCATATATTCGCCGCGGCTTTTCTGGGTGGCGCGCGTTAGAAATGTCTAAGTTTCTATGACTCTAGCGCATTAATCAGGATGAATTTGACCGATGGCCGCTGTGTTTTGTGGCTAATTCGCATAAACCTGCGATTTAAGAAAATTCTTTAAGAAAAAAGTCTAACGGGGAATGGGGTCAAATTACACGATCTCGGTGGGCAGTTCACATCACCTCCACGGTGCGATGACCATGCCCTCGAATTGATCGTGCAGAGTTTCAAATGTGGTGTAGCTGTACCGCATGTAGCACCGTCCTGTTGAAACCACATGAAATTAGGGTCCATTTCATTAAATGCAGGCCAAAAAAAATTGCTAATCATCGACCTAATAGTGCTAGCCGTTACGTCGTTATCAAAGAAATATGTACCGATGACGCCGACAGCCCAAATTCCATACCAAGCAGTGAATTTTTCAGGATGCATTTGACGCTCTTGGACCCATGTGGATTTCTATCGTCCCAAATTTGACAATTTCGTGTAGGTACGTACCTATTCATCCAGAAATTGACCAGAGCTCCAGCGAACATACGTCATTTTTAAATTTGTCGTTCAATTTTGTACGGGTGCAGGGCCAATCACCACGCAAAATTCTCCAAGTTCTGGTCTGCGAAAGGCCGAGGTCTTGTGAACGACGCAAAATCTCCTGTCTCGGATTCTCCTGCACACTCTCACGGGCAGTGTTGATGTGTTCGGCAGATCTTACGTTTCTTCGACGTACGAGAGTTATTTGATCATTTACTGAAGCACTGGACTCAAATTTATCCACAAGACTGCGAATAGTCTTTTCGGTAGGAAGAATATGGCAACCGTAAAATGCGCTTTGCGTTGCCCGAACGCTATATCCGTTAATGGTGATTTGACAAAACAGACTGAATAAATGAGAGCCATTTTCACAGAGGTAGCTTCATCAATAATGGTCGTAATTAACACCTCATTCTAGTACTTTATGGTGAATTCATGAATTGGCCAACATAAAACTGGAGTTTCTCAATACCAGTGGGAACTAGATATTCTACACCTTGATTTTCATGGCATACATGAAGTTATAAGCTTTATGAGAAGTCTTCATAATCTACCCGCTTCTTCTATACACTTTAAAACTGGAATAAAGTGGGATTAAAGCTACTAGGCTAAGGTGTACAAAAATCCTTTAAAAATGCTGCTGGAATGAAGTTGACCTACAATGATTTCTGATTGCATCCTATTATGACGGATCTTCTTTCTTTTACACTTCGAAGTTTCCTAACCTGACCTAAAAACCCAAATTTTCAAAACATGCTTTAGTTCTATTACGACTGCGTTTAGTCTAAAATGTTTGCAAATTAAGGTCATACAAAAAGTTCCTCCACATTATTTTCTATAACATATCTCAATTAACCTAAATTACACTACAAACAAAAATCGTTAGCGATTATCTTTTGAAATTAATCGATTTTAAAAATACCAACTTAGTGTTAAACATTAAGCGGATAATACTGGAAATTCAAAAAACCTATAATTAAACAAAAAATTAATTCCATCTGAAACTCCCACAAAACTATTAACAATAAAACCAGATCCATATCGACAAAAAGATACTTTCTTTTCCTCGATTTGTTGCATTGCAAAATTGAAAGAAACATTAACAACCGCGCCGATGCGGTTACAAATGGATTTGTTTTGCAAACATTATCCGACTTAACAGAATCCCAGACCGGATCGGGACCCCACATTGCAACAGCGAGCGCCAGAGCAGCATGCCATACAAAACGCCAGTTCCATTGCGTTAAGCGCCTCATTGCGTGCGCCACTAAAATATTTATCGCATATGATCTCGGAATATAATTTGAAATTTTATCGCCGATTAAATGGTGAATTTGAAATCATTAAAATCATCGCCCGGTGCGCTGCATTGGCCGGACGCAGGAGTCCCGGAGTAGGTGAAGAATTCCAATCAGAGATTTTTTTTTTAATTCGAGAAATCCTGTTCCTCGCACGCGTCATGCCATACGCCTGCGTAAAGTCTGTATTCCACCAGAAACAGGCTTTTTACAAGCCGATGATGCGTTGAAAGTTTATTTCGCATCTTAAATACTAGAAATGGTATTTTTATCTTTATGGATAAATTTGTAATTGGGTATTTTATGAGGGCAGCCGTTTAGTGCGGGCATTTTGTATCTGTGAAATTGATATTTTATGTGCAGTATCTGTGTCTCTCGATCGGTCTTTGGAATGACGCAGAGTTGTTGATGATGCTGGCGTGCTGTTGCGCTGCTGCGCTGGTGGTGTCACAGATGGTTTGCAAACGATTGGCGAATGGACACTTTATTGTCACTTTAACATGCGCGCCATGAGAATAAAAAAAGTATCTTTTTGCCAAACGACCAAGTTGAATGGATGTTAAATATTAATGCGCTGTGAATCTATGATCATGAATAAGTAATCATCACGATTCTGGAGCTGGAGTTGGAGCTGGAACTGGGATGTGTGATGATGGTGGTGTTGTTGGAAAGGTAATTTCCACTTGTCTTGTCAGCAATTATTATATCAGAGCTTACTATGTTTGTATAGTTAGATTGCTGAGTCAATTGGTTTGGTTTGTTGAATGGGGGGGAAGAGGGTTATAGGTTGGGAAGCAATCTTGGCATTGGTTATGGGTTATATAGGGAAAGTCGTGCTAGATGGTTGTAATAAAAATAAACTTGTTAGAGGTGATTTAATGAAAATAAAATTCTTGCCAAAGGGCGCTGCGCGATTGGATTTTTATATGCTCGCGCAAATTTAATTGCGATAATCAATAAATAATCGCCTTATTAGTTTAGAATGAGGTATTTGTGATTAGCGATAAGGCAAAGGGGTTAAGAATTCTACAGAGTGTGTATTTAAAATCAGCAAAGAGCCCCTAATAAAAACATATATTTTTTTCGTTTTTTTTTTCAGATATAAAATATGATATACATACATAAATCTTTTAACATTATTTGGCCTGCCTATACGATTATCAGCAAGGCCCAGAAGAATAAACACTGTTCCACACCCAAAAAAATCCCAAGTCGAGCCTTTTTTCAACCCACTCTTGAGCAGTGTAACTCATTTCGTCACAATCATCACAAATGAGCAAGCATGTCGCATCAAATAGATACCCATTCATTGCTATGCAAACTTGCAGCACACAAAATCATTCCACCCACCCCACAATGATAGTGTCTCCAATGCACCATCATAACCATCCCACCCAATGCCACACAAGAACACCATTTCACTCTGTATCTTCTTCTTAGAAGCCGTTTATATTCCTTATCTTGGTCTAGAAAAAAAGAAACAAGCAAACGCAAAGTTACTCCCCTCACTCAAAAGATATAAATGTATCCATCCATCGCTTTTGGATTGTTGAAATAAAAGACCACCACCAATACTATATCTGTACACACACGGTGAGCGGCAATCCTTATCTTACTGAACCCGCGGCAGTAAGAAATAAAAAAAAACTTATAGAACCTTGCCTCTTGCCCCAAATTCTGCAATGAGTAAAAGAATGTTCATAGTCGGTGCAGTGCAGTGCAGTGCATCTTGGAAAGTATCTATACCAACTTATGGCAAAGCGAGTGCGCGTACTGTACTCATTGCGATTGACCACACGCAAATTTTTTACGTTGGCGTTGAAAGTGATGCCGTGTGGCGTTTTTGTTTTTTGTTGTAACATTTTGGTGTATATATAAGCGCCTCTGGAATTTTTCCTTCCCTTTTACTGGGTTTGAAAGATAGTTTTACAGGATGTTTTCTTTCTTGAATCTAAGTCAGGATTAATAGTGTTTTTTTAGAGGTATAGAACTTTGAAATGGAATAAAATAAAGATGATTTTTTTAAATTAAGATAAAAATTACTTTAATCGAAAGACAATCTTCTACCATTAAAGTTTTAATATTATTTCTGGCATATGACCGCCACTTATCATCACTCCAAATAGGGCAGTTTTGTTTATTAACGTATCCATTCATTCAAAAGTGAGCTGTGGTTTCAATTCTTGCAAGAGTTGGATTTTGTAAGCATGCAAAACAAGATCTTTCAGCAAAATCTTCCATAAAGTGCATGGACACATATCCAATTCCTGTACACGATGGCGCATAGATTGATTCGGATCTTAATCTACGCTACGCTCTACAGCAGAAATTACATATTTAATCGAACTAATTGCTCTGATGGACGATTATGTTGACAACCTGGAAGCATTGTTCAGGCGTCAGCCTATTCATGTTGAAATGCCAAACCAAACTTAAAATAAATCACTTGACAGCTGACAAAATGGGCGCCATTTTTAATAGTGTTGCCAACTTAAAGTTCTAAACCTCTAAAAAAAACACTATTTATTAAAAAATCAAAAAAATTAAAACTTCAAAATGTGACTGAAAACCACTGAAATCGTTGACCCCTTCTAGAATTATTTATTCGAAATTAGAATATTCTGATGCTTTTTAACCGCTTTAAAATGTTAAATTTTTTCCGGGGTTTTAAGAAATCAATTTTATTTAAGTCGAATATGTCATAAAAATGTAATGAGAGGTTACACCGATCATAAAAACCACTCAAATTGTACCATCTTTCTAGAATCAATTATTCAATATTGGAACACCATTGTATGTTTCATTAACATCTAGAACTTTCCTAAGGTTTTATTTAAATTAATTTTATTTTATTCGAATATGCGCTTCAAGAGATAACATTGATCACAAAAACCACTCAAATTTTATCACCTCTCTAAGTTCAACTGGAACACCCTGTATTCTGGAAACTTTTATTTGGATGCAAGATTTGTGTGGCTTTCGATGCAACTTTGTGTCATTTTCCACAAAGACAATATAGGACTAGGTTTTCAAGTCCTATATATATATATATATTTCAAAAGTGCGCAATACCGTTGTTGGTTTGGTAAAAAAAAATTAAATATTACAGTTGAAGTCCCATTTTACTAAGTTTTTCCTTCCTGTGGCATATCAGAAATAAATAAATAAATCCAAGTAAAATAAACAACTCTGAAAAAAAAGAAAAACGGAAGGCAGACAAAGACTCTATAAAGACTCAAGATGAGGACATTAATTTTAGCTCAACTTAAAGAAGCTAGCTGCCGCTCATTTAAATTTAATCGATTCCATGTTCGGTCCAAATGCGGGTGCCACCGCGAAATTTATTTTTTTTTCTTTTGAGACGCACAGAGTTGCTGTAATGCTCCGGGTTGAAGAAATAGCAACGTTTCTCATGCGGAATCCCCTTTGGTTGATCTTAATTTTATTGGCTGGCTCTTCCCCTGCGTTTCGTGGGTATTTATGTTTTATCGAACGATTATGCTGGGAAGATAGTATCTTTGCAGTTAATCTTGTGGATGTTTTCATTGCGATATCGATTGCAATCCTTCTGCGGATGGATAATTGAGCAATTATGCTGAATATGGATAAAAAGGAGTGAATGTTTATTAATTTATTGATATCGAATGCAAATGTCTGGATGTACATATTTCTGAGATATTTAGATATTATTTTGTGAAATGTATTTTGACTGTGGAAGAATAGTGATGACTTCATCTTATAAGGGATATACAGCGTGATGGTTTTTTTTAACAGAATTGAGTCCTAAAGTTTAAGGAACTAGGGGTATCATTTTCAAACAGTTTGGAATTAATTGTCATCGAATTACGCAAATTATTGTTAAAAATTCCTCCAAACATGGTAATGTCGTCTAACTCGGACGAGTTAAAGCCGACTGTTTTTTTAGCACTCGTGTTGTGAGTTCCCGATTTCGCAGAAGTTTGAAAATAAGGGATTGTGATTGTAAGAAATCACTCATTATTTTTCGAAAAGCTTAAGATTTTGTTCGAATTAATTTATTATTAGGATTATAAGAGGTGAAAATTGTTTGCATCTGTAAAGGAAACCTAAGCATTTATTCCACAGAATGTGGTCTGTAATCCTTATTCGGAGAACTGTTAGGTTTCTTCAATGAAAGTACCACGAAAGCGATTGCCTTCAAATTTGGTATGTGTTTACCGACCGTTTAGGAAAAACTTATTGTTCTCGAAAATGGCTCCAACGATTTTGATGAAAATTTTTGAGAATTTTTTTTGTTGGTATTGGCTATCATTTTATTAGAACCACATATACGGGAAAAGTCTATTAACGGGACCTTTCATATAACGTGTTTTTTTAATTTTTGGCTTGCTCGGTAACGGCTTTATGGATTCCTGTCAAATTTTATATTTAAAAAGATCTAGGTAGACAAATTAATTCTGCATATCAAAATTTTTAATAACTTTTTTTTTCTAATAAAAATTAATTAAATTTTTTTTTTGAAAAATCAATATTTTTAAAACTTATCAAAAAAAATATTTTTTTTATTTTATAATCATTCGTTTATTAATAAACCCTAAAAATCTGCATACCAAAATTAAAAAAAACATAATTTTATTAAAATCCGTCCTACAATTTTCGAAATACTTTTTTTCATAAATTCTTTGTTATTTAAGACGTGTGATCGCCTACTTCATTTTTACTAAAAATTGCTAAGTATTGTGGTTTTAATTTAATAGTCTTTTAAGTTCAAAATGTGTTATTGTCAACATAAATGTTATTTGTGTTTTGTCAAAGATCTTGACGTCCAATGTAATTAACCACATAAGAGCAAGTACGTGCGACCTAGTCGTGCTCATTTTTATTCTTATTATTAAGACGCCCTTGCAGTCAACTCAAAATGAATCAGCATTTCGATGATCTTGGAAAAAAGTGCAATGATAGTTTGAGGGATCAGAAGATTTGTCTTTTTGGGGAACAGACTGGACAAATGCTGTTTTCCAACCACTCAATAGATAGATTTGTTCTGGCGTCAAAGGAGGCAAGAACTGGAATTCTATTCGCGACGGTGGATTTGTGTTAATTGAAACCTTGATTCAGATTCTATCACTTGTTTTAAGTGACTTCTTGCCAATTTATTTGCTGCCTAGAACCAATATAAAATTTTGCTCACGCGATTTTGGATAACAACAGCTCCACATCCATCAATGAACTGATTTAGTTGGTTAAAATCAGCAAAAAATTCAACATACCTTTCATCGAGTGTTATCGGCTCCAGGAAATAATAATCCAACGAAATAACTCCCCAAAATGAAAATAAAATAAACCCCTCCAATTTTTATGGATGTGGGGATTTTTTTTTCGTATAAAATACAACCCCAAAATTGGGGATTTGGTTTTTGGAGACTTATTTCATCCTTCAAATTGGGAGTTTTTTTCATCGTGAAACAGGCCCCAAATTTAAAAATGAAAGAAGTCTCCAAATTTGGGATATAAGCAGTGAGATAGATATTGGAGGGTATGCTGCTCACTGCAACCCCCTGTCTAGGATCACTTTCATTTTGGTCAATTTACTAGAAAACCATAAATTTGCTGATGATTTCAAAACAAGCCTCAAATTGCTTAGCTATTCTGTTCAAAAGCTAGGCGAAGTGAGTCTTGTTTTCAAAAATTGCATTTACAGTTTTCTAGTAAACTAACCAAAATGCAAGTGACCCAGACAGGTGGTTCAAAGGGTCAGCATGACTTCCCTTACACATGCTAGTAATGTTATATTCATTAGAATTTAAAATAAAAAAAGTAATTTAACTAAAAAATCTCTTTTTATTTTACTTGTTTTTAAATTTCTTCTTATCCCACTTTTGCAATAAAATCTAGTTGGTTTATTAAAATAAACATTTTTTTAAGCGGGATTATAAACAAGAAACGATATTATAAAATGCGGCATTTTAAAAAAGCGGGATTTAAAAAAAGGAAATATAAACAGTGAGATATCGAACCCAACCCTTTGGGGACTTATTTTATTTTCGATTTTGGGGGGTTATTTAATTTTCAGTTTGGGGGTTATTTCCTGTTATCTGGCTGGAATAACGCAGCAATAAAAAAATTTGTGTGAGGATATTAAAAATTCTTCGCAAACAAAGCATCAAATTCCTTCGATGTTGAAATTTTGTCCAATAAACAGAGCAGGTTCTCAATACATATTATTATTAGTTTAATAGATACCTTAGTAATATTTGAATTGATCCAAATCCCCTCGGTTTAATCTTCATCCTTAGTATATTTCACCTTGATTGGTATAACGATTAAAAAATCCTCACTAAAAACAAATATTAATATATCTACTTTTTTTAACAATCAGTTAACATTGTTAATCGTCTCAAAATCTTACCCACTCCTTGACCATGACCATGAGATATTTAAAAAAAAAACTCATTTCATGGCCACACTGTCATAATTTTTTTGTTTTGCCAATTTAAGTGTCTGGCATTCGAGAATAAAAAATGCGTTTGAATTAACCTACTACAACGTTAGATTCTTTAATAAAAAAAACACAATACAATAGACAGACATCTAAGCAGACGGTCTGTGTAATAAAAAAAGCAAAATCCCAAACATCCAAATTCAAAACAATGATTCAATCCATTTTTTTTTATATTTTTTTGTTAACAATCACAATTCACAATTTGATGGAACTTGAGCTTTGGATAAATATTTCGGTGAAGGATGGTTGGATTATAGCTTGGGCACTTATTTCGAAGAAAAAGAAAATTAACTTGTAAGAAATAGCAGTTTGCCACTTGCCAAGGACAATCCATCGAGTCATGAAAGTCGCCACCAAAATGCAATTATCTGCATGAAGGCTTGAGTCACTATAACGAATTTTACAAACAGCGATATTTATTTGAAGGTTATTTACTTCTTTCCGGTGGTTGCAATCTATCAATGTCGGCTTCCATAAAACATATATAAAAAAAAATAAAAATAAAAAAAATTAACATACCTGAAAAAAACAAAGGCCTTGAGGTTGACGTTGACTTTTTTTGAGCTTTGTTTCGTTTGAATGTATGTGCGTCTCTTCGTTGTAAAACGTCGGTTTTTATTTTTTTTTAAATAAAAAAAAAATATAATGGAGACATGAACAATTCTGTGAACAAAGCCGCAGTTATATTGTTTTTTTTTTGAGAATTTTGAGTTTTTTCTTTATTGATTTTATTGACACTCAAAATGTTTTTTTTTCACCAAAAAAAATTTATCTTTTTGAAATTTGTTAAAATTTAGATATTTGACAAAAAAATATTAAAAGAACTTTAAGTGAATTACCAATATTTGGAGTTTTGGAGTATTAAGGCTATTGAAACCACTTCCAATGCTGAAAGACAATGCCATATAACAGCATCACTGCTTTAACCATATTCAAAAATCGTCGACAGGCCTCGCATTTTTTTTTTATTATTTCATGACTGAGGTCAACTCGTTCCAGGTGTCATTGGATCGGTTTGGTCCAGGAGCATTTGAGCCTAACTTTCTTCCGCGAAAGGTAAGGCGATATTAGGGCATCTTCTTTCTACAAGACAGTATCAGCTAAGTTGATCATGAAGTACTTAATCCAAGATGGTATTCTTAATACGGAGGCTTAAAAAATAAATGTATTGGCAATTCTGCTTCTTTATTAAGGAGTCAAGGTTTAGTGACTTATACTCTCAACAATTCATGCGTGTGGGTTGTGAATCTCCAGGATAGCATGAAGTCCGAAAGGCTACATGAGAAATGAGGTGCACTGCTTCGATAATATTTACTTCTTGTAGAATTTGTTATTTCCTCCGTAAGAGGTTGTACCCCGGTATAAAAGGTGGCTCTGACAGGGAATCGAACCACGAGCCTTTGGCATAGCAATTACGCTTTGTCGTGCTTTGTCGCGAAGCATCTTCATTTAAGATACCATCAACTTACTTTCATAAATATTGTCCAAATTTGTGATCCATACCTATATATATGTAAGCTAAGCGAACAGCTACCATTAGAGACTTATTTTCGGCTGACGGGACATTTCGATCAAATAAGTTTGCGAGTTTTTCCGCCACATCATCCAGCTTACACTTACGCAGTTCTTAATTTCATATCGCAAGACCCTTCACTATAAATGATTATCGAAGTCATTTAAATTTTTCGAATTTGTAAAAGAACTGTAATTCAAATTCATTCCCGAAATAGGTCTGTGTACAAATTCGGAATGCATGAAAAATAAGGAACTATTCGGTTTCTTTTGCGGCTTTTTAACCTTAGTTTGAGTTGCTCGCACATCTCAATGATCGTCCGCATGATAATTTCTGGAACTCTGCGTTGGGTATTTCGTTAGAGCATTATTTATAAAGATGATGTAAATGTTTCAGTTATTGTTCGGTCGCCTATCATTTTCAAAGCTCTTTTTGAGTTCTATAGAAAACTCAAGTGGGTTATGGGAGCACCTGCCCAAATATGCGAATTGTACTCAAGTGTTGGTCGAATATATGCTTTATATACTGTAGCTTGATCGGGTGAGGAACTTCTTGCATCTTCGAGGGAAACCTAAACACCTTGCAGCATTCTTGGCGACGTCAAATATGTAGTCATTCCACAGAAGGTGGTCTGTAATGCACATACCGAGAACTGATTGATTGATTGAACTCATGACTTGATTCTTTGGGTTGTAGTTGTAGTCTAGGTTGTCTTGTAGTTGTAACTTGTAAATATCGGTTCGATACATATTCAAATACAATCTTTCTTCAAGAAGAAGACATGGTAAAGAAGATACGGTAAAAATAATGTATGCTTTTGAGTCCACAAAAGGCGTTGTGCATTACGGGTACAACATTTTTTTTTGCAGTTTTGACAAAAATGCTTAATCGATTCAGAATTCGCACTAAGAAAATTATTCTTTTCTTGAGTTACAATGCACTCACTAACTACTATGTTGTCAAGAAATTACTTTCTTGTGACCTTCTCTCAAAATCGGGTAAAAAACGCGGACGTAACATACATACTGTGATGTGGCAACAAGTTTAGATACATTTTGTAAATTAACGCCATCTGTTGGATTCATTGTGTACAACAACCAACATTTATTGTGTACAACAACCACCATTTATTGTGTACAACAACCATGCCCCTAGAAGTATGCTACATATTTGCAACATGTTTTAACTTAGTACTAAATCGAACTTGACGAAACAATTCGAGACTCGAATTAGTACCGAAAGCTTAGATTGTGCCAGAACCAGACAGAAGCTTCCAGAAGCTTTTAAAGTTGTATAAATACAAGAGTAGATTGCATTGACAGTTCAGTTTATTTTCGAAAGTGGAATTGTTAACAACTGGAAGTAGTAGTAAAAAGTGATTGAATTGAGATTAAATAAAAAGTGTTGAATTATAAAAACGTATTTGAATTGTGAATAAGTGAAATAAGTTAAATTGGTGTTATTTAAACTGAAAGACGTTGTGTTTTATAAAATAAAGAGATTTGTTTTATTATTGTGGAATTTTGATTGAGTTTTATTTGTCGAACCCCAGGCCAAAATATCACATTGGTGTCAGAAATTGGGGATAAAACTCAGTAAAGTGCTAGAAAATTCCATAGTGACATTTTCTAAAACAGTTTCGGTGACTCATTTAATTGTGAAAGTGGAATTTTCCAGAAACTATTGAACTGATTGTGCTTTAAAACTGTGAATAGCGAATATTTTTTTTGTTAAAAATAGTGTTGGAAAAAGATCTTTCTAGAAGAGACATTAAAATAAAACTGACTGTGTTGCGAAAATAGTGTTTAAGTTACATAAAATGGGTCGCAAATTAGAACAATTGACAACAGCTGAGTTGAAAGAAGAATTAGGAAAACGAAATCTTCAGACTTCGGGGCTGAAAAAGGAACTATTGCTCCGACTTCAGAATGCTATCACTCAGGATGGTGGAGACCCCGATACCATGTTGTTCGATGTTGAAGAACAAGGGAGAGAATGCACAGTAAGTACAGCCGATGAAATGCCTGCTTTCATGAAGTTGCTTCTGTCGAAATTCGATGCTTTGGAAAGTTCCTCGAAAGAACAAAAGAACTTTCTCGAAAAACAACAGAACGTTCTCGAAGAACAAAAGAACGTTCTCGAAGAACAAAAGAACGTTCTCGAAAGCAAATTTGATGGTCTCGAAAACAAACTCGATGCACAGAATGTTCTCTTCGACAAAAGACTTCAAACAATCGATCAGAAATTCGAAGCCAAAATAGAAAACTTGGAAGAAAAGTTCGTAAGTGTAGAGCAACAGTACGAACATCTGGCTAAGGAATTTGATTCTTTGAAAAAGCAGAAGGTTCGGGAATATTCGAGCGACGGTCCACGAAGAAAGGAAATGCAGCCCCCTGTCTTCGATGGTCAAACATCATGGCCAATTTATAAGAGGCAGTTCGAAGCTGCCGCCTTGACGAACAACTGGGACAACGAAGACAAATCAATTGCTCTTACGCTTGCTCTCAGAGGAACAGCTGCCGAATTGCTGCAGACCATTCCTGAAGACAAACATCAGGATTATGATGCCATGGTCAAGGCAATCGAGATGAGGTTTGGCGACGAACACATGCAGCAAGTTTACCGAGTCCAGTTGCGCAGAAGGGTCCAGGCAAGAGGTGAAACGCTACAACAATTGCAAGCTGACATTGAGCGCTTGGCGAATTTGTCTTATCCCAATACCAGCAGGGAAATCATAAACGAACTGGCAACCGATGCGTTCACTAATGCCATTGCAGATGGAAAACTACAAATGGCTGTGAGAATGGCAGGTAAGAAAACGCTACGCTAGAGTGCTCATGTCAACGTGTCGACATTGAAAGACGAAACCCGAGCACTGTTCGAGGTCAAATGAGATGCTGGAATTGCAACAAGTTAGGACACCTACAGCGACAATGCAGATCTCCACAGGTAAGCTGCCCACATAGCGCGAGAAAAAGGCTAACTGACAGGGATATCGCTTACCCTACCGGGCATGATTTGGGGATACATCAGTGTGGAAAGCGCGTAAGAACCAACTTTGCAGAGCAGAAGTCGGTTGATGAAATGAACGCCCCCAGGACCATTATCCAAGTTGCGCAAACGAAACGCTGCAACCAGAGTTTGACGGTGAAGACCGTCATCGCCAACAGAAAATGTGTGGCCACTATCGATACGGGTGCCACGGCCTCCATAATTAGAAGAGGCCTTGTCCAGACGTCCTGGCTGCACAACACCAGCTTGAACAGTCTGAAGGCAGCTACGGGAGAAGTAGCAAAAGTATACGGAGAGGTACTTCTGAAGATAGAACTGGCAGGGCTGACCTTCGCACATAAATTCTTGGTAGCTGACATATGCGACGACTGCATACTAGGTGTGGATTTTATGAAGGCACATGAAGTAGTCCTAGACTTTCGAATGCAGGTGTTAAGGTATTCAATCGTCGAGATTCCAATGGTGTACGGAAACGAGAATGCTGTAAATCGTCGGACGATCATAAGCAGTGATGAAATCCTACGGCCATCTTCAGAAAGAGCGCATCCTAGGTGTTTGAACGGTAAGAAGGACGAAAGTATTTCTGTTCAGAGACTAAGGGCTGAACCTGTAAAGGGTTGGACTGCGGAAGAACTTCGTAATGCACAAAAGGAAGATCCTGACATCGAGCCCATTCTTGTATGGAAGGAATCTATGGATAAGCCGAATGCAAGAGACATCTCCGACAGAAGTCCTACCTTAAAGGCATACTGGGCGCAGTGGGACTCTCTCCATGTAAAAGATGGTGTTTTGTGGAGAAAATGGGAAATGCCGAATGGAAGATCCTTTAAGATGCAGCTTGTGGTGCCACGGTCGAAAGTGCAGGAGATTTTAAGGGAAATGCACGATGAAGAATCCGGCGGGCACTTAGGAATCAACAAGACAAGGAAAAAGGTACGGGTACGCTATTATTGGTTAACTGTAAGAAAAGATGTTGAGAGATGGTGTCGAAAGTGCACCATGTGCAAAGCTAGTAAAGGACCCAAAATCAAGGCAAGTGCTAAAATGCACCAGAACAAAGTGAGCGCCCCGATGAAAAGGATCAACGACACACACCAAAGAACCCAAAGCAACATTAACATTGCGAGAGACCGCCTGAGAGCCAGATACGATGCGCGAGCAACAGCACCTGAATTCAATGAGGGAGATCTGGTATGGCTTTATAACCCACATCGCAGAAAGGGAAAATCGCCCAAGCTTCAGCAGGACTGGGAAGGTCCCTACCAAATAGTTACGCGCATTAATGACGTCGTTTTCCGAATCCAACGAGGACCAAGAGCAAAAATGAAAATTGTCCATGTGGATCGACTGCATCGTTACCACGGAAACAATGATGATGTGCTTGTTCGGGACGAACAAAACTAAGAGGGGGACAATGTGATGTGGCAACAAGTTTAGATACATTTTGTAAATTAACGCCATCTGTTGGATTCATTGTGTACAACAACCAACATTTATTGTGTACAACAACCACCATTTATTGTGTACAACAACCATGCCCCTAGAAGTATGCTACATATTTGCAACATGTTTTAACTTAGTACTAAATCGAACTTGACGAAACAATTCGAGACTCGAATTAGTACCGAAAGCTTAGATTGTGCCAGAACCAGACAGAAGCTTCCAGAAGCTTTTAAAGTTGTATAAATACAAGAGTAGATTGCATTGACAGTTCAGTTTATTTTCGAAAGTGGAATTGTTAACAACTGGAAGTAGTAGTAAAAAGTGATTGAATTGAGATTAAATAAAAAGTGTTGAATTATAAAAACGTATTTGAATTGTGAATAAGTGAAATAAGTTAAATTGGTGTTATTTAAACTGAAAGACGTTGTGTTTTATAAAATAAAGAGATTTGTTTTATTATTGTGGAATTTTGATTGAGTTTTATTTGTCGAACCCCAGGCCAAAATATCACAATACATACATATATCAGAGCAGATGAGGCTTTAGATTAGGAGAATAATTCTCAAGCAATTTTTTGACAAATATATGCTGGTGTTTATTATTCTCGTAAAAAAGTACTTTTTTAGCGCATTGCCCTAATTTGCTGTTAAAAACATTTGATTTTTAACTATTGTTGTTGAATCTTGAGAAAAATATACACTACATTCTGATGACATATATTAAAGAAAATTCTTCCCATTGATTCAATGCTAATAATATCTAGAAATAAACACATTTAAAGTGGACTTGTTTTCAATATTGAGGTCTTTGTACTCTTCTCTGAGCTATGAATACCAAGTCTTCAGTTTTACTTGCAATTATAGGTACTATAATGCAAGTTATGGATTTGTGCAAAAAAAAAACATTCCAACAATCAAACATGACATTACGATGACAGAGAAGTCGAAAAAAGTGGGTCCGAAAATTCTGTCCGTCTGTCTGCCTGTCTGTTCACACCTCTACAGCCTAAACGGAGAGGTCGATTTGCTTCACACTTGGTATCTAGTATTAATTGGGAGTATCATTTTTTAGCTTTAGGTCGAAATATAACGGTACCCGCCATACAATTTTTAACAAAAAGTTTGTTTTTCTCGAAAACGGATCTAACAATTTTGATTAAACTTTCAGGGTGCTATTTTTTTACAACAATAAATCTTTCAGTTAGAATTATTTTTTTTTTCTAAATTTGTTCTATAACGGTACCTCTTATAAAACCACTTTTTTCAAATGCGGTTTTATCGTAAACCATTATCCCGATTTCAATAAAATTTTGCACACAGAAAGTCATTTATAATACATAATTCAATTAATATTGCATTTAAAAATTTCCATAAACGTTTTTTTTCGATTTTTTTAAATAAAAAAAAAAAAATTGGTTTTTGAAATATTTTCAAAACGGGTTGAGTTGTTTGAATTTTTTTTATTAATTTTCCCCGATCAAAACTACAGATTTTCTTATAATGACATACTAAAAATAATTAAAAATATTTTTTCGAAAAGTTTTTCAAAAAAAAAACGGTTTTTTAAAAAAGCTGGTCGAACGATTTTCATTTTTTTTTTCTTCGATAGACATTTACTTTTCAAATTTTCTTTTTAACCGAGATAAAACAAAAAAAAATTGAAAATCTACACGCACTCGTTAGCAAAAAAAAAAAGAAGCAAAATCGACACCACGAAACCAACTGATTTTGCTTTAGACTTTTATTTTTCCTCTTCTGATCTGGCTACAATTTATAATATGCTTTATACGGTCTAAACTTTAGTAGTATAACTCCCACCTCTGCACAAAAAAGAGCATTAAAATTAATAGGAAATAGAACTGCCATTGAAACAATTTCCCGTCTCGAACACCGACGCAACGTTTCATGTCTTTCCTTATTTTATCGTTTCTGTTACAAAAAATGTTCACTCGAAGTAGCCAATTGCATTCCTCCCCTTAAAAATTTCTCCCGCAATGCCCGTTTCGCAAGGAATACTTATCAGTTCACTCTTGAGCACAATTTCGGACGGTACGAGATTCTTTTCTTAGTCGAACAACTCGAATTTGGAATAGTTTACCAGGCGAGATTTTCCCTTGCCATTTTGATCTGCAAGCATTCAAAACCAATGTTGATCGACACCTCCTATCCTTCCCCTCCCTATCTTTCTAATTCCCACGCAGAGTGCTCTACATTAAAAGGGAAACAAATAATGGCTTGTGCGCCCGCTAATTAAAAAAAATTGGGCATTTTAGCCAACTCGAATTTGGAATAGTTTACCAGGCGAGATTTTCCCTTGCCATTTTGATCTGCAAGCATTCAAAACCAATGTTGATCGACAACTCTTATCCTTCCCCTCCCTATCTTTCTAATTCCCACGCAGAGTGCTCTATATTAAAAGGGAAACAAATAATGGCTTGTGCGCCCGCTAATTAAAAAAAAATTGGGCATTTACTTACCATGGTGGAATTTTGGTTCTGTGAGCACTATGAAGCTAATCACAAAAAAATTTGAAGATCAAAGAAATCTTTAGGTGTTGAAATTAAAACTTAGTACATAGAACACTCCGCGAACTTAGCAGGCAGCTCACATTAAGTAAGTAGTATAACTTTTGTGATGCAGGTAACTTGCATAACTACTAGTGATCTGATGATATCAAGTCGAGTACCACAGAACATATCGCCGGTGATCGGCAAGAGGAAAATGGAGATCGGCCTAGCATCATAAAGAAAATGTTCCAAGTATTCGAATTTTGAAATTTAGTCGTCTTAATCATAAAAACATCAAACCCCGATGACGAACATTCTGATAAGTTTCATTATTTAGCAAAATATTTTCAATTCAATTTCAAGTTATCAAAAAGTTCAATTATTTATTTTTATAATTTTTTTTTTCTAAAATTCCAAACAGGAAAAAAAAAACATGTAAGATCATCCTTTACTCTATGCATGGTATCCGTACGTCACCTCGTACATTAATTCAGTCAGTCAGTAGTGCGAAATTTCGCCTTTGAGTTTCACCAAATTGATGTTTGAGTCTTGTGAGTGCGAAGGTCATTGTGTGTGACGCATAAAACTACGAGCTAAATAAATTAAAAAAAAAATTATTTTATCTTCGTTGTTGGTACACGAACGTTTGCAATTTTTTTTCTCTATACTTTTTGCGTGTATTCACAGTCTGTCTAGACGTTAAACACACCAACCGGAACATATTTTAATGTTCTTTTTTGAACTAAGGCTAATCTGATGTATCTGAGGTTGATGTGATGACAGTAGAAATAGAAATGGGTAACTCGAAAAATTACGTCATCACGAGAATAAGCATTTGCAAATTTGATAAATGTTCTGTTAATAAGCTACAATTTACATTTTTAATAACCGGCAATAGAACGGTTTTTAAAAGTAATTATAATGCCCAAGGTTTACGAGGGTCTTACAAAGTAAATCCAAAGGATTGCATGCTGTTCTGGACAAAACTTACAGATGCCATTTGAATGATTGAAATACTTTCCTAAAATAGTTAAGAAAATATAAAGGAGATGCAATAGTTAAAAACGGCTCCAAGAATTCTTATGAACAAAAATCAAAACAAATATGATAGTCACATGTTATTTATTTAATTATTACATATTAAAATTTCAGTCGAAAATTACAAATTCTGGCATCAGAATGTAAACTGAATTTTTTATTTTGTGACAATCGCTTAGCCGATTCCGTTCCTGGTTAACCGATTACAATCAAAATTGATATGTAGGAAAATGTTAGTAGTCAAAATAATTTCACATCAAAACATTTTCGAATAACTTTTAACTATTTTTTTAATTGTTTTTAAACTTTACATTTACTTCTGGAAGACAATTTAACTAGAAAGAACAGTTGTTTGTTTCTTCTCTGGTGACCTAAGAAAAGATCAGCAGGCCTCTTGGTCCTAAATTGTTCCATGTCTAAGGCCAACTAAATGCAGGTGTTGTTACGTTTGTTTGATCGAGGAGTTTTTGAGCTCGCCTTTCGTCCCCGATAGAATTTTTCGACACATGCGTGCTCTATTTTTGTTTCTTTGTTTATTTTTCTTTAACGGAATTCGGTCCAGTCAAGTGAAGCAACCGCTTAATGAGTTAATTATGCGTAATGGTCTGGTTGTAAGAGCCGTGTCTGGTGTTCGAGAAGATGACAATGTATGCCCCGTGGCTGAGAGATTAGTCGAACTGCTAAGTGAAGGGTCGGGGTTCGATTCCCCGTCAGAGCCACCGCTTTTTCCGGGGAACTGCTTTTTGCGGGGAACTGACAGAACCACCAATAGTAAAATGTGTCTTGAAAAAGTCCATCTCATTTAGCCGTTCGGATTCGGCGGTAAATTGTAGGTTCCTTCCATTCTTGCAGATTCACAACACACACAGAGGAATGGTTGAAGGGTAAAAGTCATTATAGGCCTTGGTTCTTTAAGGAGATGTCACGACAATAAATCTATGTATGTATGTAAATGTCGATGACTGGTGTCGGAGAATTTGAATGCTTGCAAATAAGGTGTAAGAAGTGTGTTCGGATTTCGATGGAGGACTTCCTATGTGATAAATAATGAAGACTGTATTGTATAGGCCCTTTTAAAGTTGGTGAGCCTAGCCATTGATTTTATACGAATCGATCTATAAGTTCGATTCTGCTTTTAAAATTGAGCGAGGCCGAAAATGGGTTAAAAAAAATTGGTACGTTAGTATACTTGATAGAAGCTACCTGTTAAATTGCGGTAGGCCTCTTGTAGAAGCTTCGTGGTGGCTTCCGTTACTCATAGGCTTTCGCCCCTTAGCAATGGAAATATATTTGGCATAACATTTATACGTAATGTGCAGCTAGGTGGCTTGCCACTCTAGGAACACGGTCTGTGACACCAATGCGAGTAACCTCGTGGAGTTTTGTCTTAACGTCTTTATAAAATCTGTTAACAGAGATGGTGGTAAGGTCTTATTCCTCAGCAAAGGGTCATAACAAGTTATATTAGAATTGTTGTTAGTCGAGCTGACTGCAAAGCTTACTTACTTACTTATAAGAATTGCTACTCGATTGGCGTAAGCTGCCTTAAAAAAGTGCTGAATGCTTAATTTGAATCCTATGCGGTTAGGCTCGCCGTGAAGAAGGAGAGTCATAAGTCGACCGAACCGCCTCAACCTCTGCTTCCTATTGAAGTCGATAAAAATACAAATCGTTTTCACTTACAAATTTTTCAGAAACTCACTTCTGTTTTTCTTTAAAATAATTACCCAGATTGAAAAAAGTCAATTAAAGACGAATAAAACGCAAGCCTTCCCATGGAATAGCAATAAATAATAATGAATTATCTACACCTAACCCTATCAGCTCCGCAAAAAGCTATCTGCACACGTGCCGATGTCAGTCGGTATTAATTCCCTTAACCTCGACTAACATCTTTTTTTGTATCTTTTACATGAAATACACTATATGGAAATAAAGATACCTGCACGGTGCCGGTACAAGCTGTGCAATGCACAGCATAAACATAAACAGAGATTAAAATTCAATAAAATCGTCATTATAATAACGATAATTGTGTAATTTATACAGGGACTGGGGCGCTTCGTTGGGTGGGGTGGTGGGGTGAGGGTAAGATGGTGACTCCACTGCCTGCCATTACAGAATGTATCTGCAAACGAAATCGTGTAATGTCATTCATTCAATCGTAACGTGCTTGTATGTTGCAGTTGTTGTTGGTTTTTTTTAATCTGTGGTTCTGTCGATTAGTCTTTACTCGCCCATAGAGAGAGTATCTGTATCTGATGTCAGTAGCTAAAATCCGCTGCCACTAGCCGCAGCGCAGCTATAGCTACTGCACTGCAACACCAGCAAACTGCGTCTATTTGTTCGTGTGCATTTTGATTGTGTGTTCTGCTGTGTGCTAATCCAAGGTCGCAACTGGCACGATTATTCCTTGCACCCTCTTCCGCCTTCATTTGCCATCGCCTCCCCGCACCCTTCTGCATTCTTCAACCCCATTCTTGATGATTTTTCCGCATGCTGAATGCATAATATACCTTCGTTTGACTGGAAGCTGGAACTGCTGTTGTTACTGGTGCTGTAGTTGGCAGTTGGCAGCAATGCCTTTTACTGTCCCGATGCGGCTTAGCCCATAGCCTTCGGGCTGCTCTGTTCTGTCTTCATGGCTATAGGTTGGATATGTCAGCCAGAATCAGCCACATCCACCAGTCAGTGGAGTGGCCCTACTACCATCGATTACCGGTGTGATGGAGGCAGGAAGGCAAAAATGAAAAAGTTAATAATAATTGGTAAATGTAATCGCATTATTGCCACATAGAGAGTGAATGAGCGATGATAGAATTGTTCGCCTGTTGCTGCACACATTAAATGAGAGTTTAACAATTATAAAGATGCAGATACATCTATAGAGCTAGGTTGGATTTTTTTTTTTTTTTTTTTTTTAATGCATATGGATGATGTGTGGTTTGTATAGTAGTTATTTATATTATTGCTTGCGGTAATAATGGTATTCTGTCATGCTGTGGCACGAACACATGTCGATTGACGATTATTTTAATTAATACCGGAGTAACTTGAGAGTTTTTTTTTACAAATGAATTTTGCACATTTAATTTGTTATGAGTTTTTTTTAGAAAAAGAATGGATCCTCATTCCTCAATTACAAGACTATTAGGCAAATCGGAAATAATTGAAACATAATGATTGTTTAATCTTTGAGATACTTTTAATCGATTTCCAACAACAAGGATTAATATCAGGAAACGACTGCATCCAGTGATATACATTCAGTATACATACCTATTTAAGAAGCTTTACATACTGACTCGGGACTATCTTGTTCAATGATTTCTAATTTCATTAGGTATTACTTTTGTTTCTTGACAAAACCTTCCAATACAATGAACTTCGTAAGAAGGTCAGTTGAATAATATTCTCACCGATCTAATACGAGATGACCATCATCGAAGCAGCAAAAAAAAAACATCAACAAAAGAGTCTAAGACATTTCCGGGTGTAAGCAATCCTTTAGAGCGAAAAAAACAGCAGCAGGACCACTCCGTTCCAAAACGACAAACTCAATTAGTACCTTCAGCCTTGCAAGTCTCATAAAAACTTTTTTCCCCACAAGCTGGTGCTTAAGCAACACTCTAATCTCATCAAGTAGCTCCGGTCATTTAAAACCTAAATTAATTTCATTTTCTCTTTTCTATTTTTATAGATTTAGACGTTCTGGTTATATCATAAAATTCCAAAAATGACAAAAAAAATAAGAACAATCAGGCTTTAAAAAAAGCCTTCAATAACTTGACCATTTGAAAAGGCACAACTGACCCATATGGTCAGCGATACTTTATATTTGCAAGAGAAAAACAGGACTACCTGCTTGACCAACCTAAGCCGTGAGCGATCGCATCTCTCTATAGCTTTTTGTCCTTTTCTAATCGCGCTGATTATCCCACGCATTGTCTGGTCTGGGGTTTATTTTAAAATGAAATAAAAAGAAACTTGAATAAAAAAACAACAATAGAAACCACAAAACCTAATGTATAAATAATTTCGAATCCTGTTTTGCGCCTCTGGCGAAGGTCAACAAGATTGTTTGAGTAAAATCTATCTTGCAGATACTTTTTTGTTTCACACGCGCAAAATGCAGACAACATGTTTTGGAAATTAAATTGTGATGCTGATATTAAATGTTTGCGAAAAGTTTGAAACCTGTATAGGTATGCGTTATACAATTTAATGACGAACAATATCTCGAGGGTTTCCATTTTGCGCCTTCCACATTTTCTCTTCTAGAACATTATTAGATATTAGTTAAGGATTGTAATAAACGTTCGTTATAAGATCAATGACTTACAAACTATGCGACTTTAAATTAAGCGAATAAGAACTCAGCTTCCCAGAACTTTTAAAAGTGAATGGAATTAATGGTGTGTGGAATTAATGAAGGAATGAACTACTGATCCAGAGTAGCTAATTCAGGAAGTGTCAGAAGATAAAGAAATTGATTAGTAAAAAAGGAATAGTCGGAATCTCTTTGCAATGTTACCTATTTCTTGAAATCGTAGAACAACTATGATTCAGATCGTTTCGATGAATTTTCAGAAATATTTGAATAATAATTTTTGAAGGCGAACGACTTCAAACGATGACACTGTATTAGGATAATTCAGACGGCGCAGGGACATAAGTCCCAGTTTTACGTTTTGGGACTTATGTCCCGGGGACACCAAAAAAATTTGTGGGACTTATGTCCCACTAAACATTTTTGAAAGTGCAATGCACCCTACAAAAGTATTAGGGTCATAAGGTCCATGAACGAAATAGACATAATGTCCATGGACCTAATGTCTGAATTGAATTTTTTTTCATTTTCAGTATGAGGTAGGTGTGAGGGGCATGATGCCCCCCTGCAACCCCCCTGCTTGCGCTCACTATAGGATTTTGGGAAGGTGCAATCTTGGGTATGTACAACGTTTTTTTTATTTAAAGAACCATTGCATAAGCCCAATCTTGCAGTTACTCCAAATCCTATAGTGAGCCCAGGCAGGGGGGTTTCAGGGGGCATAGTTCCTTATTAAATATTATTTATTACAAAATTTGGGACTTATGTCCCAGCTTCACCAACCAAAAGTTGGGACTTTTCTCCCGGCGACTTATGTCCCTGCGCCAATTAAGAATAATGAGGCCTAAAATCGCTTATGCTCGAAATTCGAGCAACTTTCAATTTTGTACTTTTATACTAAACTAGCTGACCCACCCGGCGTTGCTGGTGTTTACCAACGATTTTCAGAATACCGATCAACTCGCCACTTATTGGGTCCAATTATAGTTAAAAACCGCAAACGTTATCATGTTAAAATAAATACATACACACAAAATGTTTTCAAAATCCATCAAATTATATGTTGTTCATATGAAAATATATACAGACATACATATTTGCACCCCAAGGTCACTTATCGGGTCTAAAGCTAACAGGATCACGAGCTTAGCTAATGTTAGGAATGTCTATAAAATTCAGCAAAATCAATAATATAATGACTGGCCCTACTTGGAACACAATACATTTTCTGGGTCCCGACAATAGCTTCACTTTTCGGGTCGAAACTATATCCTAAAATAACTAAGGGAACCATGGTCATGTTCATACTTCATAGAGAGAAAACTTAATGTTCCTAAATATCTTCACTCCGACGCTGTCTACCGCATCCAAATTGTAAGGATCATTCGAAGGGCCAATTTAAAAAAATTTGAAAATTTCGACAAAATCGGTCTGGTCGTTTGGTGCATTGTTTGAAAAGCACGAAGTCAGGAAGGTTTTTAAACAAATCCCAGACAATATAAAGCAAGCTATTAACAACGACAGGCAGCGGCAACGGAATATTCCAAGAATTTCTCATACATTCTGCGTTGTCAATCTTGTTGTATGGATGACTGACTGACCGAGTGATCTGGATTCTGGAATGATTCCTGGCATTCAATGTGTCAACTAAAAGTCAATCAACGCGCCTCTGATTGGTCGTTTGGACCTTAAAATTCGTTGAATTTTAGTTGACATTTAGTCAAAAAGTTAGTCAAAAAATACCCACCATCGCTTTTTCATATTTACCATATATTTTCTAAATACCGACGAAAGCGCCACATATTGGATCACATTATAGCTAAAAACCACAAACGTAATCATGTTAATACGCACAAAACGTTTTCAAAATCGGTCAAGGCTTTAAAATTTAACGTTGTTGATACAACGTGTTTAACATAATGTGTATTTTTTGAATGTCGAGCTATACTAATCTCTTCTTGTGCGATTTCTCGTTCTTCTTCCGTGCATTGATTTGCAATATTATGAAGCCTAATTGTGTTGCATAACGTGTTTTTTGAGAAAGATTAGACCTTCTAGGTCTTGATTTTTAAATAATAGCAATCGCACGAAAGAAAATAAATCGATCCGTAACTTTTATACATTTACTGTTTTGAAAAACAAATCACAAGCAATATGAAAAAATATACTTTTGCCATTTACAGTTTGAATTGACAGTTGTTGTCATTTTTTAACGTGAATAATTCCAATATTTTAATAGCTATTCTGATATTCGGGGCGGAGACGAATCCAACAAACCATAAATCATTGAAATCGGTTCAGCCGTTTTTTAATTATAAATGGTGTATAACTAACACGACTTTGTTTTATGTAAAGGGATGGTAAATTAACATTTTCTCAAGTTTTGGAGCTCGTGGAGCCTGTGCAAATTATGTAAGGGGAAGACTGCAAATTGTCGACCTTTCTTTGGTTTTTCATTAATAACTTTTTTTTCTTACGTCCTACATAAAAAGCGTTCAGGTATTTAGAACATAAAATGAGTTTGTTTGTCAGCTCGTTACCAAGATATGGCGCTTCGAAAAAAAGGTAATTTTTTAAATTTCCCTAAAAAAAAAATTCCAAAAACTGCAGATTTTACTTTCATTTCTTCTGTTATATTCGAATTATTATTGGAGGTAAATTGTTAGGGTATCAAGAGTTAGTGGCTTTATCCAGGAAGAAATGGAAGACAAATGAAGTATACCTACTGTCGATGCATGTTTTTCTCGCTTTAAACTTTCTTTTATGCATTTTTGATAAATAACCAACTTTTTCAGATGTCATTTATTGCTGGGCCTTGGAACCTATTTTAATTTTTAAATATAAAATGACTCACAGTTCGTAATAATTTGCAAAAGGAATAACCGTTTTTTTTTCTTCGACTTTCTCGAAAACTGGTCATCCAATTTCAATCAAAATTGATATTCAGGAAGATGTTGTTAGCCTTAGTAATTTTATTTTAACATATTTTCAAAAACATCCTTTTTGGTATTTTTAATCATTTTCCTACATTTTCAAAACGGGTTGATGGATTTTTTTTTTCAAATTTTATTCCAAGCTGTGATCGCACATAAGAGCAAGTACGTGTGATGCAGTCACACACGTAATCCACGCGGGTAACTATATTACAAATGAACACAAAATTTCATCAAAGTCGGTAAATCGATGTTGATTTAGTATTGCAGATATGATATTTGGATGTTTGTTCTGCAATCATGCCTCAACGACTTCACGGAAGAAATTTGGGTAGTAAATAGATAAGTTGCTGGATTGAAAGATGTGAAAAATTTTATTCCGAAAAATGCACTGTTCCTGTAAGAATAGCTTTGAATGCTTTACCGAAACGATTTCATGACTTTATGTGAAGTTTGATCGAGGGAAGGTAGAGGATTCACTATAATGCTACAAAGGCTACTATTATTCCGAAAAAATATACTAGTTTCCTGCTGGAGAGATCTGAATTTTTTTTTTAATTCGATATGTTTTAAATAATAAAAATCATTTTATCTGAAGTCCACGCAGACGAAGTAGCTCAAGAAATTACTTGGATCCAATGGATACAGATACAGATAAGAGGAACGCGTGTGTATCTCAGTGTTTAAAACACATCCATAACAACTATTAATCTAGCTGAAAAAATATTTGTTTTTCTTAAAACTTTTTCACCAATATTGTGATGTCATAACTAATTAGCAATGCATTCTTATCGCAGTTAATGAAAAAAATGTTTTCAACTTATGTAATTCCCTAAGTGAAAAAAAATGTATAATAATCAATAAGTTTACTATCTGTTTCTATATTTATAATTTTTGTATGAATCTTGTATCTGAATAAGCCGATCGAATTGATTTGAAAAATGATACCTCGGTTTTAGAGAACATTTGGAATTAGAAATTTCATCAGCATCGGTGGTTCAGTGGTATAATGCTCGCCTGCCGGGTTCGATTCCCGGCCAATGCAAATTTGTTTTTGACAATCTTTTGGATTTGAAAACAAAAATTCGAACTTGATAACAAAAATTCGAATTTGTGGTTTTGACTCATTCCAAGTGATATGAAAAAATAATAATAATTGATTTTAAATCAAACAAACTATTTATTTGACTACAAATTTAGAAATTAAGTATGATAAAAAGACCAATTTAGATTATGTTTGTGCGCGAACTACTTTTTTTTCGGCACGATAGATTTGAATGAAATTTTTAGGAGATTTTAGGACAGGTTTAAGTCTGTTTGCTGTCCGATGTCTAGAACGGGAGGTATGACCAAAAATATAACTCACATGGTCGTCAATGCCTTAAGTAGTATAAATAATGTGTTTTGTATACACACACTTCATTTTGGTTTCTCTTTGTTGCCGCGTTAATGCACACAACTACAGAATTGACGATTATATGCATGTAAGCACGATTATATGCGTGTAAGCGGCACGGAACCCAATATGTGGCGCTTTGATCGGTATTCAGAAAATCTTTGGTAAACACCAGCAACGCCTGGTGGGTCAGATAGTTAAGTATAATTTATGGTCATTATATTCAAATTATTTAAATCATTACTATTATTGAAGGTGAAGTACAAGTTGCTATTTTTAACAAAATTATTTGACAATTATATGAAAACTAAAAGGGGTTAAAATTTGGGGTTTTATGTCGCCTTTCCAGCTTTTCAAAGGAACTGTCACTTTCGATAAAGTCTGGCACGACGCGACGGCTTAAGATTTATATTAACGCAGGTTTTTTGGGAACATGAAAAATAGAAATAGTCTTTCCGAGTAAAACAAGGACAGGAATATTCAGAATTTAAAGAAATAAATGCTGATTCTGAGCAAAAGTGTCTTTGGCTCAGTTTTTAGCCACCCTTTGGGGTTGAATACACAGAAAAAGATTATGCTGTGTTTCGCAATGGCTCCTCTATGGCCTTAGGGTCAGGTATATACATCGGTCTCAGCGTTTGACTAATTCCTGTTGCAAGGCAGAGCAATACGGTGTGCAGATTTTCTTAGAATGATCCACGAATTTTGCAACAAGCTTCCCGGTCTTGGACCGTTCTCTGTCTGCGCCAAACAAAAGTCTGGATGTTTCTGCATTTGCTGTGCAGGAGACGCCAGCGCCAGCCCAAAATCTAACAGTGACTTTTTAGTTGCGATTATAGGTACTAACGGGTGATTTTTTAAGAGCTTGAGAAAAAAAACGCATACAATTTGCAAAATCTCATCGGTTCTTTATTTGAAACGTTAGATTGGTCCATGACATTTACTTTTTGAAGATAATTTCATTTAAATGTTGACCGCGGCTGCGTCTTAGGTGGTCCATTCGGAAAGTCCAATTTTGGGCAACTTTTTCGAGCATTTCGGCCGGAATAGCCCGAATTTCTTCGGAAATGTTGAATAGTTGCTGGCTTATTTCTGTAGACTTTAGACTTGACGTAGCCCCACAAAAAATAATCTAAAGGCGTCAAATCGCATGATCTTGGTGGCCAACTTACCAGTCCATTTCTTGAGATGAATTGTTCTCCGAAGTTTTCCCTCAAAATGGCCATAGAATCGCGAGCTGTGTGGCATGTAGCGCCATCTTGTTGAAACCACATGTCAACCAAGTTCAGTTCTTCCATTTTTGGCAACAAAAAGTTTGTTAGCATCGAACGATAGCGATCGCCATTCACCGTAACGTTGCGTCCAACAGCATCTATAATGCAAGTTATGCATTCGTGCGAAAAAAATTGAGATAACAAACATGACATTACGATTATAGAGAAACATATTTGAGGTACTGGCAACATTCTGTCCGTCTGTCCGTCTGTCTGTCTGTCCGTCTGTCTGTCTGTCCGTCCATCCGTCTATCTGTCTGTCTGTACGGAAGTATTTTGGACTGTAGCCTCAACGGTTAGGCCAATCGTCTTCAAATTTAGAACTAAGGTTATTTAAAACTCGTAGTGTTTTTTTTTTTGTAATGCCTCATCGCCAATCTTTTACCTATGAAGTGGGGTATACCAAAGGTAGGCACTCATTTTGAAATTCAAAATGGGAGGGAAAACAGAGTCCAACAAGGCATTCCACATTCCAGCTGTACAGCTAAAGAAAGAATCCCAATATCTCTGACTTGACGTATTGTTAAGAATGTTTGCCTTCAGCATTATTCATGAAACTTGTAAAACAAATCTCCTTCTTTCTTTAAAAATGCTATTTCAAAGACCATTGTTGATGATTTTCGATTGCAGATTTATAAAGGCTATCAAAAAGCTTGAACGTTCTATCCAATTAAATGTATCTGGTAAACAGTTGGAGCTCCAAAGAACAACCATTTTGTTTGACTTGTATATGCCTTTATTCCACAAACTATTACCAGTTTTTTTTTGTTATTAAAACAAACGATTATAAAGAACTATTAGCTTAGCTAGTAAGAGACCTTCAAAACTCTATTCATGCCGTGTCACGCCATTCAAATTTAAAAATAGATTGAATAAAGAAAAACCCAAACATTTACCTTCCATGGCTTTTGCGATTTTTTCCCTTCTATTTACATAAATCACAGTTTATTTTACAAAGAAAAAAAACACTCAATTAACCTATCTACAAACATTTTCGTTGATTTTTCCTGTTCAAATATTGGCGCCAAAAACATTGTGCGCTAAACTAACGATAACTGTCAAATTCAATTTGCTTATTCGTTTAAAAGTTTCTAACATTTAGGCATCTATATTGTGTGTGCTTACACGGCTTTTGTTATGCTTGTCGAATCGGAAATCTATTCGAAGTCACCTAATTAATTTCGAATGTTCTACAAACTCACTCATTGTAAGGCTAACTTTTTGTTCTGAAATACAGAGTGCGTTCTAGGTGACCGTAAGTCCGTTACATTGGGTCAGGCAAACGGTGTGTCTCATAACTCCCTCAAATTGTCAGAACTGTCATATTCTATTTTCTCCAATTTGAATTTAGGAATAATCTACATTCACAAATGCTAACAGTGAGTGTGTGTACACACCTTAAAAAAATGAGACTACAAGACACAAGAGTGTCACGATGACAGTCGAAATGACAGCTAACACAACGTGCAAAAGGAGGTGTGCTCTGCAGCTATAATACTCCGGAGGAGACTCGAAGAGTTACTTCCCTGTAGTTTTTTTTTAAGTTCCATGGACACTTTTGACAAAAAAAAAATTGCATCTAGATATATGTAAAATCGGAGAATATATACCTTGAGGGCAGCATCGCACGTCATATAGGCAAGTATCGAATGACAATACGACAGGAATGAGTGGGAGGAGTGTTCTGTTTTTTTTTTTTTTTTTTTTTTGTCTGCATTGGATGCACGTTGACAGTAGCAGAGTATCTCTCCATGCAAATGGTGTACAAAAATAAAAAAAAAACACTAAGGAGGGATCTGTTCGATATCGCTTTAGCTACTCGAAAGGATAACCCTATTCATATTCCATACTTGGATATACAAAACGTGGCAGAGTGCTTCGCAGATTTAGTGGCAAGTGTTTTGACACCTTTGCTGCTGCCTTAAGGGCCATAGGTGCAGAACTATTAATTAAAATGATGCACACTGATTTGTGTGGGTTGAAAGTAATTGGGAGTGTTATTTGGAGGGTTGCCAACGTTTAGGAAAAGATCTTTGACTGAAGCGTTCATTGGTAGAAGTTCTTTTTGAAAACGCAACTAAGTATAGGTTTTTGAAATAAATCAAAAAGAAAATATACTTCAAATGTGAGAACTGAGAATATTGCCTTTAATGCAACATTTAAAATAAAAAGTTTTGCGATTCAAACGTTACAAGAGTAATTTAAAAATTTTATCGCCACTAATTCAAGAAAAAAATATTTCAAAAACTCGTTCATTAATTAGAGGATTAAAGAAAACTATGCCTAAACAATTGAAAAAAATTAAGTTTCTTGGAAATACACATTACATTACCTTATTTGTAATAATTAACTTGATGTTTGGGTTATCATTGCCAAACCTATTTCATTGGTTTAACATTGTTTATGTAATGCTGAGAGAGAACATTTACGACAATCGAGGCAACATAGCAACAACATAAAGGAATATATGTTAAATTGTCATTCGTGGGGCATAATGACAAACAAAAATTTCACAGTTAAAATGTTGAAAAGGATTACTAACTTATGCAGAAAAATCTGAATACAAAAATAATGGGGTGTTGTCAACTTTATAACGTTTTACATCTGACATAAAAATGAAATTAATTAAAATTGTTATTATAAATAAACTTGTGTTATTGAGAACTCACACAAAAATTGTAAGAAAAAAAATGTTTTCCAAAGAAAAAACTTAAGGATACCTTGAAAAAATTTAACAGATATCTACGGTTTGAGTGATGAAACAACAAACAAACTTCCTAAATATCCGAATCAAGCGAAGCAATTGTTTCGAATAAATTCAAATTACAAAATCATCGAACAAAACGTCACCAGTTCAGAATAAACTTTAAACTCAATTTCGAATGAAGTCAATTTAAGAGAAAACAGTACATCTATTCATACGAAATTCGAATGCACTTATTATGTTTGCAAAATCACATGAACAACTCTTTTAACAGTTACTATTTGGCTGATGATTTGACGTTTGTTTTTTTTCGAATATCGAAATGCAAACGATTCGATATCGAATGATATTTAATTGAATTTAAACGTCAACATTAAGCCGACCACTTTGAGGTCGAGACACATTTAGCCGTGTTTTTTTGCGAAGCTAAGGGCAGTGAAGATGGATTTCCCAAAAAAGCGTATCGGCTCGGCAACAGCCTGTTATTTTATGTCAAAACTGATATCTTAACTACTTAAGACATCGGGGTTTGTTCGTAGAATCAGGTATTTACCATAAACGTTTATGGATGATGAAATGGCAATTGTTCTTGGTGGTTGGGATTTGTTACAAAAATCCATTTTTATAACTCAACTATGTACGTTCAAAACGCGCAAAATTGCAAAATTGCAACAGTAAATAGTAAATAATATTAAAAATATTTTTTAAAACGTACTCCTCATTTTAATTAAATAATTTCAAGATTGCTAAAAGTACGTCGCGCCGGCAGAATTTTTATTTGGAAATTACAAATATGTACATAATTCAAAATGCTTCAATTTTAAAATATAAATATCATTTCTGCAAATTTTGCAAAAATAGTGTACATATATGTGTAGGTATGTAAATTAGTTTTATAGAAAAAAATATTCTTTTAAGACTTTTAACTTTTTCAGTTACATTTTGTTCTATTGTTTTGGTGGGCAATTTCGTCGTAGTTGTAAAAGACATACGATTTTTTTTTTATTTACTATTTTACTCTGTTTTAAATATTCAACTTTTACATTCTTTAAAAGCTATTCATATTCATTTCATTTTTCATGCAGAATAAGGATGCAAAATACAAAATTCATACTTGTTATATAGAGAGGGAAGGATCTTTAAGATTATATGAAATACTACAAGTCATGAAGATTGCAGGTTATAGTAAAGACAACCATGTTCATCTACATTATAACACAATTGTTTGATTCAGTCTTGAATCGGTATTCAGTTTTTTTAATCTATATTGCACATCTAATTTATAATATATAAAAAAAATTAAATGTGTTTGTTTGTTGGTTTGTTTGTCTGTTTGCTCGTATTAGATGCGCTGCTGTACTGTTCATCCGATTACAATTAAACTTTGTTAGCCAACATTTCCTACACTTATGAGAAGGTTATAGGTATAGTAAAATAAACGTCCAGTAGCCAATTGTGGATTTGAAAGAGCAATAGAAAATTAAAAAAAATAATGAATTACTAAAAGAAAAGGGGAAATATGAATCTATCTCATACCAAAGGGAATGTTCAAAGTATGGTTCAAATAATTCCCTACAGGTGGCGTTACAAAAGAAATATATTTCCTTACGAAATAAAGAAATGTGAATATTTTTTTTTGAAGGATTCACACAGTTATGTTGCCGTTTACACACACATTTACCATTTCATTTAAAGAGGTTTAAAATGCTATGAGCTTTGTTAAATGTCAATACTGGTTGACGATGCATCATATCAACAATGGACTTAAGTTATTCAAATGCGATAATAGTTCTTTATAATCATATAATAATTTTAGTCTTTTATAAGTAAAATAATCGAATTAAATAAACTCAGCAAACGAGTCACCCGAACGAATTAAACTATCATGCAGAAATGCAATTTTTCCTTATTTTATCGTTTCTTTTATAAAAAATGTTCACTCGAAGTAGCCCGCTGCATTCCTCCCCTTAAAAGATTCTCCCGTAATACTCGCAAGGAATGCCCATCAGTTCACCCTTGAGCCCAATTTCGGACGTACCGTGAAATATAGGGATTCTCTTTTTAGCCGAACAACACGAATTTAGAATAGTTTACCCGGCGAGATTTTCCCTTGCCATTTTGATCTGCAAACATTCAAAACCAATGTTAATCGACACCTCCTATCTCTCCCCTCCCTATCTTCCTAATGCCCGCGCAGTGTGTTCTACAGGGAAACAAATAGTCCCTTGTGCGCGTTTATTTAAGGTCATATCCGTCAACGGGGATGACTTAACTTAATGATTACCAACTTCTTTTGACCTGAATTGGATAATGTGAACACTAACGTTATGTGTTTTCAACAAGACGTTGCTACAGTGCCACACAGCTCACGCCACATTGGAAATTTTGCACGAGCGATTTGATGGACATATCCTTAACTTAATCACTCCAAATTTAAGTCTATTAATATAACAAATCTGTTTCTCAAACTACTCTCTTAAACCTCTAATTGCAATTCTTAACCTCCTCCCAAAGCTATGTTAACCCAACATTTCAAATGTCAAGAAAACATCAATCAAATCGAATCCACCAGATACCACTCAACCGCACTGATTATATTATAAAGCAATCCAACATGCTCCGCAGGCTCAACACAAATATTCAAAAACAGATTACAATCTATTATTTTATTTATGTCCAAAACTAATATCTAATTTGTATCTTTAAGATTGTTTTGCATATAATATGCGCACACAACATGTGCATTATTCGTTAGTTGCAACATATTTGTGTTTTTTTTTTGAGTTCTAGTGTTTTTCTTATTTTTTTTTCTAATTAAAATGTTAATCTCCGTATCTGTGATCTTTTTCTGTTTAGCTGTTGTTCCTTTTTGCAATAGAAAAAGTATCTATAGAAACCCATTTTATAACCAAAAGGAACAAATCAAAAGACTCAAAACAGTGTGCAACATGAAGTTGAGCATAAAAAAAAATATTATTATTAACCAAAAAACCAACCCATAAAAAGCCAACGCCTTCGCCTCAAAGTGTTCACTGCGAGTGTACTTGTCATGTTGAATACCTGTAGCCAGTGTGCGATATCGCAACAAAAAACAGAAGTAAACGCCAAAATCAAAATCGTTGGTCCGCTTGCCACCCGCTGCCGCGCCGTTTTCTTCTGTCACAATTTGTCTGAAATAAATCAGATTAGTGCGGCAAGAAAATTTGCATTCGCCTGCCCATACCCGGGTGGCGGTACAGTAAATCCAACAGCCAAGGCAGAGATCCTTTGAATTCATTTGGTTTGTGCAATCTGTGGAGGAGTGGGTTTGGTTTGAAGAAATATCTGTTCCTCTTAAAAACAAAAGCGGCCAACCAACAGCACCTTGGGGCACTTAGGTGTGAAATTTGTTTAAATAAATTGAGCGTTCTTTCCCTCCAAATGTTGGTGGTGGTGGTTCTTTTCGGAGTGGAGATTGCGTTCAAGTGATATGAACCCGCGCCCGCAATTTCGATCGAGGTGAAGGTGCACGCGTGGCGTAGCGTTTTCCCATTCAAAGCTGCAGCTACTAAACGCTGTCATGTAGCTTTTGTTGGCAAATTGTTACACAATGCGAATTAGTGTCGGGATATATTAGAGTTAACAAACGATTGACGCTGACTATGTATGCGCTCAATGACGACGACCGCCGTAAGTGTTTGGCGTCTTAATGTGCCCAAATGAGAATGCTATCAGGGTATCCGTATGTGCACATATTACAAGCCACAAAGGTGTGGCTTTGTTGTTAATGCTTCCAAGGTAAAAACACAATATCCTTCTAACTATGTGTACTCGTAGTCTTTTGGGTTTGCACAAAGAAGGGATTATACTTTGGTCGTGGTTGTCAGTCATTTTACCTAGTAATTGGAACACCCTACCTTGATTAGACGGAAAATGCCATGGCTAGTCCGTTGATATTGTAAAAATAATCCGAAGGACTTCTGCCATAATATTGTCTTCAAATGGACCAATTATTGAAACTAAGAAACTAGAGAAGAAACACATTTCTGAACTGAATTCCTCAACGTTTGGAAAACTAAGTTAAATTACTTACTTACTTAGGGGGCGCTACAGTTTGGGACGAACCTGGGCCTCAACCAACATGCCTCTCCAGCCAGCTTAATCTTTGGCTAGCTTCCTCCAGTTTTGCACTCCAAGTTGGTTGAGGTCGTCCTCGACTTGAGCGCGTGATATGCATATTTTTTTGACCAGGTCAATGTCGCTGTACAGCTCGTATAGTTCTTGGTTGAACCTTCTCCTCCAAAGCCCGTTAACGCAGATAGGGCCAAAAATCCTCCGAAGAATCTTACGCTCTAAACGACTATGGATATCTTCATCCGCTTTAGATAGAGTGCATGCCTCGGCACCATAAAGCAGGACTGGTATGATTAGGGTCTTATACAGAGTCTCCTTTGTCTTTCGAGAGAGGGCTTTGCTACTCAATTGCCTTCCTAGCCCATAAAAACAGCGATTGGCAAGAGTAATTTTTCGCTTTATTTCTGACGAGATGTTGTTGTCAGATGTTATAGCGGATCCGAGGTACACAAAGTCCCTAACTACCTCAAAGTTGTACCTGTCTATTGTGATGTTTTGTCCAATCCGCCGGTGTTGTGTGTCCCTTTTTGTGGACAGCAGGTACTTCGTTTTGGCTCATTGACTGCTAGTTCCATCTTAGCCGCTTCAGCTTTAATGCTAGCAAACGTTCCAGTGACAGCTCGCCGAGTTCTGCCAATGATGTCTAGTTGTCAGCGTATGCTAGCAATTCTGCAGTAAAAGAAGCTCAGTTTCAAGGGATTCAATAGCTCATTCCTTAAGAAACGAGCTTATAGAATTCTTTTTTTTAAATCTGTTTCTAAACCTGCCTACATATGCAAAACCAAGTGTACTTCAAGGAAACCACCTTGGACCTTTGCTCTTTGTTCATTATTCTACCTGAGAATTAAGGCAAATTATTTACAGGTAAGGTACTTATATTTAGGTAAAATTGCCTCAGATGCTATGATACGATTCTCAGTAATTTTTCCTTAGGATCAAGTTAAATATACCTTCTTAATACAAACTGATTTATTTCAGTGTAACTTTACCTTATGCCTAGTAGTTTTGCATTAGATTTTACCATTTTCCTTAGTCTAGGTAACCTACCTTACCTTATACATACATATAATTCCTTCATCAGGAGTGATTTTCCTTTGACCAATTTGTATAACTATTCCTTATCATTATCATCATCCTTGGCGCAACAACAGGGATCCGCCCCTATAACAAGTTCTTCCCTACATCCTGATTGCTGGCCGATGCCATCCAATTAAGCACCCCATGTCTTCGGGTGTCCTGTTCTAGGCCATCCTTCCAATGCACGGTTTGCCACGTTATCTTCTACCATAAAAAAAGTATTGCAAAAGACTTTCCGAGCTGGTTCCTCTTCGCTCATGCGAGCTAAGTGCCCAGCCCACCAGAGTCCACTGAGTTTTAATTTTTCCACAGTATCTGCTTTCAGAAAGATTTCATAAAAATCATGATTGGATCTTCTCCGGAATCGTCCTCCATCGCACACAGGGCCAAAAATTCTCCGTAAGACTTTCCTCTGGAACGCGGAGTGCCTTTTTGTAAGCACCCAAGTGTTGGATCCATATGTGAGTGCTGGTAAGACCATAGTCTTGTACAGCAGCAGCTTTGTTTTTACGGTAAGGTTTCTGGATTTGAAGAGCCTTGACAGGCTATATATAGTACGTTCTGTTGGATTTTAGCAGCCGCCCACTATTTGTTACTTTATATTATTATCGGCTGTTACTTTTGACCCAAGGTAGTGAAAGGACTGCACTGTTTCAAAATTCATACTCCACTACCCTGATAGTTGGACCATCGGCTTCTGTCGATGATGTCGATGTCGTCTGCGTAAGCCAATATCTGGTTGGACTTGGTGACGGTAGTCTCTTATGTTGACATGCCAGAGTTACGGATTGCTTATTGCAACGCAAGATTGAAGAGGATGCAAGCCAGACCATCCCCTGGTCGGGGTCCATTACAGATGTTGATTGATCTGGACAGCAAACCAGCTACTTTTACTTGGCTTGTAATGTTGGTCATGGTCAGCCAACATAGTCGTGTCAATTTATTTGATCCCGAATTCTCTGATGGCCTTATAAAGTTTTACCCTGGATATGCTATCGTAGCGGCTTTAAAGTCTATAAACAGACGATTTGTTGGAATATTATATTCCAGAAGTTTTTCCATCACCGGCCCAAGGGTAAAGATCTGATCAATTGTTGATTTGTCTGGTATTAAACCACATTGATAACTTTTCTTTATGCCTTAAATAAAATTGCGTTATATTTAAGACAATTTTAACTTTTCCTTGAGCCTTAGATAAAATTACCCTAAATATAACGAGATTTTGCCTTCAATTATTACTGAATTGCTGAATTTACATAGGATAAGGTTACACTATAACAAGGAAAACGGATTGGTTGAATTCAGTCTAATTTAAGGCGAAATTAACTTAAGGATAAGCAATTTCTACGGCAATTCTACACATTCGGGTGTTTTATGGATGTTAGCAAAATATGTCATTTTACCTTAAAACTAAACGGTCCTCAGATCATGGGTAAGTAGTAGGTACATTTTACACCGATATTTTTTTAAAATCGGATAGTTTAAAAACCGTTTATTCGATATGCTTTACTGGACCTTTTCTGGAAAAACAATTTTAATTTACGGTTCTTGGCTTACAAGTTTTTTTGTAGTTTTGATAATAACTGGTTCTTCTAGCGGAATATTGAGTACGGAAAAACGTTAAAATTAAATGGAAATATTGATTTATTGTATTCGTTTTGATAAGAATAATTTAATTCTGATTAATTTGCCGATTTAACGTAACTGGTCCTTCGAGCTGGATTTATTAAAATTAGAATAGATTTTAAATTATGAAAGACATCAAAACTTAAGGACGATATTTTCGAAAAACAAACTTTTGTTAGAGTTCATAAAATCTGAAGATTCTGTGTGCACAAATGATGTAGTAAGATCATTCTTAGAAATAAAGGTTTACAACAATTTGACATATTTTAAAAATTGCATGTTAATTTACTTTATATTAATTTTATTGATATTGGTTCACTTAAGTTTGCACACGTTCTTGTATAAATATAATCTTAATACACCTTGATGGTACACAAATCTGCATCTATCTAAAACTACATTTTAGAATACTCTCAGTCAACTCCTTAAATGCTTTTATAGTCCCCCCTTTTTTTTTGTTTTTTTAAATATAGATCCAAAGTTTACCAAAGGTTTTGTGAACCTTTCACTTGCATTCACTCTATACCCATACTTAATTGACAACAAAACTTTCAAAAGAGAGCGCCACCAATAAACCTGTCATCAGTTGACAGCTTACAAAGCAATAATCACAGTCTCATACCCACTCACACCAGTTCCATTCATCGCGTATTTTCGACTTCAATTGAAATGTCAATGCACATCTACAATATTACACCATCATCAACCACAATGCGATAATTTATGCTCAGTATCCATTACACCCAATGTCAGTCATCATCATTGTCATCATCCCACCCAGTCAGCTCCAGTCATCCAACTCCACAGTGCAACCAAGAGATGACAACGAAACACTGCGCAACAATCAAACCATAACCGTACCGCACACATAAACTCTCGCCAGAGGGCGCCCTTACACGATACAAAAAAAAAAGAACAAAAGAAACGTCAAAGTAATGACACAAAAAACTGACTTCATCCAGGGCGGTAGAAAGGGGCCAAACTACGAGGAGTGTTTTGCATGTGTCAGAAGTTGTCGTCGTCCAAGAGAACCAGAAGAAGGACCGTCGGAAATTGCCGACGATTAATGTATCATAGCCACTGGCCATTGCCAACTACCAACTGACTGCTGAGACAAAGTTGTTTCGCCAGAAAAAAGCTCATTTTTTGCCTAATCTTTGACCATCTTCCATTAGAGTTGACATTGGGATGACATTTAATCAAACCAATTTTCCAATTATATCTATCTAAGCACAGACCGACACACCGATGGACATTGGGAAAAAAAATTGATTATCACAGGTGTGCTTAGACTGGTGTGTGTCACACCGCACCGCACCGCACCGCACCGCACCTTTAATGCCAGTGGGTGAAAATCTGTCCCAAATTATCGAAAGAGCCACTGACTCTCCAGATCAAAGAGATTCCATTAACAACATCAATCTATGCAAACATACACACTTCTCGTCCGATAGACTGCAGACCGGTCCCCGGTCCAGAGAGGAAGAAAACTACATCTATGTAAAAGCATCCTGGTTGGTGCTCTCCTCCTCCTCTATTCTGCTCTGACTAAACTCAATTTGCAAGCGGTTTGCGGATGATGTCGCTTGATGATGCTGAAGGATATTGGTTCCTCTGTTTCTCAGTCGGACGCAGCTGGGAAGACACTTGTCTGCGTGTTTCTACATCTTGTTGCCTCTTCTCTGGGATGGCTGTGGCTGGTGATGATGCTGGATGATGCCGATGGTGATGATGATGCCAATCGGTCCAGAGAGAATGATGGAATGCCTCAATGGTCACTAGAGTGTGCTGGCAATGGAGATTCGATGATTTTTTTTTTTTTTATATTCCTCGATGAGATTGACTTTTCAGTTTTTTTGTTGTTCCATTTTTAGGACACCTGTGGAGGCTGGTCAGTGTTAAGTAAGGGGAATGCATATGCATATGCGCTTGTGGGCTCCATTCTCTCTCTTACCGCACCGCCGCCGCCGCTGTCTTTCTGGCTTTTTGAAGTTAATTTATTCTTAAAACGGTGTGATCCGGATTTTTATCCTTTTCCTTATTGATGGTGTAGGAATATGTATATCACTGCTGTTGTGGGTGTTTGTGGAAGGAACTATCTGGAGTTTTTCTGCCTTAGAATTTGATTGCAAATGGAGCAATGCCATTGATGCAAATGCAAATACAGAGTCTAGAGAGTTCTCTGGAGGTTCTTTGCGGATGTCAGGTCTAAATTTGTCACTAAATGGATTCGATATGCATAGATGGTCACAAGGAAAGCAGGATGGGTGTTTCGGTGATTTTTTTGTTGTTTTTGTTTGCTGTTGTTGCATATGTTGCTGATCGATTGATTGCAGGTTGCAGACAACTAAGTGGGTGTAATGGAGAAGGAAACTTAGCAATTAAGAGGGATCAACTTCAGGGTTTTATCCAATTAATTTTTGGATGAGGGAGAAGGAAACAAAATTGAGGAAACATATGTGCTTACAGTTGTTTCTCCTTCTTTTTTTAAGGAAAAAATTTGATTTATGTTGAACGGAAATAATTAGAAAACGTCGGAAGGTTTTTGTTTTTGGCTTTCTAATTTTGTTTATTATCTAAAAAAATCATGATCACGATACTCCGAATCATAAGATTTCATCGCATCTACAACTCAATACACTTAGTTTGACATATTTTGTGATTTAGGGAAAATGTTTGTTCTTGTCGATTCTCACAATTGCATATATCTTTTTCTTTTCATTTAAATCAGTTCAAATTCAGACTTTAAAATTGAACTGATTTTTTAGTGATTTTATGCTTTTATATATTAAAAAGACCAAAAAAACTTACCTTATGGGCTCTGATGGGGGCGCCCTCAGAACAAGCTAACGTGACGTCCACCAGACTCTCGTCCTGTAATAATTGACTAAACACCCCTAACAGGTTGGATTGATGATTGTTCCACCTCAAGCAGTAGTGCTCACTGCCCATGTCGGTGACAGCTTACGCTGCTGTAAAGAAAAAAAATAATAAAATAGTTTTTATCCTAAGATCTACTACTAGGTATGGAAAAAAGTGAAAAAAAAAAAACAAATCCACAATGATTATACATCCCGTGGGCTCTAGTTATGCGAATCATAAAATGGAGGCTTTGCAATCCCTGGCTGCCTTCATTAGAAGAGAATAGTGCATTTAATTACTTCTCATGTTCGATGTCCAATTGCAAATCAATATTCAGGGCGCGCATTTTAGACGACGACGAACACAGAGCAGGCCATGCTATAGACTTCGTCGCCGCCGACGCTGCTGATGTTACATGAAAAAACTCCTATACCTATCAATGAAGTAGCGCTCTACTCCGCGCATGAAGAAACACATTGCGCATCAGGATGAAAGAGACAACAAAACATGCTCGCACATGGGCGCATGTGCAATAGTTGGTAATTAAGCGTGTACGCGAGCGCAATTTGACCGTTTTAATTATTGTGTAAATGCGTGTCGGGATGATTGCACGCAAAAGTGGTTTTGAATTTCATTCGGTTTTGTTGGGAGAAAACATGAGCATGTCTGGTGAAGAGTGAGTAGGTAGGATTTAAAGTAACAAGAGGTTGGAGAAGAAGATTCTTGAACGAATATTCGAATGGAAATTATTGGGGTTGATTGAACTCATAGCACAAATTGTGAGGGATTGTTTGTTGGATATAGGATTTATTTTTGATACAAATTGTTAAAAAAAAATTAGAAATCTCGATGATTTACTGAATTCTTAGGATTCTCTTAACATTCAAAGAAAAAAACTATCAAAAACATAGATTCAAGGAATTTCCGGAGAGCACAAGCATGGAAACATTTGGAAAAGTTTGAAGGTGAATACAACTGAATATATTAAAAAAACAAAAAGAAAGGCCGAACTTTCTTAGGTCACAGTACACAAATATTCGGCCGTAAGGAAGGCTACAGGTTCTCCACAATGAAGTTCCTTAGGATCAACAGTGGACAGTAAGGTATGGTAAAGATTAATCGTAACCACTGTAGATTAAATTAAAAGCTAAGCAAATTGACAATGTAAGCGATCTTGCATCTGATAATGGATTACCTGGAAGTTGGTAATAGTTTATGTTATATAAAAAGGTTTTTTTTTTTTATAGATATAAAACTTTGAGTTGGCAACACTATTTTAGCTGGCGGCCATTTTGTCAGTTGTCAAGTGATTTACTTTTAGTTTGGTTTGGCATTTCAACATAAATAGACTGGCGCCTAAACAACGCTTCCAAATTGTGAAAATTTATTTTGAAAATCATGGTTCTGTTCGAAATACGTATCGCGCACTACGTCCATTTTAGGTTTAACATAATCGTCCATCAGAGCAATTAATTCGATTAACTATGGAACGTTTTTGCACCACGATTACTCTAAATGATAAAACGCATCTTCAGAGACGTCGCACAGTGCGCACAGAAGAAGTCATTGCTGCTGTAGAGCGTAGCGTAGAGGAAGACCCGAATCAATCTATCCGCCATCGTCCACAGGAATTGGATATGTGTCCATCCAATTTATGGAAAATTTTGCTGAAAGATCTTGGTTTGCGTGCTTACAAAATCCAACTCGTGCAAGAATTGAAACCACAGGATCACTTAGCAAGGCGTAGATTCGGTGAATTGGCCCAAAACAAGATTGCCTTTGATCCCAATTTTCATAATCGAACTTTGTTTAGCGATGAAGCTCACTTTTGGTTGAATGGATACGTCAATAAACAAAATTGCCGTATTTGGAGTGATAATAATCCTCAAGTGTATGTTGAGAAAAAGTTACATGCACATAAACTGACTGTTTGGTGTGTTTTATGGGTTGGTGGAATAATTAGTCCGTACTTCTTTAAAAACGATGCTGGTCAGAACGTTACAGTCAATGGTGACCGCTATAGAGCCACGATTACTGACTTCTTCGTTCATCAATTGAACAATCATGATGTGCAGAAGCTGTGGTTTCAACATGACGGCGCAACATGTCACACAGCTCGTGCCACAATTAATTTATTGAAGGAAACATTTGGTAACCGCATAGTTTCACTGTACCGACCCGTGAATTGGCCTCCAAGATCGTGCGATTTAATGCCGCTTGACTATTTTATGTAGAGATATGTAATATAGTTAGTCTACGTCGATAAGTTCGAAACAATTGACCATTTTGAGGAAAACATTCTTCGCGTTATTTCCGATATACGGCCAAAAAAGTCATCAAAAATGACCTCCAGATTATACTACGTCCAAACCAGTCTTGGCGGTCATATGCCATATTTAAATTATAATCGAATAAAGTAAATTTCATGTCAATTAAAAAAAATCTTTGTTTTATTCCATTTCAAAGTTATATACCTCTGAAAAACCACCTTTTACTAAGTCCGATTTTCTTCAGTAAAAGTTAAACATAACTTGAGAATTGATATTTTATTATCAATTATCGATTTTATTATCTTCAGGATTTTTTTATTATCGATTATATTATCGATTTTCGAATTTGTTTTTATTTATCTACTCAAAGTTGGCGTTTTCTTTACAAATATCGAAACATGAATACGGCGAAAACGCTGTTTAGGATAATATTTTTAATATCCTCGTTATTCCTCTCAAGACAGTAAATAGCCAGTCCCTGCCTTTAAAATTCTTGAAAAAATATTAAAAGTTTAACATCTATGTTAAGAATTAAAAAAAAACAACATTTCTTAAAAATGTTCACTTGTTTCCTTTGATGGAAAGTAATAAAACACAAAAGTTGACATAAGAATCGTTAATATAAACATAAAATAAATTGTTTCATTCAAGAACATGGAACAGTATATTAAGATTTTGAAGATTCAAATACTGATTTTCCACAAGAAAGTGTTCTTGGTGCAGTATCTTTGGGTTTTTGTTTTTTTTGGCACCCATCTAGGTTTACTAACATACATCCGATCAAATGTCCTAGCTTAAGTATTAAACGATTAAATCTTCGCGAGGAAGATTCACAACACAAACACGGGTTCCTTAGAATTGTTGCGCCAAAAAATAACGTCTTGCATACCTTTAGGAGTGCAAAGTGCATATTATTACAAAAGAGCTCTGCAAAATTTTTCTATTATTCGGTAACAGTATTTCTTCGGTTTAAAAGGTATCCTATTGAACTTTCCATACTTTTGGCAATGTGTGTACAAAATTTCAAAATTTCTTTAAGACCGGTTAAGTATTTAAGGCGTGAAAGCATAACAAACAAACATACATTCTCATTAACAAATACATATTAATTACAACTTCTTTGTAGGTTATTTCCACCATATTTTTTGCTCTGTACGTTCATCTCTAGTGCTTCATAATGGGTGATTGCAACCCAGACCTGAAGCTAGTTATATATGGCGTTCGCAGATTTTTTTTGGCAACTTTAACCTCTTTAGATGTTCAGCACCAAGAATCACAAGTGCGTCGCATCTTAAAGCTAATTTGATCCCTTTTATCCCTGGAGGCAATATTAATATTTTTAAGAAATTTCACAATTTCACAAATGTTTCGGGAAGCGTCTAGGCATCCAAACCTTTTTCTTTCATGACATACTGTTTGGTTCCCGTCAAATCTCCGAAGCAAAATACAAATAAACTTTCTAAAACCTCATAAATATTTATTTTGTCTCTGTCTCAGTCTCCATGACTTATTACTAATTTTCTAATTGAGCGCTTTGCCATGCCTATTATTTTCATTTTTTCTCTCTTGTGGCTGTAACAGTGACATCGACAAGCTCTTGCAACTCAACTATAGAAATAATGAGAAGCTGTTCAAATGGAGACAGTAATAGCCCTGATGGCACATTGTCCCTTTGGCCAAGTTAAAACATGGTTTACAAGTTGCACCTTCTATTCCAGCAAACCCAAGTCATCATCACACTCTTAGTGCAACAAAATGTGCACGCTTGATGGATTATTAGATTTTTTTTCACATCTTCAGTTATTGTGTTTAATTATAATTGAGTAGCAAGTGAGTGAAGCTTTTAAGATGAGGTAACATTAAAAAAAAACACCAACCTTTGCACTGCCTTCCATCGTAATGGCCAACGACGACACGACCGCACAATCCGCAAGAAGATAAAGACAGAGTTGTTGTGCCTCCTCGAGATGTATGCTCTTAATAACCACCAGTCGACCATTTATCATTTTCTTATAGTGCAGCCGGGTACCCCGGTCGAGTGCTCCGTTTTACAAAGGTCTTTACAGATTTCGTCCGGAGTTGGTGAGCGCATTCATCAATAAGCCACCTAGATACAAGCCGAAGTGCAGTCCAACATGGGCATGTACGCGCTTCCGTGTATAATTCTTCTAGATCACATCATCAATAGATCATTGCTGGGCGAAGGAAGACTCCTTGAGGAGCTATCGGTGTCCAGTGGCATGTGTCGAGAGCATGGGGAATGGCGGACTTAAGATGGTTTTTTTTCGAAACAGCAATATCGGAAATTAAGTCTTTATCTTGAAAGGAATTTTTTCTTATTGGGGCGCACTCTCGGATGGTATCATATAGCCGGCATCTTCTGAGGAAACACGCACAGCACAGGCACAGCAGACACAGAGTTCATGTCTGTCATAATTTATTATTCGACTTCGCGAACTCGGGGCGTATATGTGAGTAAAGACCAATCAATTAAAATATCAAATGTAATTGATCAGAATGAGTGTCGCTGGTCTAATGGTTGGAGATGGTGATTTTGGTTTAAATTTGACCTTAGAGTTGAGTAAACTAAGAATAACAAGGAATTTTGGGAATATGTTCTCCTCCAAATCTGCTAATACCAACTTCTTTATCGCTAAACCAAGGATCTAATTGCAATAATTCCCACCACAGATTGTAAGCTCAACATCTCAATGGTCCGGCGACATTAATTCCATGTTGTCAGTATAAAACAATTCATTTTACGACATTTAGGCTGGACAACTTCAACAAACCGTTTTAATAGTCACTTGCAGTTGATTGAAAAATTCCGACAAAAGAACCTTCCTCAATGAATCAAAAAAAAACGAACACCACAGCGATTTTACTGATGTTCCAACATCGACCTTTCGGCCATAAATTTTTGAGAGGCTACCATCATCCACTCATGACTACCATCCGGCGACGATGATGACGAATTACCAACATAATAAACAATAACGATCACCTTCCCCACAGTCTTGAGTCTTCCGCACGTATCGAACGCAACGGAATTCTTCAAAGGTCCTGCTGAGTAATTTGAAGTTTAAGTACTCCGTCAAGCAGTACTACCGGGCTTTGTTTATGACAAACTTCTGGCAGTTAATAGGTTCATTAAAAGAAAAAGTTAGCTTACACAACCCGGGATATCGACATAAGGCTTTACAACTTCTATGATGCACCTTCCGTCTTTTACAGATTCAAAGGTTCAATGGGCAGTAAAAGAAAGCTGATGGTGTACAAGAAGCCATTGCTCCCTGCTGGCTTTAATACTTAATACTCTCTTCTCAGGTCCGGCTGCAGAACGCGCTGTTTGCTGGTGAATGATCTTGCATGTTCGATTGCAGTTAAATAGGGAGTTTTGTTAATAATAATAAAATGCAATCTTAATTATAATTGAAATTAATAGTTTTTATTTTTTTTATTTAAGTTATGTTACAAGGGCAGCATGTGTCGTCGAGTGTTCGCTTCCAATTCGGTTGGTTTTATGGGGATATTCCCAAATGAGGTAAGTTGAGTAGAAGTTCATTAAACTTAACCACTCCTGGAATATGTTGATGTTTTGAGAGCAAATAAGGACGAAGAGACCCACGGAAAGTCATTCCCTTCGACAGGGGTTGCTAAAAATATTTATAACGGTAATTTGAAAATGGGTTAATTCAAATTAAAAGTCAGCAAAAACAGATGCAGGCCATTCTAAGAAAAAATAAAAACAGGGAAAAGGTAAGTTCATTTATTCCAGTTTTAAGACCTAACCAGTCGTCTAGGGTAGTATCGGTCAGATACGGCACGGGTGTCCTGTAAGGCTACACAAAGTTTAAGGCTTTTAGAAAATGGTTTCAGAACTCGTGAAGCGATGGAAAAGGCTTACAGCTAAATATTATTTGCCATGGTCGTATTCAGGGCCCTGTTCCACCAAACACTTTGCACTTGGAACTTTGCAAATTTTCAAAATAATAGTTTCCTGCAAAGTAAAAGTGCGAATTGTTTTACCAAAATTGAATAGTCCCTAGACTTTGCGCTTTGCAATTTTTTCATGTTTTTTTGCAAAGTGTGGGCGTTTCACTAACTAAAAAAGTAACTTTTCATTTTCAGTCGTGTTTTGAAAAGTTGCAAAGTTAATTAATTTAAATGTTTTCAACTTCTTTTCGTCGTTATGTCAAAAGTTAAATATTAGAAAAAAAGTTTAATGCTCTTTTTAATAAAATTAGATTTATTTCAACTTATGTATTTTTCCTTTTAATATTATGAAAATGCAAATAATTTTTTTTTAATTTGTTATGGAGGTCTAGTTTTTCCTAAATAGGTACTTAAACTATGATATCTTTTGATATTTTGGTCCATATTTAAATTTGCTGCCAAACGGGAATTCCTCAGTACCTTGTCATCATGTGCACTTCCTGGCCAACTTACATTAACATCGTAGAAGTTATGATCTGGGCTATACAACCCATCAATGCATTTAATGTCATTTGACTAAGTTCTCTTCATTTTCTCTGGGAACATCAATTTTTTATCATCGTTTCGTGTAGCTATTTCCGAAAAGTTATTTGGCCAGCGAATGGTGTTTGAAAGAAATTCATCAATTATTATATATTTGAAACTCGGTATATCACTCTGCAGACTGTTGTTTTGCTTGTTCCGTACACGGAACGTAGTGTTCATAAAAAATTGTTGCAAGGGACTTAAACACACTACTGAATTGCAAACTTGTGTCCAATTTTTGATAAAACAAATTCTTCATTAGTTTTTGTAAACCAAAAGCTTTCTACAATTTATAATTTCAACATGTATTATTTCTAGCTGCTCCACCTGGCGTTGCTCGGGTATACCACACATTCTCTGGATCCCAACAACAGTGTCAAATATCCTGTCCAACCGTAACTAAACACCATCGCCTTTATTGTATTAATACACAAACAAAATTTATCAGTCTTGATTAGAAAATATAGGGAAAACTACATTTATGTTTATATTATTTCTCCTCAGCGCCACTTATGATGTCATAACTTTCCCAAATACCTTCTTTTTATTATTTTTATTTGAATACAATTATAAATTATATGGTGCAATTTCGAATCTAATTGGTCCCTAAATAAGAATTCCCGAAAAAAGAGTTCCCCAACGAAAGTTATTAAAATACTTTTTACAGCATCAACTATTTTCCAGTGAAAGTCCCTTCAAAATCGGGCCGTAAATAAGAATTTAAAAAAACTTCCCGAGCGCCACCTAGTGGGTAATAAAAACAGCCTAAGTTACTCCTTAGGATATCAGCTATTTGCCAGTGAAAATTCCGTCAAAATCGGTGCAGCCGTTCCCGAGGCAAACAGACAAAAATTATAAAAAATGTGTTTGCGTTCTTAGTACGTATATACTTCCTTGTAAAAAGCTGTTATTTTGATAATAAAAAACAGAAACTTCAATTTTATTTATGTGTATAGATTTCACATTTCTTGTTGCACTCTATTATACTCTTCATCTTCAAAAAGTCGTTCGAAACTATTCTTTTAAATTAATTATATAATATTCACATAACTAACACGACAAATAAAAAGAATTTTTTTTCTTTTCATATTATCTATTGAAAAGCTTTGCAAAATTTCAATTGCAAAGTGCAAAGCTTTTTTGTCTGGTGAAACAAGATGAAATAATTCATTGCAGATTTCTAGTTGGGTGAAATAAAATTTGCAAAGAAGTAATTTTTTTTAATTTTTAAAAAAAATATTTTGTTCTTTGCAAATTGGCGTTTGGTGAAACGAAAGTTGCAAAGTAAAAGTGAAAAGTTGCAAAGTGCAAAGTGAAAAGTGTTTGGTGAAATAGGGCCCATTTTTCTGTTTTAAATTTCAAAGGACATGGCCCGTTTTTCTATGGAGCCTGGGCCAAGAGTGTACAGCTATGAAATTGGTATCAAATGAAAGCTGAAGTTGAGTTTGTTTAGTTTATAAAATACTTTTTAAATCGTTCGTAGGAATTTTGAAATATTCGAGATCGAAGTTGACGTCTTCGAGAAAATCAATTCGTTACTTTTTTCAAATTAAACGTTTATGTCTTCTGATGTACAGCATATAGAAAAATGATTTTGATATCTTATCTAAGGTTTAAATCGGTGGTAATAATAACAGTGTACAATAACGTGTTAAAATTATTGATTTTTTCTATTCTTGTCAATGATCAAGTGGTATGACGCAGCGAGAATACCGCTGCGCGTCTTAGTATTGCAAATGATACATTTCACCCAACTGTCTCAAATCGTCGTCGTTCAAGCCAATTGGGCATGTTCCAAATTCAAATTGTGCAAACACTGCTACCTTGCATGACCACCGGAAACGATTACAATACGCTATAGCTTAAGCTTAAGTGAAACCTGGAGGGATTTGTCAATTAAGATTATCAAAGTATCTTTGTTCAAAAGTCTCCGAGACTTTGATCAAAGAGATCCATATAATTCATAGATTGAGAATCAATGGAACTGATAATTGTGATTTTGTTGACAAAAGAACTTGACGGAATCGTCATAACTATTAGTGAATGTGACCACTTTTTACTTGCGATTATAGGTACTATAATACAAGTTATGGATTCGTGCAAAAAAAAATTTTTATAACAATCAAACATGACATTACAATAATAGAGAAGTCGAAAAAGTGGGTCCGGAAATATCGTCCAGCCTAAACGGATGAGCCGATTTGCTTCAAACTTAGTATTTAGTATTTATTTCGTAGTATCTCGGGGGGTGTTTTCATTTTTTGCTCTAGGTTGCAAAATAACGGTACATTTTTTTAACAAAAAAGTTTGATTTTCTCGAAAACGGCTCTAACGATTTTGATAAAACTTTCACAGTGCTATTTTTTTTACAACATACATTCAGTTAGAATGGATTTTTGGAAATTTGTTCTATAACGGTACCTCTCATAGGACCGTTTTTTTTTCAAATGCGGTTTTATCATAAATCGTTATCCCGATTTCAATAAAATTTCGCACACAGGAAGTCATTTATAATTCAATTAACATTGCATTTCAAAATTTTCAAAAACTTTTGTTTTCGATTTTTTAAATGTTTATAAAAAAAAATTGCTTTTCGAAATATTTTGATTGATTGAATTTTTTTTAAATAATTTTCCCAGATGAAAACTACAGATTTTCTTATATTGACCTACTAAAAAATTTTTTTAAATATTTTTTTCGAAAAGTTTTTCAAAAAAACGGACTTTAAAAAAAACTCGTCAACCGATTTTCAATATTTTTTTTCCTCGATAGAAATTTAGTTTTCAATTTTTATTACATACTTAGAGATAATGGACAGACCTTGACTTTATGGATTTTCTGGTATCAGCAGTATCAGAGAGGTACATTTTTGTCATACTTCAATTTTTTGTAAAGTACTCCATTTTAGATAAGGAATTCATATCTAAATATGTTTAATCTTTAATGACCCTGACATTTCTATAGACCCGATTTAAGAAAGCTCACCTCAAGATTAAGACCTTAGTTGTCCGGTGCTTGAGTGAAACTGCTTAAAAAATGTGTGTATAGTACATTTTTTAAAGGAGAAATGAGGTTCAAATGTTTTATCATAAGGAGCAAGGAAAGTGTTGGTTTCCACAGTATCGTAAAAAATCGATGTCAATGTTGCTGACGAATAGAGTTTCGCTGCCAGGAATAACTAACCATTTAATCTGGGTGAGGTACATCAACATTTCAACGAGCTTTTGATGTACAAAAATGTTATTTACAAGATGCTCGATTTTTTAAACCTCTAAGAATGTGAGATCAATAACTCTTACAAATTATTGGTTTTTGAGCTTAAAATTGATAGTTGAGTAACCATCCTCTCTCTCTGGGTTTTTTTAAAAGAAGTTTTTTATTCATGTCCTGCTTTAGTGATCATCAGAGGTATATACCACTTTAGCAAATCTAAACTGCGAAATTCAAAATGACTTATCTACACTTTTATTTGGAGTATGACTTCATCATTCCGGGCGGCATTGGTGCAGTAGATAAGATGTTTGCTTCTGACACAGAGGTCGTCAGTTCGATATTTAGGTTTAGAAGACATTTTTCTAACTTCTAGTCCAAGCTAGAGCCGTCCGTGAATTTTAAGTGAGAAAATAGTCACCTATTTCTCGATCTACTGCGCCGAAAAAAAATGTGTTCCTATCTTTCTAATTCTTCTAACTAGTGTCGTGCAACGTCATGTTGCTTTCTAAAAGGCAAAGTGCCTTACAGACACTTTGTTAAAAAAAATATAAAATATAAAAAAAAATTCCTCCCCCGCGTATAGTTAAAAAAAGGACTCTGGAATTCTGCGAATCAAAACCACTCTAAGTAAGTAAAGCTTTAATGATTAATCACAAACTTGTACGAGTATGTTACTTCAATACTAACCATTACAGTTTATTTGAAAACCATATCTTTCTCAACCATGTCTTTTCTTCAACACCTTTAACATAAAAAAAAATTAACAACACCCGCTGGTTGCAAACAATTCACGCTTCATCCAAGCTAATTTATTTGCAGCGTGAACTGCTACTGCAATTTCCTAAGTCACCCATGTACAGAATCAACCTTAAAGCTGCCAACAAGGCCATAAGGTCTAATCAATTCCTTTCGCACTTGGCTTTTGAAAAAAATAATAAAAGAACAAACACCAAACACCTCAGAACACAACTGATTTACGCCAAAACATCAGCAAACGGTCAAAACAAACAAACAAACAACATAAAATCTCACCTAACATCCGCATACGTCCCTATAAGAAGTAGCTTACTGCTCGCTCACCTTCTTTGCCCACCACCTGCCCTCAAAACTGGCAAAAAACTCTTAACCACCGCCATATGCGTTAATTAAGAAAATTAGTATCCCACGCCTGATTTATGAATTAACGGATGCCTGTTTAGAAAGATACACACACACAAAGAGCAGTGTCAGGCATCAGCAACAGCAGCCGAGATACAACACGGTATTGCAATCGTCTAAACCGGACGCGGACGTGAGGAGTCTGCATCACGGTCCTCGTTTGGAAACGGTGTACCTACTACACAGGCCTCGGAAAATGCTTTATGCTCATTCGAGATTTATGCCAAATGAATGCTAATCGAAAGCGGAATGCTGTGCCCAGAGATAGATCTGCTAGTATCTGAGGTCTCAGGGAGGATTGTGGCGCGTAGTTGCTACATTGTGCAGTACCTGTGCACTGGGCTACGTTTACGCATCGTAATTGGTACAATTTGAGCGCGGGGCTTGAAAAGAAAAACGACAAACGGGACACAGCAAGGTAAATTGATTAAAGTGCACCCACACCAAGAGTTAGCATCACAGCACAGATGCAACCTCAGTGGCAGCAACACAGTGCTCGGTTCATTGGTGAAAGCAGCGTGGGATGACGGGAGACGCAAAAACGAAACCAAGCCGAAGAATTAAGTGTGATCGAACACAAAAGCGCATAACATACAGCATCAATTGGCAATGCACAGCACACCGGTCGATGCCGCATTGGAATCAGCTGCTGCCGTTGGTGTTGTTTTGCTGCACCCTCTCCACAATGAACCCCAAAACAAGCATCCGTCGGTACGGCAAAATTTTACTGTTAGCAGGTTAGCGCAGCACAGGGTCCCGCACTGCACCCGCTGCGTTGCTGCACATGTGAGCCTGTGTTTGTGTGTGTTGAAACAGCGTTAATTGTGCTAATAAATTATCGCATTTGGATCGACGGCTATAAGCTGTGGTAAGCTGTTCTTGAAGACGTAAATAAGGTGATTTTTTTGGTCTACTCTTTGGGTTCAAAAGAGACTTGCAACATTGATTGAGGGTGCTCATATGGACGCAAGAAGTGAGCTACAAAGTGTGCCATGTTGTTTGCGCAGTAGCTGTCAGCGGTAATTAGTCGGATTGTCAGCTTAGTTTTGGGATGTAAATTTTGATTTGAATTTTGAAAAGGGCTCGCATGGGTGGAGGAGGGGGGGAAGTATTGAACAAGGCTTGAGAATATGGCAAGGAACTGCGGTACGATGAGTATCCGATAACTTAGATTTTTAGGAGTTCATTATCAAGTTTTTTTTATTTTGTTTAATGCCGGAAACAGAGTTCTTGCCTTGGTTAAGGAAAACTTGGTTGCAAGGGAAGAACATATTCTTACAGCAAAGTGTACACAAACTTACCACCGATGTTACTGTATTCCTCTTACATCTTTCCTAATCACTACTGCCATTTTGGTACTTGGAGTTAAGTTACTAAGGATAAGTAATAAGGCTTAAATGAGGTTATTGACATATGGAAATAACGAAATAGTTCGATGATGGTGAATTGTCTGAGTATGTCCGTCTTCCGGGTATCAGATGTAGAACAACGAAATTTCTATTCACCCCCCACTATCACTGGTCCGGTGTCATAAAAATTGATTGTTTTACATTAAGAAAACTAACATATGTAGATCTCATGTTTGTCCGATTTTTTTTTATCTGCGCGTTGCCATTTAAACAAACCTTATCTCCCCAGCGCAACACGTTTACTGAAGGGAAATTCAGTAGAAACAGCGTTACGAACTATTGCGAATCCTGATTCATCATATAGAGTTAAGACTGTTGGCATTCCTTGATGAAGAAGGTTCTTTCAACAATGTGGGCAACGCTCTTATCTCAATGGACCTTTAGAGTCTCAACGAAGATGGTTCACTTAGTTAAATCGTTAAAGGAATGCTCAATAGCAGGATAATCAATGCTAAGCAGGGAGGCATTTTTTGCAATAAGGTTAGCCAGTAGAGGTTTGCCACAATACTATCTCCGCTTCTATTGAACATTCCCGTTAATAAACGTGGTACGGTGGTACGGCTAAAGAAAAAATCCCTGATTTGACTATATGCCCGAAGTTGGTCTCAAAGTTGGTTCCGAACAATTCTAGTATTAAGGTTAAATAAATGGTTTAAAGGAAAGGGATGCAGTTGGCTACTTTGCTTAAAGCTTTGTTTATAGAAAAAACCATACAAAAAACGAAGGCATTACGATGCTCCAAAGTTGTAAATGTTTTTGTTATTATCCGGTCAATTTTCATTTTTGAATTTTTTTTTTGAATTCTGTTCACGAAACTCAGCTGGGTTAAGCCCAAATATGGGAATTACCAATATTAAGTTTTGGATGAATGGAATATAGACCTCAGCAAGATCAGACGGTTCGACGGGACACGAGCAAGTTTTTTTTTGCATTTTCGAAGGAAACCTATACACCTCAAAGAATTCTTGGCAATATCGAATATGGTCATTCTACAGAAATTGGTCTTTACTTTAATACACATTGCGAGAACTGGATTGAAGTTTGAGTTTTTGAATCATCAAATTCGAAGCCTTTGCTCATTCCTCATTGGGCAATCAAGATCAGAATTTAATGAGCTGCATTGTCGGTGCAGACAAGAGTTCATAAATATGAAGAAAAACGTCGGAGACAAAAAGACCCTGGGGCACACCAGCTTTAGTGTTGCATATCAAACTTAAAACCCTTGAATACAACTTGTAATGGGTGTTTTACAAACTTTAAATGATAATACAAGACAGAAAAATTGTTGGAACGAATTTTGTATTAATATAATCTGGTAGATAATTTCATGGCATTTGTTTTTTTAAATATAATGTTTGGTATACTACGAGTTACATAGTCCATTCGACCAGTACAATTTTTCACTACTTTTTCCAATAAATCTAGACTCTAGACGTATGTTGTCAATGGTGGTTTTAATATTGGCTTCCAATGTTCCAAGAGTTGCTGGCTTGTTTGCATAAACCAATGACTTAACGTAGCCTCATAAAAAGTAAGTCGCACCAACGAGGGGGCCAGTTATCAGGACCAATTCTGGAAATAAAATTGTCACCAAACTGATTTTGGTTAAGCGCGCTGTATGGCAAGTTGCGCCATCTTGTTGAGACCAAATATCGTCGATATTAAGATGATTAATTTTTGGAAACAAAAAATCAAATAGCATGGCTAGATAGCGCTCGCCACCGTAACGGCAGCTCCTTCCTCAAGAAATAAGGACCGATGATGCCGCCAGCATGTAAACCGAAGCAAATAGTCAATTTTAATGGATTTAATGGTAATTCGTATATGCCTTAGGCATTGTCTTCACTAGATATACGGCAATTTTGCTTATTGACGAAGCCATTTAACCAGAAATGAGCTTCATCACTAAACACAACTTTTCGGTACAAATGCTTATCTTCGGTAAACGATGGTCATTTGGTTCTAATTCCTGCACGAGCTGTATTTTATAGGCATGTAAGCCAAGACCCTTACGTAAAATTTTCCACGTATTCGAAGAACAAAAGCCAACAAGTTGAGACAGCGACAAATCGTCATTTCGACGTCTTCAACATTTCGCACTACAGCACCAATATTCTCTTCGGTACGCACATTTCCTTGTCTTGTTGATGGTTTTGAATCCAGAAGAGTAAAATTAGTGCGAAAACTAATTTTAAATTCACGAATTGCTTGCTCACTAGGCCGATTATGCTGACCGCAAAATGGACGACGTGCTCTATGAACTTCGCGAACAGATTTAGTTTTTTTTAAAGTAAGTTTCCACAATTTCGAACCGTTGTTCTTGGTTTAAACGATTCACGATGATCATGATAACAACGCAAACTTCCCTCTCTTAACCTGATCAGGTCGAAAATAATCATCTTTAGACTTGAAATTTTTGTCCCATTGATGAAACTTCTCATTAAAAGAAAAATATTTTTTATCGTTACGACACTGAAATCTGCGTCACTTTAGAAGAATCATAGTGACCAATCAAAGGTTTTGGTAGAGATTACAAACTGTCTCAGCTGGTTTTCGTTGTTCTTACAAGTTTTCCTTTAAATTGAATTTTGTTAGCCCAAATAAATTTGCAGAAATAACACAATGGTCAGATGAACTTCGAGGAGCCAAGACACAAATCCGAATCGAAAATAAGTCTTGATCGTTGGCAGATTGATCCATAAGGACACCGATTCGGATTATATCATCATTGTGTGTCTGAACGGTGTAAATTGGTTGATAAGCTCCACAAAACTATGTAGTCTTATTCACAAGGTATTCGACACAAGCTCCAAGATACTGTCATCATACCAATGCTGTAGATATTTTCGCTGCACTGAATATACTGCTTAACCTCTCACCCCTGGATATAATATAGCAAACAAACGGCCATTTATCTAAAAGCATATTTCTCTCTGGATCTGGCAATATCTTTATTGCCCATTATATTACTCTTAACTTGTTCAGATGAATCCCAGGTCACTCAGAGGATATCGCTTTCCTTAAAAAAACTTTAAAAAGGAGGAAAAAAAGACAAGATCGATAGAGAAGTGTAGTCAGGGAGACTTAACCTACAATGATCCCAAGTATTTCAAGCTGAGGAAATTCTGGCGATAAATAAAGTAGTATTGCCCAAAGGAAACAAATCTTTAAGATCCCTCAAATCAATCTTTTCAAACTCAACAGCCCAAAGTTATCGATCATCATCTATTTTGAGGATTACAGAACAGCTTAATGTAAGATCTGCTTCAGGCAATCCGTGCTTTTTTAAAGCCGATGAGCTCACAAGAAGCGGAACCAAAATATCTTAATTTTAATAATGCGAATCTGTGCTGAACTGGGTTCTATAAGGGCTTACGTTTCCTCAGTAGGTCTCAAATTAGCTCTCTAATAGGTGACATAACAGGGCACATTCTTAGGGGGGGACATGCCGCAAGGTTTGGTTTATTTTCAAATGACTCATGAGTTGCATGAATGAACAAAAGGAGGAAACAATTTCACATCTTTTTCAAAAAAAAAATACTTCTTCAATCACTCCAACTTTACATAATCCTTTTATTACAAAGGTAGAGAACCGTTCAGCTAAGGGAAACCACAATGGAAACCTATACAGACCTGCAAATATGTTATTGAAAACTACTGATCTGCTAAAATAAACTACTGATCCACTTTGATACACTAGTAAACTTTATGGCAACTATAGAGACCAGTAATCGTTCCTTAATTATTTTACTTGGATTACACCTTTCGGACAGAGTTATAACTATATAGTTACTTGGACAGTAGAGTTCAAACAAAAAAAAAAAAAACAAATATCAGCAAAGCATGTCGAGAAGAACTTTTTTCACTAAACCCCTTCATCCAAGAATAACTCAAGAACGAAAAAAAAATCCAAATTTATTTTTTCAACCAATTCATTTGCCAACAAAAAACACTAACTGCAGTAATAAGTCCTATAAGAATTCTTTCAATTCTGCAGCAATCTGAACAGCACTCTAGCGACACCCATTTGGTACACATTACATGCTGGCCGAAATCGCTGATTAATATGCTCTCCAAGTATCGGTAAAGTGCCACTTGGAATTCCATTCCTTCCAAATGCTGGTGAACCATATAAATCGTGCTTTGCACCTGGCCACTTGCATAAATCAATTTGCTCGGCAAAACTGAATGGCGCACACAAACAACTGTCACCACACCGATGTCACAACATGTCCGGAACCCTTAGCGTGAACTAATTACTTAAGTAAACACCCAACAACCCCCTCTCAATCGGTTTTAATTTCAACCTCCTCACGGCCAATTCTCACCCCAGCCGAAGGAGTACCAAACTACCAACCTAATGTGGAATGCATAGAGCATGGACAATGCGGAACCACGATTTCTATAATTCACACAATAAAATCAATTGCGCCAATGGGGCCGCACCAGGCCAGGCTCAACCAGCGTTTGACTAGGCTCCCATAATAACAATAATGCGCGATAAAAATAGAAAATTCAGGAAAACGGACTTCGGCCCGCAAATAATAATAAAGTAGACACTTTTGCACACCATGAACACTAATCGCGATCCGAAATTGCACGATCAATTTGTGAGGAAGAAGTGGGGTGGATAAGAGGGGTCACTCAAGAGCTGTGCATCCAGTTTTCCAAATAACCTCAGATTTACAGAGCGGAACGGGTCAGAGAGACGCTGACGACAACGACGAGTGCCATGCGGCGCAAATGAACCATGTGTACGCCACAATAACACAAAAGTAATTTGTTAAAATGAAGGCGGCTTGTGCCTCGTCCAGCCACAGCCAGTTCCAGCTCCAACTCCTAGTCCAGCCAGGGCCGCTTTTGACTTGGCACGCGGAATCGAATTTTAAAGAAGTTGGAGGAGAGATATCTGGTCTGGCGTAGCTAATGGGCTCGCAAGTGGCCACTAGTGCTGCCCCGGCTGAGTCGATTTCAATGGAAGAGTGACTGATGGGGCGGTGTGCTGTGTTTGGTGTATATTGTCTGAGGATTTGGCCCACACTCTCCATATCGAGAGGTGGAAAACTGTTGAGATGATGAATAGCACGAGCATGTGTTGCAATGTTTCACTGTTTCGCATGTGGCAGATAGTGGATGTGATTAAGTGCAGAGCACATTAGAGGAATTAGGATTCACCTGCGATGTTTGACGGGAATACGTGCGTTCGTTAGTTGGTAATTATGGCCGATTGGGGAACCAAAGAGGGCTAGGTAGTGTAAAAAGAAATGCTTTGTGGGTTTTATCAAACTCCACATTGACTGATGGCGGGTAATGGCTGCGCAAACAGTTCCATTTGTCTATGGGATATGGTTTTAGAAAGGAAGCAATGGACTCGCACAGAGTCTATTGACGGAAATAAGGTTATTCGTGGTTTCAATTTGGAGGTGTTTCACACGGTGATTTGTTTACAGACTGGAATAGCAATAGAATTAAAGGTTCTATTGTAAAATGACGAACTTACCGATGCAACAGGGATCTGAAGCTCTCTTCAGTTTAAAATTATGATAAACAGTAGAAAAACTCACAGCGATTGGATCAGACGAGTTACCTTTAGAATTCTGAAGAGAAAAGCAGACACTGGTTTTGTGTTAAATGGAATGGGTTTCTGACGATCAGTTTATTTTGGTATAAGAACCAAAATGGAAAAATATTGGGACCTGCAGAGATTTTCAAATTATGTTTATTGATTTTGATGAAAATTCGGTAGACAAACAAGAGATCTAATATGGGTTACCCAAGACAACACTGAAATCTACATCCGGATCATTATGGACATGCTAAGCAGGACTCAAAACAATGAGAAGATTCTATGCAGAATTTACCGAAAAGTTTCCAATCCAAATTGGTTTGCACCAGGGAAGCGTCTTGAGTCCCTTACTTTTTTATTACAGTTTATGACTTTATCTTAGAGTGTAAGGTGGCGGTCTTGAATGGGAATCAATCATTCCTTGATGGTGATAAAACCATCATGACTGAAGAAACGTGACGTATAGAGTATAGAAGGAAATGGGAAAACGCATTAGCACGAAAAGTCTAAAAATTATGCCAAACTTATGTGAACAAAAATGTCGCTGATAGAAAGAAAGGCTCTAAATAACGCCACTGTTGTTCGTTGAGGCCTTTATATGTGGTTCACAATGCTGGGCATTAAACAAGACCTATGTTAGAAAATTGACGGCAGCTGAATTGAAGAGGCTTTAAAAGACTGCAGGAGAAACAAATCGTGATCAATTAAGGGGTAATGCAATTTGAGAAAGCACTTACATTAAGGGTTTCATTTTGGACAAAATACAGCTTGACCAACTTAATTGGTACTGCCATGTAGAAAAAAAAAACCTTCAGAACCTAGTTCAAAAGGCAACAGCATGCAACATTTCAACACTACCTCGGAAGACGGTAGGCGCAAGAACTTTTGGTTGGAACAAATGCAACGACACCTATGTATATATAACTGACTTCCAGATATTCCAGATATGGGCTAACCCGGGGAACCCAAAAGTGTTCCTTAAGGAGAAGCAGTGAATATAGAGAGTTTCGATCCCAGTCAAAAATAATTAATAGTCGCTTAAAAAAGAACAAATTGTAACTTTTTAACCGACCCGGGGATGCATGCGCAAACTTGTTGGCAAGTTTTTAGGCATTAGGTAGGTAATGTCTCCATTCGTCACATTTTACAACGATAAGATAGGCGCTGATTCACCTCTGCACAAAGCTCGACATTTATTTAAAAAAAATTTAATTTTCTTTCACTTTTCTCTGATGGTGCTGATATCATAATAAAGGAAAGGAGATTACACCATCCTGTTCTACCAATCTATAGTTTCCAACAAACTGAGGAATATTCCGATGAGGGCACATCCTTTCCTACATCTCCTAATCCAAAAATAGAAGTTCCGGGGTTTCATTGGTCTTTAGCTTAGATTGAACACCGACGTTCAAATTCGGCGGAAATGTTGTTCTGATTCGCCTAGATATCTAGGTTGGCTCAATCCACCTGACAGCAGAATTGGGTTCGTCATCGCTTTTACAATTTACAGCTGTTGTTTTCTCACTTTCTTAGCATCGACTGCGATTTTTCTACAATGTTCCCTGGATTATCTGTACACAAAAGTAGGTTAATTCCTAATCTATTTCAAAAAATACCTCTTATCAACCATTTCACCAAATAACCAAAAAAAAAAAACAGAACAAAAATAAGAGTTCAAGAGTTTTCAACCCTGATGTACTCCTTATAGCTTTTGAAAACACTCACATAAAGCTTTGGAAGCTTAGTTTGTGTTTTTTTGCTATATATAGATTTCTTAGTAATATATAGCAAAATTCTGTTCGACTATTTGTCTATCTGTCTGTCTGTCTGTCTATCTGTACGGATGTATTTTGGACTGTGGATTAAATATCTTCAAATTTAGAACTTAAGGTTGTTTTGGCATTCTACAGAGGAGTTTTTTGAATTTTTGTTTTAGCTCAAAAAATAACGGTACCTGTCGTATAACCCTTATGTAAAAGCTTATTTTTCTCGAAAACGGCTCCAAGAATTTGTATCAAAAAAATGTATGTTAATTTTGTACTTAAGTTTGTATTCTTAAATAATTTTTTTTATTTTTAAAAAAAGTCCTAACAAAAAACGTTTTATTTAAAAACCGTTCCTACGATTTTGAAAAAAAAAATTCATACTTCTTACAATTTCTTAAAGAAATAAAATGGCCATTAAATTATTTTACTCAATAGAATTTAACGTACTATATTCAAACAATCAAAAGCTACAAAAATCCAATAAATGCTTTGATGTTAACTTTAATTTTCTTAAATTTTATTCTACAATGTGACAGCACATATGAGCAGTCGTGCAATTTATTTTCAAATAGCTTACTGGGTAAAGCTCCAAAAAAAAAAGAAGATTTTCGATCTACTATTTTATTCAGTTCTCTTAAATCTACGAAAAAGATTTACAATTTGATCCCCTTTTCCAGATAAAATTAGGCAATCGATGCTTAATGCAAGAAATGAGTGTTAAATCTGGGGTTTCTAAAGGTAGCCATCTAGGCCCCTTTATGTTTAGATATTTCTTTATTTGATAAAGCTAAATGATAGTTTTCTACAAAGAGAAAACGCAGTAGATGATGGTGTAGTAAAAGTTGTTTTAAGCGTCGCCAAGTGGAAAGCACTAAGTTATGCGTCAGTTTGATACAAGATTAATTTTTGTTTTACTGACTTTTAGCGATCACTGTAGCTTCATTGTTAAAAAAAAGAAACAAACTAAAACTAAACAGTATTTAATAAATTAATATCCTAAAATTTACAGGATCCTTCTCCTTTCAGTATTTCTATTGTATCTTTTCTGAAAACACCGTACTACTTAGTAATTTTCCGGATATAAAGGGATATTGATCCGTTTTCGTCTTGAGATCTCTAAGAGTATCGTATTGGTAATTTACAACAGATCTGTTGTTATTGATACCATAACTTCAATACCTCCACCAAAATCAAGGATCCACCGTCCTAACTCTCTAGCCATCATTCAACCAACTTCTTACTTAAACGACACCTGTTTCGAAAGGAATTTGGAGCGTACAAAAGCAGACTTTCTCAAAGACCCAATTCCACTAGATCTTCGCTCAACTACTGCAAACGAACCCACTCCAACCGATCTATGGATGAGTAGACGTTTGTAATTAAATGAGGTTTTTATTAGTTTAAAAATGAAAGGATAATAATAAGGTTTCATCCGGCTATCATCCGTATGTTCGCTGTCACGATCGCAGCACCAGGAGCTGCTGCTGCCGTATGGATATATACTTTGTATAGTATATCCACATATAATATGAGAATGTGGCACGTTACGCGTAGCCCCCCTCTCCCACCCGGCAAAGAGGCGTAGTTCGCAACAAACTCCTGGGTAATAAATCGAGTACATGTTATAAGGCCTAACCGGGTGTAATTTGTGATAGACTAAGCCAGATCGAGTAGCGAAGGAGTTATCATCCCGACAAACTTAGCACGGCCTTATAACGTTTCAAATTACACAAAAAAGAAATAAGATACACAACTTGCATCCGACAGAACCAAACCGACCGACATTGTATGTGGAGTGTAACTCAGCCATAGAACAACGGAAGAAAATTGTTTTGGCGTTATTTACGATTTGTTGTTGTTGTTGTAAAGACATGTACCCGAGTTCTCTCCCCCTGAACTCCTTTTAAGTGCAAATCGGAAAAAAAGTGTCGAGAGTCAGAAAAGACCTGCACATCGAGCCCCACTCTCCATTCCAAGAAGATAAATTGAAAAGTCATAATTTTTATTTATTCCCTGGCAATGTATCTGGAAGTTGCGTGTTGCGAATCTGCGGCCTCATGTTTTTGGGTTCAACCGGTGCAATTTCACGTCAATCATTTGCACAGGTTAAAAATCAATTGCTCGGCTTTGGAAAGAGTTAAACAAGATCTCAAGTAGATTGGGTAGCACAAAGGCAAGACCAAGTTGTGGATATACAGAGCTCTTAGGTACGATTTGACTTGGTGAATGGCAGTTTATTAGAGTGCAAGTGGTTGGTGGCTTTGATGTGTGTGCGTCTGTGAAGAGGGGCTCAAGGCATGTATGGATGTATGTTTGAGCAGGCAAAAAGGGTTCCGTAGTTCGCTACCAGGTTAATTGAAAAGTTAGCCTAAGGTGGTCTCTTCTCGGATCGCGTATTTAGATTTGTTTCTTTTAGATTAGTTCGGTTGGGAGTTTTTTATTCTGTATCTCTCTTATAACTGAATATATTGCTATAGCAATGGCAGTCTTTTAAGTGTTTAACATCAAAGAACTTTGAAGTCTGTTCTCTGAGGAATAAGTAATGACGAGTTTTTCTTTCTCAGATGAAGCTCTGTTGTTAGCCATCGTGAAATGCAAAAAAAACTTAATGACAAAAATTATGAACAACTGCTGACTTAGAAGAACACTCGGTTGCTATGGATTCGTTTATCTGTGCTAAGAGCTGATACCAAGGGTACTAAAAGACAAATAAATAGTCAAAAGTATAAACACTCACAAAGAACAGTACGTAAGACAAATAAAAAAAATTATAACATTTTGGTCAAGTATGCGTTTTAAAATTCTTATATCTAGTTTATTGCCTAAATTGGCACCTAAATAGCAATAGCCTTCATTTTAGAACTTAGACGTGAGAGATTGCAAAATAAATCCTTAATAGCTAGACATATAAGCCTGTTTTCTTCTTATTCTTTTTTAACGGAGGATTGTTAGTTGATCTTGGCTACTACACTTAAGGCTTCAAAAGTGTAGTATTTTTTATTTCGACCTTTTGGATTCATGTCTGATGCCAACTAAATCCAGGTGTCGTTAGATCCATGAGCTCTTACACCTGCCTTTCTTCCGCGATGGCATTGAAATATGGCACGCATTTTATTTCTACGAAGTGCAAAGTGGTTCCAGCAAATTTGTTAGTGCCGTATTTTGTCCAATATGGTGTTCTAAAAGTTGATGCTTCTTCTTCTTTGCTCCCTATTTGATCACGATTTGTGACATCTGCATTTCAGCTGCCGTTAATTTATTCCTTTGCGTCTTGTATATTGACAAAAATTGTGAACCAAATGTAAACACTGAAAGAAAAACTATCATGCGGATCCTCCTTTATTATTAGCTTAAAGGGTATTTTAAATCACAAAAATAGCAGAATTTTCACGCCACTTTATATATATTTTAAATAATGATTGATATTTGCTATCATCATCACAAGGTCATTCGCACACTTGGGAATAATTGTTCTATTCAAATAAATGCCTGGAATAGATCTGTATGGATCAGATGGGTATTTATTTTTTCTCTCACTAATGCGATATCTAGCAAAACACCCACTCATACATCAAGGGCTTATTGCAAGGATGTAGGATATTCACTTATGTCGGGCTGTAATAAAAAAAGGACTTAAGACGCTTCCCTGGTGCCAACATTGATTGGGAACTCTGATGAGGTAGATTTCGCAATCCATTTACCTCTGTTTTACTCGCCAGTACATTGTCATGATTTTCCGCATGGTTGTCGTTGCTTGTCGTAGAAGTTAAGTTCCTACGGAGTGCACTATCTAGTTAATTTTTTGCTACTTCCGAGGTCCCTCAAGAAAGTCACTCAGGTCTTCTACTTTTCATCATTGCAATCAATGATATTAAATTGGTTAAATTGGTTGCAAGAATGGAAGGGACCTACAGTTTACCGCCGAGTCCAAACGGCTACATGAGATGCACTTTTTCGAGACAAATTTTACTCTTGGAGGTTTTGTCAGTTCCTCGCAAGAGGCAATACCCCAGAAAAAAAGGTGGCTATGAGCTGGATTTGAACCCAGGTTCTTTCGCTTAGTAGTCCGACACACTGGTTTTTCAAAACCACATCAGTAAATGATTCCACCTAAATTTAATTAGACTAGACCTTGACAGCTTTCCAATTTGGTGCGTAAATATTATATGCAGTTGAACGTTGACAAATACCAATCAATAAGCCTCATAGGTAAGCCCATATAATTGCCGCTTCGTCACTATTTTTTTTTTACAACCAATCGATTCCCATTGATGAATTGATCAGAGTTCTTTAAATTACCTCAGCTTAATTCCCCTTTAAACATCAACAAAATAATACAGATTCAGTGCCCGGCTTTATAAGAGGATGGTCTAGACTATAAAGAATTCTCCAACCTTTATGTGATTTGTACACAACCTTAGTTAAATTTCTTCTTGAATATACTTCTCAAGTTCCCGGTGCCCATACCACTATGCCAGAATCAATGGTATCCAAATAATTTTTTGACTTCGCTCTTCCATAGCAGGATCCTATTATTCTAACTCCCTAACGATACCGTCTCTAATCTTATAACCTGACAACTTTATATAAAAGAAAATTGATAGCCGATATCCTGACCATAAGCTCACTTCCTTCCGCCTTATCATTTCCCTTCACAATTCCTAGTAAGTTCTATCTGCCCTCCTTCGATTCTTCACAATACACAATGAGCCTCTTAAATCTAAAGCTACGTCTCCATTACTGTCCCAATTCTTCTATTTAACTAAAAGTTATTAAGTTTTAAGTAAGATCGAGTTTCGTCTAGCTTGAATATATGGGGTGCTGCTACAACCAAAATTACGCCACAAAGATCTTGCATATATGCGGAGAAAACCCTAACTCTTTGAGGCATTCTTACCGACTTCAAATATGATCTAATTCGACGAAAGGTGGTGCGTAACTATAATTCACATGCTAGTACTGGAAACATAACCGTCTTCCTGATGTAACATGCCAAAAAATTGCTTCTTTTTTCAACATTTAAAATGAAAATCCACCACCGTTGTAGCTGCACAGTGTCTCTGTGAATAAAACTGGGTGATGGCCGAAACGTTGACAAGACACAAATGAGTTTTAATGAACATTTGATCAGACAGGTTCAGTGGTTCGACCCAACCACCAAGTTTTCAAAAACTTTTGAAAACGAAGCAACATGGTTGGGTCTGCGATTTTTCTTGCGTCTACATGGTGAAACATTAAATGGATCAACTTGTTTACCAACTTGTTGATGTTTCACCATGTAGACGCAAGAAAAACTGCTGAACCAACCATCTTGGTCGGTTTTCAAAAGTTTTTGAAACAAATGTTCATTAAAATTCATTTGTCTTGTTAACGTTTCGACAATCGCCCATTTTTAGTCACAGATCACTGTGCATGTGCAGCATTGCAGCTGCAACGGTCCCACGGTGGTGGCAAGTGGCAATCAATATACTGCCGATTTTCGTTTTAAGGGTTGAAAAATTAAGGAATTTTTAAGGCGACTTCTCGCTTTGAGTATTTTAACATAAGCGAACTGTTATTATTTTTGTATGTGAATAAACATCCTGCTGAACCTAGGTATGTTCCACAACGCAGTGGTTCATTTTGAGGTATGAGTTGCAAGAAACCATCTTTGTGCACAAGATGATCCATGTAAACCCTCACGAGTTATGAATAATTCATGAGTTTCGAAAAATTAACATCTTTAAGTTTTTTTTTCGAATTTTACGTCTGTTCAACGACTCTGTTCTAACTGATCTAAATTGAAAAGGCAGAAAAGAGGAAGGTTTTATGTGTTCAGTGAGAAATGTTCTGCTCTAAACTGCTTTCAATTTTTTTGGATTTGCTATTCAGTAATTGCGGGTCATAATTCTGGTTGTCAAAATTCTGTATTACCAGAATTCAGTTTTTTTTTTGGAAAATACTGTAGTACGTACAAAATTCTGTTTATGCCTGCTCGCTCTAAACATATTCATATTGAATTAATAAAAAAAAATATAAATAAAATATTTAAACAATAGATTTATTACAATTATTTCACTGCTTAGCACGTGCAAGAACAAGAAGAATTTTTTGTAATTAATTTTGCAATGGCTGTTTAAGAATGATTACTGATATGGATATGTAAAGAACAAGTAAACAATATTTATGAGAGAAAGGGACGTATTTGTAAGCTAACTTGGTTTTGTCTATGTATCCATATCGAAATATGATAAAATCAATATGATATATATTAGGGTTAAAGTTCAGTAAAAAAATTGTGAACATGTAGCTTTGGCTGTTGTTTTTGTTGTTGTTGATTTTATTTATATTAATTTTAATGTACTGTTTTCAAAATTCTGTATTTAAACAAAAATGGTTTTGATAATGTAAAAAAGTGCGCACTTTTTTAAATTATCAAAAAAATTTTTCCATACAAAATTTTGAAAAACAGAATTTTGAAATACAGTTTTCTACATACAGAATTTTGTGTAACCAGAATTTTGAAATACAGTATTTTGTAAACAGAATTTTGACCATACAGTATTTCGAACCCAACACATTCAGTAAATGTTTTCATAGAGTAAGTTAGAGCACCTTTGATCATAGACTTGCTTTTGAAATAGAGCAAGTGAAGGTAAGTTGAAGTTTTCAATTTATCTGTTATACATTTTTTTGTAAAGTGCTATTTTTTTTAATTTAATATTAAAAAAATAAACATTAATTATCTTATAATAGCCAAAAGAAGATAAATCTAGTGATTCTAGAAATACAATTGAGCAGTTTAGTGTTAAATCTTCAACTTTCTTAAATTGATCAGTGATCAATGACAAGTAGATATATGGATCCTTTTCAACACTTGGACCTTCTATCTCTATCTATTAATACATAAAAAAAAACTCCTTCAAGTGGGCAATTAAACAACTGTTAACACTCAGCCGTTATAATCATTTCTTGCACATAAACTTGAAGTTACAAACAATTTGCATACCACACGAGGCAGGCAATTAATGTGCGGCAATGAACATTCCCATATCTCTCGATCCACAAAAGACATACCAGCGCAGCATGCCGATGTTTGTGCTCCTTTGGAATCAAACTTGACAACTTGAAGTCCAATCTTGACACTCTTTGCGTTCCGTACTGGCCACATCGACGATAATTAGCTTTTTTCAAATTACATCGTCGATTTTGTGAGTGTGTATGTGCGTCAGTGGTGCAGCGCAGCTTGACGCGTACTCTGTAATCAAAAATTCCACACAGTAATCCAATGGTCCTGAGAGTGTGATTACGATTAGTTTCATCACAAACAAGTATCTCACCTCTAATGCTCAGGTGCATGTGCATTCTGTTCGTTGTTGTTGTTATTGGATTTTTCTCGATTCGATGATTTCAACTTTAATTGGTTTTGTTGGCAGAAACACTGCAACAAGCACACATACCAACCGTACAACACTCAACAGAGCAGCCATTTTACGTGTTGTCAATGGCGATCACGTTTCCGCTGATATCTAGCCAACTACAGTATCTGTTCAAAAGTATATAACAGAGAATGCGTTCCTAACTCGGTGCTGTCGCTAGCACCTTTGTGTGTAACGTCGACCGTCGGTCGGCAGCTTGAAGCTTTTGGAATGTCAGTCGTGCAACTGCCTGCGAAGCTTGAACTTTTTGGGGAGGTTACGACCTATGGGAGAAACGGAAATATATCTCCTTAACACAGCTCAGACAGAGTCTTCCAATGGACCCAAGATCTTCTGTAAGGTGGGCATTACACGTCCAATTGCACAATTTTACGCGCAAAAATTATTCTCCATGTCGATTGAGATTCTCTATCTTTTAGAACAAAGTTTGCGGTTCAATTATGATTGTAATTTACTTGATTTGCATGAAGGACAAGAATACACAAAAGAAACGCTTAGAAAACGAAAGGTAATCAGTCCAAGGATTTTCTAAGAGTTTGAGCCAAAATGATGCGACCGATTAACAATTATAATATCAGCATGTATCTGATGGTGTGCGGTATTTTATTGAAATTCGTTTTTAGCGCAAATGCGCACAATGTCAGCTGAGGAGATGCAATTTTAAATTCAATTTCAAATAAACTAAACGATGTTGCGAAACGTTTGGGTTCATAACGTGTGGTTATCTGGAAAATTTAGGTTTTCAATTAAATTTTGTAATTATTTTTCATTTTAAATTGGCGAATGGGCAAGGTTTTTCATAAAACAATTTAGTCGATATGAAAGGTCAAGACGTATGGCATCAACCATAATTATTGAGATATTGTGATGTTAAATTGTAAATGAGCTTACGCATAGCAAGTTTAGGATTTTTTTTATGAAATTATTCAGTATCGGAATGTTTAAGAGGTCGAAGAATACAAACTACAAGCTGAAGGATGGCAATTATCAGGGTTGGTTTAAAGAAGACGGCAATAATTTCTACCTGACCAGAATTAACAAAATCAATGGAGTTAACGTTGGGCGCCATTTTGTAGAATCTCTTTTTCAATTGCCGGTGAATTACGTGATAATATTGAGTTAAATCACTGAACCCAGCAATATAAATACTCGGTTTCGTACCGCCCGAGGCTTTCCTTTACTTAGACAATCCAGGATCGCCGATCCCGTTGATCTACCAAGTCGGCCGTAAAACTGGGGATAAGCGGCTCCTTTACGACCGAGACAGCAGGGAGCGAAGCAGAGTGAAAGCTTCTTCGTACTATCTAAGTAGTGTGTCAGTCGATGATGGAACGAACCTTGACGTGTGGAATAGAATAAACAAAGCGCGCAGTGCATTTGTAATTGTTTTTTATATGTGGAAGTCCGGAAAAATATCGCTTTTTACCAAATTAAAATGTTTTCAATCGAACTTGAAATTCGTGGCTCCGCAATTATCTCGAGCAAGTAAATCGTTGTCAGTTTAGCATCCTAAGAAATCGGTAGCCAGAACGAATTTTCTGTTAGTGGATGTTCAGAAAGTGATTTGTATTGGCCACACACAGAGCCTTAAGTGAAATCCTCAAGGTGCTCGTCAACATTTTTGACGAATGCTCAGTCCCAGAATATTGAGATCGTGACCACGCCACAGCTTAGATATTTTGTTGCGAATAGCGCGAGATGAAGAGAGCTGATTGTTGCCTACGCTCCACAAGGAGTAAAAGTGTTTCTGTGAATGCCGGATCCAGAACATAAAGAGAAAGCCAAGGAAAGGTCTCGTCGGGCGCCATTTTGTAGAAGCAAGTGAAATTCCTGATTTTATTCTATTATACAAACGGAAGCTAGCTATTCATACTAAGATGATCATATACAATTTCTTGCCAATCACGTCTCAACTAACTACATTTATGTAATGTTTGAAGCACACGTTGGGCGCCACTTTATGAAATTGCTAAGACCCGATGAAAGTTGTGACATTATTGGATTAAATTACTGACACTAATAATTGTAAATGCTAAAAGGATAGGTAACTAACTAGATTTAATATTTTTTAAGGAGATGAACATACATTTCACAAACGCTGATTGGCATTTGTTTTCTTCTTAACCAATTTGTTTCTAATGAACCTGGCTGCCATTTTGTAATTACAAGTAAAGGTAATGAAAGAAGCTTACGTTGGACGCCATTTTAGAAAATCTTACATTTATACATATAACTGGTGAACCATTTAAACATTTTTAATTTAAGCAATATTTTTAATAAAATCTTTCCAGGAACACAGTACGAAAACTTTGAAGAAACTTATTTTTGCAGGCTTGTTAATGGCTTTAACACTGTTTGGCACTGTTAGATATTCGATGGTAAGAATAATGAGAAACGAATCATTGGGCACAATGATAGACATCAATTTCTTACTAAGCACGCCTTTCAAAAAAATAGACGTTGGACGCCACTTTTTGAAACCAAGTAAAATAATTGATTTAAGCAATTATACCTATACATATATACGGAAATTAGCACTTGTAGGCATTGGATGTGGATGATAATAGATACAAATTAATCTCCAATCAGGTTATACTTTGCTGCATTTATGTATTGAACGAAGCTTATGTTGGGCGCCACTGTAAAATCTTATACATATAAATGTTGAACTATTTTATAATTTTTATTTCAATTAATGTGCTTAGAATAAAATCTTTTTTAGCACAATAAACCGACAAGATTAGTAACTTAATTCAAGAATTAACATTAGCATGGATGGACACCGAATTCTTTTTTTAAAGGTTACCAAACTGGAATTAAAAAAATTAAAATAGTCGGACTAATTTCCCTAGGCTCCTGGATGCTGAGGTCAAGAATTTATTGATATATTTGAAAAGACAATGATAGGCACTAGTTTCTTGCTAAACACGACTCAAAATCAGAATATAATAAACTCCACGAAGACCACGTTCGGCGCCATTTCTTGAAATCAAGTAAGATTACTGATTTTGGTAAATTGTGCAAAGGGGAAGCAGCCTAATTAGGATTGTAGACAATGATGATAAAAGGCAGTTTTTTTTAAATTACTTCTAATATCAGTGGAAAAAAAATTAATGAAGCTCACATTGGGCGCCAGTTTGTAAAACATTTTATTGCTATTAATCAGTATGAATCAATTTAAAAAAAGGTTCCAAATCTTTACAATTTCTAAAAACACAATTTCAATTATAAAATGAACAAAACTCACGTTGGGCGCCAATTAATGAAATCGTATTTAAATGAATACTTAACTATGTGATGATTTTGATTTGAAGAGAAAAATGAAAGCGTTTCAAACGTAAACCGACCCCGACTCCAATAATTTCAGTAAACCTCAAATCTCAAGACAAAAATAATGGAAGCCTCTTTATTTTTGTCTTACGAAATATTTTTCCTAACCCAAGCTGACCTCAATCCCACATACGGATGACAAATCCACACGTAATCTTAATAACATTACGCCTTCCAGGTGCCATTACGAAACAATCCAAACATACACACAAAACAAAAACAAAAGCCGTTGGCTCTGACTAATGCGCTCCAAGCCGATCCAAATCAAGAAAATCTCTGGGCGCAAAAAAGAAAATCCAAATATTTATTCCTTCTCCACGCATATGCATACATATATGTATAAGGAAACCTCTTTAAACCGCATGGGCGCATTGGTAAGGTATATCATTTGACACTTCATTTAAGGCGACAAGAAAATTCGATTTATTAATGCGACTCTCTGCCTTGGTGTGCGCTCACTAACAAACAAACGGGTGATCCCGATTTCAATCCCCCAATCCCAGGTTGCAACAATAACAACACCACTATCCTTTCCAATCAAGCGACGTGCCGATCATTAATAAGTCCGCTTCGGTTCCCCGGCCGTACACATTCATATTCAGTAGCGCCCCAAAGGAAATCCACAAGGATAATTAATGACATTCGGTTGTCACAGAGTAGATTTTGAGTAATCTCTGAGTTACTCAGCACTGGTTGCACCGCAAGAGGCAAGGTATTCTGTGTGTATACTCAACGCATGATCTTAGATACAATGGAAGCGGCCTTTTGTGTACACGCGGGCAGCGCGCAAGCATGCCAAATCAAAGTTCAAGTCAATTATTTACGAAAATTCCCCACCAACTCACAACCTCATGCCGCAAGGTTCCCTTCATGGACCACTTCTGTTTGTTGAGATTTGGATTTTTTCTTTGTATTTTCTTAATCTAACTGTGCAAATGCAGAGTAATGGAGCTTATTTGGTGTAGGCCTGTGATCGTATCTTTAGTGAACTGTCGGACCTCTAGAAATGAGTCGCCAAATTAACACCTTATTTTTAGTCCCTCCCTGCTCGCCTCCGTTGTTCGGTGATTGCAGAAATAAAGGTTATTCGGTCCGGTATTGTCATAATGGAATTGGCAACTGTAAATGGCGACGCAATTTGATTTAGCGGCCAATTTACATAACCCCAACGCATTGTGTGGATAAACAAAACATAAATCAATCCAGATGAAAGGTTAAAAATTCCAGGAGTGGTTCGGAACGATCGGAGGTGGTGGTTGAGGTGGCTATTCTTAGCTGAAGCATGTACAGATGTTCGAAGCATCTGATCTGCTTTTTGCTCCCGCAACACTGCTTTAACTGGTCCCGATGACTTCTGGGTCTAATTGTGGTGCAACTACCACCGACCGCCGCTGACTATAGATAGCTGAACACCATTCTTGCAACTGAGATACTTCTGATAGTGATGTTAGATGCCACTTGGAACGATTCAGAGATTTATATTGCGTGCGCTTGCTGCTTGCTAAATGGAACGCGCGCTCATATATGCAAAGTGGTTTTGTATTCTTTTTGCGAACCATGGCGACGACCGGCGGACGGATTCGAGCATCATGTCTCGCTATAGGTCGGTCAACTTAGTTGTCCACTGGACTTTTACTCCAGCAGCGGATGTTTGGTTGATTATTATTTTATTATCATTATTACTGTTGTTCGAGTTGATGTTACTGGTTGGGTTAAGGTAAGGTGGACGCCACGCCGGAAAGCTAGTAGCTCCTGGGCTCAAGCCATTAGTATCCGTTGCAGTTTATGTATTTGTTTGTTATTTAATTAGAAAATGTTTAACAAAGTTCAGATACAATTATCTTCTGGGGAGTGTACATACTCAATAGTTTGTGTTAAATGAGATAACTAGTGAGGGGATAGGGGAGTAGATCAAAAAAGCGATTAAGAGGTTTGTTTTTGCAAATTAGTGTACGTGATCGCTTGCGATTAAGTACGAGGGTGCGTTCACTTTTAATTAGAGTGATTTGTTTGGCGAAACATTGAGATTGTTGTTGTTGTTGTTATGAGCCGGCTGGAAACAAACTGGGAGATGTTTCTGGGGGAGAGTTCCTGTGGAAGTTGGCCGAGACCGAGATTAATTTATTGCTGTTTGATTCGATTCAAGAACGTTATGCTTTTATTACTTACTAACCACTTCTTTTAAATCAATTTCAGGCAAAAAAAAAATAACGTAACAAAAACCTTTGGAGCTCAACTTAATTAGGCCACTTTATGAATGATGATTGTGCAATTTACAGTTGCGGAATAAATTTCCTCTATTTTGTGACTCAATAATTTATTAAATAAATTATATAAACCACGAATATTTTTCACATCTACTTGACTTCTCGTTGGGCGCCATTTAAGGAGTATAAAATAATTGTTTCAGTCAATTTTTGGTAGGATTGAAACACTTTCTCTTTTACAATTACTTGAACTGTATGAAAACTTATTATAAAATTAAACCATTTACTTACGAAAAAGTTACCATATAGAACAACACGTACCTGTAAATAAAAAAAAAACTTTGTTAGTTTTGTGTTTCTTTTTTTTTAGAATCTAAGAAATATATATGTAATTAGGAGGTATCAAATAAGAACAAAAGTTTTATTAAACAAAATTTTTTTATACAAGAGTAAGAAAAGAGAGAAAGAGAAAACGTAATAGATAACCATTGATGTGCAGTATGACGCTGCGGTTTAGTTTAGTTTAGTTTAGTTAGTGTATTCAAAAATGTAATGAAGATAATTACGGTTTTATAAGAGAATTGGAAGAATGTTTTTTTAAGTCGAATTCAGCTCTGAAGAACAAAGAAGTAAGAAGGAAATCGTTGATGAAAAGAATAGTGCCACAAAGAAACAAAAAAAACATTTACGAAAAAACGAAGAATTTCGCTAATTGACAAATCAACTCAGATGATAGATAACTGTTGTATAGCCAACGAATTACCGGGCTGCAAGGATAATCAACAGAGTACGAAAAAAGCAGCAAATCAATTATCAATTTCTTCCGCCAGTGAGAATGGTTGAAATTCTTCTGAATATATAATAGCGAAAAATCAAAAAAAAATTGTTGGTTCGCAACTGGTGAAATCCGCCGATAATTTACGGAACCAATGGTCTGGGGATGCATCATATATCATAAACGATAAACTGACAGGAATGGGTAGGGATATCGTCTCTTCCCCGAAAAAGGATAATTTCAACCTGTTGAATCTCCGGTCGATAAGTCATTTTACGAGTATCAGCAATGTATTAAAAGAATTCTCCATTGAGGTCTGTCCAAATGCGCTGATACTATTCTGTTTGAAACCATATTGTTTAGGGCTTCTATAGGGATACTCTGAGCTACATTTAAATATAGAAATATAGTAAAGAACCTTGGTATCTGACTAGATCATTACCATTATATTTCAACTGACCTGTAGATACTAATCTGGATAAGCTAGAAGAGCTTTTGCTCTGACAAGACGGTTCTTTTAAAGCAGGCGCCTATATAGCAGTGTAAAGATGGTCTCTATTAGGATAATAATTGATTGATGCCTTGTGTGGTTAAAATTTTCATCACATCGAATGGAAAAGATTGGGTTGTTTTAGAGACAGTGTCTTCGTGACTGTCTTAAACACAAGAGCCGAATACCAAACACTACTATACGAACTAACTTAATAAAGTGTCTTACAATAGGGACTTCCAAACTTTGACTGTTGATAGCAGCCATCTTATTTAAGCTACATCTGTCAAATTGGCTTTCATTTATTCAATCTATTTCGCCAAATCACCATGGATGGATAAAGCGTTCAATAATTAACAAAATAGGTGTTCTGTTCGGGCAACGCTCCGCGCGCTTCCCCAATTGTACGATCACCATAGTCGTCCTACCGAGAGGACTATTCGCAGTGTGGTGGATTAATTTGAGTCCACTGGTTCAGTAAACAATTAATCAACACCCGTTCGTCGACGAAACTTAAGATCTGCCGAAAAGAGGTCTATGCGAATAATCAACATACCACAGCGGCTCTCAAAGCCAACATAACTAATGCCATCGGTCAGATTCATCCTGATTTATGCGCTAGAGTTATTCAAAATTCGGATTCACGCCACCAAGAGAAGTCGCGTTTGACATTTAAACGATGTTACATTCCATACATAATGATATCAATAAGCCCTTCAAACGAATAAAAACTTTCGATGATATCTCAAACACACTTTGTTTTTTTTTTTTAATTTAAAGTTAGGAAACCCTTTGCAAACAGTATTGACACATTTTTTTTAATTTAGGTAATTCAGGGTCACGTATTGCAGGAGGATGACCTCGACAAATCTTAAGGATTCATTGCCACAAAGATGAATATTTTGCGCTCCCCATCCTTAGCTTTCTTTAATTTGGACAGTCGAGGGCTGCAACAAAATAGATAGGCGATTCCGTTGATCTACCAAATTTGGCCATGAGATATTAGATAGGAGGCTTTCTAACCAACGAGATTCTGAAGCATGTTGCGAGGCAGAACGCCTTCGGTTTTTATATGACACAGCCCATAAGCTTTACAGCGTGACTTCGAAAAACCAGAAATCTAGTAGTAAAAGGTAAAAATTTGATTAAACTGGTCCTACGAGCCGGATTAATACGCCAACCTCACATTTTAAAACTTAAACGGTTCAACCTCAACATTATTCCTAAGAGGGAGGAAAGGAATGTAGAACAGTAAATCTAGTGGCATATAGTCCGGGAGCCAGTGACAGATTTCCATGACCAAGTTCCCCTCAAACGAAAATTGGTGAATAGCATTAGGGAATAGTATTATAAAACCTCGTAAGCGTCAGCTGCGGTTCCGTTGGTGGGATGGTTCGTCGCACGAAGAATATAATTTTTTTGTTTAGTAATTTCCTCCCGACTAATATTTTGTCAAACCTTAGCTTATCCATCATCCTGAAGAAAAAAGTCAACTGGCTGTAACAAGGCGGATTATGCGTCCATTGCATGCTTGAACTTGCAAAAAAAATTACTTTCAGTGATTTCCTCTCAGTTAAAATTTAGACTGATGGTAGCTTATACGCAACTATAAATAAATGCAAATTTCAGCTGGCTGTGTCTTGGTGGAAAGACCGTCAGCTGATACTTTGAATGTTATAACGCTTTGGATTTCTCATCCCACCCACGAAACCGCAGCTGATGTTCACGTGGTTTTATAATACTATTCCCTGATGTGTTTCACCAAGTATCGCTTTAGAGGAAATTATTGACAAATTTTCACTTGGCTCCCGGACTAATAGTGCTTCATTAAATATTAAACACACTTCGTTTATGATTCAATAAATTAAGCGCTTGCACCGGCTCGAAGGACCAATTAAAGTTGACTTCTTGCTGAAAAATAGACCCAAACAGCTAATAACTTTGGCTAAACATTGAACGCACAGAGATGAATTTCTTTTTCCCAAAGCCAACTTCCTTAGATATAATTGTCAAAAAAAGTGGTTCATTATTCTTCACCTTGTTCTGTTAGTCAAAGTTGTTATGTTTTTATAACATTGCAATCGTAATTATACATTTCACTTCTTGGAATCTGACTTGGTGACGAAGTTAAATAAGAAATAAAATATGTCGAAAATTCTCATTCTTGACCTCAGCCATTGGTAGCATAAATTAGACAATCTCAAAGTAAGATATCAAATTTCGAACTCGAATAAATAACAATAAAAATAATCAATAATAGGAACAAGAATGCAGTTAGTTATGCATATGAAATATCCGTACCCACAGATCAACACCATTAATCATTTTTACATCAAACAAACGATCCTAATAAGCTTTTTCTAGATCGAATTAAGATCACTTCAATTGATAATCAGCTCACATAAGCGAACCTATAGATATATGTCGTCGTCATCTCGTGGTAAGTACGTTGTAAAGTATTTATATCTAAGTTTTTTTCCTCTTCTTCCTCCACCACTACCTTGATCCAATCATCACGCATCGAGGGAGTATCCACAACCATCTCGACTCGAACTCCTTCAACTACTTTAACCACGATAGACTTCTGAAAACGGGCTCTTGTTTTCAAGATACTCCCACTCTCTTCACCTGCACTGAATTGAAAATCGAATTCCTTTGCTTCCGCCTTCCACAATATACTTTAACCAACAACGTTTAGATACTGCGCGTTGCTTATACAGATAGGACACTAAATCATTTTGCATAAATTTCGATATCTATTCCACCCTCGATATTACTAACGTTGTTATCCTCTTGGTTCTCTATAACGTGGCCTTAATCGAATTTCAACTCATCTAAGTGGAATAAAGTATAAAAAACACAACGCGTCAGCAAAAAATCGGAGCACGATCTTAATTTCGATCTTGCATCACGCTAATGGTTCAGAGGAAGTGTAGTCTGTAGTCTGTGGTGCATCTTTCCCAGCATCCGTGTCGATTTTATCCAAAGGCGAATTTCACCCGATTATTTTGAGAGGCAATTTATAAAAAGGCACATTTTCGTTGGGGAAATTCAAATCCTATTCATTTTCTGTTTTTGGCCAAAAGTGGCGCTGCACTTTATCTATAATCTATAATCCTTATCTTTATTCTCGGCAATATTGATTGGTGCAGTACTGGAAGGTTAAGGACAATAAATTCCGCATTTTTATTTTCCAACTCATGACTTCATTGTTGACTAAAGTGAGTGTTAATTTGGACAAAAAAAACTGTAAGCAAATTTCAGTGATGACTGAGTCATGTGACATTTCAATAACGTCACATCCTACCCGATTTAATGCTGATGAAATTCCGACCACATTTTACGTTCGCCTTCTCATAAATGTGAGATATACACCACCGCTACTATCACCCTGTTGCAAGTTAGGGCCTTCTAAGAGCTGCGGCTTCATCACCATTTGTCTTTCAGGTGGCACGAACCCAAGACGAAGACAATCTTGCGCTGTAATTAAGCTGCGCACGCATTCCACGGAAAAAAACACACACTCTCTAACCACAACACAACTTGGCTTATTCCAACAATGGAGTCCATGTTGTACGGAGCATTTCCAGAATCTGACGAAAAATTACTCCCGATAGGAATTGGGAATTCCGCTGTAGACTTGCGCGGCTTCCGCATTAATTTACCACTTATGGGAGGAAGGATTTCGTCGGCGATAGCAGATTCAACATTAGTGGAAGTAGCGGTGGCGGCAAATGTGGCACACGTTCAGGATGCCAACTTCTGGGTCAAATACGCTCTGGAACACCTGAAGAATTATTTTCGACCGATTAAACGGGCCAACAATGGCAGAATTCACTTTGGACGTTGAGCCACCATGCGGTTGGCGGAGTTGCATTGCCTTATCTTAATGAAAACTATAACTTACTCGGTCCGTTTGGGTAATAAAAATTGGCAGTATCTTATTAGGGGAAGTCTTGCGATTAAAAGGACCATCAACCAAGGCCAGGGCGATTCTGTTCTGTTTCATTCACCTCTCTCCGGCCTGACATTCAATTAAAGTATCTGATCCACTGGAAGTTGTTGTAGTATTCGGAAAATGCTCTTGTTGCTGGAGCTTGTTTTCTATGTTGGTAGAGTTTTCCGGATTAGTTGTTTTTTTCCATACTTTGGGTTGTTGTTGCATAGAGGGAACGCCTTCTGCTCTGATTTTCTATAGGAAGCAACTTCATAATTCTATGTGACGACTCATTATTCTGTAGCCATGGACCGACAGAGTTAATTATTAGCTCTTGACATCATAGCAAGACTTTGGCAAAGAGGAGGAGGGCTGATAATTTTTTTTTTCCTTTATACGGGAGTGAAATTAGTTGGGATGCAACCAAGCTATACATGCACCACTCTGGATGGAGGTGTCCATATTTAATCTTTTCGAGTTTGAGCTAATAACTGGTTGCGGCACAACGATGATGAATAAAAGTGGTGGCGCATCCATATAGTGGGGTGAGAAACTTTAACTCTTATGATAGCAAGCTGTATAGTAAGACGTCTTGAATGGGTTAATGATGAGGTAGGCGACTGATTGAATTGTATAGTGTCAGTCACATGTGAGAAAAAATACTTTTTTTTCTAAATAAGAAAAGAAGGCAGAAATTGAAGGTTGTTAGGATGGAACTGTGCATATTGAATCAAAAATGAATGCCACCACCATTCACATTTAATTTTTTTAACAAGCACAAGCAACGTGATTCTTATCTGCATTCGGAGATACTTAAAGGAACTGTTGAATTAACAAGGTAAGCTTGCAAAGCTAAACAGCTCTCCGGGAGATGCGATGGAATTATACAGGCAGCAGAATAATTGAAAATTAGAGCTTTTAGGAGGTCCTTGGAGGGAGACATCTTTAGTAAGACGATAAGCATCACACCCACCTCCAGAAACAGACTCAGGTTCATCGATTTGCAGCGGGGAAAAATGGTTTTAACCAGCACTCGCCCTAACATCGACAGATGGTCGAAAGAGTCGCGATTGATGGAAGAAGAAACGATTTATGATGCATTTCTACGGCATTGGCACAAGAACTTTTTTTAGGAGATCGACTTGGTGCAATACATTGCAAGTAAGCTGAGATAAAAAAGCCTATCTTCTCTATAGTTGACAATCTTTTATGGACAAACTATAATATTCTGAACGTTTCACTTGGGTCACTGTCTAGTATGGGCAAAACTTTGTGTACAGATAACACGACAAGCTATTAGGTGACAACAACAACAACAACAACTCATAGGAAATTCGATGTTGGTGGAATTCAATCGGATACGACCGTCCCCTACAGTTAATTTCGATCGTATATCACTTAATCTAGCAATAAATCCCCCAACTAATAATATGAACCCCGAAACCCATAGGCAACTGTGTCCGCAAGCCAAAAAAAACGCAGCATACAGAAGAAAACGAAAGATGCGAAGCGGAAGAGTGGAAAAGTCACCATCAGGATTCAAAAGCTACCCAGGGTCCGGCAAAGATGGAGTAGATATGCATTCGATCTTCACCAATATTCCGCCAAAGGTCGATCTGAACAAGAAGAAAAGCTTGCCCGATGATTGGAATCTCAAAACCATCTCCCCAATTGAAAAAAATAGGTGATCGACTACTTTTTATCAACTATAGAGAAATTAACCGTGAAGGTCTTAAGCCGTTGCTGAATAATAGGTTTTCACTGAGGCGGTCTTGGACGTGAAAAATTTATGATCGACAAAATCTTCATATCTCGCCAAATCCAGGAGAAGAAAATCCAAGAAACTCAAAACTCGATTTTGAAGTAGCGTTCGAACATAGATTTAATAAGATTTAAATGTATCGTACTATGCCCAGCTTTAGAATTTCAGCTTAACATATACATATATATCTTATCAGGATGAGAGAATCCTCGCTGTTTCTTCAAAATTGGTAATAAATCTACCGAGACCTTTGAGAACACCAGAGGGTTAAGACAAGGTGACGATGTGTCAACATATTTCTGGAAAAGCTAGAACGCAACGAGGAATAAAGCACTATCGAGAAGAATTTAAAACGCAACAAAAACCACCAGCTCCCTAGCTAGATGCCTCCTGTTTTTGCAGATTTTCCAGGGTACCGCATTGATGTCCATCCACTCTATATGACCCAGCCATCTAAAACGTTGGACTTTCACCCTCCAAGGAAGAGCTCATATTTGGATTAAGATGTTAGGCCTAAAACGCGCCTCACCGCAGTTATGATCCTTTTGCGAGGTCATGTTCTTCCAGCACTTCTAGAGTACACTCCGATAAAATATACGTCGCTTCATATTATTGAGTGGCTCTAGTATTTGAGTAAATTATATCTCGAGATCATTTTGGAAAATTCTACAAACTGTGGCTTTTGCCAAATTCCTGAAAACGCCTTAAAATCGACTTTTGTATTTATTCTTGACGGACTCTTATGCGCCAGGTATATTCTCGTCATTTTCATAGTCGAATCCGTACAAAAAATCCAGTAAGGAAAATTTAGACTCAAATTTGTTCACTAGATCAGATATTGCTTTTCTACTAGGACAAGAATTACGACCAAAATTTTGGGTTAAAACTCTTAACACTGTGGGGAGGTCGAACACGAATCAGCATAGCAGTTAGACTCATTTGCCCACAATGTCACGGAGCACGAATTCAAATTTTCTTTATTGAAATTAGGAGTATGGTAACAGTCATCTCTATTGCCGCTGGCAATTTAAATCAGATTTATAAGTTAATCCTTGCATGTTAAAACTCCAACTTGACTGGATTATCTAAATCCACATCTCAACCCCAATTCTACAAAACAGTTTGTTGAAAAATAAAAAAAAAACTTATTTGAAAACATACACGTTATTTCCAGACCTCTAGCAATAACAATTACTGATACCGATCACTGCATCGGATTTTCCAATTAATTTACAAAGATACACTTCCTAGCCTATCGTGCAATCAATCATTAAGCAGATGGCGCTATTCGCCACTAAAACAAAACAAGTTCCATTTGCACAAACGACCGGAACTGACCCACTTCTCATTAACAACTCATCACTATCGAGTCATTGAGTCATTATATGTACCTACAGAACGAACAAAAACTGCATACAAAATGCCAATCGTCGCCGTCCGCATTTACGCAAGTCATTACCTAGGACTTAATCAAATCCGAAGTAATTAATTACCCGGCCAAGCAAGTTGATCTCCAGCTCCAGTACTTCGGACGCACAAAGATATTTCTGCTTCTTTTTCATCTGCATTTCTGCAGCAGAAAACCAGCATAGTCTCCTTTAAGCGCACAACTATAAGTAAGCTAAAGCTGGTGGAAGATAATGCAACGCAGTGCCTACAAGCAGAGCAGAGTAGTCACGTGTCAATTCTAATGAAAAGTGACACTTCATGCAGCAGCAAAGATATCATATGGAATGAGTGCGGAGTGTGGTGCGCAGGAGCAGCATCCCATACTCAGAGCCGCCTGTGATTCTGATGCTGCAGCAAATCACTCGTCTTTCTCTCTTTTCACGCTTGTGAAATACAAGAAGCCGCATCCGAGAGAACACATCACCAGAAGCTGCTGTTGAGCGCAGATGAGCGTATAAAACATTTGCTTAACCAGCAATAAAACCTGCGCACACAGAACTGTCAACGGATGCGACAGACACTTTGTATGGGCTTGTTGTGCGCAAAAGCTACTATGCGTTGTGTCGGCTTGCTTGGCCGGTCGTAGTTTATTACGTGGAATCAACCTGTACGCGCGCACATTCAGGTGGTTATAAAGCACGCGCAAAATCAGAGAACCGTCCCGGCCGGGAAATAATGGACCGGGCAACGGACAGCCGAAACGACACATGCAGACGGACGGACGAATGGAAGAATAGAGATAATCTCAGCGGTGCTGGGTGGTGGTGGTGTACCCAGTGGTCCCACGACCACGTCGACGAGGACCGCACGATGGACGACAACATCACAGGGAAATAATATATATTTTTTATCACATTTCCCCATCGGGGCCATGCTGGTGGTTATTATTCAAAACGAAAAGGACCGGAAGGAGATCAAGTTGAGTGTGCGCAATGCGGACCCAAAGCTATACGGATTTTTTTGTCCACCGCTCGGAGTGCGTGGAGCCTTGGTGTCGGTTCTGCATGTCGGACTATGGAATCGCATTTACGGCTCTGCGCGCAATGAGATGATTGTAATTATGGTTCAGCGATATTAAGTGTTGCTTCCGTCATGGAAACCAGATCTTGTTTTGGAGGAACTTTTGTCCATCTATTCACTAAGTCATGTGCACGAGAAGCTCTGATAGATCCTAGAGCGAGATTTAGACAAATCCTGTTAGGGACTATGGGGCATTTAAACTGTTAAATCAACGATAAACCGAAGGGGATCTACTTTGATCGGTGCAGATATTTCTTTACATGTAGGATTAGAGCATAGGGTAATGCAGCTTGAGATGCGGAAACTTTATGCCGAGGAAGATGATGAGAAAAGATGTCATGTTGATGGCCTCCAGGGTAGCGTAAGACTGGTGTCGGTTGGGGTTGCAGAGATAATAAGTCAAATCTGGTAAAGGAGTGTCCGAACATATTTTGCTAGCTTGGCTATGACTCTTGCGTAATGGAAGCGCACTGGCGTTGTGTGCAATTAAGGTTTATAAATAGGATGAACTTGATGTATGACCTTTAGGGTAAGATCATAATCTCGCGCGGATGGTTGGCTGCGAGTTCGAGAAATATTTTGTCGCACGATAAATGCGCACCCTCCTGGGGGAATTCTCGTGGTGTTGTATTAGAAGGAATAAAGGAAATGACATCGTGCGCTTGCTGAAGTCATTGAACTTCACGTCTCGGTTTAGAATGGACCTTACATTAATTTAATGACTTAGCAGTCAATGGAGGCAAAACCAAGTACATGATGTCAACAAAAAGATACACCTAAAATATGACTATCACATAGTAAGGAATTTTATCTAACCTTGCCTCTGCTATTAACTTAGAGAACAATACCAGCGCTGAAATCAATCAAAGAATATCTATTGCCAATCGCTGCTTCGTCGAGTTAATAATTAAGTTACAAAGACAATTAAAGTGTCCCTTTAGAAGACCCCTTATCCTCTTAGTCCAGATGCATGGAAATGGTCAAAACTTGTCAAAGCATGGATGAAAACGCCTTAGGCTGCTTCGAGAGAAAATTTTTTTTTGTTGGTTTTTGGTCGCGTAAACACAAGTGGCGAGTAAAGGAGAAGATACAACGAGGATTTGTACAGGATGCATAGGGACAGTGCCGAAGAAGTAAAAGTCCAAGTTTCATATGGCTAAGAGCGGAGGGATACTAATGCTCCGGCCCGAAAAATCTTCGATTTCACGGCGGAGAGAAAGCGCTGTAGAAAAAGGCCTAGACTTAGTTGGCGCACGCAAGTGCAGGACGGCCTTGATCAACTACATGTGCAAAACTGGACCCAGCTAGGTAGGTACCGAGCTGTCTGAAGAAGTTTGGTGGTTTAGGCTCAGGTCCGGTCGGGTTTGTAGCGCCACCTAAGGTAAGGTAAGGCCATGTCAGCCATGTCAGACATGCCTCGAATACGGACGGATTTAAAAATGGCGATCTCTGAAACGAAATGCCATAAAGCCAGGCATGAAATGTGACGAGAAGGGCGCCGGGGAAAAGGAAGTTGAAAAACTGCATCTTCCAAAAAGATAAAAAACAGCGCCAAAAAGAAGAAATACTGTCTGGAAGTTTGAAGTCGGACGTCTAATAACGCAAGTCAATTCCACAATGTAAAAAAACTACGACTACAGGTTCTATTAGGAATTCGAATTCCACTGTCAAGCAGTATGAATCATTCTTTCTCGGCGAAGTAGAACAAAAATTCGGATCAGCCGATCTGAAACGAAGTAAAGCTGTCTTTACCTAAGTTCAAGCCCTATGCCCCTATCAAAAAGACGTAGCTTATGGCCTAACAGTCGAATATCAATTGGCTAGTGTGTTGAACTGCTACACAGAAAGTTCTGGGCTAAATCCCTATCTGAAAAGACTAAGATTTTTTGGTTTTTTGATGGAAAACTACTACTCTTTTCATCATTTCAGATTTACAAAATACATCCAGAAACTGCTTAGGTTTAGGAAGACTTTAAACTAGTAAAATTACTGTTGGCTACGAAACAATTCTTTTAATTTTAACAATAAGTTTAATATGAGAAGTTTGATAAACTCTTACATTGTTCATGAGTAACAATCACAAGCACTCCTTTGCACAATTTAATACTCGAAATTCCTTTCATGTGTGGTAATTAAATAAGGAAAAAACATATTATGACTAATTCCAGAGCACACTAGTCAGCACAATCCTTTTCCTCCAATTCAATCAATGAAACTTCAAAGTTCCACCACAATTTCCCGCTAATAATCACCTTTTGAATTGCTAACTTCACAAAACAATTGCCCTTAGAATGCATTCAATTCAGACGCAAGCTTCATTCTTTCTTCCTACCTTCAATCAATCCGCTTAATTCCACAGATTCAACATCCATCTCAGGTCATTAGCCAACTCCAGTCTCCGCCTCAAAGTAATCAACGCATTGTCCGCCTTAATCTATCTTACGCTGACCTCACCCGCGGGCTACAAAAAACCAACCTAAATCCTCTTACCACTCAATGAATAACGCCCCGAAGTCGAATTCCACAGATCTCCTCTCGCACGCACAACCAAACCAATGATGGCACCCCACTGGCGGCGGCGCAGCGTTTTGACGCAGGCTTCAACGATACAAAACTTATTTTTCTTTCCGCGGATAATTTAGCATTTTACTGCCTGATAATTGTCAGTGTCACAGATGCACACACTTTGCTTGTTGCCGATCTGTGGTCCGTCTCCCAAACCGCAAAACCGCTAAAACTCTGCGCAAACACAAAGGTCTTAAGACCTCGCCAAGATCCGCATCCAGCTACGACCCACGAACGTACTTCCCCACATTCATCTCCATCAGCATGATTGGTAATTCCAAATGTGCCCTTATATCTTAATTATAGTGATTTTAGCCTGGGGGCCAAGTCGAGGTTGCGTCAAAGCCACAACCGAGAGTGAACCGTTTTGCTGCTTCTGTACTTTTCGGATGCATCATTATACAGTTGCAGAGAACATTTCTGCAAATCATAATAATTTATTGTTGCTCATTTGCTCTGATGTGAGCACTTATCTTGGCCATTAAAAGAGCGGGTGATCTTTCTCTCTGGGGTGAGGATTGAGGATGTCTAGAAAGGATTCGCGGCTGGACTCTTTAGAATGCCTGCAGCAGAGTTGTTCTGGCTGGATGGTTGAGTTGTCCTCACCGTTTGGAAAATCAACGGCGTCAGCTTGGATATTTTCTCTTGAGGCGCCTAGATTTATCACGGTAATTATAGTGATGCGGCATCCCGATTACGCTATGTTGCGTCAAAGAAAAAAATATATGGCAACTACCTGTGCCTCGGCACTGACAAACTTTCTTTTGACCATTTGGTCAGAAAAATTGGTAACATGGATACGCGCCAGCGTAAATCGCTGATACTCTGTATTTGACCATAAACTTGGAGATGCTGTAGTGATTGGAATGAGAATGTGTTGTTGTTTTTTCGGTAGCCGTTGATCTCTGACGCGTCATTTCTGGTGCCAAGGCAGGTTAGTCCAGGTTGGCCTCTTCTTTTCCGTTTATTGTGTGCTTAGGCCACAATTTTGTCGTACCAGAGAGAGGAGATTGCCAATTACGGCGGAACGATCTGCAAGCACATACACAGTAGGTATAAATAGCCGATGCTTGGCTAGGTGTTTAAGTTCATTTGAGTTTCCATTTAGAGTTGATTGCATGGCGATTTAAGTGGTTGCGTTGCGATGTGCGAACAAATGAGGTTTTAGCGAATTTCTTTGTGTACACAGGAATTGCTGGGAAATTAGGCCATAAAATGTAATTCTGAGATCTTCTACTTTGATGATGATTATGAACCACTGTCTACATAAGTGTATGGTAGCTGAGTGTACACCTTAATCAATGAATATCGGTTTTCTAGAGTAAGCAAATAAGAGGTAGCCTTTTTATAGAAAACTGAAAACATTGCTTCGGTTAATATTCATTTTTGAAGTTTTGAATCATGAAGAGGAAGCTTTACCGAGTTTAAAACGTTTTTATTCTTGTTTTTTATCTCTGGATAAAAATTGATTGTATTTTTAGCTTAAATAAAGCTTCGATTCAAATGCGTTAAAGAAGTTCGTATAGTGAAATTGCTTTGGTAATCTTCCATTTGGATGTTGAATTGAGGAAGCTTTCTCGAGTTTCAAGTGTTTCTTTTTTATTTTTTGATTTAATCTCGTTTTAAATTCGTAATTAAATTCGTAATGAAGTCATTAATTCGGTTAATCTTCTATTTTCAAGTTGAGAATCAAAACGAAGGAGATTAACAGAGTTTTAAATATTTTCTTTTAATTATTGAATCAAAATTCATGTAATTGTAGTTTTATAAAGCTTCCTTTGAAATATGTTATAGAGGTTAAAGTAACCCGTGAGTAAACGCCAGAGATTTTCTGAATTTCCTAGGGAATTAAAATATGTAAGCTTATTAGAACTTTTTACAATGTTTGTATTTTTTTTTTAGAAAAAAATGGTCTAGGTTTCGATAAATCTTTCACTGGGAAGTGGAGAATCAAAGCCTTAGCGAGATTTTAGTACTTCCTTTTTTAATTATTGAATGACAATGTTAATCTACATTACCTTTATAAAGCTTCCATAGAAAGTAATTAAAGAAGATTAATACACTTTCCTGGAAGTCATGGAAATTGGTATAAATATAGTTTTAACTAACTAAACACGTGTTTTTTTTTTACTTTAAATAATTTTACTGAATTGAGTTCGTTCGCCAAAAATATATGGTCTGCTAATACATCATAATACTCAATATTTTCTTCAAAAATTCTTTTAATTTAACAGAAAACTGAAACCATTGATTGCGTAAATCTTACATTCAAGAGTGGAGAATCAAAATGACGAAGCTTTACCAAGTTTGAATTGTTTTTTTTTTTTTATTTCTGGATTCAAATTATATTTTAAGGCTTTCACAAAAAAATCATATAATAGTTTAATTCAATCCGTTTTGAAGGCATTGCTTTGGTAAATCTAGAATTCGTAAGTTCAAACTCAAAGAGTGAAAAATTATGTTTAACTCTTGATTAAAAAATTAATATTTTTTGTAGCTTTGATAAACCTTCCACTAAAATATGTTATAGAAGTTTTCAAAATTAAAAACGTTATGAAACAATTGCTTAGGTAAATCTGCCATTGGAAAAATGAGAATATGTTACTAAGTTAAAAAAAAATGGGCACGACTGGTTCGCACGTACTTCCTCTTATGTGCCTTATTAAATTGGAAAGTAAGATCTCGGACAAAAACAACATTTACGTTGAAAGTAACACAGTTTGAACTTATAAAACCTATCAAAACCACAATACTTAACGGTTTTTGGTAAAAATGCAGTACGCGAACATACATCTTAAATAATAAAGAATTTATAAAAAAGTATTTTGAAAATTGAACGACGGATTTTGATAAAATCCTGTTTTTTATCTTCAGTTTAAAAAAAAAAAAATATTTTTTAAATTTTGTCATGCACTTTTTCAGAGTTTATTAATATACATGTGAGTATAAAATTTTAAATAATTTGATTAGTTTAAAAAATATTGATTTTTCAAAAAAAAAATCAAAAATTAATTTTAATTAGAAAAAAAATTAATCAAAATTTTGATATGCAGAATTAATTTGGCTATATAAATCTTTTCAAATACAAAATTTGACAGAAATCCATATAGCCGTTACCGAGAAAGCCAAAAATTAAAAAAAACCTTACATGAAATGTTCCGTTAATAGACTTTTCCCGTATATGTGGTTCTGATCAAATGATAACCAATACAAACAAACAAATTCTCAAAACGTTTTATCAAAATCGTTGGAGCCGTTATCGAGAAAAATAAGCTTTTCCTAATCGGTCGTATGGCAAGTACCGTTATTTTTAGCCCTAAAAATAAAATTTCAATTTCCCCAAGAGACAGACGGACACTTTGTCAATGACTTTTTTAGACTTCTCCATGATCGTAATGTCATGTTTGATTGCTATCTCAATCTTAAACTTGCTTTATAGTACCTATAATCGCAAGTAATTATAGTCCCTATAATCGCAATTAAAATATGTAGCGTTTTTGTTTTTGTAACCCATTGTGAAGCTAATAAATCAGAATATTTTAATATTTGTTTAAACAAATACTCTAATTTGACATAAAACAGAAGTCATAGGATTCTATCTTAATTGTATACAATCATATACAGAATCATGGCTTCGGTAAGCCTTGTTTTGGGAAATAAAGCCTCAAAAAAAGAAAAATGTATTATGTCTGCTTACTATTAAGTTTTGCTACAGAAGGTGTTCTATTTCAAAACTGAATGGAGTTTAAAAAGAACACTTGAAAAGTGATATAAATTAAGTCAAAATTTCTCGTGAGCTTTGCAAAAGCTTCTATGCTTCGAAATGTGGCGTTAATAAAGGCTTTAATTCTATATTTAAAAAAAAAAATAAAATTCAGACAACTAAGAACCATTTCAGAATTTATAACAGACATGTTGGCTTATTATTTAGAAGCATCTATTTACTATCATAATTCCAGAAAGAAGTTGGGCTTTTTTCACTGTAACTCTCACACAGTAAACTGATGAGAACCACTGTTACGGATATTTTTTTCTGGACAAAGGATGTATAATATACTTTTGTATTAGAGCGTTTTAGCTCTGCAGCTTCTTTTCTTTAAGTAGACTTAAAACTTTCAGACAGAAAAACTTTCTGAAGAGTTTTCAACATTTTTTGTTAATTATTTAAACTATGGCTTTTGTAACGTCTTCGTATGTTACTTGTAATAGGAATAAAATGAATATTTATCAAATAATATGGAAACATAATATAACTTTTCATTCTTTTTCAACTTGGTTAAGCTAAGAAATATTATGGAAACTTTAAAGAAACTAACGACATTCCGCTAAGGCCTTATCCAAGCTGTGTCATTTGATTTCCTGATTTTTGTGTCTGCAGCAAATATAAATGGTTTGTCTTTCTCTAACTTCTAATAATTAAAAAAGAAGCTCCTTCAAAATTGTTCCAATTCTAAACACACATAAGTCTATTCCCTATTGCCACTTGCTTTAAGCTTACTCGTTAATTCTTGAATTTAATTGAAATTTCAATCATAAAAAGAAAGTTGAAGCTCCCGTAAAACATACAGCGAAAACGCAGCCAGATGAAATCACTAGTTCTTCCTGCATTCTAAGGTGCGAATCAACAAAAACTTCCTTATGGCAATCTTCAAACTCACTTTGTGTTCCATACTGGCCATATGTGCTGAGGTGCAAATTCAAAATGCGCACTTACACTGAGCACAGCCTGTCAAGAGTCAACGTGACCAAGAAACGGGAGTCAATGACGGGCGGCGTGAGATAACCACGTTTTGGTGGGAAGATCTTGTTACTAGTGTAGTGGATTGAATAATTAAATAAAAACAAAAAACTTACGGAACCAAGTCATGTTTTTTGCGCGTTGCGGAATTCACAAATGTGCACCTCTCCACATCATATACAATAATGGAAACAAAGCCTATACAGTCGGCACAGTAACGCATGCGCATAAGCCGAATGCGCAAGTTACAAAAAATGCAAAATTCCATTGAGCTATACCACGACTGTGCCACTGGGCTCCAACCTACTCACCTCAGTGCAAAACAACACGGAACACAAAACATGGCACAACATGGAGCAGCACAGCCGAATTGAACAGGTGCGCACGCTGCTCGATTGGCGTTGGCCGCGTGTGATTTACGAGATGATCTTTTGCGGAACGCGTTTACGTTTAATGAGGATTTTTTCTTGTTGTTCCTGCTGCAGTTCTCCCTCATCATCGCGTTCTAAAAATGGCTGTGTGTTCATGGATGCGCTTGTGATGTGTCACGTGTGACACCGCAACTGCATCAGATACAGATTACAACCGACACCCTGCCGCACCGCCACCGGCATATGTATACGAACAACGTGAACACATAGTATGAAGTTTCACTTGTCACATTGTGTAATCATAACCGTAAGCCAGGGGGCGCTGCACAGTATGTTGTATCTGGCTTGTCGTCAACCCAACCTAGTTGCGTTGATCTTAACACAAAAATGCGCGCACACCGCACACACAGCACAGCGCACCGGCAAGCTTATGCAATCATCATATCGTATAGAGGGCAGCATATTTGTTACGGACCATAGTTCAGTGGAGCGGGTGGTGGCATTTATCTCTTGGGGCTTTAGATTCCTCATTCTTTTCTCGCGAATAATACAGGCAGCAGTGGCAGCAGTGGCAGCAGCGGCAGCAGCTGCAAGTTGGGTGCACGTTCGCTCATAAGCCACACTAAAGCTCACGTAAACTATGAGGCAGTAAATCTTTTGGAACAATCACAGGCTCGACGTGGCTGGTTTTGTTGCGTAGATGCTACGTCCTTGAGCTCTAGCTTGGCTGTCGGTAGTATAGGTAAGTTGATAGACAGGGTGGCCAGTTCTATTGTGTATGCGCGCTTGGGCTTGGGCTTTGTGCGAGAGTGCTAGATGTTGATGCAATTTAACGTGCGCGTTCGCTCTCTTTTATCTGGAGTTTTGATCGTGAATTTGTTGCAATTTAAATTTTGAGTGCGGGTGTGCAGGAAGGGGGAGTGGGGTTTCTTTTTGTTTGAAATAGTTAAGAAAAGTCCATGGGCATTAGTTTCACAAGTAAAGGCTTTGCAAGCATATTAAACATTAAATAGAGATTAAAAGCGTGGATCTTACCAAAAGGGAGTTCAAATTAATATTTTAATCTGCAATATAAAGGAGGAGATAATAAAAGAACATTTGAAGTACATAAATGCTCGATTGTGAAGTAATTCTTGGAAGGCTTCGGAATCCAGCCTAGATCTAGCAATAAGCAATAATATATTCTATAACAGCAAACAGCTGAACTATCTCTAATAAATAATGCATTTTTTAGGCCAAGATTTTCTCACTGAGGGAGGCATTTTTTAAAGTGGAACATGGGCAGAAATCGAACCTAACTTCTCCGAGAAATAGTCCAAGTCCAAAACACTAACCTTTAAAGAAGTTGGCCTATTCTTAGTAATAATTCTTATTGTAACAGTTCAAGAATCACACTGCTGAACCACCTTAAATAAATAGAAGAAATAGTATTAGTCCCAGCATCCAGCCTTGTGGAAGTCGTACAAAATTTAATAATTAATGAATTGCCAGACTGGTGTATTGATCTTTTCTAAATCAAAGACTTCTTAGAATAAGCAAATCGAAATGAATGTTAAATATAACGCCGTTAAGTTTTGGCGGTCTGTGGCAGACATGTTGATTTGATTTCGCCTATTTTACGGTAGACGTAATAGCCCTTAGCCTTGGGGTGCGCAATTGGGTGGCATCGGCCAGCAATCGGGATGTATGGAAAAACTTGTTGAAGGAGCCCCGGATCGAATCCTGGTTGTTGCGCCGATGATGATTATGATGTGATGGTCCTTCACAATTGACTTTTTTAACGTTTTGTGGCCAAATTTGAGACGAACGGTTCGGTAATCAATTAGATAACATCCCTACGTCAGAGGAACTCAAGATCGACCGAGAAAGTTGTAGCCATCTGTGAAAGCATAGAGGGAAACCAACCGGACACAAGAACTCGGCCTTTTGAAGACTTCAACTTTCAGATTTTTTCATCGGTATTAAGGCCAACCTACACGAGGTTAACTAGATGACAGTGCATCCCCAAAAAAGTGTTTGGTCCGTCTTTTTTGGAAAACGACATTGATGATACGGTCACCTGTAATGGCGAGCGCTAAGAAATATAACCGATTATGCCCCAAATTGAACCAACCTAGACGTGCTAATGTAAGCCTGGGTTTATCTCAAGATTTAACAGCTCTTCCAACTCACTGGTAATGGAATCTTCAGGAACTCAGACAACCGATTAAAACCTTACTTTTTAGTTTGACATAATAGTCAAGAAAACAGTTACCAAATACAAAAATATCAAAGAAACGTTTAAAGCGTTCGCCTATTATGGTCCACAATTGACAACTTATAAGGCTTAAAGCTACAAGTTTTACAAGCTAAAGTTCAACCAGTCATATCATTAAACCACCCGCGGCAAACACTTTTATCATTTAACAAGGAATCCATTCCCTCTTTAGCCATCTGAAAAGATTAAAATCTAACTAACAGTTTGCGCCACCTTTTACACAAGCCAAGCAGCTCGCAAGCTTTCTGCTCTAACGGTACTCTGCCGAAATCAACATGTGCGGTCGTTGAACAATTACAAGAAATATGCTGATATTACAACCGTGTGCACATAAGGCAGTTGCACATGCCTACATACATTTGTAGCAGATATGTATGTTGGCTTGGTACCATATTTATGCAAAAAAAAAAAAATCTACGAATAACGGAGAGCTGCTCAATAAAAAAGAACCATGTCAGCCAGCTAATTGAAGTCGTGAATTAAGTTGCATCACACATAGGCACACACAATAAACACACTCTACGACACGACAGCAACATACCAAACGGACGGGACGGACAACAACTAACGTGACACACGTGTTGTGCCGCTCACAGTGCATAATATATAGTGATTGGCCTGGCCTACACACAATAAACCATTTATCAACCCTACACCTTCTGCCCCACCCCCGGGCCCAGCAATGACGACGGCCATGTGTATGATTAACAAACGTGGCCTACTGCGGCGAAGTTGCCGCAGCTTGCATCTGTTTAACTCATACAGAACGCGCACTAAATGTGCGTGCCCTGACATTGACGGAAGCTTGCATAAATTTAACGAGAACTGCTGAGGGGGTGGGGTGTAAGAGGGGTTCCTTACGACTTTCACAATTAATTATAACATGGTTTGTTGCACACACACCGCAGCTCACAAAAGATAGATACACTGCCAGTGAAATGCATTAGATAGTATGTAGATACTAGATACTTAGATACTGTGCGCATTTTTCTGTTCGTCGTCGTCGCTGAAAAGAAAAACCTGTGTGATGGTGGTCGCGCACGGTCCCTCGCAATAAAATTGCGCGTGTGACCTTCAAATGCCAGTGCAAAAAAAAAAGGAAAGACTAAAAGCGATCGAGATGAAAATACAAAAAAAAAATACCGACAACGCCAACAAGATTCTTTGCTTCTTTTTTCTTATTGAAAGCAATAAATAGCAGATTACGAGATATGTGATATAAAAATGCACTCGATTGGCGCACGCGAGAATGGTGGCCAGTTCAGCTGAACGGAAATGTCCAAGAGACAATGATGATGGAGATGTAGACGTTGTGTGGTGATGTTTAAAAATCGATTAAAATATTTAAATGACATCACATGCTGTAAGAACTATCCCAGAGAATTTATATTTTAATATATTTTTAAAAGTAAAAAAATGTGAAAAACTTTTCCCCATTTCTGATTTGGAAAAAAAACTTAGATGTTTTTGAAAAAGAACGCAGAAATGAATTCTGAATGATAATCATCTTCAAGACCCGTCCCAAAAATGTGTGTGTCCCAAAATTACGAGTTTAGAGGACATGATATATCCCTATAAATGTGTATATTCTGAGTTCATGAGATTATGAGACATGTGACATAAAAATGCATTCAATCGGAAACGTCGAAGAAACAGTAATGATTAAGACTTTCTTTTGAAAAGCTGACGTGATGCAAATTTTGAATAATACAATGTTTAAGCATGCGTATTGAAAGATCGATCAAAATGTTTTGATAATATCAAACACTTCAAAGAATTTGTATTTCAATATATTTTTCAACAAAACTAATATATAAAATATATCGATAATCTTGTATGTGAGCTAATAATTTTTTTTAATCTACAGAAACTGTCTCAAAAATGAGTGTCCCAAAACTGTAGACCTATTGCCTTCATTTTCAAAATTTGCTAACATACTTTTGCGTTTAAGAAAAATTAAGATAATCTTGTGAGGGACTTTTCTCTTTTCTTTGTTTGTGACAAAAAATTAGTTTTTTAATCTTGTAAAATTGATTTTGAAGTTTTTATTTAATATTGGGACACACTTTTCTCTATAGAGTAAATCTGTAGAAAAGTAAAATAAAAACAAAATTGGGACACACTTTTCCCCATTTTCTTGTTTGTTTATTTGTATCATTATAATAAATACCACGGCGAATCGTACGGATCGATCCTTAGGGCCTAGCAGAGAAATAGAAGAGCTGTGATCCCAATCGAGATCATATTAATCGTCTTTTTAAGAAGAAGATGAAAGATTATATCGTTTTTTTTTATCGTCAGCATGTCAGCAATGTTATAGCGACCCAAATATACGAAATTTCTAAGTGTCCCAATTTTTTTAATGTTTTCTTATTTTTTTTAAATTATTGGAGAAAACTAATTTAGTAATAAAAAAAATGTAATATTTTATTTTATTAAAACCAAAGTTCTTAAAAATTGGGACGTGGCTCTATGATTTCAAAGAAAAAAATGTATTCTGTCCCAAGTCTTAGTATCGAAGCTAATATGAAACCTTAAATTCTTTTAATATGTTTTATTCTCATTCAGAGAAAAAGAGTTCATCTCACGCACCACGGGCTTGTGGGCGTCTATGATAAAACAAGGAAAATCAACTCAAAAATAATAAATACACTGGCTATACACTTTAATATCTAGAATTATCATAAGACATGAGGCCATAGTATGGTGGCCTAAAGTACTAAACAAACAATGCAGCAGTGTCTTCAAAAAATTGCGTGTTTTTGTAGAACATAAATACTAATATTTGGGTCAAATCCTTGGGCCTTTCTAATTTAATAATTGTTTTTATTATTATGAAATTACTTTTTTCCAACTGGTGAAAATTTTTATTTTAATAATGTCGGCGTCATCATATATATAGTGTCCCAAATTTCAAAAAAACTGATTCATATTTTTTTTATATTCCATTTTCATGTTGGAGAAAAGAGATTTTAGTCAACAAACGAAATTATACGAGAGAATTGAACCTTTTTTATAAAATCCAAGTTATAAAAATTGTTTAAGACAAGAATTTCAAAAAAACAAAAATATCGACATTTTGGGACACAATTCTTTTTATTTGACATACTTTGTATAATCTGAATAAAATGTTAGGGAAAAAGTTCGGATCGGATGCATTACCCTTAATGTTTTTACTTAAAAAGTTTCATTATTGACATTTCAAATAGGGTTGCCAATGCTGTGCTCACGTAAGTATTTTGTAAAAAAAAAAAAATAAGAAAATTTAATCGTCAATGGATCGAAAGTTTACAAACGCTTTAAAAATATACAAATGTTCTTTAAGTTCTTATAGAACAAATATTTGTTTTATTTTAACTAACAGTTGGCAACTCCAAGGCAATTATCTTCTAGTACCACTACACCATGTGTGCCGAGGTAATCTGTGGTATTTTTCTAATTGTTTGGTGCGTCATGTAATTAAGCCAGCACATTCCTTTTATAAAATGCAATTCAAACATATCGAAAACCGTAGGTATAACCCACACTACCTCGGTAATTGCAGCTGCAAAAAGGATCAATCAATAAAAAAAAGTGGCACTTCGATCGGTTGTTTTTGTTTGTTGTTGCCACTTAGTTTTTTTTCCCTGACTTGTACCTTGTGTACACGATCAAGTGAGTGAGGATTTATGTGTTTTTGGGGTGTTATCGGTTGTAATGTGTGCAATTTTACTAAAGATGAAAGACACCAGGGGACAGGCAGGGAGAAGATCATATGCTTGGATTGGACCATTCCTGAACACGGGTAATGACTATACGGCTAAGATACAATTTATCATAAGAGGCAAATCGCAGTGTGTGTGTGGGTTGGATGCGGATATTACTCATTTATAAGAAAAATATTGTAGTTTTTTTTAAGATTTTATTTATCTGTATGGATACAGGACTTGGACATGCACATTAGATACACGACGATGCAATGGGGACACGAATAACACGCACACGGAGAGTGATGGAAATGATGTACTTAGTTGCCATCATGTCAAAGATGGGAAGCATCTTGAAGAGGCTAATGTTAATGTTTTGTTGGATCATTTAGATTTCGATGGAATGGATGGGGGGCTTGTATCGGAGCAGGGCATTTTGAGAGTTTCTTTTTGTGGGCGTTACAAATGAAGCATTAAAGTATTCGGAAACGTCTTTTATATTAAGAAAAAAACGTCATGAAATTGTTTCATATTCAAGGACCGCTTTTTCCGTATTCCCACGTTCTTATGGTGCTCTTCAAAAATCAGTCCAATTATTTTAAAAGTTACATTTATTTGTCAGCGTCATTATTACCTTGGGAAATAGATCGATAATCTGAGGCAAACACTCCTGGATCAACAAAATCCCAAGACATCTTAGGTGTTGAACGAACTCCACAGATTTAGCTTTAAGACCTAGTAGTAAAGTGAAATAGTTTCCCAATCGAGATCATAAAAATTGTCACTTACTCTTATATCTGAAGTCCTTTAATTTCCTCAATCAGATCGAAACATATAAATAAATCCTTGTTCCATTATTTCATTTAACAAAATGATAAAAATATCTTTATTCAAACCATTTTTTTCAACAATGTAGTGCACTATGAGTTGCAACTTTGTGTGAAAAAAATACTCATTTCTTCACATAAGCCTCAGGAAACGTGGGTCATAATCCCAACTAACTTATATTGGACTTCTTTAGATATTCAAGGGAAGCAGAGATAGCTCTATGTCAGTAGTTCTCATATTTCATAGACTTACACTTAAGTTTCATTTAAAATATCCACAGTCCCTCCAGCAGGACCTCTTAAAACTTATTTAGTTGAGAGAATTTCCCCATCAGCTAACTGTAAGTGGTCAGTTCATCAAAAACTAACTTCTTGAATCTCATATCCCGCTTCCCCTGATGATTTTAATCCAACATCCCACATTTCCTCGCATGCGCCACATATTCCATTCGGTAATTTGGCTAAGATTCAATTCCGCATAGAGTAGCCTAGTATCATGTAGCACAAACAGCAACATGTGCAGCATGTCACTGCAGCGCCAGAGGCGATTGAAATTAATTGCCACCAAGATCTGTTGTGGAACAAACCGTGCAGCTCACCTCATGAGAAGGGCGTTTGACATCGTTAACGATCACAGTAGTCGTGTTAGTATCTCTAACGTTTCGATGGTTGATTTCCTCATACACAAACATTCCAAAACAGTTAAAAGACGAAAAAGAACCTAAACAACTGGTCACTATCACCAATTCCAGATATGTCACCTCTCAAGCGACCGACGATGATGAGGACGAGGAACATAAAAACAACCACCAGAAGGAGCAGAAGCAGGAGCACCAGAAGATTTATGCCAAACACCAAACTGAATCGCATAATCAACACAAACCTCCATCATGTCAAGTTTGTCTCTTTCCCGGATCTGAGGAGAACGACGGGTGTCGCTACTGCTGTTACTTCTCCTGTTCCATGCGATGAAGCAGCGAACGTTAACTTGGTTTCTGGTTGCTCCAGAGAGCTCTATTCCGGGCAACATTGCAACATCCTACATGAATCAACAAGGCACACGAACATTGCGTTGTTGTTCAACCCACCCACGCACGCATCGGCAGAGTGATTTTTCTTTCCTCCCCTTCGGCCTAGGAAAAGGATCAATGTGAATAGGACGCAGTTTTGCATCCACATATAAGTACACATACATATGTGTGTAAGTATATATTGCCTACAGTGCAACAGAGGCTGGGTTACGTCTTTGTGGTCAAGTCAGCGATTCAATTGTTATTACAATATCGAACAGGGCCGCATCAAGGTTTTTCTAAGCATCAGTCGGCCCTTACACATCTTTAATGTATTGTTTGAAAAGTTTTCCTGTTTCGTTTCTTTTTTTTTAACCGTTATTAAATAACTAAATATGTGACTATGTGGGCCAGAAACAGAGCTACAATTTTTTTGACTGCGTTGCGTGTAAAATAAGAAACATTTTGAAATGGCGGACCTTAAGTGGGGCTCTTAGGGAATAAATTTTGTTCACCAAAAATGGTCCAAATTCCTAACTTTTTAATAAACTTAAAGAACTTTGAATATAATCAACAAAACAAACCCGATCAAATCCGCCCCTGCCTTTGACTTCGATTATATCGAACTTGCGGTGGCGGTAGTCTACCTTAAGGAGAAGGAGTCTGCATTACAGTCTTCACTACACTGCAGGTGATAACGGGAAACTAAAAAAGTATTTATGTGTGTAGGTATCTATCTATTTTGTTTGTCTCTCTGCCCCAACTTAAACAAACAACAGCGCTACAAGACAACAACGTATGCACCTCCTAATTGCTCCTTTGGCGCTTTTTATGGACGATTCTATACTCCCGCTTCCCACCGTTCTGACCATCGAATCCTCACATCTGGACCAAGTATAGTTAGCTAACACAATACCGACACCCAGTGTGTTCGTTTAGATGTGGGGACTGTTTTTTTTTGGGGCTGCCAAAGCCGATGCCGCTGCCGCCATGACGCCAACAACATGGGAATGCATTAAGCAAAAATCGATCTCATAAATTTGTTCTCACAGCAGCAGGAGCAGCAGCGGCAGTAGCGCAGAGAACAGGCAACGCGTTGTCTTTTGGTCTGGTCGGGTTGTTTTTTCGGTTTGGTTTTCCGAATGCGGACATCACCGTTGTTGCGTTGAATTAAAGGGTAAGGAAAGGTTTTGCACTGGCTAAAGTTGACCCAATACCGAAAGGGAAATAAGACGAAAGCCATCAGGGAACGCACGCTGACACATGTTAAACGGTAGCGCAGTAAAGCAGCAAGCAACACACCATTCAGAGTGGGTAGAGCTAGGAGGAAGGCATCTGGGAAGCAGGGGCAGTCAGTGAATTTCACTCACTGAATCGCTATAGTAGTTGTTCCTCGTGCGATGTGACTGCAAAGAAGGAAAACGAGGACAATGGCAGTTGGCGTACGTTTCTCAGCTCAAGTTTGTGCGGTCCGGTCATGGTGTATAGGGAATAGTATTGCGGCTCACTAACTTAGTTGAGGTGTCCAACCTCGTTTGCCTACCACCGCGACACGGAAAAGGTGCTCATGAGATGGTTGGTTGCAGACTCTGTTTTTTTTTATTGTATTATTGTTCCTGGCATTTTTCAATTTGTTTCGCTTGCTGGTCGCCACAAGGGATGTGGAGGACAATAATGCCTGGCGGCGGCGAGGCAATACTATATACAACAGGCGATATGATGCAAGGAAACAATTGTCTGACGGTCTGAGGCTGGGCTGCGGTTGATTGGATAAGTAGGCCATCGGAAATGTGCTGTGAAAATTTCGCGCGATACCGAAGGTCGACGGGAACAGAATGCGAGTGGCGATAAATTTTAGGAAGGAAGTCTGTTTTTTTTTGTTGTGGTCTTCTTTTTTTGGAGGTCTCTTTGAGTTCCCTTCGAGGAAGACTTATCGTGGGTGCCATCCGATGATAGAATATGAGATTTTGATAGAAGTGTCGCCACGTAGTGTACTAGGAATTAGAAGTAAAGATGTATTTAAGGATTTTTTTAAAGTATGTTTTAGTTGATATTCAAACAAGGGTTAATTGCAACTCTGCGAAATCAATACACGCAATCTTAAACGTACAGAGATATTAAGCCAGCATTTTGTCTGTCTGATCAGCTCTGCACTTTTTGATGATCTGTTACACGAAATCCTATTTAAAAAAATTCCTCCGTAACCAAAATCCCACAGATTCGCTATTTTATTTTATAAGAAATAATTTTCATATTTCTTTGGTTACACAAATTAGTGAGAATCAACAAGAACAAAAAATCCTACTTTTTCGTTGTTTAGTTTTGAGCTGTTGCAGTGTTAAATATTATATTGGGTAAATAGTGATTCTTCTCACATCTGACCTTAGGTATGAGGAAACAATTATATTAACTCGACTTAGAAAACTGGAATCAACGTAAGTCATAACCAACCTGACCAATTCTGAGACGTTTCGGCTCGTCTCTATTTAAATCAAGTGCAACAAAGCGAAAATTTATCAAGATCTAAAGATCATCAACAAAATGTCGAATCAACATATTTTGTCATTGGAGAAGACTTCAACGGTCGGCACTCCTTCTGGCTGGACATTAGGAAGTTTCACCAAGGGAAAGAAAATTGACGTCTAGGTACAAGGAAACCCCAAGCATCTTTCTCTGATTGTCGTGGATTTCTTCGGGACTACAACTGTGTCGCACAAATAGTGATTCCAACCGTTTCGCAGTGGAAGTAAGGGCTATACTTATCGAAAGATATTCTGTGAACAACCTATATTAGAGCTCCACATCAGTTACGATAGGGTGTAATGGAAAACATTTTGTGCTTAAATCGAAGGAGAATTACCTTTCAAAATAAATTGCAGAAGTGAAAAATAGGTAGGAAAAAGTTGCAGCATCCAACACTAGTGTACTCAACTTTGCTGAGGATAATCCTGAGACAGATCCGCAAACTGAAGGCGCCTTTACTGCTTTCGAAGAAGTGAATCTCAATATACTGGCAAATTAAAGAATTTCTAACGTAGTGTTTAAAACGACTATACCATCCTCTTGTTACAAATGCTTGAACAAATTTTGTTTGCTGAAAAAGATAAACCCGGTGAGATTCTGGAAATATCGGCCCATTCTCTATTCTGCTGTGCCAACAAGATTTTGGAGGGACCTGTCATGAGAAAGCTTCACTATTTTGTAGGAGAAATTGGTTGTTTAATTGGTTTAAAAAAAATGGTCCACTATCCATCCGCTTCTTGGACTGCACTCAGCCGTATCGCAAGAACGTTACAAGAAGGAGATGACAGCTGCGTGTTTATCGAATTTTAAAAAGGCTTTCGACACAGTTCGGGTAAAAAGACTTATGTGTATTAAAATTTCAAGTCTACCCAAAAACCTGGTAAGAACTATCAGAAGTTTTCATATCAATATTTTTTGCATGTATAAAAATATAAAATGCTCAAAAATTTCTTTCCATATATCGGCCACAATTTATTAAAATTATAAAATAAAAAAAATCCAACGTTTTGTTATTTAAATATGTATATGGAAATACTAGACAAACCCGGGACAAAAAACTTAAAACGGGTCAGTTGTACATGCGGTGTTTTCTCAAAATTTAGCCGGGACAGACTGGTTAAATACGGGACTATCCCAAAAAATTCGGGACGGATGGTCACCGTAGGCGTGCTACTCATCAGCTAAGTGTAGCTATTCGATTAAAAGTACGTGCGAGGTGGGGCTTTCGGATTTAAAGAATCTTTAAGATTTTAAGATTTAAAGTAATTTTTTTTGTTGGATACAAAATTCTTAAAGAATTGAATTTTTTTCGAGTGTTTTGTATTATTTTTTATGGTATAATAAAGAGCTGCTTAGAAGTCTGCTGCGACCAGTAAGCTTATCTATTTATCATGAAGAAGTTCGGTCGAAAATAATAGAAACTGGTGTTTTATTTGTAATAATCTTTTTAGAAAGGTTCCTATGGTAAGATAGGTATGTATAGCCCTAGCAGGGACTAATTTTATTTCTTAAAGCTTGAAAATTCTTCAGGTAAATAGGTCAACTTATAACATTGTTGTAAAATTGAATTCTCCCTTTCGAAATACTGTTCTCTTCATCCACCTGTCAGCTTATTTACGGGGCGACTTTTCAAAACTGTTTATCTTTTTTTTTTTAAATTTCACTCGACCATGTCCTTTGCATGGATCTTTCCTTTACTTTGTACATACCTATTCCTGGTTTTCAAATCAACTGTTCAACTCATATTAAAAATAAACATTTATATCCCTACTTCAACCTACCTAGGTATTTTTTTAACTCGTAATTCAGAGTTAATGATATGTTCGTCCCTATTTTTTTTTATAATTTAAATAAAATAAAAAGTAAAAGAAAGTACCCTTCAAAGGGAAATTTAAGTGCAAATGTGCACCTTTAACCTGTATTCATAAGAACCGTAGTTCAGCCCTCTTTCTAGAAATTTTCAGAAATTGCAAATGTCATGGATACAGTTTTAGAATTCAAGACATTACTGACTAAGGAATGAAGAGTATAAAATAAAACTAAGTTTACACTAAGCTCTAAGGTACACCAACGTTATGCAAAATTAGGGGATCAAAGCGTTTTTTTATATAAGAGGAACAACTGCGACTTTCGCGGCTATATCTGCAGCACAACATCTGCAACACACTGCCACAGATACACGAGCAATCAAACACGCGGGAACTGTCATCAGTGCAGAGCAAAAACCAAACGGAAAAAAAGGGTTAATGCACTTCCAAAAAATTTGGATTTTTTTTTTGGTTCCGATATCCGCAACATTTAAGAGCACGTTTTCCAACGGCCTTCCATTCTCCAGTGAGTTCGGGGGAAAGCAAACAAAATTCCATTCGACCCTTAAACACGTAACACACAGCCAAGACACAAGCTGAATAAACCCCGGGATGCAAAAAAGGACACGAAAGGACTACAACCACGACGACGGGAACAATTGCGAGGAAGATTAAAAAATTCAAAAACAAAAAAAAAATAGAGTTACATCTTTCTTTCTATACAGACACCCGTTCGACTTATTTGGGGGTTACTGTTACGTTGCATCGTATTTCACAATGGGGTTCGTTTTTGGCAACGGTTTTATAACGGTGATGTGTGTGATGTTGGTCCCCTTAATGTATGTTACGCAAAACGAAAATCGATAGGGATGCATGCCTGGTGAAAGGATGCAGGCCAAAAAATTTCCTTGGAACTGGGTCAGGACAACAACGACGGCCGAGTTGAAGTCGTAATTTTTTGGCACACAACCCTTGTGTTGCGAGTGGAAAGGGGCAGTTAATGGAGTTTTGTTTGGGTATATTAATGGATGGAAAGTTCGGCTTTTGATGCAAAGGAAGTGCTCTGTGCACTCCTACCAAGATGCCAAACAACATGTGTTTGGATAATTTATTTTGGAACCTAGTTATTTTGGAAACAAGTGGATGGAACGCGAGTAAGGGTAGTTTAGTTGTTTGTCCTGATGAAACAGGTGCGATAAATGACCAAAATACTTTAAGGACGCAAAAGCTTGTTTGGCAAATGACCAGTCCGGATGATAAATTTATGAATGCAAATTATAGAAATAAGTAAAACCAAGAGTTAAGTTTTGGCTCTTTTTGTGTTAATAATGTAGCTGAGGACATGTGTGGGAGAGTTTAATGGTAGAGAGTGATAAATAGTTTCAAGATTTGGTATCGTCCTTTGGTTCACTTTCAAAAAATGAAGAAATATAGAAGTTTTAAGAATAAGGACTTATGAGACTACATCGCAAGATGTACCTTCAGCGTCGTTCCCAGAAAAAACGATAGTAATTTTGGTTCAGCGAAATAGATTCACAATCAAGTCAGAACAGCATCTTTTGCAATAAAAATAAGTAAATAAATTTATAGGAGCTAAGGCCTAGTAACTTATACTCTCAACCATTCCTGTGTGTGTGTTGTTAATCTGCAAGAATGGAAGGGACCTACAGTTTACCGCCTAGTCCAAACGGCTACAGAGATGCACTTTTTCGAGACAAATTTTTCTCTTTGAGGTTTTGTCAGTTCCTTGAAAGAAGCAGTACCCCGGAAAAGAAGGTGGCTATGAGCTGGATTTGAACTTTTGAACCCAGGCTCATTCGCTTAGCAGTCCGACAAACCACCACTAAGCCACGAGGCACTTCATCTTTTCCCATAGCGACTTTAAACCCCAAGAAATTGATTGTTGCTAAAGCTTGTTATGTAAGATTGATGTAAAGAATGATTCTTGTGGTTTCCTCCTTAAAAAATTAGGTAGCAGGGCTTACTATAGTCCTTCCTTGAATATGTTTTTTTTAGTAAATGTAACACCTGATTAAGAAACTAATTTAAACCTAGGTTCGTATTGCACTTCTTTGGATTTAAAAATTAAATGGAAATTATATGATATAAATAAATGAGAGAACAACATTCAATAGATTTCACAAATAAAGAAGGAACCGAATGGCTCCCCTGAGGAATACCTGATGGTTCAGTATAAAACTGTACGAAATACTTTTTTCTATACGAGATATAATGAAAAGGGGTTGGTGATAATTTCCCCCAAGATATGTAATCCCCAAAGGAAAATCCCCAAAGTGAAATCCCCAGCAGCAAAATCCCCAAAGAGAGAATACCCAGGGCGAAAATCTTCAAGATAATATCCCCAAAACAATTATGTTCAAGAAGTTAATAATGCGCGATTTAATCGCATGATTCACTACTTGAACATAATTGTTATTAATACATTAGATTTCATTTATATTGCATGAAATGCAATCTAAAGATTTAATATACCAATGCTTATAATGTTTGTAGAGTTTATTGAAATAATCGTTTTTTTTTCATAATTGGAAATGAAACAAATAGTCATAATTCATAATAAACGTACTATGTTATAATACTATGATACTTTATGAATACTTCATAGTCACTTCATAGTGATTTTTTGTTTAGAAACTGTTAATCATTATCATTTATTAATATCATAATAAAAGAATTTCATGAGAGTTTTTCTAAAAACTACATGCATAAATGAAGTTGCGCATGGATACTAGGGATTTGGAGATTTCGTGGGGATTTTGGCAAAATAAATTATTTAGCTGGGGATTTTGTCTATTTGTTTTACGTCTCTGGGGATATTATCAATTTGGATTAAATTAGTTGGGGATTTTTTGGGGTTGTGTTTTTTTTTTTGGGATTCAATACGTCACCCAATACCCAATGAAAAGAACAGTAGACCAAATATTTTCTGTAATATTCAAATCGAACTTAAGAAACCATTATTTTTATTAGACAGTCTTTCCTTTTCCTTTTTTTTTTTTCGAAGACTTTCTGACCTCAAATGGGATCACAATTCTGCCACTTTACTGTTTTACACTAGTGTTCCACCTGTTTGGTTCGTCGGTTTCACCTCAGAAAACGTCGGTATGCGACCCGGTTTTGAATAGTTTCATGTCTGAGGCCAATCAAACGCTGGCGTTTTTGCATTTGTTTGTACCAGGAGTGCTTAGGCCTCTTTCTCTCCTTTTTCGCGATAGTGTTGGTATGTTGTATGATATTGCCTTTTTGACGGAGTTTTCAGAATCTCTTCCTTAAAAATGACAATACCAACTGAGCCCGCCGCGCTCTATTTTTTCTAAGGATTCCTCGGGTTTTTTTTACATCTGGTCAAGCTTTAATATCTCGCGAACTAACCGTCAGATATCGATGAAATTAGTTGTGTTCGTGTTTATGATATGTGGAAATTCAAAGCACTGTTTCATCATTTTACGCAGAAGTTTGACTTTTTGATATGTAGAAATAGAATATCTATTGAATGACTTATCGAACTACCACTCGGTACAGCTCTTACTCACGCTGTTTTTTCAGAGATTAAACAATGAAGAAGTATGCCAAATATTCGAACTAGTGTATCAGCTGAAGAAGTATACCAATTCAAATCACTAGAATACTAATTCAAACAATAGTACTAGATGCGATCGGTAACCTGCTATATTGACGATATAGGAGACCAGCTCTGAAGGTGAGGAAGATTTCTTTGAGCTACTTAATGATGGTAACAGTTCAAATCTAAACCACCAACTTGGGGACATACATGCGTAAGTTTTCCAGCGGCATTGACATTAACCACTGCAGAGATAAGAACCGCGATCATTCTATTAAAATCCAACAAGGTAGTTGAACTTGATGGCATAACAGTCGAACTACTGAGATCAGATACCGAAGAAGTAGCCTGCATTTTTTCCACTGGTTAGGGGTGTTCGAGAAAATGAAACCTTTTCCAAATCAAGAGGAATCAAGCCGGTTTTTGTAGTGGTCGATTATGCCTCGACCAGATTAACACCTTGTGAATCGTATTGCAGCAATCAACTGAATTCCAATCACCGCTGTTCCTTATGTTCGTCGAGTTAGAAAAAGTTTTCGATCGCCTTGATCAAGAATGCATCTGGAGATCACTTGGTATGAGAAGCATGATAACTAGGAAGTTTTATATCATTCCATATGGTGGAACAAACCTAGACATCAGTAAGCTGTCACTTTAGCGTTTGCTAGCACTGAGCTGGCTGGAAAAGCTTGATGATTGAGGCCATGGTTCACTGTAGCACCACCCAAGGTAAGGCAAGGATACCTTACAAGATTCTGAAAAGTCTTTCACCAATGAAACCAGTTGGAGCCGTTGATACAACAGTTATGTTGGATGATATTTATGGTTGTCAGGTAAATTAGATCATTGAAAAAAATGCTTTTTCTTAGTATAATTTAAACCTTTCAGAAAGAGCAGAGCAGAGGACGATGCGTAATGGTTTCATCCTTTTATTGGCCTATAATACTTCTGCAAAATCATATGAGATTACACGCAGTCTTGCAAGATCTTTTCATATAAGGCAGTGATCAATAATAACACTTATTATGAAGATAATTATTATGTAATCTGTTTTGAGCCAGCAAATATTTTGCAGGTTTCAGATCCAGCTTTGGTTAGATCTGCTATGTGGTTGGGGAAGACTAAGATGTATAGTGCAGTCAAAGTTGTATAGTATATTCAGATGACTAAGCTCCACTTCAACAATCTTATTGGAATAGGTCTGCAGAGAAAACTCAACTGGAATCTCAATATCGAAGAAATAATCAAACAGGCAATCATATAGCATTATGATAATAGAATATTTGGAAAACCTGGGGCCAATTCAGAAAGCACCTACCAAAAGAAAACTTTAAAACCTTATCGCATTAGATCATTCGTACATCAAAACACTATTTTAAATCAAACAGTTCTTGAGTTCAACATAACCCGAATCTCTTTCATTTCCTAAATAAATATCACAATTGGCAGCTTACAATTTCTTTGTTTATTTTGTTTACCCTTAAATAGGTTGCATTTCTTAATTAGGCTTTGGCTTTAGACAAAACAGAGTAATGCGACAGCTATTTGTCTCAAACCAATATAAACGTTCCCATCCCAAACAAAAAAACTGGGAAAACTAAAAGAGAACACCTTCAACTTAACTCTTACGAAGTGCACCGAAAGTCACATCCTTCCTTCGCATCACTCCCCTGAAAAGTGCTAACAAAAGTGCAGATACGTTTCCATTTAATGTACATATCTACACTAAAAACACAGAAAAAAACTGTTGGATCATCGCCAGCGATATACCTTCTCAAGAGCAAAAAAAAAAGTGAATGTATCTATCAAATGCATCTCAGTGTTTCTTTAAGTTTTTTTTTTTTAAATATAAATCACAATTAAACGCACGTGGTGGCCTAAGTCAGAGCTAACACATTTCTATATGCAAATGAACTTGCATAAGAATACAAAAAAAGAAATAAGAAAAAAAAGATAGAAAAGACGAATGTATCTTCGCGCACGAATAGAGAATAAATATAAAACAAGCCATCAAGCCGTAGAGAAATGCCAGCAACACACAAATGTCAATGCGGGTAAATGTCGCTGTTTTTTATTTGCCATTTTTCCGTTGTATGTATCTACGCCATCATCCACCCAATGTATCTTTCCTGAATTGACTTCGAGTTCAGCGTTCAGCAACGACAGCGACGACGACACGTCGTCGATGACAATGAACATTTAGAATGATAATCGTTTAGATATCCAACAAAAGATTGCCATTCGATCAAGTTAGATCACTTCTTCTTTGAGATACAAGACGCTGGCATTCTACTTCAACACGCTCCCCTTTTAGAAATATACTTCAAAAGTGGGCGGCTGTAAGCACAATAACAATGCGATACAAGATACAGCAGTCTTCAGGTAGCACAGCAGGTCGGCGCGCGGAAACCTACATATGTAATCGCCGCGATCGTTGGGTTTTTAATTTCATTTCAAGCTCAAGGTAATCCGCTTGGCATAACAACACCCTATGTGATGCCACCCCACCTTCGCTGCCAACCGCCGCCAACGCCAACGCTACTGGCAGGCAACATGAAGAGTAGTCGTTGATGTGCGACGGGCGCGCGGTAGCGATTCGCGCACGCTGGGGTAGGGAAGGCGATCTTGAACTTGAACGATCGTTAAGCTGTGACTTTCGTTGTTGCTGGCGGTGGTTGTCAGTGATGCCACTGTATTTACAAATAGTGAGAAATGTTGTTAAAAAATAACAGAAATTAGCAAAAAACAAATAAAATTGGAAACATTTAAGTAATTTGCGTTAAAAAGTATAGAGAAGTATTATAGTACCAAATCAATTGTTTTTTACATCTTTGCTAAACAAATTTTACTCGTTAAATTTAAAAAAATAATAAAAATACTATGTTGAAGAAGAATAATAAGTTTTAACTTAAAAAACAAAAATATATTTTAGAATTCTAGTGGTATCACTGATTATTTTGCTCACATCTTCTAACTCTCTCACAATATCGCTTTTTCTTCTTCTGTCTGATTTCTATTTCTCAAAACCGACAAACTTAATCTACACCAAGAGCTTTCGTAATCGTCTGTAAATATTGTTGTAGATACTTGTTTTTTTTTTATATCTTTTGAATAAAATTTCAAGTGCAAGGTCTTTGTGGCTTGTTTATTGCGGAATGTGGGAGAAAATGCGATAAAAAAATTAAATTAAAAAATAAACACAGAGCATTACGTATAAATGGGTTTACACGATCAACGATTACACGCATAAGAAGGCGCTCACATTTTTGAATTTTTATGAATTTTGAGGATTTTTTTTTAGTGAATACGTGCTATTACAAAAGTTCAATGAATTGTTGATAGTCCGACTAGGCACGTTGGTATGGTGGGATGGGAATGTGGTGGGTTTTTATTCTGAGGATCTATACGGAAGCTGTGAGTCTTCATGATGAAATTCATTATTTTACGGAGAGAAAAAACAAGACTAACAACTAACAGTAATAGAAGTGACTTTTTTGGAACAAAAATTTGTAATTTTTGTAAGAAAAGAATTCATTAATGTTTTCAATCATATATTTTTTGCGTGACTTAAAAACATCGAACGAGATAACTATTTTGTTTCTTTTGTGACTGAAATCACTCGACCATCACCTGAGAACATTGACGCAGTAAGAACTTTAATTTTGCAATTCTACGGCGTTCTATTGGCAAAAATGTGTCCATATTTGGAGATTAAATGTTACAGGTTTTTCGTGTTAACTCATCCAGACATGAAGATGGTTTTTAGGGCCACCAAAAAGGAAAATAAGAAGCACAAAGTTTGACCCTATTTTTTTATGTTGTAGCAATAATCTTTAGAGACTAAACTATGTTAAGAATTAAAAAAAAAATTGGTGTAGGGCATCATATCGAGGAAACTGCAACATCTACATCATTAGATATACGTTAAGTTAGGTTAGGCTACGGTTGTTGCAAGGAAAAAACGGCGCACTAAGACCCTTAAAAACCTTATTGTAACACCATAAAATTGCAGATTTGAAAAAATTCATTCATCTGTGTAAAATGCGGATAGAAACAGCACGCTATTCCTTGAAGGTCGGGTTAAGATCTCACCAACACCTTTGATGTTAAAAAAAATTTAGAAAAGGCGAGACGAAGTTCTCATACTCAGTGCAGAACCCTCACGCCAACCCCAAAAGGACGACCTTTCAAAATTCCATCGAATTACTCGAAAACACTTAAGATTTTGACATTTTTGAAAAGGCACAAAATGATGTCAGTAATGCTTTTTTGAGTATTGAAATGGAAGCACGCTGAAAAAAGATTCAGCAGTCAATTAAGGCCCAACTAAGTACATGCTGTCATCAAAATGATACACTTAACATTGACGTCTTGGACAAAACCTCACGTTAAACAGCTATACATTTGAAGTATTTAGAGCAAAAAATGTTCGTCTGTCTGTCTGTCTGTCCGGGTGTATATCGAGCTGTAGCCTAAACGATTATCTTCAAACTTGGCGTATGTAATTATTTTGGAATTCCTCAGAGGGGAAATTGGATAACTTTTTTTTTCTAATTAAAAATTTTTTTTTGATTTTTTTTGAAAAATCAATATTTTTAAAACTAATTAAAAAAAATATTTTAAATTCTATAGTCACATGTAAATTGATAAATTCTAAAAAACTGCATACCAAAATTTCAAAAACAATTTTTTTTTTCAAAAAACTAAAAATAAAAAACAGGATATTATCAAAACCGGTCCTACAATTTTCGTAATACATTTTTCAGAAATTCTTTGTTATTTAAGACGTGTGATGGCGTACTTCATTTTTACTAAAAACTGTGTTATTTTCAACTTAAATGTTATTTGTTTCTGAAAAAGATCTTGCTTTTCAATAATTAGGCACATAAGAGCAAGTACGTGCGACCCAAGTCGTGCCCTTTTTTATATAAAAGAAACGATAAAATAAGTGAGGCAGCGTGGAGCTAGCAGCGAAATGGGCGGCGAGCAAGTTTGTCTTCTCTGAAGAGTAAAAATTGGTTTGTTATTGTCGATGAGCCTTGGAACCGAAGATGTTGAGAAGTTTTTAATATTTTCTACAAATGACCAAAAATTTTTACTGCCTTTGGGACACTGCAACATTTTTTGCCGTAATTTTTGGTCATGCAAAAATTTGGTTCTTTCAATAACGGAGTTGCATGAGTTCCATCTTGTTTGTGGTTTTTCCGATTTTGATTTGTAAGATCGGAAACTTACTTCTTTGAGCCTGATAGCTTCTTTACACTCAGAGTTAAACCAGAACTTTTCTTTAGGCTTTATGCTTTTTGTTCTGTTAGGAATAAAAGCACGCATTCCTAGAAGAATCACATTTTTTATAATTTCAGAAAATTCAGTTTTATGCGGTTTCACACCATGCTTCTGTTCATTTGATTTGACTAACTTGTTAAGCCGGTTTGCATGAAGTATATTTTCGTGATACGTTGATCGCATCATCTGAATAATAGTTAATCAACTACTGTGTTCTATTATAGAAGTGGCTAAAGGGCACCACCTATTTCGATTATTGTGTAACTTCTTTACATATGTCAATGTCTATGAAGAAAAAATACCTTTAATGCGTTGAACTTGTTGGCCACGAGATTTATCCAAATTTTTAGAAGCAAATCCAATAATATGAGTGGTCAGTGTTCTCCTTCCCTTACGAACCACTTTTCTGCATTTAAGTTCATAAAACATAACATCATTTTAATACATTCCTCCAAACAAAACCCCATTAATCACATATCATGTCAGAGTCATACGAAGTTCAGCAGTCATCCGTCATCAGTTCTATCTCAAATCATATTCCCAATGAACAAAACAATAACTGACGCGCAACCAAACAAGGCAATCCGCATGACATGTCACCAACAAAAATGACTATTCACTTCAAGACTCCACGATACGCAATCCTTCATTCATACGACTCAAAACAACAACTCAACGCACAATCAAAACAATGGTGGATCATAGCAGTAATCATGCAAAAGCCATAAAAAGATACAAACACGACAGATAAATGCAACCCTTACACAGGTTGTGGGTACTCCTACTCGCAACCGGATGTTAAAACACATCACAAGCAACAATCTAACCCCACCGGTGAAATTTTTAGTAAACGCAACCTTCTCAAAACTGTCATCAGTAATATTGTTGATGAACCATGCCCTAGGGGCTAAAGCAAAGGGGTTACGATATGTCTGCACAATGAGAGTGCATCAAAACGCACAATGATGGCAACATTATACATTATCATCTCCCTCCCTTCCATCACCCCGATATGATGACGCGCTACACTTGCAAAACATCGCAAAACACATGTTTACATATTGTACACCTCCCGGAACATGCGGAACTCCCAGGATTTTTCACCATATCAGACACGAGAGTACACTTCTTTGGAATATTGCACTCTTGGTCTTCTCCTATTTAAACAATTAGAAATGCAAATTTGCAACAAGTTCTGCACCATTCACCTATTCATTTGTTTTCCTGTTCCAAGTTGCAGTTGAAGTCGACGACGACCGACCAACGACGTAGTTGTGGTCACAGAATAGGATTCACTATTTTTTTCCCACCAACTCACACCTACCACCCGGCAGACCCAACTCTTCTTCAAAACATCATCACTAGTGATGGTGGATATCTCAGAAAAACTGGTGAATATGATGAATTTTAAATAAATTTCATTAAAATAACAAGACAAGTCAGAGTAACACCACCACTGTACTCGCGGACGACTAGGTGGCAAAGTTAAGGGAGCAGCGGGTAAGGAGGGGCAGCGTTCACACAATTGATCGCGTAAAATGGGCAAAATAGGCAACAGCAGCAGCAGCTATACTATTTGAACTTTATAAATGTACATTTTCATACAAGACATTCTGAAAGTGTTTAAGGAGGGCTTTTGGCATAAATTTGCAAATACACTTCTTGGATGGTGTATCTATGGATATAGTCTGTAGTTGGTGTTGTGCTGGTAAGTGGTGTTGCAGTGCTGATAGTTTGCGGGCCCGCAAACAACTCACTGCCACAGCATTGGAAAATAATAATTAATTGAGCGGTGAGTGGTTTTCCCATTTAAACAATATTTTCGTTACTTGGTGGTTCTATATGATTTGTTTTATTGTTTTCTTGTTGTTGTTGTTTGTTAATGTTGGTGTTTTCTGATTTTTTTTTAGTCTGTACTGATTGGGAATGAATATAAATTAAACGGATTTTCAAGTGGGCGTGGGAAACAATGCTTCCATTGTGAATGTGGCTTATATGGAATGCAGAAGGCGAAGTGTTAAAACATTCAAGTTTGTTTTCCTTAATTGAATGGGAGCTTGACTTAAGTTAAGGTCTTAACGGAGGAGATTGGAGTCTTAAATAAGTAAGACGCTATAACCAACGGAACAGAATTTGTTTCAAAAACGTGGTAGGGAAAAAGATTTATTTGTTATAAATGATTTCGATTGACAGCCGATTTTTTTTAAGGAATTGTACTTACTGTTAATAAAGTTCATTTTATTATTTTTAAGCATGATGAAGTCTTCACTCACCTGAAATAATAATAAAAAAAATCATTAATGATTTTCTGGTACAAACGTATAAATAATATATCTTAAGAATAATTTATATCAAACATTTTTTTTTCATTAATATTTTTAATTTAGTTTAAATTGCCGATTATTTATATAAAAAAAAAATATTTGAGAGAAAGTTTCTTGGTGTATATAAGTTCTTTTCTTGATGGGATGTGGGGGAGAATCCTGAATCATTTGGTCATTAAATTTAAAATTCACTTCCTAATTTACCAATTTGAATTTCACCTCCAATTTATTAGAGGACGTCTCCAAATTATGTGGAAATTAACTTTAGCCAATTTGGCATGTGAAAATGTTGAAAACCACCTAACAATCCGACTGGCTGAAAACGAATGTAAAGTAGGCAGTGATTTGTGATTTGTGATTAGGTAAATGTAGGCTGCTGTACATTATGTAGTTCGAAATACAGCTTTCGGGAATCAAGATGCATATTAACAAGAGTTAGGTCTTCAGAGCTTCATAGAATCCTGTACTGAATTTTTCTCAAGCGGTAAACCAACGTTCTAGCCTATCGACTTAGCCGACGAACGCTTTTTTTTAACGCAAGATGATTCAAAAGAAATTATTCAAAAGCTAACGAAAGCTTTGATGTTCTCTATCTCTCACCAGTGACAGTTGCCAAACCTAACACGCCATATATTAACCCCAAGCTAGTTGGTATTTATAGTGGGATAGTCAGATTGATAGATTGAGAAAGGTTTTCTGAAACCATATATCATTATATATTTTTTCAAACCCATGTACCAATTTTCAATCCAGCCAGCAATCGAACTAACGAGAAGAATTATTTCCACGTTAGCATAGTTAGTGATAATTTAAATAGTTTAGAGAATGACTGCTCTGCTGTCCCTTATGGAATTCCAGCCCTTATACTGAAAAAAATTAGTACTCATTTTCTTAAACCATAATTCGTAAAATTGATTTCACAGGGTGTTTTTCCTTCGATCTGGAAAGAATCATCTATCATTCTCACTCTCAAAAACGGCTCTAAAAAGGACGTTTCTAACTACCATCTTATAGCTAAGCTGTTCATTCCAAGACTCCTTGAAAGCATTTTGTATGAGACTTTAGCTTTTCATTGTAGAAGGATTATTTTCCCTAATTAACATGTTTTTCTCATGGGAAAGTCTGCAACAGCTAGACTAGTTAAATTCATCTCTGAAACCTAGTCTTAGTTTGTCTAGAAAAAAGTTTTTATTGTTTTCAAATTAAACGCTCTTGGATTTCAACCGCAACTTATATTATGAATTGAATCATACTTGAAATATCGTTCGTACAAATTCAATTTTAGATCATCTGTATCCGATCCTTTTTATGCAACACCTGGAGTCCCACTGGGTAGCCAAATTGGTCGATTAATTTTTTTTTCTCCCCATCAATTATGTAAATGCATTATTTAAGGCTCATCAATCTCAATTTATGCGGATGGCGAAAAAATCTTCAGACGCATATCTTCTCCAAGACGACCTTTCTAGATTTTTCATCTTGTGTCTAAAAAAATCTGAGAACTTAATGTCTAATAATTTCAACTTATCACTTATACTCATACACGTATCCCACTTCCACCTAGATCGTATCTATTATAAATTGCGTTCAAGTACCTTTGTTCGATTCTCTTTCCGATCTTGGAATTGTCTGTGACAAAGAGCACAATTTTCGGAGCCACATAGATATCTTTATAACTCAGCACTTGTTTTTATTAAACGCTGGTTCAAAAAATTCTCAAATCCTTACGTAGGGAAATCTGGGTAATCATTATTCGTTCAACCACTTCTTGAATACGCAAACCAAGTCTTGTCTCCACATATCCTCTAACACTTTCGCCACATTGAATCGGTTCAACGTAGGTTCTTTCACTCTTTCCTAAGGAAGCTTCCTTGGTACGAACATCAGCGCCTCCCACCCTACGAAAGTCATTTACTGCATAGGTACTGATATGCAATCCCTTGAATTTTGACGTTAGCTGATATTCATATTATCTTTATCCAATAATTTTTTTATTAAGAAATATTAACTGCTATCTATTCTCCATTAAATCTCCTTCCAAATTAATCTTCTAAGGATTTTAATGGTCATTTTCGATGAATGAATGGTAAAATGGGGACTCCTCTATTGCATATCTTTTAGCAGAAAACGGAAATAGAACCTTGAAGCTCAAAGCGAAGGCAGTATAATCGAAAATACAATGCAAAGGTTATCAATAATGTTTCAAAATAAACATTTCCCGGGTGCAATATTTTGCGAAAATTCCCAGACTCATAAACTCATCCATTCAGGAAAACCAAGTCCGCTAAATCTTCCACGAATTTTCTTCTTTCTTTTTTGTTGTGTGTGGCTTCAAATGTATGCGCATTTCTTTTGAATATTGTGTGCGACGCGTGAAAATTGTTTGAGATGCGGTCGGTTACATAAACGCGAGCGTATTTTCCTCCTATTTTTCTTTTTTTTTAAGATTCCAAAACGTCCAACTGTACCCATTCATCCATCTATCTATTTGTCTATCTCAACCGAGTGTATATCTATCTGTGCACACAATATACTCCATTATACCTTTGCTCAGATAGCTAGATACTTTTATTATTATTTGTCGCTTTGCTAGTTATATAGGCAAAGTCAGAGATAGATATGCCTGGCAGCACGCAGCAGCCAGCAGTCAGCCTCAGCAGAGTCACAATGACGGATATCTGCGCGCGCTCTTTTCAAATTGAAAAATCATTATTTCGTTTGATTTGTTGTTGGCAAACCATACTCCCTGCTTCCTCCTCACATGGAGGCCGCCACAACCCCTAGTTCACAATCCTCCCAGAAATCCATCTGAACTACAATGAACAGAGGGTTTGGTGAGTAGATGATGATGATGATGACGGTGATTTGTGTTAATCAACCGAACACAGACAATTATTTCTGCGGATGTGCAGCAGCAGAAAAGCATCAGCATTCAGCATCAGCAGCAGCAGCATCATCGGGCGCTCACGAGAAGCATCAATAAAATGCGATTGCGATGGAGGAGATGAAGACCTTGAATTTGGTTTGCAATTATTTTCTTTTTTTTTCTACAAATATAAACGCAGTTGTGTGTGCATAGAGAGGTACACAGAAACTACAGAAACGCACACAACACAGCAAGGTGTGTGTTAATCAGTAATGAGATTTAAAAAGATATTAAGAAAAAAAATTCAACAAAGTGGCAAAAGTTTTATACACGCGCGGTTCCTTTTTTAAGATTATTTGTTTGTTCTTTTCTACAAAAGTGTGCATTTAAGACTTAATTAGATAGGGATACACTTTTATGTTGAACAAAAGTTAACTACTAGAGTCTTTATTTAAAACTACACAGAGTGGTGCAGATAGGATTGGTGAGATAGAATTTTTTAAATACACAAGTTGCAAGTGAGCTTCCATACAAAGTTGTAAGTCGTGTTATTGCTTCTATGGCATTGAATCTAGAGGCTCGAGAAGTTAGAGTAAACTGTTGTATTTAAAATTTTTCTTATAGAAACAATCTTGGAAAGGAAATTCTAATTTTTTCGTCTAAGATTGGTATATAGTACTATACCGAAGAGCTTGGGTTCGATTCACCACAACGTAGACTTAGAAATGACATACCTGACCTACAAGAGTACATTTTATCTCAAAAGAGTGGAACATAATAGATAACCCAGCAATGAAAGTTTGGTCCCGTCGGCAGGGCAGAAAGATTGATAGTATAAATGACTAGGCCTTGACTGTTTAGGGAATTCTAGTGCCAACAAATTCATTTCCAAATATTTATTTACAACTAGCTGTTACCCGCGAATTCGTCCGCCTGAAATTTATCAAAAAACTGTTTACTCAATTCATCGTTCTAAAACAATAATTTTCGAAAAATAAGCAAACCCAGCGCCACCTACGGGTTATTCAAATAGTTTTAGTTATTCCTTTCAAAATCGGTCCATAAATAGAAATTTTCGAAAAAAAGACAACAGCGCCACCTATTGAGTAATTGTCATAGCCCTACTTACTTCTTAGTGCCCCGTGTCTTAGTGATTAGTGTCTCGGACTGCTAAGCGAATGAGCCTAGGTTCGAATCCAGCTGATAGCCATCTTCTTTTCCGGGGTAGCAAACCGGTCAGTCCTAGGGCTTGTTTTCTTTTTTCTGTTATTTTTATTCCTTAGGTCAGCCCAAAAGCTTTTTAATAATTTTTTTTTTAATCAAAATCCTTCGGAAAATATTCATATCTTCAGCATGGAAAAAAGGATTTTTTCGGGATTAAAAGTTGCCAGTGTAATAAATTCAGTAATTCTCGCATTTAATTACAAAATTTCATTCACATCCGTTGTGTTGATGAAGCGTGAAAGCGGAACAAACAAATTTGAAAATAAACAATATTTCACATTCATGCTCCTTGTATGAGAAGCATAAATTTCGTAATAAAAAGTAGCATCTTTTCAATCCCAGCATATCTCATTCATATAATAACCAAATCTCATCTAAATTCCTTTAACATATTGAATCGAGATTGTGCAACAAAAATTCAATTCTTCTAAGTTGCAAGTGGAAGTACCCTTAAAATTTTGAACCCCGTACGAGTATTAGGAAAATAAGGAAGAATGTAAGAGGAGGTACAATTTTTTGATATTTTGTATTTCAAAATGGAATAAAAAGTACTGCAAGGCATTCCATATTCATGTGATACGGCTAAAAAAATAATTCCTGTGTTTGACTGTACGTCCGAAGTTGGGCTCAGAGTTAAAGTAATGGAAATTTCTAGCGAGTGCGAGTATTACGATTGAATCGTTTTAGGGGAAGAATGCAGCTGGTTATTTCGCTAGAGCATTGTTTATAGAAATAGCAATAAAATAACGAACGTTATTAAATATTACGTGAGTGATAAAGAGATGTTAAAGATTCAGATGTTATTCGAGTGCCTATTATTTTTAAAGCTTTTATTTTAGTTATATTAAAAAACACAAGTGGGTTATGGGAGCACCTTCTCAAATAAGTTTTGGCTGAATATACGCTTCATAGAATGTAGCCAGATCCGAATGGATTTCAAAGGAAACTAAAACATCTCGTAGCATTCGCTGCAGATGTCGAATATTTCGTCGTTAGTGAGAGGTGTTCGGTTTCTTCGATGCAATTGCCATGAGAGGAACGTCTCGTTTAGAAGACAACAGAAAACATTAGAGTTTTTGAATCAATAAATAAAAAAAAATTATTTAATGAGCTCATAATGCTATCGTTGCAGTAACACATTAATGGAACAAGAATATTATGTCTAAAACGAATTTGAAAAAAAAACTATTTATTGAATTAGTTGTTATTGACAACCGGAAACAAGTCGATAATAAATAGAAGAAACACAGCCCAGGGTCACACCAGCATTTATTTTGTCACTATTATGAACTCTAATCCGTGTAAGACAACCGTATTGAACGGTTCGAGTGAGATAGTTCTATTTCCTGTTAATTTTAACACTATGGGAGTTTTCAGCAAAAGAGTTTTGCGAATAAGAATTAACAGACAGAAGATCATTTATAAAAATGAGGAAAAGAATCGGAGACAAAACGAAACCCTGCGGCACACCAGCATTTATTTTGTAAGAATCTGACTTAAAAACCGCCCGAAACGACTTGTCCGGTCCGGAAGAAAGCTTCTAATAAAAAGGGACTTTACAACTTTGAATTCAATTTGTGAACGCACCCTTTCACTAATCATCGAACTGTCATTGTCAATTTATTCAGTAAACTCAAGATTTTCATCATGGTTAAGTATAAGAGCGATCGAAATTATAAAAATTTTCTACCGAAATTCGGATACCTACAGTGACCGCAACTTTAAGAGCGCGTTCAATTGTTGAATTTCATCGAAAAATCAGCTTCAGTGACCAAGTTCATTTGTGGCTCAATAAATAAATAAATAAATTTATTAGCGTGACAGCTCCTTAAGGAGCTAAGGCCTAGTGACTTATACTCTCAACCATTCCTGTGTGTGTGTTGTTAATCTGCAAGAATGGAAGGGACCTACAGTTTACCGCCGAGTCCGAACGGCTACATGAAATGCACTTTTTCGAGACAAATTTTACTCTTGGAGGTTTTGTCAGTTCCTCGCAAGAGGCAGTACCCCAGAAAAAAAGGTGGCTATGAGCTGGATTTGAACATATGGATATAGATATAAAGTAAGTTTGATGATCGTGTTATCTCAAGAAATGGGCCAGTTGATTGGCTGTTTCGTTCGTGCCATATAACGCCTCTAGACTATTTTCTTTGGCGCTATGTTAAGTTATTGGTTTATGTCAACAAGCCGACGACGTTGGAAGAGCTCAGAGCCAACATTGAACGCAAAATAGTGGTCGTTTCTGCCGATATGTATGGCCGAGTCATCAAAAATTGGGTCCAACGAATCGACGTGCCGGCGGTGGCCACATGAACGAAGTCAAGTTCTATTCATAAATGTTGTGATTGTACTTCAAGCCGATAATAAAGTTTTGAAATATCTCAAATGTTTTGCGTTTTATTTAAAAAAAAAAAGTTGTCAAGTCCTTATTCGAAAACCCTTTACAAGGAACAATAGTATCATGGATCCCAAAAGCACGCATTTTCGATAAGAGAGCTGCATGCCAGACTTTTTCAAATGCCTTTAAGAAATTTCAAGTGCAATAATCTGACTTTCGCCATGCAAAGCCATGTAAAAATTTGTTCCACAGTTCGGTGAGACATGCTATTAGATATCACTAGTGGAACGATTGCTGCGAATGTGTCGGTCATGAAGAAGCTTTCGGTCTTTTGAAGAGATATTTTTAAGCTGAGGATTAATCAGCTTTTTCGTGAACTTATAAAAAGAAGGGACGTAAGTGCTATTGGTCAGTAAGAGGAGAGGGAGGAGGGTTCACCTGGGACAGGCTGGACAAATTCTGTTTTTCGTCTTCTAGGAATGATTCCAAAATAGTAGAAGTGATGAAAAAGCTTACGCAGTAGCTTTGCTAGTCTAAAAAGGCTCAAAAGCGGAGGATCAGCCAGCATAGCGACGACGGCCCCAAGGAAAAATAAATATAAATGATACTGTACAGCTTAGAAAAAAAACCTTATCTGGGGCAAGTATACAAGAAGCACTACTCGAAGAGTATAAACAGTAGTGCAAGACCATGGAGCACTGATTGGAAGTATTATTTCCAAATATGACAAAAGTTTTTGCACGTCTGCCTTGGATCTTAAGAAAACGACACTCACACTTTTAGGATAATAAGATGCTGAATTCACTAAGCAGATATGGAACTTTTGTCATGGATCACCGAGTCACCAGACATGAACATAGTATATATCGATTAGGTCTTACTATTCCAAAAAAAATATGAAAACAAGGACACCATAAAAAGAGCATACACCATGCCTGGGACGGGATTTTGCGCGAGTACTTAAAACAACTTCATTATTCAATTTCAAACCACCTTTTGGAAGTAATATCGGAATCTTTAAATCCAAAAGAATCTTCGAATTTACCCTCCCACTTCTGACTGGCCCAAAGCCCAAAGATAAGATTTTCCCGTATAATTTCCACTTGAGTATCAGGGGTATTTTCTAAGTGTGACTAAATTTCCATCTAAAAATCTTAGGAATTTCACTTTTTCCCGAAAAATATTCAGGCCTGTTGTTCAAAACTGCATCCGGGGTAATTTCTTCTGAGCGGTTCAGTTGATGCAAGAACTTTGTTCTCAATTGCAAGTTGGCAATGGTGATGATGATTCGCCAGAATTGTTATACATTGTAAAATTAGGGGACCAGAAAAGTAAGGAATTTTTGAAGAGCATTCTCAATTTTCAGGAAATAAAAAACGAAAAAAAGGTTAGGATAAAAGTCCCTTATTTAAATTGCAACCAAAAATAGAAGGAAAAGACTAATTTCTAAAACCAATTCTTAAGATGTAGCAACAAGAAAAACACTTTTTGGCAAGAATGCAGTGAAATTATTAGAAAATGAAAGGTTTCCTAGAGAGAGAGAACTATAAGAGTTTAAAACTGAAGAGAATTCAAATAATAATTTGAAAGAATGCAAACTCTCTCCCACCGATCTAAATCCTTTTCTCGATTTTTTTCATAAGAACTCAAAATGCCAGAATATTATTTGAAGTTTTCCAAAATGGAAATTGATGCGATATTCGATACGAAAAATACACGAACATTTTGAATTATGTCATCGTTACGTCTAGCTGACAGAGCAGCATTATGTCTAGAATAAAGCGTCATTCACATGCGAACGAAATGCAAATTAAACTGAAAAACATCAAAACACTGCGATTCTTATCAATTCAGTTCTTATCAGCGCCAGGGTTTCGCAGGTTCTCCGCCCCTTATCAGTTATTTACTAATCGTAACAACTTAAGTGTATATGTATGTGCAAAATATTCAAAAACTAGACAAAAATATAAAAGCTTATGACTGCAACAGCGTCCTAAAAACAGATAGTCTGCTTGTCGCCACTGGCCAAATAATTATGCTACCACGCGAAAAAACTATTTTTGAAAATATTAATTTGTCTAGAATACATTTGCAGCCGATGGTTGCAAGAAAAAAAAATTTCTTACCCTTGTCTAATGTGATGAGAGGAATAAACCAGCAGCGGTCAGCAGCTGAATGGTAGCAGCAGGAAGCTCGCTGATATCTGCAAACTGCAATATCAAATATTCCGAATCAATGTTTAAGAAGAATTTCAAAAACAATACTTTCGAAGTATGATTTAGGCGATTGAACTGCCAACTTGATTTATTTTGACACTTAAATCGCTGTTACTTGAATTTTTTTTACTTAATTCGGTCGAATTTCTATGATTTCATAATTCGAACACGGCAGTTCGAAAAACAGATTACACCAAATTCGAAATCGAAACCGAAAATCCTTGCAACGACACGGAACACCGAGGTAAATATCGTTAAGAGATTTCAGGTAAAGGTACCGTTTAACGAGCTTACGAAGACGAGGACACCCGAACAAGAACCACCACCACCACGATGAATAAAATAAATTGCCACTGACATAAGGGGTGGCGGCCACTGAAGTTCTTTGCTGTAGCTCTAGCGGCGCGTTTGATGAACTTGATCGTTAGAGAACGAATTCGTTGTTTTTTTATGTTGTTCTTATTTTTTCTTTCTATTTCTATAGAAGAAAAAGCTTGAGAGTCCTTTCACTGCGTTTAACCAATAGTGCAGCACTACACAACTGAGCGATGGATGGATGGCACATTGCACACGCCTGAGTAGGGTAGAGCAGCGCAGCGCGTTGCTGCGAATGTTTCTCGTTTGTGTGTATTTTGTGATTCTCTCTTCCCAGCTGAGTCAACTGTGTGATACACAAACGCAAACGCAGTGAATGCTCTTCAAATGCTGATTTGATAGCTTTTTCGCGTTTTCTAGTTCAAGATCGGTGCAGTAGCGTATAAGTACAATTACTGTTATCGCACCATCCCCCACCGGTTCGTTTATGTTGCCGTGGTTGCTATTGCTGTTGCACCCTTTGCAAAGAGAGAACTCACGCCATCTTTTTCCCGCAATTTAAGTGCATTACTCTCCACAACTGAGTCGCGTGCCCCTGTAACACCCTCGATAGAGGAGCTTTTCCGAGCCGTCTGTATAGTGTATACCCTCCTCGGATGCACCAGATATAGTTCAAGCACTTTTCAAGTTCTCAGCGAACTCACTCTTGAATGATGTATATATTCTACTTTCTGCACCCCAGAGTGTAGCCCCGAACTTGACTGCAAAAAAAAGCTCAATTGACAGCAGCAAATGTAGGGTAGCAGTGTGACAGGCGCGCATCTCTCTTTCTGCCTCTTGTGGAGCGCACACACCACAGCATTTGAGCGATCAACCGCCACAGTTATTGTTGTTACGTGGTGACTCGTGAGTTGAGTTATGTATGCTTTGCTTTGAAGTGGATCGCGTTGCGTTCGTTGTATAGACATATGGTTACCGGATGAGTTTCAGTGGGCATGGGTGAGGAAAAGGAAAGCAAATAAATTGAAGAATGCAGTGGGGGAAGCTTTGTAGCACATTTCAGAAATTTTGTTAAGAGTGGAGTTTAATAGGAGAATTAATATTAGAAACAATTCAAATGAATATGTTTACTTTCTCAAAAAAGAAAATACAAAGTTGCCCAAAATTAAAAGACAATTTAGCGTGGCACTAACTCATATTTTTAAACACATTTCATTAAAAAAACTTCTGTGTCGAGTTATACGTCTATAATTTTACGCCAATATGTAAAAAATTATGACGACAAATTTGATAATTTTTAAAGGCAGTTTTTTTATTGTCATTATATTTACTGTTTTTTCACCTTTTTTTATTTTAACTTCTTCATTTCTAAAAGAAAAACTACTTTTTCAATTTTTTTCAAGAAACATTCTAACATAATCACCCCTAAGTCCCAATTCAACAATCACTATACGATCATTTCCGTACATATACCCACTTGAGTTAATTTTTTGTTTACTTAAAGCGTCGGCGTATCTCTCCCTCTCGGTCATATATACATACATATAGCTGTTGCAACCAGCAACAACCCCAATAATCATTTCTGCTCTAGTACTCTCATTTAAATCATGATTTTGATTTTGATGACGGTGTGGTAGTGGTGGGTATTGACGCACACACCAGCAAACTTGACCTTGACAATGAATTTTTCGCAGTTTTGCAATCATTATAAAGAGAATTAGTAACATCGACCAGAGCTGCCAACATGAGCTATTTATATTGAATTTGACTCAACATTTATTTACGTTTGGAGAAATTAAAATAATCACAACTTTATTTCCAAACAACACCATATGTGCCATATTGAAAAAATATGAGTTTTCGAAATGAATCTGCAATTCTTTTTTTGAACAAATGTTGGCAACCCTTCCGATGTAGTCTTTCAATTGATTTGTGGGCGCCAAACTGGGACACTTGAGGGCTAAACAAATGGGGGCGCGCAAGGCTCAGTTGATTGCAACTAGCGAGTGACATACAAACACTTTGCACTGAGAGAATTGGTACAGTTTTCGTTCTGTTGGTAGGACTGCCGCTTAAATGAGATGAGTTATTTATAACATTGCACTTGAGCGGTCGGGCGGTTAGCGCGGCGATGAACGCAAATGCATTAACTGCGCTATTTTTCAACGCTCACTGCTGATACACCGTGTTTTGCCCTGGCACCAATACTTCCCGTAGATAAGAGCTGCCCCTACAAAGAGTGAGATGTTAAAATGTTGTGTAACTTAGTGATGCGAGCTGTCGTGTCGGTCGGTTGAGCGGTCCTAACGAACAAGATGGCGATCGGAGGGTTTGCCCGGGGGAAATACATGGAATACACATATTTCGTAGTGATTATTCTGCCATTCCTATGGGCGCGTGTTGTGTTGTTGCGGTCGGCGTCTTCGTCGTCATGTGGGTGTATTAGTACGCGTGCGTTTCTGATTTGTATTTTTAAAACATATTTTCGCAATTTATTCTTTTAAGGGTTCTAGGTTAGATATTATTAGAACAGGAATCAAAAATATATTCAAATGCGGTTGTTTTTGTGGGATGCAATAATGTTTTCTGTTTTATTTTGATTGCGATTATTTTTCCGTTTTGCATCTGGTCCAGTTTATAAAAAGATTTATTGGAGTGTTTGAAAAACACTCTTCAGCAGATGATTGAGTGAAAATGCCTTTTTTCTGATATTACTGAGCGATATACTTATTTGTAAGCACATGATTAAGAACTTACAAGATTTGTAGGTTTTCTTTAAAATAAACTTTGCACTGAGAAAAAAAAACAAAAGGAAAATTCACTGTGGCGTATGCGTAACTTTTTTTTTCAATGTGTTACTGTCTTTGTTTCCATGTTTCATGTTTCGTATATTCAGTCATGTAATCGCAAAAAAGTCTGCAGCTAAGTAATGTATGTATTTCATTAGTGTAAAAAAGTCCAATCAGTCATTAAGTATTGTACGTATTGCATTGGTTTAAACAAACAAACTAACAGCAAATTTCTCTTTATTTAATTTTGTATAAAACGGTTAACGGTTATTTTTTTTCTGTTTCCTTCCATTCCTATCCTTCAACTAGCTACAAAAGTATCTTTGACCAACTATTAGTTCCGCTATGTACACTAAATCATTAGCCTTAAACGTCATCTCATATGTCCCTTCATCTATCAACACACAAACCCAATCCAAGTGTACCCACATACACAACGCACAGCCACACAATTCAGCCAATCCAAGTAGAAACAAATCCATCGGCGCCCATTTAACTCCTATTTTAGTGTTCATTACCGCAATCGTTTAGGCTAAGCCATGTCCACCAAACCACCTAGCCACTCAGTCATCTTAGTCATGCGCAAGTCCAGCAATTCTGCGGGATTTTATTTTTTTTACTTTGGACTTCCAGTTCCGAAGGACTCGACTGACAAACGTGCAACAACTTAATTGTCACTCTCAATTTGGTGCGGTTGTGTTTCTCTCTTCTGGCATTGTTGGCGGGATTTTTGTCCAGTATTTTTTTTCTTGACTTTTGTTTGTGGCAGGACTGGACTTTGGGAAAACCAGGCAAGGGTCAATTTTTTGGTCCGCGCAAGTCTCAAGTGTCCATAGGGCATCGGGTGAGATATAAGAATCTGATGGTGGCACATTGGAATGCTGGCTGAGACTGTGAGTGAACAAATATGGTCGATCCACCTATACGCGACATCGATGGTGCGCATGCGCACGCTCAACCTCAATTTCTTGAATTCCAATCTGCATGGCTAAAGCGAACGTTGTCGTTGTTTGGTTAGAAAAAAAGACTGACGGTTGTGTTTATCAAATAAAAAATAAGGGGAAAAAACATTTCAATGCAGTTATTTCCTGAAGAATTGGAAGCGATGGTTGGAAACAATGTTGTATGGATTTAAAGAAGTCCTTTATTTGAAATGCCAACAGTATTTTCTCTTTTGGATAATAAATTTCTCTTGGAGTGTTAAGACAGAATAAACAAAATTAAAAATAAAGAAAACAATTGCCTGCACGAAACTCTGCAACTATTTTGTAGGGAGTACTGTAAATTTTACAATAATAGTGTCGCCTTGGTTTTGTGAAAGTAAGATTTAAATTTAACAAAAAATATTTGTTCAATTCACAGAGTTTAAAAGAAGAAAATTATTTTGTATTTTGTATTCCAAGAGCTCATTGAAATAGCTTAAGCTTCTCCTTACAACACCAGCTTACCACCTGTAAAAGTCTTGTCAGAATCGGTCCATCACTAACCCTACTGGGTTTTAAAAATAGCCTACATTATTATGTATGTATGTATGTCCACATCAATCTCAATTCAAACCTCGATTAATTACATTGTTCTGTATACATACTGTTTTCTCTTTCTGAAAGTGTTCACTTTATATTTAATATGAAGATCAGATGATGACACGGCCAGTCTGCTTTCGATAGTGATCAATAAAAGTTGGTGTTTTACTATAAGCAATATTGCATTAGTAAACATGTTTTCCTTTTCGTGGAGAAATGAGAAGGTTAACGCCATTTAATATTACCGTTTTTCTTTCGCTTTGAAAGTACTGTAAAACGATACGGATAATTGGGTTCTTATTAGCGCTTAAAAAGTCGCGTCTTGGGGTTATTTTTAAACAAAAGTTTATGGGTTCGACGTCGAACTTATTTTGAAACTTTAGAATTGTAAAGAATCCGTCATAGTTTTTCGAGGTTAACCAATTTCGAATTTAAGAACAGAACTGGGTTTAACTCTGGAAGACAAAATACTGTTCTGCTATAAAGCAGTAAGTTATAGGTTTGGAAATTATAATTCCCAAATTCACTATTCAGTTCTGTTTCAAAATCTTTTCCCCGATTCAGAGTGAAAGGTCGTTTTGAAGTGCAACTGCAACCTCTCACGATCTTCCACACATTATATCCTCCAAAATTGCAACTTCGTCTTCTCTAAACTATCCAATATATCGATACTCTCAAAGAAGGTTCGTTTGTCTTCCAATCTCTTGTCAATTTCCTTTATCAACAACTTAAACAAATCTCTCTCACAAACTACAAAAACAACAACAACCAATCTCATATCTTGAGCAAATCAAAATAATGGAAAAATCCTTGTGTAATAACTGCGTGGGTTATGCGACTCTTAACTTCAAGGCAAACAAAACAAAAATCCCATTCCATTGTGAAAGCATCTAAGATTATACTGAAAATATATTTATATCAACCTCGTTTCCGTGCAGTCTTCTCTCCGCAAAAAAAAACCGCCCGCAATCAAAAAATGCAACAGGCGCGGAATTTAATTTATGCACGAATCCCCAGCCGGCTTCGCTTCACTACCTCGCATTCATTCCCATGACATACGCGAATTATCAAATGACAACGAAACCATCATGATCGCATACAAGAGCACACCAACGAGTCTATATATCCACGTCTCGATCATCTTGGAAAATAGGAAAAATAAAAACCAGAGGTTTAAGGCACCAGCAGACTGATTGACTACAAACACACAACACAGAGACCTCCTGTGACAAACGAGGAAATCATGCGTGCGCCAGACTGAGCCGATCCTAGCGAGCGGCTTGGAAGAAGTTTAATTTAGTTCCGCGTGCGTGTTCTAGCGATCAGATTAGGATCTCTATCTATCTGCATCCACAGATCCTATGAAACATGACATACGGACAAAATAAGATACACACCAAGTCGCGCCTACGCGCGCTGTGCGCATGTGCGCGCGTTCACATTATTTGACGACAATCCGTCATCGTATGTGATGCTTATGCTTACCACCGTTGCCCGTCCTTTCCCGCGCTGACGAAGTTGTCGTCTTATTCCGTGCTGAGGAATTTATCCACATGTGTGCTCAGCACAGCCGCAGATGCATCTGTAGGATACGTTGATAGCAAACGACGACACTTGCTGTGCCGTGCCGTTTGAATGCGTTGTGGCTGCTCTCAGATGCTGGCTATATGGCAGTCAATTTAATGAGAATGATGACTTACGTAATCATACGGCAAGCGCACATGCATGGTTTGGCTGAGGGGAGGCAAGGAGGACAAAAATCCGCAGTTTATCACGCGCCTGTCAAAGTGTCACACGAAATGTGCGATTCCATTTGTTGCTCCTCATTTTTGTTTAGCTGCCGCGCTTGCCAGTGCTGCTGGGTTTCGTGTTTGTTCATCTTTTTTGCCGATTCGCTTAGGCACAGCTGAGCAGCTTACAAAGTTGTCACTTGATCACTTCTTGATGTTGTTGTTGTTGTTATTATTGTCGCGAAGTTCGAATGGATTGTTCTTGTGATTTTTGCGAATAAAAAAAAAGTGGAGACTTCTTGGTGGCATTTGCCTCAATTGGACGTGAAGTTGTTGTGTGAAGTTCTTTTGGCTTTAGACGGATTGTACGTAACGCCACCTCTTAATGAGGTGTCTTGAGGTGTTTGTCACCATATTGAGGGAATTCCTCGGAATAACATTTTTTTGTTTGCCTTGATTGCATTTCGTTTGACTTGAACATGTGTGATGCATTGAAGCAGATTGAAGAGACATTGATAAGTTTTGTTTTATGGGCATAGACGGATAAGGGTATATATTTTAGGTTTTGAACTAAGATCCAAACTAGCAGCAGGTGCCTCAACCTTTGGCTGCTTACACAACAATTTTGGTTTTTTTATGATGATCTGGAGTTAGGATATCAATCAACGAACATTTTTTGAAAGTTTGTTTTGAGAGGTAAGATGACATTGAAAACAGCCCTAATATTGTTAACTACTGAATTCGTCCCTTGGAACATGAATATTGGAACATTTGCATCGTTTCTCCTTCTTTAGAAGAGAGACCCTCTGAAATCTGGAATTGACATATGCAACGGTCTTCTGATATGTTAGCTCTTAAGGCAAATTGTCAGAAACTGTTTTGGAACAAGAAAGTCTACAATATGATTAAGATGCCTGATCTTTAAGAAATTCAGAGGTCCAAATTGATAACCATAATTCTTTAAAATTTGTCAAGTTCTTTAATGACCACTTCTACATATAGAAACGAGTAACATTGTACAATTTTCTCATATCTCCAAAATTCATCCGTCTATGGAGAATGGCGATGGAAAACTTACACTGTTCCGTTAAGGTCGGCAAAGACCTCAATCAAGACGATGTGTTAGCATGCAACTTCTCAATGTAGACAAAACCATTGTTTATATAGTTGTAACGTAAAGAGCGCTACAAAAGTTTTTTTTAAATAAAACAAAAACGGTTTTGGATACCAATGAAATTCTTTATTCCTGTGAAAGTACGTTCGATGCCATTATGTATAAATTTCGACTTCTTTTGCATGGCCACCACGGGCACGCTTGCAGAAGTCCAGACGTTGAACCCAATTTTCGACGGTTTTCAAGCATAAATCGGCCGATACTGCTGCAATTTCACGTTCGATATTCGTCGCTGGCTTGTTGGCATAGACCATAGACTTGACGTAGCCCCACAGGAAATAGTCTGACGGCGTCAAATCGCACGACCGAGGCGGCCAAGCGACTTCGTGAGATAACACGTTGTCCAAACTTGGTTTCCAATAAATTGATTGTGACATTCGCCGTGTGGCTTCTGGCGCCGTCTTGTTGAAACCACATGTCCTCCAAGTCCATATCATCTAATTGGGGCCAAAAATATTCGGTTATCATTGAACGGTAGCGATCCCCATTCACAGTAACGTGCCAGTCTTGATCATCATGGAAGAAGTACGGCCCAATTACGTCGCCGGCCCATAAACCCCACCAAACTGTAATTTTTTCGAGATGCAATGATGACTCATGGAGTACGTGTGGATTGCTGCCTGACCAATACCGCATATTTTGTTTATTGACGAAGCCATTCAGCCAGAAATGAGCCTCATCGCTAAAGATGATTTTTCGATGAAAATCCGAATCATTTTTAAGTTGTTGCAGAGCCCAATTCACGAACATACGACGCTTCTGGTGGTCAAGCGGCTTCAGTTCTTGCGTCAATTTAATCTTGTAAGGATGTAGGCCAAGATCTTTTCGCAAAATTCGCCATAACGACGTCACAGAGATGCCCAACGCTTTTGGGCTTTCTGCAACTGAAGCCTCAGCGGCAGCAATATTCTCGACACTACGGGCATTTCTTTGTCTCACTGGCACGGGAACATTTTGTACTGGGCCTGTGGATTAAAATTCTTTCACTAGACGCTCAATTGTTGATCTGCTAGGACGATTATGATGACCATAAATTGGACGTAGCGCTCTTAACGTTGAGGCCACTGACTTCGAATTTCGGTAGTAAATTTTAATAATTTTGACTCGGTGTTGGCTCGTATATCTTTCCAGCATGAAATGTCAAACCTTATTGAAGAGAAATGTCAAAAGAGCGGCAAGAAATATGGCGTCCTTTGCTGTCCCTGTCGTTCTACTTTTGTAGCGTCCATGTTGAAAAACCCGATATAAGAGACAAACTTTCACTAGCCACACCTTTTAAACTTTGACAATTAAAAAAAAAAAAAAATAGCTACTATAAGGATTTTAAATGTAACTTTGGCCAAGCTCGATTAAATTTTAGATAATTTTTTTTTAAAATCGTCTGTTTAAGGCCTTCTAAAGATGTTTACTGAAAATTAAAGAGATAATAGCTCCTATAAGGATCTCCACGTAGTGCCCCGTGGCTTAGTAGTTAGTGTGTCGGACTGCTAAGCGAAAGAACCTGGGTTCAAATCCAGCTCATAGCCACCTTGTGTAAGGCTAGCATATAATGATGTAAGCAAAATCATTCATTAAAAAGCTTGTGTAAGGCCTTTTCATAACATACAAAGCAAGCTGTTAGCAATGATTTTAAAACGCCTCGATAAGGTCCTCTTATAACATCTAAAACAAGTTATTAGCATTAAGCTATCACAAAATGGCTTGCTGGGACAAGGTAATTATTACATTTCATGGAATGCTATTTGCTGCTATAACACCTGTCAACAAAAGTCTTATAGCAGTTAAATACCTTGTGTAGTGTGCCTTCTAATGTTTCTATAGCAGTCTGAAAATAGCTTGGGTAGAATATTCCTGCAACAGCTTTCTGCGTTTCGTAAAAACAGACTTAATTAGAATACAAATCCAGGTGAGCATACCGACATTTAAACCCTTTCAAACTTTCCCAAAAATTTGCATGTAAATCAATGAGTTAATATGACTAGAGATCTACGGTTTTGTTAAAGAAAAATTAAACACACACAAAAATGGAGGCAGGCATAAAAACTCCGAGATCAAACAAATGCTCCGAAATTTGTATTTAGTTGGCTTAAGATATGAAACAATCCAAGACCGAGAAGCCTGCAGACGTTTTCTGATATCAACCCGGCGAACCCCACAGAGAAATGTTGTTGATATTATAAAAATCGTCGGTTAAAGAAAACGAAGGCCAAGTTTCAACCCAGGGTGTAGCACATCCTAGTCAACAATGACCCTGACTCAGAGTGAAAGTCAAAAAGTGAGAATTATCCACAGAACAGCAGCTATGTTTTAGTTTTTAGACGAATTGGAAAATTCAGCACATTTTCCTGAGTTCTAAGAAATTAATGAAAGCATATCCAAAATCTTTCCGGCAAATTCCTTACAGTTGCATTTTTTCCAAATTTTTAAACTTTATTATGAGAGCCCATCTATTCATTTCAAAATATCAGATTCGACAACCACTACCACCACATTTAAACATCCACCTTTTCAGGCTTTCATCACTAAAGAAATCTTTTTTTTTTCAAAATGGCGACCTACTTAATCTTAAGTATGGCAGATAATTCAAAACTCGACCATCGTATCATCACAAACTTTCAACATCTTTGAAGTAAGAAAACAAATAAATCAACAACCGGAAATTGCCAAGAAATGGCCTCACAATATGCCAGTCAAATTCTGACTCACAGCAAACACCAATTGCATTAGTTGATTCCATAAAAACAACAACAAAAACAAATCTTCCAGAAAGGAAGCAAGTCCCAAAAACTTCTTCATCTCTTCCCTGTCCAAATGCAAAATGTTCTCCTTTTACGTGTTTGTCCTGCTTCTCAACAACTCAGATATTCTGAAAAAAAAAAATCCAAAACGATCTGAGAACTCGTTAAGGCCACAAAACCGCTAATATATAGCAAGATATCCAAAAAAAAGGACACGAAGAAATAACGAAAAAGCAACACGAAATTTTCTCCTTCTGATTCGTAAATTAATTGAAAGAATCACTTCCGCTTTCAATTCGACTACGACAAGATCTATGGCGACTAACACAACAAAAAACAACCAAAACAACACCATCATCATCCAAAATGCAAACCCAGTCAACCGAAGCCAAATATACGTTCCACAAGAGTCCTTTATCACTTTTTTTCCGTTTCGTTTTACTAAGTAATTCATATTTCAAAAAAAAAATACCAAACTAACGTCCAGGAATTTTTTCTCAGGACAAACTGACTGCATCGGTGGTAGCTGGAACGACCAAAAAGGAAAAAAAGCAACAACACCAAACTTCTAACTCATGAGCTTGTTATCCTTGTTCCCATCATTGAGTGTGAAGTGTTGTTGAAGATGATGTAACCATCCGCGCTGAATCACTTAATATACGTGTCCACGTCCAGTTCATCCTTCATCGTGTTCAGCGCCACCGAAATGTTGTCCCAATAAAAATCTTAAAAAAAACTCCAAAACCAAGATAAAAAACCTTCTCCAGATGCAACAAACAACGTAAAACATGCAGCAGACCCTTCTAATGACAAAGAACCGAAAAAAATATGGGAGGATCTCTGGAAGGTCGATACCATCCATGTTGGCCATCCGGATAAATGCATTTTTTTTGTCTTCCTTTTGCTTGATGTCAAGGAATTTCGGACTTCGTCGGGGTTTAATTTTGGATTTTTTTTTTATTTTAGTCTTCACCATTAATGGGTTGCCGCGCCGTTTTCTCTGATTGAGTTTGCTAAATCGCCCAAAAAAAATTCGACTCCTTGGTGGATACCCTCAGATGCATTTGACCAATATGCGTTCCATTTTAACACGGTTAGCTCCTGACACGTCGTCGTAGAGTCGTATAGCCGCGTCGTCGGTCGGTTAGTTGTTATTTGGCATAGGAATTCGGAATGCATCTCGCACACTTAGTAACGGTGGTGGTGATGCGATGGTGGGTTATGTTGTCCACGTTCCTTGCCAGATGATAAATCAAAAATTGCGCAGATTTTCGGTGGCGCTTTGGGACGTGAGTTGTTGGCCCTTGTTTTTTTTTGGGGGGGGGGGGCATTTTGTTTTGTTTTGTGTATCTTTGTATCTGCGGGCGATGCATCTGGATCTGGATGGTTGCAGAAGAGATTGCGTTGACGAAGGCTCATATTTGTAGCGGTGGTCTGCATGAATAGCTTTTGGCGTGGAGGTGGCTGGACAAAACTGCGCCAAGAATTAACATGCTTACCTCTTTAACCTCCAATCTATGGATATGGATGGGTTTTTTTTGTATTATTCCAACCGATCGCTAGTAAGTGGACGGTTGATATGATGTTGGGGAATTCCACATAGTGGTCCTGGATCGGGACTTTGTGTTGGATATTATGAGGCTTTCTTTGTTGTTGTTGTTATGTTTTTTTTTATTGAATCGTTGTCGGTGTGGTCAAGATTTTGATTACTTAATAAGAATAGCCTGAAGATGCATTGGAAGTTCATAACCATATGAGTTGCATTTCGAAGATGTACATACATATACCTACTTTAGAATGAAAACGATGACGATGATGATGGGTATATTGAAATTTCGCCAAGGGGAACCACATGTGGACGTGGATGGGTAATTGTTAATAGTGGGTGGGTAATTTGTATTATTGTTTTAGGATTATAGAAAAAAAAATTCTTCATGGATCATCATAATGGATCGAATTTTTATTGATCAATCATGAATTTGCCGAAAGGAAGCATGACCTATGTTAAGGATTAATAAATGGAGTTATATCGTGATATATCGTCGTCCTAAGGCTAGAAAAGTGACTGAGTCCAACAAAGTATTGAAATTACCATGTATTTATTTAATTTTTTCTACTTTAAAGATTTTATAGGTGGTCCGGTTGGGAGTATATTGAACTGCAAGTAAATCAGTTTTTTCTTGACAACTGACAGCAGGAGTATAGTTGGAGAGAAATGTTTGAACCGAGGACAATGAAGACATTTTTCAGTATTTTTGGCGGAATTTTGTATTCAACAAAAATGTTGTTCTTGGAATTTGAGCATTACAGGTCTTTCTAGCAAGCTGAAACTTTGTCGGGTTTAACTCGTTGGTGTTGGCTTTATGCAAATGGAAAATTAAATGCACCTCCACACACAACTCTTTATCTGATCTTTCTTGGCAGCATGAAAACTGAATAAGGCCCAAGAAACGGCGTAATAGAAACTTAATGACTAAATACGGATCTATCAGCCTGATATCAAAAATTGAAAAGCTTTTCTGAACGATATTCTATAGAATTTCAAAGAAATCACTAGATCTTTATCAAATAAGAGAGCGCGCTGGCTTTAGAGAAGGCTTTTTGTTAACAATTGCGCAACTGATAGAGGCTTTAATGCCTCTAAAAATAAATACTTTACCTGAGCCACGATTTGGGAAAATATAAATTGGACACGAATTTTTTTTCCAACGATGACGCATGCTTTAAAAACATTGGGATTGACATCAAACTCGCATGAGGAGCTAAGGATATGTCAGGAAAAAAATTGAGAGGAAGCTGATAAACATAAAACAAGTGCAAATAATCAGAAACGACCATATTAGAAAAGGCAAAAATAGTTGACGTAGTGGACAGATATAAACAATTAAAGACCAAATATGAACAGAATTATAGGATCCAAATTGTTACCCTAAAACGTTTCATGATTTCATATTGTAAACCAAAACTGGTACAATGACGCTAAAAGCCGTGAAATATGGATTTTCGGTTCAATAAAATACATTATTTTTCTTCCTTAACCCACGATTATGATGATGATTATGATAAAATTTGTTGGTTTTCTGGTAAAAAAAAAACATTTTAATTTTGTGCTTGTTTGAATTTTTTTCAAAGAACTGTAATTATTTTTCAATAGAAATTAATTGATATTCATGTCAATTACAATCAAAAGTACTTAAGCAGTGATAATAGGCTGAGGAAACAACAACAACAAAGAATCCACCAGAGAAAACTAAACACAGTGAACTATAAATATCAGACAGTTAGGAAAAGAGCGAAATTCAATGCGTGAATATCATATTTCAGAATTTCGTCCAGCACCACAACAACATCCAGTTCAGACAAGATCTTACAGCGAATATTCACCAATTCCAAACCAAAGAAATCTACAGGACCAGATAGAGTCTACTATTACGTCATCCAAAGGCTTTACGAGCAATTAGGATATTTCTTGCGAAAAATAACTCATACTTCTTTCAAAAGTTGAAAACAGCCAAAATCGTTGCGATTTCAAGGAAATGTGCTAGAAATCTTATTTCCAACTACCGGCCTTATATAAGATCAGCAAGATTCTCGAAGAAGTCATCTTCCGACTGCTCAAGGAATATTGCATGAACACAACAATCCCTTACATGCAGTTTGTCTTTCGTGAAGGCCACCCGACACTGCATCCGTTATGAAAGTTACAGCCTGAGGTCTCTATAGCTCAGATATCGATAGATATCGTGCCACCATTGAATTTTTTTCTGGCGTTGGAAAAGAACTCGAGAGAATACTCGAATGCTACAACAAATGGTGAATCGTATTAAAATACCTTAATCGGGACTATTGAGTCTAACAGCCATATGTTCTCGGAAGAAACCTTTAGAAACACGAAGCTCCTTTGTACCAACAAAAGCAGCCAAAAAGAATGCCAAATATGTCGGGGTTAACTTCACGAGCTAATTAATTATAACCAGCACTACAAAGGCAGTATTCCAAAATGCCAAGTACGTGCTTTATTGTGTACATCAGTTTTTAAGGAAAGGAAATGGTTAATACAGGTTAAAGAACTCCTTATACATAAACATATACATACAGTTTTTCTGTATGGACAACCATATTCAAGCCAGCGATAAATCAGCTTCAGACTTATCTTCAATCGGCAACAGCAAAAATACTACCGCAATATACCATTCTCGGAAAAAGCCGATATAAAGCCATTAGAACAGTTTCTTGGGCAACGAAAAACTGTCCTAACATAATTATCATGAGAAGTATAACAACTCAGGACTCAGGAATGACATTCCATACATACATGTATCCTTGAAAGAATGGAAGACAACAAAGAAGAATTTCCTTCTATGCTGCCTCGAGATCAGCTTTCTATAGTAACCAATCGGCACAATCTTACTGGGATTTTTCAATACATGACCTTCAAGAATTTTTCAACAAGCAGTTTCCTTGCAGACTAAAAAAGAATAATGCAACCCAATTACATCCAACAAATACACGATTATTAAATAAAATAAGAAATTAAATAAAACAAAAAAAAAATAAATAAAAACAAAATCTATCACCACACCTCAACGATAATTATATATCTTTTTTTTCCAACGTTCACTCGACTGCACAGCAACCCCACCTATGTTGTTGTTTCCGCAGCTGAGCTGCAAATCAAAACAAATAATTAACAATAATTACAGTGAACATAATTACAACAATTAAAATCGAGTCCAACAAAAAGACTTCAGATTCAGATACAACAGAGATCTCCAGATGCTGGTCTATACCCTCGAAGCTTGAATTTACCAAAAGCTCACAGAAAATACAGAACAAAATAAAAAAGAAACATTGAACACGCCATGGAAATTTGTATTCAAGCGAATTAAAATAAGATCACGTCTCCATTTGTTTGGCCAAAATCTAAGAAATACACGAACTTCATACTCACAGTTCGAAGTTAAGATACAAAATAATATATTCTAGGCAGGGGAAGATGACAAGGCGGGCGGTGGTGCAAGGAGGTGGTCAATCTAAAGGTCTTATTCATTGCGCCAAACAAAAGATTAAAAACGAACAAAAAACTAAAAAAATTGCGTGCTGTAAGGATTGCACTCTCAATACAAAATATCGCATCTCCCGCACTACAGAGCCCTCTGTGGCGCACAAACGAAATTATGTGAATTAAAGAATATATTTGATCCCATCACACGATCTCTCTTTCTTTCCATGAATAATGCGCATTGATTACAATGCGCTGCGCTTGCGCCATTCAGTGTGGAGCTAGTTGTTGAAGTCGCTTGGCAGGAGGTTGATGGCGGTGGGGTGGGTAAATGAGCGCGGGAGGCATGAGTACCAGGAGGTTTTACTAGGAATCACATCTACCCAGCGGCCGACTTTAGTGCTCAGGTGGTGGTGGTGTGCAATTTGAGTTTTATGCCTTCGGATTGAGAAAAAAAGACGGCACAGCGCACATAGAGTTCATGTCCAATAGTGTCCGCTCCTGGGGTCTCTCAATATAATTGTTACCTTGTGACGTTTAAGAAATACAATATGTTGAACAGGTAAGGGAACTAAGGTATTTCATTAACAAAATACATGTGATAAGAGTACGTAAGTAAGCATACAAATTAAATTAAATACATGAAATTATAACAAAACAGGTTAATATCAACTAGCTTCATTGAAAAATGAACGCTTTAAATGCAATAACTAAATCATTTCGATCGGGGTGCACCACAGAAAATTATTGAACATTCGAGGGCTGGAAAAGCATATTTTTGCTAGCATTATAGCGGACTTGATGGGAAGGTATCTGGATTAGGAACTAGAAGCGATTGAAAAGGGTTGAGTGTGAGGCAAATAATTTTACATAATTTTACTTGCGATTTATAGATATTATAAGGCAAGTTGTGAATTCGTAAAAAAAAAATTAACAATCAGACATGACATTCCGTTGATAGAGAATCATATTTGAGTTACTGAAAAAATTCTGTCTGTCTATCTATCTGCCTGTCTGTACGGATGTACATATATTGAACTACAGCCTAAACGGTTAGGCCAATCGTATTCAAATTTGGTAATTTTGACATTTTACAAGGGATTTTTAATTTTTTTAGCTCAAATATTAACGGTACCTGTCATATAACCGTTAAGTAAAAGCTTATCTTTCTCGAAAAAAATCAAGATGGTATACTAAAAACGGTACCTCCCATAGAACCGCTTTTTTTTTCTTCGACTTTCTCGAGAACTGCTTAAACGATTACAATCAAATTTGATACTCAGGAAGATGTAGATAGCCAAAGCAAAGCAGTTCGACATAAAAATATTTTAGAATGATTTTTTTTTTGTATTTTTTCTTTTAATTTTTGTTTCTTTTAAAAAATCTATATTTTGAAAACGGGTTGGTTATTTTTTTACTTAATTTTGTTTTTAAATGTAAATAATTTTTGGGTTTATGTTTGCATTCTTGATTTATTTTTTTTTTAATTTTTTGAAAAAAGTTGTTAATTAAAAACTGTTTTATATACCGCTCCTACGATATTGAAAACAAAAATCACATTTTGTAACATTTTTTGGCGTTTAAATTTGTTCACTGAAAACTATTTGACATACTTTTTTCAAACAATCAAAAGTCAGAAAACGGAAAAAAATTTGAAGTTCCTTCATATTTTTCAAATTTTATACGAATCTGTGACGGCACATAAGAGCAAGTACGTGCGATCCAGCCGTGCAATTTATTTATTTACTTTTTATGATTTGATAAGGTGAGCGAATTCAATACCTATTGGAAACTGCAAGTAATACTCAGCTCAGAACTCTAAATAATGAGATATAGACATTAGAAGGCGTGAGGCAATGAGGTATATCATGAGTTTTTTGCAGATATTTCGCTTCTGAGTCCCAATGATGTTTTTTGTTCATTTTGTGTTAAAGGATCGGAATTGCACGTTCACCAGCTGTTGGACAGTGCAATAATAAGTTAATACCTCGAAATAAAGAGATATGTACATATGTATGTAAATACGAAAGCGCGATAGTGAGAACGATACTTATGTATCTATTAAATTAAGCTTAGTAGGTGCAAGTGACAGACGTTAGGTTATGATATGTTCTAATTTTGAAGACAGTTAACGATGGACGCACTCTGGCAAACACAGAGAAGCTGCATTTTGCCACTAAATAAAAATGGTTCTCTTCGTAATGTCCTGTTTGATTGTTATCAAAATTATATCTATATTGAGGGGTGTCCCTCTATTTATGGAGAGATACTTTTAGTTTTGCAGTTGATAAACAAGGTAGTAAAACTGAAATCCTTAACTACAGGCCAATTGCTAAATTATTATGTATTGGAAAACCCTTTGAATGTTTAGTCTATGACTCTGTTTTTTTTTCCACTGTGTGTCAAAATTCACCTCCACCCCACTCGGTTTTCTTTAAAGTAATCAGTTTTTTTCTGTCCTTAACAAAAACAATGATGTAGATGTTATTTGTATTGATTAAAACAAAATTTCTGATAAAATAGTTTATTTTGTCTTGGTCTTGGTGGATGGTCACCATGGTTTTTGACTTTAATTAGCTGCGTTTCAGAAATGAACTTATATAGAACTCTTTTTGAAACTCTGTCTCTAAATCTATATATGCCACATCCGGTGTTCCTCAAGGAACACAGTTTGGACCTTTGCTCTTCGATCTTTCTTTAAATCAAGCTAGGGTTGTTCTCGAAAAAGTAAACCGGTTTTGAACTTATTTCTTAAATTTTCCCCAAACACAGAAGAACACCCCATTTAATATTAATCGTATTTTGCAGACATAGGGTAAGTTCGGGCATTATGGCGCAGCGGGCAATATGGCACACCTCGTAAATATCATACTTCCAAAACTCTAATTAAAATAAAAACAATGCAAAAACGTCTGTTTTTGGCGAACACGTGTCCAGCACGTTAGTCGATTCAACGAGTTCCGCTAAACAAAAAAAAAATACAGGTTTTTTTTATTTTTTTATAATTTTACTTTGTGTACTTTAATTTTTCTCGGTAAATATACAGCTCAGGTGTTCGGTATGAAGAGTAGAAAGTTTCAGTGTTGTTGCGTAACGAGAAATATTTAAAACGAAAAATAACTTATTTTTTTTAATGTGTTGTGAAAAAATGTTTTTTGTGTAATAATAATAATTTTGTGAACAGTTGCGCTGGATGTGGTGAAGACTACACCACTACAGCCAAACAGGACGAGTAGATGCAATGTGTCCTTTGTGGACAGTGGTCCCATGAACCCTGTACTGCATCTAAGAACACCTGCAATGGATGTGGGTGTTTAAATCTAAAATAAAAGCTCCCCGCCACATTGCCCGCATGTAGGATGGTTTTTTTTAAACACTTTTTTTAATAAATTTATTTTTTGTTAAAGGCTTGAATTATCATTTGTATATAAATTAATTTAATAACAAAAAAATACTGAATTATAAAACATTGTTCGTAGTAAAGTTATTTCAGAGTTATGTGCGCCATAATGCCCGAACTTACCCTATAATAATAAGCGTTATTTTTGTAAAACGTGAGCTCTTAGCTTTATTATTATTTAGGTTTAATAAAATTCGCCAAGGGCTTAGCTTAAACTGCGGTTAAATAAATACAGGGTGGCACAGCATAATAATTGAATAATAAAATTAATTATTTTTTGTTGACCTTAAAAGTAAGGTGTATGCCGATTAGCCGAGAACCAAAGAAAAAAAAGAAGAACCATTCAAAGAGAAGTGAAGACTTGCAATTCTAAAGAAAAGTAATGAAAAAACCTCTGGAAAGAGCTCAACGTGGAAGCCAAAAATGGGCACCATTTGATATTATCTTCAAAACATAATTTTAAAATGTTCATATTCAAATCATAATCTAAGTTTTAATAAACGCCAAAATTAAATTAAATCAAAAAAATAAAAAAGGAATTCATCAAATTATAATAACGTTCAAAATGTGCCACCCCATTCAGAGGGTCCTTAAATTAAAATGTAAAAAAAAATCAATCAATTACTAAACTATTAATTCCTCAAGCGACAAGGATGCTTTTTAAAGTAAACTAATATGTACATATACATACATACATGTGTATGTACATACATATGAAGATTGAAGACTCCATTGATGGAGTTAGAACACTCTTAATAAAATACGAATAAAAAAAATACCACATTACAGTTTTCGTTAAAAAAATCCACAAAATGATAAAGAATATACATTCCAAAATTAAATATAATTTTATCAAAGGATCCAAAGTCACACTGGTTAGTTCAACAACCTATCCAATAAATGCAAGTTACATAAATGTAAAATTAAATTCATGTCAGATATGTATGTATGTATGCACATGTTTTCTTTTTCTGAACTTTCTAGATACAATTTATTTGTTTGAAATGATGGAAACCCATGAGGCTACTAAGATAATATATAAACAAACAAAAAAAAACTCAAACAAAATTTTTAATGTTCGAAACAGTATTTGGATTTTTTAAAGGAAATATTGATAAATATATCAACATCGGAAAAAGCCATCCAAAGTCAACTTCTTTGTATTCTTTTACACTAGGATTCCCGACTGTCACTACAACCCCCATTGAGCAACTAAAACCACAAAACTATATACCCTAAAATTATGCAATCATAAGCTCTGCTTTTCCTAATTTTATTAATGATTCCTACAAACTGATATTTTTCTTTCCGTACATACTGTTACATGTCCTAAACTAAAAGAAGCAACGCATATGGCATACGTCATTTGTTGCGTTGCGTTTTGCAGATGATTGCCGCATATGCACTGACTCCTTCGGCACACACTGCACTGGTGCAATCACGTTTTGGACTTAAAATAGCCTCCTAGGCATACAATTTTTAGCTCAGCCGCACCCCGTCCACAGCCGCCCTTCTTACACAATATGGTTCTTCGCTCCAAAAAAAAATCGCTCTAGGTGGCTCTGCACATACGCGACCAGACTCTGTCATTTGGTTGTGGAGCACGATTTTTCTCGCAGCTATGCGAATGCAATTTTAGTTTCATAAGCTGCTGCGGTGTGCCTTAGATTCGAAACGCATCATTGCAAACGGATGATTTTGGCTCATCACAATGTCCGTCGTCGTCATCGTCGTATTCTTAGTATATGCTGCTTATCGCCAGCGGCCCTCCGACACGCACAGAGTTCAGATCTTAAGTCAGCACAAAAAAATCGTGGGCCGATTGGGTGGGTGGTTGGACCATGAGCACCACGATTCCCATATAGAAACCATAAAAGCCTTCAAGCCCATACGCTTTGTGGTGCATAGAAGAAGAAGAGATGAACCTGTAAAGTTTTATTCCAGTGTACAAGTGTGAAGAATAATGTACACCGCACGTCACATTGGCCACCATTCGTTTGGCTGGCGCGTTATGCTGTTACCGCTGTTGCTGCTGCTGCTGCGGTTTTCCATCACGCATGTGGTCACGCTTTTTCCTGATTGCAAATTAACCATCATTCGTCTCCTGGCATGGCATACAGTCGCCCTCACAGCTCATGGAGGTAGGGGGTCGTTTTCCATCCTAGAATGTGCGATCGAGGGAAAATATCTATGAAAATCACGCAAATCACGCACTTTGTAATTCAAATGCGCCAGCGCTCTGCACTGCAGTTGCGCGCGAAATAGCGTTAAGAGGGGGCCTCGAGTGGCAGAGAGGGAATAGCATTTATTTGCCATTTGGGGAGCTCGTAGGTAGTTGGAGATATTTTTTTTGGCGTGGGCGCACCATTGGGCCCCACTTCAATGATACATAGATACAGTTGACCACATACATGTCTATGTTCATAGAAAATCAAAGAAGGAAATGTTGAAAGTGTACGTTGCTTGTCTTACCTGGAAGGAGAAAAAAAAGAATTTCAAGTGAAAAATGTTAAAACTTTAAATAAAAATTTAGATTGCGGGCAACGGGCAACATTGTCCGCTTTTGGGCAAAATAAATGGGATTTTTGGTGTAAATAGGAATTGAGATACAAATGTGGAGTTAACTTGCATTCCTCTGGATGAAGTTGGTAATAATTTATACTGGGCACACCTTTAAGATGAATTGCATGAAAGTTTTTATGACAGGCTGGGAAAGTTCAAAGTTGTTTTTGGAATTCAAAATAACATCCCAGCATGGCATATTTTTATAGGCGTTTTTTGGAAAATTTTATTAGAGTCTGCGATTAAAGATTACCTACTAATCTTGAGCAAAGTAATAGTTAGTACATATTTCGGCCAAGTAAGCGTTATAAATAATTTACCAATAGCGGTAGCCCTTGTGGAAAACCATTTTTTTCCGCAATTGACTGATAGAAGATATTAAACCATCAACATTAGTCGTTTTTCATTTTTCACAAAAAACGAATGAAGTTAGCCGGTGTCAGCCTTTCGCTCAGTGCCCAGATAGAACAAGAAGGCCTAATATAGATATTATTCATGTATATATGTATATAATATGTATACGTCTATGATAAACCTGAATTAGACATATACTGAATGAATATTGTAGATCTATTTAAAAAATAATAGTGAAAGAATTTTATATATGTATAATTTACGTACATTATACAATAAACATTTGACATCGAATTATTTACATTTATTATATGTATACAAAACATGAACTAAACGATAAAGATGAATCCCACTGCATTGCTGTCAACATGACGTATTTATATACGGAATATTGTACACCTCATAAACATATATTTTTTAATTATCTTACGACTTCGATTCTTAAATCTCAAGTTATTCAATGACCGTATTATATACGTATATTTAAGATCAAAGATTCTTATATAACAAAGCATTTGACATAATATTTGTTAATTATCTTATGACTTCGATTCTCAGATCTGAAATTATTCAATGAACGTATAATTTACGTATATTAAACATCAAAGATTCCATGTATTTATTGAAAGTGATACCGATTTATTACTTCGAATTCCACAACGAGATTGGAAGAGCGGTTAGCGATCCATACTATTGGTGCCAACGGACCCGCGTTCGATTCTGACATGAGGTAAGTTCTTTTATTTAATATAAATATAAATATACATAGATAATAAATAATCAACAAAAAATAATAAATAACAAATCAATTATAAATGCAGAAACGAAGAAAATGTAAAATAAAAAATTGGGCACGACTGGGTCCCACGTACTTGCTCTTATGTGCCCAATTACAGCTTTGACAGAAACCATTAACATTTACGATGAAAATAACACAGTTTGAACTTATAAAAAGTATCAAAAGCACAATACTTAACGGTTTTAAGTAAAAATGAATTATGCCATTTCACGTCTCAAATAACAAATAATTTAAGAAAAAAGTATTTCGAAAATTGTAGGACCGGTTTTGATAAAATCCTTTTTTTTATTTTTAGCTTTTTGAAAAAAAATGTTTGTTTGTAATTTTGATATGTAGTTTTTTATAATTTACTAATTTACACCTGATTATAAAATTTAAATAATTAAATTTAATATACTTAGATCTTTTTAAATATAAAATTTTATTGAAATCCATTCCGAGAAAGTCGAAAATTAAAAAAAGCATTAATAGACTTTTCAGGTAAATTTGGTTCTTATTAGCTGATAATTACTACTAACAAAAAATCTCAAAAATGTTCATCAAAATTGTTGGAGCCGTTTTCGAGAAGAATAAGCTTTTCGTTATATGGTAGGTACCGTTATTTTTTAAATTTCAATTTCGCATCTTAGGAATGCTACAAACCAATTTTGAACGCAATCGCTTAACTCGTTTAGGCTGCAGATCTATATGCACAGGCCATGTGAACAAAAATTCGTTCAACATGGCCCAATAACGATCGCCATTGATTGTAACGGCCACTCCTTGCTCATTTTCGAAAAATGGCCCAATTATGTATCTGGACCAAAATCTGCACCAAACAGTGACTCGTTTTGGGTGTATCGGCTTTTCAATGTATGCGTGCGGGTTTTCTGTGCCCCAAATGTGACAATTTGGTTTGTTTACATACCCGCCAACAAGATCGAAATGAGCTTCATCTGAGAAGATGATTTTTTTGGCAAAATCGGCATCTTCTCTAAGTCGATCGCAGGCAGTAATGTCGCAATATTTCCCAGCGTATACAAAACCATATTCGTTCAGCGGATGGATAAAACTAATTATCTGTCAAATCAGACATGAGCTAAGTGTTACCATTCACGAAATAAGCACTAGTTGAAAAAAAACGTTAGATGGCGGACCCTTTATATATAATTCTCTGAAAAGAGCCAACTCAACGATATCTACATCTTATAGAAATTACCAAAGAAATATTTGAAAACCCACCCATTTCAATTGAAGTAAGTATATTTAAATAATTAATGACATCATCTTAACAAACTCCAATTGCATGACATATTTGTGGCATTCACCCCCAAAGTCCATCTCGTGTCTCAGCAGCAGCAAGAGTTTTTCAATTCCTTAAAAATCCCTAAGCATTTAGTTGACATTACACTTAACAGCTTTCGCCAGCTCCATTTTCAAATCTCTTTCGAGCCCCATTAGAAAACCAGTAGGCGCAATGAGATTCCAAAGGCGTGCACTAAAACTGAAGGCGCAGGTAATATAACCCTTGTGCCAACTTGGTCACCATTCGCACCTAATCGCATAAAACCTTGCTTAAAAAAAAGGAATCATATATACCAGCACACCTATTTATATACATAAAACTCTATATAGTATATAGTTAAACCCACTGAGTGCCACAGATTAAGAGAGGGGTTGTTGAAAACCATAATGGCAGTCAAGAGTTGAAGTTTGTTAAGTTTTCGTAGCTATAGTAACTTTTAGGGGTATTTTTTACACTTTTGTTTGTTTTTTTTATTATTTTTTTTTTTTTTTTTTTATTTTTGCACAGCTCTCTCCACGACTTATATTTGCGTGTGTGTTATATGGATAAACCTTACGATATGCCTCTTACACTAGCCATAGGTAGGAATAGGAACTCTCCATAGCAGTCATACCATCCAATCCAACCAAAAACACAACAACAACAACAACCTCAGTATTCTTATTCTAAAGAGTACATAGTAGAGGGTATGTTTGTACACTAAGAGACGACACAACTGCGACGAACTTTAGCAGGGGTTGTTGATAAGATGATGGCAATGCATGGGAACTGGGAACTAAGAATGCCAAGAGGGCGAGGCAATCAACAAAAATGAAGAAAATGAATAGTACAGAAAAGAAATACAACAAAAGAATAACAAACAAAAAACTCTGAATAACTGAAGTCAGTTTTAACAAAACTCTCCTTTTAACAAGGTTGGTCTAGTTACATGCTTGCCAGGCAATGTCATCGGAGGAGTTGGATGACCGAACACTAAATTAACTGACGTTCATGTTAGATCAAAAACTAGCATTTAAGGTTTGGCACACGTTTTATGTTATCAAATGACTTATTTTCTAAATTGCAAGTCACAGACTTCGGTCTTAAAAACATTAATATTTAGTATATACTATTTAGGACAAACAAAAGTAAATAAAAGGAACTTAATGTTCAAATCTGTTTGCAAAACAAACTAGAGGCAGGTCTATTGAAAAAAGGTTCCTCATTCATGATCCAACTACCTACCTTCTAGATATTCCTTGTCAATTAAATCCTATTTCATGAAACAACAATAAAACTTCTTTTTCTCTCCTCAGCTGGCAACCATATCATGGAAGTTGATAAATTTTTTTTCTCTTTTTCCCATCTTTTTTTTCTTATATTTAACTAAGGCGTAGAAAACTATTTTTTTGCTTGTTCCTTAAATGAAGTAGGTACAAAAAAATATGGGATGGGCTTCCTAGAAACGCATATATATGTAATATTGTCGCGCGCCGAGCCGCCATGCGAAATTCCATTCCGTCGTCATATTAGATATCGTTTGCCGTCGTCAACCATAGCCGTCCTAGTCGTCAGACTGAATTCTTCGTTTGGGGGGTAGTTTTACCATACCAACCCTTTTGTTATTATTGCGCCATTGTACTCTAAAAGAGGAGTTACTTTATTATATTGTTATGATAGTGCAGTCGACTTCATTCTTCTTCACATGCGAAAAACCATCCCTTGATTGTTGGTTGGGGTTGATGGTATGGTTTAGTGAAGGGCAAAACCGGGAAAAGAGGAAAATTGAAAAATTCACACCTCGCAATGGCGGTACTCAAAATAAGTTTATGTAAAATACATACATATACATAAAAGTTACACATATATAAATATGTATATAACAGAATTATTAATTAGAAATTAAAAATTATAGGACAGCTATTGAGTTGGCACAATGGGTAGTTCCATGACCCTTTGATATTGAAGCTTATTTGTAGGTATACTCGTATTGTAGGCGATATTTTGCATCATTTTTTGAGAAAAGGACAAGATACTTTCTCACAATTTCTAAATATTTGTTTCTAAAGAAAGAGGGATAGCAGATAAATTAATTATATTAGGGGCTTGTTATACATTATCTGACTAAAGTTCTGGTTAACTTTCCGGCACATAAACATTAAAAACTTCGTTTCACAATTATCTAAACGTTTGGTGTGGATTTTTGGCTAACGTGTTGGCCAGGCCATTACCGTTAACTGTGAGCACTATAGGTCGATGATAAGCAACTTCTTTAGGCCTAAATTTGATGATATGTCCATATCATCATAAATAAGTTGCACGTAGGTGATACGCGCCACACAGCTCAAGCCACATTGGAAATTCTGCACGAGCGATTCGAGAATCGAGAGCACGTGGAAATGATGTGAACTGGCCACCGAGATCTTGCTTTTTTTATCCAAATTAAGCCTGATTTATGCGCGAGTCGTGGAAAACTGGACATTTCGGATGCGTTCCATGCATAATAGCGAAACCATTAAAAAAATTGTTGTATTGAAATTGAAAGGAAGAAATGAAATTAAAATCGCATCCTCTAGATATGCATAGGTACCTCCGTGATTCGGTTTTGATTATTGGATGAATTAATTATTGAAACTTCTGATCTCTATGAGTTGAATCTTCGTTCCACGATATTAGTTGCATTATCATATTCGTTCGACGATTCACGTCCTTCGCCTTCGAACGTGCAATCGCAACGGTACCGTATGATAAGCTCATTAAATTCCGATTTACACAACATTGTCAAATGGGGTAATAGAAATCGTGTGGAGTTTAATGCTTCGAAAACTCAATGCTGCCTTCTGTGGTTAAAGCTAAACATCCCCTCCATACTGTCGATTAATGGCACTTTCATCGAAGAAACCAAAAAGCTTTCAGTGAGTCAAAGATGACCTCCGTTAGAATGACCATACATTTGAGACCGCCAAAAATGCTGCTAAGTGCTTAGGTTTTCTGTATCGATGCAAGAACTCCCCATCTGATCTGGCTACAATTTACAAAGCGTTTATACGCCCAAAACTCGAGTATAACGCACACCTCTGGGCAATTACTTCGCAAACATCCCTTCATCTGCTTGATAGAATACAAAATAGAGCGTTAAGATTGTTAGCAAATAGAACTGCCACTGAAACAATTGCCTTTCTTTCCTTATTTTATCGTTTCTTTTACAAAAAATGTTCACTGGAAGTAGCCAGTTGCATTCCTCCCCTTAGAATTTTCTCCCGCTCATCAGTTCACCCTTTAGCCCAATTCCGGACGTACCGTGAAATATAGGTATTCCTTTTTTAGCCGAACAACACGAATTTGGAATAGTTTACCGGCGAGATTTTCCCTAGCGTCTTTCGAAGAACTTCGGGCTTGAAGTCCTCAAGAAACGTGTTTGGCACCACTCTGAAAAAAAATTCGAACCATTCATTTAAATAAAAAGTATCGTTAAAAAGACTCGAATTCTCATATCCTATCTTTGTTCTTTTAAAAACACATTGAAAGAAACGGTTAGTTAAAACTCAAAGAAATCCTACAAAAATAATTGTACTTTTTTAAAGTCGAAGTAATCACAGCTGGTTTTAGAATTTAAACGGCATTGGAAACACATGTTTTTAGAAACCAAGAATACCCCAGTTATTATCTTCGTTACATGCGGGTAAGGTACTCTAAGAATACTATATACATAGCAAGTTTGAAGCAAATTGGCCCAACCGTTTAAGCAGTAGGAATCGATGCCGACCGACAGACAGGCAGAATTGTCAAAATTGAGTTGAGGTCAAAATTCTGCAGGGGTCAAAATTCTTTTAACACAATTCTGCTTTTAAGTTTCTGCTTTTCAAAATTCTGCAAATAATAAAGAAAATAAATGTTTGGAAGATGTTAAAAAAAAACAAAAAAAACATACTCTTACTTTCTTAAGAGTTTACCTAATAGAAAAGTAGGTTTTTTTGTTTCCTATCTATATACATACATATATATTCGCTCTACTCTACTTCTGATAATTCAATTAGTGTCATTCATTATCCCTTCGCTAAAGTATTCTAAGTATTTGAAAATAAATGTTTCAATAGTTAAATCTTATAAGGGATAAGATAAATTATTGTGTGTTGATAGATATATGTTTTATATTGAAAAGTTAAAAAAGTTAAATAAATGTAAACATTATTGGGCATGTGCATAAAAAACCGAATCAAATTTTAACTAAGAATAAGCAGAATTCGTTTCTTTTATAAGAGACAAAATTTAAAGAAGCAGAAAAAATTGAAAAAAACGGAATTTTCGTATTAATATCAGAATTCTGAAAAGCAATATTTTGAAGACAGAATTTCAACCCGCTCCTTGTCCGACCAACTTTTTTCGACATCTCAAAATTTTCGGATACATCAGAATTAATTTGTGAAGCTAGGTCTTTTCAAATAAAAAAAAATAAAAAATCCATTGAGCCGTTTTCGAGAAAGTCGAAAATTGAAAAAAAAAACTTTATGTGAAAGGTATTGCTAATAGACTTTTCCACCGTTTTCGAGAAAAATAAGCTTTTCCTTAAAGATTATTTAGCAGGTACCCTTAGCCCTAAAAATTAAATTTTAAAACTCTTCTGTAGAATGCCAAAACAACTCCACATATCAGATTTGAATGTAATCACTTAAGTTATTTAGGCTGTCGGACGGACAGACAGACTGACAGACTAACAGACTGACAGATATTTTTTGCCACAAAACTTGTTTAGGCTGATCTATAATCGTAATATAATGTTTGAATGTTTTCTCATTTTTTTCTTATATTCACGAATTCTAAACTTGCCTAAAAATGTCTAGAATCTAGAGATCTAGACGATTAGTGCAGTGATAGATAGATAGATAGATAAATAGAAAAATATGAATCCAGTCACGTGAATTTTCTAAAATGCTTTTAACTTGCGATTATAGGTACTATAATGCAAATTATGCAATCAAGCTTAACATTAGGTTAATAGAAAAACATATTTGAGTGACTTGCAAAATTCTGTGTGTCTGTTTTACACTCTGTGTTTGTCCGTCTGTCTGAACGGATCTAGCCAGAATGGTTGGAACAACAGTTTTCAAATTTAGTACTTAAGGTTATTTTGACATTCTTAGATGACTTATTAAAATTTGTTTAAGCTAACATATAACCGTAAAACCGTAAAAGCTTCTTTTTCGCGAAAACGGTTCCAATATTTTGTATTAAAAAAAAACAATGTTCTTTTGTAGGTAATGATTATGTTTTGGTGAGAAAAAATATTTAGATGGTGGGTTAAAAACGGCACCTCCTTTAGGACTTTCTTTTTCTTGGATTTTCTCGAGAACTAATGGCTAACCGATTACAATCAGAAATAATATTCAGAGCAGTCAAAGTAATTTCATATTGAATATTGTTTGAATAACTTTTTGTTTGTAATTTTAATAATTAAAAAAAATTAAAAAATCGATATTTTAAAAACATATAAGTTAATTTTTTTTAAAGTCTTGTTTTCAAATGTAGGTTATTTTCGTGATTAAGTTTGCTTTTTTTTAATTTTTAAAAAATTGTGAAAAAAAATTATTTAAAAACCATTTGATTTAAAAAAAACACTTTTTTCATATTTTTTGAAGAAAGGAAATTTCGTTTAAATTATTCCGCTGAAAACTATTTTACTTATTTTTTCCTAGCAATCAACCATCACAAAAAATCGAATAAAAACTTCGAGGTTCCCTTACATTTTTTTCTAATTTTACTCGACGCTGGGACGGCGCAAAGAGTACTTGCGATCCAGTCGTGCAACTTTTTTTATGATTTGTTCTTAAAACAATTTTTTAAAGTGGTCAAAAAATTTATTTTAAAAAAATTTATTTTATTTATTTTACAATGAAGAATACATGTAACGTTCTTATATTTTTTTTTCTTTTTCATTTAAATAAATAACGAACTTTATTTGATGCCATTTATTACTGAAATTTTCAGTTATAAAAGTTGTAAAATTGAAATTTTTGCAAGATTTTTTGTTTAAAAATTAAAATTAAAGTCTTTCTATGATTAAGAAACTGACGGCTAGGTTAATTTTTTGTGTGCACAAAATGCATGAAAGTGACAAGTTTCTAGCAGTCACTACAAAAATATCTCAATTATTCACTCAGCCGACGGCTCAGCCACTATATTAGGCCACAATCGAGGAATTTCTATCAAATATGTACTGTCGCTTATAGCTCTCTAACCCAGGGTCTTTTTGATATTGCCATTGCCTCTAATATTGCCTGTTGTAGGGTCCCTTTTATTTCTTAATCGTTCTGTTTTAAATAAAGTAATATTTTATTAACTCACAACGTGCGTCAAAACATTTATTTTAAATTTCTGAAATGCGCGCGTCCCCTAGCCGATGCAGGGCCCCTTGGCCAATCCCTTATGGTTAATCCGCCAATGTTTTCAAATATGCAACAACATATCATTTGTTAAATGGCTTTAGGAACAAAACTTACAAACTATAATTTTTTGTTTGTTTGTTTACATTAGTTAAATATAAATTAATCCTACAAACTCACCAGCTTGCATGTTACGGTGCCATCTTCGAAATATTATCTGAATCTAACCTTGCGCAAATCCATCATGTGATGTGAATTCATCCTATCGCAATACCTACTTTTTCAAAAATCGGTTTTCCAAAACACAAAAAAAAGACTCCATTATATTATACAGATATAGACAACGACGACGAGAACGTCGTCCTTGAAATAAAATTGCGTAACTAATTTGCTATAATTAAACTTTTTGAGCTGTGCCGACACATTGCAAATTTATCACCCAATGACATCACCACCTTCATATATAATTATATATTACACACTTAACTTTAACGCATCGTAAAACTTCACACAAATGTGCTATAACAGGCAATAGTTGTATGCAGTTCTATTACAAAGATACTGGGGTATCTTTTGAAGAAAAATAAGAAATTAATAAAGAAAAGATTTCTTTCCGATAAAAAAGTGTCCATACAACTCTTAGTTAGCCTGATTTCGATAAAAATAAACCAATGATCCATACGTAGGTAATCCCAAAAGTGGTGGATAGTCTTTCATAGCTAAGATAGCAATTACCACTAAAACAGATTAGTAACTAGTTAATTAAGTCCAGCCATTGGAACCATTGGTCGTCCTCAAAACACAGTTTGTTGCGTGCAAATAAGAAATCATATTAAAGATTGACTGATGCAGATTAAACCATTTGTCACGGAAAAAACAGCTCAAAATACCAAAACAAAAGTAGTTGTATAAATCAGCAACAGGAGAATAGGTAAAACGAATTCCTGTAAAGCTATCCCACAAATAAATCACTTTGGCCTGATCGTGAACATTATTCTAGAACAGTTTGAAATCCCAAAGTTAGGTTGGTTAAGCTTTGAACTTCTTTTCATCCTCAAACAAAATAAATTAATTCAGAAAAGACAATTAAACCAAAAAAGCTTTCTGATGCTATTTTTATACATTTTTTTCTGCTTGCAAAGTGGAAATAAAACAGAACCACGTTATAGATAGGTACTTTTTTTGTGTTTTAATGAATTCTGCGCGGGAGACTTGTTTTATTGGGACTGCGATCAGCGGGGTACTCTTAGCCCCCCTGTGAAAGCCAATACATTCCACTTTAGTAACAACAACTCTAACAACCCTTGTTTCTCTCATAATGGCTTTGGGTATCCATGCGCGCAGTTGAGAAAGCTTTTCGGATTTAGGTATGCCTTTTGTTCGAATATAGAAGCAATGTATTGTATCGGCTATTTGCAGCTTGTAGAACATAAAACAGCGTGTGAAAACGCGTTACATCACTTACTTGACAGATAGATTTTCAGATTCATAGATACAAGACTTGAAGGAGGAAGAGTGTTCTGCATTGTCGTATCTCTATATAGTGATAGTGAGCGTTTAAGCCGCACACGTTTTGTTTTATAACAATCTTTTGAAAAAAAAACTCTAAGTTATTCGTGTTAGATACGTCTACATACGTGTGTATCCCCAACAACAGTGCAACTGAAATAAAAAAAAAAATGTAATTCACGCTGCGTTATTTAACGACTATTTATTCATTTATTTTGCATTCTTTTTATTTAATATTTTTTTTATGATTTTTTTTAGTATCTCCGTACGTGTTTAGTTGTTTGTTTTTTGCCTCGCATTTTTATTGTTTTGCTGTATCTTTTGCACAACGATCAAGCTTTGCTTTGGCGGTAGTTTATAAGAATGTATCTATCGCATGTGTGCAACAAGTTTTGTGTTAATTTCATTTCTAATCTTTTTTTATTTTGTTTCATCGACTGAAGCCCATAACCTTGAAATGGTCTCTCTTTGTATTCATCATATATTATACTTGGCAAAAAAAAATTAAAAAAAAGATTAAATTCAATGTCAGTGTCAGAATCAGAAAAGCTTTACGAGAGGAAGATACTTTATCTTTTGCATTGATTTGCATACAAGAGTATTGTGTTTGCACCCAGAATGCACATAATATTCTAACTCGGTGCATCCAATCGGATTTTCTTATGTTGCACAAACAAAATTGATTAATTAGACTTGTTAAAATGCAAAACAAAATCATAGGGTGAAGTAGGAAAACATTTATCCAGCGGCCAACGGCGGCGGTGTCGCGATCGGTGGCACTACTCTGTCGATAGTTGAAATTTATGTAAATTCCTTGTCGATTAAATGACAGTGTAGTAGGTGTTCGAAACGACCGCAACGTTGCAAGGAATTTTTAGAGGTTTTTTCTTTTAGTTGTAGTTTGTAGTTAACACATTTTATTTTGTTTTTGACACGTCGACTTGAACGTTGTCGTCGGCCGTTTTGTGGTATGTCTGTGGCAAGTCTTTTGGCGAATATATACCTAGTTTGTTTTGAGAGTAATGATGTGGGATATTAATACTATGGGGCTTTGTGAAAATTGAACAGAAATGACCAATGGTCAATTATTTAGTGCCAGTATCTTTGATTAGATAATGCTGTTGAATAGATTGAATTGCTGCAATCTAAAGAGGCATCAGGTATGTGTGTAAATTTTGGGTTGGAAATTGATGCTGGTTTCGTGAAAGTGGGGATATCGATTTATTGAGAATGTCGATCGGTTGTGTTGTCAGGTATGGGGATAATAAATCGATTTGAAATTAACAAGTGCATATGAAGTGGCTATTAAATTTTTGCGAGAAATAGTCTTTAACGTTTTGGTCTTTTGGAGTATGAATAAACATTTAACTTCTTGAATAAAATTTTATTGGATTGAATTCTTTGACAGATCAATAAAGCTTATTGTAAGCAAGTATACATTGTTCGTCTTTTAATTATATACACACAAGAAATAAATATAAGGATCAGAACCAGAGGTAGTCGATTCTTTGCCGTGTAAAAGAACTCTACATTTCACAGACTTCAACTTGCCGAATTTTACGTGCGGTATCAAATCGCCATTTTGTACCTTTACCTTCATGCTTTTATGTCTAGGACCGGTCAAACTCACTTTTAAAATCTCTACACCAGCTGTTTTTGTAATTTGCAAATATTTGGCTTGTGCTAATTTGGCTTATACAAGCTCTATACAAAGTATTTTTTGTCAAATTCGAAAAATTGGAGCTTATACAATTGACTTGATGGGATTTTAATTTTTTTGAGCACTATATGAAAAATTATATTCTTGTTGGAAGTTGGAAAATTCAACAGTTGAAAAATCATTTTGAAAACCTTTTTATCATCTGCGTAAATTGAGTAACAATAGTTTTTAATGACCATCTCAATACCGTTGATGAAAAGAATTAAAAAATGAAGACCTAAATGGCTGCCTTAAAGAGTACCAAAGGTACCTCAGTTAAAGCTAAGATGGTTAGACACAAATTGTGGTTGTAGATCTATACCTTTCAGAAAGCTAAATTGTCTAAGGGTTTAAACTTAATTTATATGCCATAGTTGCGATAATTTTTTAATATCGCACTTTGGTCTCTTTTTGTGAATTGAAGTTTTAAAAGTGGTTTTAATATGTAAAGAAGTTCTGCTTGAAACAGAAATTTGTTGCAATTTGTTTGAGAGAGGAAGAAAATTAAAAATTAAGGCTATAGAACGTTGAATATAGAAAAAAGCTATCACCGTCGGCAAATAACTTACATCGACGAACCAAATAAATAATAATGTATCACTTAGGGCTGAGCCATTGATTAATTCATAAAAGATTTTGTTGAATTATGTTTAAGTAATTAAAATATATACATATGAGTAATCGATAACACTTTTAAGTAATTCCAAATAAAAAATAAGATTTAAGGTTTGATTTATTTTTGAAAAAAAGATATTTGTAACCACACCACATCGACCGCCGGCCTTATTAACTTATTTTAAATATTTTGGAAATAGTAGGAGTTCTTTTATAATACTGTTTGCAACATTGATAGTTTCCCAGGATTTCTGGACAACAAAGATATTGAGCAGTTTTCCTAAGCTACGGCTTGACTTTTGGTAGCAGCTTAAGTCACTGAATAAGTTGTTAATATTCGGGTAAAATGTCGATATTTGATATTGGGACATAGTTTCAAAAAACATCTTTTCACAAAATTCGAATTTTTTGTCCACCTAACTTTGAACGATATGTCGAAGTGGTAGTTTGTTACAATGAAGTCAACAAATGCTGCATTGTTTAAATATTTTAAATCATACTTTTCTCGCCGACAGAATGATATTGCTAACATTTATCCTGAATTCATTCACAATTTCAGGTGCTTAACATTTTTCTAAGAAATTGAAAACTCTTTTAGATTATGTTTCCCCTATTGATGTGACTTATGTTTCTTTATATGATCAATTGTCAGGAAGATTTTTATATGAATATATGTACATATGTAAATGTTGATTTTCTTAATCATAAAATTGTTATACATTACGGTTTCCTTACTTTATCTAAACTATCTTATGGATATTCTTTACAAGTTCCAGTTTCAGCTGTCTTGTTAGGAAATCATTGACATAATTGAAATTGTTTATCTTTTAAGTCCTATTTTTTCCTACCAACCACTAGAGGAGTACCTGAGAGTTCTATCTTAGGGCCTCTTTTTGTATGCCTTTATTTAAAAAAACCGCCTCTCAAGAATTGCAAGTTCCTCCATTCAGATTTTAACTGATAATACTCAATTATAAAATAGTTGTCCTTTGCGACTTATTGAAGACCTTGAACAAAATTCCCGCTGGTCGGCAAGGAATGGTCTAGTCTTTAATTCCCTGAAATCCAAATACATTTGTAATTAGCAGGAAAGCTTTGAACTTGGATTATTATTTACCCAGCTTGTACTCCAATAACTCAACTTTTTTTTACATTACTACTGCAAAAAATGTTGAATGTTATTGCCGTCGGTAAAGTCTATTGAGTAATACGTAGGTAATGCACCTATTAAAACTAGGTACTAAAACGCTCTTACTACCGATTCTCAATTACGGATGCTGTCAATAGAAGAAAGCTTAGTGTTTTTTTTTTTAATAACATCACGCGTTACAAATATGTATATATTTCTTCAAACTTAAACCTACTCTTTGTTTTGTTTTTAGTTTATATATTTGAGTGTTTATTTATTTGTTTTTTTCATTTTAAATAATTTACGAAGATTAATTTATAAACTATGCATGTATTTTGATTTCTTAATGTATGTTCCCTTGATCATTGCGCTTCCCAACCCTTTTAGTACTATTTAATATTAGATAAACACAATAACCATGCAGTCTATTCAATACGATACCCCGTTATTCTTGTATAACATCACAACACCCGCTTTTTCTGTTAACGCCATCTAATTGTGGAACTCGCTCCCAATAAGGCACATTCAAAGGCGCAATGTAATTTATTTGGATATTTAAACAGAATTTCTAAAAATATCTCAAAAAATTCGAATGCCTTCTCATTTCAAAAACTTTATTTAAACTTTATTGAACGAAATTCGCAATGATTTATTTAAATATTTACTCTTGGAATGATAGCCAATTCTGTCAACAGCAAGAGAAGTTGTCAAAAGCCCAATTTTCTAAAACATATTTCTAAAGTAAAGGCAATAAAAACAAAAAAAAAAACACGGACAAACCACAAATTGAGCTTTAGCCTAAGGTTAAAGCAAAGAGGTAGGTGAGTTGTGGTTCCAGGAGAGATCATAACAACCGTCGGTAAAAGAAGAAGAATAAGAATAGAGGCAATATAAGCTACTTTAAATCTTTATTTCAACAATTCCACAACAAATGCAGTCTTCAACTTAGTTGATCGTTTCATAGGACTTAACTTTGGCTAAACACTTGTATGACAACCAGAGCGACGCACCAACTGCAATCCAGGATGCCTAGATCTTCATCTCAACGACAACAAAAAACTAACAAAAATATTACGTATACGCCCCATACTCAATAATATTCTAATTTAACTAAAATACCAACACACTTTTCTCCGCCTACTATAAACTAACAACAACAAAATAAACCACTCCTATGCTTGCTATGACAGCAATTTCCAAAATTCTTTTTCTCATTTCGCAATTTACGCAACAACCTACTCTACTCAGTTTCAATTCGAAATTCGACTATGACTCCAAAGGCGTGATCTAAAAATAGCTTTCAGATAATACGGTCTATATATTCTTTAGAGCCGATTCGAAATGAATTGCCTCAAAATATTCCCCGAAAAGCTGCAAATTCAAAAAGGGAAATAAAGAAAAATCTGAAATACGTTTCGTAATCTAAAAATAATAAATAATGATTTGCCATTTATGTGCCATACTTCGATTTGCTGACATAAGTGTCAACTCTGACAGCTCGCTCTCAACCTTCTTCTTGTTCGTGTGTTACATTAAAATGACATTTTCTGAGCCCGAGCAGGTAAAATATATTTTCCATTTTTTTTTTTTTTTAACTTTATTTGTTTGTTGTTGGTAATGATAATGAACTTTTAAATGCTTTAAACCGCAATACCACCTCCGCAAGACGGAATGCTTGGTATCAGTGTTCGGTGGACGTTGCAACGCCAATGGTAGTTTACTGTGACTTTCTATACGAACTTGACGTTACGTTCACGCAGTAAGGCAAAAAGAAATGCGCAGAGAACACAGCAGCTAAGCTAGTCGTATTGGCGATCTCAACCGGGTCAGAGATACTCAACTCAACCGATTGTCATTGATGTTTTGGTGCGACGTTTGAGTAGCTGTTGGTAGTTTAATGTAACGGGCTGTTGTAACTTTTAAGGTAGTAAGTTGACCCACGAAACGAGATAGAGAAATAAAAATTCATAAGTAGCCTAGCAGAAGATGGAAAAAAACAAAAAGAATCGCTGGCTATTTATTTGGTTTACGGAAAGTCTACCCTATTATTATATTATTTAAAAAAATTTTTAATTGAACGAAACAGATAAATTATTTAATTTTCTGATAGAGGTTATAAGATGAAAGACTCGACTGTGCATCAATTATTGTCTACTGACATTGGAGTCATCATAAGTGGAGATCCTGCTTTCTTGCAACAAGGAAGTAAGATATTGTAGACAGAAATGGATACCGCATAAGCCCAAGTGGGAAAATACGATCAATGATGCATAGTAAAAGATCTTATGGAGACGATCTTAACAAGACAGTTTTTAGTCCAGCACACGGTTCACAATTTTCTACAACAAACAAGACGTACGCCTAAGGCCCATTTTCTTCACTTCAAGTTGAGTTTCAACTTGGGGATTTTTTTCTCAACTTGCCGAATCGTTTTTCTTCAGTCAAAGTTGAATGATAAACTTTTGATTTCAACTTTCTGGTCGACTTCAACTTGTTGTTTTCTCAACTTCCGAAAATAGCACAGGTTGAGAAGGATTTTTCTCAATAGTTTCTATTTAGAGAGAAATATTAAGTTTGATGGGAAAAGCTGAGGAATCATGAATAAATAGTGTTTCTTGTTGGGATTTCCTGACAGATTATGGAATAAATAGAGATGCTTCTAGCATTACAAATAAATGTGGAGATAAACAAAAAGTTAAAGATTAAAAATACATTTTCTATTTTTTGTATAATGTGTTATCCACTAACGTGCAAGTTGCAAAGCATCATGCCTGTCTGTAAAACCTAGGATAAAATGTATCAAATCATATAAGATGTAAAACCTCAAGAGGCATCTTTTAGCCAAAAAAAAGCATCGGTTTGCAGATGCATTATATTCTTCCATGTTTTCCACAATATTGGTGAAGTGTAAACAATAAACAAATAAGTATTCCAGCTCCCGAAAGGCTTGACCAACAACAAAAAACAACTGTTACTACACCTTAGTGAACCAATACAAAACCGCATTTTTTTATTTCAATGCATTAATGATTAATTGAATAATATAGCTTGGCGGCCAAATTCAAGATTTGCAGAGAAATTTCTGCGGTCCTTGAATATGTACAGCAGAACCCGAAGCAGCCGATTTCTCGCGATACACGCACATGAACTCGGCCTTTCACGACTTCATTTTGGCGAATTTTGAGTAGCGGGTCAGAACTTGGACCTATAGCCTTACCTGATCTAACTTTCTCAGGAGCTCAAAGTTCATAAGCTTAGACAATCCCGTTTGTTCGTTGACTCTACGTTTGATGAGGCGGTCAGTCAATGCCGATGATATTCAAATTCTTATAGCCCAAACGGAACCATTTGAACCTGAAAGAAGTTAAATTTTAGCAAGATGGGGCTACGAGCCATACAGCCAGCACTTACCACTCTTGGAATGTTTTAGAACTTAATATAAAAAAACACATTCTCATAATACTGATATTCTCAGAAATATAAAACAAGATGCCGACAAAGAATGGATATAAGAACACAAAATCAAATGAAAAATAAACTTATTTTGACCGTATTTGTTAATCTTCTGCCAATTATTCAAAAAAAATAATTTAAGTTTCAAAAATTTCAAAATGAGTGTCAAATTTAAAAATTTCCCGGGGATATTTTAAAGAGCAAGTTGACTCCAACCAGCCGTTTTGTTCCAACTTGAGATAGTGAAGAAAATGGACCTAAGAGTAAATTATAAACGATTTTTACCAAAAAATTCTTATTGGTGACGGCAACTTCAAGAACCTTAAAGTCATGTTTGGTGGTAATTATATAGTCCCTTTAGGCAAGCAAGCCAAATTCGAGCAAAAATGTTCACTGCTAGTTAACTTTCGAGCAAAACCGAATATCCACCTAGGCTTACTAAGCGCTGGCCACCAAGCACATCTGACTTCAAAAGAACTCTATGAAAGCCCCGTAATTGCTACGAAAAAAAGTTATTTAGAAAATCCTTAATCTGAACCGGTTTTGCTTCTAAAGTGAGATGTCTCTGAAAACGGATGTTCTATCGAACAATTATTCAGATACACCCACCCCATGGTTTAGCTGTTTTTTTATTATTTAAGTTAATTTAGTCAATCATCTTTAAAGCAAAATTAACTCATGATGATTTATAATATGTTAAAGTTACTTTTTTGAAATTAAGTATATAGCACGTATAATTGAAACTTCCTATTTCTATCAAATATTTAGGATGATAACATCCTTATCATTCCGTAAGAACGATTGCATGCAGTCTAATTTTGTAATTTAGTTCTATGAGTTCAAAACTTAAGTGAAACACGCATCATACCCTAACATTTTACGATCGAACAAAAAAAGTTGTGATCATGATCAATGCCTGGTGTCAATCTGACATACCAACATCTGTCATAACGATATTGGTGTATGTGGTCTGATGGTCTGTTCCGTGGTGTTTTTTTTCTCTGAGAAAGAGACAATTTTGAAAAATATCATTGCGCATTCAGCTCTCGAAGGCGTGCCAAATAATTTTTTTTTTCTAGCAGAAAGAGCGGCAAAAACGCAAACGACAGACCGTGAAGCAAAACGTTTATTCAAATCTTAGCTAAATTACGTAAGAAACACTACTAGCTCTTCAAAAATTAAAAAAATAAATTATTTTTTTTTTTGACTATGAAGCAAAGCAACTCAAATGTTTGCAAAATTTTCAGCAACAATTCTATTTTTTAAGAGAATTCAACTTTTCGCAAAAAATCTCTTCTCCATTTTGTGGTCATGCGTCGCTCACCACCACAAATGTGTATGTGAATCATAAAAAAATGTCTAAAAAAAATTATTTGGGGTCTACGCACTTTTTGGGGTCTACGCACTCTGCGGGGTCTACGCACTTTTGACAGCTCGCTGGCGTATTGTGCGTGGTATGAGCACACGCACAAATAACTTGATTTTGCACAGAGATATTCCACATAGTTCTGGGGTCAATAAACTTTTTAGCAAACGTTTGAAGTTTTTTTTATGTTTAACACTTTTTATTACTTTAGTTCCACATGCGTGTTTGTAACATATGTGTGTGTTGGTTATAATCAATTCGGTTGTTGGAAAAGATACAAAGTTTATAAATTTTATCTTTGTAGAGTTAGATAGTTTATAAGTTTGTTGTGCCTAATTGGGCTTGATTAAAATTTAATTAAATTCTATACAACAAACGTTTGGATAAATATCTTACGTTAATGGGGCCAAATTGTGTAGGTTTAACAAACTGTTCTGAGTTTTTTTTTTATATATATGGTTTAAGTTTCGAGAGAGATTTTTGAGATTTATGTTTAAATAAATTAGAAAGAGGTGTACCTGTAAGATATTCGACAAAAAAAGTTGGTATAATTTGGCATTTTATTGCTTTTGTATGTTCTCTGTTAAATTTTTAGTGTTTTTGTAGTGAAAATGGTGCATACTTTTTTTAATTTTTTTTCTAGAATTTTCAAGTAGTGCTGGATGAACTTAAATTGGGGCATCTCCGTATCTACAATTGTGAAACCATACATCAATGTACAGCTTTTATAATGCTCGAAGAAGTCTATGATTTCCAAAATCTAGAATATATGAAGTGAAAGTACTGAGTACCGCCTACTTCCTTGGTTTTAACAAGGTTTAAGTATCAAGTTTTATTTTCAAATATTTTGTCATCAATATTTATGTGAATTTTTAAGAACGTCTATTCTTAAATGAGGCTTTCTTAGAAAATTGTTGTATTTTGCTTGTTGATTTTGTCCCTAAGACTTATAAAATAATGGATCGGTAAAATTGTTCTGAAAGGATTCGTTTTTTGTTGTTGTAAATGATGGTTATATTATACCCACAACATGAAAAACGTTTGCCGCATTGTATTGTGTAAAATATTTTTGAAATAAAACCTATAATCCTTTTTGCATTAAGAATGTATGATTGAAGTCCAGCTCTCATAAATTCTTACAGTAACAGCAAATTTGCAAGTCATATTTTAATTCCTAAAGGCATTACATATTTTTAGTCATTTACATACACATATGTATATATAACAACGAAAAAACTATTCGTCGTCATTGATACTTCTGCAGTAAGCTCTCATGAACAATCCGATTTGCTTGCAGCCCTTTTTGCAACGCTTTCAGAAAGTTTTATAATACCTCGTATACTCAAAATGTGAACGAGTTTATGGAAAAATCTTTTTTCGAACTCGTTTCGACGCAAGTGTTGAAAAATATTAGCAAAAATATTAAATCCATTGGCCCGATTAGCATACCCGCTGTTGTTCAGAAGAATTGTTCTTCAAAACTAGCAAAATCTCCGGCAAAGTTTTTTTTATCATTCTTATTCCTCCGGTCTATTTCGAGGAGTATCAAAAATAGCAGCCTGTTCCCAAATAAGCAAATATTCCTCACCATGTCACCATCGATTTATCGACCATTTTTACTTCCGATTCTGTCCCTTCTTACAAGGTCATAGAAACACTGAGCAATTTTCGGCAAAGAAAATTTTTTGAAGTTCGAAAGACTCTCTGTCTGTATCAAACTGAAATTTGTATGAGTTTTCTGTTCGATGTTGTTTTTGTTTGTTTTTTTCTTTTTCTTTTTCTCTCACCTATTGATCGAAAGAACATCTTTTGAGTTCAGTTCATTTTGTAAGTCTTCCTAGGAAAGACCTCTTTAGAGAAACGGAAGGTTTTAAAATAAATAATATTTTATAGTGGTTTTTGCGATTGATTTTCCACTCTAATTTGGTTGTTGTGTTTGGTATTTATTCTTATTCGATTCATGTTTTGTTAACTACGAATAACTCTTACTGTCCGACAGAACAGCTTTCACAGTAAAAGATCCGATTGGGTATTGATCTTGATATTTAAAAGTTTGTCATCGAAAGTGCGTGCATTCGTAGGATTAGTATAATTACCTTTCCAGCTCCAGCGAAAAAGCCCGTTGAATTCTTCATACTTAAAAAAATCCACCATATATATCGCATTGCTGGAAAACCAATCAATTTACCCTAACATCCAAGTTCGGAAGCACTACGTATTGTAAAAAAGCAGGGATTATTACTTTAGCTATTTTAGTGTGATTTAATTTCACAAGGCTAGCCAAATCCCTATGATTTATCATTTCCTGGCCAGAGCCGTGCCCTGGGAAAAAAACAGGTGACTGGTGGGAATTAAAAACACGACCTTCCTAAGCAGCAGTCCGTCAGACTAAGCACTTTGCATTGGGCACTACGCACTGCCCAACTTCTATCATAATACATTTTCTGTAACGGCACTTTTATCAAAAAATTCTAAGATGCAGTTTCGTAGAAGATATTAATTATAAATTCTATCAAAATCCTAAAATTGTTTGTTTAGTAAAATAAGCTTAAATAAATCATTTTAAAACACCGTTATCGGCGGATGTAAGTTTGTATTGTTTATTTTCTCGCAAATTTCTAAGCAAATTGAAAGAAAGTTTTGGAAAATCTGGTAAATAATTAAACTGCTGGCTAGAGTTCATAGAATTCCCAAAGTTCTACGAATACTTCAGCACTGTTTCCAAAACTTTCTAGTGGACTGTTCTTCATGGGTGCATTCCAAGTTCAGTTTTGTTTGCAATTTATATTGATGCTATTGATGCTATTTGTAATATTCTTCCTGTTGTATTTGCTAAATCCATAATTGCCCTTTTACTTGCAGATGGTTCGGTACTGTTGTCGGATAATCTGATTTCCCTGCAACTACAATCTACAAATCAACAAATCAAATGACCATGCATACGATTTAAAAAAATTATGCTTATCCAATTTTTTAAACGAAACGGCTAAATTTTTTGTATTATCTACTTTATAAAATCAATTTTACTTACTTTTTTCGAGTTTTCAAAAATCCAAAAAATTGAAAAAAATAACCAAAATATATTTCAAAATTAATTAGAAGATTTGATTGCTAATAAGAACAGCTAAGTGCGGTCTATTCGAACAATTTATTTAAATTAAAATTCGCAGTAGATTAATCATGGTAAGAGTAGACAAGACCACTAAAAGTTGCATAGATTCAGACTACCAATTAATTTTTTCAGAATTTTATTACTAAAATATATGTATATAAACACAACGAGTCTATCAATTGACCAGACTGTGTATCAAGAATGAAAAAGATTTACTTCTGCCAGTTTTCAAAGACCCATCTTTGCTGACACTTTCTTTAATCCGACATTTAGTCACTGCCTCATTTTCCTCAACCCAAATCTACCTTGTATCTCAGAACGTTGAAAGTTCTAGATATCTAGATCATCAAAAAAACCCTGATGTCCATCTTTTTTTATATTTCTTCCCATTAAATAAACATTGATTAATAGCGCCTAATCTTGACGAGTAACCTTTCTCAAAGCCAAAGTATGCACCAACACTCTCGCAATGACACACTTTTTTGCGGACGGCGAAATAAAAAGTTCGCTATCATAGAACTCGCTATAAGTCGGGCTAGCCGACATGATGATAATGCGGAAACGACTTTTTTTAAATATGCCATAAATTCAAATAACTGTTTATGTTTGTGTGCATGTGTATATGGTATCCTAAATGAAAATGCGTAAACGCACCCCCATCCACCCTCGCGAAAAAAGTTGAACGTTTTTTATTTTGTTTATATTAATAGACTGTTTGCTAATTTCTATTAACTGCTGCTAATTTATCTGTGACCTAGTTTTTGGCAAGCGATGCGTGCGTATGCGTGTACACGCCAAACTAATGGCAATTTGTCGTATCTAATCGTCGTACATATAACAGCCTTAGCTATGCTTACGCAATGCGTATGAATGATATGCGAAAACGCATACATGCGAGAATACAAATTATTCGCAAATATTTAAACGGTAAATTGGTGCTTTGAGTCGAATGAACTTTTTTGCAAATTTTACGTCCTTGACACATTTGCGATTTTTTTTAATATTATCGTTAGAGGTATGATTTTTTTTTTTTTGCTTTAAATACCTTCACGCATGTGTGAGATACGCTTTATAAAATTGGTTAATTAATTGCGGGGATGACTGTATTGGTAAATATAGTGTCGGAGGATAGAGATATGTATATTTCTTTAAACTCCATCTGTGAGACAAGGAAATTTATAATATTGAATTGTTTGTTGATGGTTCTGTGATTGTTTATTTATTGTCTCATCTTGTGTACGGATTGGTTGGATTTAATATAAAGAGTATGAAAACACGGATTGTTCAACTGTTTCCTTAAAAAAAAACTAATAACATTAATGCTCACAGCTGGTAATAAATACAAGTTAAGTAAATCAGGAGCAGGCAAGGCGTTTGAAATAAAAGATACATGAGTAGATAGAAACAGTTGAAAATCACATATATTCAAAAAAATCTTATGTTTGACCACAGTGGTGTATTAGCCAGAGGGCTTAGAAACCTGAATTAAAAGGGCGGCATATTTTAGGGGCGACAAATTTGGAATTTAAAGTTATGTGTCTTTAAAATAAATACCAAAATTTGTATATTTATATCCCTAAATATTATTATATTCATAAATAATTGAACAATAAACATTGTTCATCACTTAAATACATTCTCATATATGCAGTTTACGTACTAGCCGTTGTGGTGCGGAAAAAGAGGAAACAAAGAGAGAGAGAAAACGTAGAGTAGTGTGGAAAATTATTAAACATACAAACAAAAGTTTTCGAAAATATTTTAAAATAAAATTACTTATGCTAACCACATCTTCCAGAATATCAATTTTGATTGAAATCGGATGACCAGTTTTCGAGAAAGTCGAAGAAAAAAACGGTTCTATGGGAAGTACCGTTTGTACTACACCATCTTGAATTTGTTTTCACCAAAACATAGCCTACACCTACTGCACACTGATTTTTTTTAATAAAAATTCTTGGAGCCGTCCGAGTAAAATAAGCTTTTACTTAAAGGTTATATGACAGGTACCGTTAATATTTGAACACCGTTTAGGCTGTAGTTCAATATACATCCGTACAGAAAGACAGACAGAATTTTGCCAGTAACTCAAATATGTTTCTCTATCATCGTAATGTCATCTGATTGTTAGATTTTTTTTTTTTTTTTTTTTTTAAGAATGCATAATTTACCTTATAGTCACAAGTAAAAAATAACGAGAAACACTAAGGGACATTAGACAGATTCAAGTCTGATTCCCACAATATAAATGGTGGTGTGCCCCAGGGCTCCGTTCTGTCTACGACTCTTTTTCTCATTTTTATAAATGATCTTCCGTCCTGTCTCTTACTTAAGTGTTTTGCAGAAGACTTTACCATCAGATAAATTAATGATAAGATTTTATGTCTTTCCTTATTTTATCGTTTCTCTTATAAATAAATTGCACGACTGGATTGCACGTACTTGCTCATATGTGCGGTAACAACGTCGAATTAAATTTTAAAAACAAGTAACATTAACGTAGAAAATAAAACTATCTGAACTTAAAATAGTGGCAAAACCACAACACTTAACGGTCTTAAGTAAAAATGGAGTACGCCATCATACATCTTGTATAATAACGAATTTATAAAAAAAGTATTCCGAAAATTGTAGGACGGATTTTGATAAAATCCTGTTTTTTTTATTTTTTTTTTAATTTTGGTATGCAGTTTTTTACAATTTATTAATATACATGTGAATATAAAATTTAAAATAATTTTTATTAACTAGTTTTAATTTAATTTTAATTGATTTTTAAGAAAACCGTTATATGAAATATACCGTTAATAGACTTTTCCCGTAAATTTGGTTCTGATCAAATGATTGCTAATATGGCAGGTACCTTTATTTTTAAGCCTAAAAATAAAATTTTAATTCCCCACACACACTAAATTTGAAGATAATCGCTTAAGCCGTTTAGGCTGCAGCTCGTTATACATACTGACAGACAGACAGATATTTTTAGCCACTTACGTTTTTAGACTTCTCTTTGATCGTAATGTCATGTTTGATTGTTATCTCATTTTTTTATATTCACGAATCCTAAACTTGCCTTATAGTCCAAGTAAAAATGTTAACTTGAAATAGCCAGCTGCATTCCTCCCCTTAAAAGTTTCTCCCGTAATACTCGTCTGGCAAGAAATTCTCACCAGTTTACCTTTGAGACCAATTTCGGACGTACGGTGAAATATAGGGATTCTTTTTTAGCCGAACAACATGAATTTGAAATAGTTTACCCAATTTTACCTTGCCATTACGATATACTGGCATTCAAAACCAATTTTAAACGACACCTTCTGTCATTCCCCTTCCTATTATCATAATGCTTGCGCTATGTATTTACTTATACATATCGGGTTTTTCAACAAGGACGCTACAAAAGTAGAGCGACAGGGACAGCAAACGACGCCATATTTCTTGCCGCTCTTTTGACATTTCTCTTCAGTAAAGTTTGCCATTTCATGATGGAAAGATATACGAGCCAATAACGAGTCGAAATTATTAAAATTTACTACCGAAATTCGGAGTTAGTGGCCTCAACGTTAAGAGCGCTACATCCAATTTATGGTCGTCATACAATTGAGCGTCTAGTGGAAAAACTTGAATCGCCAGACACAGTACAAAATGTTCCCGTGCCAGTGAGGAGACAAAGAAGTGCCCGTAGTGTCGAGAATATTGCTGCCGCTGAGGCTTCAGTTGCAGAAAGCCCAAATGTGTCTCTCACACGTCGTTCTCAAGCGTTGGGCATCTCTGTGACGTCGTTGTGGCGAATTTTACGAAAAGATCTTGGCCTACATCCTTACAAGATTAAATTAACGCAAGAACTGAAGCCGCTTGACCACCAGAAGCGTCGTATGTTCGTGAATTGGGCTGAGCAACAACTTAAAAATGATTCAGATTTTCATCGAAAAATCATCTTCAGCGATGAGGCTCTTTTCTGGCTAAATGGCTTCGTCAATAAACAAAATATGTGGTATTGGTCAGGCAGCAATCCACACGTACTCCATGAGTCATCATTGCATCTCGAAAAAATTACAGTTTGGTTAGTTTATGGGCCGGCGGCGTCATTGGGCCGTACTTCTTCCGTGATGATCAAGACCGGCACGTTACTGTGAATGGGGATCGCTACCGTTCAATGATAACCGAATATTTTTGGCCCCAATTGGATGACATGAACTTGGAGGACATGTGGTTCCAACAGGACGGCGCCAGAAGCCACACGGCGAATGTCACAATCAATTTATTTGGAAACCAAGTTTGGAGAACGTGTTATCTCACGAAATGTTCCAGTCGCTTGGCCGCCTCGGTCGTGCGATTTGACGCCGTTAGACTATTTCCTGTGGGGCTACGTCAAGTCTATGGTCTATGCCAACAAGCCAGCGACGATTAATGAACTTCGTACGAATATCGAACGTGAAATTCCAGCAGTATCGGCCGATTTATGCTTCAAAACCGTCGAAAATTGGGTTCAGCGTCTGGACTTCTGCAAGCGTGCCCGTGGTGGCCATGCAGAACAAATCGAGTTCGGTACATAATGGCATTCAACGTACTTTCACAGGAATAAAGAATTTTATTGATAACCACTTTTGTAGCGTTCTTATTGAAAAACCCTTTACATTAAAAGAAAAACAAATAGTCCCTTATGCGCGATAATTATATAAAAATAATTATACAAAAAAAAGAACCAAATATATGTTGCAGAAATAAAGTAATTAGAAAAATTAGAAAAATGAAAATTTAGTAAAATGTTTGATAATATTTACTTCACATATTCACACTTTTCAGCTTAATTTTTTTTTAATTTCAGTTTCTGATTTCAAAAATGATTTATTTAATAAGAATAAAAAGTTTTTTATCTATTTATAGACTGAAGGAACAGTGAAAAGTAAGCGAGAAAACACTAAAGTTACATATTATCGAGAAGCGACCGCTTTTCGTTTGAATGCAATAAGAGTTAAAAAATTGAATAGAAATAGACTGAAAGTATGGTGCCGGTGCGTCTGCCCTAAAAGGCTGCATCAAATGTAGCTGTCTGCTAAACTGTGGTAAGCCCTTGGAACATTACGATGATAGAGAAGTCGAAAAAAGGTGGTCCGGAAATTTTTCTTTCTTTTTTTTTGAAAAATCAATATTTTGAAAACGGGTATTTGAATTTTTTTCTTAGTTTTGTTTTTAAATGTAAGTCATGTGTATGTTTAAATTTGCATTCCTGAATTACTTGTTTTTTTTTTATTTTTAAAAAAACCGTTCCTACGATAAAAAAAAAAATTATACGTTTTCACATTTATTGAAGAAATAAAATGGCATTTTAATTTTTCCACTGAAAACTATTTTACGTGGACAGACCACGAAGGGAAGTGTAAAAGTTTGGCAATATAAGATAGTTTTTAACATCGCTCTTAAGACCTCAATTGTTTATGAGGATTATGGAAGAATTTTGTCATACTTGGTAGAATTCACCTTGAGATAGCGGTAAGTTAAAAATGTTGGAGTATAGGGAAGAGAGGGATGATGAGCACCGTATTGGAGGATGTTATACCTAACTTTAGCAATTTTTTTAACCAAAGACACCTACCATTAAAATATGCTGTCTTAATGGCAAGAGTAAGAAGGAAATATATTGATTATTAATTTCATTATACCACGCTATCATTTGTAGCCCCACCCGTACCTACCTAAAGACATATAATTCAAGCTGAAAAGATCTATCTACCGCACTATCATTTACAATTCCTTTTAAACTAATTATTATTACAACTCTATTGTATGCATCGAACTATAATTTTTTTAACTTGTACCGTAACTATTCGACCCAAATTAATCCCAGACGCATCAACTTATCAATACAGACAATCAACTAAATGCTTCAATATCGTGTGCATTTCGTTTGTTTTTCCTTTGTAAATGTCAATTTAAAATTTTAACTCAAACTCAAATTAGTCTCATCTAAAGTTATGTATGTATATCATTTTTTTTGCTTCACTAAAGTGTTGATAACATAGGCACTATAGTGTTTTAATATTTAAAAAAAAGCCATAAGAACAATCTTGATTTCCGTGATGGTTTGTTAATACACATGTAAAATAATAACAAAAAAATTAAGCAAACCGATACATCAGCCTTGCAGTTTTCCATTCAAAACTAATTTACCTTATCTCCCATAATCGCACTATGACACTCCCCTTTACTCACACACTTGTGTGACACAATACACACTTGCATAATGATCAGCCATAACAAATTTTATAATAACACCAACCTCCCGGCGAGGACGAACATTTTTAATCGCGTGGGAGTCTGATTTAATTTTTTTTTGTTTACCCTATATTAGTTGCCTATATAGTTTTTTTCCTTGTATGCCCTTCCAATGATATCCATCGCAGATTTTATTCGCACGCAATGCTTTCGTTTCACCTCACACCAAAAACACAACAACTTTAGAGGAAAGAAATATGTGAAAAGCTTTGTTCAATTCTTCATCGCTTTTTGGTTCGCATTAAGAGGCAGAGGATATATAATTTAAACTCACCAATTACACATTTTATTTCTGCCTAGATAAAAATCATCAGCAATGCTATAGAAAAAAAAACTCGCACACAAAATGCAATCGGGAACTAAACAAACAAAAAAAGAATAACCTATCAGAACAACAATTAAAATAACACAAAACAATAATCAAGAGAATTGTTGTTTTTTTTTCTTTTTTTTCCTCGCAAATACAATTGTTTGCCCCACTGTGGTAGGTGCAGGCAAGTGCAACGTGTTCAAATGCATAAAGCTTTGCAGTTTCTCACGCTTTCATATCAGTTTTTTTTTTCTCTTCCATCACCCTTCAGAAAATTGTCGTGTTAAAGAGAGATAATGAGAGAAAAGCCCAGTGTGCAACACAAAAACGCACACACGCAATTACGGTGCAGTTTAATGCAAAGTTCTCTTCGACAAGTTTTTTTTTATTTTATTTATTTTAATTGCATGTTATTAGTGTGTGTCCGGGTTGACGTTTTTCCCATGCTGCAAAATGGCATAAGCCAGTTCCCTCGGTGTCTCCCCTTTTTTCATGATTCTTTCATTATACAGAATAATATTATAATTCACCTCTGTTTCGCTCTCTTTGACATTTCGTCTTATTGTGGTGTGTTTGTGGGTGTGAAATGTGAATGTGCCATTTTTTAATACTTTCCATACGTCAATTTTATTTGACACCTACACGATGCGAAATCAATTGGTAACCTTGAAGATGACATTAAGTGTCAAAAAATAAAAATAAAATGGTATCTAGTAAAGGCATTTGGGTTGTCATGTGGTGAGTTTCTTATATTTTCTGATGGGAGCGTGGAGAACGCAAACAAACACTGCGTAATGCGTGCAAACACTTACAACTGATACGATAATGTGACATTGTAATGAGAAAACATCAATTGAAGGAGGCTACAAGAAAACATGTAAAATGTACTCGTTTTGTGTTAGTTTCTTTTGACATTTCATTGTCAGGAATATCATTACCATCTATGTATGTACTACGATTATTGTTAGTCAAACGAAAAAAAAAATCTTACCACCTAACAATCGCATACCGTCACACAAATTATGTTGTTATAATTAAGAAAAAAATTAACCATACTGTTACCAATTTAGGCACTCGTCGTGTGAACGACTAATAATAATAGGTGAATGTAGGATAGGAACTTCCTGACACAACATACATTGGTTTTCTGACGCAAAATGTGAATCAATTACCACAGCGACGCTGTAATGTCACGTGACTAATTGCAGTTGGCATTTCTTTTTTTTGTCATTTTTCTTAGCATGCAAGAATGAAAACAAAGAAAATTGAAAAAAAAAGAATTTAAAGAAATCACATGACGTCATTGTGCGTCTTATTGCTGTGGTATATGTATGTAATTGAATGTCAGTTAGAAAAAAAAATCGTTATCGTAATCGTTAAGGCTTTAGAGATAATATCTGTTGTTGGTGTTAATATATAAATAGGCTAAACAGAGTGGTAAAGAGAGCTATAAATACAGGTACAACATTCAGCTGGTTTGTTGTCATAGCGAAAAATTGACGTTATCTGTCATTCCTGTCAGCAGGCATGTTTTTCAATGTATTGGAGGGATGGTAATAAAAAAAGAATATCTTTATCGAATGTTAATAGACAAGGTTAAGGGAAAAAGAATGATAAGAAGGTTTAATTGAAATAAACATTAAAATTAAACAAATACACCCTGATGTAGTAGGTGCCAATGAATTTGTAGAGATAAATGGTGGAGCACAAATTGTCCTCCTATCAAAAGATGCTATACTTTTTTTTAAATGCCATTTGTGAAAAAACAAATACAAAATACGCATCTACAGGACATAATTCCTATACGGCTAAAAAACGCGCAATAATTGCAGAATCTACATTTGCTGCTATTTGCAAAAATTATAGCATCTTAAGAGAGGGTGAAAACTTTTGCACCACTTGTTAAGCCTTCCAAAGCCAAAGCACCTACTCTAGGTCTTGATTGATTGATTTTCAATTACTGAAGATTTTGCGAGGAACATGAGGAATAGAGATGAAGATTATAATGAAGGCGAGCATGGTAGTGGGGTATAATAGCATCTCGGGTGTCACTATTGAATTTTTCTTTAATAAATATTTATTATTCAGCGTTGCCAACTTTGTGTTTTGTTTTCTAAATTTTTTTTAATAGACCATTTATGAAACTAACGAATTCAGTTAAAAATTATTTTAATACAACAAATTCTGGAATTTATTTTTATTTTATTTTAGAATTAGCTCGCAGTGAAAGAGTAGCCAGAACTCTTATAATGTTGAATAAACACTTAGAGGCCATTAGGAAAATAAGAATGTAAAAGGAGATACACCGATGCACATTTGTTTGAAAGTTCTGCATTTCAAAATTGGAAGGAATAACAGGGTCCAGTAAGGCATTCCATATTCGCATGGTAACCGTACCAAAAGAATTTCTGTGCGTCCGAATTTGGGCTCCACGGTACACTTGTGAGCACTCCTCACAATTTGAGTAGTACAGTTGAACCGTTTTAGGGGAACAATACATAGCTGGTTATTTCACTAGAACATTGTTTCTAAAAATAGCAATGAAAGCAAAAAAGCAAGAAACGTTTCGACGGTGATCCAGAGATGTTAAACTTCTGTTATTGTTCGATCGCCTATTATTTATTTATTTTTTAAGTTCTTTTTCTATCCAAAAAACTCAAATAGGTTATTGAAGCATTTATAACCGCATCTGTGCTACGAGTAGAAGTAAAGTGACCAATTAAAGGGCCTGAAAAAGTTATTGAGGCTCTTAGCTAATTAGATTAGCTTTTTTTTTTTTTTTATAATTAACGCGCGCACAAGGGATTATGTGTTTCCCTTTTAATGTAGAACACACTGCGCGGGCATTACGAAGATAGGGTGGGGAGAGATAGGAGGTGCCGATTAACATTGGTTTTGAATGTTTGCAGATCAAAATGGCAAGGGAAAATCCCGCCGGGTAAACTATTCCAAATTCGTGTCGTTCGGCTAAAAAAAGAATCCCTATATTTCACGGTACGTCCGAAATTAGGCTCAAGAGTGAACTGATGAGCATTCCTTGCGAGACAAGTATTACGGGAGAAACTTTTAAGGGGAGGAATGCAACTGGCTACTTCGAGTGAACATTTTTTGTAAAAGAAACGATAAAATAAGGAAAGACATGAAACATTGCGTCGGTGTTCGAGTGGGGCAATTGTTTCAGCGGCAGTTCTATTACCTATCAATCTTAACGCTCGATTTTGTATTCTATCAAGCAGGTGAAGCGATGTTTGCGAAGCACCTGCCCAGAGGTGGGAGTTATACTCGAGTTTAGGGCGTATAAACGCTTTATAAATTGTAGCCAGATCAGATGGGGAAAAATACTTCTTACACCGATACAGAAAACCTAAGCACTTTGCAGCATTCTTAGCGATCTCAAATATATGGTCGTTCCAACGGAGGTCGTCGTTGACACACATACCGAGTACTGAGAGCTTTTCGGTTTCTTCGATGTAAGTGCCATTCATGGACAATGGCATTGGGGGAATGTTTAGCTTTAACGACAGAAGACAGCTTACTTTTTAACAGAATTTTTTAACTCGCCTACCTGGCTCACGTAAGTAACCAATGAAAAGTTCAAATACTTAACCCAGGACAGCCACAGGAATCGATTTAGTTGTCGATGTTACTTTCCCTTTTCTACAACTATGTAGCCAACAGTAGGTAATAAAAATGCAACTGCAAATATCAATTTCATTAAGTCACGAAAACCGGCGGATCTGATCTAAGCATTTTCTCAGGTCCCGATCGGATACTGCCTTACCGAACTGGAGACCATTCACTTTACTTTTGCAACAATTTCTCGGTCGTAAAGAAGTTTCGTATCTATTGTTTTAACGCTGACGTGGTAGATCACGGGAATCGCCGATCTATCCTGCATCAGCCCTCGACTCTCTAAAAAACGAAAGGCGCTAGCGGGCCCACTGTTCTGTACACGATTAAATCTTCGACATACGCTATTAGGTAGGCTTTCAATGATTTAGTATTAATATTAAATATTTTCATAATTTTTGCCACTTCTCCCACAAGAACGGTAATTTGTTTCGGGATGAGGAGTAGCCTATTTTTCAATCTAGCACCTTTATCATCTATTTACCTAATTTCACCCAAATCAGTTAAGCCTTTTAGGCCTAATTGAAAATGAATGAGATGAATTTTGGAAATAAAATTTAGTTTCGATTTTTGCGAGCCACGACGAGTCTTAGCCCACTTTCTGAGGGATAACACTGCAAACTTAGAATTCACCATAACACACCAACTTTTTTCACCACGCTGCAGTTAATTATTGTGAACAAAAACACTCACTTCGAATTAGCTTTTTATATGTACAGTGGATTAAATACCAACCATAGTTTTTTGTATACCAAATTTTCTTAAAATGTCGCACCAAATAAGGCCTGTTTGAATTTTCAATTCGAAAGAAAAAAATTTCAAATTGTATTTCAGAACAAAATATTTAGATAAAAAACAAATCACTTTGCTTTAATGAAAAACACTAACTACATAGTCAAGTTCGATTTACCTAATAGGCATTACTTTCTTAAAATATTTGTATGCATAATTAGAGTTTCATTTTATGCTTTAAAACACGTGTCTTAAAATAACAGGCTTTTGCAACCAAAACAAAATGTCATATAATGTATATGGTCTTTTTCCCTTTACGGCAATCCTTAGCCTGCGCATAAATTATCCCAAAATTCGCTTTTAAGAATATAGGTATCCTCAAAAACTCATCCATACTATTTGGCTAAATAGGTAACGTCATTCCGGCGTGAAAGCCAATTTAAAATTTCCTAATCACTCCCACGATCAATTTATTTCTTATTCCAAACACACATAAGATCGGCCCAGACTGTGCCGCACTTCTAATATTTATGCCAAACAATAAAATGTGCAACAAGCCAACAGTCCCAGCACTAAAGTAGTTATAAAAGCCTTGTCATCGCCATCAATATTCCCACAGCCACATCACCATACAAACATACCCAATCCCAACACAATGTTGCTCTAACTTCTGTCATCGCATTGTAACGCAGCAAAATTTATAATCACCATAAAATAAAATAAAAACGAAACTAAAATATAAATAAAATAATAAAAATTAAAACGTTTTATTCCACACAGAAAGCGCGATTGCATAACGCCCTGGCCGCTCGGCTCGCATACAACACACGCGGTACTAACAGACACAATTTAATGCAAAACACGGATCAGCATGTTGAAAAGAGGAACAAATTTACAAAAAAATAAAAAAAAACTTTCTTGTCGACTAAAAAAACAAAATGGACCTCTGTATACTCGTATGCAACAAAAAAAAATCCGTTTGCTCAAGGCCAAGGCCATCGCCATATTTAGCACGATTGTCGGCCCAGCAGGGGTGAGCAGGGCACGGGAAAAGGGGAGCCGAACGACAAACAATGCGATCTTGCTTTGTGTCTCTTCATAACAAATTCGAACGGACCCAGGCCAGACAGAACTAAATTATAAGCCCCGACCTGAGTGCATGCAACATTGACTGGATTCTGACTCGGATCTGCGATCACGACTGACGAGCATCTTGGTCAGTCAGTTAGTCGGTCAAAGCTTTGCGGGATGATCAGTTCCGTGATAAGATCGTGGAATGCCACCACCACCGATGATCATGCCCCACTGATCGTTCATACAGATAGGGTTCCTTGTTGTTGTTTTTTTTTCTTCTCCCCTGTTTATAGGAAGCTTTCGGATTTTATCAGTGTTCAGTGTTCCCCTCCTCCACCCTGAACAATCGACAATCAACCTCCACAGCAGCACCTCAACCGATCGCGATTCACGAGCGAACGTGCTTAACGCATCATGTTTTTGGTGTGTTCTGCTGCCATAACTTACCTGCATACATATATCATCATAATTCGCAAGCGCGCAATTCGCATGTGTGGTGGCGGATGGCGGAACTAAAAACGAATAAAAAATCGCAATGCATGCACGATTATCATGTTTTGAGAACACTGCTGTTGCGGTTGTATGTTTGTTTGTGATGACGATCATGATGATGATGATGACGGTGATCATCATTTCTCATCTTCGGTTCGTTGTACCGCGGTGCTGTGCGGCACAGGGAAAACGCACAACATAGCAACAAAACATCGCGAGAGATATACATACATAAATAATGGCAATAGTGAATGCGATTTATGCGATCATCATTAATCTCGGAGCGGTTGTGGTTTGATGGAAATAGTGTGGAATGTGCATAGTCGGAGTCGGAGTAATTCAAATTTGCGAACCGATTTCGCAGCAGATAGAGAGGTAAGACTATTGGAGTGGAACCAACAGATGGGGGTTATGAATTCATGCGTGTAAGGAACAATGGAGTGCGTGGTGTGTTTGCGCTTATGTTATGGAGTTCCTAGCCTCAGGCTGGAAAGAGCGAAACCTGGAAAGATAGACTAATATTGTAAAAACTTGGATTTGTTAAAGAAGACGAGAATAACTACGGCGAAACTATTTGGCTCGTATTGAAAGCACTTATTAGTTTTTTTTCGAAAAAGGAGAGTTTTTCAATTAGTTTTCAAAAAAAGGGAACAAAAGATGATGCTCTATCGAGTGATTAGTGATTACTCATATGCTCTTTAAATTTAATAGGCGTGGGGCTATTATAATATAATTTCTCCCTCAGGTGGTGTTTTAAAGGTTAAGTTGTGGTCAGAGCCGTAATCATAACAATCGTCGATTTGAAACAGAAGAAAATTAAAATTAATAGTCAATATCATTAATTCTGCTAAAATTTTGAATTTCAATTTTTTCGTAGATTTTTTTTAAAGTGTTAACTCTATCAAACTCGAATATGACATGGCTTTACTTTTGAGGGTTAACAAGCAAACAAAAACAAAATACACGTAAATAAAACATGATGGAAGTACCTATCTTATACCATTAAAAAATACTGTATCTGGATTAGTGTTTTAAATAATGCAAACATGTGAATGAAAAATAAAAAATAAGGGTTTTTTTGGCGATAAGTTTCTATTAATTCCTTGTAATGGTAATTTGTCGTCGGTAATGGTCGATTCATCCTCCAAAATAAACAATTCATCTTAATGAAACTATTTTCTCACAATTTAGATTTATTAAAAAATAAAGGACTCAAGAGAGTTTCCTAATGGATAACTAATTTTTTAGGCAAGGCGCGACGGATTGTTAGAAGGGTAAGCTACGTCTACTGGTTTATATATAAATACATGCGAGCAAAAAGGTTAGAATCACACACGATTTGCACACGTTGTTCAGAAGTGAGTCTACTTATAATGAAATGGCAAACCAAATTGAGCATAAATCAAGTGACAGCTGTCAAAAAGATCAACTCCGAAAAAAGTTATGCCAGATTGAAAACCACACGTCTAAAAAAAACACCCTTTATTTATTTTTGAATTTTCGCGCTCTCTATAAGTGCGAAATAAGGTCAGAACCAATTGATTAAATGATCGGCTGGGCTAATCGTCTTAAAATTTAGAACTTAACGTTCTATTTTACTTTATTTATTTTTGAATTTTCGCGCTCTCTTTAAGTGCGAAATAAGGTTAGAACCAATTGATTAAATGATCGGCTGGGCTAATCGTCTTAAAATTTAGAACTTAACGTTATTTTGACATTCTACAGAATTTTTTTTACCTAAATACTAACGGTACAACCGTTAAGTAAAAGCTTATTTTCCTCGTAAATGGCTCCAAGAATTTGTATGCAAAAAAATCAGTGTACTATTGTATTACATTTTGGTGAAAAAAAAGTTAAGATGGTGGGCCAAAAACGGTACCTCCCATAGGACCTATTTTTTTAATCGCCTTTTTCGATAACAGGTTAACCGATTACAACCAAAAAATTGAAAACGTGTAGGTGATTTTCTTTTAAAATTTTGTTTTTAAATGTAGGTTATTTGTGTGCATTCTTAATTCATTTTTTTCTATTTTAAAAAAAAAAAGTTGTTAAAAAACACGTTTAATTTAAAAACCGTTCCTACGATTTTGAAAAAAACCATTTACACTTTTTCAAATTAAAAACACAAAATACATTATTTTTAATTATTAAGCTGAAAACAATTTTACGTACACTTTTTCGAACATCAAAAATCACAAAAATCGAATAAAAACTTTAAATTCAATTTCCTTTAATATTTTTTTTCAAATTTCATTGGATGTTGTGACCACACATAAAAGCAAGCACGTGCGTGTGTTTGTATGTCTGTCAGTCTGTTAGTCTGTCAGTCTACTTGTCTGTGTGTGTAACGATCTATAGCCTAAACGGCTAAAAGCATTACCTTCAATTGATGTTTATGTGATTACTTTGGCATTGTTCCGAGAGGACATTGAAATTAAATTTTTAGGGCTCAAAATTACGGTACCTGCCATATATATATTGCTCATTGGATTTCTTTAAAATTGTATGTTCGAAGAGATCTAGACAGCTAAATTAATTCTCCAAGCCAAAATTTTGAATTTTGAAAATTTAATATTTTTAAAACTAATTATGTAATACATACATTTTATTTTAAATTAACGATTAGATCTATATTAAAAAACTCTAAAAACCTGCGTACCGAAATTTCAAAAATAAAAAAACAAGATTTTATCATAACCTACAATTTTCGAAAAACTTTTTTCATAAAATCGTTATTTTATAAGGCGTGTGATGGCGTACTGCATTTTTACTAAAAACCGTTAAGTGTTATTGCCTTGTTATTGTTCTAGGTAAATGTTTCTTGTATTCTAATATGATTAGGTACATAAGAGCAAGTACTTGCGATCCAGTCGTGCTCATTTTTCGATACGTATTTTCCGAACAGCATTTTTTTATTTATGAATACATAATTACTTTTAGAAAGCTAATTTATTTAATAATTTAAATCAATGCACCAACATTTTTACTTTTTAAATAGTAAACCGCAGTGAATTAAAAAAAAAAACTAAAATAAAACAACAGAAATATTTTTTTTTATTTTAAATTAATTTAAAAAAAATTAAAACCATTTTTTTTAAATTTAATGTAGTGTCTAATTGTTAATTATGTTAAGTTTTGTAATCAGTGGATCTTTGATCCATTGATGAAAGAATAAATAAATATATGTCAAGACCCGTAATAAACGATAAATATTGATTTTTTTGTTCTTCCAAATAAATATTTCACATGTCGCAACGCTGAAATTGTGTCAAATTAATTTCAACGAATTATTTTAAAAAGTACGGCTTTTAATGATATTGACTTATGCATTTATTGAAGGTGTATTAAATTCTAATAGTAAAGGCTTCTGCAATCTTAAGCAACTCAACAAATAATACATTAAAAAAAAACAACACACTTACCTTAAACTAGAACACTCGCCAGTCGGGCGTCACCCGTCCAGCAATCCATAAGATAGTAATTTTTCTTGGCCGTGTTGCCAGATTTCTCCGTGATTCAACAATACACGTTTGTGGCTGCAGCAGCTTGGTTGGCGGTGACGCAGCGCGGCTACAACTGCTACTAATCCTTAAGCGCACAAAATTTTACACGAAAGTTTTAATATTTTTATATTTTTTTTCAATATAATTGATCAAATATGTGTTAATTTCTAATTGTGTTTAGCCTTCTGTTGCTCCTTATGTTTTGTTAACCTTTTTTTTATAATTGTTCGTCGTCTTTGTGTGTGTGCTGAGATGAAAAATAAAAAAAATTCCAAATCAAAATCGTCCTTACAATGACAATAAACGGAGAGACGATCTCTGAAACGACACAACAAAAAAGAAAATGCAAATAAGAATGAGTGGTAAACATTTAGATATACAGAAGAAGTTCAAGTGTATTTCGAAATAATAGAGGCACCCTTATCAGGATAATTACACGGAAAAGTTTTTTCTTTCTAACTATCCAATTACAGTGCTCCTTTACACAACATTATACTGTGTGTTTATAATTCACGAGTACACCACAGGGAGCAAGTGCTCAAGGTGGTTGGAAAATGCAGTAGATTTTCAAATTTCGCCCCGAAACTTATTTGCAACCCCATAGCATGCACCCTCTCAACAAGAGTGTCCTCTAATGTTTTCTGTATGTTCGTTCCCCTTTCTGTTTCGTTCGCTCTCCTTTTGGGGGTAATTAAAAGAGAGTGAAAGTTTACACACGATTTCAGTCCCAAGAATCCGTATATACCTATGCATTCCTTGCATAAATTACATGCCACGTACTCATCCCCCGTCATAAATCCCGCCGCGCTGCCGAGACACAACAAACACACATGCATGACAAACGAAAGGAGCATCATTAATATGCATACTCACCCTGTCCCAAGTTTCAAATACCTCCACCACCCCACCAGTCATTTAGAAAAAGAATTTTTTGTGTGTTGGTCTTTCTGCACCCCCAGGAGGTGACAGGGATGATGATGGAGTGTGGGTTGTGTTTGGTTTTAATGTGCAGATTACAGTGCACCAAAGGTTGTTGCCATCACTCACTTACAACGTCTTTGCTGTAATGCTACCCCAAACCTAACGCAGGGATATCATTTAAGAGAAACAAAATTTCAAAATAAAAAACAAGCAACAACCAACACTTCCCTCATCCCCAAAACTTTGTCTGTGTGTGTGTGTGAATGAAACTCATTGTATGCAGATGCAGGTGGCATCCTTATAAAATGTTATCCCGTATGCAGTATAGGCAATAAGTAACTTGCATTTTTAAGGACTCAATTGTTGTGTAACATAAAATGTGGAAGCAGTAGATACACCATGTCATGTAGTCACTTACACCCATAGGCATTTCAATCAAAGACTAGGTTGGTAGGATGAAATTTTTGGTTCAGTTAAGTTTATAAACCGATTTAGAATTTCTTGAGTGAAGGATGCAGGTATTGACGTTTTGAAGTTCATATTTAAAGCTGCCGAATGTTTCATTACAAATTTCATGCAAATTGTACGAAGTTGATGGATAACCATCAAGGCGGAAACAAACAAAGGCGGAAATTATACTATCCAACGTGGGCAAAACAGATAGAGAGAGAGAGAGAGAGATAGATAGAGAGGGAGAAAGATAGATAGAGAGAGAGGAGAAATGCAATTAAATGAAATGAAATTAACTGAAATGATATGAAATTAAATGAAATAAAACGAAATGAAATGAAACGATATGAAATGAAATTAAATGAAGTGAAATGAAATGAAGTGAAATGAAATGAAATGAAATGAAATTAAATTAAATCAAATGAAATTAAATTAAATGAAATTAAATGAAATTATATGAAATTACATAAATGAAATTAAATGAAACGAAATAAAATTAAATTAAATTAAATGAAGTCATAAAAACTCTGTTTTCCAATTAAAATACAGTTTTTTTTATTCAAAGCCTTCGTTTTTATCTTTCGGAGCTTTTTCCTTAAAATCAAAGTTTCTAAACCATAAGTTTGCAATCTTCTTTTTACTCAGGCTAATTTATTTATTCAAAATTTTTGCTTACAGCCACTTTTTTTCTAATAGCTCCCTGACCCATATTTTTGTAGAAATACCAACCGTGGAAGCAGTGCGGTTTCAAAAACTTGTCTAATTTCTCATATTACTAATCGTAACCTATGTATTCTTGTAGTTCTAAGAAAACATTCTGTAACCGAATAGGTCATTCCTCGAATTTAAATAAGAAGAACGTGCTCCAGTTGCTTGTATTGAATGCGAAACGCACAAAAAACTCTTGAAACTTCTGAAGAATAAAATCATAAACTTACTATAAACCCTAAATGGTGCCACATTTCGAAATTCTACTTAATGCACCACAGTTGGCCTTATTTTTTTTATATTGATCGAGTTACATGGAAAACAGCAGTTCATATGATTTTTATTCGCACTTATTTCAAAATATTGCAACAAGAGGTTTCGGCTTAGGAGCTACATATGTATCTAGATACTTTACTCGCAGTTTTATAGTGCGACAGAAATCTGATCGTGATTGTTGCTTACATATGTCGAAAAATATAAAAAAAAAGAAACAAGACACGTAGGTGTATGGGTTTTTAATGCTTTTCCATTTAAATGAAGGCAGTTCCAAGAATCTAATCAGGGAAGGAATGTATTTATTTTTTTTGTGCAAGTTTTTGCCGCAATTTGAGATGAAGAAGTTCATAAGCCTTAGCAGGCGCCATGAAAAAAAATACAGTTATTTTTGCACAGGTCTCAAGTGAATATTTATTCTGTATAGGTATTGGGAATAAGGTTGCAGAGAAAATTTGAGCATATCAGGCACAGCATAAGGAAACCTCTAAATTTTCATATTGGTTTTTCGTCAGGTTATGTTCATAGGGAGTATTGTTAAGTCGGATTGTATTTACCTTTTTTCACCAAAAATAGGGGAACACCTGCCTGCCCCAACACCAAAATACAATTTTCTTGAAAAATATTTAAAAAAAACAATACGTATACGCCACCGTAGCCAATTCACCAAATTTCATTTTAAGAAAAAATCAAATTCAACGTATTTTTAATTTTTAATCACTGCACCATTCTTAGCAAATTTATTATTTAAATCCTGCAGGGCATCCGTCTCGTCTAGGTGCTCTCAAAGGAAAAAATCTGAAACAAGAAAAGTGCTCCTGCCGCATAAGAGAAAGCAAAATAAAAAAAATTATAGTAAATAACATTTATTCTCACATAGACTGGCCGCCGATTTAATTAATGCAATTATTATTTAACAACAAGTCGACCGAGACGCCACCATCAGACGTCGCGTCGTCGTCGACGAGGACAATGGCGACAACGACCTAAGTAGCCAACCTTAAGTAGATACATAGGATGGACTCGGTCGCGGACGACAACCCCAGATGGTTTTGGTTGGGTGGCAGATACACGAGAGACGAGACAAAATATACAAACTTAAGAAGCCCAACTTCACGAAATCAAATCCAAGGAAAACGTCAAAGACTTCAGGTGTGCTAGAGATTGGGATTTTATCTTTTAATCTCAACCCCTCTTAATCAACCCCCTTCATCCAAATAGGGATTGTTGGGCGAAGACAAAAAAAAATCTTTTGATCGTTTTTGCTGATGATTTTGGACTTAAAAGAGCTCGACTTGAAGTTGGATGGGAACAAAAAAATCGAAGCAAGGAAGGAATAAAGTCAGAAATCCAAAACCAAGAAGGAATATAGAAATTCAAGACACATGCACATACCACTTCTAGAGGAGAGTCATGTGTTTGTGTATGTGAAGGGCTTTTCACTTTCCCTTTCGTTTGACGGTCGATGAGTTGGTCTGACGGTTTTTCATTTTTTTTTTTTTTTTTTTGAAGAGTCCTAAGAATGGGGTGGCACACAAAAAAAACGAAAACAAAAAACAAATTTACAAACAAAAAAAACGTCTAACGAGACGGTTATTTCACTTTTCCTTTTTTCCGGTGACCCACCCTTTGTCCCGTTGCACGCCTCTTGTCCCTTGCGTCGTCATCGTCTTTGACAGAATGTTTTCCCTTTTCATTTTGAATCGTCGTTGTCGTGGTAGGTTGTTTTTTTTTTTTTTTTTTTGTTGTATTTGTTTCGTCGCTTATGTTGATGGTTGATGAATTTACGCGAAATTGCAATGTCTGGAGTTTTTTTTGTCGTTCATGGTTGTTGTTGTTATTTTTTTTTATCGCAGGTGAATTGCACACTAAAACGACACACAAAACCCAAACCCCTAAAACAGGGGTATTTAATATTTTTTGCCGGTGTTTTTTTTGCATTTTTTTTTTAATTTGTTTTTGTTTGCTTGCTTATCGATCGATGTGTCTGGTCTGGAGGTGCGCACATTAACCAAAGAAAATGCAGAAAGCAAGGAAAATCTGGCTGAGGACTTCTAAAGATACTGCCGAGGACGACTGACACCGGCTGCGGCGACATATATAGGCACACACAAGAAGACCAGGACACCCTATGTTGTCCGTGCAACATACATGTACAAGCAGCTTACATTATAAAGTTCTTACTAGACTACAAACAGGGAAGGAATTTGGTTTGCATCGGGCCGCTTCATAGTTTTAAGGAAACTTCATTCCTTTCTTGGAGGTTTTACAAACACTCTTAGTGAAATTTATGATTTGAAAATATTGAAATGACATTTTTAAAAGAACATTTTTGATTTCAGATTAAATAGAAACAAAAAGAAAACAAAAATTTAAATTTGTCGCTGTAAAAAATATTTTCAAAAAAAAACGTTTCTGAAATGTTTTTGTTTTTTTTTTATGAAGTTAGATTTAGCTCTAAAACATTTCAGAACTTTTTTTTGTAATAATAAACATTTTTGGTTTGTTAAAATTTTTTTCTGAAATATTTATTTTATTTTTGCAAATCTTATCGACATCGATTTATGCCGACATTAAAACAAATTAAAAAAAAAATAAAATTAATTAAATTAAAAATTAAAATTAAACAAAAGTCATTTCAAAGAAAAACAAATTCGATTTGTTTTAAAAGGTCCACACTAAAGGAAACATTAAATATATCATTTTTAAACTCGATTTCTTAGTTTTTATTATTACTTAAAATTCATTTCTGAAATGTTTTTTTCTATGTTTTAGAATCACTTAAAAAAACATTTCTAATTTTGTTTATGTTAATGACAATGAGACGATTTCAAGCATTTTTATTTTGATTCCAAGAACCATCTTGTAAAATATAAAATATAACAAAAGAATCAAATTGAATTTTGTTCAAGGTTTTCAATAATTTTCCATTCAGAAACAAATGATTAAGCATTTTTTCCTAAGCTTTATCTTTTGTGAAATTGTGAACACCTAATAGAAGTTGCAGAATTTTCTACAAAACTTTTAAAAACAACATTAATAAAAAAAATGCTTTAAGGCTCTAAATTATGAGAGTCCTGCTTTGACTTTTTCGGTTACGTCTGAGTCACTTGGTATTTCCAAAAGGATTTACAAACTTCTTGCAGATATCCTAGTATAGTCAACTCACCAGCTCAACCCAACCCGACCAGTCATCCAAGAGCCAGACGATTATTATTATGACGAAATATACACATATGTGCAACCAAACAGGTGGTGGTTGGGAAGACACCGTACATGTAGCTCGGGCACATAGCGGAGACCCACAGCTCGCCTTATAGCCAATTTGTACACTAGCTACGCGGTGTCATCTCAGAAGGGCGGCGTGGCGGAACGCTGGTTGGTTATTGCGTCGACGGTAGTAGTAGCGTCGATTGTTGAGGGAAAACTTTAAGAGACAGACTAGGAATTGGTAGAGTAGACAGGGCTTTGATTTGGTGGTATGATGTTGCATGTTCTCGCGACGTTAGCATTAAATTGCAAAAAAGTATTCATTAAGGATTTTTGTTTTTGGTATTTTTTTTATTCGTTTTAGTGGGTGAAAGTGTAGTGGAGAGTCTGGAAAATGAATGAATATAATAAGTCATAAATGTAAAGCTAGACAATGTCTACATAGAAATAGGAAGAAAAAAAACTTTAGTCTGAGTTGATGGTTAATGAACATTTAAGGCTTTGACAGAATACCAATTTTCTTTGTATGTTTTATTGAAAAGCTGGACATTAGAAAGCTGGAAGATTTAAATAAGTTTTTATTTAAATTTGCCAGAGACATATTGAGATCTTTTAAGTCTTAAAAGGGAAATTATTAAAGGAATCCGAAAAGATTGGAAGTCTTGCACAAAAAATACAAATTCCAAAGCTGAATCGATGTTTGACCGATGCCCTTAGTCTGATCATTACTTAATGTGATCATTTCTACCATTCCGTGCCACCTTACGAAACATAAATAGGCATTTAAATCACATATAGGTAGATGTTTTATTCCATTGCAAAATCTACCAGTCCCTGAAAAACATTTTATAATTTTGAAGAACTTTTATGAATTACTTTAGCTCCCATAAACGAGTTAGAAAAACAGTTATTTCGTGTAATGGTGTATGTTTTTCATTTTCAAAATTACCATATGTTTGTACGTATATGCGAAACCTAAGCACAGCTAAAATTATGTGGATACAGCCATCGACACCTGAAAATCAGACTTCCCATCGGAAGTAGTAATTAAAAAGTGCAACAATGCTAAGTTTAAGCGGATGCGTTTAACCAAAAAGTGCATTTATTGTCTACATTTATAAATTACACAAAAAAACTGTCGATTCATTTACTTGGAATTTGTGGCAACTCAAAAAAATGAAAATAATAATAATTTGACACCCTCACTCATTGACAACTTTTGAAGCTCAATGTATAGACCTGCTGTAGGCCAATAGCCATCTACCAAGCAGTAGCCCCGCTGTCGGCCGTCACACGAGAATGTACCAAATTAAAAATGTCACATAATTATAATGAAGAAAAAAAGAAATCAACCAATATGGCCAACCAGGTTCTACCAAAGGGAGTCTCTGCAAAATCTAAAGATCGTCCCGGCCTTCGTTCTTTGTCGATACTAAACACTGATTACCTACCACTCCTGCTATTGCATTTAATTTAAATCGTTAATTGCGTCATATCGCTGGTACTATTTTTTTAACGCTAACTTACCTGGGATATCCATTGCACCCCTCACGCGCTGTAACATTGAATCGGTCACTTAATCTTGGGTTTCGCATGTCGTGTTCAGCCATAAGAACATACTGGGTGTCTTGGAGAAAATGGAGAACTAAAAAGAGTGGAATCAAAAAAAAATAATAATAAAACAAATCCCCATTGGTAGGAGGTTCAACGCAACAGCACAGTAATTCCAGGAATTTTTTGGGGTCTTGACGAGTCTCCTTGGTGTTTTTTTTTATGATATTTTGCTGAGTCTTGCACGAAAAGACTGCGCGCGCAAGGAGAGAGATTGACCACCACAGTTTGACCGGACGATCGTTGTTGTTGTTTTATCTTTTGCAACTATACATATAAGTGTATTTAAATATTTAATTAATTTATGTATGTTAAGATGAGAATTTATTTTCAAACTTATAAGTTTTTTTCGAGGGCATTATAATTTCATGAGTTAAGAGCCCAGTGCTCACACTAAGAAGGTAGAGAAAGTTAAAAAAATTCTTTTATCGAGAAATCAAAAAAAAAAACTATAACTATCATATTTGAGAGAAAAGCTCTCTATTTTAGCTCTGCTTTAAAACTTCTCCTTAAACCTAGTTCTCGGCTTCGGTTATGAGCTAACATAGCAAGTAAATATTTTGGCGATAGATTCGACTTAATTTGAAGCAATGGCTTATGTTATGTTCACCTTAAGAGCATCGATCAATTCGCATAGACTCTACTTTAGAAAACCTCACAAGGAAAGTCTCAGGGGGTCAATTCGCAAGTTCATGCGAATTGACCCCCTGAGTGGCCAATTCATGTCACCTATTGGAAAGCTAAATTTATACCCTCAAATTGTCATGCAGAATTTCAATCGTGGCGTCCGCTGTATTTTGAGGATACATTATCACCTGGTGAGCCTGGTGTGGCTTGGTGTAGCCATATACGGCAAATTTGCTTGATAACGCAGCCATTCATATATATACATACATTAAGATGGAGTTTAAGAAGTCTTACTTCGGTCGTGTTGTCTAAAGCACACTCATTTTTTTATAATAATTCTTGAAGCCGTTTTTGGGAACAAATGGTTTTCCTAATATATAGTTACGGAAAAAACTATTTTTTTTTGTTTTGACAAAAAGTGAAAACTCATATAACTACTAAATATTTTTTCAATAAACGATTTTAATTTTTTATTCTTTAATAATATGATTAAAAACTAAATCAATTCATTAATAAATAAAAAAATATGAATACTTCTGATCAAAATGATGTTAATTATTTATTTTGTTTCAAAATCCTGCCAGAAATTTAATATTTTATGGTGTAGCCTCTATTTTTTTAACACTGCACGGACTCTTCTCGGCATTGATTGGACAAGTTTGCGGCAAGTGCTTGTTGGTATAGTGTACCACGCTTCCTCAATTTTGCTCCACAATTATTCTTTATTTTAAGATTTTTTCGCACCCAGAGATTTCCTCACAATGGCCCATACATTTTCCAATGGATTATGGCCTGGAGATTGAGAAGGCTAGGTAACAAGGTCGAACCTATGCTCTTGCAGCCACCTTTTGACTTTGCGTGATGTGTGCTTTGGGTCGTTATGCTGCATGAATTGCCACTTTAGAGGAGTTTCCACCTCAGCATATGGAAGCATGACCTCCTCTAATATTTTGGCATATAAATGCTGGTCCATATTTTCTTTGATCGAAAATATTGGATCTACCACGAAAAACATCCCCAAACCATGATGCTTTCTCGTCCATGTTTTACCATTTTCCTGGTGTACTGCGAATGATATGCTGCATTTTTTGGATCTCTTACCATCTGATCCCACCAAATTTACTTTGCTTTCCTCAGACCACAGAATGTTGTGCCACTTTTTTGCATTTTCTGGGCCTATCCATGGTAAGTGTTATCTTGCTAATCGAATTCGAATTCTTCGATGTTTTTTGGTAAGAAGTGGTACTTTCTTTGGACTTCTTCCAAAAAGATGTTGTTTTTAGAGTCGTCTTCGAACTTTTCTAGCAGATATGGGCAGGTCAAGATCCAGTTTAGTTTCCCCAGCTGACTTAAATGGGTGTCTCTTGGACTCTCGTTGATGTTTTCCAATAATTTTGGACAACTCTCGCTGCGATTTTCCCTCCTGTGCGAGTTTATTGATCAATTCCATCATGGTTGCTGAACAATGTACTCCACGACCCATGTTTAATTTTATCACTTTTGGTTATTTGTTCTTAAATATTTAATTTAATTTAATTTATTCTTTTAATAGTTAACTGTAAACAAATTTAACTGAAATCGTATTCCCTGGAACCGCAAAACAAACAAAAGTTACCTGGTCTTATGCATTTTTCCACACGTCATGGGAGTTTCTTGAAGTTTGTTCAGATTTTGATCTTATTAAGACCTTCAAAAGAGAAAGAGAAAATTGTTAAGGTGTCTCTACTGGTTTTTTTTTTTTGACCATAACTTTAGATAAATCCTGTTGTTTTTAATAAACAAATCACAGAAAAAATCTCAAATTGTCAAGCTTTAATGGAGCGGATGACAGGTTGCTAGCTATAGTTGGAATAGTCATTTTTCTTAGAAATTTGGTATATAACATGAATTGGACTAATTTTTACCTTAACTCTTAACTGGGATAAGGAAATTAGTTTTTATTGCATTGGAATTTCAAAAAAATTATGAAGTTCTATTACTTAACTTTAATCAACAAGTGCTTTGTGTAT